>CM057454.1:816705000-817955000 GCA_016271365.2 Neoceratodus forsteri
AATTGCAGTCACAGCAGCAGGAACAGTGTGTAAGTGTCTGATAGCAAAGAATGGCACCACTGGAGCAACAGGTGCTCATGGTACCATATAACATACAGCAAACCAAAAAAAACACTCCCTCCCTAATGAAATGCCACATACAGTATAATACTGTGAAAAAGAACTTTTATTAAGTTAACAAGGTATACAATCACTACTAGGCCAGGAGCAAACAAAGAACACTTTGTAAAAGTTACTTTTTCAAAAGGCACTGGTTTATGCAGCAAACACTTCCTTTTTTTACCCCCCCACCTCATATTTGTTGCCTAGTTGTTCTAACCAGCCACTGTCTGGACTGGTCACTCAGCCCCGTCACCCAACATCCTTGAGATTTACCTTATCTGCTGGCATCCTGCCACAGGACCTGCATAGGTCATTGCCTCTAAAAAGCAACTTTTACAGGAGTTGCCCAGTCATCAGTGAGAGGCCTGCAAGTAACTGCGCTGTCATCACACTTAGCTCAGAGACGATTTTCCGCCATATTCTCCCTTGGGGCTCACGAGTGTGCAATGACATAATGTGTATGCTCTGTGTCCACAAAGATGCTCCAGAAATCTAGGTACATGTTTCCCCCTTCCTTTGATGTCCCATGGGGCTGCCACCTAGCTTGCTGTTGGTGGCAGTCAAGCCATAGGCCAGACATTCCCCCCTCCCCAAGGAAAGAGATCAGCCCTAAGGATGCTCATCCTTCCCCCTCCCATCCAGGCCCAAGTAACCCAGGCCTGTTCCTGAACTCAGGTCACCAGTGTAGCAGGTGGTGAGGCAGTCAGTGCCTCAACTCACCGAGCTACTGAACTGACCCAGTGGAAATGTTTTAAATTCATACAAATTTAAAGAGAAAGTTCAACAGTTCTCAGAAGTGCAAGCTCACGAGACCAAATTACATCTGCAACCAACAAGGGAGATTGGGGCAATTCAGTACTGCAAAAAGAGGCCTTTTGGATCTTTACCCTGGGAGAAAGGGAGTGGACAGGCATGACTGCTATTTTTGTCCTTGCACCATTTTAAAAATGAAGAGAGGAAGCTGCAACAAACAAACAAAAAAACAAGTAAAATGAGTTAACATATATGCTTGTTATTCATCTCATTCAGATACAGTAGGTCTCCAGTTCATTAGACTCCAGTGTGAATGGATCCTGCCATGAATTTCAAACACTGAAGTCATGACGAGAAAAGCTGTAAGTCTAAGAAGTTAAAAATAAGGTAAAAGGATAATGTTTAGCAACAAAGTATATGGTAACTGTACACTGCGTGATTAAGTTTTTTAATTGTTTATAGCACTGCTGCACTTTTCACTTTTGCATTTTTTATTTTTGTTTGCACATACAGTGTGTAACTGGGCCTAGAAGCATTGCACACATGAGCGTTGATGAACTGTCTTTTTAAACTGCTTTGTATTTAAGGTATGTCAGCTGCATAGACCAGTGCTTTAAAAAAAAAACTTTTGCAGGTTTTGCAAAATGTGTCAGATGCCTTGCTTTCTCCAAGACTACTTTTAATTGTGCACCTTGCCACTTAAATAAAAGCTCTTCATGCCAGCCTGGTGGTGCCGAGGGCAGAAGCGCTGGATGCCTTACCTTGCACTGTGCAGGCAACCCATGTTCGGGAATGAGCAAGGGCCATCGGGAGGTTGGCAGGGGAGGAGAAGGACTGAGCATCTGATGGACTGCTCTTCTTCTCCAGGGAGGGGGGTTGCCAGCGATTGGCATCCTACTGGCCCCAAGTAGTGGTTGGGGGGCAGTGCACTGATGGTACAGAAAGGGCAGGAGATGGGGCAGATGCTTGGAGGATCGCATATGGGCATGTGCTCTCCCCACAGGCATCATTGCACACCTCACCTCAGGAAGAAAATGGGTAAGATCCTGGCCATGCAGCATGGCACTGTCCCCTGCAGATGCCACCTCTGAGAAGGCACCTCCCTGGCTGGATCCATTTCAGTTGGGTTGAGATGCTCCTCACCACCCTGCCATGAAGGGTAAGTTGTGGGAGCATAAGGGAGGGGGTCTAATCCTTGGGAGACAGTGCTGGGGGGACAGCTGATGATACTAGGCGTGCCAGCCAGGACAGGGAAGAAATACCATACTAAAAAAAAATAAATAAATAAATAAAGGCTTTATTTCATAGTATTATACTGTGTGCAGTGTTTCACTGGGGATTGAGTACCCATTTTTGTGTTTTACTGTATGTTGTATGGTACCATGAACACCCATTATCCCAGTTGCAACCTTTTTTGCTTTCAACCTGTAACCTTGCAGGCACACACAAGGGTGAAGTATAATGTTTATAACTCTGCTACATTATAGGCAACTACAAAAATGCCTCAGACATTATATAATGTTTCTGGAAGGAACTCCAATCTTCTGTCCCTTCCCTGTAGACCCATTGGTGTGCATAAAAAAAACTTGTTTTCCACAGTGGGGAAAACTGCCCTGCTGTTACAAGAAACTACTGAAATCCCTGGGCCATAGAAGATTAGAATCCTATGACAGAAGGAGACCATGGGTCCATCAAGTCTGCCCATACTATACTAACATAATCCACTGACTTTCTGTAATGGTGAGTTGTCTCCCTTTTCCTCCACTCTCTCACCATTCAGTCCTGTGTTCTCCCCTCCCCCAGGGATTATAAGTACTCTTTCTCTGTATCAGCCATGTTTACACCTGTTTACAGTAGCTGCCACCCCCCCTTCTGCTAGCAGTCTGTTCCATCATTCCACTACCCTTTCTCTGAAGTAAAACTTTATCACATCTCTCCTGAATGTTCCCCCCACCAGCCTCCCATCATGCCCCCGGTGACTGCTTCTCTAGTCCTTACAAACAGATTTTCACTATTTACTCTCTTTATTCCTCTCAGAAAGTTATGTGTTTCTGTCATGCACCCTCTTTTACACCTGGCCACCTGAGAATACAAATTTAGAACCACCAGCCATTCCTCATAGGATCTGCAGTGCTGGGTCTGGATCATCTTAGTGACCCTCCTCTGCATGACTCCATTCTGTGTTCTTCCTCATTTGTGAACTCCAGAACATAGCACAGTACTCAAGATGAGGCTTCACCAGGTGTCTGTATTATGGCAGTATCACCTCACTTCTCCTACTATCAAAATCTCCTCCCTATACACCCCAGCATTCCCAACCCCTTGCTGTGTGCTTTGTTATAGTTACTCATTTGCTTGAAGGAGTCACTGATTATGGCCCCCGATCCCTTTCCTCTGTTGAAGTGGCCAACCTAATCCCTTCCATCCAGTATTCCATGAGTGGGTTCTGTCTAAGTGCATTACCTTACATTTCTTGGCATTGAATCTCAGCTGCCTGATCTTAGACCATCTCTACAGCTTTTTCAGATCTATCTGGTGCTCCTGCACCTGTTCCCAATGATCTGCCCTGCTGCAGAGCTTTGTGTGATCTACAAAGACTAAGATACATATTTGCTAAGCATACCTCCTGTAATATTAACAAGTGAAACACCAAATGGCCTTCAAGATGCATTTTAAGAACTAGAGAAGGTCATTTTGAAGTCTAGATGGCTCTACTATAATAAAATGAGTTTACAAACCTACGTGCAGGCAGCTCATATCCCTAGAAGTCTCAGACTTAAAAAAAAATCCCATCTATGGCCTTGAAAAGCCTAGTTTTGTTTTGAGGTGGAGGGATATATGCCACAAATCTTCTTCTAAATTAATATAATTGATATTGGAGGAGAGCACATAAATGCATATAAATGCATACTCAGCATCATGATTTTTTCCTTTTGCTTTTTATTTATAAATTTTGCCAGCAAAACATGCAACAAAAATGTTCATAAAAATATATAAAAATCTGTTCACTGTACATCCACTTATAATGACAATTAATTGACACCTTTCTGAGAACTACGTTTAGGGGGAGTACTGTAATACACTGTGAGGTAAAAGTTAATCAACAGCTAAATACAGCATGGAATTTTATAGGGTCACAAATCTGCCATCATTGATTTTAAGTCTGTAGCTTTTTTACCAATCTGCCCAATTAAAAATTGTAGTTCTAGTACTAGCAGTAGTAAAGTCTGTTTGTAAAAATCATGAACAGGGATAACATACTCCATTGAGCAGAGATCATTTCCAATGAGGTCCCTTGTCCTGCATACAATGTTTCAAAGAGAGACATTAAATTTTCTTTCAACCAATAGAAACAAGGAAAACAAGTGATTGTAACTTAAAATACATCATGCCTGTACGATTAAAGTTGAAACAATTACATAATTACCAAATATATAGACATTTTACACATAAATCACATAATACATATCTGGATTAACAATTTGAATACTCTTCACCTATTACAGTTCTCATGAATACCAGTAATCCTCCCATAACCATGTACTGTATATTGATACATTTATAACAGTAGTCAGCTGATTTCATCTAACAGATTACTACCCAACCCTCCATCTCCCAGATCATGTGGTCTGTCCTGAGCAGCAAGATGAAGGAGCAGTCAACCATTCCAACATCAAATTTTTTAAGTGACAAGATTTATTTAGGGTATTGGGAACTAAGTAACCCACATGTGTAGTAGAAAATTACTGGTAAGTAGAACTTTTAATACCAAGGTAGAGCCTGGATACCTAACCAGTAGAACATCTACAAATTGAATAGTAGCTCCTCAAACAGGCATGAAACATTTGCCAGAGCTATCGCAAACATTCATAAACTAAACTGTAAATATATGAGTACTTATAGAAATTAGAGCCCCCCCCCCCAAAATCAGGTCTGCTCAACACCGTTATTGATTATCCTTGGAAAATATTTCCCCAAAACACAAACAATTAGGCACAGCATACTGACCTGGATAGTCATCACCCACCAAGCCCCTTTTGGCCCCAGGTTGTCTGGCCATTCAGGAACTAGATGCACAAGTTACACATGATTGGTGCCAGCACTAGCCACGTGGCTTCAACACGTGAACAGCCATCTTAGTAACAGCAAGTTGCAAAGGAAAAGCTAGCAATCTACATCATACATCAGAGCATGCACTTTTTAGCAAAATGCTCAGTGTGAGTAATGCATTCAGCACAATTACTATAGTCCCATACCCCCTTAAACTATCACTGATCCCAGAAAAATATTAGTACAGAATCAGATCAGGCTAAAGTTCAAGTACATACCATATATTGAGGGAGTAGTCTGACATGCCAAGAATCCTGTTACAACACTCTTTGAGTTCAGACTCATAGGTTAAATAGAATTTTCAAATATTTCAAGGCACTGTAGTGTCAGGATGAGAACAAGTACACCCAGCAATCAGTACGCATGAAAATAAATGTAAAATACAAGAAGAACACTCAGTCCTCATGTTCCACCCTCTTCACCCGAATTGCCATCTTCTGTTCCCACCATTTCACTTTCAGTTCTACAAATTAGTTTGTCATTTTCATGGTGTTTGCCCATTCCAGGAGACTTTCAACTTGGTAGGGATGAGAAACTGACTTGTAGCTTGAGGGTGTGCAGGGTATCACACATCTGGTCAAAAGTCTTCTGTTGCTGTCTGTTTGCATATGAGAGATAAGGAAACAATGAAAGCAGTGAGTCTCCATAGCATAGCTCCCTCTTCCATCTGGCCAAGGGTAATATTCTGTATTGGACAGACACCACCACTGCACACTATTAGCAGGGTTCACTACTCCCCACTTCTCACTGTGGCATGCCTCATGGTGATCTTATATGCCTTCTCCAGCATGAAGGCAGGGTCACTTTCTGAGAGTCCCAAAATGTGAGACAGCATTTTGCCAATAAAGTCTAAGGTCACCTCTCCCTCTGCTTGCTCAGGAAGCCCTACGAAACACAAGTTCCACTCTCTTGTTTGGTTCTCAGCTGTCTCTAGTCTTTACCTGAAAATAGAGTTTTCTTTGATCAACTGTGTGTTAGCATCTACTGCTTTCAACACCAAACTATTCATGCATTGCATGATTTGCCCTGTATTTCTCATTCTAGTTTTCAGAGTGGATATCCTGGAGACAAGAGCATCCAGTTTTTCATCAATATCCTGGACAGTACGTATGAACTGTTTAAGGGTCATGTTGATGGTAGTAGGAGCCACCTCATCAGAGCTGTTGTCACTGCCACCCATGACTCCATCCTGCAGTGGTGGACTTGAATCTCATGCTTTAGAAAATTGTGCTGCAAATGGCTAATTTACAGGAGCTGGAGTTTATAGTTTCCTCCTCGTTTGACTGTAGGAAACTACCAGCAGTTGTTGAGAGGTTGGGGAGATGGAAAAAACATTTTAAGTATTATTTTTATTCAATTACAGGCTCTCAACCTCAAGAGCTCTATGAAAGAGAAGCTGCTACACTCTTCTGCTAAGCTGTGCCTCCCCAGTAATATGATTTTGATGCTTTGAAGCAAACGTTGAAAAACACAGTTGCAAAATTAGATAAAGATTTGAAAGCAGCCAAGCAGAAAAAGTTAATCAGGGAAAATGTTAATTGCAAGACTGACCATGTCTTTACCGGCAAAAGAAGCTGCCAGCAAACTGAGAATCAACTGTGACACATTTTAAATATATTAATTTGGCTTTAGCACAGACCATAGCAACACAAAGGCAGGCAACGTGGAAACCTCCCTTTTTTTTAGGAGAAACAGATGAGTAGTCATCAGTACTGCATGTCCCCCACTGCAGGTCCTGTTAGAACCAACAAATATCAAAGTTTGAAGAGCAAAAACAGCCACGGCACTCTCCTCAGCACAACACAAATATAAAAAATAAAATAGCCGACCTTGAAGTCCTAAAGAACAGTTTTTATTTTTTTTATTTTTTGCAAAGCAGCAGACAAACAAACATCACACAGGGTGTGGAGTAAAGTGTGCTCTGATGTTTCACCTGCAAGAGGCTTTCCCAAAGAAAATATCAAGGTTTCCAGAACAACACCAGAGGAAGACAGTGAGGGGGAGGAGGCCCAGCAGGAGGGGTCAGGCTTTGGCAAGCACAGTGGAATCCATGCAATGGATGAGGCAGGAATCAAAGGAAATAAACCTTTTAGCTAATAACTAATCCAGTATTGAAATGAAAGTGTTAAATAAGGGCTTCTTTTTTGCACCCACCACTCTAGTAAATCACATTATCACTGTTATAGATCTGTACAAAGCCCGCTAAAATTTAAATCTCACATCTTTTTACCACAATGTACAGTAAAGATGGACTATACAGATTTACCAGCACAACCAGACAATCTGGTGCCAAGTCCTGTTACTTATAAGGCACCATGTTTCGTATGAAACCCACCTTCAATTCCCCTCCAACTGCAGCAGCTGTAACTCTTCAGACTCTTTGTGAAAAGGATCTGCTTGAATTATTTGAACATTTATTAGACTTAATGTTTAATAATCTATATGTGGAAGAAACGTCTTAAAAAATCTTCAGAACATTAATACAATAACAATCAAACCCATTGACTAAGGAAGAAGTGTGGTTGTTCAAAATACTGCACATTATGTGAATGACATCTAGAGGCAACATTTAGACACTAAATTCTATAAGAAGCTGGACCATGACCAAACAAGGGGCTTTAAATGGGAAACTGATTAGGTGTTAAACTTGGCATTTGCAAACAAGGTTATTTATAACAACCCAATGCCATTTTTTATAACTCCTCACCCACTTTGTCCAACAATATACATACTGACTTAAATTTACGAAACACTGCTGACTCCCCCCCCCCCCCGGAAGACACACTGTGGCACAAGTTTCAAAATATGTTGATGTACATATTAGAACCTCTCTCACTGGCTTATGTACATATGTAAAAAAAAAATCCACCACTGAAATACTAAAATTCCTTCATAAGATGGAGTTGGAGGAAAGCACATAATTAGCGACTTTAGATGTAGATTCACTATGCACATACATCCCACATGAGTGAACTTTGGATGCTCTTGCATTCTTTTTGAATTACAGACCAGAAAGTGCTATCCCATCAACTCTATTTCTGTTACAACATGATAGTTTACTCCTCTTGGCAGAGAGATTGCAAGGAAATATACAACAGGAACAGCAATCATAAACATGGGGACAGGAGAGGAAGTTGGAGGGGATTCTTGAGGAACATGAGGAAATGTTATTTTACACAGAGTGGTGGAGTGGTGAAACAGGCTACCAGCAGAGGTGGTGAGTACAAGAATCATTATTTTTTTCAGAAGCATCTGGGAACAAGTAAATGGCTCAATAGTTACTCTGGAGGATAACAGTGGGGTGGGAGCAAGGGGAGATTCAATGTCAATAACCCAAACTATACAACAAGTCTCTGGATAGGGCAAACTCAATGGACCAATGGTCTTTTTCGGCCAACATTTTCTATGTTTCTATGACAGTTTCTGTCTTTAGGCAAATGGTACGGCCATGGGGGCATCTTTTGCTCCCAGTTTTGCACATTAATATGTGGTCTTTGGGAGTAGCGGTATGTTCCAGATTCCATGAAAAATCCTTTAAAAAAAAAATCATCACTTTGGAGAAGGTACATTGCTGATGTTGGGGGTGTGTGATGAGGGGACTTACGAGAGCTGCATGACACAGCAGATACAAACAGGGTAACAGTTTTGGATTTAAAGATCAGTAGGGGCGAAACTGGTGATGTAGAAACAAACATATACTGAAAACCAACTGATCTGAATCCTCTTTTGTTTTTTCATCAAGCTGGCACCTGCATCACACAGTTACAAACATATCAAAGGGATCATTTTAAGGCTTTGGTGTAATTGCATCACAGAGGAAAATTTTGAGAGGGGTATATACAAATTATGGAACAGACTCCTTGAATTTGGGTATGCTGAATCTAAGGCATGAGCTGCAGAACAGTTTGCCAGATTGCAGGGTAGTGAAAACCTGTTATTAGGAAGAAATGACACAGAAGTAAAGCCAGAAATAGTACAATTACGTTAGAATTTTCTGTAACAGTAGATCTTCAAAAGAAGCTCTTGCAGCAGGCCAACACCAGTAGGACATAGCCGCCAGGTGCCAGGACCACCATGGAAACTTTTTAGATTGCAGTCTACCATGGTGGACTGCCCACTGCTGATATCTCCCTCTGACGTCGTCCTATCCTATAAAGGTAGGCAGTCCCCTGCACTGTCCTCAGTTCACCCGCCGGAGACCCAAAGTGGGCAGCGAATGAAGAACCAAGGATGTTCCCAAGATCTGGAAGAGGGACAGCAGAAGTAATGTGAATGGAAAAAAGGAACAGCAGAGACAGCAGGGGGAAGGAGGTAGGGAAAATTAGGTCCTGCTGCAAGAGCTTCTCTCAAAGATCTACTGTTACAGTAAGTTCTTATGTAAATCTACTATCTTACTTTGAGGAAGGCTCTTGCAGTAGGCTGACCAGGAAAACAGCACTGGGAGGAGGATGGGTTTCAGCTGCCAATAGCTCAGAAGAGAAGGCCCTGAAGAACTGGGAGGCAAAAAATAGTCGTGCGCAGACAGCCAATGTCCAGAATGTAATGCTTGGTACAGGTGTGGACAGAACTCCAGGTGGCAACTGCACAGATGTCTGCAGGAAACACATTTCTGAAACAAGCCATGGAGGTGGCCATACCCCTGGTGGAATGGTCTTTAACCACTCCTGGAAGGTCCTTGTTGTACTTAGGGTAACAATAAACAATGCAATTGGCTAAGCACTTAGACAAGCACTGTTTGGAAATAGGAGTGCCCTCTCTTTTGGGGGCAAATGAAACAAACAATTGGTCAGACTACCATGAAGTCTAGGTCCAGCCCATATAGTACTGAAAGAGTCCATGTACATACAAGGTATGGAGTAAAGCCTCCCCCTGATTACAGTACTCAGGATAATAAACCAGAAAGTGGGTGGATTGGTTCAAAGTAAACTCTGACACCACCTTGGGAAGAAACTTAGGATTAGTATGCAAAGACACCCTGTCTTTGTGAAAAACCAAATAAGGATATTTACACATGAGAGCCTGAAGCTCAGAAATCCTTTGAGCAGAAGTAACAGCAATTAAAAGAGCACTTACCACCACAGAAAGCTCAGCTTGCAACTCAGGGCCAGTTCAAAGGGAAATAATTTGAGTTTCTCCAGCATAGAAATTGAGCTCCCATGGAGGAACTGGGTCCCAAATGGGAGGTTTCAGATGCAAAATGTCCTGTAGAAAGGTGCAGGACTCCTCAAGCTGAGCCACAGCCCTGCCCTCAATAAACACATGGTATGCAGAGATTGCATAAAGATGCACCTTGAGTGAGGAGTATCCCAAGCCCAACTTTGAGAGGGAAAGAAGGTACTCTAACACCTGATTCACTAGGCAGGTGAATGGATCCAGTTGGTGTGAAGCAGTCCAAAGAGTGAAAAGCTTCCATTTCATTGTATAAGTTGCCTAGTGGAGGGTTTCCTAGCAGACACCAGGACATCTGCGACCCTAGAGGACACCCCGAAGTGGGTGATAGCTAGGTCTGCAGGAGCCACACATGGTGATGCAGGGACCTTAGATCCAGATGGACCAGGGTGCCCTGGCCCTGAGAAAGCAAGCTGGTGCACAGGGGCAAGGGGACTGGAGGTTCCACCACCAGCTGTTGCAGCAAGGGGAACCAAATCTGATGTGGACAGAAGGAGGCTATGAGTATCATCTCTGGCCCTTCCAACCTGACCTTGAGCAGGACCCTCTGTGGAAGTGAGAAGGAAGGGAAGGCACACAGAAACCTCCCTTTCCAGGAGAGGGACAATGCATCTTGCCAGAATAGTCAGGCCTGAGATCTGGTGAGTAGTAAAGCACAGTTTTATATTGAGTGGTGACACAAAAAATATCCAACTCTGGAGGGCTCCACCTGTCGAAGAGATCTTTGACACCTGAGGTCAGGAGCTCCCTCTCATGAGCCCATGACTGGGAGTGGCTGAGACTATCCACAAGGATGTTTTGAATGCCTCAGACATGTATGGCCAACAGCTCCAGTCCGTGCTTGATGGTCCAATACCAAACGCTCATCGCCTCATGACACAGAGGGTAGGAATGAGTCTCCCCCATTGTTGCTGTAGTACACCATGCACATGTTGTCCATCTGCACCAACAGTGGAATGGGGAGCAGATGAGTCTGAAAGGCCTGCAGAGCATAAAGGAACATTCATAGTTTCAGGACATTGATATTGAGGCCCTGTCCCACTTCTGTCCAAGTGCCCTGAGCCTTGTGATCAGCCAGGTGAGCTTCTGAGCCCAGACCTGAGGCATCCATCATGAGAATCTGACCAGTGGCTAAGAGTTGAAAGGAGATCCCCCAAAGGAGTTTGGCCAGCTCCAGCCACCAAGACAGGACTCTCTTGGCCAGGTCTGGGATCATGACCAACTGGTCCAGGTTATCCATACATTGGTCCAACTGGACCCTTAATGTCCACTTAGGAATTCACATGTGCAGTCAGGTGAGGGGAACCGTGGCAATGGCTGCCACCATATGACCCAAATGGTGCAGAAACACCCTGGCAGGGACCTGGTGACTGGAGAAAACTAGGTGGACCTGTTCCATCAGGTGTTCTGCCCTATCCCTGGGCAAAAAGGCCATGCCCTGGTCAGTATCCAGAACTGCCCCTATTTACTGGAGGTGCTGGCAAGGAGAGAGGCAGGACTTTGGCTTATGACGGTGATCCCCAAGGCCTGAAATAGATGGAAGGTGTATTCAGGGTCTGGACCAGATAGTCCCTGAAGGGTGCCACAACCAGGCACTTGGTAAAGAGCCTGGGGGCCAAGGAAAGACCAGAAGGTAGGGCCCAGAATTGAAAATGGGATCGCTGAAAATGGAAGCAGAGGAAGCATCAATGGGCAGGAAAAATCAGAATATGTAAGTAATCATTCTGCATGTCCAGAGAGCAGAGCCAATACCTCCAGTGCAGGAGGAGCAACAACCCAGAAGGGTGACCATCCTGAAACATTTGTACTCTATATACAAGTTCAGATGACTCAGATACAGGATGGGCCAAAGATCTCCGGTCTTTTTGGGGACAAAAGAAGTGGGAGTAGAACCCCCTTCCCCATTTAGCCAGATGGATGGTCTCTATGGCCCTTTTTTGAAAAAGAGCCTGAATTTCCTCCCAGATGATGGGCAGGTGGGCTGAGGGTTAAGAGGAGTTTACCAGAGGATTTTCTGGAGCCAGTCTAGAAATTCTAGAGTGTGGCCGTAATCTATGAACTGAGGCACCCAGTTGTCAATGGTTAGGCCCCTCCAGCTGTCATGGTGGAGGGAGAACTGACCCCCAACAGCCCCCACCTTAACCCTTTCTGGAGGGGGGTCAGCTAATGAGTCAGGAGGTAGGAGCAGGGCCAGTAGGGCTGCCGCAGGTGCTCAAGGAGCTCACCCTGACCTATTGTGGGCTGGTGGGATTGCTTATGGGAGGGGCAGAGAAAGGAAGGATACTGATCCACCCTAAGTTGGATGTGGTACAGTGAGTGAACAGACCAGAGGGCATGGCCTGACTCCTGGAGGGTAGAAATTATATCCTGAGCATCCATGCCAAAGAGGACTGAGTCCCAAAAGGAGGCTTGCAACATGCTGGACTGCACATCCAGGGTGAAGCCGGACACCAGGAGCCATGAATGGCACTGAAGGCAGGTAACAGTGGCTGCTCCCCTGCCTGAGGCATCCACGGCATCGTAGGCAGCCTGAAGAACATGCTTGCCAGTATCGGAACATGACTTAAGAAACTGGGTGAGCTGCATTTTGGTGGGATCCTTAGGCAAAGCCTGAACAAGGTCCCAGGCCTGGTCCCAGGAGATGTTCTGATATTGGACCATATAAGCCAGGTAATTAATGGCCTGGATAGCCAGGGTAATGGATGCAAAGACAAGTTTAACCAAGCAATTAAGCTGTCTGGATTCCCAGTTCAGGGGAAGAGTACTAAGGTGCTTGGGCTTCTTGGTATGGTCATGCGCCGCATTGATGACCATGAGTCAGCCTTAGGGTGATCACCAAAAAAGGCTTACCAGCTGGAGCATAGTTGAGCCTGGTTGCCTTCTTAGGTAGCAGAGGGACAGATGAGGGAAGATTCCAAGCTGCCCTGGTGACATCGTCATAAGAGTCAGTCAGGGGTGACACCACCACTGAGAGGGCATACCGCTGTTTCAAATAAATGGCCAAATGATGCCTCTCTGGGTCTTGCTCCTACATTTCCCAGCCCATGATGAATGGGATGCATGTCATGATATCCATGAATGATGGATCATTAGGAGGGGACTTGGAAACCACTTTGGTGGGCTCCTCACCTTCGGAGGAGTCCCCTTGGATGGATGAAGATTCCAACTAGTCCAGGTCATCTTCATTTGGCTCCTCCTGATCACTCTCGGGTGGCGGGTGCCCTTCCTGGCGTGAGCCGTAACCAACGTTGAGTCGGGACCTGGAGGCCCCCAGCATTTGGAGATCACCTGCACCAGACAGTCCCTGATCCTGAGGTAGAAAGTCCTGTACTGGCTGCTGGAGGGATGCCAGTGGTGGGCCCTGAGGGGCGGGAATCTGTTTCTGTACTATGGGACACATGTGAAAAACAGGGTGTTGTAGTCCACAGGAGCAGGGAAATTGTAGACCGGTGTGGAAGTGTGGACCAGCGCCACAAAAGGGTATGACAGCAGCAGGACTGGCAGAGTCAATGTAGCATAGTGTAGCCTAGCCTGGGACCAGCCAGCTTTGGCTGTGGGTCTAGTGCCAGGCCTGCAGGTGTTGGAAGGGCTCAGGCTGCATGATAGGTGATGCAAGCACAAGGTGCAAAGACTAGGGCAGTGGCAAAACTGGTGGTGGCACAGCGGGCATCAGCAGGGAATGCCTGGGAGAAGAATCCTGCAGGCACCAGATTTGAAGGAGAAGCAGGCACCTGGAGGAGGGAGACCGTCCAGGAGAAGGCAGAGGCAATGCCAGACTGGAGGAGATGGTGGTAGCCTGCTGCAGGCATTGTCTGAAACAGCTGACGTTATGTGCTGTAGAGAAGACCAATGTAGGCAGTGCCTTGACTGGGGGGGTGATGGCTGAAGAGCTCACGCCAGCGGCACCAACACCAGCCGAGCCTACTGGCTGAAAGCCCATAGAAGAAATGGGCCTGAGCATCAGGGACTGAAGGACAGGAGACAGAGTCCCCTGCCCTGAAGAGCCACCACCCATGATAGAAATGAGGGAGGATGGCTGCACCACCGGCAGCCTGGCAGAGGTAAGGGCTAGCAGGGCAGTGGGAGCCAACCTGCCGCGGGAAGTTGACCCCAACATGAAGGAGGGCTTATGAGGTGACCACGAGCAGAAAGCAGATCAGTCCCAGTCCTATTGCTTGTCCCAGTGCTTATGCTTTCAGCTAGACTTCTCCCAGGATTTTGATGAAGAGAATGCCCCAGAAGACTGTCCAGGTGAGGCCAAAGAGCTCCTGACCTGCAGCTCCTGTTCCATCGCAGCCAACTTCTGCTTGATGAGATGGCTCTCCAGTATTTTAAGATGATGTCTCCGAGTGACCTGGTTGAACTTCTGGCAAATCTGGCAGGCTTTGGTGTCATGGCCGGGGCCCAGGCAAAGGATGCTAGTAGAGTGGCCATATTTTTCAGGAATTTGTTTACCACAGGTACACTTTGTGGTGCAGTCAGAAGATGAGTCAGGTAGAAAAGACATAAACTCGATGGCTGTAACACCAAAAAATCAATGATTATACTGAAAGAAAAAGTAAAATTAAAAAAGCACGGCAAGCATGAGTAATGGTGGTCAGCTGTAACTGCAGCATCTGCTAAGGTCCAACATGTGCAGGTTGATGGTGGGAAAGAACTGAGGAGGGTATGGTATAGGATAGGCTGACATCAGAGGGTGACGTTGGCAGTGTGTGGTCCCCCATGGTAGACTGCTAGCTAGAAAGTTTACGTGTGGTCCTGGCACCTGGCAGTTAGATCCTACTGGTGTTTGCCTGCTGCAAGAGCCTTCCTCAAAGTAAGATGTTTAATTACAGTATATCACCACTTTTTCTGTACATTCAAATCAGAGAGAAGGTATGCCAACTGAACAGTGACATTTTGATAGCGAAGTACATTACAGTGCCAATTTGATGTTGCCACTGAAAAGTACCCACAGACCGCGGCACTGCTTCCCTGGGTCTTGCACCTCCTCTCCGAATCAGCTCTGACTCAGAGCTGTTTATATTAACATGAGGGGGGTTTGGGGGGGCAAAGTGCCCTGAAAAAAACAGTTTACCTCATGGTTTTATGCCAACCACAATTGCGGTGAACATTAAGCCATTGCTGTAACACCAGTCTACAAAATTTTTGTTGAAACAGCATCACAGACCCCAGAGGGAACACATAATTGGAAAACATTGATACGTGCTAAGTACTGACAAGGGCCTACAGGACATCACAAAACAGCCTCCAAAGATTTTCATATAGAAAACCTCAAAACCTTAAAGATCTACTAATTCATAGTAAACAACTACAACTGGGAAGCAAGAC
The DNA here is from genome assembly GCA_016271365.2 of Neoceratodus forsteri. NCBI lineage: Eukaryota > Metazoa > Chordata > Ceratodontiformes > Ceratodontidae > Neoceratodus > Neoceratodus forsteri. The sequence goes on from CM057454.1 coordinate 816,720,466, forward strand.
AACTGGGCTCAGTACTATGTGTAAGTGCAGTAATCACTGTAAGAGGTGTTCGTTCTACAAGGTGATTTCACCTGGAAATGAACTCTGTGACCCACAGAATGGTAAAATCTATAACATCAGACACCATATGACATGTGACATTGCAGGGCTAATTTATCTACCAATGTGTACATGCAGCGTAAAATCAGCAGAACACTGAGAACAAGAGTGATTGACCACTGTAGGACCATCAGCAGTGGCAACAAAGAATATGCCATATCATTGCATATAACAAAATGCAAGGGCACCAGGGGAATATCAGTTCAGATTCAGGGGGCATTAACAGAGTTTTTCTAAACCCAGGAGGGGGAAATTAAGATAATTCAGTCCTCCAAAAAAGAGTCCTTTTGGTTCTTTACATTGGGAGCAAGGGAGTGGCCAGGTTTGAATGCTGGTTTGGACCTGACACCATTTGTAAAATTAAGAGTGGAATCTGCACACTGGCCCGTCAGCACAGTGGTAGCACTACTGCTTGTGACGCCGGTGACCCGGGTTCAGTAGTGAGCCGGGTAGTCAGAGGACCCAGCCTGGGGGGAGAAGGATTGAGCACCTGATGACCTGCTCTCCTTCTCCGTGTGGGGTGGGCAGCACTCTTGGCTGAAATACCACCACCACCTGGGTGACCATGGCTGGTGACAGTGCAGCAGAAGAGGCAGAAGTCAAGAGAGGGTTACACATTGGCCGAGAACTGGAGTGGAGGTGAGTCTATGCACTTCCGGCTCATTGGTCCCCCCCCATGTGTGGACATCTGCAAGGGGCTGGGAGAACAAGGAAAAAAAAGGAACTTTACAACCATGCCCATAGACGGGTCCCCAGCACTGCAGCTCCAGTGCACGCTTCCTCCTGAGGCATGGAGAGAAAGGGGGGCTCCTCCACCCAGCCAGGGAGTAAACCGGGGGCTTGTGAATCCATGGGAAGTGAGGTACTCATGGGAGCTAGCAAGGGTGCATTGGGACCCCAAAGAGAGGGGCGGTCATGGAGAGGGCAAAAAAAAGTAAAAAAAAAAAAAGAGTGGAATTTGCAGAAAAATAAATAACTAAACAAATAAATAATGTGAGTAACATGTTTGTTGTTCTTCTTTCACATATAGGTTTGCTGTTCATTAAACTCCAGTATGAATGAATCCCACCATGAATTTCAAGCACTGTTGTCAGGGTAAGAGAAGCTGTGAATCACAGAAGTTTAAAGTACTGTAAAATAAGTACAAAGTGTAGCAATATAACTATATAGTTTATAGAAGATCATTGTTCTATACAGAAATCCATCCTTTTTAAAATGCTGTTGTACCACAGTTGAAAAGTCATGGAATGTGATTGTACCCTTCTGTAGCAGAACATCATTCTAGAACCTTTAGAGGCTGCACAAGTCAGTTTCACTGTGAAAGAGAAAAAAAATGCATACATTTCACATAATACTTTGCATTATAAAATATACAGGATGAGCAACTTTATGTACAACCGGTGTGTTCTACCGTCTCTGGGTTCTGATTCCCATGGACCTCTTGAGCTTTGTTGTCAAGGTCAGAGGGAATCAGAACCCCTCTGTGGCAGAACACATTGGCTGTGCATAGTTGCCCATCCAGTATTCTCTATATACTGTATGATTAAATTTGTAATTGTTTATAGCACTTTTGCACTTTTCACCATTGCACTTTTTCATTGTTATTTGTACACATGTAACAGGGTCTAGTGAGCTTACACTCATGAGTCTTGAACTGTCTCTTTAAATTTTCATTTACTTCTCTTAAGGAGTGTCAGCTGCACAGCAAACAAAAACAACAAGTTCTGGCAGAGCCACTACAGCTGCAAATGCATTAACTAGATAAGAGTGTTTCATGGGCTTAAACAAAAACATGAATTGCATTTAGTAAGGCCTATGATACCATTCCACATATAAGAATTGTGAACAAACTGGGCAGCCTTGGAGTGGGTCACAAGGTGGTAAACTGGGTTAGGAACTGATTGAATGACAGAAGATAGTCATGGTAAATGGTGCTCAATCTAAGGAAAGGAGGGTGACCTGCAGGGTGCCACAGGGATCAGTCCTGGGCCCATTCCTGTGTAATGTCTTCATAAGTGAAATTGCAGATGAGGCTAATGGGGAAAACATGCCTCTTTGCAAATGACACTAAGATCTGCAAATAGGTGCACACTCTGGGAGGAGTGGAAAAAATGAGGAGTGGCCTAGGTAAACTGGAGGAATGGTCCAAAGTATGGCAGCTGAGATTTAATGCAAAAAAGTGCAAAATCATGCATTTAGGTTGCAGAAACCCAGGGGAGAATTATGGGGGGGGAGGGGGGACTGATGGTCACCAAACAGGAAAGGGATTTGGGGGTAATCATACTGGATGACCTAAAGGTGGCTAAACAATGTACCAAGGCTGTGGGGAGAGCCAGTGGGATGCTGGGTTGCATAGGGAGAGGTATCACCAGCAGAAGGAAGGAAGTGATGATGCCACTGTGCAGAACATTGGTGAGGCCTCATTTGAAATACAGTGTTCAGTTCTGAAGGCTGCATCTCAGTAAGGATTCAGCCAGAGTGGAGGCAGTAAAGAAGGGCAACAAAGATGGTGCAGGGCCTGCACCAAAGGTCATATGAGGAGAGACTGGGAGATCTCAATATATATACCCTGGAGAAGAGACGAGACGGGGTGATATGATAGGAACCTTCAAATATCTAAAAGACAGAAATAGGGTACTGAAAGGTAGCATCTTTCAGAGAAGGAGATGTCCAGGAACGAGGGGGCATGACATGAGTTTGGAAGGGGGAAGAGTAAGAAAAGCACCTCTGTTCCATCAGAACTGAGAGATGAGATTTAAAAGCTGCTGGGCAGTGCCCGGAGTTACTTAACCAGTTTATCCTACTACAATTGTCAACACTTGAGATTCTTAGGTTGCAGTACAACCTAGTGATACACGCTGGAGTTGAAACTTAGAAGAGGGGGGCAGGCAGCTGGAGCTAGAAGATAAGTACTTTCTCTGTGCTGTCTGTTTTCTTTTAGGATTGAGGTAGCATTTAATGAGATGGCAATGTGTGCTGTGTGGATTTAAACAGTGCAACTGCAAAACAAATGATTTTGTCTTGGCTGGGAGGAGGGGGGCATTTAACTGAGGGGGGAGAGGTTGGGAAATACACAGGAGGGGGAGGGGTGGTAACATGATTCGGACCAGCCAATAGGTGGGCTGGGATCCAATTTTATTTCAAAGGAGACCAAGCAACCCTGAAGCTTGAGTGCCATGAAGCAGGAGTGTAGCATCTTGAGTAGTGTCTGCTGGGCATCAGCAGGGAGGACAGCAGGCAATGAGCCATGCTGACAGGGAAGAGCCTAACTGGGAGGGCCACATATTCCCTGTATGGACATGGGGAGTCCAAGGTGGGGGAAGAGTTCCATGGAGTGGGGGTAGGATCAGGTTAAGGGAGGAGAGGATGTGCAGTGGCAGTCAGATAGGGCAGGAGATGTGAAGGGTTGTATATTGCCAAGGATGTGGAGCAGCCATATTCCTGGGAGTGGCTTGGAGGGCAAGGGAGTGTAGGGTGTGTTGGCAGGTGGGCCAGCTCAGGCAGGAAATAGGGTGGTTGAAGTGGGAACTGGAGGCATGAATGAGACAGAATAGGGGAGAATACAGCCAAGAGGGGAAACTAATGAGGCATCCAAAAAAGCTCAAAACAGGTAAAAATAAGGGTGAACGAGGTAGGACAGCAGGAGGGCCACACAAGCAGGTACAGCCAGGGGAAGGAAGTGATGACTGGAGGAGGGTCAGACACAGGGGTATGACTAAGACTGGGTTGGAGCAAAGATATCAGTCTGTGGGAAGGAGTACTGGATTCATTCAAGGAAAGGAGATTAGCACTGCAAACAAATTCTCAGTGTTGGCTAGTCCAGAAGACCAGGTAGCAGAGAGGAGGGAAGCTACAGTGATGGAGCAAGGAGGAGACACTACAGGGGAAAAGGTACACAGCGGGGAGGCAGTAGGCACTACACCAAGATGATACAGTGGCGGAAGGGGGCAGCGAGGTGATGGTGATGCAGTCTCTCTGGAGGGAAAGAAGCAGCAAGGAGACAGGAGGAGGGAGGAAGCAGTAGGCAGCCCGGGGAAAGCTAAGGATGAGGAGAGGAGGGGAGTATAGTAGGGAAGGACCACATTTCAGGGAGACAAGGGGAAGTAATAGCAGAGGAGGTGGTAGCATGGTGGATGGAGCAACAAGTAAGTGCAAAAGGGAGGTTCCACAGATGGAAAAATAGTTTGCAGGTGGAGGTCTGTAGCACAGTCATATTTGTGAGGGGGGGAGAGGACAGGCAAAGGTTAGGGGAAACAAAGGGGAGGTGAGACAGGAGGATGAGATGCCCTCACACGTTGGGGGGCAGGAGAGTGGAGGGCAACAAGAGGGTCAGCAGGATAAGCACCAGAGAGTCATAAATCTAGGGGATTCTATACATAAGGGGTAAAGGAAGGGGAGCCAGAAAACATAACAGCTAGGTAGAATGCATGCCAGGCATGACAGCGAGTAGAGTGGGGCAGCATATGGGGAGATATGTGGGGGGGGAGCCACACATTGTGGTGCACCTAGGAACAAATGATCTTGAAGGGAGAAGGATAGAGGAGGTACAGAACAGCTTCAGGGAAGTGGGAAAACTATGCAGCAAAGAAGGAACAATGGTAACCTTCTCAGAAGTTCTGCCAGTGCCAAGGGCTAGTACAGAAAGGAAGAGAAGAATCAGTGACTTTGACAAGTAGCTGAGGGAATGGTGTGGGACCAAGGGGTTTGGATTGGTGGGGGACTGGGGTAGCACATGGCATAACACAAATCTTTATGCAGGGGATAGGCTACTCTTCGGCAGGGCAGGGTCACAGGTGTTGAAGCAGAAGCTGGGGGATTTCATCAATGAGAAGCATCATTTAAACTAGGTTTGGGGGCAGGCATTGGAGCTGGGAATCACCAGGAAAGGGGGTCCCATGGACATGCCCCCACCACAGGGGTAGATATGTCCTTAGGTAAAATATGGGTTGGAGTAAAGGGTAAGGAAGCAGGAAGGATAGGATCAATGTGGAGAATGGTTTCATTAAATGCTAGGAGCCTGGGGAACAAGTTGGCAGAGCTGCAGGCATTGATAACAGAGGGACAGGTGGACATAGCTGCTATTACTGAGACATGGGCAACCAGGCACCATGACTGGGACCTAATCATCCCAGGGTACAAACTATTCCAGAGGGAAAGAGATAAAGGGAAGGCTGGGGGGTTGCCATTCATGTAAAGGAAGAGATCTGATGTAATAGGGAGGCAGGGGAGGAGGGCAGGTCGGAAGTAATCTGGCTGCTACTACACAGCCAGAAAGGGACCAAGATCTATCTGGGGGTTGTCTATAGACCTCTGGCCTAGAAGGAAGATATTGACAGAGAACTGGGGGAGTAGATAAGGAGGCATAGTGGCAAAGCGAATACAGTGGTGGTGGGGGACTTTAATCTACCACGGGTGGATTGGAGCTTCCCAGCAACCATGTGCCAGGGAGCAGATTCTCCTGGAAGCATTCCAGGATGGCTTCCTCACCCAGAGGGTAATGAAGCCAATGAGAGAGGGAAATATACTAGACCTGGTACTGGAAGATGGGGAACAGGTCAGGGATGTAAGGGTAGAGGATCCTCTGGCAAGCAGTGACCACCGCATAGTGTGGTTCTCAATCAATCTGGGTAGGGAGGTAACCACTACAAAAACTAGGGTCCTGGACTTTAAAAAGGCAGACTTCGGCAGGATGGGGCACATACTGGAAAAGCATCCAACCAGAAATGGAAACGGAATAAAAATGAGCAATAATTAAGACAGGACTGGCTGAAGCCAATAAAACTTGTGTCAAGAGCCAGAGTAAGAAGGCCAGGAACAAGAAACCAAGATGGATGAGTAGAGAGGTAGTGGAGAAGGTGAGGGGAAGGAGGAATGCATTTTGGACCTACAAGAGATCCAACAGGGCAGAAGACAGAGAAGAATATGTGAAGAAATCCAGAAAAGTGAGCAAAGTGGAAAGGGCAGCAAAGGCAGCTAGGAAACTGCACTTAGTGCAGGGGATAAAAGAAAGAGAAAAGCATTTCTTCAGATATATCAGAGAAAAGGAAGAGCAAGGATCAAATTGTTAGGATCAGGAGAGGAAGTGTTTGGGTAGAAAAGGGGGCTGAGCAGGCAGAAGTACTTAATGAATCCTTCTGTTCAGTCTTCACCAAGGAGAGGGATGGGCTCATATCTGAGAGGAAGGGCAAGGTGGGAGAGGGAAGTGGGAAGCAACCACGAAGGGGGAAATCACAGTGGAAAGGGTGAGAGAGGGCCTTAAGTCACTAAAGGTGGACAAGGCACCTGGCCCAGATTTATTCCACCTCAGGGTTCTGAAAGAGTTGGCAGAGATCCTGGTAGGACCATTGGCAGACCTGTTCAATACCTCTCTGAACTCGGGGTGCATGCCCAGGGACTGGAGGGAAGCACATATGGTACCTCTCCATAACAGTGGGCCCAAGTACAAACTGGGGAACTACAGACCGGTAAGCCTTACTGCAATTGTGTGAAAATTGATGGAGACAATTCTCGAGGAAAGACTGGTGTAGTTTCTTAAGGATAACAATCTCCAGGATAGTAGGCAGCACAGGTTTGTCTCGGGTAGATCCTGCTAGATGAACTTGATTGATTTTTATGACTGGGTTATGAGGGAACTGGACAGGGGACATGCGGTGGGTGTCCTCTACCTGGATTTCAGCAAGGCCTTTGACTCAGTGCCACATGGTAGGCTGACCTGCAAGTTGAAGAGTCAGGGAGCCAGGAGGAAATTGTTCTGATGGGTTGAGAACTGGCTGCAGGGTAGACAGCTTAAGATAGTTGTGGGGGGGAAGGTATCTGAACCCAGGGCAGTAACAAGTGGTGTACCACAGGGCTCGGTGCTGGGGCTGGTTCTGTTTAACATTTTTATAGCCGACATTGCAGTAGGGATTAAGAGCACGATCAGTCTCTTCGCAGATGATACAGAGATTTGTGCCGAGGTAGACGGGGGGGGGAGAGAGCAAAAGTATTTCATGAGAATTTGGCAAAACTGGAGGAAAGGTCTCACACTTGGCAGCTTGGATTCAATGCCAAGAAGTGCAAAGTGATGCATTTAGGGGGCAAGAACAGAGGACCCAATTACTGGCTGGAGGGTATCCCGTTAACAAAATCCAAGGAGGAGAAGGATGTTGGAGTGCTTGTAACTGGGGAGATGAACCTCTCTGCTTAGTGAAGGAAGGCAGTAGTGAAGGCAAACAGGATCCAGGGTGCATAGCAAGGGGGATTACTTCTAGAAGTGGGGAGGTCACCTTGCCCCTGTTCAGGTCCCTGGTGAGACCGCACTTAGAGTACTGCATGCAGTTCTGGTGCCCCTACTTGATAAGGGACATCAAACTACTGGAGGAGGTACAACACAGGGCAACCAAAATGTTCCTGGGGTTGGGGGACAGACCATGTGAGGAGAGACTGAAAGAGCTCAATAGGTATACCCTGGAGGAAAGAAGGGATAGAGAGAATATGATTGAGACCTTCAAGTACTTGAAGGGTTTGAACAGAGTAGACACCATTTGTATGTTCAATCTGAAGGACGGAAGGGAAACCAGGGGACACTCTATGAAGTTGGAAGGGGGCAGGTTCAAGAGTGAACTGAGGAGGCACTATTTCACAGTAAGGGTGGTGGCGGGGTGGAACACTCTGCCGGAGGAAGTCGTATCGCTACAGACTGTTGGGGGCTTCAAGAGGGGGTGGAACAGATTCAAGGGAAGGGTACAAACCGAGAGGGGGAGGGAGATGGAGTGGGCATATGAGGGCTGCTGCAGTCTAATGGACATTCAAAATTGTCTATGCATGTGTGTAACTTTGCTCATTTTCAATATTTTCACTCCAAATTTTCAGTGTAACCGTTTTATCATACTAACTCATGAATAGTACAGCTGTCATTTTTCACATCCTGCCCTTGATGTTTTTTCACACCTGTGGCTTTTCTGTGCTGCACACTCAAGCAGACTAGATAGACTGAAGGGTCTGTATCTGCTGGCAATTTCATACGTTCGTATGTTCGTAAGTCATGGACAAACCTTAAATCTGTATTCATTGTGGATTTAATTTTTAGTGTAGAATTATTTTGGAGAGACTTTTTAAGTAACAGGAAAGAAAATAAAACAATGAAGCAAAGGAAATTATTGTGTCTTATACGGCAAAGCTGGGTTATTCATAAGAACTTTATCCAGAACTCCATCTGAATAATGCAATTCCCTGCGTATTCATAATTTTAGCCCATACTTTATGAAAAGCCACAGGTGTGAAAAAACATCAAGGGCAGGATGTGAAAAATGACAGCTGTACTATTCATGAGTTAGTATGATAAAACGGTTACACTGAAAATTTGGAGTGAAAATATTGAAAATGAGCAAAGTTGCACACATGCATAGACAATTTTGAATGACCGGCTATAACTCAGACATTTTTTGGAGTTGTTTCACCAAATTTTCAACATGGCTTTTTTTGGGACCCCACCTCATGAAGACTGCCACTGTCATTTCATTCACTCATGCTGAAAAGTGATTTAGCACAGTGACTGCGCCATTCTGCGTCACAGGTACAAAAAAAAAAATTAGGGAGAATGTGAACAATGACAGCTGTACTGTGCAGGAATGGGGCGGACAGCAGCAGTGGGAGGGATAGGGAGGTTTTCTTTGGCAGGAGTGTAGCCAGGAACTTCAGATCTATGCACCAAGTGAACTCACTGCTACCCCTCCCCCCCCATCCCGGTCCTCTCACCTGACACAAGCATCATTTTGTCTGTGGTGTATACTGGAAATATGAAAAGTAAAGATGTAATACACATACTTCCATTCCTGTACAGTAAAAATGCCTTCCAAAACACCTGTGTCAGACTAATAGACTGGATTTCAGTTACAATGTTACATTGTGACAAGCCTCTGTACCACATCAAAGAGGTTTATTCACACACCACTAGCCGTACCAACACTACACTACTAGCCATACCATCACCAACAATTGTCAGAATAAGAGACTGGCTTTTAGTTATAATATTACATTGTGACAAGCTCTGTACCACACCAAGGTAGCCAGTTCCACAGAGGTCCATTCATACACCACTAGCCATGCCATCACCATCATCTAAAAAGAAATGTGTACTGTTAATATAGATGCTTCTTTTCCCTTATTTCTGCATCTAACACACATCTTTTCACAAAAAATATAATTAAGAATGAAATCAGTTACACAGTAAGACAGGGCTAAAGTTCTTCTAACAAAAAGGTGATACATAGAAACACAGAAACACAGAAACATAGAAATTATCAGCAGATAAGGACTGCTAGGCCCATCTAGCCTGCCCTTAGGCCCTATACATTTTATGTGGCTTCTGACCGTATGTGATCAATGGCTTTTCATCACTCCCTCCCCTCTCAGGCTTCCCGTGTGCCTGTGCCAGGCATGCTTACACCCCTCCACTGTACTTGCCCCCACTACATCCTGTGGCAGACTATTCCAAGTGTCGACTACCCTTTCTGTGTAGAAAAACTTCCTCACATTACCTCTTAATCTACCCCCTTCCAATTTCATATTGTGCCCCCTTGTTTTAGTACTTTTTCTACATTGGAAAAGGTCCCCCACCTGCACCTTGTTTATGCCCTTGAGGTACGTGAAAGTTTCAATCATATCATCCCGGTGCCTCCTTTCCTTCAGTGAGTACGTATGGAGGTCCCTTAGTGTCTCTTCATATGTTTTGTGGTGCAAGCCCTGCACCATCTTTGTTGTCCTTCTCTGGATAGTCTCCACCTTATCTATGTCCTTGTGCAGATGTGGCCCCTAGAACTGTATGCAGTACTCCAGGTGAGGCCTTACTAATGTTTTATACAATGGCATCACCACCTCCCACTTCCTGCTAGTGATACCCCTGCCTATGCACTCCAGCATGCCACTGGCACTCCCTGCTGCCTTTGTACACTGCTTTGATACCTTAAGGTCATCAGAGATGATAACCCCTAGGTCCCTTTCCTCTTTGGTGACAGTCAGTCCCCCCCAACCTGTAGCTCTCCCCAGGGTTCCCTCTACCCAGGTGCATTATTTTGCACTTCTTTGCATTGAACCTCAATTGCCACATCTCTGACCAACTTTCAAGCTTCCCCAGGTCCATCTTCATTTTCTGCACCCCTTCTGGAGTATCCACCCTGTTGCAGAGGTTGATGTCATCTGTAAACAGGTAGACCTTTCCTTCCAGCCCCTCTGCAATGTCACTAATAAAGACATTAAACAGGACTGGTCCTAGTACTGATCCCTGTGATATCCCACTGGTCACCCCCTCTCCCCAGATTGCACCCCATTTACCACCACCTTCTGTCGCCTGTCTTTTAACCAGTTCCTAACCCAGTTCACCACCTTGTCTCCCATGTCCAGACTACCCATCTTGTTAATCTGCCTTCTATGTGGGACGGTATCGAAGGCTTTGCTGAAATCTAAGTAGGCGACATCTACCGCCCCTCCCTGATTTAGTTCCCTAGTCACCCAATCAAAAAAAATCTATTAGATTCATTTGACATAACCTTTCTGCTGTGAATCCATGTTGCCTCAGATCCTGAGCACTACTGGTTTCCATATGTGCCACTATCATTTCTTTCAGCAGTGTCTCCATGATCTTTTCCACCACTGTTGTGAGGTTGACTTGCCTGTAGTTCCCCGCCTCCTCCCTACTGCTGCCTTTGTGCAGTGGGACTACATGTGCCCCTCCTCCAGTACTCTGGAATGACACCCGTGTTGAGTGACTCTGTGAACAGGGCCACCAGAGGTGCTGATAGTTCCCTTCGTGGTTCCTTTAATATCCTCAGGTGGATGCCTTCTGACCACATGGCCTTATCCACCTTCAGCTTTGTGAGTTCTTCCAGAACTCTGTCCACTGTGAATGGACTGGTGCCCACCTCTTCCCCAACCCCCATTGCCTCTGCATCCCAACTGTGGTCTTTGACCTTCCCCCTTCTTAGTGAATACTGAGCAGAAGTATTTGTTCACTATTTTTGCCTTGTCCAGATCCCCCTCCTTACACTTTCCCTTCTCCCTTTTAAGCCTCACAATACCCCCTCATTTTTTTTTCTTTCACTGATATACCTATAAAATACCTTATCTTCTTTGTTTACAGACTGTGCTAAGCCCTCTTCGGTCTGAGCCTTCGCTCTCCTAACAGCCTTCCCTGCTTCCCTTAGACATTCAAGGTACACCTTCCTGTCCTCCTCCCTCTGGCTCCCCTTATATTTCCTGAAACTCACCCTTTTAGACCTGACTTTGTCCTCCAACTCTTTGGAGAACCATAGTGGTTTCCTTCTTCTTTTCCCATTGGCCACTATCCTAATGCATTGGTTTGTTATCTCCACTGTGGCTCCTTTCAGTTTCTCCCATTGTTCTTCCACCTCCTCTATTACCTCTCCCTTCCCCAGGACTGCTTGGATACATCTACCCATTTCAGTGAAATCCACCCTCCTGAAATCTAATACTTTTGCCCTAGTGTGGCTTAATTGAGTCATGTCTCCATGCAGAACCACACCATGTGTTGGTCATTGGACCCCAGCTGCCCTTCCACCCGTATTTCTTCGACTCTGTTCCCACTGGTCCATACCAGGTCCAGAATTGACTTGTCCCTGGTTGGCTCATGCACCAGCTGCCTGAATCCAACCCCCTGCATGGATTCAGGGATGGCTGTGCTTCTTGCTGAAGCAGCCATCTGGGTAGTCCAATCCATGTCCGGCATATTGAAATCCACCTGTAGCAGGATTTTGCCTTCAGCTGCCATGTTGTGTATGTTCTCCACTAGTTCCCTGTCTACTTCCTCCCTCTGTGCAGGAGGTCTGTAGAGCACCCCTGTGCGTATTGCTGCTTCATTCCTTGGCTTCAGGGTGACCCACATTACCTCAGCTTCCCCCTGTCTTTCCTGAACTTCCATAGCCTTTATACCATCTCTGATGTACAAGGCCAATCCCCCACCCTTTTTACCCTCCCTGTCCCTTCTGAACACTTTATAACCTGGTACATTGACTTCTCAGCCATGATTAGCAGAGTACCATGTCTCTGTTATTGCTGCTATGTCAAGGTCTGCATCTGTCAACAAGGCGTCCAGGTCTGGAACCTTATTTCCTAGGCTACAGGCATTTGTTAGCATGACCTTCCATGTTTTACAATCTGTCCTCCCTCTTCTCTTGTTCTCCCTCTCCAGCATCTTCTCCCCCACCCCAGTTTCCTTTCCTATGTGCTCTTGCCCCCCATATCACGCATTATACATTCTTCACCTGCCTGTCCCTCCCTGCCTGCTTTAACTGTTCCTGTAGTTAACTTACTGTATGTTTCTGCATGTTCCCATGGGAGGGGGTGTCCCTAAGCCTCCTAAGCCTCCTAGCTCTCCCTCCCTTGGCCAGTTTAAATGCTCACAGCTGAAGCATTTAAACTTCTCACAAGGGACCAAGATCCCCTTCTCGGACAGATGCAGGCCATCCTCCTTATATAAGCTGGCATCTGCTCAGGTCAGACCCCAGTCCCCTATGAAGTCAAAACCCTCTCTTCTATCCTAGTCCTTCAACCAGGAGTTGAAGGTATGGATGTGGCATGCCCAAGCACCCCCTGTGCCCTGGAAAGGTAACATCTCTGAGAATGAGACGGAGAGTGTTATCTCTTTCAGGTTTTCCTCCAGCTTCCTGAAATCTTTCTGGACTCTGGCTAACTCCACCCTTCTCCTGTCAGGTCATCGGTCCCCAGGTGGACAATGACATCCAGCTGCTCCCTCCTAGATATTGCCATAGCAATCCTATGGATCAGTTTCCTGTCCATCTATGCAGTGCTTCCTGGGAGGCACTTGACCTCCCTCTCTCCCCTCCTAGGTGACCCTAACTCCACTGCCCAGACAAGAGTCCCCACTATGAGAAGCTTCCCCCTCCTCCAGGGTTCCCTGTCTTCCTTCCCTGGTGCTGTATCCAGGAGGACCCTCCCATCCTCCCTGGTCCCAGCCTCAGGTTCCTGAGTGGGGCTTTCCCATTCTTCCAAAACAGTGTAGGAGTTATTAAGTGGGACCGGATGGGGATGTGCTTTTGACACATCTCTCCCTCACCCTCCCTGAGCCCACCATAGTCCAATCACTCCTCTTCCCTAGCATCCTTTGAGGTTCAGGTTGTGGACCCAGTGGTCTCTGGGTGGCGGTCAATGCTGCCTTCAACTTGGCCAACTCTGCTCGGAGACAAGCAGCCTCTTCCCTCAGCCCAGAGAAGTGCCTGCAGATAGGTCAGCATTGTAGTCTCCTGAATGTCTCCCTGAAGACAGCTGCTCCCCAATCTCTGCACTGCACCACTCCCATCATGTCTGTTTCTCTCCTCAATCAACTGCCTGCTTAAGATGGCTATTTGTTTTCTCTCAAATATTTGTTTTATTCTGTTGTGTTTTGATATGCTTTCTCTGTTTGCTACTTCCTGTATGGATGCAGGATGTTGCAAGGCCCTATGGAACCCACCCAATAAATGTAGGGTGAGAACTTGAGTGGGTGGGACTACACCACAAGCTGTGTCCCACAACAATCAACCAAGGAGTCTTCTGGCAGTGACACCTCACTCCACTCACCACAGTCCAGACACAGCCACTTTCAAACGCACAGTCACAAACTTGTCAGCTAGAATCCCTCAATCCTGCCCAAACTAAACTGAAAGGCACACAGAAATGGCAGTTAAGAAAATACCTCAAATATAATTATAAACACTGTCACAAACTCACCAGCTAGGGTCCTTCCCTCTTGCTCCAACTAAATGAAGAATCAAACTGAAATGGCAGTTAAAACCTCACATTCAAACTATACTAATCCCTGTAATATGATGCCTGCACTTAAAGTACAGACTCAACTACTTTCAAACACACAGTCATAAATGTGTCAGCTAGAATCCCTCAGTCCTGCCCAAACTAAATTGAAAAACACACAGAAAAGGCAGGTAAGAAAATACCTCAAATACAATTACAAACAGTCACAAACTCACCAACTAGAGTCCCTCCCTCCTGCTCCAACTAAATGAGTTCAAGTAACAAAGTAGTAGTTAACAGTTTAAGTGATTACATTACACTGGTTTATCCTATCTGGAATCCCTTAAAAATATTCAAATACTTTGTTGTTTGAGCTCCATATTTCATTTTTGTTAGTAAAGTTTTAGCCTTGACATACTCTGTGGCTCTGATTTCTTTCATGGTTGTATTTTTGTGGAAATATCTGTGCCACATGCAAATATAACTAAAGGAACATAAGCATCTTTTAACAGTACTGACAGTGCACATTTCTTTTTAGATGCCTGCTTTACAGAAACAGCATGGCAGCCAGCCTTCTTTGAAAAGATAAAGCTCCCGGTGGTGGTAAATGGAAATACATCATCATGTTAGAATTAAAACTACTAAGAAATCACTGATAGTGATAGACACAAGTGAGGGAGGGAGTGACAGTGTATGGCTGTACTCTAGGCTGGTGAGCAGCACCTAATAAGGTGGGAAGGGGGAGTATGGCTATTCTAATCTGCAGCTGGTCAGATTCTTCCATGCCCACTAGGTAATTTATGCAGGGAGTCCTTTTCTCAAAACAAAATGTTTTCAGGACTACACCTACTGCAGCCCTAAAAAAACTTTTGTGAAATGTATCAGGTGCTTTACTTGCTCCTGGCTACTTTTTTTTTTTGCATTATTTCTCTATACTCCCCCCGTGCCACCCCAACCGGCCACTCCTTCAGGCCTGCCTAGGGCCCCTGTCACCCACCAACCCATTCTTACCGGTAGTGCCATATGGCATCGGAACCATTCATTGCTTAACCTGGCCTCATATGGCCACACAAGATAGAATGAGTTAAGTCAGAATTTCCATGAAAGTTGCCAAACTGCATTTTGAAATTTAGTGAAAGCAAAATTCTTACTTTAACCAAAACTCCACTGGAGGAAGTTTCATTTTGCACAACCCTACTGTCCTCCCCCCTCCAGAACGCATAGTCTAGAATGCCTTACCAGTCAGAGTTGAAGCATGGGTTCAGGTGTCTGCTCAGTTCTCCACCATTTTCCTCCATCTAGAGCCTGGAGCCTGCGGTGACTTTGATGACACATGCACATTGAGGTGCACATGTAGTCCAGAACTGCAGATTTCTTCAGCCTCCCCTGACCTATGCCTGCCTCCCTGACATCTGCTCTACAACCAGGACTCCACCTGGTGGCAGCCAAGAACCGGGAAGGCCCACCACCGCAATCTAAGAGAGGAGAGCTGCCAGGTGACTGCTCAATCCTCTGTTGCCCCTCCCCCACCGCTGACCCCCAGTGAGCCAAGCTTGTTCATGAACTTGGGTCACCAGTGTGGTGAAAGGTAAGGTTCTTGACAGCACCTCAGCTCTCTGCACCACTGGGCTGGTAAGACCCCAAGATTTTGTACTGCATCCACAGCTTGAAGTGCTTTGCCATTCATAGGTGGAGGCAAGTTAACAGCACTAGTCACTGCTGACCATCACAGGCCTGGCTAGACAATCATCACCTCTATTTTATCCAGGCTGGGGCACAGTCATTTAAAGGCCATTCAATTGCTGATCTCCCATAGACATTGTTACAGCACTGAACCTATGTTATTACCATCAGGTGTACAGGGCAGTAAAGCTGCATATCATATACATAGCAGTGAAATCCAAGATCATGCCATTTTATGATCTCACCTCACCCAGTGGCAATATGTACACAGTAAACACCATGAGGGCCAGGATCGAGCCTTGTGAAACACCACTTTTGAGCACAGTGGAACTGAAACATAGAAACATAGAATTTGACAGCAGATAAGGACCGCTTGGCCCACCCAGTCTGCCCATTTCCCTACCTGATGGATAAGCTGCAGATTCTAGTTAATTAACAGCTTACTTCCTCCTGCCCCCCCACTAGAATTGCCTTATGCCTGTCCCATGCATTCTTGAATTCTCCCACTGTTCCTGACTCCACAACCTCCTCATGGAGGCTATTCCATGCATCCACAACTCTCTCTCTGTGAAAAAAATACTTTCTAACATTACCTTTGAGCCGCCCCCTCTCTATTTTCAAATTGTGCCCCCTTGTTCTTGCACATCTCTTCTTCTGAAAGATACTACCCACTTGTACCTTGTTAATTCCCTTGAGATACTTGAATGTTTCTATCATGTCCCCACTCTCCCTCCTTTCCTCAAGGGTATACACATTAAGCTGCTTTAGTCTCTCCTCGTTTGTCTTCTAGTGCAGACCTTGCACCATTTTGGTTGCCCTCCTCTGAACAGCCTTCACTTTGTTTATGTCTTTGCAGAGATGGGGTCTCCAGAATTGCACACAGTACTCCAGATGGGGTCTCACTAACTGTCTGTAGAGAGGGATAACAACTTCCTGTTTTCTACTGTTGATGCCTCTCCCTATGCATCCCAGTATCCCCCCAGCCCTCCTTACTGCCTTCTCACATTGCTTGCCCACCTTTAGGTCATCTGATATAATTATTCCTAGGTCTACTTCGATTTTTGTTGTTGTTATTAACTCACCCCCCCCCATTGTGTACTCTTCCCCTGGGTTTTTGTTTCCCGGATGCATTACCTTGCACTTCTTTGCATTGAATCTGAGCTGCCATGTATTTGACCATTCCTCCAACCTTGCCAAGTCCCTTTTCATTCCTTCCACCCCACTTTGTGTATCAACCCTGTTGCAGATCTTTGTGTCATCTGCAAAGAGGCATACCTTTCCTTCCAGGTGCTCTCCAATGTCACTTATAAAGATATTAAAGAGGACCAGTCCCAGTACCAAACCCTGCGGTACCCCGCTAGTTACCCTCCTTTCTTCACTGTGGACTCCGTTTACTATTACCTTTTGCATCCTGTTGTCCAGACAGTTTTTTATCCAGGCTTCCACCTTGGGACCCACTCCAAGGCTGGCTAACTTGTATATTAATCTTTTGTGTGAGACTGTGTCAATGCCTTGCTAAAATCTAGGTAGGCCATATCCACAGCCCCTCCTGGTCTACTACTTTGGTCACCCAGTCAAAGAAATCTATTAGGTTCATCTGACATGACCTTCCTGCTGTGAAACCATGCTGCCTTGGGTCCTGTGCCCCACTGGCCTCTAGGTACTCAACAATTCTTTCCTTCAGAAGTGATTCCATCATTTTCCCTACCACTGAAGTCAAACTAACTGGTCTGTAGTTTCCTGCCTCTGCCCTGCTCCCACTTTTGGGAAGTGGAATCACATTTGCTCTCCTCCAGTCCTCAGGTACCACTCCATCCTCCCATGATTTGTTAAAGAGAGTAGTTAGTGGTGTTACTAGTTCTACCCTTAGTTCTTTTGGGTTTCAACTGGAGATGGAATTACACTGAACAGCCTACTGTGTTTGTTTGGAAATGTAGGACTCAAACCAATATAAAAGCCATTATCAGCTCATAGATTAGTAGCCAGTTGGCCAATGTTTGCCTCTCATTCCACCATTTATACAACTTTCAGGAAAAATTGACTGCAAATGCATATTTATGATATTTATGATGGTGTAGAATGCATGTTTATCAGCAAAGAAGAGTAAAGATTTTATAAAATCCAGCATCAGAAGGAATAATAAAATAGACAAAAAGAGCAAAGTGGGCCCTTCTACTACATCTGAGTAAGATTTTGATGTAATTCCTTTTTGTGTGAAGTCAAGAATGCAAGATTTTATGTATGCATTTATAATGCACTGTGTTGCCCACATTGCATACCTATTCTGGTAATGTGACAGATATTATAAATTACGGGAATAATTCAGTAAAACGTTATGACTTTTAAAGAATGTGGTAATTACTTGCCAAGTTTGATGGTCTGTGACTTTCTTAAGAGCTTTTAGTCAATAAAAGTTGTAGTCACAAATTATGAAGTCATAAAAACGTATAGCTGTAATTCATGTTTGGGAGACCTACTTCTTTGTGAGAGGTAGGAGACTTTTAAACTGCAAGTAACAAGAAATGTAGTTGTTTTAGCTTTAGGAGGGCAATCACTATTTACTGTGTAAAGAGCAAAACAGCCTCACCTGCCAGTCCAGTTACTGTATCACAAATACTGAGATCTAATGGTTCTAATACAGAACTCTGAGCAAGGGAATCCCTGGTTCAAACTTTATTACAGCCTGTGACTTACTGTGTGGCCTTGAACAAGCTGTTTATCCACTTTCTCTGCTTTAATCACTCCCAGAAGTGAAACTGGAGAGAAGAGGGTACCAGCTGGGTTAGAATTCATGAGCCAGTAATTAGTAAAAAAGGGATAGAAATGATGCTTGCAGGCAGAACTCTTTTTTCCATATAAGGGTTTTTCTGTCCCCGCCTGAGTGGGCAGCTGTCACCTCAACCCTGCCTCCTCAAATCAGCTGCCATCTTCTCCAACTACTCATCTGGTCTAGCAGACTCCCCCTGGATTCCCCATGTGACAGGGCCAGGAAAGGAGGGCCATAACTACCCCCCCGAGACGTATCCATATTTCCCAATAAGTCGTCACAGGTGATGGTGCAGATTGGGGGCAAGCAGGTGGGGCCTCACAAAGCCCTGTCAGTCATATTTCCATTTTCTCCCTTTTCCTTATGCTGCCACATGTTTGTCAATGAATGCCGTATGGAGGCACATGCACTCTGTGTCAGACCCGCAGCTCACATTCTACATGTTGCAGCCTCAGCAAACCCTCCCCTTAACAGTAGAAGAGAGCAGTCCATCAGATACTCAATCCACTCCATCCCGAGTGATCCCCAACAACCTGAATTTGTTCTGGAACCACAGTCACCAATGTGGAAGGAGTTGTGTTGTCCATCACATCAGTCCTCCATGTGACTGGACCGACTTTAGGGGCCCGAGTCACAAAAGTTTGCCCCGAAATACCACCAAGGAAAACCTCCTCTTAACTGTAGTGTCAGTGGCTCAGTAGGTAGCACACTCACCTCTGAGGCCAGAAGATCAGAGGACTGTGGGTTCAGTTCCCACATCTGGCACTTGGGTTAATATCCCAGTACTGACACTGTAGTGCAGCATGAGAGGGGTGCTGCACTTCTGAGGTGCCGTCTTTTGGATGATACGTTAAACCGAGGTTCCATCTGCCTGGATTAGTGGTAGTTCAGGTGGATGTTAAAGATCCCATGGCACTTATCAAAAAGAGTAGGGGAGTTTTTATTGTAATAAAAAACATAAATCACAACACAGTAATACAAAGTATCCCAGATATTTAACACTTTGTAACAAAAAAGTAAGCTCATCATAATTCTACAATTCCTATTTTGCATACAGAAAGCTATTTAAATTTTATAAAATGTGTAAAACCTTTCCACGATTTCTTAACTTTAAGTGAGGTGCATACCTGTGCTTCCTGTAAGTATATTTTTGAAAGTTCATTTGATACTAAACAAGCATAACATTCATAAGTCATTTTCCTCTGATAAAGGACCCACTGGCATCTTGCCTGCCATAAGAAAAACCTTACACAACTAAAAATTAAATGCAAAGTACTGGTATGATAGGGGGCAAAACTAGGGGATAAATCCGCAACACCAATATTTCATATGTAATCACAGGAAACCATTTCAACTTCCACATATTTGCTAAATAAACCCACAGTCCTTTTGCGTAGGAACACTGTAAGAAAAAATGTTCCATAGTCTCTTCAACATTTATGCAATCAATATAAGGACAGTTCCTCTCTTCTTTAACTTTATATTTTGCATTCCCCCTAACGTTGAGCCATTGCGTTTCCCATTGAGTTAGAGGCAATCTGGGATTATTAAATTGAGCTATCACCATGGGATTCATGGCAGAGGGACAATTCTTAAAACAAGGAGTTTGTGGATAAATTGATGCCATAATTAATCTATACATGGATTGCGTATTATTATTCTGAATCATGGTTTTAGTGATTCGCCATCTAAACAATTTTTGCACTGCAGGTTTAAAATACAAGGGTGTGTGTAAATGAGGGTCCATTTTGGGAGCTAAATTATGCCAAACTTTAAAATAATAGCTCAATGCCCTAACCACCCATTTCTTTTGAACACTCTCTGCTTGTTCCAATCCACATTTAATGGTATTCATGAAAAAAAGGGAAAACATAAACACAATTGGATCTATCATCCCCAAACCACTAGATTTTTTCTTCAAATAAGTATAGTGTCTTTTCACTGGGTTCAGGCAGTTCCCCCACAACATTTGAAAAAATAGACTGTAAAGTTTAGTCTCCAGCTGTGATGGCAAAGGGAAAATCATGGCAATATACTGTAAATGGGGTATAATAAATTGTTTTAAAATATATATCCGTTTAAGTTTAGAGTATTTCCACTCTTTCCAACTATTCACTTTTTTCTCCACTGTTCCCAATACTAGCTTCCAATTTTCCACTGGTAGATTTTGGGGTCCAAAAAGAATGCCTAAAATTTTCAGTGGTATTCTAGAAATACAAATATTATTCTGCACTACTTCTACTGGGCTTAGTGCCCCAATGAATAAGCCTCTAGTCTTCTATAAATTTAACTTCAGATTTGAAACTGCTGAGAAAAGCTTAAATACTTTCAAAAATTCATGGATTTGTGCCTGGTCTGAAAAATATACATTTAAATCATCAGCATAGGCTTGTAAGTGGAGCAGATTGGCAGGAGTATTCCCAATAATACCTATCCATCTCAGTGAATTAACTAAAAACTGTAACAGAGGGTCTAATGAGAAAATATACAAAAGAGGGCTCAGGGGGCATCCTTGCCAGATTCCAGTTTTTAATCGAAAGCTTTGAGTTGTACCCCCCTGTAAAAAGGGATAAACTGTATTATGCTGATAAAGTAATTTAATGATCTTAATCAATTTTATTGGGATCCCATAACTTTTTAATACTGAAAAAAGGTAAGGTAGATAAACCCTATCAAAAGCTTTCCTGAAATCCGCAACTACTATACATCCAGATTTACCAGTAAGAGATAAATGTTCAATCACATCTCGTATTATCATTAAGGCAGATTGAATTCTTCTCTCAGGGATTCCACAAAACTGGTATTGAGATATTACCAGTTTTGCATATCTTTTAAGTCTATTGTTTAATATGTTGGAAAATATTTTATAATCAGAGTTTAAGAGAGTAATAGGACTCCAATTCTTAATATTATTCCTATCTCCTGCTTTAAATAAATGTATCAGCAATCCTTCAGTAAAGCATGGGAACATAGAATTAGTGTCCAAAAAATACTGAAATAGAAGTACTAAACATTTGCAGAATTCTTGCAAAAAACATTTATATAGTTGGTTCGGAAGCCCATCTAACCCAGGTGACACATTCGGCTTCATTTTTTGAATCTCTGTACTGGTAACAGGTCCTAGTAAATTTAAAGCCTCTATTGGTGTGGAGGGTAAGCTGTAGGAATTAAAAAAAATAATAATTGTATCCTCTAAGATAGGGGACTCAGGTTTCAATAACTGATAATGCTGTCTAATGGAATCCCTGATTTGCTCTATTGTCACTGCTTTGGAACCATCTGCATTGATTAGAAAGTCAATAGTGGAAGATTCTTTTAATAATTTGCAAGCCTAAAATGGGTCTCCTATAGGGGATTTCCTTGTACTATTAGAAAAAATGGCTTGCAACATCTTTGCCCTATCATATTGATATGCCTTCATAGTGGTTTTAAGCACATTAAGTTGCTCTGAATAATTCTGTTTAGAAGTGTATGTAAGCGAAATCAACCTTTGAAGCTGCTGTCTTAAAGATAAGTATTTTAAAAATTGATGGTCTTTAGCTACTACTCCTTGTTTTTTAGACCAACTCCGGAGAACTAATTTGGTATCTGCCCACCATGCCCCCATACTTGTGTACAAAAAAGCCACTGATGAATGGGGCTGTAAAATAAATTTTACACCTGATTTTATTTGAGGGGAATCTAAAATGGAAGTATTTAGTTTCCAACGAACCTGCCTTTTAGAGGTCGGCCTTCAGTTTAAAAGAAGCATATTAAAAATAGATAGAAAACTCCTTAGGGCTCATTTGAAAACCTTTAACCAGCACTAATGGAGAAACTGACATGTAATCAATGAGAGAGTGTAATTTCCCTTTTAGAAATGAAAACCTGGGTCCCTGAGAAAGGAAGGACATTCAATTAAGTAAACCAGCAATCTTAATTATTGAGGCTAGTGCATTGGAGTCACAGTAAATTTTTTTACTCTGCTGGGGTGTATTGATTAAGCTACAATTAAAATCCCCACCCCATAATATTTTGACAGAAGTGACCAAATATGGTTACACTGCCTTCATGTAAGCTACTCTATCAGATTTTGATTGAGGGTTATAGATATTAATCAATCTATAACAAATATTTTGCCATTTCCCATCTAAGATCAGGACCCTACCGGGAATAATATCTATTAAGTTGTGGAGTGAGAAATCAAAGGAGTTGAACAAAATGCCTATCCCAGCTGCACTATCTGTTCCAAAATACCAGTAGGAGGGACCCCAGGGCCATTCTCTCTTGAAGGTGGATAATTGCTCTATTGAATACATCCAGGTTTCTTGTAAAAAACTGACTGAAATTTTGTTATCATGAATATATTGGAATAGAGCCTGCCTTTTGATAGTATTCAGTAAGCTATGAGTATTCAAAGAACCCCATGTTGTCAGCATTGAATAGTTAGCTAAGAACCACTATCCATTATTTTTTCAATTTTTTTCTTGTTTGTCTCTTTGTAATTATCCACAGATTGTGAAATGGTGGACAAAGAAGATTTTTTAGAATCAGAATCCCCTACCTCCATTTCAGTCTCCCCCCATGGGGTGAACAAGGCCGCATAGGAATTGCTAGATTCTATAGAAATAGAAGAAGGGGGGGGGATTTTGGTTGCAAATTCCCGGAGGATCTCCTTCTGGGTAATGGGGATAAGGGGGATATGACCTTAATCTTATTCTCAGAGGCCACCGGATCTGTATAACACACTGGAACCATCTCCAGATTTACCAGAGGGGCCTCACAGGTCTTATCTTCCTCAAGGGTTTGTGGAGCTATAGCTTTTGGCTCCACTAAAGGCCTTGGGGTAGAGGACCTAGTAGAAGAAGTAGCCTGAGTAATATGTTTACCAATCATAGGAGGAGAGGGGAGAGGGAGTGGGGAGGGGGCCCACAGCATCCTGAGCTTGCCAAATCAAAAGCTCAGGACTGATACATGATGCCTTATTCTTTGCAGACCAAGGACAATCCCGAAAAGACATGCCCATATTCCACACACAGGTTGCATTTGGTGTGGTTTGCACATTGCATAGTGACATGCCCAATGTACCCGCAATTGCCACACCGGGGTTGGTCACAGACACTGGACAGGTGAGTCCTTGAGCCACATTTATAACATGCTCTATGCTTCCCCCCATAAAGCATACCCCTCTATCCCTGCCCAATAAAAAAGAATTAAGTATATGTTCAATACCAGAGTCTGATTGCTTTAGCTTAATTTTGTACTTCCAACCCCCGTCCAGAATTGCTCAGAATCTAAAATGGGTTCTGGAGAACTCAGAACTTCACATTTCTGTGATAACTAAAATGTAATATCTTCCACATGGACCCCTCATTCCAGAACATCACAGTTACAAATGTTATCAAGGGCTTAGTAAGGGGAATGACGGGAAAAGGGGTCCATGTGGGAGAAAACTTGACCTGCCAATACCTTTCCCCAAAAAGATCCAATGCTTAAGAAGTCTGAAAACTAACATCAAAGTTATCATCTCCAGATATGTTTATAAAAGTGAATACATCTTTTGGAGAGAAGTGAAGGGAGTCTTTAAGGAAAGTTTTCCCGACATAATATCTGTCTGGTCTGTTCTCCAACCCCCCTTTGTAACAAATCTGCACAGCATTTCTTCATGAAGCGGCCTCCCTTTTAGCATTAGAAAATAGTTCAGACATAAGGGGTTTTTGTTGAGGTGGATCAGAATCCTCTAAACATGGTGGGAAAGCTGGAGCATGCAAGTTGGAATCTCCTTTAGGAACATTGTTCTGCAAAGGTAGTGGCTTTGGAGGTACAGGAGAGGCGTGAGGCCTGAGTTCACTAAGCTTGGCCTCCTTCAACACAGCTTCTGTACCAAAATTAATATTTAAGCCTGATTTCCAGGCAGGAGAATCTTGTGAAAAGCTTGGATTAGAATCCCACTCCAGGTCAGGTAACCAAATACCAGATAGAGACTGTTTTCAACCAGCCCCAATTAGGGCCTTCCCTGGCGTCCAGGATCCCCCAAGTAGATTAGGAGGAATTAACTCTGTTTCAGGTTTTAGAACAGAAGGATTAACAAGTGTAGGCACAGAGTCCTTATTACCCAGCTGCTTAAGGTGAATGTCTGTAAAAAGAAACTCTGTGACACCCTTTTGAGACTCCGCTTTGGATTGATAAATAATTGCTGGAGAAAACACAGTCTCTTCCCCTACCGGCTTTTTAAATACAAAGCCTGCCACTTTGCTTAGTGGGGCAGTTGCTTTCAGACCAAAATCAGATGAAATGGGAGCCAAAAAAATCCCTTGTTGCTTAGCTGAAAATACAGAGTCAGTAACATCATGTTCCTCCTGTTGTAAATCTTCAGGCTTTAGGCACTCATTATTTTCAATGATTCTACTCCCAGCCTGCTTTTGAACACTGTCGGAATCAATAGCTTTGGGTTTAACAGGGAAAGTACTAGTTGACTCACCACGCCCCACGGGGCCTTTAGAAGACTTCTTCACAGCTGACACGCTGACAGATTGCACTGAGCTGATGACAAGGAGTGCTTCAGAACTCTGCTGCTGCTTTGCCGACTTCGCAGCTCCTAGTTGTTTCAGTTCATGCATTTTGTCCGAACCTCAGTATTCTGTGCACACAGCAACCTTTTGCAAGATTACCTCATCCGTGGTTTTAATAGTAGGTGTCTCCATATCCTCTATGGAAATAGGAGCTTCGTGATATTCATCCTCCAAATCAAAGTCAACGATACCCGCTGGATTAGCCTCTAGCTCAACAACAGTGGGAGCTGAGGCAAATGCTCCCACTGTGCAGATGTCCTCTTCCTCCAACATCCCTCTCCGAGTGGCCATCATGCAGACAGCCTGTCCCCCTACTGGCCAAGAGTAGGGGAATTTCCTTGGTGTCCTGGTCAAATTTCCTTCATTCACTAAAAATGCCACCAACAGCTTAATCTGGTTCAAGGTTAGTCAGCATTCATCTGTATCCCCCTCCCCAGATCATACCTGAAAATAGGCAGAATTTGGCTAGTACACTTACCCGGTCAACAAAAACTAAAAAAAAAACTCTGGCCGGCCCACTGGCGCAGCGATGGGATTTCCGCTTGCGACACCGGTGACCCGGGTTCGGGAACGGACCCGGATCATCAGAGGGCTGGCTGGGGGGAGAAGGATAGAGCATCCTATGGACTGATCTCCTTCTCCGGGGGGAGGGTGGGGGAAGCGATCAGCGCACTGAGGACTCCTGGCAGAGGCCGGGAGATCTCAGGCGTCCAACGCGTACAGTTCTGGGAGGCGGGCGGACGCTGGCGTCATTGCACGTCCCTGCCTCCGTAACAAAAAATGGTGGAAAATCGAGGTGGGCAAGGACCACCGTGCTCATGAAGCCCTCCCCAGAGGACCTCACCGCACCACCGTCGCTGCGGGTCCCCGACCAGACATTGGTTCCATGGTTCCATGGTCACCGAAGAGGGTTGCCATGGCCCCGCCCTCCGGGAGGTAAGCCGGGGGTGACTGAGGGACCTCGGCAGCCATAGACGGTGGTGGAGGTCTCCCGGGGCCATGACCAGGGCTGATGGAAAAAGACGGGGTCCAGCCAGGGGGAAAAAAGATAAAATAAAAAAAAAAAAAAAATTCTCTGTGCAAGCCTAGTGGTTGGCGAAGTAGTGCAAGGCAGCCCCCCCCGACCCACAACACTGTGTCGCTTGTAGTCTAGCGGTCCCTCCTCCCACCCGATCACTAGCCCAATACTAGTAAACTATTTCCCTGGTGGTCTCTCCCCCTCCCCCATTCTCTGATCACTATCCCCGTATAATAAAATAAATACCCTGGTAGTCTAGTAGCCTCTCCCCCATGCTCTGATCACCATCCCATTATAGAAAATAAATTCCCTTGTAGTTTAGTGGTCCTTCCCCCCTCCCCTGTACTACAAATGTCCTCCTGTTACAGTAAATAAATTCAGTGGTAGCCCAGTGGTCCTCCCCTCCCCGATCACTGATCCCCGTCCCATTATATATTTGTTAAAATTCCCCTGGTAGTCCAGTGGTCCTTCCCCATCCCCTATTGCCATCCTGTGAAATACTAATTAACATATCCCTGGTGGTCTAGTTGACAACCCCCCACCCTGGCAGGTTGTACCCAAATTCCACCAATCCCAAAACCGAGCCAGTGACTGGAACAGCCCTCCTCCCACCACCACAGCCAGCTGATGACTGAGCTGTCATGGAGTACATACTACATACAGTATGCACTCCATGACAGCTCAGTCAGCTGCTGGCTGTGGTGGTGAGAGGACTGTGCCAGTCACTGGTTCAGTTTTGGGATGAGGGGAGTGGGGTGGTGGGGGGCACTACCTGCCAGAGTGTGGGATGGTGGGTCCACTAGACCACCAGGGATATTTTAATTATTATGCAATGGCTTCAAAAATTCTAAACTCTGATTGTCTAGCTGGCACCTCCAAGCCATGGCAAATCCTGACTTTACCCATGGTAAGAGGTGCCAGCTGACTGAACATTTAGAACCACAAAAGCTTTGTCAGTTCAACCCGGAAAAACTGCCAACAGAGCCACCATCTTGGCCAATTGTGAAAAATCGCTGGTAAAGTACCAATAAACAAAATGGATACCAGTTTTCACTTAATTGACCCCTAAGAATTAGACACTTGAATAAGCAGCCTGAGCCAAACAGTACCTTACAAATCATTGCCCACAACTGCTTCCACACAGCTCACCTGTAAACTTTCTTTTTTACAATCTGGTTCTACTCCGTTCCAACGTTCCCCAAAGTATAAACTGGTCACGCCACTGAAAACTCCCTTTGGGGGGGCGTTGTCTGATAACCCCTTTCATGAATGAATCCATACTTTCACTCATGATTTTTACTTCCTCCTGCCTCAGTTGCGGTCATTACTCGATCCTTTAACACCCACTCCATGCAGCCTCAGTTCCGGTCACTACTCCATTCCCTCCATAGCCATTCCACTACTTCTCCACTCCAAGTATAGCAGTCCCAAGCTGTTTAATTTCCAGATGGTCCCCCAACCTCACTGTCAATCGAAAGAGAATGGCTGGGAACTTCTCAGATCCTGACTCCCTTTCCAGCCAGCTCTTCCAGTCGGCGGAGTACTGCGCACGCTTATATTGCGGGGGAAAAAAAGGGGAGCCAGTGCTCCATAGTTCAAAATGAGCTGTGTACCAACTTAAAAACCCTGTCCTGACTCCTGTAAGAAAAAACAGAGCTGAGAAATGATGAACTGACAACATGGGCACGGTAATAAATATTTCCTGGCCTCAGGAAAAGCATCGGGGCAGGGAATAAAAAAAACAGTTCATATAAAATGCAAAAAAAAGAACATTTTTCTTTATTTTATGCTCCCCCCAAAAAAAGCAGGTGGACAATTGTATAATCACAATAACCCACTCCAAGGTGCTGTGCTTTGCGAGTTTTTGTGAATCCTGCCCCAGAAGTCTTTTGTCTCACTTTAGCTGTGTTTTCTTTGAAATGAAACCATACACACCTTTTGCCTTAAATAGCTGCTGGCAACTCAAGGAAAACTTTGAAAACATAGTATTTAGACAAAATGTAGCATCTTTTTCTCCTACAGTGCCACCCACTGGCATCAAGTGCTATTATCACAGTTTCAGACAGTGATATCTTGCAGGATCCTGCAGGAACACAGTTTAATCCAACTGCAACAAATCCAGGTTGTCACACAGGAAGCTCTGAGATCTTTATCACTAAATGTTTCATCCTGGTGGGCGGGTAGTCCATACTGTATATCTTTCATAGTCCTCTCCCTTTTATTCACTATTCATTATTGAGGACATTTGCATGAAAATATACTCTTTATCCATATGAGTTAATCTGTCCCTGCTGCTCATTCCCTACTGGATGTCTTAATTATATGTTGTAACATCACATTCTATTTCGATGTAAAAGATGGTAATACCACAAGTCGAGGACTATGACCTGGGGTAAGAAAAAAACTAAAGGAGCTGATCACCTGTTCAGGAACAGAGGTCCCCTTTTTGCATAAATTACCTCTGTATTGGATCATTAGGAGGAGAAAAATGGAACTAATATGAAATACAAGCCACACTGTATCTCAGAACTTTTTTGTCAAAGTTCTCCTGAAGTTATTGTCATCTCTTTAAATACATGCCAGAAAGACAAGGAACTTCAGCACCAAAGCACTGAGGCGAGGCTTACTCATACCAACATGCTAAAATGCCAGCAGAATAGGCCTAATGGTATTTCATGTCTGCTCGTTTGTTCAGCCCCCGCCCTGGGAGCTGACCTTGCTGCCCCCCTCTCCCTCTCTGGGTTCTCCTTCCCAGTCCTGGATATTCTTGCTGCACTGGATTTTGCTTCCAGAAACCTTCCCCTGTATCTGTCCCACCCCCTCTTGAACCCCTCCACCCTCTCTGCCTCCACCAGCCCCTGGGCAGCGATTCCATGGCTCTGCCACCCTCTCAGTGAAGTAACACCTCCTCCTCCTTTCTCCTCTGAATCTCCCTCCAGCTTTCACCCATGCCCTCTAGTTGCCCCTCCTTCCTTCAGAGCACCCTGACTGCTCCTTCCCTATTTACCCCCTTCATGTACCTGAAGACCTCTATCATGTCCCCCCGGTCTCTTCTCTCTTCTAATGTGTACATATTTAGCTCTTCGTGCCTCTCTCCATAAGTCCTGTCCCCCAAGCCCCAAATCATTTTGGTTGCCCTCCTCTGGACCCTCTCCAGGAGTTCAATGTACTCAAAGTGCGGCCTCACCAAGCAGTTATACAGTGGTAGTATCACTTCCCTCCTTCTGGAGGTGATTCCCCTAGCGATGCATCCCAGCATCCTGTTGGCCTTTGCCACTGCCCTCCTACAAGTCTCCAAGTTGTTCATCTTGACATCCACCACCACCCCCCCAGGTCCCTCTCAGCCATCGAGACCTATAGCATTTCCCCCCTCCCAGGGTGTACACTTGGCCCGGGTTTCTGGCTCCCAGGTGCAGTACCTTGCTTTTCCCTGCATTGAACCTCAGCTTTCACTTTCTAGATCACTTTTCCAGAGCCTCCAGGTCGCCCTGTAGGGCCACCCTCCCTTCCCCCCCATCCACCACTGCCCCCAGTTTTGAGTCATCCACAAAGAGACTCATCTCACTCCTGATACCCTTCCTTATTTCAGAGATGTAGGCATTGAACAGGAGGGGCCCAAAGAACCGATCCTTGAGGGACCCCACTAATGACCCTCCTTGGGGATGAGACTATCCTGCCAACCACCCGGTCCTGTAGCCAATTGCCTATCCATCTGATCATCTGGTTCCCCACCCCTTTTCTCCTGGCTTATCCAACAGGCCCCCATGAGGAACAGAGTCAAACACCTTGTTGAAGTCAAGAAAGAGGACATCCACCAGTCTACCCAGGTCCAAGGCACTCATCACCCAGTCATAGAACTCCACATGCTTTGTCTGACACGATTTCCCCAGGACGAATCCATGCTGTCTATCATCCAGGCACCCCAACTTTTCCAAGTCCCCCCTAGTCTCTCCTTGACAATGCCCTCCATCACCTTGCCCACCACTGACATCAGGCTGGTGGGCCTGTAGTTCCCTGCCACCTCCCTTGATCCCCCTTGTGGATAGGCACTATATGCACCACCTTCCAGTCCTGGGTCACCCACTGTGTCCTCAGAGAGATGCTGAAGAGCTCCGACAGGGGTTTTGCCTGGACATCTGCCAGTTCCTTTAGCACACTGGAATGTAATTTATCCGGCCCTGGTGCTTTCTCCATCTTAAGGGACCTGAGGGCTTCCCTCACTCTCTCTGCCATGATTTCCACCTCCGCTACCTCATCCCTCTGCTTTGCCTTCCCCCAAGAGCCAGTGATGCACCCTCCCAGACCTGCTGATAGGTAAGTGTCCCCCCCTCAGTTTCACCGTCTCCTCCCATGTATGATGCAGCCCCTCCATTTTCCATGGTGAAACTTGAGGTGAAGTACTCATTTAGTACCTCAGCCTGCTCCCCCGGGTCTTGTTCCCATCCCTCCCCTGTTTTAATTCTGCTAATCTGCCCCTTCACCCTTCCTTTTTCCCCCAATGTATCTAAAGAACCCCTTGTTCCCTCTTCTAATTTCCCTGGCTAGGTTCTGCTCCTCCCTTGCCTTAGCCGCCCTCACCACCCTAGTGGCCCTTCTGGCCATCAGCTCGTACTCCCCTCAATCCCTTTCACTCCTTGAGCACTTGAATTGCCTATAGGCCGCCTTCTTTCCCCTCACCACCTCCTGAACCGCCCTGATCCACCAGCAGGGTTTTCAGGCCCTACTGCATTTTAGTATTACTTTTGAGCAGGTGTTGGTAGCATCCTGCATCCCTCTCCTGATGATTTCCCACCTACTGTCAGCATCCATGTCTGGCCCAATCCCATCCAAGTGCTCCTTAAGGATCTTTCCCATTTCCTTGAAATCAGCCCCCCTGAAGTCAGTTACCTCTGTCTTTGTGCAGCCTTCTACCCCTCCTAGGTTCAGGCAGAACCAGACTGTGGCATGGTCGCTCCCCGCCAATGGTCCCTTACCTCCAGGCCCCCAATCTGGTCACTGTCTGCCAGGACTACATCCAGTATCCACGCCTCCCTGGTCGGTTCCCCCACCTGCTGAGTTAGGAAAGCATCCTGAAAGACATCCAACAACCTCTGTTCCCTGGCCACTGAGGATGTCATAGTCTCCCAGTCTGTTCTTGGCATGTTTAAGTCCCCCAACACCACCACCCTTCCCCTGCCCAATCTGCATTGTCTCCCAACATCTGCCACCAGACTTTCCTCCAGCTCCTCCGCCAGCACAGGGGGTCTATACACCACTCCTATTTTTACTCTCTTGCCCCCCCCTTGTTATCAAGGTGACCCAAATCACCTCCACAGTTCCCTCTGCCTCCACCACTCCTCTTGTGGCAATGCAGTTTTTGACTATTATTGCTACCCCACCTCCCCTTCCCTCCCCCTGTCCTTCCTGAACATAGTGTAACCCTCCAGGTTCAGGTCCCAGTCATGCCCTGCGGTGGCCCAGGTCTCAGTGACCACTGCCACATCCACCTTTCCCTCAGTTAGCATCACCTGGAGCTCAGGTATTTTATTGCCCAAGTTCCTGGCATTTAGCAGGACTACCTTCCACCCTTTCCCTTTACTTCCATTTCCCCTGCTCGCGATCCTGTGGGGATTCTGCCTTCCCCATGTCTGCACCCTACCAGTCAGCCTTTCCCACATTCCTCCAGCTCCCCAGGGGGGTGGAGACAGAGTCCATCCTTTATCGGGCCCTCTCTCGACAGCCTTTTCTCCCATCCCTCCCCCCATTACAAGTTTAAACCCCATCTTTCACCAATGAACCCCTCTATTTTCAACTTAAGGATTTCCTTCCCCTCCAAATTGAGATGGAGCCTATCTGTAGCATACAACCCCTTATCCTCCCAGGTCTCCCCCCAGTTACCCATCAATCCATACCCTCTTGCCCCACACCACTCCCTAAGCCGCTGGTTTATCTCCCTAATCTTCCTTTTGTGTTCCCCACTAGCCCTTGGCACTGGCAGGATTTCCAAGAAGGAAATCATGCATCCTATGTCATGACAGACCCTGGCAAGCTCCCTGAACCTTGCCTGTATCTCTAGCTCACTATTTCCCTCAATGTCATTGGTACCCAGGTGGACCAGTATGTCCAGGGAACCTCTACAATCCTTTGCCAGCTGATATACCTCATGCTTGGCCCTGTGCACAGTTAGTCCAGGGAAGCATTTTGTTCTAATCAACAACTACCAACCTACTGAAAAAGGACATTGGCAACAGAACTAGGTTTCAAGGAAGTACAAAATCACACATATCCAGATAATGCAAAGCATCATAGGATATAGATCGGTAGATAGATAGATAGATAGATAGATAGATAGATAGATAGATAGACAGACAGACAGACAGACAGACAAACAGACAGACACAAATCACCATGAAAATGTAGGCTGGTTCAACTTTAAGTAGGACTACATGGTGCCATGCATTCCTGCCAGACTAAATTTTCATGGTGACTTGCATATACAGTATATCCCATGATGCTTTGCAATATAGGGTATATGTGATTTGGTATTTCTTTGAAACCTAGCTTTGTTGCTAGTGATATTGGCTACTACATTTATTCAGCACTGATGTTGACTGTTAGTTATAGCTTTCACTACTGTATGGCACTGCTTTGCACAGCCAGTCTTTTCGTATACACTGTACAACAAGTTCTTATTATTGTGAGTACCATAAAATGGATAGAAGCATGCAATTGTGCAAACCTGAATTAGGTTGAATCTGTTGTGTTCAAGCTTTTTAAAATAATATAGCAAACATATTGTGGTGGCAGAAAGTACTCAGAACCTGATCAACCTACAAGCTACAAAATATCGTGGGGCCTAGATTTGTGTATCTGGTACATAGGCACCATACTCCCAGATTTGACTGCACATGGACCACCCCGCAGCTAGCCCCCCCACCTGCCCAATACATGCAAATGGAGGAGCACAGAGGGGTTAATGCTCCTTACAGAACCAGAGTTGATCCCCTGCTCCATGGAGTTCTGGGATATGACTGCCCTCAAAGTGTATCTATTAGGGCTGCAAGTTCAGTTCGACCAAATTTAAAAAAAAAGGTCGAACCTCCATTGTTCTCCATAGTCCGCCTATGGTAGAACGTCACCCCCAAAAATGCAAACTTTGGTTCTCCTGTAGAAACTGCTAAAACAGTACTTAACAGTAGTACACACATACCAGATTCTGGACTGCACTGCCGCGCATGCTCCTTCACTGTCTCTTCGATGTAGCACACGTGATGCTGCTTGCAGCACGCAGGCGCCAGTCGGGACTCTCAAAAGAGGTGGAGAAGGAGAGACCATGGAGAAGGAGGACCATGGGGAAGGGAGGGAACATGCTAGATGGGAAATGGTGATTGGTGTTTCAGTCAGTTCATGATTTTGTCCCTCAGCAAGCCAGTGAGCTATGGAGTGGGTCACAGATACCCACGTGGGTCACAGTACTGGAGTTGCTCACTGCAGTGTGTGCAGCACATTTCTCCAGCAGCACTGAATGAGAGTGGTTGTTGTGAACTTTGTGTACTGCTGTGTCTATCTATATCTGGCATTAAGCGCGGTGGTGGATCAGTTAAAAAATTAAAACATCTATTTCTTCCCCCATCTCTTTTTGTGATAGCCAGCTGGACGAGCTGGCTTAGGCAGCTTTTGTTTTGGGAGGGAAGAAAAAGAAAACGTTAAGCCTTAAAAAAAAAAGAGCATACCTGTGCAGACAACATGTTGGTGGAGTGGTGTTGGTGTGACCTGACCATATGTGTTGTGTGAAATTGTGGTTTCTGAGGGCTCGCTGAAACTCTGATGCCAACATCACACACTGACTGAAGTGTGCACTGTGCAGACTGTGCTGTTACTTTTCGTGTGTGTTAATCCAGATAAGTGTTAGAGGAGTGTGTACAGCAGCACATATTCACAAACCTGGCTAAAAACAGTCATTAAAAAAAATAATCTCTCTGTTCTACAGGCCTACAGAACAAACAGAAAAAAAATATTTAAAGAGCCTGGAAAGTTGAAACTAATATCCCTGTGTCTTACTACTTAAAATTACTTGACTTGACGCAGCCAGCATTGCTGTATTTACCTGTTAGGGAGAAATTATCTCTTTGTCTTGCTACTGAAAGTAGTTTACGCGACGCAGCCAGCAGTGCTGGATTTTCCTGTTTGGGAGAAAATATCCCTGTGTCTTACTACTAAAAAGTACTTGACGCAGCAAGCAGTGCTGTATTTACCAGTTAGGGAGAAAATATCCCTGTGCCTTACTACTTAAAGTACTTGACTCGATGCAGCAAGCAGTGCTGCATTTATCTGTTAGGGAGAAAGATCCCTGTGCCTTACTACTTAAAGTACTTGACTCGATGCAGCAAGCAGTGCTGCATTTATCTGTTAGGGAGAAAGATCCCTGTGCCTTACTACTTAAAGTACTTGACTCGATGCAGCAAGCAGTGCTGCATTTATCTGTTAGGGAGAAGGATCCCTGTGCCTTACTACTTAAAGTACTTGACTCAACGCAGCAAGCAGTGCTGTATTTACCTGTTAGGGAGAAAATATCCCTGTGCCTTACTACTTAAAGTAATTGACTCAACGCAGCAAGCAGTGCTGTATTTACCTGTTAGGAAAAAGATCCTGTGCCTTACTACTTAAAGTACTTGACTCGATGCAGCAAGCAGTGCTGTATTTACCTATTAGGGAGAAAATATCCCTGTGCTTTACTACTTAAAGTACTTGACTCGACGCATCAAGCAGTGCTGTTATTTATCTGTTAGGGAGAAAATATCCCTGTGACTTACTACTTAAAGTACTTGACTCAACGCAGCAAGCAGTGCTGTTATTTACCTGTTAGGGAGAAAATATCCCTGTGCTTTACTACTTAAAGTACTTGACTCGACGCATCAAGCAGTGCTGTTATTTATCTGTTAGGGAAAAAAGATCCCTGTGCCTTGCTACTTAAAGTACTTGACTCAACGCAGCAAGCAGTGCTATATTTACTGGTTTGGGAGAAAATAAAAATATCCCTGTGTCTTACCACTTAAAGTACTTGACTCAACGCAGCAAGCAGTGCTGTATTTACCTGTTAGGGAGAAAATATCCTTGTGACTTACTACTTAAAGTACTTGACTCGATGCAGCAAGCAGTGCTGTTATTTACCTGTTAGGGAGAAAATATCCCTATGCATTACTACTTAAAGTACTTGACTCGACGCAGCAAGCAGTGCTGTATTTACCTGTTAGGGAGAAAATATCACTGTGCCTTACTACTTAAAGTACTTGACTCGACGCAGCCAGATGTGCTGTATTTCCTGTTTGGCAGTGAATTTCCCAGTGTCTTACTAAAAGTACTTGACTCAACGTAGCCATGAGTGGCAAAAAAATAGCAGCATTTCTCAGGCAATCCAGGCAATAGTAACAACAGTACAGAAAATTCAGGATGTTGCAGGAGTAACCCGTCATGGTACTCAGAGGATGAGTACAAGGGCCATACTGTAATAGTGCGACAGCCAGTTTTAGTAAGCAGAGTGATGGATGATGATGATGAGGAGGAGAAGACTGATGAGAGTGAGGGGGAAATCAGTGGAACAGATCCTGAGTTTGTAGTAGATAAGGAAGCAGTCAGTATGTCAAGTAGTAGTAGCTCTGGGGAGTGGGATGAAGAGGAGGACTACAGAGGCAGAAAAAGAACAAAAACTAGTTCTCGGAAGGATGGCTGTGATGCTAAAAAAACATTAATGATAGTGAGGCATAACTTGAAGAGTCAGACACCCACACATGTAGAGGAACAACAAAGGACAGAAGATGGACAGGCTTCACGAGGGGAAGAAAGAGATGCAGTTCAACCAGGCAGAGAGGTTGTGCATCTTCAAAATTACATGCAAATGGGCATGGAAAGACCTCAAAGAGGTAATGGAAATAGTAGCGGCTGTTGTGGTGGTGGCAGTGGTAGTAATGAACCTACCCTCCCTATAAGCAGCAGTGCAACAAAATCTGTGAAATCCATTGTGTGGGAGTTTTTCACACAAGATAAATCATCTGGCAGCCATGTGGTTTGCAAATTATGCAAAACAAAATTAAGTCCTGTTAAAGTGGGTACTCGACTGGGAACATCAACAATGATAAGACATATGAACAGGTCTCACATATATCAGTATCAAAAAGCACAAAAGGAGCACACAAACGTTGTTGCACTTCTGCAGTCAGCTGAGGAGGATGAGGTAATGGATGTTTACCAAGGCGATGGAGTAACTGATGCAGAGGTGGAGGATGATGAAAGTCTTCCTTCCAGTCAATGCACAGCATCCTCTATTTCTCATTTCTTAACCCCTCTGACTCCACCACCACAGCCCAGCCGGAGTCATATATCATCCATGGCCACAACATCCACCCCTCATGGTGGTAAAGGTCAAGGGAAGCAGCCCAGAAAATCAGGAGATAGCAGCAAGCATAGTGGGCATCAAATTTCTTTGAAAGACTGCTTTGAGCGGTCACAGAAATATAAGCCCAACAGGCCTAAGGCAAGGCGATTGACAAAGGCAATTGGGGAGATGATAGCCACTGACTTGCTCCCATTCTCATTTGTGGCTAATCCAGGTTTTAAAGCACTCATGGAAATTGCTGTGCCAAAGTATCAAGTCCCCAGCCAGACCTAGTTCTCCAGTGTTGTCATTCCAGATTTGTATGATGCTGTTCGGAAAAGTGTGTCTGATGCTCTGAAATGTTCCGTGGGCAGAAAGGTTCATGTTACGACTGATATGTGGACCAGTGGTCAGACGACTGACTATATGGCTGTGACTGGGCACTGGGTAAACTTTCCTCCCTCCGCCTCCTCCTCATCATCATCATCATCATGTGGTGGCACTGGTGACAGCAGCAGCAGCAAGAAGCAAGGGACTTTGACAGTTCGAAGGCAGGCAGCTTTATGTATTTATGGTTTTGAAAAAGATCACAAAGCAGAACATCTTCTGGAGGGCCTCGAAGAAAAATTTGCTGAGTGGCTGACTCCAAAGTCCTTGCAACCAGGGTTTATAGTGTCTGACAATGCTTCAAATATTGTGAAAGCAGTAAGACTTAGTAAGTTTACACACATACCACGCTTTGCACACACTATTAACTTGGTGGTAAAATACTTCATCAGTGAGGACCGAAATGTGCAGAACTTGATTGCAGCTACCCGCACTGTGTGCACTCACTTTAGCCATTCTGTGAAAGCCTGACAGTTGTTGCGGCAGATTCAGATTGAAAACAACCTCCCTCTCCACCAGATGATACAGGAAGTTCCAACCCAGTGGAATTCCACTTACTATATGATGCAGAGAATGCTTGAACAACAGAAAGCCATCCATCAATATGCAGTCCAACATGGCATTGGGAAAGGAGATGTGACTATCAGCCCCAATCAGTGGCATCTGATGGAGACCCTTTGTTGTATCCTTAAACTCTTTGAGGAGGCTACCCTAGTGGTGAGCTCTGATGGTGCTGGACTAAGTCAGATCCTACCCTTAATTTCACTCATCAGGATGAGACTGCAGCATCTTGAGTCACAGTTTTCTTTGACAATGATGACATCAATGCTGCATCACTTGTTGGAAAAATGATACAAACCTTCCTGGCTGATGAGCACATTGTAAATATGTGCAAAGCAGAACATTACATTTTGGCCACACTTCTGGACCCTCGGTTTAAGGATACAATTGAGACATTCTTCAAACCACATGACTTTAAAGACCTGGAACACTATCGTGAACTGTTAATTGAGAAAGTGTCAGCACGTATAGTTCAGAAAAGTAATACATCATCAGTGACCTTTTGGCAACATTCAGATTCTGACCAAAATCTGGTGGAGAGGGAGGGAGCACAATCTGCTGTTGCTTCTGCTGCTGCTGCCACCACTACTGATGTTTTGGCTCATCAAACGCAAACCAGAATTGCTGCTATACCACAAGAGGACAAACCACTGCGGGACATGCTGTCAGACTTTGGTCTAATAAAGACAGCAGAGAAGGCTCAGGCGGCAATAGTGGTACCAGAAGTCCCTGCTGCAAAAATGGTTAAGGATTATATGGAGGAGACTATACATCTCACTGCAGGTGATGAACCATTGCTTTATTGGCAACAGAAAAAATTGATCTGGCCTTCTTTAACTGAGATCGCAAATTGAATACCTCAGTTGCCCACCTGCCAGCACATATTCAGAGAGAATTTTTAGTGCTGCTGGGGCAATAGTGAATGACAAAAGAACATGTCTTTCCACGAAGAATGTAGAGAGGCTCACTTTTTTAAAAATGAACCTGCCTCAGTTCAAAAACATATACTGTCCCAAATTTATGTAGGGTGATAGCACACAGATGGCATCATGTCACGCTGATGATGACGACGATGATGGTGAAGGATTCTGTTGCCACTAGGAGCCACTAGCCTTTACAGCTGTCTTTTCTCCACTGGTGGGTCCCCTTGTCTCCTGCTCATCCTGGAGTTCCATTAATTTCAGAAACAAACATCCACTGCTGGCATACCTCTCAACTGTACCACATTACGAGGAACGTTTCCTCATTTTAATTCACAAAATCTCCCTGTTCCACATTGTGAGGACTTGTCCCACATTCAAAGTCAACATTTTAAAGCAAAAATCCATAGTAAATGATGCAAAAAATATTTTATTCAATTAATAACAGACTTTCTGAACATAAATGCAACAGTTTAATAGTGTTTTGAGCTTCTTAGGTAAAGATTTGACAAAGTGTTCCACATTTTGCCCATTTGTTCCACATTTTGACAGGCAATGTTCCACATCTGGGGGACAAAAGGTTGAGAGGTATGACTGCTGGTTCTCATGTGCCACTAAGGCCCAATCTGACTAGCACCAGAAACTGAAGGACCACTACATATGGCAGTTCAACTAAAATAACCAGAAATGACTACACATTGTCACACAGCTCTGTCTTCATCCATTTGTTTTATTGGATTTTTTATGACAAAATACACACTCAATGAACACTTATTACTGACTGTTAACAAACAAAAACATTAATAAATAATAAATAGCTGTTCTTTTCGTTCAATTCCAGATGGGAATTTAATTTAAAAAATGTTTTTTTTGCTGTAAAATGTCAACTTTACAATACATTCCCAATTTCAATGTTGCACCCAATGACAGCCAATGTTTTGATCTGAAGGAACCATTCCCCAGATAGAAACTGTTTTCAATGTAACCTGTAAAATGAAAATAAAAAAAATAGATTTTACAAAATGCTGTTCCCACATACTGCACTAACTGACTATCATGACAATAAAAAAAAAAAATCACTGATCTTACCCTAGCCCCCATCTGAAACTCAAAGCCCTCCAAACTCCCTGGGACACTCCCTCTTACAAATACTATTCACCCTCCATTGTTAGACACCAAACCATGCACGTGACCTGGCATCATAAATAAACACAATTTGCAGATGGTATACTGTTATGGGTTTTTCAATTGTTCTGAGTAAAGATGAGGAAGGGGCAGATGTTTGGGAGGGTGGGACAAATAAAGTAATACAGTATTGAAATAGTTACCTATGGGAGGTATAGGGATCAGGGCAGGAGAGTGTGGTGGGTAATGTATTACTAACATCGACACTAGTTACTCAGTTTCTATGAGTTTTGAGCCCACTCCTATTGCATAAATGTTGCTACTTATTGTAATCTATTATCCCCTATTAGCAAGCTATGTGAGAAGGCAGTAGGGAGGGCTGGGGGTATACTGGGATGCATAGGGAGAGGCATCACCAGCAGAAAACAGGAAGTTGTTATCCCTCTATACAGACAGTTGGTGAGACCCCATCTGGAGTACTGCAACCAGTTCTGGAGACCCCATCTCCACAAGGACATAGACAGGATAGAGGCAGTCCAGAGGAGGGCAACTAAAATGGTGCAGGGTCTGCAAGATAAGCCGTATGAGGAGAGACTAAAGGAGCTTAATATGTATTCCCTTGAGGAAAGAAGGGAGAGGGGGGACATGATAGAAACTTTTAAGTACCTCAGTGGAATCAACAAAGTCCAATAGGGTACCATCTTTCAGAAAAAGAGACATGCTAGAACAAGGGGACACAATTTAAGGATAGAGGGGGAGCGGTTCCGGGGCAATGTGAGAAAGTATTTTTTCACAGAGAGGGTAGTGGATGCATGGAACAGCCTTCCTGAGGAGATTGTGGGGTCTAAAACTGTGGGAGAATTCAAGAATGCATGGGACAGACATAAGGCAATTCTTGTGGGGGGTAGGAAGAAATAGGCAGTTGGTTAACTAGGATCTGCGCCTATCCTGTAGGTAGAGAAATGGGCAGACTAGGTGGGCCAAGTGGTCCTTATCTGCCGTCAAAGTCTATGTTTCTATGCAGAACAACAGAAAACCCCAAACTAATAACTACACCAACAAAATTTAAAGTAAAAACATAATTTAATCCACACAATGTGGTAAAGCAAAACGCCACAGTGCTACAGCACGTCGGCACCATGCCTTTCTTGGGGCACTGAGGAAGGTAAGGTACAGAAGCGCTGGGGCAGTGTGGCATTTTGCTTTACCACATTGTGTGGATTAAATACATTTTGTACTGTAAACTTCTGTCCATGTACTTATTTGGTACTAAAGCATGTGAAGCTATAGGTACCACGGGCGCCAGTTATTTTCAACTGGGCTCTATTAGTACCTGAGTCTAACAGTGGGGAAGATTTAAATTATTGTAACAGGGTGTAGCTCAGTGGTTAACCCTTTGGCTGTTTGTAACTAGATTTGTGTTAAGTTGTCAAGGATACATGAGTCATATACATCCCTGACCTTTACCGCTTGTTAAATCTGTTTCAACACTAGTATTTTTAAGCATCTGCTGGGTAACCAGGTGGTTCTATAATATATAAGCAGTAAGCCCATTCCACCTGGTTCTACTTAACTATAAAAAAAATCCACATATTTTATTTTGCATGTTTGGGAATATACATGTAATGCTAAGATTCTAACTCTAAGAATGGTAAGTTTTGCAAAGCTTTCAAGCACCGAGACAGAATTCTATGCATCAAAGCTTTGCAACACTTAATTGTACTTATACCATTCTTAGTACTACATGTACTTTCCCAAACAAAAAACAATACTTCTGTGGATTTCTTAATTAAGCAGAACCATGTAAACTTTTTTTGTAAATATTTATAGAACTTTGTTATACCATGTAGAACCTGGTTTTACTTAGTAGAACTTGTTTTTACATAGTAGAACTAGTTTTATTTGGTAGAACCTGGTTCTACTTGGTAGAACCTGGTTTTACTTGGTAGAACTTGATTATAAATGGTAGAACACAGTTCTACCTGGTAGAACCCAATTGTACTGGGTTCTACCTGGTAGAACCAGGTAGAACTTTTTTTGGTTCTACTCAGAAAGTTTGCAAGGTAGAACTTTTAGAGGTTCGAGCAGCGCTAGTATCTACATACAGTATGGGGAGACAATTTTTTAAATAAATAAATATTTCATATATGGTACTCTTTACTATATATTCAAATAACTTAAACCAAATTTATTTTTGTTTAACTTCAAGAACTGAATGCCTAATTTATGATGACTGAATGTATTACTGTATACAAATTACTGTTAAGGATTGATTACAATCCAAAATCTGGTACTAGAATTCTGTGTTGTTCACATCCATGTATAATGAGGTCTTTGTAATGGACAGTGCATGCCATTAACTGACATAATACGAGAGATACTGCAAAGTTATAATTGACCTACGAAGTTCATGCAACATGGCCAACTTCACCACTTCATGAATATTCACAAAGTTCTTGCTTTGTTTTTCAATTTCATATGGAACTTCACAAAACCCTTTGAAACGTTAGTTCTCTAGTGAAGTGTACTAAGAATTTCGCAGCAATGTGTGATATTTCAGTTGTTAGGCCAGCAATGCATCATCACAGTTTGTGGCAACTCTACTGAAACACAAGAGGTGCATATGGTTGGTGCTAGTAGAATATAACAGATGGTGGTGGCCTCAGCTGAAGATGGAAGACAGACATCATCTACTAATGGTAGTGGTGTCAGTACAGCAACTCATCAGCAGCACTAACAGCTGAATGGGACATTATATGAGTAAGGTGACTGCTGCTTAATTCGAAGCAGTTATCAGCTGTATGCAGCCTGTAATAGGTTTTATTCAACAGCTGGCAGACAAAGGAGGTGTCACTGGCAAGTAAGATTGATGCATCATCTTGTAGCCTGTCAACATCTTAGTAGGAGAACACAGTCTATGGATTTCTGACTGCTAGAGGTTTGTGAAAAAAAAACTTCCGCTGTCAGAATTTCCACTTAAGTCCAATTTTCACTTCTGCAGAAGTGCGGAAATCAAATGAGCAACTTTTACAGAAATTCTGACTGAGAATGGCAGAATAGATGCTTAAATTGCAGATTATTTTATTAAACTGTGGAGAAAAAAGTCTGCAGAACTGATTACTGAACTGTGGAATAATTACATATATTGTGGAATAATTCATCAAACTGCAAAAAAAAAGTTCCTCAGAACTGTTATTCCACAGTTCATGTGTAGTTTTCCAGTTCAGCCAAAAAATTAGTGGAACACGGTGAAAATCTGCCAAACACATTCAGAAGATTCCAATCTCGCTAATGGCAGAAATTTGGAAAACTCAGCAAAATTTCTGAATTTTCACAAAAGTTCCTCAAAAGTGGAATTCACAGCTTTCACCCACCTCTACTGACTGCTGCTAATTAGTGGTCAGTAGCTATTAAATGGCAGCTGACTGAGCTGAGGCACAGGAAGCAGAAACTTTCTTGAGAGGATAATATACAGGTAGCATGGAGCAGGTGGGGGATGTGGCACTGGCAGAGGATGAGACCGAGGTGTCAGCTACTAAGTGACAACTGAATAGGAGGAAAGGAGCTGCATAGCTATGTCACCAAGCAGTAGTCAGCACCTATTAGACAGTATCTGACTAAACTGAGGCAGATGCAGCAGCTGACTGAGGAGGGTTAATGCTACAGTACAAGTGCCACACAACAGGTGGAGGAGGTAGTAATTACAGGTGATGATACTGATATAAGCAGGAAATGGCAGATGAATAGGAAGACAGAGGCTGCAGCTTGCTATGCTGCTGAATAGAAGCTGACAGAAATTAAGTGGCAGATAAGGAGGAGAAGGCAGCAACTTACAAAAGAGGATGCAAGAGGAAGTTTCACTATATGTCAAGTATTTGTGGCTGTAGTATTGAGCACAGTAGCTGACAAGGTGTTGGTGGCACTGTTACAGTGGCTGTAGACCTGCTTTGAGTAGAAAGGTGGAGAACAGTGAGCCATCCTTATCATCTATATTTGGTTCTATACAGTACTTGGAGCGTAAGATGGACAGAAGGCATTTGCCCATGAGGTCCATCTCATGCACTAGCAGGTCAAAAGATATCATATTCTGCTAAGAGGTGTTTATCTAGTCTATCTTTAAATGCACCAAAGGTATTAGCCTCAGCTACATCTCCTGGTAGATTATTCCACAATGGTATTATTCTCAGAGTATAGAAATGTCTGCTTGTACTTCTTCTTGGGTAAGTTAGTTTTAACTGGGGGTGATGGATTGTAAGGGCAATTTCTCTACTGTTGGGATGTAGTCCAAGACTACTCATTAGGTTACTATCTTTGGAGATTTTATGCATTTGAGGAGGTTACCCCTGATGCATCTAAGCTCTAGTGGGTGTATGTTAAGTGATTGTAACCTATCCTCGTAAGTCATATTTC
The DNA here is from genome assembly GCA_016271365.2 of Neoceratodus forsteri. Classification (NCBI taxonomy): domain Eukaryota; kingdom Metazoa; phylum Chordata; order Ceratodontiformes; family Ceratodontidae; genus Neoceratodus; species Neoceratodus forsteri. The sequence continues at coordinate 816,764,081 of CM057454.1, forward strand.
CCAGACCATCAATTCATTTAGTCACTCTTCTCTGTACCCTCTCAAGACTGTTGATGTCCCTCCTCAGGTAGGGACTCCACAACGGGGTGCAATAGTCGAAATGGGGCCTAACAAATGCTCTGTAAAGAGGAATGATGCATGATCTATTGCTGGTTGTGAAAGTTTTTTTGATGCACCCTATTATTTTATTAGTATTTTTTATTACGCCATCACATTGTATGCTGAAGTTTAGATCTTTGGTGACTAATACCTCCAGGTCCTTTTAACTATCCACTGTCTTAAGTTGGATCCCATTCAATGTATAGCTATTCCCCTCATTTCCATCACCAAGGTGCATAACAAAATACTTCGCAGTGTTAAAGGACATACCACGGATATTAGCCCATTTTTTCCATAATTCTCAAATAATTTCTTAAGGAGTTTACTTGCTGCTCATTTCATACATCTGCTCCTATTTTGGTAACATCAGCAAGTTTGGTGCAGAATTTTATTTTTTTTGTCATATCTGCAATAAAAAGAGAAAACATCACAGATTCAAGCACCGAGCCTTGGTGGACCCCACTTCTCAGTAACTCCCTTCCTAACAAGTGGCCTCTGACTCACACTTTTATTTATTTATTTATTTAGCTTTTGTTGATCGGGTAAGTGCACTAGACAAATCCTGCATATTTTCAGGCACGACCCGGAAGGGGGATACAGATGAATGCCAACTGACCTTGAACCAGATTAAGCTGTTGGTGGTATTTTTACTGAATGAGGTAAATTTGGCCAGGACACCGGGGAAATCCCCTACTCTTTTCGGTAAGTGCCATGGGATCTTTAACATCTACCTGAACTACCACCAATCCAGGCAGATGGCACCTCAGTTTAACGTCTCATCCGAAAGATGGGTGCTGGGTCCTTTCCATTAACCAGGACTTGACCCACTTTACCAGTATCTTATTTATTCCCCTCTCATACGTTTTTTGTATTAGTGTTGAGTGAGGTACCTTGTCAAATGTTTTTTGAAATCCAGGTACACCACATCAACTGGAATCTTCCTATCCAATAGATTACTTACTTTTTAATAAAACACTAGGTTGTTTGTCAGGCATGATGTATGCTGTTTAAACCCATGTTGGGTTTTATCCTCCTGGTTGTGTATACAGATATCTTGTTGGATTCTATCTTTGATCAAAGATTCCAGTATCTTTCCCAGGATTGCTGTAAGGCTTATGGACCTACAGTTTACCACATCTCCCCTATCTCCTTTCTTAAAGATCAGCACAGCCACTGCTGTCCTCTAATCTTGAGGGACTTCCCCAGTATCTAGTGACATACTGTACAATTTGTAAATAGAGTCCGCAAGCCACATGCTCACTTCTTTTAAAAGTCTGGGATGTAGTCCATCTGGCCTGGTTGATTTTGGGGTATTAATCCCCTTCAGTTTATTCATTATTTCCGTTTTAGTTATTTTGCTGATAGTGGTTGTTTGGCCTGGTATTATTATGTATTTATTAGATGTTCCACCCAGTGCCTTCTGCCTCACCTCCCAGCCCCGCAATCCCTCCTCCACCACCACCCTTTCACCCCCTACCCTGCCCCTCACCCTCAACATCCTTCCCCCTTGAATTTCCCCCTCTTCCCTGTTTTCCTCTGCACCTCCTGCCCCACCACCCTCTACCACTGCCCCCTCTTCTGCTATCACCCTCTCCCCTGACTTACCCCTTCTACCTCACTCCATCCTCTTCCTCCTTCAAAAATTCCCTACTGGTCCTTTGTCTCCTACCAAATCTATCCACTTTTTCTCACTATGCTTCATATGTCTCCTTCACATTCTCTCCTTTGTTATCCTTTACTTTTCTTTAACCCCACTGCTCAGCACACTGTGGCATGAACTTGTGCATATAGGTATTTTAATGTACATATCATTGCCAAGCTTATTGTTATCATTATCATTGTTACTCATTATCATTATCGTTACTCAATGTTACTCACTTGTTTACCTTATTGTTGTTACTCTCCCTTCTGAATGTATAATTGTTGATTATGTTTTGAGCCTTCTTATTCGCTTAGGACCTCCTTGTAAATGAGCTTGCTCAAAGGAGTATCTCCTGCCAATAAACTTTGACTTTGACTTTGATTTCCCCTTCTCGTATATGGAACAGAAATATTCACTGAATATTTGAACCTGTACTACTGGTTCTATAGTCTCAGTGGCTCCATTTTTAAGGGTCCAATGGCACTATCCATTGTCTTGTTATTAAGAGTATAGTGCAGTGGTTTAGGGCTCTGAGCTGCAAATCTTGGTTTGAATCCCACAGCTCCCACTTGTATACTGAGTGACTCTGAGCTCAGCAAGTCACTTAACTTCCTTGTGTTCCCAGATAACACCTGGAGACAAGCTTCAGCTTAGTGTGCCTTTCCTGATTAAATAATTTCCCATTCCCTTTCCCTTAACATATGCAAACAAGCATTTGTCAATGCCAAATGTTGTCACGCTGGCATTGGCATTGCTAGGATGTGAAAAATGACAGCCGTACTGTTCATAAGGAGGTGTAAAAAAATGGCAGTGTTGAAAATGTGGCATGTAGGGACTTCCGGTGTGATGGCTGCCTGTTGAGAAGCTCTCTCTGATGACTCCCCTGCCCTCCTCTACAAAGTGACTGATCTCCTGCAAAATAGGCACCAAGCTCTGACTTAACGGTTTCTATATATTCTATACTTATCGGCGTACAGTCCGAGAATGGAAGCCGAAATGAAGATGCCGGCTCTCCGCCACACTCCCCACTGACTCCGGCTAAAGATAGGAATCCTAAAAGAGCAAAAGTGGGTGGATCGGAGGCTCCTACTTCAACAAAGCTACAAGATGCTTTAACAGAAGAGCAGTTTCTGGAGGGGTTGGCACCAATGAAAGAAACTTTGCTTGTGCTTGCCTCAGATTTTAGGGGTATGAAAGTAAAACTAGATCAGCTGAATGCACGTATGAAGGATAATGAAGCCCGGATTTCTTCACTGAACGACTGAAGGGGGAGACTGGATCCAGAAATTGTCACTCTATGCCACAGATTGAAGAAAACAGAGGATCGCCTAGAGGATCTCGAGGGTCGCTCGAGAAGAAACAACCTGGTGGTACTGGGCCTTCCAGAGGGAGAAGAGGGGCGACAAGCAGTGAGTTTTGCTCAAAAGCTCTGTGAAAAGTTGGCAGGGCCTTCCCCTAATGGGCCCACTTTCAATATCGAGAGAGCCCCTAGATCTCTACGCCCTATGCCCCCATTGGGATCACCCCCTCGCCCCTTCCTTTTTCGGCTGCTGAATTTTTTGGACAAACAATACATCTTAACAAAGTTAAAGAAAGCAGCAGAAGTGCAGTGAGCAGGAAAGCAAATCCATATTGTTCAGGATCTGCCCTACTCAGTTCGCCAAAGGCACTTAGCCCTCCATCCACTAGTCTCTAAATTGATATCTGCTGGTATATGTTTTAGGGTGCGATATCTGACTACGTTGCAAACCAACAGAGAAGGTCAATGGCATTCTTTCGATTCACTGGAATCAGCTACAGACGCATGCAAAAAGTGGTATCCTGATTTGATTAAATGAACCCTCTCCAGTATATTTCTGTGGTAAAGACCACCATCTAGTGGACATTTTGTTAAATGGTGAGTCCTCTGTATTACATCCTGTATAACACTTCGATATCTATATTCAATTTGAATTTTTCTTGTTCTACTGGTAATTGCAAGTTACTAAAATGGCCCATTAGAGGACCACTAACAGGGCATTTTTTTCCTCTTATCTTATGAGGCTAAATTTGGGGTCATACTGTATACTGTGATGCCATAGATGATGTCTTGGGAATGGTTATAATTCTCCTAAGTGTTACAAGCTAAGGTTTTAGATATTTCCTGAAGAAGACCTAAGGTCGAAATGTAGATTTTTAACTCTATTTTCTATTTTCAGCATGCATTTAATATAACCATTTTGTTTTGCTTTTAGACCACATGCTGACGCAGCGCCTTGTCTTTGTTTTTTTACAATTTGTAAGCTAAGGTTTTAGCTGGATAGGTCTCTGTGCCTATAGGAATCAGTTGAATATTATTTTGATCAAGGGGTGAAGAAAGAATTACCCTACCCTTGTTGGAAGATTCCTTATGGTTTAGTGAGGATACCTTGAAGATGTATAGCTTTATGTACAAAGGGGGGTGGAAAGATTAAGGTTTTCTTCATTTAATTGTTGCACCTGCCTTTTACAGAGCTTCATCCACAGTGTACATTAGGAATTAGGTATTAAAGGTTGTTTGTGGGATTTCCACATTTTACATATTTTGTTCTAATAGTGTTATAGGCTTAGAATTGATATGGGGAAAAGGGAGGAGGGGAGGAGCAATCAGGGGTAGCATGACAAACATCATGCCGAACGTGCAGCTGAGAGGTCAGTCATTAGGACTGGGGGTGGTTTATTCTATATCCGCCTATAGGGCATACCTAATAGTTCTGTAAATATGCCTGGGAGGGATTCATCAGGGGTTAAGGGCAATAAGCTCCCTAAGCTAAACAATTTATTTAGGACTGTAGAGGAACATAGTGGGGGGAGGGTGAATAGCCAGTCATCGAGTTTATATCTTAAGTTAAAGGTCTTAACTATAAACCTAATTTTTGGATTTCTATTTCGACTAGTCTGTATTAAACTTGTACACTGTTATGAGAATTGCCTCATGGAACATTAAGGTGGCAAGAGCTAGATTGAAACATCATCAGATGCTTAAACATTTGGCTCTAATGCGCTCAGGAGTTACATTTTTACAGGAGACACATCTGTTGGTGGGCGAAGGTAACCTATTTCGAAGAGAACAAATAGGATATGTTTATGCAGCCGGCAACTCTGCTTCTCAAAGAGGAGCTGCAATTTTATTTGCTAAAGGGAACCAATTTCAAATCCTACAAGAAACAGGAGACCCGCAAGGGAGGTTCCTATTTGTAAGAGGGTTGGTTGACCATAGTGAAATTATTTTAGGTACTGTTTATGGTCCTAATCACTCCTCTCCTGAATTCTTCTCACAAATAGCCCTTAAATTAGCCCCATTCAAACAATTGCCAATAATATTAGCAGGGGACTGGAATCTTACATATGACAATAAGTTAGATAGATCTACCCAGGGTGGTCAGAATTTCTCCCCTGCACAGAAGTCTCTACATGAAATGATGGAGGGGTTAGGGCTCTCAGATCCTTGGTGCCTCTCTTCACCCGAATGAGAGGGATTTCACCTTCTACTCGGCCTATCACAAATCCTACTCTTGTCTGGGCTTTTTTTTAGTAAACCAGGCCACGTTGATGGACCCAATGGATTGTGGACTCTCCCCTAGAGTGTAGTCAGACAATTCGCTGATATGATTTGAAGGAAGGATACCCCAAGCAATTCCTAAAGTCACCCAGTGGAAACTTAACATACAGCTGCTATCCCATGAAGACACTGTAAACAGGATCCGTACATTAATCAATCAGTACATAGATCAAAATAGGGGCTCTATATTAGCATATGATCAACTCTGGTGTTCCTTGAAATGTTATCTAAGAGGGGAATTTATTAGAATAGCTGCTACCTGTAAAAGGAAAAGGGAGGCTGTGGGGAAGTCATTGCTGGATTCTATTCAAGAACTAGAAGGTAGGATTGACACCTGTCCCATTAATGATGGTTTAATCTGGCTTACAGTTCTTAAAGACCAATATGTGGATACGCTAAGAGAGAAGGCTGAATATGCCTTGTTCAAAACCCATACTAGGTATTTGGATCAGGGAGATAAAGCTGGGCACCTCTTGGCTCTTAAACTGAGACAGCAAGAGGAGTCTAGATTGATTGCATCTATAACTTCTGTAGATGGGGGTAACCCATTGACAACTCCCAGAGCCATAGTGCAGGAATTTGAATTGTTCTATAGAGAACTATATAGCCATCCTGGTAATAGCCCTACTCAAACTGAAGTTCGGTAATATCTTTCTCAACTTTCCCTTCCCATCCTTAGCCATGAGCCGAGAGCCCAGCTGACTTCCCCTATTTCGATGGCAGAGATATCCACTGCTATTCATTCCATTTCACCGAATAAAGCTCCTGGGCCAGATGGGTACCCATCAAACTTTTACCGAACATTTGAGAAGGAGTTTACTCCCATCCTTCAAGAGCTATATGTCCATATCTGTGCCCAGGGCATTGTCGATTCCTCTCTATTAGAAGCTACCATTATTGTTCTGCCTAAACCTGGGAAACTCAGAGATAAAGTAGCAAATTATAGACCGATCTCCTTGACGAACTATGATATTAAAATCTTAGCTAAAATCTTGGCTTCTAGGATTACAAAAGTCTATGATAATCTAATCATCCCTGAACAGATTGGATTCATTGGTGGTAGAAACCCCTTAGATAATTTTCGTAAACTTGCCCAAATTTTCTCTGTATCCAGGGAGGCAGATGTACCAACGGCCCTTGTCTCCCTGGATGCAGAAAAAGCTTTTGATAGGGTTATTTAGCCTTTCCTTTTTAGTACTATGGGCCAATTTGGATTTCCCCTTGAATTTATTGGTTGGATCAGACACTTATATTCTAACCCTAGGGCTAGAATTTATTGCAATGGGATTTTTTCCAATAGTTTCCCATTACACTCAGGAACGCGTCAGGGGTGCCCATTATCACCTTTGTTGTTCAACTTGTACTTGGAACCCTTGATTCATAAATTGCAGTTATCCCTGAGCATAACGGGTATTCCAGTTGGTCCATTTGAACTTAAACTGTCGGCCTATGCGGACGATATTATACTCCATGTGTCAGACTCAATTAAGGTCATCCCAAATATTTTAGACATAATTGCTGAATTTAGTAGGTTCTCAAATTATAAGTTGAACATCAATAAGATGAAAATGATGCCACTTAATGTTCCGGTCCACAAAGGTGACATGGCTGGGTTCAGAATGGCTTGGACTAACAGGCTTAAATGCCATGGCATTATTTTGTCACCCTCAGTTTTTCTTTTGAAGAAGCTTAACCTTAACAACCTTCTCCTAACCATTCAGCAAGATTTAATTAGATGGTCCCCCTTATACCTCTCCCTTCAAGGTAGAATCAATGTTATCAAAATGAATGTGTTACCCAGAGTATTCTATCCTCTGACTATGTTGAATATCTACCTCCCCCTATCCTGGTTTCGTAAAATTCAAAGCATGATTACTAAGTTTTTATGGCAAAATAAACCCCCATGGAGATCTTATAATTGTTTAAGTGCTCCAAAAACATTAGGGGGACTGAAACTCCTGAACTTCTATCATTACTATTTGGCGAGCCACATTGCCAAATACATGAGGTGGGTGATTACCCCCTCAAACAATATTCAACCTCAATATAACCCCCTATGGCTGCAAATTGAAAGAAATCTCATCAAGAGATCCAAAGTGTCACTTGACAGTCTTTGGTATATACTCCCAAAAAGATTTACCTGCTTCACTCCGGCCCATGGTTATCTTTACTTCAGTCAAAGTTCATAATCAATTATGTAGGTCTTTTGGGGATTATGCACACCAAAGATATTTTGCAACCATTGTTTTATAACCCTAATTTTAAGGTAGGTAAAGCCTTGCTTTCACCACATAGGTTGGGAATACCTCCAAATACGAAAGTTAGTGACTTAATTGAACTAGGGAAGATGTGCGTAGTCCCGGATATATTGGGGAAATTCCACTTATCACCGAGGTATGCCTTCTATATTTGCCAAATTAGGCATTTGCTCATTACTTGGTTTGGATCGAATCAGTGGGACATTACCTATGGAGAGACTTTTTTGGAGTTCCAATCCCTCGCAGGGCAACCACATGCTGTTTCTGGTGTAGTTGCAGCTTTACATGGAAAGTTGCATCCAGGTACAGCTGACTACTCTCAATATTGGATAGATACTTTCCCTAATAGTTGTATTAATTGGGAACATCTATGGAGAGGAATTTACACATATAGTGCCAATGACAAGCTTAGACTGACTCAATACTATATTTTGCATACCATGCACCTGACTCCTATTAAGTTATGTAAAATGGGTAAGCTGTCAAATGATGACTGTTTTAGATGTGGTCAGGCACAAGGTTCCCTGCTGCACATATTCTGGGAATGTCCCATGGTTGCTGCCCTATGGTCTTTTATTAAGGCTAAGGCTGATCCTTTATTAGGGTTACAAGACCTCTTTACCCCGCAGATTTGTTTGTTAGGTGATTACTCAATGGTTGCAGTGAGGGAAAGGAGATATTTTATCAATCTAATTTCACTCACTGTGAAAACCTTAGTATTAAAATGCTGGAAGGATCAGAATCCCATTACCTATCAGAATGGCTTGCTAGGTTATTATATAACTTAAGGATTGAGAAAACTATTGCGATCTACAGAAATGCAATTTCCCATTTCAATGCCAAATGGGAGAAATTCCATGCTTTATGGTCAATTGTTCCACCACACTGATATAGGGGGGCAGGGATTCCTTATATCCTTTTGCTTTTTTCTTAGGTGGGTACATGTTTCCGGATCTTTAAGTGATGACGTCCTCATAATTCTCTTTGTTCGTTTGCTTTTTTTTCCTAGTGGGGTTAGAATAACAACCTGTAATACCAATATTTTGTACTGGCTCCTGGAAGGGAGGGTTTAAATGGTGGGGAGGGAGGACTTTTGTGAGGGATAAGAAAGGGGGTGGGTGGATGATGAGGTATGAGGGAGGGATGGAGGGTGAAGGAGGAGTTATGGGACAGTTACCTTCTGTATTGTTTAGGTATTTGTACTATGCTTCATCCCCTGTAATGTACACTGCATTGCTTGTGAATGGTAAAAACTAAATAAAGTATATTTAATTAAAAAAAAAGAAAATGTGGCATGTAAATATTGCAAATTTGAGAAGTTACAAGGGTGCGTGGGAAATGCACAACTCACGCTTGTAACACAGTCATTTTATGGACTTTTGGTACCACATTTTCAACATAGGCATTTTAGCACCTCTGCTCATGTACAGTGTCACTATCATTTCCTCAAACTGTCCCAAAAAGTGATTTCACACAGCGACCTCGCTATTCTGCGCTGGACGTGTGAAAACACACTTGGGCAGGATATGTAAAATGACAGCTGTACTGTTCATCAAGAGGTGTGGAAAATGCCAATGGTGAAAATCCAGAGTGAAAATATTACAAATGCACAACGTTATGAGCGTGCATGCAATCTGCGCAATGCACGCTCATAACACAGTCATTTTATGGAGTATCGTCACCAAATTTTCAACATAGGCATTTTAGGACCTCTGCTCATGAACAGTGTCACTGTCATTTTCGTAATCTGCACCAAACACTGATTTCCCAAAGCGACCATGCTATTGTGGCCAGGATGTGAAAAATGACAGCTGTACTGTTCACAAGGAGGTGTAGAAAAATAACAATGTTGAAAATCTGGAGTGAAAATATCGCGAATTTGTGAAGTTATGAGCGTGCTTAGCAACTGCACAATGCACACTCGTAAAACAGCCATTTTTTGTTTTTTTCCACCAGATTTGCAACATAGGTTTTTTGAGAGCCCACCTCATGAACAGTGCCACTGTCCTTGTGTTAATCAGTCCCGAAAGGTGATTCCACGCAGTGACTGCGAAATCGCCTTGCGGACCGATTAACATCATAGCAGTGACAGAATTCATGAGGAGGGGTCCCAAAATCCCCATGCTGAAAATTTGGTGCAGACATTCCAAAAAATGCCCGAGATATGCATCAGTTGAAAAAACCCTATTTATTTCATTATACAGCTTACCGGCATTTCCACTTTGAAGAGTGAAGACATGTTCCGGTCCACTGAAGATCATCATCAGCCGGACTCTGGAGGTAAGTAAGGGTTGGGGGGTATGTGGGGGACAGGTGTGCAGTGGGTGGTGCGGGTGGGGGATAGGAAGACTACAAGGGACCGTTTTCTGTTTACAGGTGGTAAAAAAACAACATTGCGGATGTATTTCTTTTTTTACAGGTGTTTTTTTTGGGGGGATACAGTAGCCGATGGGGAATTGGGCACCCCCTTTGGCACATAGGGAATGGGGGACACTAGCTGAGGGGGATTGGGTACCCCCTCAGCACAGAAGAAGGGGGGACATCATGCCGATGGGGGAGGGCTCTCCATTGGCACATTAAAGTGGGAAAGGGGGAGTGGATGCCGAGGGATTGGGCACCCTGCCGGCAAACAACAAAAGTGAGTAGGGGGCACCCCTCAGCAAGCAAAAAAGGAGGGGATGGCACATTATGCTGACGGGGCATGGACCCCCCCAGCGGCACATTCATGAGGGGAAGGGGAAGCCGACCGGGGGATTGGGCACTCCCGAAGTCAGCAGTGTAACGGCCACTGTGCCACCATGTTTGTAGCTGGTGAAGCATATAGTAAGGTCCACTGCATGTGACAAGCTTTGCTCGCATTGCATCAGACCTTTCCTTTAATGTGAATGCCACATTAGTATGCATGGTGTGGCGCCGGCATGAAGGCTGATTGGGAATGAGGAACGCACCTACTGGTGAGTGCTTTGCATTTGCCCAACAGTGACCGCGCCTCTAAATCTCCACTATGGCAAGATGTTGGCTGTGCAAGTGTGCCAACATAAAAAGGATTTGCCACTATACTTTATGTGGGCTAGTCTAAACTCAAGTTTTCTCTTTTTATTTTTAATGGTCTGCTTACAATCGCTTAGCATCTGTTTGTATTTGTTTTTGTTATAAGAACGAAGTCCCTTTTCATTGCTCTGTAGGCACTTTTATTTTTGCTTAATAGGTTTTTGACCTTGCCTGTGTATCACAGTGGGACCTTGCCCTTTTTATTGTATAAAGCCTTATTCGGAATTAATCTGTCTTCTAACTCTAGCAGTTTATGTTTAATTTTAGTCCATAAGTGCTCAGTAGATGGTGTTCCCTCTTCCCAATTCCAGTCCCTTAGTTCTTATCTGATTTTGTTAAAGTCTGCCTGATTGTAATTTTTGGTTATTGTTTTACAAAGAATTCTCTTGGGATTGGTGTTAATTTTAAACAGAATGATATTGAGGTCACAGTTAATAAGAGGATCATGTATCCCTGTATCTTGTATTCCCTCCACTTTGTTTGTTAGTACTAGGTCAATAATATTTGTATTTCTTCTAGGTTTAATCACGATTTGATGTAATTCATTTTATATGCACATGTCCAGTATTATTTGTTCCTGTCTTATTACAGCGGTACCCATGTGCTAATTTATACCTTGGACATTAAAGTCTCCTAATAACAATACCTCCTGATCTGCAATATGGTCACTGATACTATTTATCAGATTACTGTGGTCATTTACTGTATATCAATGTCTGGAGCTCTATAGCATACTCCCACAAGGAGTTTCTTGTGATTTTTCCTTAGTATCTCTACCCACAAGTTCATTTTGCGTAGTGGGTCTTTCCTCATTAATAAGGCTGCACTGTATGTTATCCCTAACATACAGTGCAATACCAACATCCTTCCTTCCAGTGCTGTCTTTTGGAAGATTTTATACCCTGGTATGTTTTTGCTCCATATTGTAGTATCTGTCCCCCATGTTTCGGTTATTGCCACCACATCTATTTGTTTCTCTTGTAATATTAATTCTAGCTCAGCTTTTTTGATGACATTTAGACTCCTGGCATTAGTTAGTAGCACTGACAAATCCTGCTTATTATTGTGCCCTGACTTCTTTTATTAACTATGGTGGCACTTTGCGTCTCCTTAGAACCTGCACACACACCCTCAGTATCGTTTTTTTGGATTGTATATACAGTAGTTCCATTTATCACATTACAAAATGTTTCCCAGCAATCTTGACCCTTTTTTATTTAAATGCAACCCATCGTTACTGACTGGGAGTCCAGTGGGCTGCAGAACAGTAGACAGCATGGATTTGTTACGAGAAGATCCTGCCAAACCAACCTGATTGAGTACTATGACTGGGTAACGAGGCAGATGGACAAGGGCCATGCAGTGGATGTCCTGAACCTGGACTTCAGCAAGGCATTTGACTCTGTGCCTCATGGGAGACTTGGGAAAAAAACTCAAAGGCACAGGGATGGGACCAAAAATAATGGGATTGGTAACAAGCTGGCTGCAGGTGAGGCAGCAGAGGGTGGTGGTGGAAGGGGAACTCTCATTTCCAAGGGCAGTAACAAGCGAGGTTCCACAGGGCTTGGTGCTGGGACCAGTGTTATTTGGGATATTTATTGCAGACATATCCAAGGGCATCAAAAGCAAGATCAGCCCGTTTGTCGATGACACCAAGATTGGGGTGGTGGTGGATGACATGGAGGGGTGGCAAGGTCGCAGGAAGATCTTAATAATCTGGAGTCTTGGTTGGACACTTGGCAGCTGGGGTTCAATGCCAAAAAGTGTAAGGTACTGCATTTTGGAGCAAAACATTCAAACTGAAAATACCAACTGGGAGGTGTGCAGCTGGCAGAGACTGAGTAGGAGAAGGATCTGGGGGTGGTCATCATGGGATCAATTAACAACTCGACACAGTGTAAGAAAGCAGTGGTAAGAGCCAACAAAATGTTGGGTTGCATCGCAAGGGGAATAACATCAAGGAGGGGGAGGTGATTCTGTCGCTGTATAGAGCACTGATTAGACCTCATCTCAAGTACTGCATGCAGTTCTGGCACCTGTAATTGAAAAGGGACATTAAATTACTGGAGAGGGTGCACCAAAAAGCAACCAAGATGATCCAGGGGTGGGGGCCTTACCGTATGAGAGTAGGCTAAAAGAGTTGAACATGTACTCAATGGAAGAGAGGAGGGAAAGAGGGGATATGATTGAGACATTCAAGTACATAAGATGGGCAAACAAGACTGATACAGAGGGGCTAATCAGGGTAAGGGTGGGGAGGGTCACTTGGAGTCATGATATGCGAATGGAGGGGGTAAGGTTCTGGAGGGAGATGAGGAGACACTTTTTTACAGAGAGGGTGGTGGCAGGGCTGAACACATTACCAGAAGCAATGGTGGCCTGTAAAATAGTGGGCTGCTTCAAAAGGGGATGGGACAGGGTGAGAGGGAGGATAAGGGGGGGGTGAGAAGGGAGGGACAGCTGCAGAATAGGGTTGCTAGCTGCAAAATTGAGCAGACTCATTAGACCAAAATGGTCTTTTTCTACTGGCAAATTTTGCATGTTCATATGTTCGTAAACCATTCCCAAGATCAAATGCATGTAAATTCATTAGTAAGGCACCATTTCCTTAACCAGTTATTGTAATCGTTAATCTTCTGTGTCCTTATGCTTCCTGCCCATGGTACTGGGAGAATTGCTGATAGAATGATTTTTTAGAATTCAGTTGTTTTATGGTTTCATAGGCATTTTGCATGTCTCTTATTGCATCCTCCACACTTTGTCTACATAAATCATTTGTGCCTGCATGCAGTAGGATTGTTTTAGGGCTCTTTATTCTCTGGAGCATATTTGGTTGCATCTTGACTATGTTCTTCCTTGTTGCCCCACTGTAACTACAGCTGGTAATATTTTCGTTGTTACCTCCTGTTGAAAACCAGTCTGTGAATTTAGTTATTGAGTCTCACAGGATGAATATTTGCTCCATTTGGTCTCCTGATGTATTAGCCTCTTCTTGTACCTCCATATCTGCCTGACAACCCACAGTTATACCTAAGACCCCAGCTAACTATTGGTCTATTACCCAGACTGGAGCATTACCCCAGGTTTCAGAAGTGCTAGCTTTTTCTTCGGATTCCTTTTGAGCTGATGCATCTACTCCTGTTACTCCTCTGTTTCCAATCTGGGAGTCATTACTATGCTCTGTGTTTGCCAAATCCAAAATCTCCTGTGTATGGGCCTCCACAGACTCTATTAGGTTCAGTAAGGGGGTGTATCTGTTTTCTGCCTCTATGTTAATAAACTCACTTGACTTCAGTCATCTGTCTTTAAATCTATATCTTCCTCATCTTCTTGTGCTCTTGGTCTCTTTGTACTCATACCCTCATAATTAATAGTCTTGTTACTAGTTGTTTTTTTGATTTCTGCTAACTGCTCCCTTATTTGTGTAATTTCCTCTTCCTTTGATCCCAGTTTAGTGTGTAGTGCCATTAATCCATTGCAGTTTTTACAAACATAAGAGTTAAACAAAGATTCATGAGTCAGACTAAACATCACACACACTGAGCATTTAAACCCCATTTCTCATGTTGTCAGGGTAACAGCCATTGATTCCACAGTTTGTGCTGGTAGGTTAATTTGAACTAACCGTATTCCCAGTTGGACTAAGAGTTGTGGCCAGTTGTCCCATCTGTCACAGCTGACACAGCAGACACACACAGAACGTGCATGTCTCTGCGAGCGCCTATGCATGCACGCCCCACTCAAGCTCACCCCGTTTGCATGGGTTGCTTCATTTTGTATTCGAGGACCGGAAGTAGCACTACATCACTTCTGGTTCCTCGTGTCTTCAATGGTAAAAAAAAGAGCCTAATTAATACTTTTGATAATACTTCAAATTAGGGCAACAGAAGACCTAGGCCCATATGGTTGCCCCCCCCCCCCACTACCCAGTGGGTTTGTCTCTTCTGTTGTTATTGATATGCAAGTCTAATTTATGCTTAAATGTCTCAAAATTGGATGCATTGACTAATTCTGCAGGGAGTTGATTCCACAGTCTAATGACCTTGGGGAAAAATTAATGTTTCCTAAGTTCAGTATTAAAGGGGTTTTCCACAAATTGCCACTTGGGCCCTCTAAGGTTGTAGTTAGGATTTCTGTATTTTAATCCCAATAAGACAATATTTGTTGGGTCTTCCAAGCTCTTGTATAAGAGTAGCATGTCACCCCTCATCCTTCTAGATTCTAGATCCTTGAACCCTAAGCTATCCAGCCATTGCTCAAAAGGTGAATTTCTGAGACCTGGCTTTGCATCTTTTCCAGCATATTTATATCACCCTTCAGATATGGGCTCCAGACTTGTGAGCAGTAGTCCTTGTAGGGCTTAGCATATGTTAGATATATGGGTAGAAGTACTGATCTTGACTTAGAAGCAAATGATCTATGCATACAACTTATCAGATAACTAGTTTTAATTGTACTATTGTATGTTTGCAATGCATTCTAGATTTGAGGTCATTAGTAGTTAGTACTTCTAGGTCTCCCTCAGAGGTGTTAGAGGCAAACATACTCAAATTGATGGAATAGATTTGTCTGCTATTATTCTTTCCAAAGTGCATCACAATGCATTTTTCAGTATAAACCTGCATTTTGTTGCATGTAACCCAGGCCTCTATGTTTGCTAGGTCAGAAAGCAATTGTCTCGTTTCCTCTGCTGTATCTACAGTAACCCCCCCCCCAACTTGGTACTGTATCATCCACAAACTTCATCAGTAAGTTGTTACTGATGATGTTAAGATCACTAATGAATATATTGAAAAGTGTGGGTCCCAGAACAAAGCCCTTTTGTACCCCACTTGTCACAGACCCTCACCTGATAGCACACTATTGAATCTTACCACCTGTTTCCTATCCATGAGTCATTTCTGAACCCATCATACAAGGCATAGGTCTATTCTTAGATCAATGAGTTTGTTAGTCAGGACACTATGAGAAAGCATACCAAACACTTTCCTGAAGTCCGGAAACAGAACGGCAGCCTCTTTTCCCTGCTCCAAATTGTAACTGACAAAGTCATAAAAGTTTGTTAGAAAATGGGTAAAAGTAATTTAGCCTTCTGATTGGCTGAGGCACTTCTCTAGCTGGGCATCTATCAGACAACAGATGCCCAGCTATTAAAAGTACCAGCCCAGCCAACCCCATCACCAAAATCCTGCTGCCTGCCCTCATCTCTAATTGGCTAAAAAACCCTCTTACCTTTTCAAATGTCCACCATTTTTTTTTTGACTCGCTAACCGAGACATGCTGGCCCCCAATGCTACATAATTTAACTGCCACAATATCCCATGTCCCATCATTTTTTTTTATATACAAGACTAACAGAGAGCTAATGGTGCTCTTGCTCCTCGATCCTCCCTTCTGCACGCACCCACTCACTCACGCTCCTAAAATCAAACACCAGCTTGTAAATAACTGCTGTACCTAAATGCCACCACATCATACTGATCAACAGTGCTGCATCTGATACAAATATATTCTGATTCAAAATAAGAAACATCCATTTCCAGTGACCCCCGATACCGCATAGTACAAGTCGGCTTCACTGCTCAATCGTCTGTATTCCACGTTCTCATATTAAAATTCAAACCACATGCCGCCCCGCCATACAAAAGCCGTCTCGCATACCCTGCATAATCAAAAATCACTGTGACTGCAATTTCTCTCTCCATACCACTCTCCGACCACAGTCCTTCTCTACCATAACTGTCTCGATCAGCATGTAAATTTCTGAAAAGAAAGAAATCATACCAGGACGAGTGACGGCTTCATCTACTTACTGTACCTAAAGAGAGCATTGGCCCAGTGGGCAAGACAACCATGGAGTCCCGTGGTGTGCCATATGGCTGCTTCATATTCCACATTTCTAAAGAATTTAGCAACTTCTACCACCCAGAAGCAAACAAAAAGCTGTCAGTAGAGCAGAAAGCAAGCTAAAACTAGACTACTTGTAGCTTTAAATGTTCCTGGTGCCATACTTCATCACTGTTCCGTACCTCTTCCGCACTCCACAGCCTGCCTGTCGCCTCTCCACACCACACGCCTTCCTGCTCCTAACCTCTGGGACAATCCCATTTTCTTAGTAGCTAGATTAAATTTTGCACACACGGTCATCGAGTTTACATAAAAAAAGTAATAAACAAGCTGCACTGCTGCCTGTCCATATTTAGTGACTAGCGAGTTGATTGAGCTGCAGGAGTGAATTTAACAGCAGGCTAATAACTGGGGGGGGTGTGTGTGTGTTCTTCTAACGTCCCGTTCATGCTCAACTGGCAATTCCCTTGCATCTCCCCTGACTACTGTGCAATTCTAGCAGGGACAGGCATGTTGTTTAAAACAAAAACAAAAAAAAAAGTTCACCATTCTTGCAAACTGTGTCACATATGAATAAAAAGTAAAGTACTTTTCATTTAATAATAGCTCAGCCATCGTTCCTGATTGCACTCTCAGTAGTGCTCACTCCCTGGGCTCACTCACAACAGCACTTGCTTCAGACAACAAAATAATATTTTGTCAGAGTGTGTGTGTGTGTATGGGGGGGGCAGGAGTGTGAGGGGGCACTTTGAAAAGACAAGAAAAATAAGAAAAAAAATCATTCTAATGCAGGCGGAGGAACTACTTTATTACAAAACTTACTTTAAACTAATTTGTCATGAAACGTTTTTTATTAAACATATTTTTTTTACACTGCCCATTTTCTAAGCGCAATAATACCCTCCATGGTGGGCGGTATTGTGCTATACTGGACCTTCCAGGGGCTATAAGGCCCTCCGCCTGCGCGTCGGCCTCATTATGCCCCTGGGTGGTCCGGTATAGCACAATACCGCCCACCCTGTCGGGTATTATTGCTTACTCAGATTAGTTGTACGATACATGTTACTAGTAAATCCATGCTGCATTCTATCTATTAACCCTCTATTTTTGAAGTCCAATGTCAGTTCCTCCTTAATTAAACTATTAGTTAGCCAACAATAGATGTTAAACTTATGGGTCTATAGTTACATGGGTTGTCTTTGGTACCTTTCTTATGAATTGATATTATAGTGCCACACCACCAATCAGCAGGTATACATGCTGTTGACAGTGATTTTCTTCCAATGTCTGCTATCCAGGGTGCAAGTTCTAATGCTAATTATTACAGGAGTCTTGGATGAAGTCCATCAGGACCAGCTGATTTGGTAACACTAAGATTTAGGAGTTTTCTATACACTTTATCCATAGTCATTATTTTACTCAAGTTATCATTTGGGATGACAGTCTCAGGAATAGTAGAAGGAAGATCAGGAGGATTATAACAGAATAAAAATACTTGAATTCGTTGGCACTATTCTGAGGATCACTATATGTAACATTCTCTATAGTTAATGGACAAATAGTTCTATCAACTGTCTTCCTTTTATTAATGTATGAATAAAATGCTTTATGGTTAAGCTTACTATTGGCCAGTCTGAACTACATTGCTGCTCTGGATCTTCTGATTTCGTATTTAAGCTGCTTGAGGATTCTTCTGTATTTACTGGTTGTATTGGGAATTGTGTTGTTTCTTATACTTGAATATGCTATTCTACTCTTTTTGTAATCAGTCTCCTAATTATATTATTAAACCATTGGGGTTTCTTTCCTTTATTATTATACACTTTAAATGTTGGCACATGTGTGGCATCTAGGGAAGAGATGCTATGAACCAATTTTACCCATGCATCATCTGCATGTAAGCTACTTGTTGATGTGTTCCAATTTATCTCATTCAGTTTCTCCTTAATTGTCTGGAAATTTGCTTTATTATAATTCTTATAAATCATAAACCTTTATTTGTGATTTTTGGATTTCTCAGTTTGGAAGGTAACAATATTATGATCTGAATTAGATAGTGGTGGAATAACATCAACGGAATTAACAATATGGTTGACATTAGTTAGCAACACATCCAGCACATTTTCATCTCTTGTTGGTTTGTTAATTAATTGGTGGATATCAGAGGCTACAAGCATTTCCATTACCTGGTTCTCCAATATACCTCTGGTCCCAGCCCCATTCCAATCTATTGATGGGAGACTGATATCTCCCATTACCAGGATGTCATTATTGTTGGCTACCTCACTGATATGGGTCAATAAATCTTTTGTAGCTTGTGCTGAACAGTCTGGGGGCCTGTAGAATATGGCAGTCCTAAGTTTTTTAACATTTAAGCCAGTCATATCCACCCAAAACATTTCAATGGAATCATCTAAATGTGGTGGTGTCAAACCTAATGTGCCTTCAGTATTATTGCTGACGAATAGAGCTATTTCTCCTCCCCTACTCCTGTTTCTATCCTTGTGAAATAACTGGTAGCCTGACAAGGCCTTACTCCAGTCACATTGCTTATTCCACCATGTTTCAGTTACACCAATTATATCAATCAGTGGTTGAAACACTGGTGTAGAGCTCAGGGATTTGGCTTCATTGGAGACTGGGGGTCCACCTGGAGTGATGCAGGTCTATACTGGCATGATGGTCTGCATCTGTCCAGGATGGGAACCAGAATCCTTGGTAATAGGTTTAAATGCTTCACTGGCAAGCATTTAAACTAGCCAAGGGGGAGGCACTGGAAAGGAGCTTGGAAATCCTAGCCCCCAAAAAAAAAAATCAGGGTAAATGAGGTAAACACCAAGATAGAGATGTCAATAGGGAGAAGGACAGGGGTAAATTGAGAAAATAACAAAGGCAATAAGGACAGGGATGGGGCAAAAAGGGGTAAGGCCATCAAGAAATGGAGGGTAATTACTATTGGATACTGCACTGCTCCTTGGAGATTCCATCGGGTTAAGTCCCTTACCTTGGGAACATAGGGAGTGGATTATGTTAGCTTTGCTAGAGGCTAAGAGACATTTTTTTTAATACACTGGAGGCAGCTTAATAACCCTAATAGTAATATATGGCTGACAGAATTGGCTAGGCTGGCTCTCTTAGAAAGACTGTCTTAAGTCCATCAAGGTCAACGTAACTATTTCCACAAAAAATGGGATGCCTATCTCTCATCCCCACTGTGTAAAACCCTCCCTATACCTGACAATCCTCCCTTGCTAGGATAAGATAATCCATGGTTTTACTGTCCAAAAAGCTACTGTATATGGGACTATTTCAGGTTTGGAGTCTGACTTTATCTCTGACATTTGTTCATTCATGTGCTCTTAACTGAAATGTGTATGACCCTGGAACATGATATGTATGGTTACATATTGCATATTGATGATGAAGACTTGTCTGATTAAGTAATATTTGATAAGTGATGTTTGGAATGTGCCGTAAATACTGTAACAGGAAAAACCAAAAATAAATAATACATTCTATGATAAAAAAAAAAGAAATAGAGGATAATGAGTACCAATGCCTGTAGTCTGGGCAACAAGCTCCCCGAACTGGTGGCCTTGATGGAAGAGGGATGCCTGGATATCGTAGCAGTCACAGAAACATGCTACACAGAGAACCATGACTGGGATGTGAACACACCAGGGTACACAACCTACAGGAGAGACAGGGAGGGGAGAAGAGGGGTAGCTCTCTATGTAAGGAAAGGGATAAAAGCAATGGAACAAAAGAGTAAAAAGGGAGGAAAGGAGGCCCTGTGGGTCACCCTGGAGAATGGAAATGGTACTACAATAGGCACAGAAGTTGTATACAGACCCCCATGTCAGGGGGAGGGAATGGACAAGGGTATGATAGAAGGTATCCTTACGATGGCAGAGAAAGGGGATATACTGTTGATGGGGGACGGAAATATGGCAGATGTTAACTGGAGAACCTTTGCTGCAGCCACATCCAAGAGCAGGGCCATTCTCGAAGCCCTATAGGTGGCATGCTTCAGACAGCTAGTTTTGGAACCCACTCGTGAGGGAGCAATCTTAGACCTCATACTCTCAAATGGGGACAGTGAGAGGATCTCAGATCTAGAAATAGGTAGCCATCTGGGAATAAGTGACCACCAAACAGTGTGGCTTATGATAAACTCAGCTACAGAGTAAAGCCATACAAAAGTGAGGGTACTGGACTTCAGGAGGGCTAACTTTGGCAAGATGGGAGATTGCCTTAGAAAAGCACTACCAAATAGGCTAGAAGGATGGGTGGAGTAACAATGGGGAAACACCAAAACTGCCATCACAGAGGCAACAAGCCTTTGTGTGAAGCAAATAAACAAATAAAAATGAAAGAAAAAGCCACTATGGTTCTCAAAAGAGGTGACGGGGAAAGTTAGGGAGAAAAATATAGCATTTAGGAAGTATAAGGAAACACAGAAGGAGCAGGACAGAGAACAGTACCAGTTAAGACAGAAGGAAGCAGGGAGGGAAGTCAGAATAGCAAAGACCCAAACTGAGGAAAAGATAGCCAACTCAGTTAAGAAGGGGGATAAAACCTTTTATAGGTACATCAGGGAGTGTAGAAAGACAAAGGGAGGGATTGTGAGGCTGATTAGAATGGATGGTGGGTGGGTGGGCAGAGAGGGACAGTGAAAAAGCAGGGATACTGAACAAATACTTCTGGTCAGTATTCACAAAAGTGGAGGAGGGGAGGTGCCCAATCCAATTAACAGATGCACTCTGGATGGGGGGGAGGGTCGATCCCAGTCCTTTCACAGAAGAAAGGGTTCTGAAAGAACTCTTAAAACTAAAGGTGGACAAAGCAATGGGGCCTGATGGAATTTACCTCAGAATTCTAAAATAATTAAGGGGGATAACTAGTGACACCATTGACTACCCTTTTTAACAAATCATGGGAGGATGGTGTGGTACCTGAAGACTGGAGGAAGGCGGATGTGATTCCCCTTCACAAAAGTGGGAGCAAGACAGAGGCAGGAAACTACAGACCTGTCAGTTTGACCTCTGTGGTAGGAAAAGTGATGGAATCACTTTTGAAGAAAAGGATTGTTGAGTACCTAGAGCCCAGTGGGGCACAGGACCCAAGGCAGCATGGGTTCACAGCAGGAAGGTCATGTCAAATGAATCTAATTGATTTCTTTTACTGGGTGACCAAAGTAGTAGACCAGGGAGGGGCGGTGGACATGGCCTACCTAGACTTTAGCTAGACATTTAACACAATCCCACACAAAAGATTAATAGTCAAGTTAACCAGCCTGGGAGTTGGTCCCAGGGTGGTAGCCTGGGAAAACATTGGCTGGACAACAGGACACAGAAGGTAATTGTAAATGGAGTCTACTCTGAAATAAGAGGGGTTACTAGGGGGGTACCTCTGGGTTCAGTACTGGGTCCAGTCCTTTTTAATGTCTTTATAAGTGACACGGCAGAAGGACTGGAAGGAAAAGTATACATCTTTGCAGAAGACACAAAGATCTGCTACAGGGTTGATACACAAGGAGGCATGGAAAGGATGAGAAGGGACTTGGCAAGGTTGGAGGAATGTCAGAAATATGGCAGCTTTGATTTAATGCAAAGAAGTGCAAAATAATGCACCTGGGAAACAAAAACCCAGGGGAAGATTACACAATGGGGAGGAGGTAGTAACAACAACAAAAATGGAAAGGGACCTGGGGTAATCATATCAGATGACCTTAAGGTTAGCAAGCAATGAGAAAAGGCAATAGGGAGGGCTGGGGGATACTGGGATGTATAGGGAGATGCATCACCAGCAGAAAACAGGAAGTTATTATCCCTCTGTACAGACAGTTGGTGAGACCCCAACTGGAGTACTGCATCCAGTTCTGGAGACCCCATCTCCACAAGGACATAGACAGAATGGAGGCAGTCCAGAGGAGGGCAACTAAAATGGTGCAGGGTTTGCAAGAGAAGCCATATGAGGAGTGACTAAAAGAGCTTAATACGTATACCCTTGAGGAAAGGAGGGAGAGGGGGGACATGTTAGAAACTTTTAAGTACCTCAGTGGAATCAACAAAGTCCAAGAGGGTAGAATCTTTCAGAAAAAGAGATGTGCAAGAACAAGGGGGCACAATTTGAAGATAGTGGGGGGATGGCTCAGGGGCAATGTGAGGAAGTATTTTTTTCACAGAGAGGGTGGTGGACGCATGGAACAGCCTTCCTGAGGAGGTTGTGGGGTCTAAAATTATGTGAGAATTCAAGAATGCATGGGACATACATAAGGCAATTCTTGTGTCAGGCAGGAAGAAATAGGCTGTTGGTTAACTAGGATCTGCAGCGTATCCTGTAGGTAGGGAAATGGCAGACTAGGTGGGCCAAGTGGTCCTTATCTGCCATCAAAGTCTATGTTTCTATGTACTATCTGCTGCCATACTAGAACATAAGCATAACAATTCAGCTGATTTACCCTGATTAAGACTCCTGGCATTGAGAAGTAACATCTTTGCTGGTTTATTGATATGCTTCATTCTTTTCCTATGATTATCAGGGGCAGCTTGGTGACCCTTAATCCCCTGCAGACCCATCTCCCCCATCCTATCTAATTTTAATGTCTTAATACCTCATTCCTGATTCTTTTTCCAGTGCCCAACTGCCTTTAAAACTTAGGTGCAATACATATAATCCTTTTTATGAAAGTTGTCCCAGTGTTTGATGAAATGGAACTTTCTCTCTTGTTCATTTCTTTAGCCAATAGTTGGCCTGTGAGATCCTACTGTTCCTATAAGCAGTTGTTCTGGGAACAGGCTGGATTTCAGAAAATACAGTTTCCGAACCTTTGCTTAGCATTTTGTCCAGTAATTTGTTTAGATCTTGTTCAAACTCTTTCTGCAATCTTGTACCGAGATCATTGGTGCCCACATGTATTATTGTTAATGGGTTCTCCCCTGCTCCTTGGAGAACATTATCTACCATAGCTGTTAAATCTTGTGCTTTTGTTCCTGAAAAGGAGCTAACCATTATATTCATCATTCAGATGATGACATATCTGTGCCTGTCGCAAGTAGTTACTACCATGATCCATCAGGGTGGCCACATGCTGGACCTGGTCTTCTCACTGGGGCTTGAGATTGAGAATCTCAGGATTGATCAGGTCATTTGGTCTGATCACTGCACAGTAGAGTTCTTGTTCAGAGCCCCCCCCCCGAGATCCCTCCCCCTGCAGAGATGGTAAGCTACTGCCCATTGAGGGGTTTGACCCCGGAGGGTTTTTGGCGGAAGTAGATCTATCTAGTGTGGAAAGCGCATGCAGGGGAGGTGTGGGTGAAGCAGTTGCCGCCTATAATAGGTCGATGACTGAGGCACTCAACTCTCTTGCACCAGTCCATGTATGACCCAGATCTTCTCACTTGAGGTCCCCATGGTTTGATGGGGAGCTCAAAGCATTGAAGATCATGGGTCGGAGGTTGGAGCACTACTGGCGGAGGACCATGCTGGGGTCGGACAAACTGGCCCTGCATACACACTATAATGTGTACCAGGAAGCAGTCAACCATAAGAAGGCAGTGTTCCTGTCCAGGGAGATTGCTGCTTGGAGAAACTGACCAGCTATGCTTTTTTGGACTGTGGAGAGGCTACAGCACCCATACCCTGGTTACCTCCCCACTGCCTACCCTGGCTCCCTTTGGTGGCTAATCGTTCTCACCCTCCCATCCTGTCAAACCCTGCCCATCCCTTGTTCCCTGATGGTCTCCTCCCCATCCCAACATACCCATCAGAAGCTTGCACACCACTGCCCCCTGGCCAGAGCCGTGGTCTTCTTATTACTCATATCAGGCAATATACATCCTAACCCAGGCCCTGACCATACTAGCGCACCAGCTGGGTCCACCGGTCTCCGCATAGCCTCCATGAATATATGCAACCTATTGAAAAAATGTGATGCCCACCAGTGTTGGGTCATACTGCATAAACCAGATGTCATAGCCCTGGCGGAAATCTGGCTATCAAAGTCCACCCCTGACTCCTTTGTCTCCCTCCCAGGCTACACCATATACCGGGATGACTGAGTAGGCAAACGTGGGGGTGGCTGTGCAATTTATACCAGGGACACACTCACTGGACAAGCCCCCTGCTCCTGCTCTTGTAAACTGGGCATAGGCCCTTACCCTCAAACTTGTTCCTGACCCCTCCAGGGGCCCCCTATATCTCACCACTGCCTACATTCCCCCAAAGAACCAGAACCCGGTTCTGATATCCTTAACAGATTATCTTGTCACCCTCCATCACAAGGCAGAACAAATCCTAGTGGGGGACCTAAACATGAACTGGCTCAATGCCTCCTCCTCCACCACCCATGATTCTTTCGCGGCCCTAGACCTGACACAACTCATTTCCCAACCCACTAGAGTAAACCCAAAGAGAGGAACCAGCACCCTTCTAGACGTTATCATCACCAACCGCCCCAAAAATCCATGATATTCAGGTCCTCCCTGACTCACTCAGTGACCACTCCCCTATCCTATTCCTTTGGGCGACCCCCACGCCCCAACTCACAGCCCAGTCCACACTCTGCCAGCACCTCAGACTGGGTGGGCTGAAATACCTCAAGCAATTTCTTGCCCAGATAAACTGATCCCCCCTACACCACGCTCCTGACATAGATACTGCCCTTGCCTTTTTCTCCCAAATCTTTAACAAAGCCTGTGACCTCTTTGCACCCCTCATGGGAGTCTGATCCAAAAAACATAATGTGCCCTGGGTTACCCCTGCCCTACTACAAATGCGCAGGCTTAGGGATAACCTGTGGCACCTTGCCACTGAAACAGGCCGGATGGCTGACAGACAGGCCTATAATGCTGCACGGAATAAGTGCATATGGGCCATCCGTAAAGCCAAGGCTGACCATTACCAGGCCACCCTCACCTCCTCCTGGAGGTGTGCCCGATTCTGGGACAATGTTAAACAATTAAATGGGAGCGCGTGCTCCCCTCCCCATCCCAGATCACCATTGATGGCTCTACCTCCACCGACCCTGCCTGCATAGCTAACTACCGTAACACAACTTTTACTGACCTTAGCTCTGTCCTTCCCAGTAATTTCTTTGACCCTTCCCCCACCCTTCTTGCCCCAGTCCTCCAACACCCCAGTTCCCACCTACATAGGGTAACTGCCCAGGAAGCCAGGCCTCACCTGATCAAAGCGTTAAAGAGCAATAGTCACGGCGGCAGCTCCCTGGACCCCAGCATTCTCCGGCTGGTGCTGGATCAAGTTCTTGCCCCACTCACCAGCCTTCTCAACAGATCCCTCTGCCTTGGTCAGTTCCCCTCTGCATGGAAAACTGCCATAGTCACACCCATACACAAAGGAGGTGACAGGTCCTCCACCGGGAACTACTGACCTATCTCCATCCTCCCTCCCCTCCCCTCTCCAAAGCCCTAGAAAAACTGGTGGCCATTCAAATCAAGGAATTCCTGACCAAACACAACATCCTATGCCCAGAACAGCACGGTTTCCTTGCTGGACACAGTACCAGCACTGCACTAATTGAGTTCTTAAATTTCCTACACTCCTCCCTGGACTCTAGCTCCCTAGCCGGTGCAGTGTTCGTTGATCTCTCAAAGGCCTTCGACACTGTCTCCCAACCTCTTCTGCTGGATGCCCTCTGCCACACTGGTTTCTCTGTGGGCCTCTCACCTGGTGCACTAGCTACCTATCTGCCCACTCCCAACGTGTCAAAATCAATGGGACACTTTCCAAAACTTGTCCCATCTGCTCAGGGGTTCCTCAGGGCTCCATCCTGGGACCCCTACTCTTCTCGCTGTACCTAAACACCCTGCCTAGTGCATGCACTGGTTAAATTCTGCTGTATGCAGATGACACCGTCATTTTTGCCACCCACTGTAACCCCATCTCCCTCCAGGACACCCTACAACAATCCTATAATGATGCCAAAACCTGGTTTAAAGAGCACAGACTTGTCATTAATCTAAAAAAAACAAAAACAATGTTCTTTGCCCACCCCCAAAACAAAGCCGGCAACTTCCCACTCCATATCCTCCGTAGCACCAAACAACCACTTGAACAAGTCCGCTCATACAAGTACCTTGGGGTCTCTTTTTACTCAGCCCTCACCTACCACACCCACACTGATGCACTTGCATCAGCTACTAATGTACGGCTAGGTATCCTCTACCGCTATAAAAACTGTCTTCCCCCCCGATGCCCTCCGACTAGCGGTTACATCCTCAATACCATCCCTTGTTGACTATGGCCTACCAGTATACGGTGCTGCTGACACTACTGCCCTCAATAAAATTCACCTCGCCCTAAATAAGGCATGCAGGCTAATTACTGGGGCTCCCAGGCTCACTCGTATGTTCCAGCTCTATGACAAGGCAATACTGCTTAATCTAGATGAACCGCTATGATACCAAACCTGCCTCATCGCGAAAAAAACTCTTCTCGGGCTATCCCCTCCCGGGCTGACAGCCTCCATCCGCCAAACCCAACCATCTGTTACTACACGAACCTCCTGCAAGACCAATCTACTGGTCCCAAGATCCAGGACCACCCATGGACAGAGGTCCTTCTGCTACAGAGCTCCATCCTGGTATAACTCGCTCCCTGTTCCCATCTCTGATGCCCCCATGATCTCCAACTTCAAAACCGCACTCCGGAGCCAACTATTTAATACTCGCAGCTGCACCTGTCTCTAAATGAGGCATAGCTTGCTTACCTGACAAAGCTCACTGGGCTGCACCACACCTCACCTCACACAAACTCGCCCCATTGCCTATTGCCACTGTTATTATCCAGCTGTTTTTTCTTTCTCTTTCTTGCGAGAATGTATCATTGTAACTAAACTGTATAACTGTATAAATGTATGTAACCACCTGTGTTTGCTAAGCTATGTGACTCATATGCTGTAACAAAAAGTCTGTTCTGTATGTCCTCAATGTGATGAGGTACCTTTGGAAATGAGCCTCTGGCTCAAAGGTTGTAAACTGATGTACAAATAAATAAATAAATATTACATCCAGCCTGCCTACAGCCAATAAAAGCAGTTTCTGAGGCCTTGTGCAATGAGTTTGCTTGTTTTTTCTCAGACAGGCTGTCCACCATCAGCCTGGGAATTCCACCAGTGAGCCGTGTTATGGCTGACAGTGGTCATCTGGATTGTTGACAAGGCACTCTGCCTGGTTGGAGGAAGTTTAAACCAGTGGAGGTGGCTGATGTCATTGAGGTGGCCTCAAACACTGAAGCACACATATTGTGAGCTGGACCCATTGCCAACGCATTTCTTAATGGGATGTGTCGACATTGTTGGCCCAGTGTTTGCCTTGATTGTCCGGTGTTCCTTGTCAGAGGGGGTCTTCCCAGATGCCTTGAAGGAGGTGCTAGTGAGGTCTCTGCTGAAGAAACCATCATTGGACCCTGACATCAAGGTGAATTACCAGCTTGCCATTTCTGGGAAAGGTTGTGGAGAAGACTGTGGCATAACAGTTGGGAGAACACCTTGTGGCATTTGAGATCTATGAGCTGCTGCAGCTGGGTTTTCATGCAGGACATTCAACAGAAACCGCATTAGTTCGAGTGCATAATGATCTCGTCAGGACGAGGGATCGAGGTGAGGGAACAATTCTCATTCTACTCAATCTCTCCTCAGCTTTTAACACAGTGGACCATCGTGTGTTACTCAACCACCTGAAGGACATTTGTGGACTCGCTGGCACTGTCATCTGCTGGTTTGAGTCCTTTTTGACAAACAAAAGGCAAAGGGTGGTGATGGGGAATTTCTTCTCCCTCCGAGCCTTCTGTCTTGTGGGGTACCTCAGGGTTCGGCCTTGTCACCGATGTTGTTTGCCATGTATATGCTACCCCTGAGTGAGATCATTGGGAAGTACAGCTTGGGGTTTCATTGTTATGCCGATGATACTCAGCTGTACTTATCCTTTGCCCCTGGGACATCCAATGCGGAGGAAGTATTAAACAACTGTTTGGCCAAGATCAATGACTGGATGGCCTCTAGCTGGTTGCGACTGAACCCCAATAAGATGAAGGTACTGGTGGTGGAGTCAAACAGGAGGCATGATAGGATGGTCTCTGGGGCAGATATTGGACTAGTTCTAGGCTCTGTCCCATTGATGGCCTCCTCTAAGGTGCACAATCTTGGCATGGTTCTAGACAGTGGTTTGACAGTGGAACATCAAGTGTCATCCATTGTCAGGATTAGTTTCTTTCATCTGAGTAACATTGCCAAGATTAAGCACCTTATTCCACCCCTGGACCTCCCCACACTGGTGCATGCATTTGTAACATCTAGGCTTGACTACTGTAATGCGCTCTACCTCGGGGTCTCAGGAGGCACTTTCCATCGACTGCAGCTGGTGCAGAACACAGCTGCCAGGTTGTTGACTGGACAGTCAAAATACTGTCACGTCACCCCGGTGCTGCAGGAATTGCACTGGCTGCTGGTTCAATGGAGAGTGCTTTTCAAGGTGGGCTTACTCACCTTTAAGGACCTACATGGACTGGGCCCTTACTACCTGGTGGACCTTCTTACACCAGCTGCCTCGGTCGGCTTCTTGCGATCTCCTTGAGGGGCCTCCTGGTGATTCCCAGGACAAGGTTGAAAACTGCCAGTGATAGAGCTTTTAGTATCACCGGCCCTGTCTTGTGCAATTCACTTCCGCTATTGGTGAGGGAGGCCCCTTCTGTGGAGGCATTTAAAGCCCACCTTAAGTGTTATCTGTTTAGCCAGGCTTTCCCGGATACTGGATGAGAACAAAGATTATCAGTCCCTTTTTAAAGTAAATAGGGTGAATATTTATATACAGGACATTGCCTATTCTGACATGCGAGTATTTATTACGGACATACGAACATACGAAATTTGCCAGCAGATAAAGGCCTAGAGGTCTATCAAGTCTGCTCGAATGTGCAGCTAGCACCCCTTATTCTGCAGCTGCCCCTCCCTTCCACCCTTCCCCTTCATTGACCCTCCCCCTTGTTCGGTCCCATCCCCTTTTGAAGCAGTCCACTGTTCTACTGGATACCACTTCTGCAGGTAAATCATTCCACCCAGTCACCACCCTCTCTGTAAAAAAAGTGTCTCCTCGTCTCCCTCCTGAACCTTCCTCCTTGCAGTCTCATACCATGGCCCCTGATGTCCCTCCCCTCCCTTACTTTGAACAACCCCTCTGTACCTGTCTTGTTTATTCCTTTCATGTACTTAAAGGTTTCAATAATGTCCTCCCGTCCCTCCTCTTCTCCAGTGAGTGCATGTTCAACTCCCTCAGCCTCCTCTCATATGATAAGTCCCCCAGTCCCTTGATCATCTTTGTTGCCCTGCGCTGCACCCCCCTCCAGTAACTTGATGTCTCTCTTCAGATACGGGCCCCAGTACTGCACGCAGTACTCCAGGTGCAGTCTAACTAATGACCTCTACAGTGGCAGAATCACCTCCTCCGTCCTCGAGGATATACCCCTTGCAATACAACCCAGCATTTTGTTGGCCTTTGCAGCTGCCTTTCTACATTGTGCTGAGTTGTTCATTGACCCTGTAATGAGCACCCCCAGATCCTTCTCCTCCTCTGTCTGGGCTAGCTGCACTTCCCCCAGCTGGTAACTCTTCCTTGGCTTCTTCATCCCAAAATGCAGCACCCTGCACTTTTTGGCATTAAACCCCAGTTGCCATTTGTCTGACCAGGTTTCAACCTTTGCCAGATCATCCTGCAACCTCTGCCATCCACCTAGGACATCCACCACTGCTCCTACCTTGGTATCATCAGCAAACAGACTGATCTTGCTCTTGATGTCCAATGATATGTCTGCAATGAATATCCCAAACAACACTTGTCTCAACACAGAGCCCTGTGGAACACCACTCGTCACTACCCTTGGGTGTGAGAGCTCCCCACCCACCACCACCCTCTGTTGCCTTCCCTGAAGCCAGTTCCCTACCCATCTCACCAGCTTTGCACCTGCTCCTGTGCCTACTAACTTAATTCCCAGCCTTCCATGTGGTACTGTGTCGAATGCCTTACTGAAGTCCAGATACAGGACATCCACTGCATGGCCCCTGTCCCGTTGCCTAGTTACCCAGTCATAGAACTCCATCAGTTTGGTTTGGCAGGATCTGCCCCATATGAGGCCATGCTGTCTGTTGTCCTGTAGTCCTTTGGCCTCTAGGAGGGCCACCAGCCTTTCCTTCAGAATAGTCTCCATTAGCTTACCCACGATGGATGTGAGGCTCACTGGTCTGTAGTTTCCTGGTTCATCCTTGGGGCCACTCTTGTGGAGGGGCACCACATGAGCCATTCTCCAGTCCTGAGGTACAAACCCCAAATGTAGTGAGGCATTAAATAGGTCTACCAAATGTCCTGCAAGGACCTCTACTATCTCCTTCAGTACCCTGGGGTGGATGCCATCTGGACCTGACACCTTATCCACCTTCAGTGCCTTCAAACCCTCCCAAACTCTGCCCTCCATGATTTCCCCATCCATCACCCTTCCCCCCTGTTTCTGCCATTTCTCCCCCCTTGGGTGTCACCTCCCTCTTCTCTTTAGTAAATACTGAGCAGAAGTACTCATTTTGTGCTTCTGCCTTATCGCACCCTGCTTCCACCCAACCCCCCTCCTTCCTAATCCTTACTATGTGGTCCTTACAGCTCCCTTTCTCCCTGATGTACCTAAAGAAGTCCTTCTCCCCCTTCTTAATGCCTTGTGCAGCCTGAGTTCCATAGATGCCTTGGCTCCTCTTACTGCCTTTGTCACCTCCTTCGATTCCATCAAGAACTCCTCCCTGTCCTCCCTTCTCTCCATTTTCTAGTACTTCCTAAAGGCAGCTCTTTTCCTCCTTACCTTTTCCATGACCTCCTTGCTCAACCAGCACAGTTTCTTAGCCCTAGCCTTCTTGCTCTGGGCCTTGCAGCAGGTTTTGGTTACCTCCACTATCCCCAGCTTTATGAGCTCCCTCCTTTGGTTAGTGTCCATACTAGATTGAATTCTGGCCAGGTATCCTTTTACCACTTCCCCCATCCTCCCAAAGTCGGCCCTCCTGAAGTCCAGCACTCTTGTGCCAGATTCCACTCCTTCCTTACCCATATCCAATGTGAGCCATACTGAGTGGTGGTCACTCCCTGACAGCGGTTCCTCCACTGTAAGTTCTCTCACAAAGTCCCCATTTGCCAGCACAAGGTCAAGGGTATTCCCCAACCTGGTTGGTTCACTCACCATTTGCAGCAGAAAGCTGTCCTGGAAGGCATCCAGCAGTACCTGCTCCCTTCTGTTCCTGGTTGTTGGGGTACTCCAGTCCACTCCTGGCATGTTGAAGTCCCCCACAATCACCACACTACCCTTCTCGCAGATCCTCCTGATCTGTCCCGCTAGTTCCCTGTCTAACTCCTCCGTCTGAGATGGCGGCCTGTACACCACTCCCATTCTAAGAATCCTATTCTTGGAATCCTGGATTTGCATCCAAATTGACTCCGTTCTACCCTCCTCCCCTTCCTCCCTTAAACACTTCAGTCCTTCCTTCACATATAGTGTATTATATTGTGAGATTATATTTTTTAAGTTTCTATGTGTCTGTACAGCTCCCAGAGCCTCTGGGATTGGGCTCCAGAAAAATGAAATTGGCCTTGCCTCGTCCTTATCATTGCCACAGATATAAAGATCTGTATATTTAATTATTGAGTCCTCCATAACTATGACCTGCCTTTTCTTATTAGGGCTGGTTTGAGGAACAGTGTCATTAACACTACTATCTGTTTCAGAAATGTACCCATTTCCAGAAAGAACAGCATATCTATTTGTTACTGGAATTGGGTGTGTATTTACCTCTATAGGCTCCAAAATCAGTAGGTTCTGAGTTAGTGCACAGTCATTACATGGGGGAATTAAACTTGGTGGGTTGGCAGTAAAAGTGTTACTGCTCTGGCTAGAGGTACGAGGCTGTATATCCCTATTATCAGAGCCATTATCCATTAGATTTTCTATGGGTGATTTTAAAGGGCTTCTTCCTCTTTTTTTCCTTTTGACATTTGTGACCTCTGCCCATACCTCGATCCCAGTTTCAATTTTGCCCTCCTCAAACTTCCTCTTAGTGCCTGTTTCCAAATTATCCTGATTTTTGTTAGTGGGCGGAGGTTTGTTTAAGCTGGTTAGAATCCTTAATTTAGTTACCATTTCCTCCTGGCTTTTTTCAAGTGATGCCAGCTTAGTACAAAATGTATTTAATTCATTGATGAGTTTTTTATTGTCAATGCACTTGTCACAGACAAAGTGCTCATATATAGTTTTCCCCTCTATGCACTTACAAATATTGCATCCACTGTACCTTATACCTAGGTCACCATCTAATGTTAATATTTTAGAAGCCATGGAGGATGAGATTTATGTCACAAGTACAAATCTACTGACTAGCAACTAGGATTCTAAATTAGATTACTGACCCGCACGTATGCCCTCTTAGGTGGATTGGATTGTGTATAGTGTAGGCCCCAGTCCATAGTTCCATGTGCATCACCACGCGCTCGCCCTGCCCGAGCTCGCACTGCTCGCTGGGCAGGCCGAGTTAAATAGCATGCTGCCAGAAGCAAGTGTAGCAGCAAACTAACTCGTGCCCTACAATTATCCCCTTAATTATCTCTTTCTTGGGGTTCAGCACAGCTCTGGATGGCACTGAGCTATCATGCTAGAAGGGGGAAAAACTGTCCCCTAACATGGGAGAAAACTCTGCTCTCTCCCGCTGGCTATTAGGCTGCATGATGGTTGCTATGACAACAATCAACCAGCAATGAGGAGTCCCTTGCAAGTGTCTGTATACCCCACCTACTCTCACCAAGGGGTTTGCCAACTATGAGAGACCACTGTCAAAGGCAATACATAAAATAAAATGAAATGAAATAAAATAAGCACAGTTTGCAGCAGAAATGGGGCTTCACTGTCTCATAGCACTCCACCCTGTTATCTTTTCAAAAACACCACCTTATTCTTTGGACTTTTAAAAGAGGTGAAATGTGCACTGCCCTAGTTACTGGCAGTCTGCAGAACAATAAAAACCTTCTTTCCAAATGTCCTGGCCTGGTGGAGCTATTCCAGCCTCCACAGTCCCACAATTCTACGTAGCCCACAAAGTCTGGATCAGAGTGCAGACTTCCTGATCCAGGTGGTTACTAGGCAATGGCCTGTAATCTCCCCTCTCCCCAGAGGGACACAGAAATGCAAAATATATGCAATGCAGCACACACTGATGGACACTCATGCCAGAGTGGCCTCCCTTGTTCAATATCAAATCCCTGCTCACTTGGGGTGCTCCATTTTGTACTAGAGGACTGGACGTAGCACTACATCACTTCCGGTTCCTCGTGTTGTGGTTGGTGGCAAAATGCCTAATTACCTTTTAAAACTGCCACCTTATTTAGTGGACTTCTAAAATAGGTGAAATGTACACTGCCCTAGCTCCTGGCAGTCTGCAGAACAATAAAAACCTTTCTTTGCAAATGTCCTGGGCTGGTAGAGCTATTCCAGCCTCCACAGTCCCACAATCCTATGTAGCCCACAAAGTCTGGATCAGAGTGTAGACTTCCTGATCCAGGTGGTTACTAGGCAATGGCCTGTAATCTTCCCTCTCCCGAGAGAGATGCAGAAATGCCAAATATATA
The DNA here is from genome assembly GCA_016271365.2 of Neoceratodus forsteri. Lineage (NCBI taxonomy): Eukaryota > Metazoa > Chordata > Ceratodontiformes > Ceratodontidae > Neoceratodus > Neoceratodus forsteri. The sequence goes on from CM057454.1 coordinate 816,798,221, forward strand.
TTGTAGCACACACTGATGGACACTCATGCCAGAGTGTCCTCCCTTGTTCAACATTGAGAAAAAGAATAAAACTGAGCTAATTTAATTACCATCATATAGTGATGGCCCTTCTGTGGAATGGAACAACAGCTCCTAAAAGGAATGGCAGACTGCAGCAGCAGGGCATCCAAAAGGTAACTGAGTTGGTGGTTGTTTGCTGGAGTTTGGGGCAAGTAAAGACAAGTGGAAAAATAAATGCAAGTGTCCCAAATCCCTTTATTAATTTCTGCCATGTATCAGCTGTGTCCATTCACTGCACCTGTGGAACAAAATGAATACATTTGATTTAGGATACTTACCATCATGTAGTGATGGCCAGAGATTGGAAGGGCATGGCAGTGCTCAAGAGGAGCAGATGACCCCAGCAACAGTGCATCCAAGAGGTGGCAGGGGAGGAGAAGGAGGAGGAGGAGGAGGAGGTGGAGGAAGATGTGGCAGCTTGCTTGCTGGAGGCGGAGGAAGTAAAACAGGAGACAAGATCTATGAAGATAAGTGGGAAATTATTTAAATGCAAGTGCTCTATGTTCCTTTACTAATATATGCCCAGTATCAGTTGATTCCACTCACTGTACCTGAAAAAGAATATTATTGAGCAAGGTTACTTCCCATCACATACTGATGGTTATGTCATGGGTTGTCATGACATTTTCAAGATGAGTGGTGAACCCTGGTAGCAGGGCACCCACGAGGAGGTGGTGTAGGAAGAAGAGGAAGCAGCATGCTTGCTATAATTGGAGGCAGCAGGACAGGAGCAGGTACCTGGGAAGACAAGTGGGAAATTATTTAGAATCAGGTGTCCCAAATCCCCTTAATAATTTCTGCCCCATCTCAGCTGAGTTCACTCACAGTACCTGAAAAAGAAAACAATACAGTTGGGTTAGGATACTCATATTCACATTAGCGATGGTGATGCTGTGTAATGGCACAACAATGCCCTAGGAGGCAATGACTCCTGTAGGAAGCTGTATGAGGATGTGGGTGGCACAGCTCATAAAGAACAGTAGTTGGATGCAGGAACTGAGAAGGACACAAGTAGAGATGCAGCTAATTTAAAATCTGCCAGTGAAGTGGACGCAAAGTGGCCACTTCGCATTACCATAACGCTAAGTGAAGGGCCATTGGAAAGTGCTAACTTCACTTTCTTATTATAACTTTGCATTGCCATTCCACCTTAACGTGAAGTAAGATGATGTGACAACAATATAGGCAGCCCCCACACATCACATGGCCTACAGTACCATAAGTCACATGCTTTAGCCAGGCAGGAAGGAAGTGAGTCATAAAAGCACTTCGTTTCACTTTCTCCTTTGCAGTGGTAGAAGGAGGAAGCATTTTCTGTGTAGAGAAGAGTTTGGTGGTATTGTTCCTACATATCTTGTGAATTGGTAAAAAAAACAGCTTTTTTAAAAGCTAAATCTTTCATTTTTTTGACTGTGTTTTTTCAGTTCTTTTTTGCTACTGATTTGTTTGTTTTATAAGTTCTGTTTTGTGTGTGTGTGTGACTGTGAGTGCATGTGAAGCAGTCTTTTGAGGCATCGGTCAGAGAAGGAATTTGTTGCGCACGATGGACCCGGGAGCAGAGTCTGTGGCACGTGGGTGTGGGCAGAGGGGAGTGCGCACACGTGGGGACAGTCGGATGTCATTGGACCACTCCAGACTGTTTGGTGTTGCCTCTCCTCCTCTGAAAGCAGCAGCAGCAGCACCACCAGTGCCATCAGTGGTGGCAGCATATCCACCAAGTCTGCCACCACCACCACCACCACCAGTAGCAGCTGTAGGGGCTCTAGAAACACCTCCACAGCCACAGATGGAGCCCCAGGTGCACGATGGTGCTGCTGGCAGTACATCTGCCCCACCTGTGCCTGGTCCCCCTTGCAGCACCCCAGTCCAGCAGTTTTTTTAACTGTGTGGAGGGGGACAGCACCATTGTGATTTGCTGTTTATGTGGTGTGCAGGTGCGCCATGACCCCTGGGGGATACATTTGGGGACTGTTGGCCAGTGCACACATATGGCAAACCACAAGTTGGAGTTGCAGACTGACACCGAAGGGCCCAGGCATCCACCTGCTGGCCCTTCTGTGGCAGTGGCAGAGGGTGCTGGGGGTGTTGTGCCTTATTGCCGCAGCAGGAGGAGGGAAACAGCAGCAGCTGCTCCACCACCACAGCCACCAGCACCACCCTCACCACCAGCACCACTACCTAGCTTTTCTGCTGCAGTGGACCCTGCCACAGTGCCTGCAATGCAGGCAGACATTGCACTGGTGTGGGCAGACCTTGAGGAAAGCAACGAAAGGCAGGGTGCTGTGCAGCAGCAGGTGGAGCAGAGCAAGCAACAGCAGCTGCAGATACTGTCAATGCTCCACCTGCTGCTGGAACACCATGGAATCCCCCATTAACATACTTTTTCTGGATGTCTCCCCCCTAACACTGCTGTAGTGTTTTGTGATTTTTTTTTTAATGTTTAATAATAGACAGTCATACATGCTCCGATTGCCCTGTTGTTATAATTAGGGCTGCATGAACCCTTAAAAGTTCTACCTTGCGAACTTTCTCAGTAGAACTGAAAAAAGTTCTACCTGGTTCTACCAGGTAGAACCCAGTAGAATCGGGTTCTACCATTTATAATCAAATTCTACCAAGTAAAACCAGGTTCTACTAAGTATAACCAGGTTCTACCAAATAAAAATAGTTCTACTATGTAAAAACAAATTCTACTAAGTAAAACCAGGTTCTACATGGTATAACAAAGTTCTATAATATATAACACAAAAAAAAACTTAAGTTTACATGGTTCTACTTAATTAAGAAATCCACAGAAGTATTGTTTTTTGTTTGGGAAAGTACATGTAGTACTAAGAATGGTATAAATACAATTAAGTATTGCAAAGCTTTGGTGCATAGGATTCTGTCTCGGTGCTCGAAATCTTTGCAAAACTTACCATTCTTAAAGTTAGAATCTTAGTATTACATGTATATTCCCAAATATGCAAAATAAAATATGTGGATTTTTTATAGTTAAGTAGAACCAGGTGGAATGGGCTTACTGCTTATATATTATAGAACCACCTGGTTACTCAGCAGATGCTTAAAAATACAAGTGCTGAAACAGATTTAACAAGTGGTAAAGGTCAGGGATGATATATGACTCATATATTATCCCTGACAACTTTAGCTTTTTAAATCTGGTTACAGGCAGCACAAAGGGTTAACTCCCTGAGCTACACCCTGTTACAATAATTTTAAATCTTCCGCTACTGTTAGACTCAGGTACTAATAGAGCCCAGTTGAAAATAACTGGCGCCCGTGGTACCTATTGCTTCAGCTGCTTTAGTACCAAATAAGTACATGGACAGAAGTTTACAGTACAAAATGTATTTAATCCACACAATGTGGTAAAGCAAAACTCCACACTGCCCCAGCAGTTCTGTACCTTACCTTCCTCAGTGCCCCCCCACCCCGAGAAAGGCATGGAGCTGACACGCTGGGGCAGTGTGGTGTTTTGCTTTACCAGATTGTGTGGATTAAATTATGTTTGTACTTTAAATTTTGTCTGTGTAGTTATTAGTTTGGGGCTTTCTGTTATTCTGAGTAACTAGTGTCGATGTTAGTAATACATTACACACCACACTCTCCTGTCCTGATCCCTATACCTCCCATAGGTAACTATGTCAATACTGTATTACTTAATTTGTCCCACCCTCCCAAACATCTGCCCCTTCCTCATCTTTACTCAGAATAATTGAAAAACCCATAATAGTATACCATCTGCAAATTGTGTTTATTTATGATGCCAGGTCACATGCATGGTTTGGTGTCTAACAATGCAGGGTGAATAGTATTTGTAAGAGGAAGTGTCCCAGGGAGTTTGGAGGGCTTGGAGTTTCGGACGGGGGCTAGGGTAAGAGCAGTGATTTTTTTTTTATTGTCATGATAGTCACTTAGTGCAGTATGTGGGAACAGCATTTTGTAAAATCTATTTTTTTTTTATTTTCATTTTACAGGTTATAATGAAAACAGTTTCTAGCTGGTGAATGGTTCCTTCAGATCAAAACATTGGATGTCATTGGGTGCAACATTGAAATTGGGAATGTACTATAAAGTTGACATTTTGCAGCAAAAAAAACATTTTTTATATTAAATTCCCATTAAATTCCCATCTGGAATTGAATGAGAAGAACAGTTATTTATTATTCATTTATTTTATTAATGTTTTTGTTTGTTATCAGCCAGTAATAAGTATTCATTGAGTGTGTATTTTGTAATAAAAATCCAATAAAACAAATGGATGAAGACAGAGCTGTGTGACAATGTGTAGTCATTTCTGGTTATTTTAGTTGAACTGCCATATGCAGTGCTCCTTCAGTTTCTGGTGCTAATCAGATTGGGCCTTAGTGGCACATGAGAACCAGCAGTGGATGTTTGTTTCTGAAATTAATGGAACTCCAGGATGAGGAGGAGACAGGGGGACCCACCAGTGGAGGAAAGACAGCTGGAAAGGCTAGTGGCTACTAGTGGCAGCAGAATCCTTCACCATCATCGTCGTCATCATCAGCGTGACATGATGCCATCTGTGTGCTGTCACCCTACATAAATTTGGTACAGTATATGTTTTTGAACTGAGGCAGGTTCATTTTTAAAAAAGTGAGCCTCTCTACATTCTTCGTGGAAAGACATGCTCTTTTGTCATTCACTATTGCCCCAGCAGCACTAAAGATTCTCTCTGAATATGTGCTGGCAGGTGGGCAACTGAGGTACTCAATTGCGATCTCAGTTAAAGAAGGCCAGATCAATTTTTTCTGTTGCCAATAAAGCAATGGTTCATCACCTGCAGTGAAATGTATAGTCTCCTCCATATAATCCTTAACCATTTTTGCAGCAGGGACTTCTGGTACCACTATTGCCGCCTGAGCCTTCCCAGCTGTCTTTATTAGACCAAAGTCTGACAGCATGTCCCACAGTGGTTTGTCCAGTTGTGGTGTAGCAGCAGTTCTGGTTTGCGTTTGATGAGCCAAAACATCAGTAGTGGTGGCAGCAGCAGCAGCAACAGCAGATTGTGCTCCCTCCCTCCCTCTCCACCAGATTTTGGTCAGAATTTGAATGTTGCCAAAAGGACATTGATGATGTACTACTTTTCTGAACTATACGTGCTGACACTTTCTCAATTAACAGTTCACGATAGTGTTCCAGGTCTTTAAAGTCATGTGGTTTGAAGAACGTCTCAGTCGTTTCCTTAAACCAAGGGTCCAGAAGTGTGGCCAAAATGTAATGTTCTGCTTTGCACATATTTACAATGCGCTCATCAGCCAGGAAGGTTTGTAACATTTTTCAAACAAGTGATGCAGCATTGATGTCATCATTGTCCAAGAACTGTGACTCGAGACACTGCAGTCTCATCCTGATGAGTGAAATTAAGGGTAGGATCTGACTTATTCCTGCACCATCAGAGCTCACCACTCGGGTAGCCTCCTCAAAGGGTTTAAGGATACAACAAGGATTCTCCATCAGACACCACTGATTGGGGCTGATATTCACATCTCCTTTCCCAATGCCATGTTGGACTGCATATTGGTGGATAGCTTTCTGTTGTTCAAGCATTCTCTGCATCATATAGTAAGTGGAATTCCACCGGGTTGGAACTTCCTGTATCATCTGGTGGAGAGGGAGGCTGTTTTAAATCTGAATCTGCCGCAACAACTTTCGGGCTTTCACAGAATGGCTAAAGTGAGTGCACACAGTGCGAGTAGCTGCAATCAAGTTCTGCACTTTTCGTTCCTCACTGATGAAGTCTGTTACCACCAAGTTAATAGTGTGTGCAAAGCATGGTACGTGTGTAAACTTACCAAGTCTTACTGCTTTCACCAATATTTGAAGCATTGGCAGACACTATAAACCCTGGTTGCAAGGACTTTGGAGTCAGCCACTCAGCAAACTTTTCTTCGAGGCCCTCCAGAAGATGTTCCACTTTGTGATCTTTTTCAAAACTATAAATACATAAAGATGCCTGCCTTCGAACTGTGGAAGTCCCTTGCTTCTTGCTGCTGCTGCTGTAACCAGTGCCACCACATGATGATGATGATGATGATGAGGAGGAGGAGGCAGAAGGAGGAAAGTTTACCCAGTGGCCAGTCACAGCCATATAGTCAGTCGTCTGACCACTGGTCCACATATCTGTCGTGACATGAACCTTTTTGCCCACTGAACCTTTCAGAGCATCAGACACACTTTTCTGAACAGCGTCATACAAATCTGGAATGGCAACACTGGAGAAATAGGTCCAGCTGGGGACCTTATACTTTGGCACAGCAATTTCCATGAGTGCTTTAAAACCTAGGTTAGTCACAAATGAGAATGGGAGCAAGTCAGTGGCTATCATCTCTCCAACTGCCTTTGTCAATAGCTTTGCCTCAGGCCTGTTGGGCTTATATTTCTGTGACCGCTCAAAGCAGTCTTTCAAAGAAATTTGATGCCCGCTATGCCTGCTCCTATCACCTGATTTTATGGGCCGCTTCCCTTGACCTTTACCACCATGAGAGGTGGATGTTGTGGCCATGGATGGTATATGACTCCGACTGGGCTGTGATGGTGGAGTCAGAGGGGTAAAGAAATGAGAAATAGAGGATGCTGTGCTTTGACTGGAAGGAAGGAAGACTTTCATTATCCTCCACCTCCACATCAGTTACTTCATCACCTTGGTAAACATCCATTACCTCATCCTCCTCAGCTGAGTGCAGAAGTGCAACAATGTTTATGTGCTCCTTTTGTGCTTTTTGATACTGATAAATGTGAGACCTATTCATATGGCTTATCATTGTTGATGTTCCCAGTTGAGTACACACTTTACCACGATTTAATTTTGTTTTGCATAATTTGCAAACCACATGGCTGCCAGATGATTTATCTTGTGGGAAAAAATCCCACACAATGAATTTTACAGATTTTGTTGCACTGCTGCTTATAGGGATGATAGATTCATTACTACCACTGCCACCACCACCACAGCCACTACTATTTCCACTACCTGTTTGAGATCTTTCCATGTCCATCTGCATGTAATTTTGAAGAAGCACAACCTCTCTGACTGGTTGAACTGCATCTCTTTCTTCCCCTTGTGAAGCCTGTCCATCTTGTCTCCTCTGTTGTTCCTCTGTATGTGTGGGTGTCTGACTCTCCAAGTTATGCTCCACTATCATTAATGTTTTTTTAGCACCACAGCCATCCTTCCGAGAACTTGTTTTTGTTCTTTTTCTGCCTCTGCAGTCCTCCTCTTCATCCCGCTTCCCAGAGCTACTACTACTTGACATACTGTCTGCTGCCTTATCTACTACAAACTCAGGATCTGTTCCACTGATTTCCCCCCACTCTCATCAGTCTTCTCCTCCTCATCATCATCATCCATCACTCTGCTTATTAAAACTGGTTGCCGCACTATTATGGCCCTTGTGCTCATCCTCTGAGTACCACGATGGGTTACTCCTGCAACGTCCTGAATTTTCTGTACTGTTGTTACTGTTGCTTGGATGCCTGAGAAATGCTGCCAATTTTTTTACCACTCGTGGCTGTGTCGAGTCAAGTACTTTTAGTAAGACACAGGGAAGTTGACTCCCAAACAGGAAAATACAGCACTGCTGGCTGTGTCGAGTCAAGTACTTTAAGTAGTAAGGCACAGGGATATTTTCTCCCTAACAGATAAATACAGCACTGCTTGCTGCGTCAAGTCAAGTACTTTAAGTGGTAAGACACAGGGATATTTTCTCCCTAACAGATAAATACAGCACTGCTTGCTGCGTCAAGTCAAGTACTTTAAGTGGTAAGACACAGGGATATTTTCTTCCTAACTAGTAGATAACATCACTACTGGCTGCGTCCAGTCAAGTACTTTAAGTGATAAGACAGAGGGATATTTTCTCCCTAACAGGTAAATAACAGCACTGCTTGCTGCGACAAGTAAAGTACTTTAAGTAGTAAGGCACAGGAATATTTTGTCCCTAAATGGTAAATACAGCACTGCTTGCTGCGTCAAGTCAAGTACTTTAAGTAATAAGGCACAGGGATATTTTCTCCCTAACAGGTAAATACAGCACTGCTTGCTGCATCGAATCAAGTACTTTAAGTGGTAAGACACAGGGATATTTTTATTTTCTCCCTAACCAGTAAATGCAGCACTGCTTGCTGCGTTGAGTCAAGTACTTTAAGTAGTAAGGCACAGGGATATTTTCTCCCTAACACGTAAATACAGCACTGCTTGCTGCGTTGAATCAAGTACTTTAAGTGGTAAGACACAGGGATATTTTCCCCCTAACAGATAAATACAGCATTGCTTGCTGTGTCGAGTCAAGTACTTTTAGTAATACACAGGGAAATTTTCTCCCAAACAGGAAAATACAGCACTGCTGGCTGCATTGAGTCAAGTACTTTAAGTGGTAAGACACAGTGATATTTTTATTTTCTCCCTAACAGGAAAATACAGCACTGCTGGCTGCATCGAGTCAAGTACTTTAAGTAGTAAGGCACAGGAATATTTTCTCCCTAACAGATGAATACAGCACTGCTTGCTGTGTCGAGCCAAGTACTTTAAGTAGTAAGGCACAGGGATAATTTCTCCCTAACAGGTAAATAATAGCACTGCTTGCTGCGTCGAGTCAAGTACTTTAAGTGGTAAGACACAGGGATATTTTCTACCTAACAGATAAATACAGCACTGCTTGCTGCGTCGAGTCAAGTTCTTTTAGTAAGACACAGGGAAATTGTCTCCCAAACAGGAAAATACTGTACTGCTGGCTGCGTCAAGTCCAGTACTTTAAGTAGTAAGGCACAGGGATATTTTCTCCCTAACAGATAAATACAGCACTGCTTGCTGCGTCGAGTCAAGTACTTTAAGTGGTAAGACAGGGATATTTTTATTTTCTCCCTAACAGATAAATACAGCACTGTTTGCTGTGTTGAGGCAAGTACTTTAAGTAGTAAGGCACAGGGATATTTTCTCCCTAACACATAAATACAGCACTGCTTGCTGCGTCAAGTCAAGTACTTTTAGTAAGACACAGGGAAATTGTCTCCCAAACAGGAAAATACAGCACTGCTGGCTGCGTCGAGTCAAGTACTTTAAGTAGTAAGATACAGGGAAATTGTCTCCCAAAAAGGAAAATACAGCACTGCTTGCTGTGTCGAGTCAAGTACTTTGAGTGGTAAGGCACAGGGATATTTTTATTTTCTCCCTAACAGGTAAATACAGCACCACTTGCTGTGTCGAAGCAATTACTTTAAGTAGCAAGTCACAGGGATATTTTCTCCCTAACAGGTAAATAACAGCACTGCTCGCTGCGTCGAGTCAAGTACTTTAAGTAGTAAGGCACAGGGATATTTTCTCCCTAACAGGTAAATAACAGCACTGCTTGTAGCGTTGAGTCAAGTACTTTAAGTAGTAAGGCACAGGGATATTTTTTCCCTAACAGGTAAATAACAACACTACTTGCTGCATCGAGTCAAGTACTTTAAGTAGTAAGGCACAGGAATATTTTCTCCCTAACAGGTAAATACAGCACTGCTTGCTGCGTCAAGTCAAATACTTTAAGAAGTAAGGCACAGGGATATTTTCTCCCTAACAGGTAAATACAACACTGCTTGCTGCATCGAGTCAAGTACTTTAAGTAGTAAGACACAGGGATATTTTCTCCCTAACAGGTAAATACAGCACTGCTTGCTGCGTCGAGTCAAGTACTTTAAGTAGTAAGGCACAGGGATATTTTCTCCCTAACAGGTAAATACAGCACTGCTTGCTGCGTCGAGTCAAGTACTTTAAGTGGTAAGACACAGGGATATTTTCTCCCTATCTAGTAGATAACAGCACTGCTTGCTGTGTCGAGTCAAGTACTTTAAGTGGTAAGACACAGGGACATTTTCTCCCTAACAGATAAATACAGCACTGCTTGCTGCGTAGAGTCAAGTACTTTTAGTAGTAAGGCACAGGGATATTTTCTCCCTAACAGGTAAATACAGCATTGCTTGCTGCGTCGAGTCAAGTACTTTAAGTGGTATGACACAGGGATATTTTCTCCCTAACTAGTAGATAACAGCAATGCTGGCTGCATCAAGTTCTTTAAGTGGTAAGATATTTTCTGTCTAACAGGTAAACAAAAAAACAGCCTGCCTGCCTTAAAACTAAATATTCTTTCATTTTTTATTAATCTGCAAAAGGAAAAAACAGCTTGCCTACCTAATGCCAAAAAATGTAATAAATCTGTGGCAAATGGCACCAACAGAGGGCTGAGCACTGTATCTTACACACTCCCCCACCACACACACACACACTCTGCTTTGCCTTGCTGTAGTGTGTTGGCACAGTTATTGTAGAAAAAAGACACGCGCAAAAAAAACTGCTTCCTTGTAAGAACTGCTGGAGTTATTTAAAAACTTTTAGTTATGAACTTCTGAATCACCACCACACAAACTGGATTGTATGGAGTGCCTGCCCTTCACTAGAGTAGACACACAGCTCCCCAGCCCCTGCTGGATTTTCCCTTCCTCACTCCATGTGCTCTTTCCAGTTTCCTCGGAGTAATGAAAAAATAAATAAAATGCTTTTGGGGGAGAAAAAAGAAGCAAGTATTGTGTTTTTTTTTTGCTTCACAATATCAGACACAGGCCATCCAATTGAAACAGTCGACAGTCATACTGGTTCTTCTTCACACTGCTGTATGCTGTCTTCCATTCTCTTCTACAATATGAGTCTCACACCAACTGCCACTGAGAACATAAGCTGCAAGACTTACCCAACCAGCCACATGACTATTGTTCTGTCATAGCCAACTGTAGGAGTTGTCTCTTCAAACAGCCTTTCAGTAGCCAATCACCCACACCCTTAAAAATGTTCCAGGTGGTAACTTGGGAAGGAATAAGGCTGACGTGGGGGGCAGAGGTGGAGCTGCTGAGGCTGACGTGGGGGGCTGCTGACTTAACACACATTTGGACTTGGAGGAGTCACATGATGGTGGAAATATGCCTCTACAATGCCCATTATAATCTTTTATGGGTTCTGCAGGGATGAACCGGATGAACCAGGTGAACCAAAGTTCGCACATTTCAATAATATGTTTGCACATGGATGAACTAGCGCAAACATCGGGGGTTCAACCATTTAAACAGACTGGTCAAACCGAACTTGCAGCCCTAGTTATAATGCAGTGCCTCTGTAATGTTTACTTTCTGTTGTGGAGTGCTTGTGGAAAAGCTGGTGTGAGCAGTGCAAGTATGATGTGCTAAATTGCATGTGTACAGTCAGTGATGTTTCATGTGTGTGTGTGTTTGTGTGTGAGAGAGACATCAGACGATGTGCAGCTTCTTGCAAACATATATTGCTGACTTGTTGTAGTGTTTATGGTAGAAATAACAGAGAGCAGAATAACATATATTTTATTGTCACCATCATCATCAGCAGACTAAGTGATACGAAACTTTTTCAGAGGTGTCTGGCCAGAGTGCACCTTAGTCACATACTGCACACATGACTTTTAGGAGAGCATGTGCTTTTTCTGCTATGATCTCCCGTAAGTCATGTGTGCCTTGTGTATAACTTACTCCTCTGGTGCTGATGGTACAAATAAATGTACATCATGTATTCTTTGTTATCTTTATTCTTGAGATACTGCAACAAGTCACACCATATATATGTTTGCATGAAGCTGGACAATGTATGCACACACAGGAAAGAACACTGACGGCACACATGCAGTTTAGCATGACATACTTGCACTGCTCAGTCATGCTTTTTGTGACACACTTCAATTCATGAGTCCCGACACAAAGTAAACATTACTGAGGCTCCATAAATATTTCATTTTTGAAATAGACATTAAAGAGATTCACCAACTTACAGCATTGCACCCGATATATGGGTACCTTACTTCCAGGGGAATCTTTCTTGCTCCACATGTCCTTACATAGTGCAATACTTTTCTGGCAAAAACACCCGTAATTTCATTAAAGTGGGTCACAGGGGACTTCCTGTTCTGAAGAGCCGCCCAAGTTCTGCCCCACGCGTTCAGCAACATTATGACATGATGCCAGGGAGAGCGCAGAGGTGTGATCCATTATACTGAATGGATTGCAGCTTTTCAAATGTTTCTTTATGTTATAATGGTCAGTTTGTGGTGAAATGTGGGCGTGTTTCCAGTAACAAGAGCCTTATTAATGGAAACGTGTCCACGTTTCACCACAAACTGACCATTAAAGTATAAAGAATCATTCGGAAAGCTGCCTGCCATTCAGTATAATGGAGCACACCCCCGCGCTTTCCCTGGCATCACGTCATAATGTTGCTGAGTGTGTGGGAGGGGAGAACTTGGGTGGCTCTTCAGAACGGGAAGTCCTTAGTGACCCGCTTTAACACGATTATGGGCATTTTGCCAGAAAAGTATTGCACTGTGCAAACTAAAGACATATGGAGAAAGAAAGATTCAACTGGAGGTGAGGCACCCATATATTGGGTGCAACACCGTAATAACTATGTAACTTGGTGAATCTCTTTAAAACAGCAGTGCAACAATCTGTTGAAAATTTTGACCTATACTTTTTAATGCTATTTTACATTGCCACTTTACTTACATCCTGACTTGTATGATACTATAATTTCCAGTATTTGTGTCTGCTTTACTACTTTTTTTATGTCTGAAATAATAAAAGGAGCATTCCTTTTAATACAGTGCGGACCAGATTTTTGTCAGTATTTTCTGCTGCTTTTCTCCATCAGTTATTATATATCACTTCTGATGTAACATTAACAGTTATGCAGCAGGCAGTGTTATATGACCTCACAGAGCAATATTTATTGAAAAACAGCTGCAAATAGTGATAAAAACCTAGTGTCAGGCTCAGTAGGTAGCACACTCGCCTCTGAGGCTGGGAGATCAGAGGGCTGTGGGTTCAGTTCCCACATCTGGTACTTGGGCTAATATCCCAGTACTGACACTGTAGTGCAGCATGAGAGGGGTGCTGCACTTCTGAGGTGCTGTCTTTCAGATGAGACATTAAACCGAGGTCCCATCTGCCTGGATTGGTGGTAGTTCAGGTGGATGTTAAAGATCCCATGGCACTTATTGAAAAAAGTAGGGGAATTTCCCCAGTTTCCTGGCCAAATTTCCCTCATTCACTAAAAAAATACCACCAACAGCTTAATCTGGTTCAAAGTCTGTTGGCATTCATCTGTATCCCCTTCCCCCGGGTTGTGCCTGAAAATAGGCAGGATTTGTCTGGAGCACTTACCCGGTCAACAAAAACTAACTAAAACTAACTAAACTAAAAATAGAACAATATTAAAAGGTGTGTTCCTTTTTTTTCAGACATGAGAAAAAGTAGCAAAGCAGACACAAATTGTGAAAAGAAGGGTATCATTCAAGTTAGGAGGTAACTAGTGGCTGGCAATGTAAAATAGCATAAACAAGTATAGGTTAAAATTGTCACCACATTCTTGCAATGCTGCTTTAATTTATAATTTAAGTATGACATTATGTGCTCACAATCACAACACATAAAATGCATCTGTCTTGTGTCCAGAAAATGGACAAGAGGTAACAAAGTGAAATGGGAGCATTACACCACATACAAAGTCCCCCAGAATTTATTGCACACGTAGTCATGTGCGCAGTGTCCACACAGAGTCCCCAGATTTTTTCCACATCCCCAAAATGCATCTGTCTTGTGTCCAAAAAATTGACAAGTGGTAACGAAGTGAAATGGGAGAGTTACACCACATTCAAAGTCCCCCAGAATTTATTGCTCACGCAGTCATGGGCGCAGTGTCCACACAGAGTCCCCAGATATTTTCTGCATCTCCTAAATGCATCTGTCCTGTGTCCAGAAAATTGACAAGTGGTAACAAAGTTAAATGGGAGAGTTACACCACATACAAAGTCCCCCAGAATTTATTGCACATGCAGTGTTCACACAGAGTCCCCAGATTTTTTCTGCATCCCCAAAATGCATTTGTCATGTGTCCAGAAAATTGACAAGTGGTAACAAAGTGAAATGGTAGCATTACACCACATACAAAGTCCCCCAGAATTTATTGTGCATGTAGTCATGCATGCAGTGTCCACACAGAGTCCCCAGATTTTTTCTGCATCCCCAAAATGCATCTGTCTTGTGGCCAGAAAACTGACAAGTGGTAACAAAGTGAAATGGGAGCATTACACCACATACAAAATCCCCCAGAATGTATTGTGCACGTAGTCATGCACACAGTGTCCACACAGAGTACCCAGATTTTTTCTGCATCCCCAAAATGCATCTGTCTTGTGTCCAGAAAATTGACAAGTGGCAATGAAGTGAAATAGGAATATTATACCACATACAAAGTCCCGTCAGAAATGATGACCATGAGCAAACTGTTGCTGGTCCAATGTGTGCTGCGATTCCTGCAAATGCGATGCAAATCTGATCATCTCAACTGGATGGAAGAGGTGCCCTTTGTCTGTATACTAATAGTAGCCTTGGTGAGCTGATATATGTATATATATATATGTATAGATGTGTATATACAGTATATATATTAGAGGGAAAAAACTCTGTTTAATGCATTAGTTAGGGTTGTTCCACACCGACAAAAGCGAGGAATTTCATTGTTAGGGTTGAAAGCCCCCATTGGCCCCCCCTGCCCACACCCCCAACCAGCATCAGAGTGCGCATTACAGTTGTCAGCCATAACTGTCATCACATCACATGTGTAAAGAAGCAGAGGTGTAGGAGAATGGGGTGAGAGTTAGGACCAACAACCCTAATGCGCACCCTGACGTGGCTAGCATCCTCAGGGTCCAACTAGGTGAATACAAAAAGAATTAGGTTGCTAGAGGGTCCCAATTTTAAATGCCAAGCATTTTTATGATCACTAACTGAAAACAAAATGGTGGATTTATGACAATAAAAGGGCCATTTGCGAAAGTAAAAACTGCATCTGCGACACTGTCGAACTTTTTGTTACCTTTTCCCATTGACTTATAATGGGAACTTGTTTTTTGAATAACTTTTGAACTGTTTAATATTTTTTCATGAAATCTTCAAAAGACACATCAGGGACCACGGCTGCACAATCTCTGAAGATTTTGGACAGGTCACGCAAACTGTGTGACCTGTACAGACGACAGTAAAATTCCAGAAAAGCGTAAATGTGCACGCAGATCATGCTTAATAACTCCGCAGCTGTATAAGCGACTGGTACAAAACTTGGCAGATCCCAAGGCATATGGATCTTGATCGTGTATTCAAAAAACTACTGTGCCACTATAATATATATATATATATATATATATATATATATATTAGAGGCAAAACTCAGTTTAATGCATTAGTTAGGGTTGTTCCACAGCGACCAAAGTGAGGAAATTCGCTGTTAGGATTGAAAACCCTAACTCCGAATTCACCCCCCCCAGCACCACACACACACATGCAAGTATGGGGAAGGACCAAGTCAACACAACCAATGACAGACATCCAGCAGCAGGTGACAGAAATAACAAACAATTGTCTAAACGTACTACGAGACATCCCCACCCACCTGACCAGGTACTGCATGCTCAGTGGAGATCAACAGCAAAACTGAGGCCATGTACACCAAACGTACACATCCCTGATTGCAGCTGCACACAATGTACCACACTTAGTAGTTGCATGGCCTTACCTACCGATGCCCCACACCAGACCACACCACATGTGGTGGGCCACCTGAGCAACAGAGTTGAGCAAAACCAAGGAGTGGTTCAGCCCAAAACTCCCAACCGTTCTTTTGCAGTGCAGTGCCAAAGAATTGCTGTCATTTTCCCACAGACTAGAAAACTACTGTCGCAATTTGCGAAAGCTTTTGCAAAAATTTGCGACACTTTCATGAGCACGAAAGTACTTTGTGAAAGTACTTTTTCCAGAAATTTGAAAAACATATTTCTGGGGTGTTTTACCCCAAAATAAAGACATGGCTAGCATCCTCAGGGTCCGACTAGGTGAATACGAAAAGAATTAGGTTGCTAGAGGGTCCCAAATTTAAATGCCAAGCATTTTTGTGATCACCAACTGAAAACAAAATGGTGGATTTGCGAAAGTAACAGGCTCATTTGCAAAAGTAAAAACGCATTTGTGAAAGTGTTGAACTTTTTGTTAACTTTTCCCATTGACTTATAACGGGAAATTGTTTTTTGAATAACTTTTGAACCGTTGAATATTTTTTCACCAAATCTTCAAAAGGCACATTGGGGACCCTGGCTGCATGTTCCCTGAAGATTTCAGACCAATCGTGAAAACGTACGACCTGTACACGCGACCGTAGTATTCCAGAAAAGCGCAGCGCAGCAGATCACTTAATAACTCCGCAGCCGTGTATCCGACTAGTACAAAACTTGGCAGATGCCAAGACTTATGGTTCTTGATCATGTGTTCCAAATTTCAGGCAAATCCATCAAACAGTTGCAAAGTTATTAAGGTGCAAGCTATTGGGGTTTAACATAAACATGGTTCCTCAACCCTAACTATGGTAGCACTACCGTGCTACCATAATTTATATATATATATTTGTATGTTGTAGGTGGGGGGTTGTCATATATACAGTAGACATGTACTCATTGTATTGTTTTGTATCACAGGTCACAGATACTACTGGTGTGCACATTCCAGTGCTTGATGAGAACTTTTTGCATTGAAATTGGAAATGGATAACTCTCAAGCCAATGAAGCATATTTGCAGGTAGGTCTCAATAATTGTTCCTTATTTGGTTATTTCTTCACAGATTTCATCTGCATCCTTCTTCAGTCTGGTTGGTAATGATGATCATGGTCATAGACCGAAATTAATTCTGACACTGGTGGTGGGTGATGGTGGTGATAGCTGCGGCACATGATGACATTCCCTGTGACATCTTCCTCCATCTGGTGATGGTGGCAGTGGCTAACATTGGTCCTGGTGGTGGTGGTCCCGGGGGGCACACAAAGTCATTCTCTGTGGTGGCAGTGGCTAACATCAGTCTTGGTGGTGGTGGTGGTCTGGGGGGCACACAAAGTCATGAAAAAGAAAACATGTATCATACAGCAAATGCTACTACCTTTTAACAACTTCATTTAAAACCTGCCAACATTAACCACATCATCATCCTCATAAGAAAAAGCTGCCCTCACAGTCATCTATGTCTGAAGTCTCACCACTGGGAAATTCTTTCTCCATTGTGTCATCATACACATCAGTGGTATGCCGTTTCATGCTGCCACTGCCAGTACCACCAGGATAGTCCATTTCTACATCACCAAAACCACCATGACTAGGCCGAGGTATGAATACCAAGGTTGCAGTCTGTGCTGGTATGTGCCCCTCATTCATTTTTATGAATGTTCGCAAACTAACATTTGCAGGAGAGAGGTTTGTCCAACCATCCCTGACTGTTGCACCTGCTGAGCTGAATACCCTCTCAATGCTTATACTGGAGGGTGGGCATGTGAGGTACTTCAGTGCCACTGCAGTCAGCTCTGGCCTTTCACTGACCTGTCCACTCCAGTACAAAAGAGGATAATCAGTTATTGACAGATGCCTGTTTTCAGACAAATATGACTCAACCATTCTGTGTGCCACATTAATTCCAGTGGTTGATGCATCATCCAGTTCTCCGGAATCATTTATTTCACAAATCCCCACTTGGGACAAAGCCTCCCAAAGTGGGTTGACACCAACCACTTTTGATGACAGACCACCTGGAACTGCAGTCCCCTTCCTCTTACAGGATATGCTTGATGCTCCTCCAGGTGCACCTTCAGCCTGATTATGCTGTTGAGGTTTGCTGACCTTGGCAGTTGACTTCTGTGCCCCATGAACCAAGCGCACCAGTTGCCCACTGACATTTTTTACCTGTTCAGGCCCTCCCTCCTGTACTGAGGCAATTCCACATTTGTATTGTGGGTCCAGCATTGTTGCTATGGCAAAGTTGTCACTATGTTGAATGCTCAAAATGTGACGATTCTGGTTGAATACTGTCGACAGGTGTTTCAGCAACATACTGTTAGCACTGTCTCCGGCAACATCAAGGCCATGCTGTACACTCACCAATGCCTGCCTCAGCACCAGCAGCAGTGGAATTGATTGGCTAATGGAGGCAGACTCACCACTCACTGCCTGTGTGGCATGTTCAAAAGGCCACAAAATTGTTATTACAGAATCCATGAGGTGCCATTGTTCAGTTGTCATAGACATGGAGGCCCCAGAACTGTCACAGCTAGTGTGCATCACCAGATATTCTGAGATGACTTTGTATTGTTCATACAACCTCTCTGCTATGTATAAAGTGGAGTTCCACCCGGTGACAACTTCCGGCTTCAAGCAGTGCTTAGGGAGGCTGTTTCGCATCTGCAACTGCCGAAGCTTGTCACGGGCCTTTGCAGATCAAGAAAAGTGAGAACAGATATGGTGTGCAACTGTCAGCATTTCCTTTACATCAGAGTGCTGCAGAAACTCCTGCACCACAAGATTTAAACAATGGGCCATGCATGGAACATGAAAAAAGTCACCATTCGTGATGTATTTCACCACATTTGACACATTGTCACTTGCTATGAACCCAGCTCTCAGGGACAGGGGTTCAGCCACTTGTCAGTTTCAGTCAGTACCACATCCAACATGTTTTCCCCAGTGTGTGAACAGGTCACATTGCCCATAGCAATCATTGCATGCTGTTGAATTCCTGGAAGATTGCTACTTCGACACTCCACCTTACTGCACTGATTATTCTCACTATCAACATCACAAACAACCCCCGGCACCTGCGCCCAGTGTGCAGTTATACACAAATATGAACCCCCTATTGTTTTGCCACTTGTCCACATATCCATACTTAAATGGATGAATGGAGAGGAGGAATGTTGAAGGGCATGTCTTACTGAGCTGGACACAGTACGGTACATCTCAGGGACAGCACGGGTCAAAAGTATGTACTGGATGGGACTTTCCATTTTGGATTGGTATGTGCAGCAAACTGCTGGAACCCAGAATTCTCCACGAAGTAGAAGGGCAAAAGATCAGTTGCTAGCATTTCAGCAACAGCAGCATTAAGTTCACGTGACACTGTATGATTGAGTGGGCACTTCAGCGTATGCGCAAAAACACTCTGTAACTTGGGCTGACTTAAATGTTTCACACAGGTTGTGATGGCAAATGTTTCTGCTCTGCGAATAGCAGGTGGTGGAATGTGGACTTTTGATGAAGACAGTTGCACAGGTGATGATGACAAACCCACAAATGCAGTTATTTTGCCAAATTTGCCAACAGGGGTTGATGTACCACTTGCACTAGACATATTGCATTCACCACCACCACCACCACCAAAACTACTACTCTCACCAGCACTGGACAACATTTCAAAATCATTATGCTCCTTCACCTCATCATGTCAGTAGTAATCCTTTGCTCTTATTCCTCACTACAGCACGCATTTAATTTCCTACTGAATTTAACAGTCATGGAAGGGGATAACATGCTCGTCATGGTTGATGACGAGGGTGAACGCCCTACTGTGGTATTAGCTGCCATCTTGTGCTGGGTCGACAGTGCCATGTGCCTATTCTTAAGATGTGTATGCTCTCCTCCTGTGTCCAGATGGCTCCTCTTTTTACCTTGACTCACACACACATGGCAAACCTGGCAGATTGCAACTGACTCATCATTTGCATCTTGCACAAAAAAAAACCCAAACAAGGGATTGTGATGCTCTTCTTTTAACATGTCCATGATGATGCTTATTGGACTTCATTCTTTTAAGCCATGAAGTGGGGGGTGTGCTATGTGATTTTTCGGGCAAAACACACTTGGACTGCAACTGACCACTACGACTACCTATCATTATTACTGGGTCATCATCATCACCATGAACTGAAACTGGTATATCACATGTTTTTACGGAGAGGGGGGTTAATGCAAACAGATCCAGACACATCCACCTTGAATTTCTTTTTCTTCAGTTCCCAACTGAGGTCAATTACATCATCATCGTATTCATCAACATCACCTATATCCACATCTTCTGCTTTGATGCTGGCATGTGGACTGCATGTTGCAACCACAGCAACATCATCATCATCAGATTCATCATCATCAACAACACCACCATCACCTGATATTTTTTCACCACACTGTGAATCACTGCATGGAAAATGCTTGACCTGAAGAAAGTGGAAGAAATGTCACATTGTATGCTATCGTTGACATGATTATCGGAATCCTCATGTTCAGTTACTGGGATGTTACTGGGAATAATGACATCATCTACACTGCTACTCACTTGCACTGTTTCACACTCCACCATATTTTTGGACATGGTACACTGGTCAGAAGTGGAACTTGAGGCAGCAATATTCATACTACCACCACCAGCAACTGCACTAACACCACCAGCTGGGACAACATCATCTCCTCTGACTATGACTGAAGCTACTGATTGGGAGGTAAAATACATTGCAGGAGAAATACCTTTCCTCACATCAGCAATGCACTTCTGCACATCTCTTTGCTGGCATTTTGGCATTTTGGTGGATCAACAACATTATTCTAAACAAATTTCAATTTTGGAATGTTCACTCTGCATGGGGGAATGCTGGATGTGAAGCCAAAAAAACAACCGTGACTTCAGCAACAGATACAGACACAAATTCACAAGTGAAAACAACACCTTAACTAACCAGTGGTGCTGAAGTCACAAACAATCCAATCTGGAAAACAATTCCTTTAGCCGGTGGGTGGGGTGGGGAGCACTGACTGCAGATTTTACGGCAGTGCAAGCAGCAAAACAAAGAAAAGATACCACAATGGCAGTACAAAATCATGCAGCTGCAGTGCATAGCAGGTTCACACTGCTGCGCCTGCAATTACACTGTGGCACAATAAAAGGTGTATTATTTGCTGTCTCACAGCACCGCACACACTCACACACACACACACACACACACACACACACCATTTGTCTACAAGTAATGCGTAGCAAATTGAAAAGTTCAGTAATATGCCACTTATTGTAAACAACCTGAAATTATGAACTGTTGCACCAGATCCACACAACACACAGTCAGCAAGAAAATGTCAACAATTACTGACAATATTACTGTGTGTACATTAACACGCTCAGTTATATAAGAAAAATATAACCAAAAAACAAAGAACTCCCTGTTTCTCCAACTTAAATCTACCTACACCACAGATACTCCCCTCCCTCAAAGCACACTTTCACTGTCTCTTAGTACACAGACTCAGCGTTGTACATTAACATTCAAAATCCACACACAAACAAAAATGCTCGATGATATGAGCACAGGAGGCTTTCCTACAATCGATGAACTAAAGTTTGAGCAAAAAAAAATGACTCAAAAAGGCTTTTTTAACAGCTTTTAGAAGGTTTGAATCACAGACAGCTCTCAGGCCACACTGTCTCCTACAGCTTCCTACACACACTACACTGAACTGAGGCTTTGCAGATCAATATAGAGCCCATGTGACCTGAAATCCCATGAATCACTGCAAAATTCACCTTCGGAGTTTAAAAACAAGGTGAAGTGAGGCGAAGTGCATTGTTTTTGATGCACTTTGCCTTAAAATTTGGTGGAGTAGTGGTCTGGGAAGGCAGAGTAACGCAATGTCATTGTCTTCAATGGACTTCACATTACCCATCATAGCGTGAATTATTCTGATTCGCATTGCAGAGCACTCCGCGAATTTGCCTTGACTCAGCAAATCACTTCATGGAGTGAATTGAGGCCACTTTGCCCACCACTAGACTCAAGCAGCACAGACAGGATGACAAAATCAATGGCCACTCTTAGTAGAATGCAGAGACATCAATCCTATCCAGCAGATGGATATTTTGATGGATGTCTCAGACTCATCACCATATTCATCATGGGATTTGGAGTAGTATTTTTAATCTTTAAATTAAATTGTACTTTATTTGTAGAAGCCTGCATACCGAACTGAGATGACGTTATGCATATGATTTATCTTGCTTGATCTGACTTATGTGCCTGGATGGTATGATCACTCACTGACCCTAACACTGAAACACATGCTGTACATGTGACATAAACTAGGCATTGCATAACTGTATAATTGCTGTCCTTGAAACTTTAGCCAACAGAAGACCCACCAACACTGCTTTGTTACTCCAAACTCATATAATACTTAGTATGAATGTCTATTTGAGACTTAGGAGGTGCCTTGTAGGTTGATAGCAGGCATTCTGTAAATAAATGGTCAGGTTTTGACCGTACAAATTTACAATATGCACAGAATGAGTGACATCAAAAAGTGTAAGCCACATCATTTCTCTTATTTGAAAGATTAACTTCATGATGGAGAACAATTCATGTTTAGTAAGCACCAAATGTCTTGACTGAAATTAAGTTCTGTAAGGACAGAATAATCATTTTTGAAAGAATCTATCATGTCCATTTTACAAGAAAGAGATTGACATGGTCCATGCCATGGAGAAAAGTGGGAACATGCTTATGGTGGTTGGTTTTGATTTGGGGCTGTGGCATGGGGTATACTGTTTATTTTATTTATGTTTTCTTTTTCGAGACACGAGATACTATCGTTGTATTTCATACTGAAATGGAACTAAACAGCAGGGCTGATTCTAAACAGAGTTTGGTTTTTTGTTGTGTCATCCAGACAAAAAAAAAGGTTGACACAGAGCCTTAGTGACATCCAACAGAACAAAATGAAGAGATTAATTGGGTCTGATGACTCTGTTATACTACGGTATATCCATGCCCCAGAACCAGACCAGAACAGTATGACAAGAAAATATCAAGTGAGCAGTAAAGATGAGAATCAGGACTGGATTTTTTTTTCTGTCAGGGGCCTCCTACTATAATACAGCCAAGACTGAACAAGTGCTGATGCCTGCACTTTGTGCCATGTAAACATAAGTTGTGATTCTGAGAGACGTATGTTGTCGCATATATTTAAAACAACATGCTTTTAATTACATTTTCTTATTTTCAATAACAGTTCAAGGACACCAAATAAAATGTTTAACCAGAAAACTCAGTACAAATAGTGAGTACAAATTCAAAAGTATGTATGTAATTCTGTGTGGTGCTCAGTGTTGGTGAGTATTTGGGACATTTAAAGTGTAACAAATGTATGATCATTATGGTTTTGTGAATGAGATTCTTGTTTCCTCTTCATCAGGTAACCTCACAGTCTTCAAGGCTACAGTTGTCACCTGATCAGGTATTGATCCCCCTTGTATGCTGCCATAAAAGATCCTTCATCGCTAGTACCATTGTCATCATTATCACCAGCTTTATCTGGAAAGAATGCTGGCATGGTTGTGCGCCGCAGAATGAGGGATGCATTCATTATGTTTGATTGCAGAATGTAAATCAAGCACATTGGTATAAGCTTTAGTGGAGAAAAGCAGGTTTTGTAAGTGTCTCAGGCAGTGAGCCAATGAGGTGGCTGGAAATCAGACTGCAGCAGATGGTGATTGCTCTGGCTAACATGTGATGATGCAGGTTTTCCACACTGGAAAACATACTTTCCAAAGGAGTTTCTCTTCTCCATGAGTTTGTTGGGTTTTGCCTTTTTGATGATGCTGTGTGCTAGCTCTCTCTGTTTGACTTTCTCCCCCTCCTTCTGCATCTACAGTTCCTTTCCCAGTATTACTGTGTAATACAGGCTGAGTTTAATGCCACCAGTAGTGGCTTCTTGATTGCCAATCAAATGAGCTGAGTGTACCCCCATATCTACCAACATCTCAGCACCCCACCACCCTCCTGTCTTCATGATAGCTGCAACCCCCCACCACTGTACAAAATGACAGCAGTTACCCAGTTATGCTGTCAGTATCCCACTTCCCTCAAAATGTTTTAAAAAACATCCTTTCCCAGCCTCTGTGCACCCTACAACCCACCTCCCCCCTACCCACTGGCACCCACCTCTGTCCCTCATTGCTTCTCCTCAGTCCCTCAATGCCAAATCCTCAAGGTCCTTTGAAGCACTGCTCCTCTGACTGCTGACTGCATTGAAATGAATGGGAACCATCATCAGTGTTTTTTTTTCTCCATTTAATAACTTTTTCCTTTTTTAATATTTTTATCTACTTTTTCAAGTCAAAGTCTTTCTAAGCCCCACCCTCATGGACCCTATAGGTGTTAACTTTAAAGTCTCCCTGAAATGGGTATTTGCAGTATACACTAGTATCCATCGCATACATCCATTTCTTGGAGGGGAGTTGAATCTTGATACCCATAGGGTCGGTGACAGTTGGACTAAAAAGACCTGGACAGAAAAAAGTAGGTGAAAATATGTAAAACATAAAAGATGAACTAAAGAAAAAAAAGAAATGAATGGGTGCCATTGAAATGGTAGGGCCCATGTGAGTTCAGTCATTTCAATGTTTTGTTTTCCTTAAGTACTGTAATAACTTTCTGTTTTTTTTTTAAATATTTTAAATACTTTTTTTTTCTGACAAGAGCTTTTATACCCCCCCCCAGTATTGGACTGGTGTCAACTTTCACCCCCCCCCCCGCAAAAAAAAAAAATGTGTTGGCTTTGGATGCTGGTGTATGTTTTTGAAATATGAAAATTGTAGAAATAAAAAGTTAAATAAAGATAGACAGACAGACAGACAGATAGATAGATATTCAAGTTATGGCCCCGAGCTCAACATAATATATTGGAGGGCCTGGGGCACGATGTGGTAGGGACAGTTGTTCCCAATAATTCTCCATGGTTGGGTCCCCATCATTTAGCTTTTTTACTATCTGCACCCGGTATACCGTGATATGGGTGAAGCAAATTGAGTGATTCAATACAGTTCTTCCTTAGAAATATGTTTGGTCCTATTTTGAAACTTTAAAAGCCTGAACTGTATTAGCTTCACTGCTTTACTGGGTAGCCTATTCCAAATGCTGACATTGTCAGTGTGAAATTATTCTTTCCTCTATTTCTGTCATATCTTGACCCCCAATTCTGGTCCTGTTAACTAGCTAAAACAACTCTATATGCATCACTCTGTCTATTCCTTTTAGTATTCAGCACACCACGATCACGTCCCTTCTTAGCTCTCTCTTTTCTAGGCTAAATAATTTTAAAAGTGTACAGTCTTTCTTTGTTGCTTTTGCCTTCTTATCCACTGATCTGCTTGTTGACCCTATGCTGGATCCTCTCAACTGCTTGAATTTTCATTTTGTGCTGCGTGACCAGAATTGGAAGCGCTGTTTATGGTGGGAGCTAATTAAGACCTTTCAGAGAGGGAGGATCACCTCCTGGGACCTGCTTCTAACACAATTCTAATGCATCCCAACATCACATTTTCTCCCTTGATTGCTGCAGGACAGTGCCTGGATGGCATCAGGTTACCTAAACCCTTTTCCTCAGTTTTGCTGTTGACTGCTGCAGCACAGGGTGTATGTCTTCTAGAATTCTGAATCCTAGGTGAATTATCTTACACTTCTTCCCATGAAATCTTAATATCCATTTCTTTGCCCATAACCCCATGTGTGCAGGCCCTACCCCTCCCAGCACTGTGCCTTGTCATATACAGTAAATAAAAGCATTACATAAAAATTAATAAAACACAGATTTTTACAGTATATTATGTTGCAATAATCAAATTACTATTTATCAGATTTTTTTAACTTGCTATTTTACCCCCATATCCCAGCCGAGCTGCCACTGACCTGACTCAACCCACGATCCACCAGTCAGTCCCCCATATAGCCTTGGCTGTGCCCCCCAGGCGGGGTTGGGGTGAGGGTTTTCCCCCAGTCTTCTTGTTGTGTCAGGTCCCCGTTGTGGCCTTACGGGTCGATTGGTGAGGGGTGCCTCCTCTGCTGATGGTGCTCTGCCAGGATCCATTTTTCCCCTGTTTGTTTCCTGGAGTCATGGCTGCTCCAGGACATCAAGGTGCATGCTGATGTCTCACAACACTCCTCCCCTGTTGTGCGGCACCAGGCTGCTTTGCCACTGGCTTCCACCAGAGGCCAGACCAGCAATGAGCCTTTATCCCCCCCCCCCAAGGAAGCAAGCCATCCGTCGGATGCTCGAACTTCCCTTCCCCAGTCAGCCCTCCAGTTTCCAAGGTTCCCTCCAGAACCCAGGTTGCTGGGTTGCTGGGTTGGAAGACATAATATAAAATAGTCATAATTTAAGGATATAATTGCAAAATCTATAGTGCTAAGGGGCAGAGTTTAGTAATTGGCATAAGATAAAGCAGATACTCAGAGACTAGAGAGGGATATATGCTTTGAGATCTGCAATTAATAGTAACTATTACAGTAGCTCACACTGGGTTATGGCAGACTCTGTCACAACACCATAATCAGTAATCCATACCAGATGCATGGCAATGGCACCTGCCTTCAAGTAAGCTACTGTAATTCATATTCACTGCTGACCTCAAGGTTTTTGGACACCCCAACATTTTGGTGGATATTTAGAGTGCTTTTGCTTTGGCTTGTAAATTCAGAATAAATATATATTTTGTTTGTTATATATATGAACGGTGAGTGGTCTAGATTTTCTATATGCACTGTGGGTGTAACCTCAAGTGTAACCCCTCCTTGGGTGGGGCTTATCTGGTCTGCCTTCCAGCTGTATGGTCTTTCCAGTCCTGGTCCAGTAGTACTGCATTACTGCTCCTGTTGGCACCTATGTGCCTGTTTTGCTGGGAGTCCAAAGGAGTTGCTTGGTGAAATGTAAAACTGCCAGCTCAGCAGTGCAATGCAGTAGTGCTGGGCTAGCAGTAAAAGTGCTGCACAGCTCTGTGTGCCCAAGTTTGAGCTGGCTCCTGCTCAAACATGCAAGCTGGCAGCTCTGCTCAAATTTTTCTGTTATCATTACAGCGCTCAAGGTTAAATCCACCCTAGCGGCTCAGCAAGTGTCTCCTTTGTGTGTTCTGACCCCTGGGACTCTAAAGCCATGAGTGGGGTCTGGACACACTGAGGAAGAACAGAAAGTGAACTTTGAATATGTGCTTAATGGCACTGTATCTTCAAGAGTACCCAAAGCTGCACTGTGTAAATAAAGCCTGCCTGTTGCCTGGGGGGACAGCACTATGGCACTAGTGGCAGGCAGTGAGAGCCTTTTCCATGCCCTACTCTGCCACAGGAACTAGGGTAGAGGGACAGCTACTGGACTGTGGGGCCAGTTATTGTTAATGTTTTACAGTTTGTCTGCAAGAAGACATTAAAGTTGGGACTGCTGATTTGAACTGGACTGCCAGAATACATAGCAGCCATCTTTGCAGCTTTAGATCTTCTCTGCAGTCAGTGAGAAGATAGGAAACTCAAAAGACTACAATAAGGGGACTTCTGGGAAGAGGCAAGGACTATGCATTAGTGCCTTTTCCCTCGGCCAGTTGGCAACAAGTGGACAATCTGCATACTGATTAAGAGGATTGATAGCCTGATTGACAAACTGGGACTGATATCTGATCCTCTGAGTCCTGGGGGTGCAGATCGAGCTGGGCAATTGTCTAGAAGTTTCCAGATGGAGAGTAGGTTCTACTGTGATCTCCACGAAAAAGTTTAGAGTCCTGCCTGAGGCTTTCACACACAACAACACAGGGAAAGCCTAACTAATTTCCAATGTTTGGAAAGCCAGAGAGAAGATAAAAACTGTTTTTGATTAGACTGTGTTTCTGTTGAACTTTGTACCACAGTTGCCAGCCTACTGTGTGGCTGAAGACATCTATAGTGTACATTCCTGACCCCAGTAGAAGGTGACCAGAAAGAAGATGATCTGGGAAATCGACCAGGTAGTGTCACAGCTAGGCAATACCCATAGTATCCTCCTGAGGGCTGGATGCCTGGACAGGTGGGGTGAGGCCTGTGACCCTGGTCCACAGTACAGGTCTGTCCAGCCCAGTGGATGCAGAAGACAAGGTGACAAGCTGCAGCAAGAGATGCAGACCCAGCTGCATCTCTGCCTACAAGACCTACATTTCTGCAAGGAGCCCCTGAAAACTGCCAGAGTTCTTATAGCTACAGACTGGAGCAAGATTCCTCTTTCAGCTGAACAGCCACAGTGACTGGTATCTCCAAGACCTTGAGTAAATTTGGGGCCTGCCCTGACCTGGAGATTTTCTAAATAGTTTGCCAGCTAACTTACTGTTTCTGTTTGAAAGTGCACCAATGCCAGCCAACCAGCTGCACTGTTCCAGGTCTGAACCGTACACTATCTGGGTACCCAGTCAGGACTCTAGGATGACACTGGTACCAGTGGTGAGGTGGGCCTTTGTGCAGATGCATTGCTGTTGGGGGATGAGTACTATTATTGTTGCCGTTTATGGTTTTACCAGTTAAATTAAGTATTGCAAACAGTTATATATTTCTGCATTCCCATTTACCCACCCCTTTAATAAATTGTTGTTGTTCATGTTTAAGACTGTCTCATAGCTGGCCCAGTGGTGCAGAGTGCAGAGGCACCATTTTGCCTTACCTGCTGCCATGCCCGGTGACCCGGGTTCAGTGATGGATTCTGGTAACTGGGGGCTGGTCGGGGAGAGAAAGGATCAAGTGTCCTGCTCTCCTACTTTGTGGTGGGAGGGTTGCAGGTCTCAGCACCTAACTGACCCCTAGAGGAGGCTTGGGGATCAGCAACAAATCCCAGTATACTGAGGTGTGGATGGCAAGTGGTCATTGATGTCCGACGTATGGTAGCATGTGTGGTGCATCTGACTGACATTGCATGTCCTCCCCTCCATTAGCAAAGAAAATACTCAGTCAGATGCAGCTTGGATGATGCTGACCCTCAACAGGCCTTGTGCTGGACTGCAGGATCCCTCCTCAGTACCCAATCCATAATTGTAGGCTGTTGACCTCCTGCCATTATCTGTCCCCACCATGGGGGGGAGTCGTGGGGGACATGTTCTGGATCCATTTTTCCTCGGCGGTGGGGGGCCCCCATTGGCACCCAGCCATGGGGGGTAAGCCATGAGGGATGTCTGTGGCTAGGTGAGTGCCTAAACGCTGGTGATGGAGCTGGGGGAGTTCAGTGGAGGGCTAGGGCTATGCTGACCCTATAAAGAGATTAACTGCAAAGAGTGACTTGTGCGTATATTATTAACTAACTTTATTTGGGAAAGAAACCCCCTTTTCATCTCAAACAGTGCCCAGGCCCCTTAACCTTGTGTGAACCTGCAAGGCAGTGGTAGTAATTGAAAGTTACATGGTGATCCGGTTACACAAGCTTTCCCACATATCAGGTACTCCATTAGGAGCTGAAGTTGTTCAGCCAAACTGACAAAGCTGAACCAAATTATCAGGCCCCAACTCAAAGCTGAGCTAAAGTTGGTTGTAGCCAACTGCTCTTACCCCTACATGGTGGTACAGTAAATGTCAAAGCCTGGTAGCTTCATCCTGGCATGCTGAACTGTGGACAGCACATTTCCAGGTGCAGATGGAGATGTGGGTAAAGAGTAACAAAGCATATAAGGGAGGACAAAACCAAAAAACACAGCTGAACACAATAACTGCTTCAGTGACAGGCACATTGAGATTAAAGCAAAAATTGCAAGGTGTACTACGGCATATATCAGAGTCTCAGGCTGATATTGTAAGCTTGCTTTATGCACAGACCCTTTTTTGTGGGCTCAAACAAATTCAGAGGCAACTCTGTGCAGAGGGATATATAACTGCTTTGGGATTTTTCAAAGTTTCATAAAGATATAACAGATGTAGGATAATATATTAAGTTTTACTGAACTAATTCACCCCATGAGTTAAGTGGGAGCTGGCACCTTCTGGTAATGTCAAATCTAATCATTTAAACTGCCTATGAGGATGATGAACATGATCACTAAGAGGTAGCGTAGATGAGGTATTGTAATCCCTAGATAGGTGATGTGTGAGTTTGTCCAGAAGATGCTGTCCACATCCACCATGAATCTGGTGCATAGGTGAAGAGTCAAGACTCATCAAATTAGATTGATACCCAGACCAACTGGCAAATTCTCTTTTGTTATACTGGGAAGTTCATGGTGGACAACAGTGGGCCTGAACAAAATAATAGTATTTAAGTAGAGCAGAAGTCTGTTTTGTCCTCAACTTTGCCTACCTTAATACTTATTGCATGTTAGACCCTAACCACAAAGCAACTTTCTAATTATGTGCTTAATTCAGAAACCTTATAAAAATAACATGTATTGGGGATTAAGCAATTTCTTCAGTACAAAGATTTGTGTCTATTTGTTATTTTGCAAGTTTTGCAGCTTTAGAACCAGTGGTTAACTTGCTCTTTTATTACCTCAGTATAGGTAATTCCGAGTTTTGCTCTACCAAATTTGACAACTTCTTGGTAGAATGTTTGTAGCCTTATTGGTCCTTGTACAAAAAAGTGAAAAAAGTGGGTAACTTGATACCTTGTATTGGACCAAAAGGACATTTTCAGTACACAAACTTTCAGCCCTACACAAAGCCCTTTTTCAGGTGAGGCAGTCAGGCTTTATTTGTAAAATAAACCATTACCTGAAGAAAGGCTTTATTAGGTCTGAAAGCTTATGTAATGAAAATGTCTTGTTGGGCCAAGGAAATGTATCAAATCGATTTAAGTTCTGTTTTGTTCAGAACTTCTCTGATTAATTCATTGTACCAAGCTGTAGGTACGAGTAATTGCTGCCATAAAGCCTCCAAGAGATATTATACCTCTTCAACATTTTTTCAGCTTCTGAGGTAAGAGAGGTGTCTTTTTCTTATTTGTTCTTGTTTGCATGGTAATGCTGGGTATGTCATAATGTGGTTGGGTAGTCATAGATGAGCAAAAAAATGTTGATCCTTCCCTACTCCTGATTCTACCTTCACTGTTTTGAAGATAAACTTATAACTTAAAAGATTGTGTGTTTTTTTCTATCTGTAATACTATATAAGCATCTCTGCCTGTCCATGTTTCTGTTGTGTGTTGTCCATGTTTCTGTTGTGTGTGAGTTGTTTTGTAACTTATTGGGAACTCAAGTGTTAACTATAGAAGATGTAAGAAGTAATGCATTATGTGAGGAGAGAGTGATGTAAGAAATACGAAATATTTGTTTGGTGTTGTGCAGTGAGAATTACAGTAGTTATATAAGCTCTTGTTAAAATAAAGTAAGCAGTGACTTGAGTCTGCTGACACTGGCAGATGATGATGAACCTCACAGGATTATTTACACCTTCTCCACTTTTGCTATATACTGGTGAATCAGCTATTCAATGGTGCCATTGATCTGAGTCCTGTCTGATGTATCTGAAAGCTGGTGGAATACCATCTTTTTTGTTGCATTACCTTGCAGGGCAGATAGCAGCATATGTTGGAATGCTGAAAGGGTAGCATTTAGTAGGTATAAGGAGACACAGAGGGAGGAGGACAGAGAAGTGTTTTCGGGAGAACAGAGGGAAGCAACGATGGCAGTAAGGAGCACGACGGCAAAAACAGAAGAGAAAATAGCCAAGGCAGTAACAAAAGGAGACAAGACATTTTTTAGATACGTAAGCGAAAAGCGGAGGACTGGGGTAGGATTGTAACGTTAAAAAGAGAAGGGGGCGCTTTGCAGTGGGGGATCAGGAAAGGCAAACATCCTGAACAAATACATTTGTTCAGTGTTCACACACAGGAAGGAGAAAAGAAGGGGCCCCAAAAGGTATAGGTGAATTGGAGGGAGGGAGGTAGACACTAGTCCATTCTTGGAGGAGACAGTCCAGAAGGGAATCACTAATCTGAAAGTAGACAAAGCAATGGGGTCAGATGGGATGCATCTATGGGAATTGCAGGAGAGCAGGGAGGTACTGGATGTACCTCTGACAGTTCTATTTAGCAGCTCATTGGAAACAAGAGGGGTTCCGAAGAGCTGGACATGGGTGGATGTACAATTGCAAATACCCCAATAATGCAAAGCATCATGGGAAACATATGCAAATCCCCATGAGACAATTTGAACTGGCTTTGCTTTAAGCAGAATTGCATGGTGCCAGAAGGGCAGATGTAGTCCCACTACTCAAAAGTGGTATCAGTGAAGAGGCTGGTAATCATAGGCCAGTCAACCTGACATCACTGGTGGGAAAGTTAATAAAATCACCATTGAAGGAAAGGCCTGTGGAATATCTTGAATCCAGTGGGTTACAGGACCCGAGGCAGCATGGATTCACATGGGGGAGGGAAGGTCATGTCAAATGACCAAGGAACTAGATCAAGGGGGAGCAGTGGACATACCCTACCAAGATTCTGGTAAGGCATGCAACTTCATTCCACATAGGAGACTCATGAGCAAGATGGGTAGCTTAGTGGTGGGTCCAAAGGTGGTTAACTGGGTAAGGAATTGGTTAAGGGATAGGCAGCAGAGAGTGGTGGTAGATGGAGTTTGCTCTGAGGAATAGAAGGTGAACAATATTGTGCCTCTTGGATCAGTGCTGGGACAAATCCTCTTTAATGTCTTTCTAAGTGACATTGCAGAGGACTGGAAAGGAAGGTCTGCCTTATTATGGATGACACCAACATCTGCAGTAGGTTGGACACTCTAGGGGGGTGGAAATGATGAGCAGTGACCTGAGAGAATGTAAGGAGTGGACAAGGGTGTGGCAGCTGGGTATCAATGCAAAAAGTGCAAAGTAATACACTTAGGGTACAGAAACCTGGAGGTGAAGTACAAAATGGGTTGGGTGTTGCTAATGACCTCCAAACAGGAAAGTTATCTGGGGGTAATCATATCATATGGCATAAAGGTGGCCAGGCAGTGTGACAAGGCAGTTTTGAGAGCTAAAGCTGAAGTGCATTAGGAGGGGTATCACCAGCAGAAAGAGTTGTTACCTCTGTATTTGAAAATTTGCTCTGTTGTTGAAAATTTCAGGCCAGTTTCCATTCTTTGCCCATTGGCCAAAATACAGGAGTTTATCATTTACAATCACCTCTGGGATTATCTGGACCAACACAATCTGCTCTCACCTTTCCAACATGGCTTCCAAAAGAACTACAGCACTCTCACAGCCCTCCTAAAGGTAACAACGGACATCTACCATACCATGGACAAGGGTTCAACCAAAGGGGCCAATTTTGTTGACCTTACAAAAGCGTTTGACCTGGTGAATCATGGTCTCCTGCTCCAATGACTACAAAATACTGGCCTTGACTCCAGTGCCCTCCACTGGGTCCATGGTTATCACTCCTCACGTTTCCAAAGTGTCAAGTGGGCTGGATCTATCTCGGACCTAAAACCCATATCACATAGGATATCTCAGGCTTCATTTTGGGTCCATTGTTGTTCTCCGTTTTCATCAATGAGCTGCCTAACAATTGTGATGGGACTGTCATACACCTTTATGCAGATGATGCAATCATCTACAACTCATTCCCCGACATTGCTTGAATAAACAGGGAACTTGCTAATGACTTTTCAGACCTTGAGAATTGGTTCCTGCCTAATCAGCTTGTCCTCAATACAAAAAAGACCAAAAGTATGCTCTTCTCATGTCCTCCTCCTTCCTCTCACCCCCTTACCCCTCTATGCATTACCTCTCAAAATGGGGAGGTTCTGGAGGCTGTAAAAACCTTCAGATGTCTGGGAATCACCCTGGACTCCTGTCTATCCCTTACTTCCCATGTCGCGATCCTAATCAAGACTGTTAATCAGAAGCTGGGTCTGCTATTTCACATCCAGCCCTTCCTCACCTCTATCTCAAGATTGCCTCTGCATCATTTCTACCACTACTTACCTATGGGGCTCCCCTATTGCTCTCAACCAACTCATCTACTATGTCTCTACTTGATCAGGCATACTATAGAGTGGGGAGGTTTGCCCTTGGGGCCAATTACCATCTCACCACTGCAATGTCCTCTCCTCCTTGGGATGGTTGTCCTTTGAATTGAAACTGATGTTCTGCTTCTTATGCTTCATGCACAAACTTGTCCACAAATTCACCCCTCCATTATCTTAGTGAGATTATTTGTCCGAGACTCCCTCCTACTTCTTCAGTACCCAACTTGAGGCTGGCCATTACATGCAAGTCATTCTCCTTTGCTGTAGGAGCTGACTGGAACTCCCTGCCCCCCTCCATCCTGTCCTGTTCCTTTCTTCCTTTGTTCCAGGCCAGTCTCCTTGCTTTCCTGCTTCCTCTGTAAAATGCACTTGCTTCCATTTGTGACTTCTCTCCTTGATGGCAGGCGCAGCCAGTGTCACTTCTTAGCATGCTGCCAGGACTCCTTGGACATGTGCACTTACTTATACATGATGTTGGTTGCTGATGTTGTCTACACCTGTACATAGTTATTGTATAATATATATGTTTATTGTATACAATCCTCTCTGCCTGAGACCTAATATCCTGTACAATGTACATAGTATTATCCTTCTCTGTAATTAGTGTCCTCCTGTTTATTGCTGTAGTTATTGTAGTTGCCTTGTATATTGCTGTAATGCCTGGATATAGCTGTAATTGACTTGTACATGTGTTGTTTGTCTTCCTGGGTTGACCCTGAAAAAGGGACAGTAATTGTCTCAGCGGTCTTACCCAGTTATCAAAATTTCAAATAAAATAAATAAAGTATAGGCCACTGGCAACACCCCACCTAGAATACTGTGTCCAATTCTGGAGACTACATCTCTGGAAGCACATAGACAGAGTGGAGGTGGTCCAAAGGAAAGGAAACTAAAAATGGTGCAGGGTCTGCATCAAAAGCACTATGAGGAGCAATTTAAGGACCTGAACACGTACACACTGGAAGAGAGGAGGGAAAGGTGGGATATGATAGATACCTTTAAATACTTCAAGGGGGTAAATGATGTGTAGGAGGGAAGTATTTTTCTGAAGAATTCTGCTCGAGAACAAGGGAGCATGACATGAAGTTGGGGGATAAATTCAGGAGAATGTGAATAAGTACTTCTTCACAGAAAGAGTGGTAGATTCCTGGAATAACCTTTCAGCGGAGGTGGTGGGGGTGAAAACAGTGGTGGGGTTCAAGAATGCATCGGTAGGCACAAGGGAATCTTAGAAAAAGGAAGATGGGGAGGGATAATGGATCGGAGATCAACTAGGATCGACAATGATACTATAGGCATGGAAAAATGGGTAGAGTAGGTGGGCCAAGCAGTCATTATCAGCCGACAAATTGTATGTTTCTATGTTTCTATGTTAAGGATGCCAGCTACATGTACGAACCTAAAAAAACCTGTTCTCAGATCATTTTTTCTCTGCATGCGATGTCATGGACCATGGTTGAGTAAGTAAGTTTTTTACAGTCTATGCATGTGCAAAAGTAGTCCATCAAGCAGTCTGTGGTAGTGTTTTGGAAAATGATGCTACTAAATATTGTGCATTCAATCTAAGGTTTGCTAGGGGTTTAATAGAGTATAAAAGCTTAATCTGGTTCATTGTCAGTTGGCATTCATCTGTATCCTCCTCCCCCGGGTCATGCCTGAAAATAGGCAGAATTTGTCTAGTGCACTTACCCAGTCAACAAGAACTAAATAAAAAATAAATAAATAAAAAAGGCAGGAAAGAGGTCGCAGGAGGAGATTGCACAAGAGATAGCACTCACAAAGAGGAGTGAGTGAGGGGCACTACTAGTGGAGAGATTGAACATTGTGTGGCGGGGAGATAATACTCAGAGAGGTGAGAAGGAAGAGGGAGATTGGCAGTCAAACAAGAGGAGGGGAGGGTCTCAATTGAGAGGAGCAGGGGAGGAATACACTGAGGCACATGGTAAAAGCACTGTCTTGAGTGGCCCCAGAAATGAGAACCTGGGTGGGAGGGTGGCGACGGGCACAAGGAAAGAGGAGGGGGTGTACTGGTGTTGGGGGACTCCATACTCAAGGGGATTAGATCAAGCAGCAAGAGGGACAGGCACAGTCGGATATGGGTGGAGTCCATACCAGGATTAAAGGCAGTCAAGGCAGAACAGGCAATCCTAAGGTGCGTGAGGAGGGGTAGAAGGAAGCCACACATTGTTGTACACGTGGGGACAAATTACTTATCAGGGGGAATGGTGGAGGTAACAAGGGAGAGGACTGAGGAAGTGGGAAGGTTGTGCGAGGAGACTGGGGAGTCTGTGGCCTTCTCCGAAGTGCTCCAAGTACCCTGTACAAGCACAGTTAGAAAGGAGAGGATTAGGGAGTTGAACACATGAACACATGGTTCGTAGAATGGTGTCAAAAAAAGGGGTATGGTGTTGTAGGCGGCTGGGGTAGTATCTGGGATAATAACAATCTGTTTGCAAGGGATAGGCTGCACCTGAATGGGGAGGGGAAGGAGGTATTAAAGCAAAGACTGGGGAATTATATTGCGACAAAGGTGAATTTAAACTAGATAGAGGGTGGTAAGTGGACAGCAGGTAGGCAGGGTTCCGATAGAGTGCTGTCACAGCCTACCCCCAGGCTAGCAGGGAAGGACTCATGGTGGCCAAAAAAGGAAAGAGTAGAAGGGAGGAGATGAAGGCCAGTGAAGGGAAGGGGTCAGGATGGAGGGTGACGCTGAATGCAAGAAGCTTAAGAAACAAATCAGCTGAGCAACAGCAACTCATAGCAGTGTGGAGGGTGGATATTGCAGCTGTCACAGAAATGTGGGCAACTGAGCACCGGGACTGGGTTCTGGCAATCCTATGATATAAATTATACAGGAAGGACCGCAAGGAGGAGAGGGGGTTTGGGTGGCAGTCGATGTGAGGGACAGGATCAAATGCATAAGGGATGAGGGGAAAGAAAGGAGAACAGAGGCAATCAGGCTGCAGCTCCTAGACTCAAGGGGTAGGAAACTGAAGTTTGGGATGGTATACAGGCTTCCGTCCTAGTCTGAGGAGCTTGACAGGGAATTAGTGTGACAAATCAGAAAGGTATATAGAAAAGGGAAGGTGGTCATCGTGGGGGATTTCAACTTGCCGGGGGTTGACTGGAGCATTCCGGTCACCTTCAGTGCTAGGGAGCAAGTGCTCCTTAATGCGATCCAGGAGGGTCTCCTGACACAGTTGGTTAGTGTACTTACTAGACTAAAGAACACTTTAGATCTGCTATTGTTGAATGGGGAGGCAGTAAGCGAAATGAAGGTGGAGAACCCACTAGCTGACAGCGATCACCAAACGGTGTGGTTTAATATCACAATGTGTGGGGAGCCAGAGAAATTGGTTACTCAGGTGGTAAACTTCAGGGGGGGCAGACTTTGGGAGGATGCAGAAAGAAGTGAAAGGGAAACTGGAGGGCATATGGCTGGAGATGGATGCAGAGCAGAAATGGGATATTATTAAACAGGGGATTACAGAGGCAACAAAAGCCTGCACCAAGACACAGAGTAAGAGGAACAGAGCAAAAAAAAACATGCTGGTTGAACAGCGAGGTTGTGGAGGTAGTGAGGGCAAAACAAGTGGTGCACCAGAGGTATAGGAGGACAGGGAAGGAAGTGGACAGGAAGGAATATGGAAGATGGCCCAGGGAGGTGACCTGAAGAGTGAGAGAAGCCAAGGCCCAGAGGGAGCTGAGATTAGCGCAGGGAATTAACGAGGGGGGGGGAGAAAGACTTTTCCAGATACATCCAGGAGAAAAGGAAGTGCAAGGAGACAGCAGTGAGGACAAAAAGGGGTGGGGAGTGGACGGAAAAGGGGGAGGAGCAGGCAGAAGCACTGAATGAATACTTTTGCTCAGGGTTCACGAAAGAAAAATGGGGACCGCTACCACCATGGGCTGGGAGGGTGGGGACAGGGAGAGGAGGCAACAGATGGAAGAATTGAGGCAAGTAGAGTCCTACAGGGCTGAGGGCACTGAAGGTAGACAAGGCACCAGGGCTGGATGGTATCCAGCCTAGGGTGCTGAGGGAGATGGTGGAGGTGTTGTCGGAGCCGCTGGCGGATCTATATAGCACCTCACTGGAGTCAGGATGTATGCCACTGGACTGGAGGATGACACATGTAGTAGCATTACACAATAGCGGGCCAAGGGATGAACCGGGTAATAATCATCCAATAAGTCTAACCTCCATGGTGTGCAAACTCATGGAAATGATACTAAAGGAAAGACTGGTGTCGTACCTGGAGGACAATGGCCTCCAGGATGTGAGGCAGCATGGGTTCATTTCAGGGAAGTCTTGTCAAACCAACTTGGTACAATATTATGACTGGGTGACAGGTGAGCTGGATAAGGGTCATGCAGTGGATGTTCTTTACTTGGACTTCAGCAAGGCCTTCAATTCAGTGCCTCATGGGCGGCTTAGGGGGAAGCTAACTGGTGTAAGGGTAGGGGCAAAAATGATGAACTGGATTACAAGCTGGCTGAGTGGCAGGCTGCAATGGGTGGTGGCAAGAGGGGAGCTCTCAACTCCAAGACTGGTGATGAGTGGGATGCCATAGGGCTTTGTGCTGGGGCCAGTATTATTTGGGCTTTTCATATCAGACATTGGCCATGGGGTGGTGAGCAAGGTAAGTCTGTTCGCTGATGACACCAAAATCAGAACAGTGGTGCATGGAGGGGAGGGATGGAAGCAGCTGCAGGAGGGTCTAAGCAAAGTAGAGGAGTGGTCAGGGATGTGGCAGCTGGGGTTCAATGCAAAGAAGTGTAAGGTTATGCACTTCGGAGCCAAGAACCCAAGGAGAGAATACTGGCTGGGGGGGGGGTGTTGAGCTGGGGATCACAGACGAGGAGAAGAACCTAGGGGTAATGATAACAGGGACCATGAACAACACTGCCCAGTGCAGGAGAGCAGCTGCAAAAGCAAACAAAATGCTGGGGTGCATAGCGAGGGGGTTTTCATCCAGGCGAAGAGAGGTGATCTTGCCCCTCTACAGGTCACTGATAAGGCTGCACTTAGAGTAGTGTGTGCAGTTTTGGAGGCCATACCTAAAGCATGATATCAGGCTACTGGAGGGGCTGCAGAGGAAGGCAACAAAAATGATATGTGGAATGGAGGGGAGAGACTATGAGAGCAGGCTGGGAGACCTGAATATTTACACTCTCTGGAGGATAGAAGGGACAGGGATGACATGATAGAGACATTCAAGTATCTGAGGGGAATCAATATGCATGGGGCAGATGGGATCTTTAAGCTAAGGAGGGGGAGGGATACCAGGGGAAATGGGCTAAGAATAGAGGGGGGAAGACTTAGGAGGGAAATGAGGAGACACTATTTCACAGAAAGGGTGGTAGAAAAATGGAACGCACTACCAGAATCGGTGGTGTCATGTAAATCTGTGAACAGCTTCAAAAGGGCATGGGAGAGGGAACAGGGGAGAGTGAGGGTGGGGAAAGTGGGGGTGGCAGTGGGATGACAAAGGAGAGGGGGTGGGGCAGCTGCAAACTAGGGGTGCTAGCTGCACACTCAAGCAGACCTAGATAGAACAGATGGTCTGTTTCTTCTGGCGCATTCATATGTTCACATGTTCGTACGAGTAGACTTTAAGGGCCATTGAGACTGCCCCCACCACACACTTCTCAGCAGTGGTGCAAGTGGTAGATAGCTGCGTGAAGATGCATCTATCTGTTTAGACACTAGTAGCTTCTCTTAGAGATATTGAAGTATATTTAGGAAAATAGCACTTCTGTACAAGTCAAATGATGTTATGGAAACCCTGATTTCAGTTCACAGGTCCAGAAACTGTCATTATGTTGCTGGTTTAAGAGTTTCACTTCCAGTGTCAGTGGGAAGAAGTACAGGAACTCCATTCCTGCTGCAGAAAAGATACAAGAACTGAGTTCCTGTGCATTCCTGTTCACTTTCATCACTGCTTCTCAGTGGTTTATAATCAGTGTATTTCCTGCTAAATTGACATGTCTAGCCTACTCTTGAAAATTATTTTATTTTCTGATTCAACCATATAATCTGGATATTGATTCTATAGTCCAGGTACTCTGGGAGTGTAATACTGATATTGCTTCAAGGTTATAACTTTTTTTTCTTTAGTACTAGTTGTTTATCGGAACCCTTGTGACTTTTACCTTTGGTTCATATGTGAGACCCATATAAGTCATGGGTTCCTTGTCTTGGATACTATCAATAGGAGTAGTCAGTCCCCTCTAGCACATCTTGTTTCAAGTGTCAACTCCATACATGACAATCTTTCCACATACTGCTTATGTTCTAGTCCTCATATGATTTTTGTCACCCTTCACTGTATGAAATTGATCTGTCTAATATCTTTTTCAGTGATGGTGGTCAGGACGTGCTCACCATTGCTCCCTCTACTCCTCACTTTCCATCATCCCACTGATAAGTCATCACCAGTTGTACTGTCCTCCTTCATCTGTAAATACTGGTTTGGTTCCCTTTCCTTTTACCCTCATCACTGCTCTCCTCGGTTATGCTTGCTCTATTCTCTCTCCACTTCAGAGACCAGAGAACCTTCTTCATACCTCATTTCCATTCCTCTGCTTGGCAATCCACCTTCTCTTATTGCCTTCCAACCCTCTGGAACCAGCTCACCTCCTCCTTCCACCACTCCACCACCTCAGGCTCTTTCAAGTACCAGCTGAAACTCCTTTCAACCCAACCTTCTCCTGTTTATCCTGAGACGTCTTCCCTGCCTAACACTGGCCTAGCAGATATGGGTCCTGATTCTCTCCCTGTCTAAACGTGTGCCTAGTGTATAGCCTGCTCATTTGGTTAACATTCCTAGGGCAATTTTGTTATGTTGTATCTTATATGTACACTTGGCTTGATATGCGTATACAGATTTTGCACTTTAAACTGTTCTAAGATGTATCTGTGATTTATTATACTTAGTGTTTGTGGCTGCACTTTACTTCTGTAACTTGCTGTGCCCTGTAATTTGTCTGTTGTTCCTCCTGTTGCCCTCGCCCCCATGTTGCACCTGGAAATGAGCCTCGGCTCAGTGTGCTTTTTCTAGTCACCAATTTTAAAATAAATAAATAAACAATCTTTTTTTTTAACTTTCCTTTATTTAAACAATTTTTCATATAACCATATA
This sequence comes from Neoceratodus forsteri, assembly GCA_016271365.2. Classification (NCBI taxonomy): domain Eukaryota; kingdom Metazoa; phylum Chordata; order Ceratodontiformes; family Ceratodontidae; genus Neoceratodus; species Neoceratodus forsteri. The sequence continues at coordinate 816,839,133 of CM057454.1, forward strand.
ATACAAAAAAAAACAAGGCCAATAACAATAACAGCTACAAAAAGACACAAGACAACAATGAATAAACAATCAACTCTCATTATACCCACCACCCTTCCCAGCTAGCTATCTTAGAGATATATATCTGATCCAAAGGCCTACAAGGGTGAATTATAAAATTAACTTGATTTAGTAACTGAGTTGAAGTAAGGTAATCATACCCAGAGTCAAATCAGCTGGACCAAAAGCTTAACTAGACAATCGGCTAAACTAAATTAATAACTCCTACATCTTGCCCCACCTATCATAAAATAATATAATCTTATTATGAAATGAATGTATTAGTCTTATGATTTGTAAATTAAATATATTTGATGTCCATTCCTTCCATCTTAGCTCTTCTTCATCCATCTAGTGCTTTGCTATAAGTTGTTTTGTAGCTATAGCCAATAGTGAAAGTTGACCTATCTGTTAAACCTTTTACCTCATTGAGATTGTCCAAAATACACATCTCAAGATTTATTACATTTTGTAAGATGAGTTTCTTCCCTAAGTTAGTCTGCACCATGTCCCAAATTCTTTGCTCATTTGGGCAAAACAAAAAAATATTATTTTATTTTATTTATTTATTAAAGTCTTGGATTAACACCTTTGAGCACAGGAGCTCATTTACAAAGGTTTCATGTCAGCGGGAAGGGAAATACATACATTGGTGGAGGATGAACAGAATAAATTCTTAAAAAGTACAATAAAACAACAAGTTTACACTTATGTACAGGTAAAGTCATGTTAAGGTATGCACCATTAAGATTGTGAATGGAGGAGAATAGGGTTAAAAGGGAAGTGAGGGTAGAGTAGGGGGAGATAAGAAGGAAGGTAGAGGGGTGCAGCCAGAGGCCTTGTCCAGTTAAGCACCAAGAGAGGGAAAGTAGGCAGTGGGACCAGGGGAGAATAGGAAGAAGGAGGGGCATCAGGGACTAGGTAAGCTGACCTACTGGAACAAGTGAAGAAGGTGTGGTGTCACAAACGGGGTGAAGTGGTGCTAAATTAGGGTGTGGAAGAGTGGGAGAAGGAAAGGGGAGGTAGAGGTAGCAAAGAAAAAAGGGGGGTTGGGAGTAGGGGAGGATGGGAAGGGGAGCACAGGGAAAGTATGGCAAGTGTAGCAGCTAGGTGGGGATAGGACGGTAGTAAAAAGGGGAAGATAGGGGTAGATACAAGATATCAGGCACACACACGAATAGCTGATCCCTCTGTCAACCCACATTTTATACATTTATTTGATTCAGATTTATCAAAGGTAAACAGTATCTGTGGAGTTAAATACGCATTGTGTAGAATTTTAAATATAATCATTCTTAAGTTATCTAGCGGAATATATTTATAAATATTACATCAAAGATTGTTCCAGTTTTGTGGGTAGCTTTTAGTCTTATTATGCCAATAGGAAGTGATTACAGAATCTAACAAGAATTTTAAAGTTGAAGACAGTTGATAGAGGTTTACTATTGGATGGGATTTTATGCACCATTGTTTCATATCTTTTAAAATGTCATTGGAGTCCATTGCCCCCAGCTAGGTCCCAGATGGGCTTTTAGAGTTATTTTAACTAGTAATAGTTTTTGTAAATGTATTTTATTTAGATTCTCTTTTTCTAAAAACTCCTTAATGAGATTATTGCTCTTTTTTTAACAAAAGAATTAATCTTGAGATATTTAGAATTGGGAAACCATTTAAAAGGAATCTGTTTTCCATTTCTTCTAAAGTTTAAATTGCCTAAACTTGGCTGATTAATATTCCTTTGTAGATTTATACCCAAATAAGATGTAATTCTGAGAGTGGTTCCTATTATAGATTGTTTTAATTCTGAAGGTAGAAAACTAGGTTTATAATATAGCATTATTTCTGAGAATAAATTTAATTTCTTCATTAAGTGACCTTCCAATTCTAACCATATAGGAGTGTAACTTCCTTGATCTATTGGCAAATAGAGCAATTTAATGGATTTATTTACATGAGTAGCCATATAATATAAAATGTTATTTGATCATTTAACACCTCCTTGAGTTTTTGGAAAAAATAATTTTTTTAAGGCTATTCTTAGTGTCTTACCACCCCACAAAAAGTTTAAAACTTCTGAATGAAACCTGTTAAAACATGACAAAGGAAAAAACATATTCGACATATTTATAGGCTGGAAAAGTTTTGTAAAACTGTTCATTTTAATTATACTTATTTTCCCCCAAAATGATAGTGGAAGATTACCCCACCTTTTCATATCCTGCTTGATTGTAAGTAATAAATCATCTAAGTTTAATTTAACAATTTGGGATTGTTCCAGTGTTTTATATATATAGACCTAAATATTTTAATTTAGTGGTTGACTAGGAGAGACCTAGTTTTATGATATCATTTTTAAAGAGAGCATTATTCAAGGGTAATACTTCTGTTTTATCTAGGTTGAGTTTGTAGTTAGAAAATTTACTATATTGTTTTATAGTATCTAAGGTCACTTTAATCAAAATGTCAGGATTAGAAACATGGAGTAAAATGTCTTCGGCAAAAGCCGAGCGTTTAAGGTTTGAATTCCCCATGATTACTCCTGTGATTAATGGATTTGTATTTAAAAAGAACAGCAATGGTTCTAAATAAAGGTTGAAAAGAATAGGTGATAAAGGACAACCTTGATGGGTTCCACCATGTAATAAGATCGGGTCAGAGATAATGCAATTACAAAAGGTTCTTGTTGTAGGGGACAAATAGAGAATTCTCAACCAATTAACAAAAGAACTTGGGAATAGCCAGCCTGGTGGCACTGAGGGTTGAGGTGCTGAACGTCACACCTCGCTCCATGCTGGCGACCTGGGTTTGGGAATGGACTCATGTTGCCAGGGGTCGGCAGGGGTGGAGAGGGATTGAGCATCCCTAGACTGCTCTTCCTCTCTGGGGAAGGGGGGACTTTAGTGGTCAGGATATCAGCAACCTCTAGAGGAAGCTGGGGATTGGTGCGTTGGTGCTACATGAGAAGGGGTAGGCTTGTGGCATGCCACTAGGAGGGAGTGCATGCAGATGCGTGCACACCCTCCTCCATTGGCATCATTGCATGCACCAAGTGCACACTAGGGGATCAAAACAGTGGAAAAATGGCTCCAGTCGTGGCGGCATGATGGCAGTCTCAGGAGATCGGTCAGCTCCAGGGTGCACGGCATATACTGGATCCTGGTTCAGTGGAGAGTGTAGGGGGGGCTTTCCACTGCCTCACCACTGGGGGCAAGCTGTGGGGGTAGTGGCTGTGGGACCTTCATGGGAGCTGACTAGATCTTCGGGACGGCAGCCTGAAAGACCGATGGGATGCCAGAAAGTCAAGGTAGGCAGACTGGGAGCCAGGGAGAAAAAGGGCTAACTAAAAAAAAAAAAAAGAACTTTGGAAACCAAACTTACACAAGGTATGAATAAGAAATTCATGGTTGACCCTATCAAATGCCTTCTCCACTTCCAGGTATACCAGCACCCCTGAGGTACCTGAGTCCCTGGATGTGGAGAAAACATGGAAAAGTTTCCTAATGTGATTTGAAGCCTGCCTGTGGGAGACAAAGCCCATCTTTTCTCTAGATATCAATGGGGTCCATATTTTTTTTTAATTCTTTGGGCTAGAATGGAAGTTAAAATTTCTATGTCATAGTTAATTAAAGAGATAGGTCTAAAGTTCCTTACCTTATCTCTCGGTTTGCCCAGTTTGGGAAGTACAATTACAAGTGCTTCCAACAATGATTTTTCAACCAAACCATTTCCAGGATGGAGTTATAGAGTTCTTGTAAAAGTGGAGTCAGAGAGATCTTGAATGCTTTATAAAAATTCACAGTGAGACCATCTGGACCTGGGGATTTATTTGCAGTTAAGTTATCAATAACCACCTCAATTTCCCCCCTTTCTATACATTTGAATAGCTCTACAGATTGTTCCTTTGTTATTGTCGGATAAATAAATCTCTACAAGTAATCCTGTAATTCCATATTTGAAGGTTGATTAACCATAGGGCCATAAAGTGTTGAGTAGTACTTATGGAATTCAAATGTTAACTCGTTTGGATCAGTCTTGACTTCATTATTGTCTATTGATATTATTGATTCTATGTATCTTGACTATTCTTGTTGTTTAATTTTATTAGCTAATAATTGGGTGGGGTTGTCTCCCAAATCTATATATTTAGCTATAGTTTTAATTATAGTAAATTCTGCTATTTATTTGGCTACAGAAAATAATTTGTTTTTACATTTTGTAAGTCTAATTTCTCTTGCTCTGTTAAAGTAACAGGGCCTTTCGACTGTAAAGTATCTATTTTCGAAGATAGCAGATTTATTTTTTCCATCCTTTGCTTCTTTTGCTGGGATCCAAATCTAATAAATTCTCCCCTAATTTAACATTTGAAAGTTGCTCATATAGTGCCCAAATTGCTAATGAAGTTTAAATTTTCTTTCCAAAAATATCCACATGCCTGAGTAATATAATCAATAATATATTTGTGCCTCAGTTAGGAGTTATTCAGTCTCCAGATAGATTGTCATTGGCGAGGTTGTGGAAGCATAATGTGTAAATCAATTAATGCGTGATCTGAAAGTGATCTACCAGATATATTTGCCTTAATCATGTCTCTAATCCAGATCTTTGAGATTAAAAAGAAATCTATTCTTGAATAAGAGTTGTGAGCTGAGGAGAAAAAGGAGTATTTTCTGACTCCAGAATATAACATTTTCCAGGGGTCAGCTAGATTGCAAATGTCTAGCAATTCAGAAAGAGCTTCAATATCTACCTGGGGAGATGTAGTAGTAGTTTTAGATCTATCTAATTCACCATTTAGAGGGATATTCCAGTCTCCTCCCAATTGTAGTCCTGTAGACAAAAAAAGGAGTTAGGGCTGTGAGTAATCCTGATATACATGAGGAGGTGTTATTATTAGGGCCATAGATAGATCCAATGACCACATAAGCCTGATTAAAATGCCCTAATACAATAATATATCTTCCTCCCAGACCTTGTACTATTTGAATTAGAGAGAATTTTAAAGAGTTAGCTGCTAAATAGCTACTCCTCCTTTTGATGTATATTTTCCTGCTCCTAAAACTTGGGTAAAACCATGTTTTTTAATTAGGCCTAATTCTGAGTTTAGCAGATGTGTTTCTTGTAACAAAACTAGGTTGTAATCCCCAGAACATAAATAATGAGGAATCTGCATCCTTTTGACTCTGAGACGAATGCCTTTTACATTCCGCGAAGCTACTTTAAGGGATAAGGACATAATACTCTCTGATTAAAGAGATAATTCTTATCTGGGTCCCAAAGTTGATGTGAATTCCATGCAGACCTTGGTTCCCTTATTTTTTGAATAGCTAGCTCACCCAAGAAAAAATTTGTATTAACAAACCTGTTGATAATAAATCTAACCATCCCCAGTCCCAAAAACTGAACTCCTGTACATATTAATTGCAGCAATGAATTCCATCCTGTAATCTCTGTTCCCCAGCTTGATATAAGAAATGTATCTTGGTTGCCTAAGTGGCCTAAGTCAACCAAAAAAGCAACTACTCTTTAATAACCACTACATATCAGATGAGAATCTATCACATGAAAACAATGGAAGATTTACCCCTAAATTTCCCCAAAAGTTATAAATTCCAAAATATTAAAGATCAATATTACTAGAGTGAGAATTGTACACCCTCTATAAGATTAAAATCTAAAGGCATTGAACATCGAATAACTACTAAGGCTTATCACTATAGAACATATTTTGAAAAGCTCAGATCTTAGAACAATTGGAGTCCTATAAAAACTCAAAATACAGTCTTTTAAATAGAAGGAAATACATATAGTATTGGTTAGCTGAGTCCCAGGGGTGTAAGACCAATAGGAAAAGGAATGAGAGTACTAATAAAAGTCATACTCATCTGAAACAAAAAAACCTTATTTTCCCAACATCTAAATAGTTTAGGATATAAAATTGGGCCAGTGAGTTTGCCAAGTTAGATCAAAGTTATATTGTATCTTAGAAAAAAATCAAGTATAAAATAACACAAAAAGAGCATTGAGATTCAAATAACTTTCCAGCAAGACATGGGGAAATAATGTATTTAAAGGGACCATTGCAGACAAAGACATGATAGAAAAGTAGCATCAGTATGAAGTAGAGGTGTCTGATGCTCAGGTAAACTTCATTAATATATACTCTAGCAAAATAGGAGTGCTTCTTTGTAGTTTAACACAAGCCCCTATTAAATAGGGAGCAAGTGTTAGTTAATGAGTTAAAAACTCCTGTATCAGCGAGGTATCACCTCCCTATTCTTTGCAGGGTAGTGCCTTTGTTATCTAGAGGGTGAGAGATCAGATATATTACACCTCACCTCTATCAAATGGGGAATGAAGAGGCAGGTTATTAGAGCAACCCAGCCTGACACTCAGGCTAAAGATAGATCTTTTCCCTTCCCCCCATACAGGTGAAAATGAACTACACAATATAAGTATAATGAAAGCTTGTCTAAGTATATTAACTCCCTATTTATTGGGGTAGCTTATTTAGGAGGGCAGACAATAATCTCTCTGAATAAACTGAATTAGCCACGTAACACCTTATATACCCAACATTTATATCTTTAAATATTATAAATATTTATGAAAAAAGAAACACAGCTACGTTGTAAATATCATGGCCCAGATATTCAAAAGGGAAAAGTGTGCAGCACAAATCCTGATGTGCCGGAGTGCATCAGTAATGTATGCAGGTGTAGGTGGGGGGGTGTGCCCATGCATACCCTGCACAGCCCGATATTCATCCTGGGATGTGCAGAGCCGTGCATGCACAACCCCTACCTGCGCCAGCACAAAGTTGATCCAAAAAAATAAAGGAACAATGGATGCCCACCCACAGGTGAGCTGCCGCATTGCAGGGCGCAACACGGCAGCTGCCACCTGTGGGTGGCCACCCGAGCTCCGGCTGCACCAGGCGGAGCCCCCCCATGCCCGATCGTGGGCATTTGTAATAAGAAAAATAGACATGTCCAATATCCCTCGTGGTCCAGTGGACCGCTGTCTGCCCGATCGTGGGTATTTGTAATAAAAAAAATTAATATATCCAATATCCCTGGTGGTCTAGCGGTAACCGCCCCTCACCCGCCCACTGAGCCCCACCGCCCCTCCCCCCCGGTCAGCCGGCGGGCAGCAGCACCCAACCCGCCTGCCGCCCCACTGCCTGCCGACTGACACCGTCGGTAGGGCTGTACACCCATTGGTCCACAGCGTGAGCCAATGGGCATGCAGCCATACCAAGACCACATTCCAGATACTTTCTTTTATTACTATTGTCTTTTGACACATTTGATATTAGGTTTTGTGGATATTTATATTTCTTGTATTAGAACTGCACACTCCTAGAAATTTTCAGTGTCCAAAATTAGATGGCACTCTGGCAGGGGGGATTGATGAGAGGGATCATTTGTGGGCGGTTACTCTTCCCATCTCCAGTCAGTTCGGGGGGGGGGTGGGTTATGGAATGGTTACTGTATTATGTAGTGATGCTTCTATTTTGACTGTTATTTACATATAGTTTAGTGTATATTGTTTTATATGTTCTTTGTTTTGCTGACTGTATGATTGAAAATTCTCAATAAAATTTACTTAATTGAAAAAAAGCAATGGCCTTATATCTTTAAGGCATACAGCTGGCTAAAGAATATGTTTGCGGAGAATGTGGCACAGTCATAGTTGCCAACCAGTAATACATTAGTGACAGTCCCATACAGCCATATATTGGAAGGCAACATGCAAAGGCACCTACTCTATCATGAAGCACGGGGGGAGGGGGCTCATCTATATTGGGTATGCATACCTGGGATTGTGAGTTAAACAAAAAAGCACAGGTCCCCATGTAAATGGGGTAGGCTGTCACACCTGAAAAAATAAGGTGCTAACACCTTTAAATATGCAAGAAGATGCAATATTTGTTTTACAGACATAGTAGTAAAACACAGCAAAAAACATAAACCTTAATGACATACATTAGTAGTTTACCTAGAGTAAGGGACGAACAGTAGAAACTGAGTTTGCCAAAATGCACAAAAGTCCAGAGATAACCTAGGTCCTTGATAAAAATTCACAAGCGTCAAAACATCCATCACGTGGATTCTGTACCCATTCCAGTACCTGCTAGTGCTGTGTCCCTTTTGGAACTAAAGCTCTCATAGCTGAGTAGAAAGAAGTAAATCCTATAGAAAGGAACAAATGACTGTTGTGCAGCAAAACAAACATCCAGTCCATCCAGCTTTTTTCTACTCAGCTACAAGAGCTTTAGTCCCAAAATTAGGCTACGTCAACTGCTCCTCCCCTGATCCACTTCCTTGGTCACCCAGCCAAAGAACTCAATCAGGTTTATCTCACAAGATCTCCCCCTGTAAACCCATGTTGCCTCAGATCTTGAGGACCATTGGAAACAAGGTATTCCCCAATTCTTTCCTTCAGTAGTGATTCCATTACTTTGCCTACTACTAAAGTCAGACTGATAGGCCTGTAATTTCCAGCCTCCTCTCTGTTTCCATTTTTGTGGAGTGTGACTAGATCAGCCCTCCTCCAGTCTCCCAGGACATCTCCCATTTCTTTAACCAGGTATAGCACACTAAGCTGAAAGCTTTTTTACAGGAGCAACCTGGGAGCACAAGAAGGTTAAGTGACTTGCTCAGGGTCACACAGTATGCAAGTGGAAGCTGTGGGATTCAAACCCAGGTCTAGTCTGCTGGATGTCACCAAATTTGCAGCTCAGAGCCTTAGACCACTGCGCTATACTGCCTCTTTCTAGTGACAGGTTGAACAGGGCTGACAGAGTTGCAGCCAACTCCTCCTTGAGCTCCCTCAGTAACCTGGGGTGTACCCCATCTGGTCCCGTTGTCTTGTTTACTTTTAACCGTGACAATTCCCTTAAGACTTTTTCCACTCTAAAAGGACTAGTGTACACATCCCTTCCCTTAATGCCCTTGTCTTTTATCACTGACCCATTACCTACCCCCTCCATATATACTGAACTGAAATGTTTTTCAATATGTCTGCTTTTTGGTGGTCATCCTCCACACAAACCCCTCCTCCCCTTTTCAGCATTACTATCCCTCCCTTGGTCTTTCTCTTTTCACTTATTATCTAAAAATGTCTTGTCCTCTTTTTTACTGATTTGGCAGTAGTCTCCTCTGTTTGCACTTTTGCACCCCTAACTACCTCCCTTTGTTACTTCTGATAAGTATCCCCATCCTCCTCTTTCTGTGTTTTTTTTAAACTTCCTAAAAAACATTTTTTTGCACTTACTTTTTCTGCTACCTCACTAGAGAACCATAGTGGTTTATTTTTTCTCTTGCCTTGCTAACCTGCCTGACACAGAGATTTGTAGCTTTTCAATACCTTCTTTAATTTTTGCCCACTGGTCCTCAACTTCCCCAAGTTTCCCTATCCCTGACAGGGTATCCCTGAGGCATTCCTCCATTTTCATAAAATCAGCCCTCCTGAAGTTCATGACCCTCATCCTTGTGCGGTTCTGTTCTAATCTGGTTCTAGTAATAAACCACACTATATGATGGTCACCAGACCCCAGGTGGTTCCCCACTGTGACAAAAGCAATACTGTCCCTGTTTGTCAGTATCAGGTCCGGCAATGCCCCTTCATGAGTGGGTTCCATTACAAGTTGCCTGCAATCTTGTTTTAACGCTCGCTAATCACACTAGCACCACACAAAACATTCAAATATCCCCCGATGGTCTTCTAATGATACATTACTTTAGATTCCTTTAATGCATACAAGTATTGGCCAGTATTCTTTCTGTTACCATGACCCTCCTGACTGAAACTATGTATCTCATCATTGTAAAGCTATTGGCAACATTAATCACTTTGTAAATACACTAAGGCCTGGATATTCAGAGCACTTGCGTATGGCCCAACTGAGTTGCACCGCCGCAAGTACAAAGATGTGCCACCAAACGATATTCAACAGGAGCTGAAGTGCACTGCAAAACCCATTGCACCAATGCAAAACTAAAATATATGCAGCGCAAGTGCAGGGGGCGTTCCCATGAATATGCAGCACAACAGGATATTCAACTGTGAAGCCATGACGCAAGGCAGGAGCAAATCCAGGATGTGCCACCCAGACATGTTCCCATAAAAACAAGGCTCAAACATGCAAACAGCAGATGTGCAACCCTGCGTCAAGAAAAACAGACAGAGAGACAGACACAGAGAGGTGGAGTGAGAAAGAGAGAGAGGGGCAGAGAGAGAGAGAGAGAGAGAGAAAAGAGAACACACACACAAACAGCATACCAGGGAGGCAGACAGACAGACAGACAGGCACCCAGCCACCCAGGGGGACACACAAAGAGAAGGATGGATGGAGAATGCACCATTCTTGATGGAGGCAGTAATGACGGGTGTGAGGAGGCAGGGGGAACAGCTCCATGGTTGACGAAGGGCCTGGTGGAGGTATGCCTGACACAGGTGGTACCGTGCCTGCATCACATTCAAGAACTATACTGACACTGAGATCGTGGGCTGGTACCATCTGAACAGGGCCATTCTGAGGCAGCTCTGTGAGCTGTGCAGTGAAGAGATACAGGCACCCACCAGATGTAGTCATGCCATGTCCGTGGAGACCAAGATGACCACCATCATGTGCTTGCTCGCCATGGGCACCTTCCAGTGACCAACAGGGAACACCACGGGTATCACCCAGTGGGCCACATCCCATTTTCTCACACAGTTACTCAATGCCTTGCTGCCACGTGCTTCAGAGTTCATACAGTTCCCCAGCACACAGGCAGAGTGTACCGCAAACATACAGGCCTTCCAAAGGATTGCACGCTTGCCTGGCATGATTGGGGCCATTGACTGCACCCATGTGGGTATCTGCATGCCACCTGGCCCCGAAGGCATGGTGTATATCAACAGGAAGGGGAGCCCAAGCATCAACTGTCAGGTGGTGTGTGATGCCACGGGGTGCATCATCAATGTGTGTGCCACATACCCTGGGAGTGCACATGATGCATTCATCTGGCACAACTCTGTGCTGTGCCATAGGTTCAAACATGGGGACATCCCCAAGGGCCACCTTGTGGGTGAGTATGGCATGGGTCTGGGTGAATGGCATGGCAGACCTGGGATTGGGGGAGGCAAGGTGTGTGTGGTGGTGTGGGTGCCATGGACAGGGCAAGTGGTGCAGAACAGCATAGCAGAGGGCTAACCATGTCACTCTCCACATAGGTGACAGCGTGTACACACTAAGGCCCTGGCTGCTCACCCCCTACTGGCAACTGTCATCCCCTGCAGAGGAATGTTACAACGAGGCACACGCCAGCACGCACAACATCATCTAACACTTATTTAGCATGCTGAAGGCATGATGCCTTTGCCTATACAGGTCAGGCGATGCCCTACAGTACAGCCCCTCGAAAACCTGTGGCCTATTCCTGGCCTGCTGCATACTGCACAACATGTCCATTGACCATGAGATAGCTGTCGAGGCTGAGGAGAGAGACAGTAGTGGGGACAACAGCAACAATGGACTGGTGGGGGGTATGCAGCCCCCCCCAGGTGGAGGGACCCCTGACTGATACAACAGGCCCAATGCCACCACGACACAGTCACACAGGAACACTTCGGAGAATACAGGTAGGTGTTTAGGCACACATGCATGGGCCACACAGACCAGCACACCACACACATGCAGGGGCATGCATGATGAGGGGCATGCACAGACAGTGGTGCATAGCAGGGAAGGGAGTGGAACACACTGATACACAGTAAGACACACATGCTGCACATGCATGTATATACACACACACACATATGCAGCGGACGGTGGCATGGGTCAGATGCAGTGCACCAGTGCAAAGGCACAGTCGGTGCCAGTCAGCCCTCATCACGCCTACACCACATGTCCCAGCAGCCAGCAGGCACACATAGGCAACATGCATCACGTCACGCGGGCACGCACACAGATGTGCAATGCACACACACAGTGCGTTGCACATCTGTGTGCATGCCCACATGAGCAGGCAGCACAGCAGCAGCAGCAGACAGTGAGCAGGGCGGCACGCACCTCAGGGCAGCTGCATGGACCCATGGCCACCACAACCACATGGGCGACCGCACTGTGGACAATCAGCAGCTGCAGGCTGCGCATCTGCCATGGGAGTGTATCAGAGGCCCCCACAGGGGTGGATGTGCAGGAATGGGACCATGTCCCTGTGGGGGTGTGTAGGGGCCAAACAGGCCAGCCCTAGGCATGCCGGGGATGCCTACATCTGAACCCAGCATCCACTGTGAGGTGGTGTACCAGCAGCGGACCCTGAGTCCAGCCACCCAGTGGCACCTGCAGCCCACTGCTGTTGCCTGGCATGCTTCCCACTGCCACCCTGCACCTATGTGTCCATGCCACCATCTACAAGGGCCACAGCACCACACACAGCTACACTGGCAGAGCTGGCAGGCGGCTGTGCAGACGCGGGCATGCCACTGTGCCCTGATGCAGCCTGTGCTGCTGGCAGGGGCAACACTCCCAAAATGTTGCATATGCTGTCCAAGATCACTGTCACATCATCATTGGAGTTGGACCCAGCCCTGAACTGTTTCTCTGCACACAGCACACCAAGACTCTCATCCTGCAGAAACACATCCAGGGCCTCGTCTGCCCTAAGGCCTAGGACATCCTTAGGCACTGTGGTTCCTGGCCACAGTCTGTCAGGACCATGGACCCCAGTGGACTGGATGGCCCATCCACAGGGGCTGGTGCACTGTCCACAGGTGCCGCAGCAGCTGTCACCCCATCCTCTGCACAGAAACCGAGCTGCTGCTGCAAGAGAAGGAAGTAGTGTCAGTGATGTGGTGGCCATAAGGACCCCCCATGCACGCTGCCACCATACATGACCAGCAGTGTGCCATGCGCGTGTCTGCGCACATGCGCATATAGTGTGCATGACAGCTGCATGCAGACCAGCATGCCCGTGTATGTACACCCTGGCCCACTACCCATGCATTGCTGACATACATACCATGCAGTGCTGGGCTGCCATCCATCTGGAATACCCCACCAGGCACACCCTCCACTGAGGTGCGGTGGATGGTGGCCGCCACCAACTCCTCTATTGGCGTCAGTGTGGGTGCGTCCAGTGGCCCCCCCGCCGGTGGCATTCTGGGATGCTCTGATGGCCACCACCTTCTCCTTAATGCACCACCTGTCCATTCTGACCTTCTTGTGGCACTCCTGTGCTGACTGTTGGTGGCTGCTGTGCTGATTGACGTAGGCTGCCACCTCATCCCATCCAACGGCCCTGTCATGTGGTATGCCCGTGGCACTATTCAACAGGGCCTCCCTGTCAAGGTAGGCTTTGAACAGGGCATCTTTCTCTCCCTTTCTGAAGCTGGTCCTGCGCTTGCATGCAGTCCCACGCTTCTCACCCTCATCCTGTCCCAACATGTTGCCGCCTGTGAACATGGACAGCACAGTGTGTCAGTGGCAGCATAGTCATGTGCAGTCCAACCCTGCTGTGCTGCTGCTGTCTGCCTGCGACGTTCCGGAATCCTTTACTTACCTGTCCAAGTTGCAATACCAGTCCATGGCCTGTGCCGTACAGTGGCACTTATAAGGCACAAAGCATGCAAATCAGGTTGAGCACAACGGTAATGATATGCTAATTCACCCCACTGTGCTCTGCATTGGCTGATGAGCTCATTTGCATAGTACATCTGAATATCTCAGAACTGCACCGTGCACAGCTGTGGTGCACTGGATTAAGCCCATGGTGCATAACACGTGCATGCACGGTCCATGTGCCTGTAGGATGCATGTGCTCTGCACGTCCCATTGTTCAATTGCTCACACAGTGTGGAATGTGGACTGCACCAACACTGCCCAGGTGGTGCAGATACAACCCGCACATGCCCAGTGCATCATGCCATGCCTCCTATTGTGCACAAGCACACTATGCAATGGTTGATGACCTCTGACCCACGGGTCACCTACGTGCCCCCGTGACCCCACTAGGCCTCAGTGTTGTGCACATGCCCAGCATTGCGCAATGGTCCCACATTGTGCAACACATTGTGCATCCACGTGCTGCGCACTTGAGGCAGTGTGTTGCATCTTGCACATCCCGCACAGCCATTTGCAGTGCCTCCTTGGATAGTGGCCATGGTGCAGTGCAGGGCAGTGAACTGGAGTGAGGTGGAACTAGTGAATCTGGTGGCAGCTGCCCAGCCCTTTGAGGGGCAACTGTATGGGTCAGTGCCCTTGCATCAGGCCAGGGGAGAGGTGTGGCAAGGGGTTGCTGAGGCCCTGGAGCAGTGGATGGGTGTTCCATGCACTGCTGAGCAGCGCAGACACAAATATGGTGACCTGAGGAGGAGGAGGGCACTACAGCGTCTCATGAGGCTGCAGGCATGCATGCAGCGAGCTGCAGTGCCATAGCCAGGTAGGTTATTGCATGTTGCCCATCAGGCCAGACACATAATTGTCCCATTAGCACTGCTGCTTGGCATGGCTGCAGCAGTTTACATAGCTATCCAGCCATGCACCTCATGTCATGCCTGGCCACTGCGTGTGCTGTGGCTGTGTTGGTGTGCAGGCCACAGGGTGGACAGGGGTGCACCATGCATGCAGTGGGTGGGGGCATTGCTGCCATGCTTGTGTACTGATGTCCACCTCATCTATCCTAAAACAGGGCCAGAGGACTGCAGGAGGGCTAGGACAATGCAGCCCACTGATGGAGGGCAACCAGCACCAGCAGCACAGTCCTGTGCGGGTGACTACACCCCTGTTATTCATCACTGTGAGGGGGGCCAGTGGGGCGGGTGTATGGCCAACCGTGCCTTGTGCCTTGACAGCTGTGTGTGGCACACAGTCCACCATGCACTCCACAGTGGCCTGGACAGAAGCCACGTGTATCGGCTGTGGCGGTGGGGGGCATGAACCTGGATGTCACCGGTTGTGCTGAGGTACTGCTGTTGCGGTGTGCCATGTGGCTGACTCTGTGTGGTCCTATGGCCACTGTGCACCAACGTCCACCTCTCTGCACTGGCGTTTTGTTCCATGACATGGGCAGCCATTGTCCCCCCATGCGTGAGCCCACACGGGCATCTCCTGGGGTGTGTCTGCATGCTGCACGTTGTGCTATGTTGGTGGGCATGGTTCCCTGGACCATGTCACTGATTTCCTGTCTTGTCCCTTGCCATAGGTGTCAGGAGGACTGCAGGTCAGAGGCCATGGAGGGTGCAGATGAGGCTGCTGCACAGGATACTTGGCATGGTCACGAGGGTGCTGCATGTGGTAGTGGCAATTCACCATGTTTCGATGGCCAGAGGATGGAGATGGCATGTTGGTGGGGCTTTCAGCCATGGCGGCAGATAGCTGCACTGTACATAGCCCCTTTTACCCTTGTTAGCCCTGATCCTCCACAGTCCCCTGTTCTATTGTATAACCCCTGTTCTGTGTCCCCATCCCTCTTCATGCCTTCCCTGCCCCTGCCCCTGTTCTTGTTCCTGTTTTGATGTTTCATTTGTATAAAGCTTTTCCACCTACATGCCTGTGTCCATGTCTGTTTTACGGGTGGTGTATGGAGCCATTCCATAAGGCACTTGTCTCTGTTGATGGTGTTTGGGTGTGGGGCTGTGTGGTGCTGCTATGGTTCCCTGCTGCGTACAGTGCTGTTTAGCATTGTGTTGTGGTGATCACCCAGTTCGCTGGGTTTGCCATGTGGTGTCAGGCTCGCCATGGGACTGTGGTGTAGGATGGGCCGCAGATTTGTGCATGGTGTTGCCACACTGCCATGGTCCTCAGTCTGGCCCTGTCCTCCCACTGGGGTGGGGGTGTCTGCATCCCCTGTTCTGCTCCCAGTCTTGTGTGGGCTGTCACTCTGCCTGGGCCCTGCTTCCTTCACTAGCCGACGTGTGGGTGGCATGTGCGCATGTTGGGCCTGGGTGTGTTTGGCTCCATGGTCCTGGGGGTGGCCATCCATTGCAGCATGGTGGTTGGTACAGTGGCCTTGCTGTTGGGGGGGTGCCATTGGCTTCCCTGTGTTGGCCACCCTCCCCTCCTGTCACCTCCTGCCCATGCCACATCTGTGTTCTTGGTTCCATTTCCTAGGCTTGCCCCTGTCCACCACCTGTGGATGGCCATTGGGTGCTGTGGTGCACGACACCACTACGGGTGGCTGTGCTCCCTCACATGTGCACCATTCTACCACCATGCACTGTGCCTGTGTGTGCACTGGTGTGCCCTGCTGGCAAGGCCCTGTGCCCATTGTCACTGTCCTTCCCCCGCTGCGTCCCTGGGTCCCATGTTTCTGCGCTGCCCCCCACTGTTGTTGCTCTGCTTTGCTCAGTGCTTCTGTGGTTGCGCTGACACTTCTCTGGTTGCACCATGGTGCACCTCCTGTTGCGCTATGGTGCGCATGTGCCATATTCAGCCAGGTTGTGCTGGCGCGGTTCAGCATGCACAACCTCTGAATAGGGCACCCATTGTGTTCTGGTGCATCGGCTTTGCGCTGCAACGGACTTGTGCCTGACTTTGGTGCATTTCTGAATATCTGGCCCTAAGTATCTGTTGGGTCTATCTCACTGTAGTTGTTTTACATAATGTATTATTATGTTTAATGCTTGTACTATTCTCATGAACCTATCTGTATTTGGTGGCAGCCCTGGGTTGCATAAGAAAACAAATGTATTTTCTAGAGTGCCTTAGGGTCCTCCTTGTTAACAAAATAAAACTAAAAGCTAAGGGACGAAAGGGAAGATGCAAGGGCAAGAAGAGAATGGGGATTGGTGCAAGGATTGCAGTAGGTACTAGCAGTGGTGCAAGTAGTAGACAAGAAGTTCAGGAACTCAGGCATTGGCAAATATGAAATGCATAATGAAGATACTCAATCTGAAGGATAGCTTTGTGAAGACTCATCTATCTGTTTAGACACTAGAAGATTTGCTTAGAGATATTGAAGTATTTTTAGGAAAATAGCACTTCTGTACAAGTCAAATGTTGTTATTGAAAGCTTGATTTCAGGTCACAGGTCCAGAAACTGTCATTATGTTGCTGATTTAAGAATTTCAGTTCCAGTGTCAGTGGGAAGAAGCACAGAAACTCCACTCCTGCTGCAAAAAAGGTACAGGAACTGAGTTCCTGTGCGTTCCTGTTCACTTTCATCACTGGGTACTAGGAGTGTGCAAGTACCGAATTGCATGTCCTGAATACTGTACCAAAAACAATAGCCTAGTTGTTCAGGAGGAAAAATGAATGATCAACAGTATTCTGGCTATTTGTTTTTTGGTTATTGAGTGAGAGTTCAAAATCTGATTTCCTGTTCAATCAGAGATTACTTTCGAAGCTTGTTGAAGGCCGCTCATGTGACCCAGCACTCGTAGAAGCTGAAGGCAAGGGAGAGAGAGAGATGTCTAAGCTCTGCAGTCTTCTTCAATCTGTATGTTAAAAGTTACAAAGAACATAAATCTTGAACGTTTTAGTGTCTTTTCTAAGTGGCAAGTGAGAGTGTAATAATTACATGTTTGTGCAATAATTCATGGTTTCTCAGGAGAATTGCTAGGAGTGAGAAGGAACTGAAACTAAAGAAGGGCTGTTTCTGTGCAGTTAGTTACAGGGCAGTAGCCTGCTGTGTTAGAAAAATATCAGAACCAAATTAAAAGGTTTCCTGATTAAAACAGCTTAGGAGCTTGCTTTTTTTGTAATGGAAACTTTTAGACCCAGACATTCAGACTGCTCCGGGCAGTGGCTCAAGCCTGGTGCAGCACAACTGGGATGCACCAGGGCCAGGACCAGGAGATAGTCAATGGTGATGCACCATGGCACAGCACCGTTAAATATGGCACAGACTGCATATGGCACAGTAGCACTGTGCCGTCGCAAGCCAGGGATAGGGAACACAGGGATGCACATCACCGTGATATTCAGAGGATGGCATGCAAATGAGGCCATAATATATGCAAGGCGCAAATGGGGCCATTTGCATGTCATTATAGCCCCATTCGCATGCCTTGCGCAGGGCAGCCCGAGGACTTGCGCCTGGTGACCTGCACAGCAGGACATGTGCACAGTGGGGGTCCAGGGCGTCCCCCGCCCCATAGCCGTGATCATGGTACACCACCATAACACACATCCCTGGTAGTCTAGGGGTACCCCCCCTCCTGATTACCTGAGATATGTATAGTTAGACAATCCCTGGTAATCTAGTGGACCCCTTCCCTCCCATGTCCCTGATCATGGTAAAACACCCAGCATACAAATCCCTGGTACTCCAGTGGTACCCCCCCTCCATCCCTCCTGATACCCTGGGAAATGTATAGTTACCCATGACCTTGTGGTCCAGTGGCCCCCTGCCCTCCCGATGCACCAATCGCCGGTATATGTAGCTGTGAGCACTCCCTGGTAGTCTAGTGGACCCCCATCTGCCTGATTCCCCGATTGTGGTAAATCACCGCATCAAATGTCCTAGTGATCCAGTGGCACCCCACCCTCCCACCACACATGCCCCTTCCACCCCTCCCCATCTTCAGCAGGCATCTGCAACCCATCACCTTACCATGACCACTCTGCTGGATGACAGGCACAGTATAGGCTGTAAGCCCATTGGTCCACAGTGTGGACCAATGGGCTTGCAGGGCATACTGTTCTAGACAGTCCCACATGTGTGAATGAAGTTAATCACATATGTGGGACTGTCTAGTACAGTGTGTCCTGCAAGCCCCAAGGTCCCCATGGTTTAATGGGACCTTGAAGGAGTTGAAGAGAGTGGGTCGAAGGTTAGAGTGGGCTTGGTGGAAGTCCGGCCTGGAGGTTGACTGGCTTCAATTGATGGATCATTACATTGTCTATCAATCGACAATCACCTGTAAGAAAGAAGAATTCCTGTCCAGGGAGATTGCCGCTGCATAAAACCGACCAGCTCAGCTTTTCCGGACTGTAGACAGATTGTGCAGTCCAACCTGTCTGCAGCCTGGTGGAGCCTTGTCACAAGAAAGATGTGATGTGTTTGCTCAGATTTTCACAGATAAGGTTGTCACCATCAGATCTGGTATCCATCCTGCCCTCTTTACGGGATGATAGAGGTCAGTGGGAGGTTGCGAGCACCCAGTTTGTCTGGTCTTACTTTAGCCAATCGGACATCATGGACATTGTGAGGGTCATTCAGATTCTGCGGCCAACTACTTGTAGTTTGGACTTGGGCTCAATGTGTCTCCTTGTGGGATGCATTGAGGAAATTGACCAAGTTCTGGCCGAGATGGTCTTGCAATCATTGGAGAGGGGGATATTCCTAGACCCCCTTAAGGATGCGATTGTATGACCGCTCCTGAAAAAAACTTCCCTTGATCCAGATAATCTTGCTAACTACAGACCAGTCTGTAACCTGTCCTTTGTGGGTAAGGTTATTGAGAAGGTGGTTGTGCTGCAGCTGGATGATCATTTGTCCATCCACAGTGTCTATGATTCTCTCCCATCAGGATTTAGGAAGAGGAATAGCACCAAGGTGGCCTTTGTTCATGTGCTTAATGACCTCCTAATAGCGAGAGATTGGAGGACTCATTCCATCTTGGTCTTCCTTGATCTTTCAGCAGCATTTGACATTGTGGACCATGGAGTGCTATTGGAGCACCTGTGGCTCATCTGTGGACTTTTGGGTACTGTCCTCAGGTGGTTTCAGTCTTACCTTGAGGGTAGGACACAGAGAGTGGTCTCACAAATGTATTCCTCTGACCCTCTCCCCCTATTTTTTGGGGTTCCTCAGGGCTCCATTTTTGCACCCATGTTGTTTGCTGTGTACATGCTGCCATTGGGAGACATTATTATGTGGTACAGTCGGAGTTTTCACTGCTATGCAGATAATACTCAGCTGTACATGTCCTTTGCACCCAAGCAGGGGGATGTTCCCTCAGTGTTTAATAACTGCCTATCCAAGATTCGGGATTGGATGAGTGCCAGTTGGTTGAAGTTGAACCTGGATAAAACTGAGGTGTTGGTTGTGGACCCAGATCATAGGAAGATGGGTGTGTTGGCAGGACAACCGTCTGGTCTTTGGCTCAGAGGCATCCAGTTTACCACCTCAGACCAGGTGTGAAACCTGGGTGTTATTTTTGATGATGGTTTGACCCTAAAGTCTCAGGTGTTAGCCATTGTCAAGACCTCTTTTTACCATATGAGGAATATCGCCCAGGTGAAACACCTTGTTCTCTCTGATGATCTTTCTATACTGCTCCATGACCACCCACCTTGATTATTACAATGCCCTGTACCTTGATCTATTCAGGGTTGATATTTGTCACCTGCAGATGGTGCAGAATGAGGCCGCCAAGCTTTTGACTGGTACGTTTAGGAGCAGTCATATTACACCTGTGCTCAGCAGACTCCACTGGCTGCCAGTGCGATGGCGTATCGCCGTCAAGGTTGATTTGCTCACCTATAAAGCCCTACATGATCAGGGACCTCATTACCTGCAAGATCTTCTTTCTCCCTATTGCCCTTCCTGACCACTCCGATCCACTGACGAGGGATTGCTAGAGATTCCCAGGGTGCAGCTTCAATCATCCGGGGCCCGTTCTTTTGGGTTTATGGCCCCTACCTTGTGGAATTCTCTACCTTGTCGGATAAGGGATTGCCTGACCATCCAAAGTTTTAAATCAGAACTTAAGACATACATCTTCAGCTTAGCTTTTCTAGATGAAGTGCAATGTTACCATGGATCATCATCTATTTATGGACTTTACTGTTAATTTTTTTAACTTTAGGGTTAATATTGTTTTAAAGGCTGATGAGTTGTCAATCTATGTATAGGTGCCTTAATCATAGGAAAGGCGCCTTTAACAAATAAAGTTTAATTTGATTTGATAACAATGGAAAAATCTAGAGCCCCACAGAAAATTAAATATTGTAAGCTGGCCCACCGGCATAGTGGTTGGATTTGATTTCCGCTTGCGACTCCGGCGACCCGGGTCCTGGAACAGATCCAGGTCATCGGAGGGCTGGCCAGGAGGAGAAGGATTGAGCATCCCAAGGACGGTTCTCCTTTTCCTGGGGAAGGGCAGGGCTATGCGCTCGGCAAAGGAGCAACACCTGGCGGACGCAAGGTCGAGGATCTCTGGAGCAGGACAGACACTGGTGTCATTGTATGTCTCCGCTCCAGCTTACAGGGAACAAAAATCCTCCACGCCTGCTGCCTAGATGAAGCCCTGTCTCTGGGCTTCGATTAGCCTCCTGGACCCAAGTTCTCCCAATAGATACCAGTATTGTGGTACCGGTGCCCTCTACAGTGCCGTGACCCCACCCTCTGGGGGTAAACCAGGGGTAACCGGGGTAGCACAGGGGGCGTAGTAGGAGGTGGAAGCCATGGGGACACCGTGACTAGGGCAGAAACACCAGCAGCAGGTGAGGGGCAAAAAGTAGACTAAATAAAAAAAAAAAAAAAAGACAATTAAATATTGTATCTCAACTTGGCTATCCTAGCTAAACAAATTACATTTAAAAATCACTTGTAGTTTTTAGGTCACGCTAATAATTGTTTGCCTTTTTACATCAAAGGAAATGAGTGATATACTGTAGCTGTTTCTCATACTAATTTTGTAAATATCTAATTGTGTTATTAATATCAGTACTGATATAAACTCTACAGTTTAATTGTGCTTACTTAAATTGCAGGATGGTAATTCTATCAAGTAAACTTTTTTATTCTAAAACACGTGAGCATATCGTTCCCCTTCTGACCTCCATAACCTCCCAGTGTGATGAGACTGTGAGGTTGTGAATTATGTAGCTCATATTAACACACAGCACTACAAGCTGTAGTGGTAGAGATCAGAGAGAATGAATGCTAGATCATGTCAGTCCACAGTAGCAAAGCAAGGATTAAACACAGTGGTGTGTGTGTGTGTGTGTGTGTGTGTGTGTGTGTGTGTGTGTGTGTGAAATTTAAAACCTAGGAGGAATGTTATGTAAAGTAATTCCTGGTTACAGTTTGTTATGCTCTCATTAAAGGACTCATGGAGAAACCTGGAGACATGGGTTTGAATCCCGCAGCCACCATTTGTATACTGTGTGACCCTAACTAAATCACTTAACTTCATTGTGTTCCCAGGATGACCGAGAAATGAGTTACAGCTCTATTTGTCTTTCCTGGCAAAAAAAAAAATTGGAAAATAAAGGTAAAATAAATAAATAAGGACTTGGTACCTGACTCCTGCAGCTGAGTCCTTATTTATCTGAGTTCTGGAGTGAGGGCTAGATCTGGGAGGGGGGTGGTTTCTAATTTAAATAAGAAGTACAGTATCTGCACATGCCTACTCAGGTTCCTGTACCCTCAGTCGACCACACTGTAGCTCTCTTAAATATTCCTGGTAGGCTAGTGGTCCCCCCCCCCAAGTAAGGACATCTGATCGTCTGCCAACCCACCTACTCAGGACCCTCCTCCTCCTCCTCACAACTCCACCCCCGCTCAAGTCACCTAAGCTGAAGTACAGAAATAGGGACAGTGACCTGCACAGCCCCCTGCTCACCACCTTGGCCTGCCACCATCTGATTGTCAGTGAGTGATCATGAATACAGCAGAAGCAGGTGTTTGTACAATACTCTCAATTGCACAGAGACCATCAGATGGAAACCATTTGAGGCAGTGAGCAGAGGGCTGTGCCAGTTATCACTATTGATGTAGTTTGCATTATGTTACATGGGCTGGTGAGGTGCCTGAGAGGGTGAGCCAGGAGGGGGTCAGATGCCCTTATTGGAGAGACCACTAGATCACCAAGAATATACCAGACATCTACAAGATGGGTGATCTGGATACTTTTACAATGTATTTTTCCAGGAGAGATCAGCTTACATGCAACATCTGCTTTCCATTAGGGTTCTGCTGTAGGGCCCTGATTTTACAGTTTTTTTTCCTGTGCTTTATTTTTATTATTTGCAAATGTTATTACTCAAGTAATATTGTTCCTATCTAGGACAGACCATGTACAGAAATAATAACCAGCAAGAGGAGAAAAACCCTCCCTTAATCAAAGGATATATGCATCCCAAATATGGTGTTACCACATCTGAGGAGATAATGAAAATAATATAATAAAAAGGTCCAGAATATATGCTGTGAAAAATGAGCTCATGAGCAGTATGACTATTTTCATTTTATTAAAAGTCCAGAGATGCTAAAATCCTACAATTTTCACCCCACAATAGGATTCATGGAGTCATACTATATATCGAAAGAGGAATAAACATTTCCGTTAGATCAGTTAAGGCAGCAAACTCTCAGATAACGCATTAAGTAAACAATCGGCCCTTAAAAAAACAATATCTAACAGAAGGGCATACTAATCCTGCAGAGTAACTGTTAAAACGAACCGGACTAAAAGATGTTGGCCCCATAAAATATTTAATACTCTTCAGAGCAAAACTGCTAAATTTGTTGAGAAGCAAAGAGGAGCATTCACTATATTAAGAAGTGGACACCAATAATACCCCTTATAAACCTACAATAGGTTATATTAAAACATGTTTAACTCCCAAAGAAACAATACAGAGTTTGCCAAATTGTTCACAGAAGGCCTTTGATTGGTGTATTTATGTGGTAAAGTTGATAAAGGAATTCTTAGGTCTGCTCAAATGTCCTCAGTGTCCTCAGGATCACTATTGGCCTCTCCGGGATCCTGACGTTGATTCCGATGACTTGAGTTGAAATGGGAGGCCCATTTTCTGGCATCAGTAGGGTCCACAAATTACCATACTTTTCTATCATATACAATCCATAGTCTTGCCAGATAGATGATGGCATGCAGTATGGAGGCTGCTTTCTAACTCCATCAAATTTTTTACTACACATCCGAGTAGCATAGCTTATGTCTGGGAACAGATAGACTGTGCGGTTGTCTTGTGTGATGGATGTTGCTTGTCTGGCCATCCGCAGAATCCTATCATGGATCCCCACTCCATCTGTGACTATTAAAAGGGTGCATGGATTTTCCAGATCTTCCTGATAGCCTCAGGAAGTAATATGGTAGGCCTTCTGTAAGCCAAATTGTATCGATTGCCCCTCAGGTACAAGCTTTTCTGCTAGCCAATCTTGTAAGAATAGAAGGGGGATGGTCTCCCTCAATCCCCTCTGGGAGTCTGAGGATCCATAAATGAAAAGACGAGGCTTGATTTTCTAGTGTTTCCAACCAGGCCCTGAGGTGATTATTTTCTTTTACCAACATGGAGGTGGCTGCTGAAGTCGACTCTGTTTGCCTTTTAACATCACACATCTCAGTTTGTAAATTACCCACAGTTGATTCAGCTACAGCCACTCTAGTACCAAAGGCATCCATTCTAATATTTAGATCTGAGACAGATGCAATTAGTCATTGCAGTTTCACCTGATGGTGAACATAGTCTCTTCTGACTCCTGCGATATTGTGGCCTGCATGTCAGAAGCTGGTCTCGAGGGCTGAGAACTCACGGTTGATTTTCCTCCCATTCCACCACCTCTGTCTTTCTGAGGATTACCCATTTTAGGTATTTTGGCTCTTCTTTCCAATGGTACCAAAATTAGCACACAATCTAAGCTCCAATGAATCTGTTTTAATAGATTTTAATTCTTAAATGTTGAGTTGCTGAATTTGCTGCCACTCAGCTCAGGCTCCACAGTCCCCCTCCCTGCTTTTACAGTTTTACAATATATTTACACAGGATAGCCTGGCTGAGTTGTGATATCTTGTTTGCAGTGGGGTTCTGTTTGAACAGGTTTTTACACTGTATTTACCCAGGATAGTACAGCAGAGATGCAAGATCTTTTTTTTTTTTTTTCCCAGCGGGTCCTCCTTTCACCCATTCTTATAATGCATTTAACCAGGATAGCCAAAGTGAGAGGCAATTTCTCATTTTCAGTGGGGTCCAGCTTTTAGTATATATTTTTCCACAATAGAGTAGAGTAGAACAATGGACTTATTTCATTAACTTATATAATGTGGCAAAGCAGTAGTCCATGTTTAAATTGTAATTCATGAAAACCCGACACTTCTTTTTTTTTACTTTATTTATTTCTCCTTGGCTGGGGGGTGAATTATATCTATGGTCCACCCCATCCAGCTATCTCTTTGGCCCCACCCCAGCCACAGCCAGATCTCTGACCCCTATGTCCTACACCTCCTAGCCACATCACAGTGGGTACTAACCCCACTCACCACGGAAGACTAGGGGGCTGACACCAAGGGAGCTAATTTGAGTGCCTCTGACATTACGCCGATGGACCACCTTAACTGTGCACATGGAGGCTTTCTGTGCTTGATCCCCCCACAGCACTGGAATGCAGTGATCCCTAGGATGCTTCCGTGTGCATGTCCAAGCATGGCATGTCTGGCATTGGCACATACCAACCCACAGCTGAGCACTGACTCCCAGCTCTCAGGGACCAGTGCATCTGCATTGATCACTTTCCACCCTCCCCAGAGGAGGAGATCCTCCTCCCTCCCAGTCGACTCTCCAGCACCCGAGGTCACTCCCTACCCCAGGTCACTGGCATGGTGTGAAGTATGGCATCCAGCACCACAACCCTCCACACCATCGGGCCAGCTACACACTTCTAAATTTAGCACTACACCCCTGCCTGGTCATCAAAACTAAGTTTGTAATGAGACTGCATTGGTCAAGCAGAGACTCAAATTACACTTCTCTCTCTCTCTCGCTTCTCTCTCTCTCTCTCTCTCTGTCTGTCTCCCAAGTGTGTGTGTGTGTTTGTGTGTGTGTGTGTGTCACTGTACAAAGAGAATACTGGATGGGCAATCATGCTGCACCATTTCTCTTCTCTGTTTCTCTCTCTCTCTCTCTCTGTCTCTCTCTCCTTCTCTCACTAGGAACTAGACTTTTACAGGGAAATGCTGAAAAGTGAAGCTGACCAAATGTGATAACTTGTTTGAATTTTTTGTCAACGTAAACCTTTAAATTATTTCCCCACCTTTTACAAATAAAGCTTACTATGTGCACTGAATGGAGGCTGATGACTTGGATAACAAAATATGTATTTCTGAAATCACAGACTCTAACCTACAGAATATGTATGATATGTTCATCACTGCTGAGCTTGATGGAGTGTATAGTATCATATGGCCCAGGTATTTCATTTGAATTTTGTTTTGTTTGATCCTTAAGCTTGCATCTCCTTACCCTTCCCCCCAACAACCACCGCACATACTTGTATCTAAACTTGTTCTGTAAATCAACAGCGTGAGTGCAAAACTGGAAAAGCTGTGTGCCTTATCCATTTGAATAACATAACCTGTCATATATGGAAATGTAAATCTCCTTCTCCAGGTCCTGGGGTATGGATGAAATAGGTCCATGGGAAGGGGGCACCCACAGCAGCAGAAACACTTCCAGTAGCCATGTCACCTAGGACCACATGTCACATACAGGGTCCCTTTTCCTCACTGGTGCTGGATGAAAACAACAGGTTAATGCATATTAAACAGTTCTTTTCAACAACTTGAAGAAACAACAGGGATCCCAGGTGCTTTAATCGTATTCACACATAGCTCTGGGGAGCATTAGTTAATTAGTGGGAAACACATTCAGCTTTCACATGGCTGGTATGGCCATAATAGTTTTTACCTGGACTGAGGAGGTCGCACAGTCTTTAGGGCAGCATTAACTCTGGACTGCTACTGTCACAAAAGTCTTAAGGCAGCACAAGTCCCTGAACAGTTCATAGTGCCTAACAACCCATTATTCTTAGCATCCCATTATTCTTCACAGGGACCCAAACTCTTAATGATCCCCATCTCTCTCTCTCTCTCTCTCTCTCTCTCTCTCTCTCTCTTCGTACTGGCTCAGTGGGTCCCCCTCAGAGCATGCAATCCTCATGGCTTGAGGATTTATGAGTTACCTCATGACACCTGCATCCTTTCCCAGGACTACCAGCAACTGTTCCCGGATTGAGAAGGGGGACACATCCTGTGAAGCTCCAAATCAGCTCGCTGTCTGGACACTACACTCCCTGCCACATTCTTGTCCACAGGATCCCTAGACAAATCAGTGCAGGCTGCCACGGAACTTTGAGACTTGCGACTGCTGGCTTCCCTCTTAACTTTAGCTGTCCTCCAAGATACTATGCAGCTTGTGGCTACTGCCTCCAACTTCTTCATCTGTGTCCCCCCAACTGCCACTGGATGGGGGCCGAAGCGTGCAATTGGCCTTACCCAGTCTTGACTCAGTTTTACTCCCTCGTAATGCATTCCTCCAAATGAAACTCCCCTTACCACCTAAACTGATGGGTTTATCCCCCCACGCACCCATGGTGACCTCCCAACTCATGGGAGACTCCACTCAAATGCTAAGAAGAATTAAATCCTTTTTTCTACTGGGCTAAATTAGGCCACAAAAACCCAGGCAGGGCCAAATAGAACTAGTAAAAACATAGAAATTGTCAACTGATAAGGACAGCTAGGCCCATTCAGTCTGCCCATAAGCTCTGCACTTGATTCTGACTTCTTATCCTCCTCTGCTTTAGCTCTATGGTTCCCCTATGTCTGTCCCATGCATGTTGAAATCCAATCACAGTGCTTGCTCCCACACCTCCTGTGGCAGACCATTCCATGCATCCACCACCCTCTCTGTGAAGAAAAACTCTTCACATTCCCTCTTAACTTGCTACCTTCCAGTTTCATGTCATGCCCCCTCGTTCTTGTACTCCTCCTGTATTGAAAGATGTCTCCCACCCACACCTTGTTTATGCCCTTGAGGTACTTCAATCTCCCAAGGGGGAGGTTACATAAGCATAGAAACTGACAGCAGATAATGACCAATGGGCCCATCTAGTCTGCCCATTTTTAATTAAGATCACTGTTGCTGCAAACCCAACTTGCCCTACAGCACTGTCTCTTCCACCCAACTCCTCCCTCCTAGGACTCCTTCGTGCCTGTCCCAGGCATTTTTGAAACCCACTATTGGTTTCACTCCCACTGCCTCCCATGGAAGGCTGTCCAAGAAATCCACCACCCTTTCTGTGAAGAAGTACTTCCTCACATCTCTCTCCTGAATCTACCTCCTTACAGCTTCATATCAAGACCCCTTGTACTACAGCACCTTTTTCTCTGAAACATATCTCCCTCCTGTATCTTATTAACCCCCAAGAGGTATTTTGAATGTCTCCATAATAGCTCCACTTTCCCTCCTGTCCTCCAGGGTGTACATATTGAACTTTTTCAGTCTCTCCTCATATGGCTTCTGATGCAGACCTTGCACCATTTTGACAACTCTCACCTCTCTTCTTGCTGCTTTCTCTTTTTTCCAACTGTTCCCCCTTTCACACCTTTCTCTTTAGACTGCTCTTTTCTCCCTTCTTCCTTTGCTAACCCAATACTTCCTTGAATAACTTGCTTCCTGGTGGGACTTTCTCTCCCCTTGGGATCTTCCTGCTCTCTATTTCAGCTTGTGGTGGCCAACTTTCTGCCTCCCATATTTCTTCAATCACCCCCCCCACCAGCTACATTAAATTTCCATAGTAGTAACATTTGAATTGTCCACTGAGGATTGTGGTTGCCTCCTGGATGAAAGCAGGCCATTATCTCGGTATAGGTTCTTATCCTTCCAGGTTGGCCCACAGACCTCAGTGCACACATACCTCTCCTTCCTGCACCATTCCTTCCACCATTACTCAAAGGCCTTGGTGCAGAGCTCCCTCTCCATCCACATATAGTGTAACACACACTCTCACCACTCACATTTTAAACACAGGATCAACCAGATAAATGATCTACCTTTAGCAAACATTATATTTACACATGGAGGTGACTACAGCAATTCATCTTTATGTTTAAGGCCATGAAACACCCTTATCAAGTTAATGTATTAGCAGCTGTAGTGGCTCTGATCAGAGTTTTTTTCCTTGTGGAAGGCAAACAGCTGACTCCCAACACTTGCAAATGGTTATCGGTTTTGGGGGGTGGGTGCACACCGACGCACTGTATACTCAACTGTTAGGGATATTTTTCTAGTATTGTTTGTGCATACAAAGAAATCTGAAAAATAAAATGTTTTTCCTCCTTTCTTCAAACTTTAATCAAGCTTGATTATAGTGACTTGCTCAGCTTGCTTTCATTGCTACAGCCATATTTATAATATGATTTAAATAATATCTTCCTATGTGGAACCCACGTTTGGGTCTTTCCCACTTTGGCAACTGCTCAGACAGATGGTCAGCTAACTCCCTCTGCTTCGAGGTAGTTGCTATTTTTTTTGTGTGTGTGTTTGAGCTTGCATGTGCGCGCTGTGCATTCTGCTGTTAGGGACATATTCTAGTATTGTTTGTGCAGAAGAAGAAATTGGAAAAATAACATTTTTTTTCTTCTTTGTCTTCTGACTTTAATCTGGCTTGACTATAGTATCTTGCTCAACTCACTAGCATTGCTGCAGTCTGCAGCTGTATTATTAACAATAATAATTAATATCATCTTCCTGTGTGTAACCCATGCTTGGGTCTCTCCCAATTGTACAACTACATACCTGGATGCCAGTTGACTGACTCCCGCTGCTTCTGGGCACTGGTTTCAAGTGAATACATATTCAGTGCCTTTAGCTGTTCCTCATAAGATCTGCCTTCCAGGCTATGAATCACCTTGGTCACTCTGTGTTGTACTGTGTCTAGCCTGTCTCTGTCTTTTCAGGTGAGAACTCCAGGAATGGACACAATACTCCAGGTGTGTCATTATGAGTGACCTACCCAAAGGTAACAGTACCTCCTGCTTCCTACTGTCCTCCTACTTCCTACTTTAGAGCCAAACATAGCACTGTATCTACACTTGTGAAAGTTACTACAGATTGGCAAATTGCCCTGGATTCTAAGAAACATGTGTTTGCCCTTTTTCTTGATCTCAGTAAGGCCTTCGATACTGTGGACCACAACATATTGCTTACAGCACTAAGCAATATCGGACTTGATAGTCCTGTAATCAAGTGGTTCTCCAATTACCTCACCAACAGGTTACAACAAGTCAAAGCTGCAGGTGATCTGTCTCCACAAAAAACCCTTCTATGAGGTGTTCCCCAAGGTTCCATACTAGGCCCAATCCTATTTGCAATCTATATCAATAATCTGGATACTCATTTGTGCTCTGCTAATCTTCATTTATTTGCAGACAGTACTGTACCATATACCACAAATTCCTCCTTGGTCATGGCCCACGAGAATTTACAGTAAGACTTCATTACTCTCCAACATAATCTCATCAAACACAAGCTCCTCCTCCTCAATGCCAAAAAGACTAAAGCCATGATCCTTTCAACAAAAGCAGGCCACGGACCAACACATATTTCCCAGATTGTAAGACTCCTTGATGAACCCCTTGAAATAGTTGACACCTTTAAATATCTAGGAATCTGGCTGGATAATAAGCTTAACTTCCTGTGCCATCTGAATGAAGTTTTAAAGAAATCAAGAAAGCAGTTAGGCTTATTCTTTCATATTAAACATCTGCTTACCTTAGAAGCTAGAAAAAGACTAGTACAATCTACATTCTTACCTATACTGGACTACATTGACTTTCTCTACATTCATTGTCCCTCAATGGTGCTCAGCAAATTAGACACTCTATACCACCGAGCCCTAAGATTTATCTTCAACCTACCCCTTCGTACTCACCATTGCCTACTGTACCAGGAATCGGGGTAGCCATCACTTTCAGTTAGGAGGAAAAGAAATGCTCTTCTCTGGCTTTATACAGCACTTTCCAATAATCTTCCTACTTACATTTCAAGTTTATTCGAATGAGCCAAGGGTTCCTATGGCCTGAGACATTTCTCTATACTCTGCTTCCAGATTCCTAGAGTGAAAACAATATATGGCTCGGCTGCAATCAATTTTTCACTCCCTTCGCTATGGAATACCATGCAAAGCTCATTAAATCTTTCCTCACTTCCAGGCCTATTCACATTCAAAGATTTGCCAGCCTTACTTTTGAAGGAAACTTGCAACTGTTTTAGATGACTCCAAGCCATTAGCAGCTGGCCCCTCTCACAATTTCTACAACTAGAATCTCACTGAAGACTCATCCCTTTAGGGGACATCCAGCACTTCTAGCCTACTCTCTTTTATCCTGACTCTCTTCACCCCATCCTCTTCCAAAAACACACCCTTTCCCCTGCCTTCCCTGTCCCTGCCAACCACCAACAAACTGGATATAGTCTAGGATTGTTGGCTCTTCTCTTTTTCATGTAAAGGTTTTATGTATGGCACTTCTTCATAACCTTGGCAGGCCATTAGGTACTGGCCTATTGAGCCTAATCTGTAAAATGTTTTTTTGCATTATTGAGTTACCTTATCTGTGACCATGTATTGTATTGTATTGTACAAATGTCCAGGACCACTTTGAAAATGAGCTTGCTATATGGTGTTTATGCCTGGTTAAATAAAGTGATTGACTGATACTGTCAAACCCTCTCCCAGTGTACCCTACCATCCTATTAGCATTGCTAAAGGCCTTGTTATAGTGACTAGTTTGTTTAAGTGAGTCACCGATGATGCCACTTATGTCTCTTTCCTCTGATGTTGGGTGCAGCTGAACCTCTCCAATCCAGTACTCTGTTCTGGGGGTTTTGTCCCAAAATGCATCACTTTGCATGTTTTAGCATTGCATTTCAGTTACCAGATTTTGAACCAGATTTCCAGCCTTTTCAGGTCTCTCTACAGTTCCCTTATCCCCTCCACATTGTTAACTCTACCACAGAGTTTAGTGTCATTTGTTAGCAGACACAGCCTGCCATGGATTTTTTCTCCTATGCTGCTGATTAACATATTGAAGAGGACAGGGCCTAGGACAGATTCTTGTCATACTCCAGTGGTATCCTCTCTTTCCACTGATCTGAGCCCATTCAACACAGCTCTCTGCTTCCTTTCTCAAAGCAACTCTCTACCCTTTTAACGTTTTCCCTAGCTGTACCCAGATTCCCCATCTTCTTCAGCAGCCTTCAGTGTGGCAATGTCAGACAGAGATGGTAACAAAAATGCTTGGTCCTTCCCCATCAAAGATGCAGTAGTTGAGCAGCAGCAAACATAATATGAAGGTGTGAGTGTACTGCTGACAAACAGGTCAGGGCACATTGGCCACACAAGATGATTATTTGCCCCTTCAAATGCTGCTGCTTCCAGCAGCAGCATTATGACTTTGGTTGACACCATGGAAATAGTCAAGTCATTTTACAAGTGCTAGGAGGACACTATGGTTGCCTGTCAATGATACCACCAATGTGTCTTCTTCGGCCGGCCCAGTGGCGCTGAGGGTTGAGGTGCTGGGTGCCACACATCGCACCACACTGGCAACCCATGTTTGGGAATGAGCAAGGGTTACCGTGGGTAGGCAGAGAGGAGATGGATTCAGTGTCTGATGGACTACTCTCCATCTCTGGAGAGGGGGGTTTCCAATGGCCGGTGCCCACCTGACCCCTAGCAGAGGCTGTGGTTTGATGGTACAGAGCCGCATACCATGGGGGCAGGGATGTGGCAGACACTTGACAGGGGCACGCACGGAAGGGTGAGTGCACCCAGTCACTGGCGTCATTGCATGCCATAAGACCGTAGGGGAGAAAAGCAGAAAATGGGCAACAGTCGAAGTGGCTTGATGGATGTCTCTGAGCACCTGCGCTGGCTCCAGAAGGGGATCACCATATGGGTCTGACTTGGCGGGGGAAGTTGGCCACCCCCTGCCACCCCCACCACAGGAGGTAAGCTATGGGGCAATAAAGGTGATCGCCCTCCAAGGAGACCAGTATGGATCAGATGGCAGCCGGAGGAAAGGGATGCAAGGATAGATAAGAAGCAACACCTCATAAAAAAAAGCTTCTTCAACCCTTCCCACTGGCACCAGTGTCACTGCCACATAAGCCACAACCTGCACAGCTGTGATCCTGCCATCCCACTGCCACTACCAGCTCCCCAGCTTTGGTTGCAACAGTTCTTCCAGAAGCCACTCCTGCACTGTAACCCAGACCAGTTCTGCCACTGTGATTCATTCCACATCCACCACTATGACCCAGAACACTCCTGCCACTTCTCTGGACACAGCCATATCTACCACTGTAACCCCTGGGGACCAGTACTGCTACTATGATACCAGCCCTTCTTACCACTGTGGCTCCAGCCAGAACCACAGCTATTTCCACTACTGTATCCACCGGTAATGTGATCCTTCTTGTTTCTCAGCCTGTCTCCAGTACTGTAAAATACTGTAAAATATGATAGTGTAGATGAGAAGAGCCCTCATCAGGATCTGAGTGCTTCCCACCAGCAGAGGAATTGCCACATGCTCGACTGAACTGACTAGGCCCCGCTACCCTGACTGGTACCAGCTATGTTCATTTCCTTTATTCTAATGCAGTTTCTTAATACTTACTACTTGATACCCAGCCATTGAATCAACACAGGCCCAGTGCAAGTCACACTACAGTACATAGGCGTAGCTGGGGGGGGAGGCCTGGGTGACCAGAAACCCTCCTTCCATCTTACTGCCAGTTTGTTTGTGTTCTGTAGGTGGTGGACATAAATAACAAGCATTTGTCAATGCCGAATGTTGCTTGCTTGTATGTGCTGTTTAGGTATTTGTTTAGTTTTAGTTTATTGTTCTAGGAATTACTACCTTTGAGCCAGAGGCTCTTTTACAAAGGTTCCACGTCAATTAGGTACAGTACAAAAGGTTACATAGATAACACAACAATTTGTGTTGTGTCAAGAGCAAGAAAACATATACAAATACATATCAAATCACTTGTGCAAAAGGACATGAGATATCAATAATCACATTATTATTACAAGAAAGAGGTCATGCCAGATTAGGAGAAACACATAGGGAAAAGTCCAGAACAGAGAGGGTAAGTGAATGGTGTGGGGAGCAGACAATAGCAAGAAAAGGTTTCCCAAACATGTCTTTGTCAAATAACGGAACAGGGTGGGTAGTGAGAAAATAGGAGGTTTAATCAGGGCAGTCACAGGAGCTGGAGGTGGCAAGGTGAGAGAAAAGCCTTGATTTGAAAATACCTAGAGAGGTGGAGGCAGTAATATGAGTGCTGAGGGCATTTAGCCAGCTGGGAGCATGATAGGAAAATGATCTTTGTCCCTGAGAAGTCCGGCATCAGGGGACTTGGAGAGGCTGGTGTTCTGATCTTCTGGTAAAACGGGTGCTAGCGCTCGGGCATAACAGGTCTTGGATACAGGGTGGAGTGAGGCCCAGAGTGGATTTTTTCGCCATCAGGCAGGTAAGGTACTTTATCCGGTTTGAGAGTTGCAACCAACCTGAGTCAGCATAGAGTTCACATGTGTGGGTACGTTGATGTGCACCAGTGAGCAGCCGACAGGCTTTATTTAGGGATGTTGTAATGCGACTAAGTGCTGTAGTAGTGGCAGATCCGTATATAACTAAGCCATAGTCAACGACTGAGATGATAGAAGATTGGATGGCAATCCTCAGTGCAGAATGGGTAAGAAGCTGTCAGTTCCGATACAGAATCCCAATTTGCTGATTAATAGTTTTTGCTGTACTATCAATGTGAGTTGCAAGGTTAGGCCTTGATCAAAGTTGATTCAAGATATTTGAAAATTGGCACTTGTTCAAGGGTATTTCCAGGTATGTATTAATGGTGAGTGGGACTTGCCGCTTTGTTTTGGCGGGTTAGAGAAGAGCATGGATTTAGTTTTTGTGGTTTAGAACCAGCTTATGTTCAAGGAACCACATCTCAACTTTGGAAAAAGCATGCTGAAGGTTGAGGCGTAAGAGGTTCGGATCTTTATGAGTGGCAAGAATCACGGCATCGTCGGCATAGAGGATTATTGTTCAGGGCAGGATTTGGGGAGGGAGTTTAGGAAAAGGCTGAAAAGGAGGGGGCCCAGGATGGATCCCTGGGGAACTCCTGAGCGAACCGGTTTTGAGTCTGAGAGAACTCCAGCTACTTTTACAGATTGAGAGCGCTGAGCAAGGTAATTTTTTACCCAGCCACCAGGACCCTGCGAGAGCCCTAGGGATAGAAGTTGTTTGATAAGTAGGCCATGGTGAACTGTATCAAATGCCTTGGTTAAGTCAATGTAGACTGCTCCAGTTAGGTTTCCTTTGTCCATGGCATTGTGGATTGCTCCTGAGAATTCAAGTAGGGCAGTCGATGTGCTGTGCCCTTTCCTAAATCCATGCTGCTGAGTGCATAGGATGTTGTGCTTTTCCAGGTAGTCTGAAAGTTGGTCCACCACCAAGCGTTCAAGGGCCTTAGAGAGAGGTGGTAGTATTGATATCGGGGATAGTTACCAGGCAGTGACTTATCACCACTTTTGTGCACCGGAGTGACAACTGCAGCCTTCCATTTCCTAGGGAATTGGCTGTAGCAGAGGGAGAGATTGAAAATTTTTGTGAGGGGGAGCAGTACTTCCTCCAGAGTGAGGGACAAGTTTAAGGTCAATAGTGTCGCTGCTTGCTCAGGACTTAGAAATGGCCTTTACATATTTATAGACTTCATGTGCCTTTACTAGTTTGAAATGGAAGGGTGGTTTGGTTGGAGAGGCAGTAGTAGAAGTAGAAATTGGAGGGTCAGCATCAGTGAAGAAATCAGATGAGAGGACACCACTAAGGTCTGTGAAGGTATCATTTAGGGTGTTTGCAATGATCTCTGGGTCTAATGTAGTGGTTCCATCCACATTCATTATTGTAGGAGAGGATTTGGACTGCTGACCCATGATATTCTTTATGTTGTCCCAGAAGAATTTCCCTTCGCCCCAGGAGTTGGAGAGGGCATTCTTTAAGTAGGAGCTCTTCATCAAGTGGATCTGTTTAGTACATTGGTTGTGAGCCTGTTTATACTTTTGAATGTCCGACAGAGTGCCAGTAGCTCTTGCAGTGGCTCAGAGGTGATCCTACTTTTGAGTTGTGCCAATAGCTTTGCCGTGAGCCAGGGATTTGTGAGTGCTTTGATTTGGCGCTTTTTTACTGGTGCATAGGTGTCACAGGCAGTGTTGAAAGTAGTAATAAAGTAATCAAGGGCTAGGTCAACATCTTGAGTTTTGTAAATCAAGGACCAGTCTATCTGCCTAAGACAGGTCTTGAGATGAGTAAGATTGCCATAAGGTAGGACTCTGCTATAGATGGTTTTTGGAGGCGGCTTACGAAACTTATTTGTCCAGGTACATATTATTGGAGAGTGATCACTGAGCGAGTCAGGGAGAACACTTACATTGGTTATATGGGTAGGGTGGCTGGTAAGGATCCAGTCAATGAGGGTGCTGGTCCCTGATTTGTAGTTTTTCCTGGTAGGGGAGTTTACCACTTGTGTTAAATTTACTGCTAGGATGGCATCTTTGTTTGACCCTGCATCAGGGGCAAGCCAATTTATATTAAAGTCCCCAAGGAGAAGGAGTTCGATGTCAGAAGGTTGTGTGCTTACGAACTGGAGGACAGCCTGTAGGCCAGAATCAGGATCTTTTGGTGGGATATAGACAGCAGCAATCGTGAGGACTTTGTTTTGGGCACCAAGTAGTATCTTGATAGGGAGGAGTTGCACTGAGGTTTCTGTGGTGGGGTAAGAACCAGGGAGACAGGTGAGGTAGTCCTTTATGTAGATTGCACACCTTGTAGCCTTGTATAGAGATGGCATGATCCGGAGTATTAGGTGTCAGCCAAGTTTCGACGATGGCAAAGATATCCGGGTTGTGTTGGCTGGCAAAGATTTGAAGGGAGGCCAGTTTTGGAAGGAGACTGCAGATGTTTAAGGTAGCAATTTTGAGCCCCCCCTCCATTTTGGCAGGCTTTGTTGTACTGTAGGAGACAGGGCCAGAATTTGAGTGGACACTTCCTGATATCAAGAGGAGGAGGTAGGAGTTTAAGAGACAGTTGCTGTACTTTGTAGTCAATAGAATTACACTTGAGGCTTATGCAGCTTGGACCAGTGCAGGCGTCTAGGGACCCAGAGCAAGGAGATTGTTAGTAATAGAGGATGATATGTCCATTTATCCTTGTTGTAGCTTGTCAGTTGCACCCAGTTACTTGCAGATAGGTACCTGGTGGTTAAGTCAAAAGCCAAAAGAATGATCAACAGCTGAGGTCCAGAGTCACTGAAATGATAAAATTCCTGAAGGTGATTAACTTTGCCTGCACATATGCAGGATGTGAAAATCCCTTTGTCTGTATGCTTCTTTGTTATTCAAACAGGTTGCTGAAAAGCCCACATACAGATCATGGAGCAGGTCAGACGAAAATGTGGATTGCAGCAGGACCCAGAGTCACCAAGTTTGTCAGATGTAGTTGCTTCACTTATGTTTTGCTTGGGATAGCTTCCAAAAAGTTGATTTTAAAATGAAAATAAAGATACCTGATGATGATTTTTTTGCAGAAGTCCAGTCTAGGAGACTTTCACGGATGTAGTGAGCAAGAATGGTATAGTTACCACAAGCAGAATAACATGTAAATCCACAACAACTAAGCTACAGACACAGACAAACACAAGCAGCCACCACACAGACCCAGGGAGCGTGGAAGTGATAGTCCCATGCCTTCCTCCCAAGACATCCACTGTGTCTTTCCGTTCAGTATTCAGAGAAGAGTGGGAGGGGCAAGGGCCACAGCAGTATAGCAGTTGCCAAGGGAGTGAAGAGGTGGACAATAGTCCATTCAAAGGCAAAAGAGTCCTGCAGGAGCTCACTAAATTGAAGGTGGACAAAGCGATGGAACCAGATGGCATACGCCCAAGGATATTAACAGAACTACGAAGGGAGATAGCAGTACCTCTGGCAGCCATGTTCACCGAGTCATTCAACATGAGTGAATTGGAGGAGGGCACATGTGGTCCCTCTACACAAGTCTGGCAGCAGGGAGGAGGCAGGGAACAATGGGCTGTTCAGCCTCACCTCAGTAGTGGGGAAGATCATGAAGACATTGCTTAAAGAAAGGATAGTGGGGCATCTAGATGCCATCGGAGCCCAGGACCATAGACAACATGGATTCACAGTGGGGACATCATATCAGATAAACCTGGTTGATTTCTTTGACTGGGTGACAAAGGAAGTGAATCAGGGTGGGGCAGTGGACAACGCTTACCTTGATTTCAGCAAAGTCTTTGACACCATCCCATATAGGAGGCTGTTAAACTAGCTGGGTAGGCTGGGCATGGGGGAAAGGGTGGTAAACTGGATTAGAAACTGGCTAACAGACAGGAGGCAGAGAGTGGTGGTAAATGGTGTGCAGTCTAGGGAGAGGGGGCGACCAGTGTGGTGCTGCAGGGATCGGTCCTGGGGCCAGTTCTGTTCAATGTCTTCATTAGTAATATTGCAGAACATCTGAAGGGAATTTTTTCACCAAATTTTCAACATAGGCATTTTAAGATCTCTGCTCATGAACAGTGTCACTGTGATTTTCTTAATCTGTCCCAAACATTGATTGCACACACCAGCTGTGCCATTGTGCGCTACATGCATGAAAACACATTTTGGGTGACATGTGAAAAATGACAGCTATACTGCTCATAAGGAGGTGTGGTAAAATGGCAATGTTGAAAATCTAGAGTCAAATATTAAAAATTCGCGAACTTACGAGTGTACGTAGGAACTGCGCAACGCACACTCGTAAAACAGTAATTTTTAGGAATTTTTTCACCAAATTTTCAGCATTGCCATTTTAAGACTTCTGCTCATGAACAGTGTCACTGTGATTTTCTTAATGTGTCCCATACATTGATTTTGCACACCGACTGCGCCATTGTGCACTACATGGGAGGAAACACGTTTTAGGCGAGATGTGAAAAATGAAAGCTGTACTGCTCATAAGGAGGTGTGGTAAAATGGCAATGTTGAAAATCTGGAGTGCAAATATTGAAAACGTGAACTTACGAGTCGCGTAGGAACTCATAGCAGTACCTCGAAAAACAGTCATTTTAAGGAATTTTTTCACCAAATTTTCAACATAGACTTTTTGAGAGCCCACCTTATGAACACTAACAGTGTCATTTTGTTAATCAGTCCCGAAAGGTGATTTCATGCAGTGACTGCGAAATCACCCTTCGGGCCTGATTAATGCCATGACAGTGCAATAATTCATGAGGAGGGGTCCCAAAAACCCTATGTGGAAAATTTGGGCCCAAAATTCCCAAAAATGCCTGAGATATGCAACAAAGTTGAAAAACCCCTATCTATCCCATTATACAGCTTACCTGCATTTCCTCAGTTCGCGGTCGGCTTTGAAGAGTGCAGACGTGTTCCCGGTCCACCGACGATAGTCGCGCTGAGCCCAGAGGCATGGGGGGTGAAGGGGGTTGTGGGGAGGCAGGGTGCACAGTGGTGGGTGTGGTTGTGGGAGGGGCAGGGAGAAGCGAGAGGGACAGTTTTTTGTATTTACAGGTTTTTTTGACTAAGACTGACGAGGGCGCTTATGCGGCAGCTGGAAGGCTGTTGGGGGCTGGAGCTGATGGGGATTGGGCACCTGTTGGCCATAAAATCATTTTTCCATGCTGGGGTGTGCTCCCAGTGTGGCACCTGGATGCTTTGGGGGGCGGCCGACGGGGATTGGGCACCCCCGTTGGCCATAAGACATTTTGCCATGCTGGGGTGGGCTCCCAGAGTGGCACCTGGATGCTTTGGGGGGGCATGGAGCCGATGAGGGATTGGGCACCCCCGTCAGCTGTACAGTGTTGGGGGAGGAAGGCGCATGAGCACGAAGTGTGCATGCGTGCGCATGCATGTGGGGGGGAGCTCTGCTCACTGAAGCGGAGCTCTCCCTTTCAACTGTATGCCACTGCATTTTCAACTGCTGTCATGGACAGCTGCAGCAGTGATTGGGGAACTGGGGCCGTGCCTGCAAACACACTGACTGCATTGGAAGACGGGTGCCACACCTCCGAAAACTCGGATGAAGGCACTATGTTTCTTGCACATGCGTGCAAGCAACATAAAAATTAACAGAAAGGCAAACCCAAACTGTGCTGTTTATAATCTATAGTTATATGACTCAGTCCATTAAAGTTCCAAATTAAATTAAGCTAACCTAGCTATGAAAGGTTGTGATACGGGGACTATGCCCTGAGTTACTCAGTTCCTTAGTCCAGCTGAATCTCACTCTGCTTGCAGTGTGTAAAATCACAGCAGCAATGAGTCCCTCCTCCAGTTGGTTTGGCTCCTTGCTCTGATGCAGGCCTTGGTGATGGCATGCAAACCACTTCAGCTGGTTCAGTCATACCTCTTCTCCTCTCAGCATATAGCAGATGGTTTCTCCCTCTGAAGTCACAAGTGCAGCTTCAGCCTAGGGAGCTGTACAATGTCAGACCAGTACACCGTATCTTGTCATCCAGTCCCTATGTACTATGATAACCAGTGGGAGGCCGTGGAACCAGCTGGGTGACTTCCCAGACTCAGAACTGCTCTTTATAAAGCATAGCTAGGGGTTGGTAATGTGTTTTTTACACACAGCTGAAAGGTGTAATGCCTCATAAACCTAGAGATCAAATCACGATGGGTTTATTAAGGCATCACATACCAAGAGTGAGTGTAGAAAACATTATACCCCTACTTATACTTTATTTTTTATCATTTCTGAGTTTTACTGTCTCCAGTTTGTGGTTAGCACTGGACAGCTGTGCCAGGCATTTCCTTCTTCCTAGTCCTGTTGCCCGTCATAGAGTTTGGAAAAATATTTTAAATTCTTGCCTTGATTATTTTGAAGTTCTGTCCCAGCTCCACTGCTTGCCCTGAAGTCCAGTACCAAATAATGTTGCAGCATTTTTGGCAGTAACAAGTGGTTTTGGTGGTTGGCAATGGTTTCAGCAATCAGCAGTTTTCAAAGAGCGCACTTGTCCTACAGTACTGTCTGTTGATTGACCTTTCTCAGTGGTCATGTGCTTGCTATAACAACTTTCTGGTTATAATGACAGATTATACTATGTGGTTATCTGTGTGTAATTATGACTAGACAGTAATTACATCTAAATTAAGCCTGCTGTTCAGCAAAGCCTCTCCAAATAATTGGAGAGTGTTGGCAGGATGGATTTCCCTTGCAAATATCTCTCCTGCCTGCTTTACTTTAAGTGTCATGTGATTACCAGCAGTACAGGAATTCTGCCTAGTCTTTGCAGATGTGGGGACTGGTTCCTCCAACTATGAGCAGCAGCTCTCCCCTGTCTGACATCAAAGACAGTCACACAAGAACCAACCGAATTCTACAACAGCCCCTGTTGTTTACTGGGGATATCCAGCTCATATTTGGTCCATGGAGCTGCTAGTCATTTGCAGAAATGTGGGAAGTCTGTTACTTGTTAATCAGCTGGCTACATAAAAGTCACACCAGTGCAGATAAAGTCCTTTTTTCATACAGCTTTTTACCACTCTGGAGAACCCTACTCTTGTCCCCACCTCTCCTGGCTGGCACCTACCTTCTCTAGACCTAACCTGGAGCAAGTCTCCCACAGTTTTGCCACTGCAGCAGGAGAAGGAAGGCTGTGCCCCCCCCTCCAGGCAGCATGGGTGCGGGAAAGTGCACAGGGCAGCAGTCAGTCCTCAGGTTCTTTATTTCATTTCTTCCCAGGTGCCCTTGCCATGGCAACACTTCCGGACATGCACAAGGAGGCCTACATGTCCTGCAGAACCATGGCCCCTCCCACAAGTCACTCAATTGTTTGCACTACTACCAAGCCTCCACCCAGTGGCAGTCAAAAGCCAAATCAGCTGACCACACCTCCCTTGGAGGGGACAGCAGTCTCTGGGATGCTCAGTTCTCTCCCAGCATGTTGACCTCTGGTAACCTGTACTCATTCCTGAACACAAGTTGTCAGCATGGCAGGAGGTAAGGTGTTCAGTGTCTTAGCTCTCTAGCCACTGGACCTGCTGATAAAGTCCTTCTCAGATCCATCAGCCCTCTAGCTCTCTGTGGCAGTGTTTGATGACTGATTGACTACTGCAGTCCTGACATTACCCCACTGCCATGCTGTGGGGTCAGAGGTGAGATTGATGGCACCAAAAATGTAGTCCAAGGGGCACTGACACACTAGAGTCTTTATTCAAAAAATTCCTGCCACAAGCACGCATTCTTTGCCCCTGACATTGAATGCTTGTACATCTGGTTAAGTTGGGGCATCTGCCTGGGCATTCCCAACACAAGTGTGAGTGCCAATGCACCCCATTCTTGGCAGCAGCAAAGCTGATGATATGTAGGTGCAGTAGGTGTAATGAAATCCTGGTGCTCCTTTTCCCTTCAGCTATCTTTCTTAGCCCAGGTCCTTGGGGCAGGTAGGGCACACAGCATGGCAGGTAACTAAGTGACTGGACTCTGTGAAGCCATAAAGTAAGCTGCCACATGATGAGGGGGTACATATTGTTTATCTGGACTTCAACAATGCCTCTAACACTGTTGCACATGACAAACATTTGGCAAAGTACAGCAGCTTGGTATACTTGAGACATATACAAGGTAGATTGCTAACTGGCTTTAGAACAGGAAGCAGAGAGTTGTGGTGGACAACCACTATTTGAAGAAAGGGGTACATACTGGCATACTTCAGGGATCAGTGCTGTTCAACATTTTCATCAAGAAGCTGTGAATTGGACTGCTGACTCAGTGCTTAAAGGAGTAGTACACCCTCATATCTTGTAAATGTTATTTGTTTCTTTGTAGCTGATGGGGATCTATGTGTTTGCTTTAGCCTGCTTTCACTGTTCACACCAGCCCCTGTAACTAGCCTGGGGGTCTCAGTTTTCTGGTTGTTGAAATCCCATTGTCCCCGAGAGCCATAGCACCCATTTATAAAATGTATCTCTATGCTGAAATTACACATAAGCTGGAAAAAGTCTCAAAAAAACACACAGACTGAATGCAGTTTAAAGGGAAAAAAGCCTTGTATTACTTCTAAGACAGTTTGTAAAGCTAATTGAAATTAAATGTGGTATTTCACACCTTCCTACAACTTCTTTGTTGAATTCTAAGTAAACAGAGAGGCATACTGTGGAGTCTAAAGGGTGCTGACACATTAAGTTCTCATGTGCGAATGCAGCTCTCAGGCACAATGAGATTTCAATAATTAGAAAATGAAGACCCCTAGGTCTGGAATGAACAGTGAAAAAAAGACTAAAACAAACATATCCCAACCAGCTAAATGAAAAGAGTAGTCTGTTGAAAAGGAAACACATAATGCTTACAAGGTATGGGGGTGTACTACTCCTTTAAGTTTACTGATAACACCAAGGTTGCCATGGTAGTGGACTCCTTTGAGTAAACTGACAAACTTCATGAAGACAGGAAGAATCTGGGTAATTGGTTAAACTTCTGGAGCCTCCGATTCAACATAGCCAAACACAAGGTGTTACACAAGGGGAGAAAAAAACAGAGGTAGGACCTGCACACTGTGTGGGGAACATATTGCTGCAGTGGAAGAAGAAAAGGACCATGGGAGATAATAGACAAGGAGATAATAAACGACAAGCATCATGCAGGTGATGCAAGACAAATAAAAGAATGCAGGGCGTGCATCAATAGGGGGTGGTCAGCAGGGCACAGAAAGTCACCCTGCCTCTTTACAAGGCCCTGGCTGAGCCCCACCTGGAGTAGCACATCCTCCTAAATACCAAAATAACACTCAATAGTATGAAAATAAAAGCTATGAGGGGAGGGTGATGGTCCTTAACTTGTTCTCATTGGAGAAAGGCAGCTAAGAGGGTATATAATCACAGTGCTACACATACTAAATGATATCAATAATATTGATTAGACAGAGGTGTTTGATCTGGTATTCACCAGAATGACACAGGGACAGACCCTGAAACATAGAAGTGGCATAATCATTTGTAATGTTACAATGCAGTTCTTCTGCCAGTCGTAGGGGACCATAAGGAACAGCCAACCAGCACAGACATTCAATATGATGACAGTAAAGTCCTTCAAGGTAAGCCTGGACAAATTGCTACTTACCAAGAAAATCACCGAATACCCTGGATACTAGACTGAGTAGGAACACTTCTGATGTAGTACATATTTGCACAGCATATAGATTTTTTTCCATTTACTTTATTTTTTTTGTGTGTTCTTAATAACCAGGTAAGTGCACTAGGCAATCAAGGCAGGACAAATTTTATTTATAGGTTACCCATTCCTATAGGCTCTCGATGCATTTATCTGCTTATGAAGCATGGGTGGACTTACTTGACCCAGCGTCTGTTCTAATTACTCTGTTTATATGTTGAAGAAGACTACCTTACTACCCTACATTTCCAGAAGAAACAGCTGTAACCACCTTATACCCTGGCATTGCACTTCCCTTCAGGCATGATAGTTGCTAAAGAAACAATATAGCCCAAAATGATTTGGGATATCAGTACTCTGTCAATCATTGCAGGTCTGGGTCTCCATAAACATTCTTATTGCATTCTTCTATGCAGAGGGGACTTTATCAATGTCAGTGTAATAAATAACATACTGTAGAAAAACTAGTTTTGTAAAAAGGCATACTGTAATCCAATTTTAACAGCCCAACAAAAATTTCATAGAGAAAATACACTTCACCAAGACATTCAGTTGGACAAAACAGTACAAGCAAATGTCATGTTTCCCTGACTGATTATGAGAAGGACCATGTAGTAAATTATTAACCCTTTCAGTTGACCTGCAAACTATCTCCATCCAATCACAGATTAAGAATGGGCAACTAACTAAATCAGAAGATAAATCAGAGTAATATGATATAAAACACTAAACATTTTAATTCCCAGAATGGATGCATGACTAAATGCAACAGTTCAATGCATGGTGAAATGTACTTCAAAAACATATCCCATTTTCTAATACTGTTTGTATGTTTTTTTTTAGTTGTTTAACCAGAGTAGCACACTAAGCTGAAAGCTTTTTTTACAGGAGCGACTGGGAAGTTAAGTGACTTGCTTACGATCACACAGTATGAAAGTGGAAGCTGTAGGATTCAAACCCAGGTCTGGTCTGCTGGATGTCATCAGATCTGCAGCTAAAAGCCTTAAACC
Source organism: Neoceratodus forsteri (assembly GCA_016271365.2). Lineage (NCBI taxonomy): Eukaryota > Metazoa > Chordata > Ceratodontiformes > Ceratodontidae > Neoceratodus > Neoceratodus forsteri. The sequence goes on from CM057454.1 coordinate 816,884,111, forward strand.
ACTGCGCTATACTGCCTCCCTGACATATGTAACATAAATCTATTTTATAATTTGCCTTGTTTACAGAGCTTCTTTATGAAGTTCATTCCTGGGCATTTCTTGAAATGAGTCCTCCTGTTTGGACATGAAGTTTATTTTGCCCCTTTGCTTATAATACACAAACTACATCTAGTCACAGAAGAGAATTGTATTTCCCCACAAGCAGCTTTTCAAACCTTCTGTATGCATTGATAGATTGTCCAGTTCTCCAAGCATGTTAATGCTCTTTAGTTAGCATACTGTACATATCTCTCAGAATAGTGACTCTCCTTACATCTTCTTACACTCATGCATGTTGTGCTGAAAGAACGGTAGAGGATCCCCTCCTGTAGTGATTTGGTAACAGTACTCCTACATTTTCCCATCTGATCAGTCCATATGGTTCCACAATGTTCTAAAATGTTGTTCAAAGAATTGATGAGTACTATATAAATCTCTAAACAACTATTACTGTACTTAAATTCTGGTACTGCTGAAGTTTCAAACAAGTGTGGATGGTGCAGTATCTTAATTAACAGGTTATCTGGAAAGTCAGTGAGCACACTAGTGTACTTGATCCATTTACCTAGGAAAATTTATTTGAATAGTTCTCTGTCTTAACTTCTTTCTTGGATGTTGCCTCAATATGAAGCATTTCGAACAGTGCATACAGTATCTGCATATTTTTAAGTCTTATTTCCTTTCAGATACATTTTCTGATAGAAAATGTTCCTGAAATGTTTCCGGCCATGTTTGCAATTTTTCAGAAACATTCTGACATAGCAAAACAAGTCAATACTAATCTGCAGCAATGTCAACTAAAGAGAGCAGTTTTATTGTGTATGGTTTAATAGAGGTTTAACTATGTATTCAGTTTTGTTGACTAAAGATAACTAAATATAATAACAACAGAATTTGCCACCACATAAGGACCGCTTGGCCCACCTAGTCTGCTCATTTTTCTCTTCCTCTAGCATCACCGAAGATCCTACTTGATATAATACAATAACAGTTTAATGAAGCAAAATAGTTGTTCAAATGACCATATAGCCATGTACAATGTGCCATATGACCCAGCACTTCTGTTTAGTAAGATATCTGATGGTTAACTACACTACAGAATGTTCATAACAAAGACATCAGCAAGATTGAAAGCACCCTAGTGAACTGTTTGTCAAAAGACAAACTTTTATAGATGTTTCTAGTTTGTGTAGGTATTACTTAAATCACATTAAGCAAGCAAGACATGACAAGGTGTGGGTTATGGCCTGATAAAAGCATGCCCCAGGTGCGTTAGGAGGCATGAGGAACTTGCACAAAGTGCCTATAGCACCTGGGAAGTGCTCTTATCAGGCCATAACCCACACTTCGGAGTGTTTTACTGTGCTTATAAAATGGGCTCCCAGTGAAAAAAGTTAATTAAAAAATGCACGTAAAAAGTGGAGGAAAATACAATGTCATAGGAAAAAAAAAGTAGTCTATACCATCCTTTTGTACTGGGCATGTTTGATTAAAATTAAAGATCAAAAGCAGATATATTACAAACATATTACTCCTTTTCCCTAACATAAGGACACTTGGGCCTTTTTGTTACATATGAATGAAGAAATTGCCATTTATCATATACTGACACTATTTTAATGCTCTCCTATTTGATAGTTTCACAGAAAACCCCTCATACATTTTTAAACCAGCTGGCAGAATCTTGGGGGAGTGCTCATTTCATTCAGGCAACAATGACATCATTTTTCTCAAGGTCCTGGAAGCTCAGTATACACATGTACATACGTACATACGTACATACATGAGATTGCAAAATGGGAGCAACTCATATTTACTTTCAATTGTCTGAGGATCTTTGCCTATAGAATTGTATCAATAAAATATTACAGATAAATATTTACTTCCACAGATTAAACAATAATATTTAGGGAACACTACATTAAAATAAGGAGGAAGCTGTTGGGGCTTCATTCTGGGCAGGAAGAGAACAAAGGAAACAAAAATGTTCACATTAAGAGCCTGTCATGTTGCTGATGTTTTTTTTTTGTTGGGGGGGAGTGATACTGAGCTCCAAGTGTTGATCATCTTAAAGAAATTGATAGATATTTACTCATGGGTTGGGATATTCAAAGCGGTTGTGCATGCACAACTGCGAAAATGCACCTGAGAGCGATATTCAGTGGCAGCAACTGTGCAACGCAAGTAGCAGCGTGCCAATGTGCAATGGCAATGTATGCAAGGGCAAGGGGCATACTCATGAATATGTGGCACAGTGTGATATTCAACCCCCGACCAATGGCGCAAGCGAGAAGCAAATGGCAGTTACACGGAGCAGATCTGAGCCTATAAAAACAGGGAGCAAGTAGGAGGAGGGCACTTGCGCCAGAGGGGAGCAGGACAGAGTGAGACAGACAGGCCATCAGCCCACAAAGAAGGGGACAGTGAGAGAGAAAGATACAGAGACCAGGACAGAGAGGGAGAGACAGTGTGAGAGAGAGTGTGTGTGTGAGAGAGTGTGACAGACAGGGAGGTGATGGTGGGTGTGAGAGAGTGTGGGCACGACACAGTGCCACCAGGCCCACGTGGAGTGACACAGGCACCTACAGGGGTGTGAGACAGAGGCTGCAGGCAACAGCCAGACAGCCAGGGGCAGGGTACAGAGGAGTGGGGCCTGCAGAACAACACGCACAGCCACACACAGCTGGGTGGGCCAGTGTAGCCAGACACCCAGGGGGGACAGAACAACAGGGGGCATGGTCAGTGCGATTTTCCAGATGGAGGCTGTAATGAGGGGAGGGGGGAGGCAGTGCACCACGACCGTGGAAGCACTGGTCAGCGGTACACCCGGCACAGGTGGTACCGACCGCACATCAGCTATGAGACCTATGCTGACACTGAGATCGTGGGCCGGTACTGCCTGAACCGGGCAATTCTGAGGCAGCTCTGTGAGCTGTGCAGTGAGGATATGCAGGCCACGCCCTGACAGTGGAGACAAAGGTAGCAGCTGTCATGTGCCTGCTCACAACGGGCACCTTCCAGAGACCAAAAGGGGGCACTACAGGCATAACCCAGTCGGCCGCATCATGGCTCCTCACACAATTCCTCAATACCCTGCTGCCACACGCTGTTGAATACATCCACTTCCCCAGCACACAGGCAGAGCATACAGCAAACATGCAGGAGTTCCACAGGGTAGCACGTATGCCTGGTGTGCTGGGGCCATCGACTGCACCCATGTGGGCATCCGCATGCCACCTGACCCGGAGGGGGTAGCCTACATCAACAGAAAGGGCTACCCCAGTATCAAATTCCAGGTGGTGTGCAATGCCAGGGGGCACATAACCAATTACTGTGCCACACACCCTGGGGGAGCACATGACCCCTTCATCTGGCACAGCTCAGCACTGTGCCACAGGTTTGAGAGTGTGGACATCCCCAACAGTTATCTAGTGGGTTAGTATGCTGAGACCAGGGGCAGCTGGGTACACCAGGGCATGGGAGGGGGCACGGCAAGGGCAGGGGCACCACGGAGTGCAGCTGGGAAGGACATGGGGCACAGCAACAGAGGACACCAGGCTAACCATATCTCCATCCACACAGGTGACAGTGGCTGCCCACTCTGGCCCTGGCTGCTCACCCCCTACCAGCGCCCGTTGTCCCCTGAGGAGGAGCGGTACAATGAGGCACACGCCAGCACGTGGAACATCACTGAGCGTCTCTTTGGTCTGCTGAAGGCACGATTCTGTTGCCTGCACAGGTCTGGTGGTGCCATACAGTACAGCCCCTCAAAGGCCTGCGGCCTATTCCTGGCCTGCTGTATGCTGCACAACATGGCCACTGACCATGGGATAGTTGTCGAGGTCGAAGAGGGGAACAGCAGTGAGGATGACATGGCCAATGGTCCATGTGGTGGTGGGCAGCCCCCCCGGGGCAGAGGGATCCCCAGCTGACAAGGATGGCACACCAGCACTGAGACAAGATAGCAGAGGAGCACTACAGTGCATGCAGGTAGGTGGACAAACACCTATGCATGGGATGGCAGCAGTGGCACGGCATGCACAGACAGGCAGGGGGCAGATGCGGGCATGGGGCCATGCCACATGGCCACACGCAACACACCACACCCACACACACACACACACTGGTGCCCGCAGGCACGTGTCCGGGCGCTGCCACCTGGCATGTGCATCCAGTGCTGTGGTAGCATCATCACACACACGCCACATGGGCCAGAGGCCAGGCAGCTGTGCCCACGGCCAGTGTGTGGCGCATTCCACTGTTGCCATGTCCGTGACATGCACACACAAATACACACACACAATGCCCATGTGCGCACAGGGCGGCAGCAGCAGATGGCGGACAGGGTGGCAGGCACATCAGCTCCGACAAGCAGTCACACAGCCACCATGGACACGTGGACGGCCACGGCCATCCAGCAGACCCAGGCTGTGCGATGGCCACAGGGGGATCCTTGACTGTCCCCAAGGGGTGGAACTGCGAGAACGCGACTGTGTCCTCTCAGGGTTCTGCAGGCTCCCGAACAGGCCTGGTCCAGGCATGCCTTTGATGCCTACAGCAGAGCCCAGTATAAACACTGATGGGGTTGCCCAACGTCGGGTCCGTGGGGTGAGCATTGCACTCCGCGGGGTCTGCGGTGCCTGGCCATTCCCCATGGCAGCCAGTGTGGCAAAGCTGACCATGACTGCAGTGGCTAAGTGATCCAGGCCTGTGGTCGTGTCCTTCCACAGGCAATGTATGGCATCCTGGACCTGAGTGAAGCCCCTTTCGTACTGCTCTGCAGCCTGGTGCACCTCTGCGCTGAGTGCATGCACCCCAGCCACGAGCAGCACCTGTTGGTCCATGGAGACCCACAGCAATCTGCTGTGCTTGTGAATGGGGTCAGCACCCAAGGGCGCATGGGCATTTTATGCACTGCACCCCACTCAGGTGGGCACTGCACAGTGGGATCCCCCTGTGGCTGCTCACTGACAGGAGCACAAGAAGCGGACACTGCACCTGGCCTCCCAACATCCCCAGCCATTTGCCCCTGCAGCCCCTAATGGCCCATGTGTGCTAGCCAGCGCCTGTGTGGCTGTACCACCACCACCAATGTCCCCAAGCGCCGTGCTGCTGTTGCATAAAGAGGCACCAGGGGGTGGTGGTGGGTAGCAGTCCCCCTGCCAACAGGTCACTGGCTGCGCTGCCAGGGATGGTGGATGGTATGGGTGTCTCCCCCACAACATGTCCCCCACTGTTCAGGACAATGGTCACATCATCATCAGTGTTGGACCCTGCACTGATCTGTGTCTCCACACACTGACCGCCATAGCTGGTGTCCCACTGGAACACAGCCAGGGCCTCATCCACCACCATGTCCAGGTCATCTGGCCAGATGGTGGTGGTATGCTGCAGCTGATCGGGCCCCCGGCCACCAGTGGAAGTGGATGGCTGGTCCTCCAGGGCTGGGCATGCTCCCATGGCAGATGCAGCCACCCCTGCCACTGCATGCTGGTGTTCCGGTGCTGAAAGGGAGCACAGATGCGTTAGTGCCACTGATGCATTGGCCCCCCACACCCCACCCGACGCCGCTGTACCTATCATGCAGTGATGGTCTCCCACCAGGCTGGATTCCACCACCCGGCATACTCTCGACAGCTCTGCACCACATGGTGGCTGCCACCAGCTCCTCCTGCGGCGTGAGCTGTGGCATGTTGGCCTGGCCCCCACCCGTGGCCATCTTTGTGGCCCACAGGCTATCACCCTCTCCTTGATCTGATGGTTGTCGGTGCCCACCTTCTTCTTGCACTCCTGTGCAGATCATTGGTGGCCACCCTGCTGGTTTACAGCCTCCTTCACCTCCTCCCAGGCTGCGGCCCTGGCCTGGGGTGTGGCGGTTGCACCACTCAGCAGAGGCTCCCTGTCAAGGTATGCCTCAAACAGGGCATCCGCCTCCACCTTTGTAAAGTTGGGCCTGCGCTTGCAGGCAGGCCCATGCTCCTCACCCTCCTCTCGTTCAGACATGCTGCTACTTGTGGGCAGTGACATGTGGTTAGTAGCTGCAGTGGCCCACACCAGCTGACCATCCCACTGTGTTGTCCATCCCCTCAGTAGGCGCTACTTACCATGGAAGGTTGCAATACTGGTCCGTGGCCTGTGCAATCCTGCGGCGCCTTTATAGCACATCGCATGCAAATGGATTGATGTGCAACTGTAATGAGATGATAATTTCCCCAGTGTGCCGTGGATAGGCTAATGAGCTAATCTGCATATACCAGCTGAATATCATGCTGTTGCACCTTGTGCAATGGATTTGCACCAGCACAAGTCATGGCACAATGCTGTGACATACGCAGTGCACCCGCCAACACGCATGTGCCATGACATGTACCACCACCCATTGTGAAACATGTGCTAGGAGCGCTATTGGTGGCAAATGTGCCCTATGCACAATAGGGCCTATGGCAATTGAGCACCATTGGGACTATGGTGCTCAGGCGCTATAGGGCCTGTGGTGCTTGGGTGCCATTGGGCCTGTGGCGCTTGGGCACCAGTGCGTCTATGGCACTCAAGCACTGTAGGACCAACAGCACTGGGGCACTATAGGGTCTATGGGGCATGGTGCCCTCAGGTCCCTATTGCATAACATGCATCATGGCCCCAATAGCACACACTGGCACATTGCACGTGCTGACCCCTGACCCTGCCTTATGCCCCCCAGGGACCTCTGCCCCATGTGCCAGTGAGGCTACACCCATGCCATGCATCCCCGGGGATGTACGATTGGGGCAGGCAGCGCATCTCTGGGTGATGCGCACATCCAGGGCACGTGGAGCTCATGCACTCTAGGGTGCCATTTTGAACTGCTACATTGTGGAGTAAGCATGCCACGGCATGTAGTGCACTGATCTCAGAACTGGAGCCAGGTAGAGCTGGTGAACCTGGTGGCCCAGGTGGAGTCCCATGCTTCCAGCCTCTTTTGGACAGCAGCCCCTAGACAGGCCAAGGACTGAGGTGTGGGAGGATGTGGCTGATGACCTTGTACAGGCCACCGGTGTACAGCACACAAGTGAGCAGTGTTGTCACCATTATGGGGACCTGATGAGGCAGGACCTGGAGAAGCTCAGGTCGCTGAAGGTGCACTTCTGGAGGGGGGCCGTGCCACGGCCAGGTAAGTGTGCCCCATCTTCATCTGTGCACATCCAGTGTTCCATGGGGCTGGCAGGGCTGCACGACATGCTGGGGGGGTACTGCCGCTGCATGCCCTGTGGCCAGGCACATCACTGGGTGCGCTGCGCCACTGCCCTGTGGCCATGCCAGGCTGAGGTGCACTCTGTGCCTGGAGGGTGGGACGGTAGGATCATGGTGTTGATGTGTACTGATGTGTGCTTGTCTATGTTCCCACCCTAGGCCCTGAAGACCAGAGGAGAGCCAGGGCAGTGGGGGCACCTGGTGGGCCGCGGATGGCTGCTGTGGGCCCTTTGGCAGGAACTGCAGGACTGAGTGGAGGAGCTGCTGGACCAGCACGCATAGCGCCATGGTGGGCAGGTAGGCACTGTGCATTTAAACATTGTTGCTAAGAGTGGTCAGCGGGGTTGGGGGTATGGCCTCGGTACCCTGAGTGCTGAGCCATGGCAGCTGTGTTCAGCCCGCAGTGTGTGTGGCACCGTGAGGCAGCCAGTGCATGTGTGTGCCAGCTGTTGGGGGGCTGTGGGTGTGTCCAGCTGCCACCTGTGCCACTGCAGTCCCGCCGCTGCACCATGTCACCCACCTGCCACTGTGCTGGCTGTTGGCCCTTGGGTGGTGGTGTCCAGTGCTTTGCATAGCTGTGGCATGCTGGGTTGGTGGCAGTCACAAGCCCACCCACTGTGGGTGGCCAGGGTGCCACCCCAGGGGTGTGTGTGTGTCCGACTGTTCGCTGCACATGGTGGGAGGGTTGGGGTGCCCTGGACATGCACTGATCACCTGTTCCTTCCTTTGCCATAGGTGTCCAACAGGGAGGTCACCCGCTGAACTACGGCTGCCTCCTGTGGTGGATCACCACTCTTACCACTGCCACCCTGGAGATTGCAAGGCTGACTAGATGGCTCATGCTGCAGGGGCAGCGCAGGGGTCAGTGCCTGGCAGTGGCAGGATGTGACCGCCCATAGGGGCCAGTAAAATTTTTCCTGCACCTCACCACCCTTCCCCTGTCTTTCCCTGTCCCATTGTATAGCCCTGTTTCCTGTCCCCATCCCTCCCTTTCCTGCCCTGTTCCTGCCTTGTGTATAGTTTCCCCTGCCTTGTTCCCAATTTTCTATTGTATATAGTTATTTAATACAGTTTGCATTGTTTACCCATCTGTATCCATGTCTGTTTGCAGCTGGTGAGTGGAGCTATGCTGCAGTGGTGTGGTGGGTGGCTGTGTGGTGTGTGCCTGTGTTGTTTTGTGGGCCATGAATGGTGGTGTTTTCCCATCACCAGTGGCTGTGCCCTGGGGTGGCCATGGCCGGGCTGTGTGGCTTGTGTATTGAGTGCCGTGTGCCAGGGTGTGGCTGGCTGTGGACCGGGTGGGTTGGCACATACTGTCCAGCAGGGGGTGGCAGTGGCGGCCACCCTTGGCCGTTGGTGCCACCTTTTCATACATCCACTGCTCTGGTGCTCATGGATGGGGGCTGGCTACATGCCTGCACTCCTTGGGTGGTGTTCCTTTGTGGGCCAGCTGTGCCTCTCGGCCTGGCTCCACCTCCTCTCCTGCAGCCACCCCCCTTCCCCAGTGCCTTGCTCCCTGCTGTGCCTGTGGCTGGTCCATTTGTGCCTTAGCACATCTTCCTTGGCCCCTTGCGCTTCCGTGGTTGCACTATTGTGCATGTTGAGTTGATCCCTGGTGCACCTCTGACTGCACTCTGGTGCATCCATGTGATATTCAGTCATGTTGCATTGGTGCATGTTGCCATCAAATCAAATCAAATCATGTTTATTTATAAAGCGCCTTTCAAAATCAAGGCGCTGTACAAAAATAAATAGAACAGGAAAATCCAAACACTAAACAACCATAACTATAAAGAATAAGCCAAGGTAAAAAGATATGTCTTTAAAGCAGTTTTAAAACTGTCAACGGTCGGGCATTCTCTTAACCAGCGAGGTAGAGAATTCCACAGGGTTGGAGCCGAAAAGGCAAAGGCACGAGATCCTGAAAGCTTCAAACGAACCCTGGGAATCTCTAGCAATCCCTCACTGGCGGAGCGGAGAGGACGGAGGGGGCAATAGGGAACCAGAAGATCGTTCAGGTAACCGGGTCCCTGATCGTGTAGGGCTTTAAAGTTTAGTAAACCAACCTTAAAGGTGATCCGCCACCGAACAGGCAGCCAGTGCAGTTCGCGAATCACAGGCATAATATGACTGGTTCTAAGAGTCCCAGTCAAAAGCCTGGCTGCAGTGTTCTGCACCAGCTGAAGGCGGCGGATATCAACCCCTGGTAGCCCTAGGTAGAGGGAATTGCAGTAGTCCAGATGGATGGTAACAAAGGTGTGGACCAAAGTTGGAAGGTCCTCCCAGGGAATCAGATGTTTCACCCGGGCGATATTCCTCAGATGGTAAAAAGAGGATTTGACAACAGCTGACACTTGCGATTTCAGGGTCAGACCATCATCAAAAATAACGCCCAGATTTCGCACCTGTCGAGAGCTAGAGAGCGGTACACCACCACGTAATAAACCCGATGGCTGTCCAACACCCAAGCCCCCCCCAGGACGACCTGGATCCACAACCAATACCTCAGTCTTATCCGGATTAAGTCTTAACCAGCTCGAACTCATCCAAATTCTGATCTCATCCAGGCAGTTGTTAAGTACGGAGAGTGCATCACTCTGATAGGGGAGAAAGGACAGGTACAGCTGAGTATCATCTGCATAGCAGTGAAAACTCAAACTGTATCTCCTGATGATTTCTCCCAATGGCAGCATATACACTGCAAACAACATGGGAGCTAAAATGGAGCCCTGTGGTACCCCACACAGTAGGGAGAAAGCATCAGAGGAATAAATTCCGGTGACAACTCTCTGAGACCTGCCAGTGAGGTAAGAACGAAACCACTTGTGGACTGTACCAGACAGCCCACAAAAAAAAATGCACAACCTTTGAATATCGTGCTCATTGCGCAATGGTGCATTGGATTTGCACTGCACCGGCCTTTCTCTGGCATATTTCTGAATATCCCACCCATGGTGTTTGGTGAAATAATTTGATTAATACAGGCCACCACCAGAAAATTGGAAGCAAAGACTGCACATTGTTCGAATTATCCTTTTATTATACCTATTTTGTTAATTATCTCCCTACTGTCTGTTCACCAGACTTGCACCTGTTTCAGTTACTCTTTCTATGTCTGTGCACTTTTATTTTCCTTGCTGTTACCTCTCACATTTGCCAGTCTCTTGGCTGGGCCATGTTTGAAAAAGTTCCTTGGATCAGTGCACCAACCTGGTTAACAAATGAATAAAAAAATATGATGTACTGAGCTGCCTGGACCTTGAGGAAAATTATGTCATTGTTGCTTGAATGTAACCAGCATTCACCCAAGATTTTGCCAGCTGGTCTGAAAATGTCTGAGGGATTTTCTGTGAAAACTTCAAAAGAGACAGGCAGTAAAACAACATCTGAACATGAGAAATGACTGTTCCTGCACACTACTTGCAGTATGTATGGAGTGGTTGTTCTAATGGTGAGCAAATAAAATACAGTTAAAGCATTTAAAAAACACCGCAATTGATCTTCAAATAGAGGACTGTGGTGTATGACCCCCCCCACACACACACACACAGTACCCCAGAATATGCTTTTTATTTGATTTTGTTTTGTTTTGTTTGCAAGTGTGTTTTTTCATCAGGATGAAAAGTCCTCAGGGAGTTTCACTCATAGGAGTGGGACTAAGTGTGCCTCTCGGCAGCCACTGCATTTACTGCTTTTCTAGGGGACTGTGATGTCTCTCTGTGCCCCCACACACAATGAAAATACTCCTGAAATGCTTTTTATTTATTTCTTTGTTGTGTATTTTCTTTCCAGTGAGTTTCACTCACAGCAGCGGGAGCGAACGGGTCCTTCAAGAGCTGCTGTATTTAATGCTTTTCTGATAGTGCTGCTGTGATCATGGTGTTGGCTGCTCATTCACACATGACATGGAAACCTGAACATTTTTGTCAGACAGGGTCTACTGAGCCTCTGTAGATCAGGTGAGCCGCTGGAGAAGCAGGTATGGGGTATTGTTTCAAAACCGCTTCCTCGTAGCACATTTGCTTCCCTCGGTAGGTGCCATTACTTTCTTCACTTTGTGTATTCTGGAGCACAGATTACACATGCATTTCAGGTGACAGCCCCTTTAAGTGACACTATGACAGTGTGTTGTGGGGGGTGCTGATGTTCAGCTGTCACCATGGCAGGCAGTTACATTTTAAATTCTACAGGGAGCTGCTCCTGCACTAGGGAGGGGTGGCAAGAACTGATTTTGTCCAGTGTTGTGTTTTGGTTGGTACAGTTAGTGATGGTTGCAGGGCTATGTCCTGATAATGACATGGTTGAAAAAGGCTTTCAGCCAATCACGATTGAGGAAGTTTTGTGCCCATTTTATAAATGATTTCATTCTTATCCTGTTTGTTGCTGCATTTTTATTTGATCACATGTGGTAGGGTGGTCCCTGTCATTCTTTTGTGCCTTATAAATAATGGGCAGAGTTATAAATTATTTATTTCTTTATTGAATTTTGTTGACCCGGTAAGCCCACTGGGCCTTGAAGTCCCTTTTTCAGGGGCGACTGGGGGAAGGGGGGATATAATTGGTATGCAACTGAAATTTAACCAAATTATGCTGTTGGTGATATTTTTAGTGAATGAGAGAAATTTGGCCAGGACATCGGGGAAATTCCCCTACTCTGTTGGTAGAGGGTGCTGCGACTCTGTGAACAAGGTCAGTGTGAGCTGGGACATCGAGGAGTGTGGACGTGCAGAAGGCCGGGGTGCTGATCACCTCCTCAGCCTTCCTTCTACTGCCTGGCATCTGAAGGCTCTTCGGAAGGGGATTTTCCTACAACGATGGCTCAGGTTAGTGTACAGGTGGGTCTTACCGTTGTTCAGTCGGAGCCCACGGATCTGGATACCGTCACTCAGGTGGATTTGCTTCAGCAACAGCTAGCTCGAGAGGAGCGTTGGTTTCTTGCCGTACGGAACCATTTGCTGCAGGATCTGGAATGTGCACAAGAGGCTTGTTTGGTGGTACTGGAGGAGGAAGTAGCTTGGCTTCCCTTAGCAGAGGAACGAATGCTGGTCAATGCGCCTGGTGCATCTGTGGTTGTTCAGCCTGCTGAAGTTATGCTGATAATCTCCCCTCCGGTTCACCTTGGACACACAGTGAGTACTTTTGAGACTGATTTCTTGGTTATGGGGAATTTAGTGCACGTCGTGAATCAAGTGCTTTGCAAGGGTCTCTTCGGTGTTCCAAGGAAAATGACGGCCTGCCTTCTCCTCAGTCTTTTGTCTTGGACTCCCCCTTGCCTGGAACTGGCTTTAAACAGCCCTGTACACTTGTTACTTCTTGTGATTTGGAAGCAAATTCGTCCGCTGTTATTGAGCAGCCTGCTTCTTCGGTGCAAGTACCTGCTTCCAGTGCTCTCCCTTCTGGGGAGGTTGCAGCTCCAGCGGCTTGGGTTTCCCAGGCTCTGGAGGCAGCAGGGTGGGTGAAATCTCCGTATGGGAAGGGATGGGATGCAAACCTTGTGTCCTTATCTTCTGACCTGTTACTTACAGACTCAGAGCAGGCTTCTCTTCCAGGTTCATCTATCCCTTTGGGACAAGGCTCCCCTGTTGTACGGCCTCAGTCCTCTACTGCACAGGCTTCAGATACTCTCTTGGAATATATTAAGTGTTTGGAGGGACAGGCTTCCTCACCTACCCCCCTTGTCTATCTCACACCTAGGGGATTCTCAGCATGTTGCACAGCAGTTGTCCCCTACTGGCCCAGTAGGAGTCCCTGTGGAAACTGCAAGTGCACCAGCTGTTGGCCCTCCTGTTTGGCATGCAGGTGTTAAGGAAAAACTATTCCCTGCTACTTTTGGACTTTCCTCAGAACCTGTGGCATGGCCTAATGTGGTGTGTTTGAAATTTAGGGGTCCTACGTCAGCGGTCCCTAATAGGCAGTTTGTTGTATGGGAATTGCTGAAAGGCAGTATGAAGTTTTATGCCTATGAAATCTATGCTCTGATCCATATGTATGGGGATACTGTATTTGATATTAGTTTTAAACATTCTGCTGGTTTAGATAGGTTCTGGAAACAATTTCAGCTTATCAAGCATACTCCATTATGGAGTCCTTTTATTGCAATTCCCTTGACAAAACCAGTCTCAAAAAAAGTCACAGTACTGTTCTGTAATGAGGGAGTCAATGTGGCAGACATTACCTATTGGCTACAGCAGCATTGTGTTGTTAAGGAACACCCAGAACCTATTCTGGATGGACTGGGGGCTGAAGAATTTTGGTGGATTTACGGTTGGAGAATGGTTTAACATGGCATTTGCCTAATTGTTTTTTCCTGGGGAGGGATAGGGGGTGATTTTTTACCCTGGTCAACCACGGGCCTGTTATAAGTGTGGAGCTTTGGGCCATCTTAGTAATGTTTGTGACCAGCAAAAGTGTGGCCTATGTGGAGATTTGGGACACGTAGGTGCACATTGTAGGAATTCTCCTAAATGTAACCTATGTGACGAACTGGGCCATACTTTTCGAACATGTTTGTGGGCTTCCCGTAATAACACAGATCCGGCTATTAGAGCAGAGCAAGATGTTTATGTGGCGACAGCCCAGAAAGAAAGTCAAAAGATTCATGACCTGCTTACTCATCCCCAGGCCTCCCCCTTGGTCTCTCCCCCCCCGACCTATGGTCTCACCAGAGGCCTCTTCAGCCCCCTTGGAGGCCGTCTCTTCTGATATACTCCCAGTACCAGAGACGGTGCTAGATCCAGCTGTCTCTGTACCAGATGTTCCTTCAATACCTGTGGTTTTACCAGTGGAAGATACCACTGTACATGACATGGACTTGGGTTCCCCTGCTGGCCCCTCGATTTATGCAGACATGTCTAGTATGCCTCCTCCAGATATACAACAAGAGGCATCTTTCCATCGGGTAACTTGTTCTAAATCGAGTAAAGCTAAATTGGAAAATCTAAATGATTCAGATCCCCTTCCCTTACAAAACCCCTACACACCGCTACAAGATCAGGAAGAGGAAGAGGATGGTTTTGATTCTGTTATCTCTTCTGTGGCTTCCTCACATGCAGAGACAGTCCTGGACATAGGTGTTTGTGATAAACCTAAGCCTTAGAAGAGAAAGGAAAGGAAATGATGTGTTCTTTGTTGCATATTCTGATTCTTTTTTTTCTCTAGTATTTTCCCATTTCTAGTATGTTACCAATGGATTGGGGTGTTGTCCTGCTCACCATTAATGTTAATAGCATTAAATCTTCCCATAAAAGACTGGTTACTTTTGCTAGTCTAAGAGAATGCTGGGGTAATACAACGCTGCTTCAGGATACTCGGTTGCATCCTTTGTTACAATTAAGGGCAGCGGAGAGAGACTGGAGATGGGGTATTTCTTTGTGGTCTTTGGGGGATGATGCATGTGATGGGTTGAGCATTTTGTTTGCTGATATAAATGTTAAAATTCTGAAGGTTTTTGATATTCTGTCCGGTAGAGCTCTGTTGGTTGATTTTGTTCATTCTAATTGTGTATATCGTTTACTTAATTGATATGCTCCCCAACAGAAGGCAGATGGGGCAGCTTTATTTAAGAGGATCTCTCCATATCTCCATACTTCTAAACTGGTGTTATGGGGGGTGATTTTAATTGTGGCCTAGGCCCACGGGATTGGGGTAGAAATACGCGGAAGATTTTTTGTGACACGAATATGCTTCGTGAGGTACTTACATACAATAATCTTGCAGACGTTTATGATGTTTTGAATGTTTCTCCACAGCATACTTTCTTTAAGGGGGTTTTGTCATCCTGAATACATTTTTGGTTTTTATCTAGGAGAATTACTTGTTCAGAGGTTGCACTCTTGCCTATGGAAACCTCGGATCATATGGTGGTTAAAATCCAGATAGTTCCATATCAACAACTTCCTACGGGCCATGCTTTTTGGAAACTAAATGTTGAATTGTTACATGATGCCATGTCAGTGGATCAGGTGAATGATCTATTTGCTGCTCGGGCTAATCTTTGCTTTTTGTATGATAGCCCCATTGAATGGTGGGAGGATACCAAATTAGACTTGAAATTATTATTTCTCCAAATTTCAAAGTATAAAGCTAGAAGCCATTATTTAGAATATTTGGGATATAGGGCACAGTATATTAAACTCCTGAACCAGGTATCAGTTTCAGACGATTCCCCTTTCCCGGAACTTCAAGAAGTTAAACTTAAAATATATACTTTCTTAAAAATTAGGGAAGACAAACGTTTTTACCAGCTAAAATACTTGCTTACTGGTACTAAGCAGCAAGTAAATCCTTATGATCTCTCCTCGCAGAGCTCGGAACAGTTTGGTATGACTGCTTTATTAGATAGTGATGGCACATTGGTACAGGATGTGAGGGGCATTTGTCAGGTTGTACAAACTTATGTTAAATCTAAATTTCAAGATGTTTCCTCAGCTTTACCTAGTTCCTCTTTTCATGATTTAGTTATTCCTCATATATTACCTGAAGAACTGGAGGCTCTGGTGACTCCTATTACTGAAGAAGAAATCTTAATGGCTATCAATAAATTGTCCACTCATACTACCCCAGGAATTGATGATATTCCCAATGAATTTTATAAGATTTTCTCCGATGGTGTACTTCCATGGTTGCGAGTCCTTTTTCAATCCATCTGGTCAGAAAATAGACTCACATCTAGCATGTGTAATGGGATAATGATATTTGATTCCAAAAACAAAAGGGATTCCAAACAGCTCACGATCTGGAGACCCATTAGCCTTTTGACTTCAGATTAAAAGATTTTGGCCACTATTTTAATGAATAGACTTTCAAAGGTGGCAAGCAGTCTGCTTATCCGTCATGAACATGTTTGGGCTGTTTTAAAATGTTATGGTATCCCTGAATCCTTCCTTACTTTGTTGGTGACTATGTATTCTGTGGCACTGATTACTCGCTTGGTGAATGGACATTTGGGCATTCCTGTCCATCTTAACATTGGAGTGTGACGGGGTGTCCTTTAAGTCCTTTGTTGTTTGTCTTTGGTCTTGATCCTATTTTAAGGCGGATAGACATAGACCCTCAGGTAATACCTATTAATTCTACAAAGGGTTTTATATTTCGAAAAGTTTTAGCATATGCAGATGATTGCATTTTCACTGTTGCAAATTTGGATTTGGGAATGCGAGTTCTTCAAGTTCTTCGGGAGTTGCAACCTTATACAGGTATATGGATTAATTTTACTAAGAGTCGGATGTTGGTTATAGGCTCTGCCTTGGTTCCTGGTTCTTTTGTAATACTGATAGTTATGGATAATGTAAAATTATTGGGTATATATTATAGTACTTCTACTGCCTTACAGTGCAATTGGGATATGGTTTTTGATGTAGCTCAACAGAAAGTTGCTAAATGGCAATCTTGGAAAATGTTGCAGAAGAAAAAGGTATTTCTTCTTCAGTCGTATATAACCCCGATTTTTCTTTATGTATCACATGTGTTCCCTCTCCCTTATAGTATGCATGCAAATATTATGGGCCTTTTCTTTCTCGTTTTTATGGGGGAGCAGGCTAAATCCTGTCAAACGGTCTCATACATATAGAGCTTGGAAGTCAGGAGGTCTTAATATGATCCAGCCTTTAGTGTTTTTTTTTGGTAATTTTTTTTATAGCACTATTCGACTGATGCTATTGGCTACCGAGGATATGGGATCTCTGTGCATGAGTTTATGGGGAACAGAGTTCCTGGTTGCTTGGGGTAGAGGTAAATGGCACCCGTCAGAAAAATTGCTTCCTGATTATGTTAGTTTGACTCTTAAATATATTAGAATGTGGAAGATTGAGCTTCTTTGGTTTATTTCTCATGAAAAAAAACATTCTATAAACATGTTGTAGATTCCTGTTATATTGAAGATCCTTTGTTTTTGGTTCCTGCTACTGTGAAAACTGACTTATTGCTTGCTAGCATGATAGAGCACAGAATTCCAAAGAAAATGCAAGACATGGTTTGGCTTTGTGGGCATCAGAAGCTTAATGTATGGAATAATCAGAAACATAAACAGTTAGGAGACAGATACTGTTGTGAACCTTCTTGTAAGGGGTGTTTGGAAACCATACATCACCTGTATTTTGACTGTGTTCATGTGCAGGGATTCTGGTCAACACTGGCTAATTTGTGGGGTGAACCAGTGTTTCAATTTATGACATATGATATCTTAATTTTGGGACAAATTCCAAAAGAATTGCATAAATGGAATCAGGGTATGGTTTTTGTGGTTCTGGCTTGTATCAAATGGGCTATATGGCAAGCAAGATGTTTACTCTGTCTTCAGAATAAAACTGTTCACTTGCAGGATTTTTTTTCACATCCAGAGTGACCTGGATAAATTATATGAGTATAAGTTTCATACTCTGGGGTCTGAAGTGGGACAGCATTTATGGCATAATGTTGGTTGGGTGGATTAGTCTGCCTATTTTTTGGATATTATGGTTAGCTGATGGCTGTTATTTTTTCTATTTTTCCTGTTTTGATTCCATCACTGTTATTGCTTTTTCTTGGATGAATTTATGTTAATTTGTGTATTAGTAGATGAATATGTCATGTTTTTGCTCTCCCTGCCTTTCTGATTTGTGTTCTTTGCTTGTATTTTGTTTTTGATTGTGAATAAAAATTTCCCCTACTCTTTTAGTAGGGAGAGGGAGGGAGGGTTTGTCAGGTGATATTTAGTTTCTTATGTTTTATTTTTGACACGCTAGTATTTTTCTTTCTGGTTTTTCTTTCCTTTTCGTATGATTTGGTATGCTGTAATACATTTCTGTATTTATTTGTTTGAAAATCTTGAATAAGAAATTCCCCTGCTCTTTTGGGTTGGGGGGGGATCTGTTGGGAGGGGATGTTTTTGTTATGATTTTGACATTCTTATATGCTGAGATGTTTTTTCTGATTCTTGTTTCTTTTCATTATGATTTGTATGCTGTAATACTTTTCTGTATTTTTTTGTTTGAAAATCTTGAATAAAAAAATTCCCCTACTCTTTCTCGATAAGTGCCATGGGATCTTTAGCATCCACTTGAACCACCATCAATCCAGGCAGATGGGACCTCGGTTTAATGTCTCATCTGAAAGACGGCACCTCAGAAGTGCAGCATCCCCCTCATGCTGCACTACAGTGCCAGTATTGGGATAATAACCTAAGTGCCAGATGTGGGAACTGAACCCACAGCCCTCTGATTTCCCAGCCTCAGAGGCAAAATTGTAAATGGAACTGCCACGATCATTTTTATTTATTTATTTATTTATTAAATTTTGGTGACCGGGTAGGCCCACTGAGCCCCGAAGGTCCCTTTTTCAGGGGCGACCCGGGATAACAATACAAGTTATGATACTGAACAAGGACATAAAGAACTTTTGAAAACATTGTCTGTTACATTATGACGTAGTTACAGGAAAACAGTGGATACAGGCATGGTTATCATCATGACACAGTTTAAATTGGTAGTACTTTACATATAATGCAATGGTTAGTCACAATAGGAAGTATTGATTCAGATTAGAGACTGCTTTCTGAAGAAAAATAAACACAGCTCAAATACCCCTTTTATTTTTGTAAATGTAAAAACAAATGAAACACTCCTCCTCGGTGACTTGAACCTGAACTGGCTGGGCCCACATCACAATCTCCTTGCATCTTTGATCCAGAAGCACAATTTTCACCAACTTATAACTATCTGCACTAGAACCACGTCTTCACTATCAGGGTCGTTACTGGACTGGATCCTTACAAATAGACCGGATCATGTTTCCAAAGCTACCGTCCTGGCTGACTCACTTACAGATCACTCACCAGCGCTCTGTCACTGGCGCCCTGCCCACCGCCTGCTCCTCAACCACGACTGATTACCTTCACGAACTATGCTGCCTCGATACACAAGCCTTCTTATCTGACATATCTGACATAGACTGGACTGACGCTTTCTCCACCTCCAGTGTTGACACTGCCCTTAACATATTTCTCACCAGGTTTGGCAAGTACAAAGAAACACCTCCCAAGGTAAAAGAAGAGTCAGAGGTCAGCAATCAAGATGGCTAAATAAAGAACTCCTATGTAAGTTAAAAGTCCGAGATAAGCAATGGAAACAATACAAAAATCTGGGCTCCCCTGGATCTTATCCTGTACAAGCAGTATAGAAATGATTGCAAAGGCGATCAGGCAGGCTAAAAGCATATACTGTCAAAACCTGCTGACTAACTCCTCCAACGACCCTCGAAAATTTTGGAGCCACATTAAAACTTTTTAGGATCTACGCAAGCTGTCACCCCTCAGAAATGGTCCTGCAAGGTGTCCACTGTAATGACTCCTTCACTATTGCAACGCTGCTTAAACAGCAGTTTTCGACCTATCTGCCTACACAGCTTCCTTCAATCTCCTGCTACACAACTGAACTCAACATTCCTGGCGATTCACCTACCTCATCTAAACCATTCTACTTCAAAGCGGTCACCAGGCATCAAGTCTTCAAGCTGCTCAAGGCTATCTCTGACAATACCAGCCCGGCTCTGATGGAATGGAACCCGTCTATTAAAGATGGCTGCTCACCTCATATCTGGACCTATAGCTAGAATCTTCACCCTATCCTCTCCAATGGCTCTGTCCCTGAAATCTGGAAGGCCGCCAGAATTATTCCGTGTTTAAAAAGCAGCAAAATGACACGACCAACTACAGACCAATTGCTATACTATCAGTCCTTAGCAAGATCCTTGAGAAATTAGTCTCTATTCATGCTACCGAATTAGTTGAAAACTCCAACTTACTCAATACAGCACAGCACGGCTTTAGAAAACGCCACAGCACCATGACTGCACTAGCAAAATTCTCCTCTGACATTCTTACCAACATGGACAAAGGGAAGCTAACAGGGGCTGTTTTCATCGACCTCACTAAGCGTTCTGACCTTGTTGACCATCCTTTACTACTTGCCTCCCTCAGAAATCTGGGCTTCTCCTCCCTGTCACTACCTGGTTCAGCAGCTACCTTGCCAACAGGACTCAAGCAGTGAAATTCAACTCGGCGATCTCTGACAGTGCTGTTATCAATATTGGCGTCCCTCAGGGCTCCATTGTCGGTCCTCTCCTCTTCTCACTATTTGTAAACAATCTCCTGATGTAGTAACCTCTGGCCACTCACTACTTTATGCTGATGACCTGGTCATCTATGCCCACTCTGACAATATCACCAACCTGAATGCTGCCCTTACCACAGACTTCCACTTGGTGCAGCGCTGGCAACACACCCAACGCCTTGTCCTTAACTCCAATAAAACTAAAGCCATGCTATTTGGATCCCCACACAAATTAAGAACCTGCTCTTCTTCTCTCTCTGTGCCTGACATTAATGGTAACCCTCTGGAGCCTGTTAGCTCTTTTCGCTACTTGGGCATTCACCTTGACCAAAATCTTGACCTAAAGCTGCACATCCAGGAAACTTGTAAATCTGTCAATATTGTGCTAGGCTGCTTGCAGGACTAACTACCTGCTTACCCCTGCCGCTAAACTGGCAATTGCTAGAGGAATCCTGTTACCAACCCTCACCTACGGTGCTCCCATCCTAACCATGGCCAGAAAACTGCTCTGCACCAATGGGACACCACCTTCAACAATGTTTGCAGGTATGTGGTAAAGCACCGTGCCTGAAGCACCATTGTCAGCTATACAAAGACCTGGGCTGGCTATCTCCTCCTCCACCAGGCAATATTACCTCTGCAACCTTCGGACACCATCATCAGAGCATCAAAGCCAGCTGAGCTCTCAAAACTACTCCAACCGGTTATACCTTCACAGGACCTTAGATCCTCTGACAAGTCCTTATTGAATATTCCTCTGCTGCAAACAAAAGGGCTTGGGAGCCTTCAGTTATGCTGCCCCTCACTTTTGAACTTGCTGCCCCAGGGACTAAGAAGTGCTCCTTCTCACGATGCATTTAAGCACAATCTCAGAGCTTTCTTACCTTGATGGACAAATGTGTTTGTTTTGATCCTCTTGAATCCCATGCTCTAACCTGTTCTCCTCCCTCCCTATTATGTATTATAGGCACTTGCGCTTTTTATTCTTGGTTGTTTTTGCTTTTATGTTTCATGTTTGTTGATACTGTATAACATTGTTGTTCTGATGCCAATTGTAAAGCTCTCTAATTACTGCCTAGTCACTTTAGCTTGCCCTCTCTTGAGCTGTTTTCCCTCACCTTCATTCCTTATCCTGCACCTCTGTTCCTGTAACACTTACTTTCCCAGCCCCGCTCTCTTCCCTTCCCACTTAGCCATTTCTCCAGTACCCCCTGTCATTACCCCCTCCCTTTTTCCTGCCCCTCCCCTCTCCTGCTCTTTGCCGCCTCACTCCCCCTCTAACCGCCCTCCACTCCCCTCTCTGCCGTCTTTCGGTTCCACCGGCCCGGTAACAGGTTGCTACCTTGTACCGCTAATGCCGTAACTTGCCGCCACCCTTCCTACCTTTCTTTCACCTTTCTGCCCCTCTCCCTGCCAGCTTTCCCCTCCTTCTTTTATTCTTCCCTCTTCTCCCTATGCTCAGTCCTCACCCCTTCCCCTCTCCTATTTTATCCCGCCTCCCACCAGTTTGCGTGACTTCCCTCTCTCTCCTGCCGTCTCATAGTTCCACCGGCTCAGCCGCAGGTTACTACTCTACCCCGCCAATGCCGTTTTCACCGCCTCACCTCTTGTCCTCCTCCTTCTTCTGCTCCGTGCGCTCTTACTAGGTGCACTCTCATCTCTACCCCACTCATTTCCCTATCTGTTCCGTGCCCTTCATCCCTTTTCCCCATACCCTGCCCTTCCCACCCTACCCTTCCCTCCCCATTCCTTTAGTTCAAATCCCTCCTCACCCTTGCACCTAGTCCCCCCACCACCCTCCCCTGCACATCACCCTCTCCCTCTCTATTTTTTGCACCCATAGCTTCACTGTCCTGTTCCTCGACCTCTCCGTCTCTCTTGCCGACTCCTGGTTCCACCGTCCCGGCCACAGGTGGTAACCTTCTCCCGCTAATGCGCACTTGGCGCCTTAACCTCCCTCCTGTCCTCCCTTTTGCTATTCGCCTCTACCACCCCTGTCTCCGTCCTCCTGCCCTACCCTTACACCTGTCCCCTACCACCTCTCCCTAGTTCTCAACAACTGAATACATGTAATTTTATCCTTATTGCTATGCTTGACTACACTGTGTGACTTTGTCCTTTGCAAATGTATCCTGCTCTGTGTAATTTCTTATGTATCCTGCAAATGTATCCTGCTTTGTGTAATCTCTTATGTATCACTGTGTTCTGTAACTGTACCTCCCTGGTCGTGCCTGAAAATAGTCACTTGTTGGCTAGCTCACTTACCCGGTCAACAAAAACTAAATAAATAAAAAATTTTTAGCTACATAGCTTTTCTTGTCTGTCTGTATTTCTTACTGCCTCTCTTGGACTGAGGGCTCGTTTGTCTCTTCTGTTTATCCCTGCCCCAATTATGGAAGTGAAGACAGGTTCATTTTTTGTAAAGGTTTCCATTTAGCTATTTAAGCATCTTTTCACTTCCCTGGTGATTGTAGCAGAAACACTTGTAGGAACTCATGTACTGTATGTATATTCAATTACCCTGGCTCTAGTGGGTAAGGAGTGGCCCAGGAACAAAAGAGAGCCCAGGGCTCAGAACTTGGTTCAACAGATGTGAATAGTCCCCGCTCCCCATACTAAAAGCAAGTGAGATTGTATAATGTCCCTGAGAAGACTTGTGTATAGATATTAACAGATAAAAACATGCAGGACTGGTACCCTGTTTTAAAATGGAAAAAATAAGCAATCTAGGAACAGCCATGAAGTTCTCCTATTTAAAAGGCTGCATTTGAACTTAGAACAAACACAGTTTTCTTCCTGTTTGATTCTAACTGTTACCCTCTATTAAAAGAAAAGTTCATCTAAAAGCATTTACAAATGAAGGAGAAGGGGAGGGACCAACATAGGGGATAGAAATGCACACAGGGTGGGAGGTGGACACCAGTCCATTCAGGAAGTACAGAGTCCAAAAGGAACTCTCAAAAACTAAAAAAAAAATACAAAATCACACATACCCCCATAATGCAAAGCATCATGGGCTGCATATGCAAATCACCACAAGATATTATGCTGGTTCAACTTTAAGCAGAACTGCATGATGCTGAAAGGCCTCTCCCACAGTATGCAAAGGGTGCCAACAGAAGACATAGGCACGTGTTTCATCCTACCAGGACTCAGTGTGCCTCGTCTGTATGACACTCCAGTGGAATGAACTAGCTATCCCAAGTTGGTCTGTCTTGGTTGGGTTGTGGTGAGCCCAACGAAAACAAAATTCAAGCTAATAGACAAAGAACCTCAGTCCGCAAGCACTGAGGCAAGGGTTACCCCAAAGGGCACTGGCCGAGAAGCCAAGTCTCAAAAAAATACAAAATCATGCATACCCCCATAATACAAATACAAGGGAATGTGTGGAGGACCCGGACATTCTAATGCACTTGGGGACAAACAACATAAATGGTAATAGTGAACTAGAAATTCAGGCAAGGTTCCGGGAGTTGGCCAGTGTATGCCTTTCCACAGGCTGTAAGATCTCCTTTTGGAAATCCTGCCAGTGGCGAGGGCTAGTGGGGAAAACAAGAAGAAGATTAGGGAGATAAATCTGTGGCTTAGGGAGTGGTGTGGGGAATTGGTGTATGGCCTGGTGGGGGACAGGAAGGGTAAGGGGCTGTATGCTAGGGACAGGCTCCACCTTAATTTGAAGGGGGAAGGAAATCCTTAAGCTCAAACTAGCTGGGTTCATCAGTGAAAGGTGAGGTTTGAACTTGTGAAGGGATCACTAAAGGAGCAGTGCCAGCAGGTACAATAAATGAGGGACATGGTCTCCACTTCTATAGGGGCTAGGGAGATATGGAAATGGGTCACCATGTAGGGTGCAGAAGCTGAGAAATGGGAGCTCAAGGAGGAGAAAGGAGAGGAGGGAAAAGGGGTGGAGAGTGGTCCTGGTAAATGCCAAGAGCTTAGGAAATAAAATGCCTGAGAGCTTCAGGAGATGCTAGTTGAGGGGGAGGTAGATGTGGCAGCAGTCACTGAGACCTGGGCCACTCAAGGGCACCAGTGGGACCTAAATCTGGAGGGCTATACTATGTTCAGAAAAGATAGGGGGAGGGAAGGGGAGTGGTGTAGCACTGTTAGTCAGAAATGGCATGGGTATTGGAGGGGTACAGGAGGCAGAGGGGAACGTGGAGGCTATTTGGGTCACCTTGCTGATGCAGGTGGGGTAAGAGAGTAAAGGTCGGAGTGGTATACAGACCATCAGCACTGGTGGAGGTTCTGGAAGAAAGTTTAGTGGCAAATCTCGAGGGACACTGTAGATTGGGAAAGGGAAGGGTAGTGGTAATGGGGGACCTCAACATGCCAGAAACAGACTGGGGGACTATGACGTCATTCGTGGCCAGAGAGCAGAGGCTGCTGGATGTCTTCCAGGATGTGTTTCTGACATAACAGGTGGGTGAACCAACTAGGGAGGCCTGGACACTGGACGTGGTCCTGGCAGACAGTGATCAGATTGGGGCCTAGAGGTGAGGGACCTGTTGGCAGGGGATGATCATGCCACAGTATGGTTCTTCCTGGACCTGGGGGGGAAAGGAAAGCTGAACAAGGACGGCAGTAACCGAGTTTAGGGGTGCAGACTTCAGGGAGATGGGAAGGATACTTACCAATCTTCTGGACAGGATAAGGCCGGATATGGATGTTGACAGCAGGTGGGGGATCATTAGGAGGAGAATACAGGAGGTTACCAGATCCTGCGCAAGGGAAAAGGCATAAGTTCGGTAAGGCCAGAAAACCCTGCTGGTGGACCCGGGAGGTACTGGAGGTGGTAAGGGAAAAGAAGTTGGCCTATAGGTGCATCAAGTGCTCATGGAGTGAAGGGGATCAGGAGGAATATCAGCCGATAGCCAAGAGAGTCACCAGGGTGGTGAGAGCAGCTAAAGAAAAAAGGAGAAGTCCTTGGACAGTGGGATCCAGAGGGGGGACAAGGGGTTCTTTAGATACATAGAGGAAAAGAGGAAAGTAAGGGGGTAGATCAGTAAGATGGGGATGGTTGGACACAGGAGGTGGGGGAACAGGCAGAAGTCCTAAATGAGTACTTTGCCTCAGTTTTTACCAGGGGGGATGGAGGGGCTATGTCTTGTGAGGGGAGTGGGGGCAAACTGGAGGAAGGAGTGGAACTGGTAGAGACCAGGGGCCCTGACTGGTCTGGGGAAAGGGAGTGGCCACCACAGACCAGTGGGGGGGCCAGTAATGCAGGGTGAAAAAGGGGAGGACATGGCAGCTGAAATCCCAGTAGAGAGAGTAAGGGAAGCCCTCAGGTCCCTTCGGGTGGAGAAAGCACCTGGGCCAGATGAGATACATCCCAGAATGATGAGGGAACTGGTGGATGTCCTGGCAGTCCCTCTAGAGGAGCTTTTCAACATCTCTTTGAGGACTGGGTGGATGTCCCAAGACTGGAGGGTGGCCCATGTTGTGTTGATCCACAAGGGGGGATCAAGAGAGGAGGCGAGAAATTACAGGCCCATTAGCCTGACATCGGTGGTTGGCAAGATGATGGAGGATATTGTCAAGGAAAGGCTAGGGGGATTACTGGAGCAGACTGGGGTACTTGAATGATAGGCAGCATGGCTTTGCTACAGAACGATCATGCCAGACAAATCTTGTTGAGTTCTATGACTGGATGACGAGAGCCCTGGACCAGGGTACGCCAGTGGACGTCCTCTTTCTGGACTTTATCAAGGTGTTTAATTTGGTACCCCACAGTGGCCTGCTGGCCAAGCTGAAGGAAATAGGGTAGGGAGACAGTTGTTAAGATGGATAGGAAATTGGATCTCTGAGCGTACTCAGAACATGGTGGTTGGAGGGTTAGCCTCATCCCCAAGGTGGGTTACTAGTGGGGTTCCCCAGGGGTCAGTGCTTGGGCCACTCCTGTCCAACGCCTATATCTCAGACATCAGGAAGGGGATCAGGAGTGAGATGAGTCTGTTTGCAGATGACTCAAATCTGGGTGCAGTGGTGGATGAGGAGGAGGGGAGGAGAGGGTGGCCTTGCAGGAGGACCTGGAGGCTCTGGAAAGGTGGTTGGGAAAATGGAAACTAAAATTCAATGTGGGGAAGTGCAAGGTTCTGCACCTGGGAGTCAGAAATCCAGGCCAGGGGTATACCCTGGGAGGAGACATGATTCAAGTCACGGAGGGTGAGAGAGACCCGGGTGTAGTGGTACATGCCAAAATGAGCAACTCACAGTGACCCGAGTTCATGAGCGAGCTCGGATGCCGGGGTCGGCAGGGGAGGGATTGGATCGAGCGCCTGATAGGCTGCTCTCCTATCCCAGGGGGAGGGTACTTGGATGTCCGGATCACTGGCGTCCCCTGGTGGAGACCGGGGGGATGCTGTAGTAGCACGTTACAGTGTGCCCTATGCTGGCAGGGTTGTCGTGAGCTAAGCATAATGGATTGCACATGCAAGGGGAGGGCAGGGATAAGGGACAAGAAAAATGGAAAAACCCAGCTCGCGGGATAGGTGATGGCAGATCTCCACTATGCCCAGCGCCAGATCTGACTGGGCCAAGCCTGAGCACTCCTCCACCTGGGCCCCACCCGTTTGCCAGGGTCTGTCTCTAAGGAGTCCATGCCAAGGGTTGGGCTACCCCTGGGCTGGTTAAACCGGGGTACCAAGGCAGGGGAGAAGGGCAGTAGACCACAGCGGATCTCAGGTGGGCAAGCAGAAAGGAGAGGATGCCTGAAAGAGTTCTCCCAGGCTGTGTCAGGAGGGAAAAAGAATTGAAAAAAAAATGAACAACTCAGAGACCTGTAGGAGGCAGCGGCAAGTTCAATAGGATGCTGGGATGCATTGCCAGGGGGATTACCTCCAGAAAGGCAGAAGTGATTCTTCCACTGTACAACTGCTTGGTTAGGCCACACCTTGAGTATTGTGTGCAGTTTTGGAGACCACATTTAAAGAGAGACATTACACTCCTAAAGAGGTTCCAAAGGAGGGCAAACAAAATTATCTGGGGCCTGAGGGAGAGGACCTATGAGGAGAGGCTCAAGGAGCTCAACATGTACACCCTGAAGGAGAGGAGGGACAGGGGGGACATGATAGAGGTCTTTAAGTACATGAAAGGGATCAATAAGGGAGGCCCAGTCAGAGTGCTCCAAAGGAAGGAGGGTGGGGCAACGAGAGGTCATGGGAGTAAGCTGGAAGGGGGCATGCTCAGATGGGAAAGGAGGAGATGTTATTTTACTGAAAGGGTGGTGGAGCCATGGAATATGCTGCCCAGGGAGCTGGTAGAGGTGGAGATTGTAGATGGGTTTAAGAGGGGATGGGACAGGTACAGGGGGAGGGTAAATCTGACCAGGCCCAATACAGGTGGAACATCTGGGACTGGGGACAGTATAACCAAGGGGAGAAGGGGGGTACACCAAAATCAGCCCTCAGTACGGGTACTGAAAGTCGACCAGACTCGAGAGACCATTAGGCCTATTCTGCTTGCATTTTAGTATGTTAGTATGTAAGATCTGGAAAAGCAAGGGAGGTGGTACAGGATATGGCAGCTTGACTTCAATGTCAAGAAATGCAAAGTTATGCATATCGGTGCCAAGAATTCTAGGACAGAGTACTACCTGGATTGAGTCCAAGTATCTGCAGAGGGAGGAGGAGGAGGAGAAGGACCTGGGAGTGATGATCACTAGTAACCTGAAGCACTCCACGCAGTGCAAGAAAGCAGCAGCAGAGGCAAACAAGATGTTGGGATGTATATCTAGGGGGATCAGTAGTAGGAGAGAAGAGGTTATACTGCCCTTGTACAGGTCACTGGTAAGGCCGCATCTAGAGTATGGAGTTCAGTACTGGTGTTCACAGCTAAAAAAGGACATTAACATGCTGGAGAACATCTAGAGGAGGGCTACAAAGATGATAGCCGGTTAGCAGGGTAAGGCATATGAGGAGAGGTTGAGAGCATTGAACATGTACTCCCTGGAAGACAGGGAGAGAGAGAGAGAGAGAGAGAGAGAAAGAGAGGACATGATTGGGAGCTTCAAGTACTTGAAAGGGGTAAATAAGGTTGATGAGGAGAGTCCCTTTAAGATGAGTGGCATCCATAACACAAGGGGGCATAGTCTTAAGCTGGAGGGAGGGAGATTTAGGAGGGAGGTGGACACTTGGAATGCACTGCCAGAAAAAGTAATCTCGTTGAAGACAGTGAGAGACTTTAAGAGAGGCTGGGACAGGTTACAGGGGGAGAGTAAAGGTCATGGGTAGGGAGGATGGGAGGAGTGGGTAGGGAAGGCAGGGACATTAGCTCAAGCTATGGACCCTGTAATATGACCAGACTTGATAGACCAAATGGCCTTCTGCTGGCTTCTTCATATGTTCGTATAGGAGGCTGGTAAACAAGTTGTGCAGTCTGGGAGTAGGTCCCAAGGTGATACACTGGGTCCAAAATTGTCTGAGCAACAGAACACAGAGGATGGTGGTAAATGGAGTTCAATCCCAGGATGGGGGGGGGTGACAAGTTAGGTGCCACAGGGCTTGGTTCTGGGGCCGGTCCTCTTCAATGTCTTCATTAGTGACATTGCGGAGGGGCTGGAAGGGAAGAGAAGCCTCTTTGCACATGACACCAAGATCTGCAATAGGGTAGACACTCCAGATGGGGTGGAAAAAATGAGAAGAGACCCAGGTAAATTGGAGGAGTGGTCAAGATGTGGCAGCTTAAATTCAATACAAAAAAAGTGTAAATTCATGCAAGTGGGCCACAGGAATCCTGGAGAGGAATACAAAATGGGAGGATACTAACAACAAAAGTTGAAAGGGACCTGGGGTAAACATGACAGACAACCTGAAGGTGACCAAATAATGTGAAAAGGCAGTGGGGAGGACCAGAGGGATGCTGTGGTGCATAGGGAGGGGCATCACCTGTAGAAAACAGGAGGTGGTGATGCCACTGTACAGACAATTGGTCAGGCCACATCTAGAATAATGTGTTCAGTTCTGGAGTCTGCATCTCTGGAAGGACATTGACAGAATGGAGGTGGTCTAGAGAAGAGCAACATAAATGGTGAAAGGAATGCACCAGAAAACATATGAGGAATGACTGAAAGACCTAAATACGTATACCCTGGAGGTAAGCAGGGAAAGGGGGGTATGTCAGACATTCAAGTACTTCAGGGGAATCTACAAGGTCCAGAATGGTAGCATCTTTCAAAATGAGATATGTGCAAGAACAAGGTGTCACAATATGAGGCTAAAGGGTAGGTGGGGGACAGCAGTAATGTGAGGAAGTATTTTTCACTGAAAGGGTGGTGGATGCATGGAACAGCCTCCCAGCGGAGGTTGTAGAGGCTAAAACATTCGGTGAGTTCAAGAATGCATGGGATAGACAGAAGGCAACCCTAGTAATAGGAAAGAGAGGGTAAACTACTGATCATTTAGGGTCTGGAATTTAAGTAGGTAGGGAAATGGGCAGACTAGGTGGGCCAGGCGGTCCGTATCTGTCATCAAAATCTATGTTTCTGTTTCTAAGCAGTTTCTTTGTGCGGCAAGAGTTTCCAGTAACTTACCCTAGGAGGTTGTGAATGGTATGGGTTAGAGACTCTAAGCAGCCAGCTAACTGTTGTTTCCCTATAGGCCTGGCTGCACCAAGAATTGATGGCTTTATAGAACATAGGATCAGAGAGTGTGGCAGTTAAGGGGTAGATTCCTAGTAATTAAGGGACTATGCTACAAACTCTTTTGTAAAGTGAAAATGACTCGTGTTTAGTGAATATATATAGTATTGCTTTTCTGTTGTAATGAGTATTTCATTATTTGTGTCTTTTGTGATTTTGGTACGCTAAATGTTAATGATGTAAATTTTAAATTTTACTTACAGATCATGTGATTCTCTGGGCTATAAAAAGGCTCTCAGTAGCTTTTAGTCAGTCAGCTTCAGAACTGCAAGAGATACTGCCCAAGATACAAGAGAGAATGCCTATGCAAAGCTAAGAGTGGGAGTGTTTGGTGTTGACCAGCTGGCTGATCTGTGCATTTGGAGTGCTGCCTTGGTCTACGGGTATGGGCCACTGGAACGGAGAAATGAAAGTTAGGGTTCTTGGTTAAATCTGTCAAAAAGCACTAAGGAGAGAGCCAACTAGACATGAAGAAGCTAAGGAAAGACTCCAATGGACTGGAGCTGTTTGCTTCTGGCTAGACTGGACTCATAGGAAAGTGCAAAGACTGTTAAGACCCCTCTTTAGCAAAGGTCATCTTAGCATAACCTTGGTAAGTGGGAGCTGACACCCAGTACCTGTGCTTCACTGGTAAAGTTAAAAAGTTAGTCTCTGAAGTAGCCAGACTTGAAAAAAACTCTTACTATTTTGTATCCATTAAAGTATCTAAAGACTGTGAAAAGCAAATAAATTGTGCCATCCTGCAGGACTTTGCTTAAATTCTTATCCACTGTGCCCTTCATCAACGCCAACACTTCAACACCATAGTTCAAGGCAGAATTAGAGAGCAGGTAAATTAATTAATAAACATATACTATATAAAATAATATATGGGCAACCATAATGTGCATAACTGA
This sequence comes from Neoceratodus forsteri, assembly GCA_016271365.2. Lineage (NCBI taxonomy): Eukaryota > Metazoa > Chordata > Ceratodontiformes > Ceratodontidae > Neoceratodus > Neoceratodus forsteri. The sequence goes on from CM057454.1 coordinate 816,914,998, forward strand.
ACTCCAGCCAAGATTTAAAGAATCTGCTCCTTTGGGAGCCCAACTGAGCCAAACCTCCTCCTGCTGCCTCCCAGGACCAATTGGAGGATTGAGGCTGGCACTAGGAAGCCCTTTTGTTCATGCTGGGTTCAAAACTTGGGGTTGCTAGAAGCCACATGGCAGACACTGAGTGAGGACTGACCAAGGGGTCACAAGGGGGCTTTACTGCTTCCCTCCCCCCTCCCCAACCCACCAATTGCTGTGGTACTGCCTGAACTCCAGCCATGTTTTTAAAAATCTGCTCCATTAGTAGCCCAGCTGAGCTGACCCCTCTTCCTGCTGCTCCCTGGGACCAGAGGATGGCTGTGTCTATTTCTTCCCTCAGCCCCAAGCAGTCATCCAGAGTAGTGGTCCAGCGCACTAAGGGCCTTAGCGCTAAGGGTGTCTGTGGATGTCAGCTGTGGCAGTTAGCCATCAGCCAGTCATGCTGTCCCATTGCTGACATGCTGCCTGCTGCTGCTGGCTCCTCTGTTGCTCCTGCCATGGAGCGTCAACATTTCTGTGCAACAGACCCCAAGTCTTGGGAACCAGGATCGTAATTATTCGTTCATCCCATCCTGGCTAGACACTTTATCACAGACTCCTGAGTTATACTGTTGCCTATCCTCTCTAGACTGCACTCATGTTTGTTGACTCTCATTGTTGTTTCACCATCAGTCCCCAAAGTCTGATTGTTAGTAGCTACCTGTAATTTGAACTCCTGTCTTGTCCCCAAATCATTTCTAAAGCTTCAGACTTAACTTGTTGGTACAGGGCTCCACTTAGTTACTGTTTTAGACTGACATACAGTTGCTTTTTTTCTCTTTGACTGTTCTCAGTTGCTGCTTCAGGGGCTGTATGATAGTCAAAAGAAGTACCCCATGCCATGTTCTACTAATATGTTTTGGCACTGGATCTGAACATAGCAGACCGCAATGCAGTCAGCAACAACAGTGCAAAAAAATTCCATCATTTTTGTTTTTACAGGTGTGTTGCCCCCCACCTATGCCCCCCGCACACCCCATACTTAAAGATTCTCCCTTGGGGGAGCAGATCACAGGACAAGTTAAAGTTTTAGGGGCCTTGGAATATGGTTTTCATGGCCCCTTGTAAAATAATCTAAGTCCCAATGTTGGCAGAATGGTAGGAGACCAGGAATAGAACCCTGGTCTCCACTGCTTCCTGGCCGAGCTTCTCCATGCCCCAGCCATTCATGCCATGGGAGCAGCTCAGCCAGTGCCCAGTCTTCTGCTGCCCTTGTCCTATGGCAGCACAATGGACAGTGACCAGGGTAGCGCATATCGCAAGTGCTTTAAATCCCCACTCACTGTCCGTGGTAGCACTAGACGGTAGTGCTCTTTTGAGCAATGCTATTAATGTAGCATGAATCTAACCAGGTAACATATGTATACCCTTGTTAGCTCTATTGCTGTGACAAACTACCTGCTTCCCATTCTTTGCCTCACTTTTGTGCTCCCCACACCCAATTACCAGGGCTTCAATTTCTCCAATGTTTTGGTAGTAACTGCCCAACAACCTATCCTAAAGTGGTGCCTTAGAATCAAGCTAATAGCCTTGATCCTACAGTTTAAACCTTAGTCCCACTCTTGGAAGCCCATGACTGTTGCCCTATCTTTCCTGTGGTCCATAACTCTCTCTCCTTAATCCTGGCTGGTGATGTCAAAACTAACCCTGGACTACTGAGTATGTTAAGTCCCAACAGCCCATCCACTTGATTCCAAACAAATGGAATCAGGGTGACATCTTAATATTAGGAGCTTCGTGGCCAACTTTATGGAACTGGAAGCATGAGTGTCATTATGGTCCTTGTGACAGAAAGCTCCTGCCACTCTTGAGGACCAACCTTTTCTTAAATCTATTGCAACTGTTCTATTTCTTAGTCTATTCTATCCATTACAATTTCTACTCCATAAGATTGGCCACCTACGGGCACCTCCTCCCCTTTCTTGACTATGCTATAGTGTCCTCTTTAATTTTCCTTCTCCCTCTCAGGTCCTTGTACAGGGAGGTTACTGTGGTGACCTCCAAGCATATGTAAAACAGGTTTGTTTATTGTTGTTGGATTTTGTATGTAATATCACTATGTCATAAAATACCTTGATGTTTATTTCCTATGTTTATGAAACCTGTAAATGTTGAAAATACCATGGCACTAGGTGTTTTTGATAATGGTAAAAAGTACTAGGTGACTATTATAGAAATTAAGTTAGTTGCACTATTTAAAATGCATGTAAATTGCTGTAAGCTGAACAAGTCTGAAATGTCATCGTGATTTGCATATATCCCATGATGTGTTGCATTATGGAAGTATGTATGATGTTGTAGTTCTTTGAAACTTGATTTGTTGCCCATGCCCTTTGGGGTAACCCTTTTTTTTTCAGTGATTCTGCATTGAGGAGTTTTGTCTAGAGCTTGTTTTCTTTTTTTTCTTTTTGTGCCCCCACTACCCAAGCAAACAAGACCCACATAGGGATGAAGGGTTTTACTAAAAATGGTGAGATCAGAGATCAGTGTCAGCGGGTGTTGGCTAAGTGCAGAGAAAGGACACACAGTCTGTTGCTGCAAGCTAATGTACTGAAAAAGGAATATGGCATTGCAGAAGTTTATTTTCTGTATTTTGAATAAACATCGCATAGAATGTGTGTTGAACCTGAAGTTCAGTGTCTGGTGCATCTGTTGTCCTCCAACCCCTCCACAGTCCTGACATCCTTAGTGTTACAGAATCTTGGCTGAAACCCTCGGTTCCAGATCCTATGTGCACATTCATAGGTTATAAGATACTTCGAGCTAATCGCCCTTCCACAAAAAGGGGTGGGGACATTGTGTACCACAAGGCTCATCTGAACCTAATTACTCAGCCTGGAGTTTCCCTCTCCTCCTGTGAAATCCTTAACTTTCTACTGGTCCTAGGTGAGATAAAGGAAATTTGTATTATTTGTGCATAAATTCCTCCTGGGGAGGCAGAACTGGCCAAACTGAATTAATTGACTGCTTGGTCCCTGCTATAGGAAAAAAATAACTAATTCTTATGGGCAGTTTTAGTTTGTAATGGCTTTGTGTAAACTCCAAAACCTTTGAGGAGCTCCATAGGAAAGTTCACCTCTCCAAATTGATAGATGTCTCTACCAGATCCTCAACCAAGGGAGCCACCACTCTGTCCTAGACTGGGTTCTGTCAAATAGGAAAGACAAGATCATTGGTGCTGGAATCCTAGCAGATTCTATGATGATCACATCTCAGTTTTTTGCGTGTGGAATGCCCATACTCCCCCTGCCCTCCTAAAGAATTAATCATGAGAGACTTTTCTTCCCTAAATCCTGGTGCCCTCCTTGCCAATCTTAGCTGCATTAACTGGTTCACACTTTTCTCCTTCTGTGAAATGGATGCAGCCCTTGATTACATCACCTCTGCCCTTCACTCCCTCCAAAATAAACACATTCTCCTCATCGGGCGAATGGCTACAAGTAAATCCATAAGATGGCTGCATAGTTCCCTCATCTACAATCTCAAGTCAAGGGACAAATGTAGGGCCAAATTCAAATCCTCAACACTACACTCAGATTAGCTAGCATATTGGGCCTTGATGAATGCCTATAAAATAGAAGTTAGAATGGCCAAAAGCAAATACTGTAGGGAACTCTTGCTATCCTCAACTAAAGACTCCAAGTGTTTCAGGACACAGATCAATGGCCTTATGGGTAACAATAGAAGCCAAACCTCTCCTGACATGGTAATAAATGTCAACTGCAATAACCTGTTCACCATTACCAATGCTTTTTACTCCCTCTTCGCCAACCTTACCAGGTCTGAGACCATTATGTCATGCCAAACTAATGCCCCTCCTCCCGTTTGCCCACCCCACCCCCCACTGTACCTCTTGACTCTCTCTCATATGGAGGTTTTGTGACTCCTAAAATCCATCCCCCCATGGGGGCATTGGCCCAGATAAGTTGGAACCTGGAATGCTCAGGCTGGTTGCCCCTCTACTTGCCTCCCCAGTCACTTGACTTTACATCCTCTATGTTACCACAGCAACCATTCCTAAAAGCTAGAAAGCACCTATGATCATACCTGTGTTCAAAAGGGGCAACTCCAAATCCATTGAAAAATACCGCCCAATCACAATCTTTCATATTCTAAGCAAACTACTTAAACTCATGGCCTCCCAGGTCAGATCTCCTTCAAAAATATAACCTCCTATCCCTAGCAAAACATGGCTTTAGGCCAGCTCAGGGTACTACCACTACTCTTATCCAACTCTCTAATGATATAAAATCCAGTATGGACATGGGAATGCTAACTGGGGCCATTTGCATTGACCTTACTAAGGTGTTTGACTTGGTAGATCACCCCCTGCTCATACATACATTGACCACTCTAGGTGTCTCCCCTACTGCCACTGACTAGCTACCTCTGTGACCGCCAACAAATTGTTAAATTTAATGGTGCCCAGTCTTTCCTAACAACTATCAATGCCAACATTCCACAAGATTCCATCCTGAGCCTATTTCTATTTTCTGCCTTTATGATATCTCAAATGCCCCTCTCACTGTAATGCCTTCATTTACACCAACAACATGGTGCTTTAATCCAGCTGAAAAATGTCTGGATAATATCAATTCCAGGCTCAACACTGACTTCTGCAAAGTTCAAAACTGATTGGTGCAAAACTACCTTGTCCTGAACACTAGCAAGATTCAGGCCATGCTCTTTAGGTCTTCTCAAAAAGTTCAGACTTGTACTACTGGCCTAGATGTCCACTGCCTTGATGGCTCCCCTCTCACCATGACTGATCAATTCAAATATCTAGGTGTTACCCTTGATCCCACTTTGGACTTCTCATTGCATGTCACAAAAATCTGAGTCCATTAACATCAAGCTCAGGATTGCTCATCAGGTCAGATATGTCCAGACTCCAGCAGCTAGGGTTGCTATCACCCAGAAAGTCCTGCTTCCCAGCCTCCCCAATGGTCTTGCCTCATTCTACCAGGCCAGTGAGTGTGATCTCTCCAGGTGTAATGTCTCCTACAAGAAAGTATGTAATGTTTGCATATTAACCCCCTTACTGATCCACCACTGCCTGCTAGTATATTCTAGTGTGGGATGGCTCTTCTGCTATCTCAGCACCTCTAAACCCTAAGCTGTCTGACTGATATCCTCCGGTCATCCACACCAGCCTCCCTGGCTTCTATGCGAATATCTGCAGACCAAGCCTACTCCCTCTGCTCCAAAGATCATGCCTGCCTGGCCTTACCCAAGTGCTACTACAAAATGGGTGAGCAGGCATTCTCCTATTTTGCCCTATATGGAACTCCCTACACTATCACCTATGTCTGAGCCAGTTCCACCACTTCTCCAAACAAGAACTAATCAGCTTTTTGAGATCCACTGACAAATGCTCTTGTAACTGACTTTTCTAGTGGTTATAGTTCAGCACTAATTATGTCAGTTCTGATTTTTGCTCTTAGGCTTAGAACCTTGCTGCCACTGTCTTTTGCTTTATCGTCTTGCTTTATCTTCTGTCAGCAGGATTCTGGTGAAATGATGAATTTGCATCCACTCGAGTGTGCCAAAATTGTGATTTCAATTATTTCCATCTAATTTAAAAAGTGTTTGACCAAATTACTCCAAATTTGGTATAGTGACTGTGCAAATGCCCATACAAAACTGTACTCCATTTCATTTTTTTGTCTTTAAAGATGACTGAATCATAAGCTTCTAAAGATTCAGACATTTTAAAATTACAGTTAACAACATAAACTAAATGTGCTTGTCCAAATTCCACCAAATTTGGTACAGTGACTTTACCCATGCCCATACATGTGTGCTAATTTTCAGATCTCTGGCTTTAAAGATGACTGAGGTACAGTATAAGCCTCTAAACATTCAGAAATGTTAAAATTACATGTTGCAATTAAGTAAACTGCTGAATTTTAAGCCCCTATATGTTTAATACTAGAGAATGGAATATCACCAATGTTGTTAGGTTCATTGACCCTAAATATTAGGCTTTAAAGGCAACCCCACTGCCCAGCATCTGTGTATCATGCTGCCATGCTGACAACCCCAGTTCAGAAGGAAGCCTAGGAAGTCATGTTGGGAGGCAGGTCATGGCTAAAATTTACAATTTGCATAACCAGTACTTTTCTATTTAGCAGTTCCTATGACTCTTCCAAGAAAGTATGCATCTATGTTTTCAGTTATTTAGCTCCAAAGGTGGTTAAGTTGTAAGCAAATAAATATTTTTGGAACTTTTCACATGAATATTTAATTGCCAGATTATGAGCTAATATAACTTCTCCACCTTCATCCAAATGTTGCAGGTCTTTGCATGAATTTAGGGCCCATACCAGACAATATGTGTGGCAAATTTCAGACTTCTAACAACACAAATCAAGTTATAGCCAATTAAAGTATTTCATAACATTTCACAAAATGACAGAAAATTCTGCAAAATCTCACAGAAGTTCACAAATATGCAACAAATTTAGAATTTGCTAATTTTACCCAGCTCTACTTGGTATCTTGGTATTCTGAAGACAGACGGAGACATAAGCCCATCGAGGCTGTCTCCCACGCTGTGTGGCTAGTTAATATCCCATGTATCAGTCCAGTTCTTTTTGGACATCATCAAAGCCAGCAATGTTAACTAAGTATTGAGGGAATCGATTCCATAATCTGGTACCTCTAATGGTGAAATAATTACCCTCTTTTCACTGTGTTAACCTTAGGTATCTCAAATTGCCTGTTCTGGCACTGAGATCTTTTGGTCATGGATGAGGTTTAAGTCCACAAATAGTGGACAGTTCAGGGTCATTTATTGTTTGAAAGAATTGTAGATAGGTCTGTCCTGTTCTCCTTTATTCAACAGTCATTAAATTTATTTCATTTAGACAAGATTCATACAATTTCTTTTTTAGACCTGTAATCAGCTTTGTAGCCCTTCTCTGGACAGTCTCCAATAAATTCATATCCTGCTTTTGATAAGGTGCCCAGAATGTCGAGGCATAATCAATGTGGGTAACCAGGTCAATATGTCATGTAAATGACAGCACACAAGAAACTGCGCTGGGCAAATTGTGGAAGCATTGACAGTGATGGGGTAGATTAGCATTAAGGAATTCCCACTACCCCGTCACTGTCCACTGGAATGAGGAAGGGAGCAAGTTGCCATTGGTGTGATGCCTGGTCAAGCCACTTCCATGACAGAGTGGCTAATGCACCAGCACACAGCAATGTGGGAGATCTGGGGACCACGGTTTGGTTCCCCATCTTCTGGTCTTGAGGAAAAAAATGTTTTTTTCAGTAAAGAAATTTTCCCTCCTCCCAAATTTTTCCCCATCCCTGAAGTCCACACTCCCTCAGAGTTGATTTTATTTAGTCCAGGGGGAGTGGGGATGAAGCCCCCCCACATTAGGGGAGTGGGGTTGGGGCAGAGCCCCCCTCAAAACAAAGAAACTCCACTGTTAGCACTATAGGTTCTCATTGTGTGGGCAACATTTTGTTCCAGTCAGTGTAGTGATTGACCTTATTATACCTTATGACATTTTGCTTGTGGCATTGTGTGCCATGCTATTATTGTTTGTGGGGTTTTGACCCCCTGCCATCAATGTGAGGTCTTACATATGCCTTAAATAAGTTTATAATACCCTGTTCATCCCTTGTAACAAAGGTTTTCTTAACATTAATACATTTGTTAGCTGTTTGTGTGGATGTTCGTATGTGTGCATGCATATCTAAAGAGGCATCTATCAATATACCCAAATCCCTTTCATTACTGACTGCTAGTGAGTATATATGGTCTCCTGGGATTATTTTGCCCTTACTGTTTGATTGCTGATTCCTTCCTGATATAATCTAATGTTCTATAGTGTTCATAATTCCTCTGAACTTGTAACTTTGTGTTTTTTCTATTTTACATTGTTTTCCATTGTAATCTCCAAGGCTGTGCCAGAAAATAGGCATTCTATTGACTAGTGCACCTACTTGGTAAATAAAAGCAAATAAATAATACTGCTGATATTTCCCTCATGGAGTGAGATAACATCACTGAAACCTCTTGAGGGTCTATGATGTCATCTCATTCCTTGATGGAAACAGCCTTGTTCTGTGCAATTGCCTACATATTGTTAAACATAGAAGTTAACGGCAGAAGGAGACTGCTAGGTCCATCTAGTCTGCCCATTTATTCTAGACCTATTTTGACACTCTAGTTGCCCTTTGTAGTCAAGGCTCCCTTGTATATATTCCATGCATTCTTGAATTCCTCTCCCCCCCAGTGTTGATCCCCACAACCTCCTGGGGCAGGCTGTTCCAGGCATCCACCACTCTTTCTGTGAAGAAAAACTTCCTGGTGTTGGTAGAGAATCTCCTTCCTTGCAGCCTGAGGTCATATCCCCTGGTCGTGGAGCCCTACTTGAAGTGAAAAAGTGGGTGTACCTGTACCTTGTTAATGCCTTTTATGTACCTGAATGTTTCACTCATGTCCCCTCTCTCTTTCTTCTCTTCTCTGTTCCAGGGAGTACATATTCAGCTCCCCAAGTCTTTTCTTGTAGGACATGTATTGCAGACCCTGAATCATTCTTGTCACCTTTCTATGTACTGTTTCCACCCGGTCAATGTCCTTCCTGAGGTTAGGCCTCCAGAATTGGATTCCATATTCCAGATGAGGCCTGACCAGCGATCTATACAGTGGTAGTACCACCTCTCTCCTCCTGCTCATGACTCCCCTCCCAATGCAGCCCAGCATTCTGTTGGCCTTCAATGTTGCCTTCTCACACTGTGTACTAACCTTCAGGTCATCTGAGATTATGATTCCCAGATCTTGTTCCTAGTTTGAGGTCGCCAGTCTTTCACCTCCAAGGTAATGCTCCTTTCTTAGATTTTTCTTTCCTATGTGCATGACCTTGCACTTTTTGGCATTAAATCTCAGCTGCCACACTCCAGACTATTGTTGTAGTTTGAGGTCAGCTTCCATCTTGCTCACTCCTTCTAGGTGTCCACCCTGTTATTCTGTATTTATTCTAAGTACCAATGATATGGAGTGTTACCAAATCAACTTTCTTACTTTTCCTTCATACAGTATTTTGTCAGTCTCTTCAGCTTTTTATTTATTTTTTTTCCTCCACTCCATCTTCTGGATTTCAGGATTGTAGTGTGTGTGTTAACGTGTTGTTCTGTGACTGCCTAACAGAGGACTTTAGTGAAAAATCAGCTACTGGTATCACTACCAGCATTGCAAACACCATGGCAATGCAACTCAATGCAACAATCAATTCTTCATTTGGACCACCAGTTTACTACATACAGATGACTGTATGAGGCACCAGTTACAGCCAGCTATTGCATACTAGAAAAGCAGTTTAGAAGAAGAGCAATATGTGGGCAGCATAAACTACACAAAGACAGTTAATCTCCAACTTGTTTGGTTTCTGTAAACACACCTCATTCTAAAGTCTCAAACCCAACACAAAGCATCTTTGGCAACTCCTATATACTCCCACCCTTGCATGGTGTATCAATGCTGCAGCTACAGATTTATTTAAAAAAATAAAAGCAATTCAAAGTTTGCAATGTTAGTGTCGCTTATCTTTTTTCTAAAATTGTTTCACCCTCTCCTTGTCCATGTTCCACATTTTACATACATAATATTTACTAGTTGTTTTTCATCTTTCCCACATTGCCTTTGTATTTCTCCATCTCCATAGCTCTTGTTTTAACAGTTTTCCTATAGTAGAATGCACATGAAACAGTCATGCCAGTGATCTGGATTTGTATTTTTTTTTGTTTTTGACAACGCTCTGGCAACTCACATTGTGTTGTTTTTCTATACTTAGCCAGCTCAAAAGCAAATTTTATAAGATGCATTTTCAACTCAGCTGGAAGGCATGTGCAGTTTTACCACAGTGCAATGCAAACTGAGATGGAACAGTTGCACTGTGTTGGATCCAGTAACACTAACGTAACTAATTGAGAAATGCTAAAGTAACTCATTAGTGTGACAGTTTAATTGGAATTGTACTGCACACTCCATCAGTTGGACTGTAGAACTGTAGTAAGTGTCAAGTTGTCTGATCAGTGGTATCCAAAGTAGAGGGTTGCAGTGATTGATCTGCTTCTTTAATCACTGTTAACCTCAGACAGGATCATGGCAATGCAGTTTAATGCACTGACTCCCACGGTAATTTAGTCAGTGTACTACAAACCTCCTGTATGAGACACCCATCACAGGGGGAGATAGCATAACTGAAAGGCAGAGTGGATAAAGAGCACTATGTAGGATATATGAATGATACAGTAAATGGATAATTTCCATTTTGTTTTATGTAAATTCCTGCAAGCTACATGAATGCATTCTGAAGCCTAAATCAATTGTAAATCACTATAAGTATGTAAGACCTCTTTAGGGTGAATGTCCTTCCATTTGGATTAGTGGGCAGGGCACCATTACCTTACTCCACCACTGGGTCACTGTAAATGTTTGCAGTGGTACCTTGGTTCTTTTCTCTGACTAGTGAGGGAGGTTCGTATCTAGAAAGATAAAATAGCATGATGTCTTCACCCAAAGAGAGTTTTAGTTGGCTTGGTGATGCATCAGTACACTCTCCAGAGATGCTGACCCTGCCCACCTCCCTCTTGTGGTCACCTCTCCTCAAACATCAGAAAATACATGTACAACTGTTTTCTTTCCAGACAGCATTCCCTATAACTTTATTTTTATTTCATTTGTTTAAAATTTTGGTAACTGGACAAATTGAGGCTCATTTCCAGGTGCAACCTTGGGGCAGGGGAGCAAAATACAAAAAGGAGATACATATAGTGAAACACAAGTGCCAAGAGCAGTATAAAACAGGTTACATTCAGTTTTATTGAGCAAAATATTATGACATATTATGTTTTACAGACAGAGTGCTAGACATTGATGTAAAACAAAATTTCAGGCAGAGTGTTAGACATTGATGGAATACAAGATTAAACCTGATTTATATTTGATAATTTTTACTGTATTAAGGGAAGACAAGGTGGTTAGGCATGGCAGGAGCAAATGGTGAAGGGGAGTAGTCAGTTTGGTAGAGGAATACGAGGAAGAGTTCCTTAGTCAAGGGACTTGTTGGTTCCATATAGAAGGGAATCTGTAGGAGAAAGCAGATTTTCCAGCTGACGAAGATGGTTTGGGAAAGGAGACAGATCAGATGCCCCTAGTGCAAAGTGAGTAGTGTGATGGGCTAGCTGGGGATAGCACATCTGAGAGGTTAGAGGGAAATTGGCTGAACCAGATTTTGGCTACTAAAGAGACTGAGTAGATGTGCTGGTGGTGGGATAGGGGCAAGATGCCGAGGGAGGCATAAAGAGAACAGTGGTGCATTCTGAAGAGGGAGTTTATGAAAAAACAGCAGAATATGTTTAGGAGGATGTCAAGTCTGGATACAAAAGAGGCAGGGGCAGTGCAGTATATTACTTCTACATAGTTGATGATACTGTAGATATGATCATTTTCATTACAATTTCATGTCTGACTGGAAGAGGGAGGGAATCTCTGTTTCAGAATAGCATACCAAGCTTGGGACAGAGCTTCGAGGTGATGGCATCTATGTGGGTAGAGAATTTTAGATGGGGATCAAGCCACATGCCTTGGTACTTGTAGGACGACACATTTTCCAGTGAAGTGCCATCCATGGAGGTGACAGCTGGAGGAGGAGGCAATCTAGCCAGTTTTTGTGCAGATCTGAAGATCATTGAAACTGTTTTGGTGGTATTGATTTTTGACTGGATTGATTGGAACCAGGACTGCATTTTATGGAAATCATGTTGGAGAAGAGTGTGGACATCAGTTAGGACAGGTCCTGGGGCAAAGGGGGTAGTGTCATCTGCATACATGTGTATGCAGGAGCTGAAGCAAGCAGAGGAGAGGTCATTTATGAATATAGAGAACAATATGGGGCCAAGGATTGATCCTTGTGGTACTCCTGCGAGTATGGGGAGTGGGAGGAGGAGTTGGCTACCCGTACAGATTGGAGTCTGTTGCTAAGGTACGAGTCGAATCATTGAACTGTGAGGGGGGGTAAGCCAGCTGCCTCAAGCTTAGTAATAAGATGGGGTGGGAGACTGAACCAAAGGTCTTCGCAAGGTGTACAAAAACTGCAGCAATAAGGTGGCCTTTGTCAATGGTGGAGTGAATGTGTTCAATGACTCATAAAAGGGAGGAGACTGTAGAATGGTGGTTCCTGAAGCTGGACTGGAAAGGGGAGAGGAAACCAGATGCAGTAAGGAATTATATTAGTCTGGATTGGACTAGGGACTCCTGTGCTTTGGCAAGAGCTGGGACGAGCGAGATCGGATGGTAGTTTCCAGGTATAGTGGGGTCACCACCTTTATGCAGGGGATTGTACTATCTGTTTTCCAGGCTTGAGGTACAGTACCAGAGTAGAAAGAGGTTTAGTAGAGAGGTTAGTGGTGCTGCAATTTCAGGGGCAGATACTGTATGTGGAGTAGTTTTGGGTTGATACTGTCAAGGTTGGATTTTGTAGCATTGAGGAAGCAGAGAGCTTCCAGAACTTACTTTGAGGTGACAGGTGCAAAATGGAGTGTATTGTGTAAGGGGTTAAAGGGGATGTTTTTTTGGGGGGGGAATGATGATCCGGAAGGGCACACATGGTGAAGAACTTATTTAGGGTGTCTGCTATAATGACAAGGTCAGTGATAGGTTGGCCATTTTGTTTTAGGACAGGAATGTTGGTTTGAGTGGGGGGCGGAGATCAATCATGGAGTACACCACCTTCCAGAAAGCAGAGGGCTGAGCGTTTTGGAAGTGTGATTTGAAGTAGTCAGCCTTTGTTTGACAGATGGCCTTGGTGCAAGCATTTGAGGGTGTTGTATTCTTGCCTAGTTTGCGGGGTCAGTGCTGATTTAGAGAGTGAACAGGCCTTGTCACAGGCTTTACACATTGAGCAGTAAGAGAAGCAGAGATCCAGGGATTGTGCCATTTTTTTACCCTAGTTTTGATCAGAGGGGCATCAGAGTCCCATATTTTGGTGAAAATGGACAGGAACTGGGCTAGGACTGTGTCTACATCCTGTGCTGAGTAGACCAGAGACCAGTCAGCATGTCTCAAGTCATGCAGGAGGGTGTTGGTGTCTAGATAGCTTAATGGTCAGATTTTTATGTATTTAGGAGCCGATTTAGGGAGTTGAGTATTTCTAGTGCAGTAGGTGATGCTGTGGTCACTTACGGCACCATATAGTACTCCAGATGTAATGATTCTATATGGGTGTGAGGAGAGAATCCAGTCAATAAGTGAGTGCTTTGTGGAGTGGGGGATTGTAACAGGTGGGCTCTTTGATCAGCTGGATGAGGCTGAGGGATTCAATATTTGTGGTGTAGGCTTTAGAGGAGGGGGATAGCCAGTCCAAGTTGAAATCGTCCATTTGCATTCATTCACAATTTGCAGTCAGGAGTGGTAGGGTGGAGAGGCACAAGATGAGTGAGTCAAAAGCTAGCTGTGGGAAGGCATAAATCACACCTATGAAAATGGAGAGTGTAGAGAGTAGGGAGAACCAGGCAAAGATAAATTCATGGAAGCCAGGGCTGGCCTCTTATTTGGTGATATAGCAAGAGAATGGCTGTCTTTCATAGAGATCTACCACCTCTGCCCCATTTGCCATGATCCTGGCAAAAAAATGAGTAGCTGGGAATCCTTAGGGAGGACTCTGGGGCCTTTGCCAATAGCCATGTTTCAGAGATACAAAGCATGTCAGGGGATTGTTGAGCAAGCCATCATTTAACTAGGTCTAACTTTGGGAATAGACTTCTTGTGTTCATGTGAACAATGCATAGATCCTTTTGGGAGTTCATTGGTGAGGGGGTTGTGGGTGGACCTGGGTTTGATTCAACATTTCCAGTGAGGAGAAGGAGGAAGGAGAAGGTGGCTGGAAATTTACAACCCCTAGGGTATAAGGAACAGTTTGGAGCTATGCGGAATAACCTCAGAAAAACTTTGCTTTCTGATATTTATGGGGGTAACACACTGGCTTGAAACTATGGGAGTGGGGCGTATGGTGAGAGGTTGGATGCAGGAGGGCTGGAGAGGCAGAAGAGAGGGGAGACAAAAAAGCTTCTTTTGTAAGGAGGGGAGCTGGGTATGTGCAATTTGTGTGGGGAAGGGAAGTAATAATGAGATGAGGTAGGAGAGTAGTATAATGTATCCAGCATTCACATTAGAGCTTGCAGAAGCAACTACCTGTAGATGTGGCCACTGATATGAGAGTGGTCTTCTAATCTGGAAGATGATTACCAGACAAATATATTAGGATGATTTACTTGGTTGGTTTTCTGTCACCCAAGAGGATTAAGGGTTAGGATTGGGGCAGTAAGTAGTCCTTGTAGTGGGGCTGTTATTTGACTGAGTAAACACTCCTGTGATGGGAATCCTATGCTAGTGCTTTTTGAAACAAACAAATGTCATTGTAAGCAGTAGAAGGGGCAGCTAGAAAGAAAGTTGGTGGGGAGGGGCTGGGGAATAGTTACAACAGAGCAGGGAAAAACTCAGTTATTTCAGGGAGGCGAATAAGACATTCTTATAGGGTTAATCTCTATTACACCTTTATCATACCATAATTTAAAGCTATGATCTTCTACTGAGGGTATGAAATCACCATTCAATATTACAGGAGTATACAATGAAGGCATTTCATTCTGAAAAAAATAATTCTAACGTCATATCCCGTAATTTACAGATTACTAAAGTAGTTGATAGCAGTTGATTGATTTTTAACCAAGCGTTACCTGCATAAAGTACATGTCTTATAAATTTAAAGGGTAAGGAGGTTATTTCTATTTGGCAATTAGTTTGATAATTATCTTGCTGAAATCATTCATGAGAAAAGGCTAGGTTTGCAGCTAAGTAATACAAATAAAAATTAGGTAATGATAAGCCCCCTTCTGTCGTTAAAAGATAAAGTTTTTCCATTTTTAGCCTTGGCCTTTTGCATTTCCATAGGAACTTTTTTATTATCTTTTCCATTTTTTTTAATAAATTATTAATAATAATGGGTAAGGACTGAAAAAGAAACAAAAATTTTGGAAGTGTATACATTTTTATGACATTAATTCTTCCTATCAGAGTCAGGGAAAGTGCTTCCCAATTATTAAGTTGTTGTGTTTTATCCAATAAGGGTTCAAAATTAGTTATGAATATGTGCTCAATTTTATTATGCAACACCACGTCTAAATATTTACATTTCTCAACTTGAATATTTAGATTTATGACATTATTAAATGGGTTAGAATGATTTTTAGATTTGATTAACTCTGTTTTTCCCCAATTACTTTATATCCAGAATATTTACCAAATAAATCTAGTGTACAACTCAATTCAGCATATGATTTATTTAAATTTTCCATATAAATTAAGGCGTCATCCGCATGTAGACTTATTTTATGAACTACTTGTCTGACTTTTAATCCTTTAATATTTTGATTATTTTTAATTAAAATTGCTAGAGGTTCTATAGCCAAAGGAAAAAATAAAGGAGATAGGGGGCAGCCTTGTCTTACCCCCCTCTGCAATGAAAAAGTATCTGACAGTTCGTTATTTGTTTTAACTCTAACAGTAATGTTATTATACAATATATCTATCCATGCTTGAAACTTTGGCCCACATGTAATTTTTTTAATAAGTGTCTTAATATATCCCCATTTTACCCGATCAAATGCTTTGTCAGCATCTAGGAATAGAATTGAATAATCCCTTTCTTTAAATGTATCAATCAAGTTTAGAGTCTTTCTGATATTTGTGTTGAGCTGACAATTCTGTATAAATCCATTTTGATCTGAATGTATAATACGTGTTAGAATTTTATTAAGTCTATTAGCCAGAATTTTAGTTAATAAATTATAATCAGTATTGATTAAAGAGATTGGACGATATGAAGCAGGAAGAGTAGGATCTTATTTTTTTTAAATAAGAATATTGTAGCCACTCTTGCAGATGGGTTAATTATTTGATTATGGATAATATAATCATACAGAATTTTTAAATGTGGACTTAATAATTTATTAAAGGTTTTATAAAAGTCTATTTGGATCCCATCAGGACCTGGAGA
The DNA here is from genome assembly GCA_016271365.2 of Neoceratodus forsteri. Taxonomy (NCBI): domain Eukaryota; kingdom Metazoa; phylum Chordata; order Ceratodontiformes; family Ceratodontidae; genus Neoceratodus; species Neoceratodus forsteri. Next base: position 816,931,137 of record CM057454.1, read on the forward strand.
TTTACCTGGGGCTAAGGTATTAATAGCCATCTGAATTTCCAATAAAGTTATCTCTTGATCCATGGACACTCTCTGGATGTCATTGATTATGGGAATGTAAATTTTCTGTAAGAAATCTTTGGTTTCTATACTTTCCATACCTAATTCTGAAGTATATACCTTTTCATAGAAAGATTTCAATATTCTATTGATCTCCTCCAGATCAGACTTCACTATCCCTTTTTCATCCTGAATTCTTATTATCGTATTCTCTTTGTTTTCTTTTTTAAGTTGCCAGCTTAATACTTTATCTGGTTTATCTCCCAGGGCATAATACTTAGATCTAGTATTTAATAATTGCCTTTCTGCTTCAAAAGTTGCAATTTTATTGAATTGGTTTTTAAGTTCTAAAATTTCATGTAGTATAGAAAGATCTTTATTGCCATTATATACATTTTCTTTCTGGAAGATCTTATTTTGCAAAAATAATAATCTTTGCTTTTTTTTTCTTTAAATGTTTTGCTTTATATGAAATTGTTAGGCCTCTAATATATGCCTTAAAAGAATCCCAAATTGAAGTGGCAGCAACTTCTTCATATTTACAATATAGAAGGACTAATATTTTTTAATCATCTTAAAACATCCTATAATATCCCAAATATTTTTTAGATACTTACAATTGAAAAACTATCTAGAGAAAAAAGGATTTCTTTATAATAAACCCATTTTAAATTAAATCGAATTTCAACTTATGATGAAAAACAATACTAACTTAATATACAAAATATACAAAATACTACTTAATAAATCAGATAATTCATTAAAATTATTAAAGCTAAAGTGGGAAGATAAACATAAATTACAATTATCAGATGCTAAATGGTCTCAGATTATAGACTTTAAAAACATAGGTTTACTCTCAACTAGATTAACCCAAATGTATTTTAATATCATACTTAGGACATATTATACTCCTCATAGGTTAAATCTAATGAACCCACAATGTTCAAATCAGTACCCTAGATGTAAAACTCAAAATGCCACTCTAGAACATATGCTGATATTCTATCAAAGAATTGATATTTTTTGGCAGAAGATTTTATTAGCTATATATAAAATGACTCAACTGAGAATTGGTAAGGGGTTATTTTTGACTATATGTTTTCTTCCTATTCAAATGAATCCTGGGTATCAAAATCTAATAATGCTGGCAGTCACAAATGTTCATAAATGTTTGCTGATGAAATGGAAGGATAAGAATCCACCAGAGTATGAAATGTGGCTGAACATTATGGTAGATGTGTATAAGATTGAAAAGATTCATCATTATTTACAAAAAAAAATATTTAAAGTTTGATAAAGCATGGAAACCATTTGAAACCTTTTTATCCTTAAGCACTCATGTGATAAATGTTCATAATATATAAAACAGTATTCATAGAATATTTATTATAATTCAGAGGCTGATATTTTTGTTCTTTGGGTTTCTCTATCTATATGCTATCTGAAGATATGCATTGTTGATTTTATTATATAATATTGTACCTAAATTACCAGAATGAATATAAAGTACTGTTTGTAATTTTCTAATTAAAAAAAGGCATTCTTATAGGAACTTTGTGCATAAGTTTTTGCTTCCTGCTTCTGTGGATTAGAATTGGATGTAGATGTGAGCTAGCAAAAATGAGTGCTCCAGCTGCATAGAATTTGGACTGACACACTGAGCCGTGGATGGGAGGAGCTGATGGAACCAAGTGGTAGAAAAAAAAGAGAGGGGAGAAAGTTCACAGATTGTTTATTTTTTGGGCACTATAAAATGTACCACCCCTGGGTGGGAGGGAGGGAGAGAGGGTAGAGAATAGTCACTTGCCAGGTAGGAGATGAGCAATATCTGGAGGATGTGTGGTTCAGGTCCTAGGGTAGTGGGTGTTGGGTGGGGGAGATCTCCAGCTGTCTTATTGCCCTCACAACCCTTCTCTGGTGCTAAGCAGCACTCTAGTGAGAGCTAGGCTGGGGAGAGAAAGGCAGTAGGCAGGATCCTTAGGAACTAGGAACAGCATCAGGTAACTTGAGCACAGGGGAGGGGACTGGAACAGAAATCAGATTTCTCTGAGTCCGAGGCTGCTAAGCACAGCTTCTACAGCTAGATGGTGTTTAAACAAACAAAAAAAGTAAACTAAAACAAATATTGTTTGCTGTGTGGCATGCAGTCTGAATATGTGCACTGAGTCAAGGCATAACCAAGGCACTGCCTGAGCTGACTAACCACAGATACACTGCATTTGCTTAAAGAGCATTTAAACACTGCAGCTGTAGGGTTATGAGTTTTGCAATTTAATTGTATCTGTTAAAATAATTCTGTTTCTGTTTGTTTGTTTGTAAAAGCTGTCTGCCAGCGATGATTAATTGCTAGGCAGGGTAAAATCAATTCCTAGTGCTGAAAATCAATTATTAAAGCATCACTTTTAATGTTAGTCTGAAAGCTGCAAACTATGCACAACTAAAATTGTGGTACAATAATGAGATATAAATTTGACATAAAACATATGTAACCCCTAGGTGGCACTATCCCTAGAGTTATAACCCCTGCCTGAATTTCTACCCACAGGTTGAGGAGGTGGCAGGATTTGATATAACTCATTGAGACCCAAAGATCCATGTAGGTGGCAGCAGAAAAGATATTCCTGAGGCCTTTAACACCTCCAGTTGTCATGCACTTTGTGCCACTGAGGACTTGGAATGTATGAAGATGTCATGGCTTAAAACTTAAATAGTTCACAAACTGAAGTGAGAAGAATTGACTGCATAGCACCGTTGGAAAGGTAATTTTGTGCTGAACAACTTTGCCACTGATACTTCGTGTCTGTCATGTATTAGAAGATATTTGCATTTTTGTATGGTATGGTGTGTATGGATGATATTTGTCTGATGCTTCACCTAGCCACCTTGAATAAAACAAACCAAAAAAAAAACATGTATCATATTAGAAAAATTGTTTTTGAGTACAAAATTGGTTTTGTACCTCCATCTAATGTATGGATGCTTAATTTAGTATTGATATGTTAAATATTTTCCCACAAAAAATTGTTTATGTTGCCTTTTTTATTGAAATAACATTTTTCACTATTTCAACCAATATAGAAAACAATCTGAACTATTTATAATTAATTGCATAGCACGGTTAGCAAGGTAATGTTTTGTTGAATAACTTTGCCTCTTGTACTTTGTGTGTAGCACTTACGGTTCTTGAGGTATTCACATTTGTTTGCGGCATGCTGATTAAGGCTTGATTTTGCTCAGAAAGCTCCAGGTTGCACTGTTAAAAGTATATAGGGCACAAGTGATTTAACTCTCAAAGAGCTCCTGAGGCCTCAGTGAGTTAAGGTGCCTCCACCCAGAGTAACAATAGTGGGAGAATCTAACTAGCCTGCTATAGCCGTCTGGGAAGCTATAACCACCCACGAACCCACCTAGTGACCTTGTACCTTTGGCAGCAGTTAACACACACTCAGCAATGAATAATAATAATATGCACACACCCTTTACACTTATTGCCAGGGTCTGGCCTTCAGCAAATTCCCTGGATCCCCCTGTAAAGGCAAGATTAACAGGGTAGATATACACTTTCAATGCAGTAACCCAGCTAATAATATGCTCATAAACCAGGTTAAACTTGAAACAATCACATTTTTTAAGGGGTCATGGACAAGGATGGGACTTGAATTTAGATGAATGATTACTATACTGATTAGATTTCAGGTTATTTTGCATGTACTCAAGTCCCAAATAATCAGTCTTATAAACACTGGGTACCCAGGATGTTATACTGGCTAGCCAGAGGCGTTGCCAGGGGCTGGTCAGCATTGCAGCTGTTAGGGCCCTTGATGGAAAGAAAAAGGCAGTTAACATGCACAACAAAGCTTTGGTTATTTGTAATCCTGGCCGGTTGGCCCAGTTTCTTGTAACCCAGAAAATCACTGAAGCAGTTAAATGGTACCACAGACAATTAAATGATTTGTTGCAGTGAGCTACCCTAGATTTACTCACACTTCCAGTTGGCTATGATGGATCTGGTGATATGGAGACCTCATGTAGTTCACCAAAAAGCATGGGGAAGCAGGGCCAACACAACACACCTCCACTTCATGGTCTTTCCCTCCAGGTGGCAGTGAGTTGTCTCTGTGCAGGAGCTGGATCCCCAAAACCGATCTCTTGCCAAAAAAACTGCCTCTGGTGCCAGAATGATTGGTATGGCAGAGACTGGCATAGGCCCAAGGCTGAATAAACAATTCTGGCAAAGTTCAGTTTGTTTGCTGGTGAAGGCCGCCAGCTGGCAACACAGTTCAGTCACTGGTAAAATGGGCCACAATCCATGATAAACATTCAGTACATTTAACAGAAACAACATTAACTTCTCCAACATTCAATTCGGTATTCAGGCCAGTTGCTATTGCAATAGATACACTGAGCAGACCTCTTGATCATTAAATCAGACTCGAACAACCTCTGGGTCGAAAGCATCACAGGAGCTTCCTCTCAGTCCAAATCTCAGACTGTACCTTCAAATATCTTGGAGCCATCTGCCGCCAGTAAAAGTTCCTTTTCAGATTATTCCAATTACTGCAATCAGGCAGTCCCAAGAAGGAGAATAGTAGCAGGGAGACAAGTCAGGCCCTTCCCTGCCGAATCTCTTAGGCTCCCTCCTGGAGCAGCTTCTTGATAACTCAAGCTGCTCACTCTCTCTAAACTCACTGTCTCCAGAACTGACTTGAAATTCAACTGTCCCTCTTTTAGAAAGGCAGAAGTTAAAGGAATATGATTGGTTGTTCAGGCTGCCTAAAAAACAGTTTAAGCCTTTTCATTGGTTGCAGTTTAGGCACCCAAACTTTGTCCCTGAGAATCTCCCACAAGGCTATATTACAGTCCCAAAAGTCTCTGAATGAAATGGCAGTTCTTGATTGGCTAAGGCACTTCCAAAATGGTGGCTGCTGTATAAGATAATGTCCTATTTTTGCAGTTACACAAGTTTGAAAATCTGGTGCAGCCAGGATATTCACTTTTATTTTATAAGTCCCACATGCATATGTAGCCCAAACACTTTCCTTTTAAACAAGCCCACTGCTATTTAATACTTCCACACCCTTCAGCTGTCGCTGCCACCGATACACTGTCCCTATAGGCCGCAGGCAGCAATTCATGCATATTTATTAGGCTCATGAATGTTAAAGAGCCCCCTGAAAACACCTTTGCTGAAACTTTATTTAAAATCCCTTGGGTGGCTTCTGCGCCACCTTGCTAAGGCCACCGGCCCCTACTTAGCTTGCCAGGGCACTGGGACCACCGATAGACTCCTCATTAACCTGCAAAATCACAGGGTAGTACACTAAGTGTTCTTCTTGAACATGCATGGTCACCAGCAGCACCAAAATAATACCAGCCACTCGTGACTATGGACTTTAGCCCAAACCAGGCTTAGAAAACTTACTGAGCTGTTCAGGAGCTCTTGGGGAGAAAGGGGGAAATGCTTGGGGGACACCAGCAACAATGGGAGAGAAAAATGGGGAACAAGGACATAATGGCAATTAAGGTAAGTCCCTGAGGTGGGGTTACATCTTTCCCCTGCCTTAAATGCTTGGCATCTGCACCAAGGCTATATTAAACTAGGATCTATAATAACACTTCACTATATACACCATTCATCATTTTAGGCTTAATATATGACATAAGTTTTTACACTGCATAGTATGCTATGACTAACTAGTACATTTAAGCACTTTATTCAGTTCAATCAACTAGCATTCTGTCATGACATTTTATTTATTTATTTGTAAAAATCAGTTTACAACCTTTGAGCCAGAGGCTTGTTTCCAAAGGTACTTTGTCACATAAAGACATACATAGTGTTTTTGGTTACATAGCATAGGTTTGCACAACAATAGGCGTTCAACAGAGGCGCCACGTCACACTGTGGTCAGACAAATACATTTAGGTTACAGGGTACATGTAATTGAGAACACGGGTTACACAAGTTGGTATCAATAGTGAGCAATCTAATAGGTAAATACTGAAACAGCTGGCACTGGCCAGGTTAGACATAGGCACGGTGTACAGGGAAGTGGTGGTGGGGATGGCTAGGTGGAGCAGCCCGGAGGTGTGTGTCCATGAAGTAGAGGTGGAGGCTACTTTCAGAGACAGGAGCAGTTACGAGTGTTGTCGATGTGGTTTCGAAGGGTGGTTTTGAACTTGGAGATGGTGGTGGCGTTGGTGATGGGGGTAGGGAGAGAGTTAAACCAGGTTGGGGCTCTATAGCAGAAGGACCTCTGGCCACGGCTGGTTCTTGATCTGGGGACCATTAGAGTAGTCTTGTTGGATGACCATGTTGCAATAGTGGGAGGGCTCTGGTGGATGGATGCCATTACCCCGGGGGGGGGAGAGCCCGAGTAGGGTTTTTTTTGTGAGGAGACAGGTTTGGTATCGGAGCCGTTCATCCAGGGTAAGAAGTTTAGCCTCGACATACAGCTGACAGGTTTGTGTGAGCCTGGGGGCACCTGTAATCAATCTGCAGGCTTTATTCAGGGTTAAGTGAATTTTTTTGAGTGCAGTGGTGTCGGCAGCACCATAGACTGGTAGACCATAGTCTACAAGGGACAGAATGGATGACGTAACAGTGAGTCGGAGAGCATTTGGGGGAAGGCAGGTTCTATGGCGGAAGAGGATGCCAAGCCGTGTGTTAGTGGTGGATGTTAGAGCATCGATGTGGTTGTGAAATGTGAGGGCTGAGTCGAAGGTAACCCCAAGGTATTTGTAGGAGCAGACTTGTTCCAGTGGCTGATTGGTACTTGGAAGGATAAAGAGTGGGTGGTTGCTAGCTTTGTTTTGGGGGTGGGAAAAGAGCATAGCTTTGGTCTTTTAAGATTGATGACGAACTGGCTCCTAAACCAAGCGGCACTGTTGAAAGACTGCTGTAGGGTGTCCTGGAGGAGATGGGATTCGGTGGGTGGCAAAAGGACAGCATCATCTGCATACAGTAGAATTTTGCCAGGGCATGCACTGGGCAGGGTGTTCAGATAGAGCGAGAAGAGAAGGGGGCCCAGGATGGAGCCTTGGGGAACCCCAGAGTGAATGGGACGGGTATCGGAGAGTGTGCTATTGATTTTTACACATTGTGATCGAGCGTCAAGATAGCTTGTGCACCATGCTAGGGGGCCAGCTGAGAGACCAGTGTGACAGAGAGCATTCAGCAGAAGTGGATGGGAGATGGTGTTGAAAGCCTTTGAGAGGTCGATGAACACTGCACCAGCTAGTGAGCTGGTATCCAAGGAGGAGTGTAGGAAGTTGGAGAATTCAATTAGGGCAGTGTTGGTACTGTGACCAGCATGGAAGCCATGTTGCTCTGGGCATAAGATGTTATGCTTAGCCAGATAATCAGTGATTTGAATGGCCACCACTTTCTCCAGGGCTTTAGAGAGGGGGTGAGGATGGAGATTGGCCGGTAGTTGTTGGCCGATGACCTGTCGCCCCCTTTATGAATTGGTGTGATAATGGCTGTTTTCCAAGCTGTGGGAAATTGTCCCAGGCAGAGTGATTGGTTAATTAGGCTGGTGAGTGGGGCAAAGACTTCATCTAGCACCAGCCTGAGGATACTGGGGTCCAGTGAGTCACTGCCGGGACTGTTGCCATTCAAAGCTTTGATTAGGATGGGTCTGGCTTCCCGGGTGGAAATCTTGAGCAGGTGGAATCTGGGGTGCTGGAGGACAGGGGGAGGTTGGTTGGGGGGAGGGTCAAAGAAATTACTAGGGAGGACTGAGCTAAGGTCAGTGAAAGTGGTGTTGAGCCAGTTAGCTATGGTGGCAGGCTCGGTGGTGGTAGTGCCATTTCTAGTGAGCTGGGATGGGGCAGAGGAGCACGCTTTTCCGTTAAGTTGTTTAATATTATCCCAGAAAGTCCGGGCCGAGCCCAAGGAGGAGGTAAGGGTGGCCTGGTAATGGTCGGCCTTGGCTTTCCGGATGGCCCACGAGCACTTATTCCGGGCTGCATTGTAAGCCTGCCTATCAGACAGACGACTCGTTTCAGTGGCAAGGTGCCAGAGGTTATCCCGATTTCTTAGTAATTGTAGAAGGGCAGAGCTAACCCAGGGTGCATTCTGCTTTTTGGACCAGATTTTGCTGAAGGGAGCAAAGAGATCACAGGCCATGTTGAAGGTGTGAGTGAAGAAGCCGAGGGCAGTGTCAATGTCGGTTGCACGATGAATGGGGGACCAGTTTATCTGGGTGAGGAATACTTTAAGTTTTTTCAGCCCACCAGGGCGGAGGCACCTGCGGAGGGTGGTCTGGGCTTTGGGTTTGGGATTGGGGACTGCCCAATGAAATAGGATAGGGGAGTGGTCACTTATGGAGTCTGGGAGGACCTGGATATTTTGGATTTTATGGGGTCGGTTAGTTATAATAACATCCAGAAGGGTGCTGGTACCTTTCTAAGGGTTTATTCTTGTGGGCTGGGTGATGAGTTGTGTCAGGTCTTGGGCGGCAAATGAGTCTCTGATTGCAGATGAGGCGGATGAGGAGGTGCTGAGCCAATTTACATTAAGGTCCCCAACTAGGATTTGTTCCGCCTTATGGTGGAGGGTGGCCAGGTAGTCAGTTAAAGATACCAGGGCTGGGTGCTGGTTCTTTGGGGGAATGTAGGCTGTGGTGAGATAGAGAGGGCTCCTAGAGGGGTCTGGGATGAGTTTGAGGGTAAGAGCCTGGGCCCCATTTACAAGGGCAGGGGTGGGGAGTGCGTGTCCAAGTATTGTGTCCCTAGTGTAGATTGCACAGCTTCCCCCTCGTTTGCCTACTCGGTCCTCCCGGTATAAGGTATAGTCTGGGAGGGAAACAAATGAGTCAGGGGTGGATTTGGACAGCCAGGTTTCAACCAGGGCTATGATGTCTGGTTGATGAGCCAAGGCCCAGCACTGTAGGGGCATCAAATTTTTCAGCAGGCTGCATATGTTCATGGAGGCTACTTGAAGACCAGTGGGCTGGGTGGGTGGGTGGGAGGGCAGGGCCTGGGTTGGGATGTATGTTCCCTGTCAGGAGTAGAAGGAGGAGAACTGCTCTGGTCAGAGGGTGGCAGATGGAGAGTTTCGCGGGGCGATAGGATGAGGAAGGGGTTTTGTAGCATAGGGGTGGGTAGGGAAGCACAGGCAGAGAAGGCTTGTGTGATCAGAAGCATAAGGGAGCTGGGGGGAGGAAAGGTAATGTCTGGATGGGGGTGAGGTGGAGAGGAGCATATGGGGTGTGTGGAGGAGGAGGGAGGGGGAGGAGCAGTGGTAAAGGAGGAGAAGAAGACAGGAGGGTAGGTAGGAACACTGGAGTAGTGAGGCCAAGGGTTAATAGGAACAATAGGGTTGGTGGAAGGCAAAAGAAGGAGGAGGAGAAGAGACAGGCTGGTGAGCAGGGGGTGCACATGCATGGTTGGTAAGGGTGGGGGAGCTGAAGTGAAGAAAGAATGGGGTACTAGGATGATAGAGGGGAGATAGTAGTGAGAGGTCACCTCTAAGCCTAGTTGCCGCTTTGGTATAGTGGCAGGGCTGGTGCCTGAGGTGCACAGGGTACTAGGTTCAAGTCTTGCCCGGGGTAGCAGGAAGGAGCCCAGCCAGTGGCTGTAGCAGTAGGGAGTTGGGTTCAAGGTCTGCAGAAACACTCAGATAACACTTTAGCAGTGGTAGAGCGTTTTTAGAGTTTTGAAATCCTGCAGAAATAATAGACAGGTGCGCTAGCTGAGTGGTGGAACTGCTGACTTTGACAGTGAGGGTGCAGAGTTTTACATTTAATCATTACCCTTATTTGGCTTGGTTAACCATATGCACATTTGACCTTTGCGTGTACTCCATGATGTCAAACAATAGTTTTACCATATTTCAGACTTTTTGCATTTTCATACTAATATTTTTATCTTCTACCTTCATACTGTCTTACATAGTTAGTCATATGCATTACACTGGTCTCTCCCACTCTTTGGGCACAAACCCACGTGGCTGAAAACCTGCACTTCTCAGCTGACTTTGGGCTTTTTGTAACATGACCCCAGGAATACTGGTTGGAGGGTTTTATTACTAACTGAGAAGCTGCAGTGTATCCTATTTTAGGAAGGGAGTTAGCTGTGATGTATACCCCTTTATGGACCACATTCATGGGAATGTCTACAGGTGTTCCTGGAGTATCATACGTGAGGTGTACTACTGGTTTGACATCTCTTCCAAATCTTCTAGGTGGAAAGAGCACAGGCACAGTCCTTTCAGCATCTGCATTTGGGTTAGCTGCTTCTGGCTTACTGTCCAGCAACAAATCAGCTTCTGCATTATGGGCACCTCTGCACTGTGTTTGTTCAGAGTTTAAAAGAGCACCGGCTTTTACAGTGGTGCTTACATTTTCTTCCTTTGTAGACTCTGGTTCATCACTGGGGGGAGAATTCCATAGAATTAAAATCATGTAACACATTGCTGATACTTTCAGAATTGACAATACTTTCTGAGTGGTGATCAGATTTGCGAGGCCCAGATATCTCAGCTTCAGGTAAGCATTCATTGACTGGATCCTCATTCTCTTGTTCAGAACTTGCCATTTCAATCTATGATAGCTCCACCAGGCATAAGGAGCCAGCTACAGTACTTCAGAAGTTGCACTTTGTATTTCACTGTCAGGGGCTATTTATTGGAGCGGTTGAGTGTGCAAGATTATCCGAAGCTTCATGATGGTCAGCACTGTCTCCCATATTACACAGAGGGTTGACTTGGAAGTGTTGGGCTAGTTTGAAAGAAAGGTAATACGAAATTCCATATTCACTGTCATCGAGCTCAGAAGGATTGTCATTAACTAAAGCAGGACATGATGGAGGCTCTGGCTGTGCAACAACAGGAGGCTGATTCGATTGTCTCTTTCAAGCAGCAGATTGAGTAACAGGCCTGGTGGGGGCACTAGCTTGAGGAGCAGAGTCTATGCTAATTTGTCAAATGGGTAAAAGGTGATTTTCATGTATTTTTACAGCTTTTGGATCATTTTATGGACTCACTTTGTAGACTGGCAGGTCATTCAGCTTGCTGATGACTATGTACAGAGTGCAACTCCACCAGTCAGCTATTTTGTGTTTGTGACACTTGGACAGCTGGATCGGATTGCTCTATGATTTTGTAATATAAAAATGTGTTATTGAGTGCCTCTCATGAGACATCCTGTGCTACTGGGATAACCCCCCCCCCCAAGGTTTCAGTTCAAAGGACAGGATTTGTTAAACAACAGATCTCTGTGATGTGATTAACTTCCAAGAACTCGCATTTTATAGCCTTGTTTAGGATCTATGTTAACCTGAAAGCCAGGAGATAATTAAAGACTAGAGAGACATAATTAAGGGTCTCCTGTTTATCTGACTTAATTGTGCTGACCAGCTGCAAGGAGGGATTGTAAACTTTTATGACGTTTTAGAGGAGTTGCAGTTTGTGACCTCCTGCCTTTGAATTGTGGAACTAGGAACTGCTCAAAGATCAAAGAGGAGCAGGAAACCACTCAAGATAAAAGAAGTCATTTGGCAAAAGAGTTTTTGTTGATGTCACCTTATTTAATATACCTCCTAAGTGATGGGACATCCTGTGGGTATTATTTTTTATATTTCACAGGGAGGAGCTATGTGACATCATGGAAGGGGCAGGTTTAGAGACAGTTTCAACTGTATTCTGTATTTCCACTTAGACACATTCTTGTTGGACTCTGAAAGAACATCTACTTTAAGCACTGTTTTAGAAGGTAATACATTAGATAGGAAAGTCTAAATTGCATTGTGGTGGGAACTAGTTTGCACTTTTTTTCTTGTTTTCTTTTAAGTGATTGTATGCTTTGTGATATATGGTTCTGTGTGTACATTTTACCTATTTTTATTCATTTTCTAAATAAACCTCTTATATTTAAAGAGACTGCCTGGTGCCTTCAAAGTTCATTCTTTTGCATGTGAATTTCAGATGGTTAAGGCTGACTAAACTGTTCATAAGCTTAATGATAATATCAAACCAGGGAAAGATAAGAATTTATCTTAGGTCTTACATAGAGTTTTTAAGGGTTCATTTTGTATACCTGGTTAGATCCCCATAGGCAAAAGATATCTGGCATTCCCCAAAGAGCAGAATTATCTGAGCCTATACAGTTGGGGTATGCTAGCAAGAGGTTCACAGTTTGAATCCCTCCAGAACTTGAGACCAAAGGTGTTTTGGACCCACAAAACAAACAGGAGGGTTACCCTGTTCTGTTACCCTGTTCACAATACTGTGCTTGGAGGTTGGCACTGTGGGATCAGAGGGCCTGACCTGCTGAATGGGGTTGTGACAGATTGGTTGGCAGCAGTGTGCATAATTTTGGTAATACAAGCATTTATTGTTCAGTGTGTCTGCTTAATACTGTCAGCTCACTTGTAAAACAAGGCAGTGATTTATTTTAAAAAAAAAGGAAACAGAACTATATCACTTGGCTTACAGTCAAGTTTCTATCTGTTTTTTTTTTTTTTTTTTTAAGTGCAAGTTAGAGTAGCCGTAGTTAGGGAAGAAGATTGCATCCAACTACGGCGGGCATGCTGTAGACTACTTAAAGCAGTTGTGTGGGGACAGAGGAGTCCTGTACAAGGTGAAAGCCACCAAGCAGAACCTTGTGGATGCCCTGATGGCAGCAGATGCCCAGAGCATAGAGTCACAGGCAGTGACTGTAAGGTACCAAACCTTGAGTGTGGAAGGGCTAGTGGCCAGCGCAGTGTCCAGATCCAATGAGGAGGGTAGCAGGTCCAGTGCCGGTGAAGGGCCAAAGCAGCAGGGGAAGGTCACCAGTATTCTGGAGCTAGAAGTACTCAGGCTGCAGATTGAGTTGCGCAGAATGGAGCTGGAGTTCCAGGAGAAGAGGGAACAAGAAAGACGAGAGGCAGAGTGGGAACAGCAGGAGGCTGAGCATGAGGAGCGTGAGCACCAGCAAGCTGCAGAGGAGATGAGAGAGCAAGAATGGCGAGAAGAGGACCATGAACAGTGAGAGGTGGACTGTGAGGAGTGTGAGCACCAGAGGCGACATGAACTGGAGAAGCTACGACTCCAACCACCCGCACCACAGTAGGTAAGTGGCTTGGGTTTAACTGGGACTACAGGACTAGGTTACAAATTGAATTCCAAATTGATAGCCAAATTTAAAGAGGGGTAGGATATGAATGCCTTTTTAAATTCCTTTGAAAAAGTTTGTATTCAGGCTAAAATTCCTAAGGAGTCCTGGAGCTTCCAGCTATCCTTGCTACTTACCGGAAAAGCTCAGGATGCATTAGGTTAAATGGGCAATGAGGACAGTAATGATTACAGCAAACTTAAAGCTGTACTGTTAAAAAAAATTGAATTAACTGCTGAATCATAAAGAGCTAAATTCCGCAAGCTCAGGAGAAGCCCCGACATGAGCTATGAGGAGCTAGCCATGAAACGATGTCAGTTTTTAAAATGTTGGTGAGAAAGAATTGAAGCAAACTCTGTAGATAAAATTGAAAATGTGATTCTGTTAGAACAGTTTTTCTGGGCATGCCCAGCAGAGCTGAAAACCTGGCTGGAGGACTGAGGTCCCAAAACAGTGCAAGAGGCTGCTGAACTCTCAGACTGCTATGCCAAGAGTAGACCTGCTCTGAGAGTGAATGGGGCGTGGGTGGCAGCACAGAAAGGGAAAAGCGTGCCTTCGGGGCAACTAAAACCCTCACTGCCTCCACCAAAACCAGTTGGCCCCAGGTTTCAGAGAAAAGATTTCTCTGAGAAAAGACGTGAGTGTTGGGCAGTGGACATCATGTTCATACAAAAGTCCCATTTACTTAACTCTGAAGTTGCCCAACTACGCAAGCAGCAAATGGGTCAATACTTCGCGGCAGAGGGCAATACCCAAAGCCGAGGGGTAATGATTCTCTTGAAAAGAACTATACCATTCACCCCTAGCCAAATTGTAGCAGACCCGGAAGGACGTTACATCTTAGTGAGAGGTCTGCTCCACGCTAGAGAAATTTTTTTCTGTAGTGTATATGGCTCCAATAAGGACACACCCAGTTTCTTTATGAAGCTTCTAAATGTCCTAACCCCATTTTTGCACATCCTCTTTATTATAGGAGGTGACCTTAACCTTACTTTTGACCCGTATAAGACCATTCAGGAAGACTACATAAAGGCCTCTCTCCCACACAGCGGGCACTAAGAGACCTAGTGGATGGAGCCGGCCTAACCGATATCTGACATCCCCTCCACCCCTCTGAAAGAGAATATACCTTTACTTCCCCGGTTCACCATTCATCTTCCTGCATTGACTACATACTTATTTCTCAGACCCTAATTTCCAGATTGTTTGACTCCTCAATACTCTCAGGCCCCTCTTCCGACCATTCCCCAGTATCATGTTTGATTTCCCTTACATCTCTCCCCAAGCCAGGAGGGAGATGGAAGTTTAATAACCAATTATTTAAGGTTCCTGACACTGTGCAATACATAACTGAACATATTACTGAATTCATGACCATCAATATGAACTCTACTGGTAAACCAGACATTGAGTGGTGCTCCCCGAAAGCCTGTCTGAGAGGTCTATTAATTGGATTAGCAGCCAAAACAAAAAAAGCCCAGGAAGAGCAGCTCAAATGGTTACTGTCCCAAATTTGAGTCCTGGAGCAGGCTCTATCCCCCAAGTCATCAGATCATATGAAGCTAAACTTAGTGAAACTCAAAGATTCTTACTTAAACTTACTAAGAGAAAAAGCTGAATTTACAATCTTGAAACCTAGAGCTCTCTATTTAGATCAAGGTGAAAAGTCGGGTCATCTTTTAGGCTTCAAACTTAAGCAACTTGAATCACATAGATTCATTGGGGTGGTCCACTCTCAGGATGGTGAAGTCTTGAAAATTTTGCTGATTGATATAGTTTCAGAATTTAGGAGTTACTACGCGAGTGTGTATAGCTCTATGAATGACCCTCCTTCCTTTACACAATTAATATCCTATCTAGAACACTCTTCTCTACCTTCACTTTCTAATTTGCAGAAAGCCTCTCTGGTTGCTCCCATCACCTTAGAAGAGACAGTCAGAGTGATTACAGACTTACCATCGGATAGAACCCCCGGACCAGACGGACTCTCTTCCAATTTTTATAAAAGTTTTGCTCATCAATTAGCACCATTTCTTCTTTCCTTATTTCTTCATATCTTTTCTGGACAAAGTACAGACAAGACTTTGTTTGAAGCTGTGATCACTGTAATACTCAAGGATGGTAAGCCCCCTGACAGGGTCCAAAATTACAGGCCGATCTCCCTCCTCAGTCAAGACCTAACAATTTTAACAAAGCTTTTAGCAGATCGGCTGAGTCCAATCATGGTAGATAGTATAGGCCTAGAACAGGTAGGGTTCATGAAAGGTAGATCCTCAGTTGACCACGTTAGATCCCTTTTGCATGTCTTCGCGGCTTCCAGGGATGCTGATTTTCCCACTGCTTTGGTTTCCCTGGATGCCGAGAAGGCCTTCGATAGAGTTGACTAGAAATTTTTGTTTCAGTCTCTGGCAGCATTTGTATTTCCCCCTTTGTTCATAAAATGGATACAGGCTTTGTATGAATCCCCGACAGCTCACATTAGCTGTAATGGCTTACTGTCCGACTCCTTCACTCTATATGCTGGGACAAGGCAAGGTTGTCCTTTATCCCCCTTGTTGTTTAATATCTATTTGAAACCCCTTATTTGAAGGATAACCATGTGTCCTGAGGTCAAGAGTATTAACATCTGTCATCACATGGTAAAAGTCTCGGCCTATGTAGACAACCTACTCTTACAATTATCTTACCCCAATACTTCCATACCAGCTTTACTCACCATATTTAATGAATATAGTTCCCTGTCTGACTATAAATTAAATAGAGATAAAATGGTGGTCTTCCCTCTGAATTACAAAATGGTAAAGTCAATTGCCTCTACAGCAGGTTTCTCTTGGCAGCCAACCTCCCTGAGATATCTGGGTATAAACCTGTCCAAAGACCCGGATAAATTTGTTAAGTTGAATCTTGACCCATTGATCTCAACTGTCAGACAAGACTTAAAAAGATAGGCATTACTTCCTCTCTCTCTCTCTCTCTCTCTCTGGGGAAAAATTAACATAATCAAAATGAATATATTCCCAAGGTTATTTTATCCATTACACCTCTCTAATGTCTGGTTGCCGTTAACATGGTTTAAGAAACTACAGCCGTTATTCTTGGATATTATCTGGAATGACAAGAGACTATAACAAGCTTCCGGCACCGAAATTGAAAGGAGGACTCTGACTACCACACTTTGGTCTATACTACTGGGCCAGTCATGCGAGTAAATATCGGAGATGGTTAACGCCAGACCCTCCCCAGCATTCACATTCGTTCCTTCCCACGTGGCTTAAAATAGAACATAATCTCATACGAACACATGGTTTATCCCTAGTGCACTGCTACATGTTAACTTAAAGCATCTGCCCCCAGAACTTAAGAGCATTCTGATTGCACTATCTATTAGAATTCACTCTCAGCTCTGTTCCTTCTTGAAATATAAGCATCCTGTTTGATCCATCTCAACCTTGGTGGGGGAATCCTAATCTCACAATAAGTGGTAAACCTCTTCAATTGAGCTGGATCCCTCAATTAGGTGACCACCCTCTTAATTTTTTCTTGAATGAGGATGGCTCATGTTTGACTTCACCTTAACTTTTAAATAAGGCCAATATCCCTAACTCAGCTATTGTTAAAATATTTCAATTACGTCATCTAATAATACACTCCTTTGAAGCCACTCTACTCATACACTCTAATTCCTCCTGCTTGCCAGATTTAATACCCCTTGCAAACCTTCCCATTGCTGTTTCCAAGATGTATGGAGTGATCCACAACTGGAAATGGCCTGACAGCTTTGGTCCAACTCATTTCTGGGTTTTCCTCTTCCCCAATCAAGAAATCCTTTGGCAGTCTCCATGGCAGAATTCTCATAAATTTGTTACGCAATACAGACTCCAGTTAACACAATTCAAAATCCTACATAATCTCTATTACTCACCTCAATAGATGGCGAAATTAGGACTCCTCCCTTCACCCATATATAGCTTGGCAGAAAACACCAGGAGAAAGGACTGCTGTGTGACTGAACTTCTCTGCTGGGACTAAAGTAGAAGAACTTTTGTATTTGGACCTTTAATTTAGGGTAAAAAACTAACATACAAAACAAAAACAAAAAAAAGTGTGTGTTTGGGTTAACTGAACTGAATGGGTAACTGAAAAGTCATCTAGGTGTAAATCTCAGGTGACTGAAAGGACTTAACTGCTGTGAGGTTTAAATTACTTGTAGAAAGATCTGGTAAGTAGGGGGAGTGGCTTAGCTAGAAGGAAGCTACATTTAAAGACTGCCTTAGAAAGATTCTGCTAATAGCTTGGCAGAAGACACCAGGAGAAAGGACTGCTGTGTGACTGAACTTCTCTACTGGGACTATATTGCCCTCCTTCCCACCCAAAGCTAGTTCTATTTTTATAGGCACAGGATTTGACTGACAACAGGAACTTCCTGTTTAGTGGCAGGAAGTGAGTGATCACAGAACCACCAAGGGCCCACCATCCTAGAAGGGCAAGAGTAGCTCTCCAGCCCCCTCTAGCTGCTGGAGGTCTGCCTCTGAACAAGTAAGTGGTCTACTGAGAAATATAGGATATTCTTGTATCAGAACAGGACAATCAGGAGCTTAAAGGGAACACAGGCAGAAAGTAAGGAGAGAGAGAAAAAACAGAGGAAAGAGTAAGGATTGCAAACAGTTAAAGGGGCCAGAAATAAGACATGATTGAGTGGTGCAGTGCAGTGGCTGTGGAGCAGCAGTCTTCCAGGAGATGTTCTGAGGATGCGGTGTTGTCCCATCTGCAGGCACCTCTCTGGGCTGAGGAGGAGGTTGCTCATCTCCAGGCTGAGTTGGTCAGGATTGTGGGACCTCCTCTTCCATCCAGGGACCACCAGTGCCACTGCCGTTGCCTCAGAGGTTGCCAAGAAGGAGCAGTTGGACCACAGTGGGGTCAGGGAGGGTGAGGGTGGTGGAACAGAGGCACATCCCTCCAGTTGTACCTCTCCACAATTCCTATGCCATTCTGGCAAAGTGTGGTTCCTCGATGGAGGCACCTGCAGTGGAGACCAAGGAGGATGCTGGGAACCTCCACAAAGGAGACCCACAGGAGGGTGGCAGGGGACCCTGCAGGGGAAGGAAACAACTCCTGGTGGGGGACTCCATTGTTAGGAAGGTAGAACTGGGCAAGGAAGGGGAGAGGGTGGTAAGGTGCCTGCCTGGCGCCATGGCTTGGAGGGACAGGGAGCGAATCCTCAGGATTGCCGGAGCAGCTGCACAGGGGAGGGAGCTGGATGTCATTGTCCACCTAGGGACAAATGACCTGGCTAAGAAAGGGATTAGAAAGTGCAGGAAGAGTTTGTGGAATGGGGAGGGCCTTAGTCAAGTAGCACCACGGTAACCTTCCTGGGAGGTGCTACCCATCTATGGCATAGGAGAGGCTAGGGTGTTCTGTACCATGGATTCAATCAGTGGTTGAAAAACTGGTGTGGAGCTCAGGGATTTGGCTTCATTGGGGACTGGGGGTCCACCTGGAGTGATGCAAGCTATACTGGCATGATGGGCTGCATCTGTCCGGGAGGGAACCAGGATCCTAGGTGATAGGTTTAAATGCTTCATTGGCAAGCTTTTAAACTAGCCAAGGGAGAGCACTGGAAAGAGCAGGAAAATCCTAGCCCCCAAACAATCACAGTAGTAAGTGTGGCAAACACCAACATGGAGGTGTCGATAGGGAGAAGGGCAGTGGTAAATGGAGAAAGTGACAAAGGCAAGAAGGACAGGGATGGGGCAAAAGGGGGTAAGGCCATCAGGAAATGGAGGGTAATGAGTACCAATGCCCGTAGTCTTGGCAACAAGCTCCCTGAGCTGGTGGCCTTAATGGAAGAGGGATGCCTGGATATTGTAGCAGTCACAAAAACATGGTACACAGAGAACCATGACTGGGATGTTAACATACCAGGGTACATAACCTACAGGAGAGACAGGCAGGGGAGAAGAGGGGGAGGAGTAGCTCTCTATGTAAAGGAAGGGATAAAAGCAACTGAACAAAAGAGTAAACAGGGAGGAGAGGAGGCACTGTGGGTCACCTTGAAGACTGGAAAGGGCACCACAATCCGCACAGGGGTTGTGTACAGACCCCCATGTCAGGGGAAAGGAATGGACAAGGATATGATGGAAGGCATTCTTAGAATGGCAGAGAAAGGGGAGATACTGTTGATGGGAGACCTGAATATGCCAGATGTTAACTGGAGCACATTTGCTGCAACCACATCCAAGAGCAGGGCCATTCTTGATGCCCTACAGGTGGCAGGCATTAGACAGCTAGTTTCAGAACCCACTCGTGAGGGAGCAATCTTAGAACTCGTACTCTCAAACGGGGGCAGTGAGAGGATCTCAGATCTAGAAGTGGGTTGCCATCTGGGGACAAGTGACCATCAAACAGTGTGGTTCACATTAAACTCAGCTACAGAGTCAAGCCATGTACAAAAGTGAGGGTACTGGACTTTAGGAGGGCTGACTTTGGCAAGATGGGAGAGTGCCTCAGAAAAGCACTAGCAAACAGGCTAGAAGGAGGTGTGGAGCAACAATGGGAATTATCAAAACTGCCATCACAGAGGCAACAAGCCTTTGTGTGAAGCAAATAAACAAATCAAAATGAAAGAAAGCCACTATGGTTCTCAAGAGAGGTGGCTGTGAAAGTCAGGAAGAAAAAGATAGCATTCCAGAAGTATAAAGAAACACAGAAGGAGCAGGACAGAGAGCTGTACCAGTTAAGGCAGAAAGAAGCAGGAGGAAGTCAGAATAGCAAAGGCCCAAACTGAGGAAAGATAGCCAACTCAGTTAAGAAGGGGATAAAACCTTTATAGGTACATCAGCAGCGAGAAAGACAAAGGAGGATAGTGAGGCTGAATAGAATGAGCGGTGGGTGGGCAGAGGGGGACAGTGAAAAGCAGGAATACTGAACGAATATTTCTGCTCAGTATTCACAAAAGAGGAGAGTGCCTAATCCAATTAACAGAAGCACTCTTGATAGGGTCGCTCCCAGTCCTTTCACAGAAGAAGGGTTCTGCAAGAACTCCTAAAACTGAAGGTGGACAAAGCAATGGGTCCTGATGTAATTCACCCCAAAATTCTAAAGAATTAAGGAAAGAAACTAGTGAAACCACTGGCTACTCTTTTTAATAAATCATGGGAGGATGGTGTGGTACCCGAGGACTGGAGGAAGGCGGATGTGATTCCCTTCACAAAAGTGGGACCAAGACAGAGGCAGGAAACTACAGACCTGTCAGTCTGACCTCTGTGGTAGGGAAAGTGATGGAGTCACTTCTGAAGGAAAGAATAGTTGAGTACCCAGAGATCAGTGGAGCACAGGATCCAAGGCAGCATGGGTTCACAGTGGAAGGTCATGTCAGGCCGAACTCTAATAGATTTGATTGACTGGGTGACCAAAGTAGTAGACCAGGAGGGCTGTAGACATGGACTACCTAGACTTTAGCAAGGCATTTGACACAGTCCCACACAAAGATTATTAGTCAAATTAACCAGCCTGGGAGTGGTGGGGTGGTAGCCTGGGTAAAACATTGGCTGGACAACAGGACACAGAAGGTAATTGTAAATGGAGTACACTCTGAAGAAAGGGCAGTTACTAATGGGGTACCACAGGGTTCTAGTATTGGGTCCAGTCCTTTTAATGTCTTCATCAGTGACATTGCAGAGGACTGGAAGGAAAAATGCCTTTTGCAGATGACACAAAGATCTGCAACAGGGTTGATACACAAGGAGCGTCGGAAAGGATGAAAAGGGACTTGGCAAGGTTGGAGGAATGGTCAGACGATGGCAGCTAGTATTCAATGTAAAAAGTGCAAAATAATGCACCTGGAAACAAGAACCAGGGAAGAATACAATGGGTGGGAGGTAGTAACAACAACAAAACAGGAAAGGGACCTGGGGTAATCATATCAGATGACCTTAGGTTAGCAAGCAATGTGAGGAGGCAGTAGGGGGGCCGGGGTATACTGGGATGTATAAGGAGAGGCATCAGCAGCAGAAAACAGGAAGTTGTTATCCCTCTGTACAGACAGTTGGTGAGACCCCATCTGGAATACTGTGTCCAGTTCTGGAGACCCCATCTCACAAGGACATAGACAGGATAGAGGCAGTCAAGAGGAGGGCAACTAAAATGGTGCAGGGTCTGCAAGAGAAGCCATATGAGGAGAGACTAAAGGAGCTTAATATGTATACCCTTGAGGAAAGAAGGGAGGGGGGGACATGATAGAAACTTTCAAGTACCTCAAGGGAATCAACAAAGTCCAAGAGGGTAGCATCTTTTAGAAAAAGAGACTTGCAAGAACAAGGGGACACAATTTAAAGATAGAAGGAGGGCGGTTCAGGGGCAATGTGAGGAAGTATTATTTCACAGAGAGGGTAGTGGATGCATGGAACAGCCTTCCTGAGGAAGTAGTGGGGTCTAAAACTGTGGGAGAATACAAGAATGCATGGGAAAGACATAAGGCAATTCTTGTGGGGGGCAGGAAGATATAGGCTGTTGGTTAACTAGGATCTGCGGCCTATCCTGTAGGTAGGGAAATGGGCAGACTAGATGGGCCTAGCGGTCCTTATCTGCCGTCAAAGTCTATGTTTCTATGTTTCTATGTTTCATATGTTCTAGATGTCTTCAGAGTGAGGATAATTTACTGCATATTTTCTGGATGTGTCCCAAGATAGCTCCCCTTTGGGATGAGATCCAAAGGAGGGCTGACCCTTTGTTGGGCCTTTCGGACTTATTTACAGCTGAGATCTGCATACTGGGACACCTTTCCTCTGTTGCTGTCACCAGTAGAAAATATCACATAACCCTCATTGTCATGTCTGTTAAAAAACTGGTCTTGAGACACTGGAAGGATGCGGCTGAAATTTCTTATAGTGAATGGTTACAAGAATTATTGTTTAATCTAAGACTGGAAAAGACGATTACTAGCTTACATAACCAATCCCAGAAATTCCTTAAAATATGGGGCCCTCTTGTTGCACTATATTCTCTTCAGCAGCCCTAAAGGCTTTTCCCTTTTTTACTTGATAGATTGTGGTACATTGTGTAACTGTACTATGTGTGAATGGGGGGTATTGGGTAGGTGGGGGGGGGGAGAGTTGATCTAATTCACTTAATATGTTTTTCTGTCTTATTCATCTGTATGTATCACTAGATCTTCTCTCAGTAATGGTATAACATTGAATAAAATTTGAATTGAAAAAAGAAATGAGTGATGGTTGTGTAAAGAAACTGGGCATATTGCCAGACAGTGTCCCAAAAGGGTGAGCAATACACAACCAGGGGCTAGGAAAGAAGTGGGTTGTTTGTGTGTCCCTGGAAGCATGCCTGTGAACATGAGGGAACACATGCACCCAGTCATGGTGAATGGGGTACAGATGCAAGGGTTAGGGGACACAGGGGCATCCCTGACATTGGTAAAAAGGGATCTGGTACAACCTGGTCAGCTTATGCCCAATAAATATGCCACTGTACAAGATTTTACTGGTGGTAAGAAAACATTGCCCCTCGCTAGTGTTCTTCTAGACTGAGGTGAAACAGGGGGAACTGTGCAACAGGTGGCTGTAGCCAAAATGTTAGCAGTAGACATCATCCTTGTCAACTATCTCTGACAGAGGATGGTGTGTGCAGTTACCCGTATCCAAGGGGCAAGGGAAATTATAGTTTCTTGAACCCCAAAGAAGCCATTGTGAAAACCACTGTGAGGCTGGTTCCCCAGCCTGTGTCTCCTGATATGGAGAATAATGAAAAGAGGGTAGAAATTTCCCCAGTAGCAGTTAACCACGCAGCTACAGAGGGTTACTCCGAAGGGGGATGGGTGACCCATTGTCAGAGGGTTAGGAATAACAGAGATCCTGAGTGCCCTGATGCTAGTGCTAGGGACCCTAGTTTAGAGACTGAAGGGGACCTGTCCCATACCTTGGGAATGTGTAAGGAGTTTGCAGCCGCTCAAAATAGTGACACTAGTTTAGAGAAGCTGAGGGCTTGGGCAGACTCTGATGGAGCAAAAGGAGGTGACGGTAAGCATAAGGTTTATTGTGAAAATGGACGGATGTATACTCAGGCTGTGCAGACAGAGGGAGGGGTGCTAGGCAGGTAGATTGTCGTTCCACAGGGGTATCATGAGCAGCTGCTCAAGATTGCACATGATATTCCCTTGTCTGGTCATCTGGGAATTGTGTGCATTATGCAGCGGTTGGCCCAGAATTTCTATTGGCCCAACTTCACCCAGCAGGTGAAGGAGTATTGCACTGGTGCCAAGAAATAATGGAAGGTGGGCAAGAAAACGAAAGCCCCCCTAATTCCATCTCCCATAGTGGAGGAGCCATTCCAGAGGGTGGGAATGGATATTGTGGGGCCTTTAAATACCCCCAGCTCCTCAGGGGAGAGATTCATCCTGACTGTGGTGGATTATGCCACCCAGTACCCAGAGGCAGTCGCCCTATCCTCACTGAGGACAGACAAAGTGGCAGATGCCTTACTTGGGATTTTCTCCCATGTTGGGTTTCCTCAGAAGGTTATCAGTGATCGAGGGGGTTTCTTCATGTCTGACCTGATGAAATGTTTGTGGGAGAAGTGTGGGGTGGTGTAGAGATGCACAACACCATATCACCCACAAGCCAATGGGCTTGTGGAAAGATTTAATGGTACCCTGATGTCAATGCTCTGGGCATTTGTGGTACAGCATGGGAGGGACTGGGAGAAATACCTTCCCCACCTGTTTGCATACAGGGAGGTTCCCCAAGAGTCAACAGGATTTTCCCCCTTCAAACTCTTATATGGATGCCGGGTATGTGGGCCCCTAGACTTGATCCGGGAGGACTGGGAAGGCAAGCCTTCCCAGCCACAAAAAAGTGTGGTACGACCACAGAGCCAGAGCTCGCTTGTACATGGTGGGTCAGGAAGTCATGGTCCTTATTCCAGTCCGGAAAGACAAGCAGCAGGCTGAGTGGGCAGGACGGTACAGGGTATTAGGAAGGTAAATGACGTGAACTATATTATAGAGTTATCTAACAGAAGACAGACAGAAAGGATGTAACATGTCAACATGATGAAGCCATATGCTAATAGGGCTGACATGGTGTTTGCAGTGTGTTGTCCAGGGGAGAGGATGGATGGATGAAGGAGACCCCTTTCTGGACTTTATGGAAGAAACCAAGTGGAAGTCTTCTGTGGAGGCAGTAAAATTGTCTCCCCAGCTGGCCCCGGACAAGATTCAGGAAGTAAGGGAGGTTTTAGCAGACTTTGCCCCCCTGCTAGCACCAAGCCTGGACTAACCCCCTTAGCGACGCATGAGGTGGAGACAGGGACACAGACGCCCATATGGCAGACAGCATATCGGGTGTCAGAGACTGTCCAAAAGTACATTAGGAGGGAAGTGGAGGAGATGCTGGATTTAGGGGTAATCCAGAGATCCTACAGCACCTGGGCCTCACCCATAGTCCTTGTGCCCAAGCCAGATGGCTCTACTCATTTCTGTGTGGACTATCATGGACTGAATGCCATCACAAAGTCAGACACCCACCCGATGCCCTGGATGGATGAACTCCTGGACAAGTTGGGATGGCCAACCTACCTTACGACCATTGACCTGACCAAGTGGTATTGGCAGGTAGAGTTAACAGACAGAGCTAGGGAAAGGTCAGCCTTCATCACTCAAATAGGCTTATTTGAATTTAAAGTAATGCCTTTCGTAATGAAGAACACCTCAGCCACTTTCCAAAGGTTGGTGAACCAGGTGTTAAATGGTGTGGAGGAGTACGCTGTGGTGTACCTGGATAACATTGCCATCTTTAGTGCCAGCTGGGAGGAACACCTCTCCCACCTTAGGGAAGTGATGGGCAGGATACAGAAGGCCAGGCTCACTGTCAAAGCTGAGAAGTGCTAGGTGGCCATGGGAGAAGTGGCATACCTCGGGAATGTGGTAGGCCGGGGACAGCTCCATCCTAACCAAATAAAAATAGAGGTGATCCAGGCATGGCCCAGACCAGAAATGCAGAAGCAGGTTAGGAGTTTTCTAGGGACAGCAGGGTACTATTGGAAATTTGTACCCAATTGCAGTGCCCTGGCTGCTCCCCTAACTGACCTGGTAAAGAAAAGTATGCCAAAGAAAATTACCTGGGGACACGCCTGTGAGGAAGCCTTTACCTGACTGAAGGAGGCATTGTGCAGTGCTCCTGTATTGACAAGTCCTGACTATAGCAAACCCTTTATAGTTCAGACTGATGCCTCAGATGTGGGTATTGGGGCAGTACTGAGTCAGACATCCAACCAAAGTGAAGATCACCCAGTAGTGTAACTGAGAAAAAGGTTACTTCCCAGGGAGCAGGCATACTCTACTGTGGAAAAAGAGTGTCTTGCCATAGTGTTGGTCCTAAAGAAGTTAGAGCCATACTTATATGGGCAGCATTTTGTGGTACAAACTGACCACAATCCCCTGATTTGGTTGAAGCAAATGGGAAAAATCTAATGGTAGATTGTCAAGATGGAGTTTTGCTTTGCAAGGGTATGACATAGCAATCTTACATAGGGCTGGAGCAGCCAATCAGAACTCAGATGGCTTGTCTCATGTCTATGAAGAGTGAACTGATTTGGAAAGCTCATCAATGCAGGGGATAGAGCCCCCAAATTCAGTCTAGGTGGGGAGGATTGACACACTTGGACAGCTGGTTCTGATTGCTCTATGATTTTGTAATATAAAAATGTGTTATTGAGTGTCTCTCATGAGACATCCTGTGTTCCTGGGATACCCCTCTCCCAGGTTTCAGTTCAAAGGACAGGATATGTTAAACAGCAGATCTCTGCAATGTGATTAACTTCCAAGAACTTGCATTTTATAGCCTTGTTTAGGATCTATATTAACCTGAAAGTCAGGAGATAATTAAAGACTAGAGAGACATAATTAAGAGTCTCCTGTTTATCTGACTTAATTGTAGCTGACCAGCTGCAAGGAGGGATTGTAAACTTTTATGACGTTTCAGAGGAGTTGCAATTTATGACCTCCTGCCTTTGAAGTGTGGAATTAGGAACTGCTCAATGATCAAAGAGGAGAAGGAAACCACGCAAGATTAAAGAAACCATTTGGGAAAAGAGTTTTTGCTGATGTCACCTTATTTAATATACCTCCTGAGTGATGGGACATCCTGAGTGTATTAATTTTTAAATTTTACAGGGAGGAGCTAGGTGACATCATGGAAGGGGCAGGTTTAGAGACAGTTTAAACTGTATTCTGTATTCTGTATTTCCGCTTAGACACATTCCTGTTGGACTCTGAAACAACAACTACTTTAAGCACTGTTTTAGAAGGTAATACATTAGATAGGAAAGTCTAAATTGTATTGTGGTAGGAACTTTTCTGCACTTTTTCCTTGTTTTCTTTTAAGTGATTGTATGCTTTGTGATATATGGTTCTGTGTGTACATTTTACCTATTTTTATCCATTTTCTAAGTAAACCTCATATTTAAACAGACTGCCTGGTGCCTTCGAACTTCATTCTTTTGCATGTGAATTTCAGATGGTTATGGCTGACTAAACTGTTCATAAGCTTAATGATAATACCAAACTGGGAAAAGGTAAGAATTTATCTAAGGTCTTACATAGAGTTGTTAAGGGTTAATTTTGTATCCCTGCTTAGGTGCCTATAGGCGAATGATATCTGGCATTTCCCGAAGAGCAGAATTATCTGAACTTGTACATTTGGGTATGCTAGCAAAAGGTTCACAGTTTGAATCCTTCCAGAACTTGAGACCAAAGGTGTTTTGGACTCACAAAACAGACAGGAGGGTTACCCTGTTCTGTTACCCTGTACACAATTTTGAGCTCAGAGGTTGGCACTGTAGCAGCAGAAGGTCTGACCTGCTGAGTGGGGCTGTGACAGTGTTTTCCCTGCAAACCCAGATTTTTCATCAATACAAGGTCTCCAGGCTGTAACTCTTGAGCTTTAACACGTTTGTTGTGTTTTTCCTTACTGGCTAAGTTTTTCTTTGCAGCCATTGTGGGAGCAAGCTGATAGGCATGATTAAACTGTGCTTTTAGCTTTTATACATACTGTAAATAAATATCCATTTGAAGTCCATCTCATGACACAAACAAAAATCAACAGATAAATGTGCTTCTCAGCCAAACATTACTTGGTATGGTGAAAGACCAGTTGCATCATTGCGAGTGCAATTGGAGGCATGCACCAAGGTACTCATTTGTTGACTCCACTTTGGCTTGTCCTTCGGGTGAAGTGTTCCCAGCATGTCCAGCAATGTTCTGTTACATCTTTTGGGCTGCAGATCTCCTTGTGAGTGATATGAAGTGGTTCTTGACTTTTACACCCCAAAGTGAGAGCATTTCTTTAATTAAATGGCTTTCAAAAGTCCCTTCCTTGATCAGAATGGATCCGCTGTGGAGCACCGTAGTGGACAAAAAACTTTTCATGAGTACTTTGCCTACAGTGGCTGCTTTTTGATCCTTGGTTGGACAAGTCTGTGCATAATGAGTTAAATGATTGGTCACAACAAGTACATTGCTATTGTTTTTGGAATCAGGCACTAAACTTAAAATGTCAGTACACACACTCTCCATAAGAGCATTAGTGGTGATGTTAACATAGGGTGCTGCTCTCTGTGGCTGAGCCTTTCTTTGGAGGCATCTGCTACAAGTTTTGATACTTTGGTCAATGTCTGTACCTATCTTGGGCCAATAGAAATGGGCACAGGCTAAGCCCAAGGTTCTCTCACTATCCAAAATGTCCCATCTGATTATGGAGAGTTTTCAAAACCACATTTTTAAACCTTGACGGTAACACCATTTGTTTTCTTATGACATTTCCCTTGCTATCCATTAGTTCTTGATATGACAGTTTCTCTCTGAACTTGAGTTTAGGGCCCTTTCTAAACAGTAAGGCAGTTTGCTGATCACTGGATTGTAGCTTGGAGACATCTTCCCCCTCTGTATAAAGCATCTAAGACTGGTCTAATCATGGGGTCCTGATACTGTTCCTTAAGAATGTCAGCTGGGGTGTGCTGCAGTAAGGCACTTAGGTCTAGTGCTACAAATTACAGTAGACCACAGACGCACTGGTTTCTGGAGGTCCCAGACAATCAATTAGGCAATCTACAGTTTCAGAAGTTGGGTGTTCCTCTTTATCAAACTTGTGGAACAGGGCCTTTAAGGATAGCTCGGACATTCTCACCCACTCAGAATTTGATACAGACCTCCTGGATAGAGCATCAGCGTCAATGTGATTCAGTCCTGGATGGTATTCCACCAAATAATCATAATTTGAAAGTGCTGATAGCCAATGGTGTCTAGTTGCATCTAATTTGGCTGCAGTTTTGACATATGTGAGAGGGTTATTGTCAGTCTTTACCAGAATTTTAGCACCGTAGAGGTATTTCTGAAATTGGTCTACTATTGCCCACTTTAATGTGAGAAATTCAAGTTTATGCACTGGGTAATTTTTCTCGGATGGCATCAGGCTTCTACTAGCAAATGCTACAGGGTGTAATCCTTCCTCATACTCCTGATAAAGCATGGCCCCAAGTCTCTTCAAGCTGGCATCTGTATGTAACACATATGGCTTAGTTGGATCTCCGTAAGTGAGGACAGGGGCATGTGTGAGCTGATGAATAATACAGTGAAAAGCTGTATCACGTTCCTTGGTCCACCTGGCCCCAAATGGTTCATTGATCTTGAATAGGCTTTGTCCTCTTCTTTTATAGAACTCGCTTTATATTTCCAGTTTGTGGGTGGGTACCCTTGAATCAGATTTCAGAGGGGGCAAATGACTTCAGTGTAATTTTTTACAAAACAGCAATAGTACCTGCAGAAACCCAGGAATCTTTGCAGCTCTTTGATTATTAGGTTGTGGTCAAGTACTTAAGGCTTCTGCTTTGCTTGGATCAGTCCGAATGCCCTCAGAGGATTCAATGTGGCCCACATATCTTACAGATTTCTGGAAAAACTGGCATTTGTCGATGGACAATTTAAATCTGAATTCTTCTAACCAGTTCATTACCTTGAACAAGTGAGTCTTGTGCTCTTCAAGTGTTTTGCAAAATACAATGACTTCATCCAGATAAACTAAGCCACAAAGAAATTGGATTTGGGATTGCCTGAACCCCCACTACGGTCATTTCCAGCATCTCTCTGGAATTGCTTCACTCTGTGAAGCTCTTTACAGTCTGTCGACCACCTTCCGCACATCCTTGGGGGATTTACACTCTCTTCATATGACCATCCTTCCCACAGTGGTAGCAGATCACACCTTCTCTTGGCCACCTGGGCTGTGACAATACAGTGGAAATTGCCCGAATTTCACAGGTAGCGGCTGATGGAGAATACATATCAGGGGTTGGTGCTGGGGAACTACCAATAAAAGGGCCCTTGGTGGTTTTGCACACCCCGACCTCTCATTTCATTTACTGTGGCATACAATTTGTTCATCCGGGCCACTAGATCTCCACCCAACGTGGAGCCTGAGCATGCACTCCCACCCTCATGGTGGATCCTTTCTGACAAGTTTCTTGGTCATTATCAGAGGAGGCAGCATTAGTGGAGGCACCAGTTTTTAGTTCCCTGATCTCTGTAAATCTTTCTGTCCAGGGTGGAGCATTCTTAGCAGTCTCTCTTTCACTGAGCCCCTTTGTGGTGGAACCTGTTTTCAATTCCCTGACCTCTTTAAGTAGCTAGTGGAATTTGGGACCATCAGTGGCTGACCCCTTGACAAGGGCAGGGGCCGCAGTAGTTATGGCCATGCAGGAATCCTGGGAGTCTTCTTCTTCCTCCTTTTCTGCTTCACGTACTTCTTGTATGAAAGGGATGCAAGAGGGAGGATCTTCTTTACAGTCTCTCAGTCTTAATTTGAGCAACAGGAGATGGGAATACTTGGAGGACCTTAGAATATGGTCTAACCTGACTTGATTCAGTTCACTTGAGGCCACACCTCCCCTCTTAAATGCTCTTTGCAGGGTCTTCTCTAATCTGGTCAGATAAGCGGACAAGGTCTCCCTTTCTGTTGCCAAATGTGCCTGAACTTCCACGTATGGTCTTCGCCATTCTCTGGGGCACCAAAAATAGTTCTTAAGACATCCAAATACTCTTGTGCAACAGCATCAGGGTTGGTGGACCTCAATGCTTGGATGACATCCAGCACAGGCCCTCGGAGACTTTCACTCAACCTTTGTCACTTCCCTACTTCGGGAAACCGTCAGTCTCACACTAGTGGAGCAACACAGTCTATTCATGTCTCCCAATCATCTTCCACATCAGGTGTGAGCAGGGTATCAGGGAACATTTTTAACTTGTGGCAATAATCATGTCTGACTGAAATTACCACCATAGGTGTTGGTACTGGTGCAGGTGCTAGGGTTGGGGTATCCCCAAGAAACTGAAATAACTTTTTTAAGTCCTTGAGGGTTTGGCCCTCACTCAGTAACAATTTGGCAAGCTTCTCCTCAAAATCTTTGGATAAGATTGGGGGTCTGTATCTGAAGAATCCTCACTATCCTTAGTTACCACCATCCAGGCAGCTGGGAACCCATTAATGCCAATAGCTTTGGGCACCTTAGTACTATCCTCTGGGTTGCTACACTCCATTAAGCCCATTAAAGTTTAGGAAGTCAGGGCAGCTTGTTGGCTTACCACTAGAACCTTCCCCAGATATTCAATTTTTAATTTTTGAAAGTACTCCCTCGATAGTGTCTTTAATAGTGCCCAGGGGTATATCTAGAAATAAAGCATTCTGGGGGTCAATTTCACTCCATGTACACCAGTTGACTAACTGCTGCACAGCCATTTCTTTAGAGAGGGAGTCAAAGTTACTGCTAGTAATACTGTCTATGCTGGTGGCAGGCCACAGGTAGTTACCCATAAAAACAATGGGCTACAGGTGAGACCTAACTAAAATGTTGTGATTTGGCCACTAGGGGGCACTAATCCCAGCATTGCCTCCAATATGTAACCCCTAGGTGGCGCTACCCATAGAGTTACATCCCCTGCCAGTATGTCTACCCACAGGTTGAGTGGGGCCAGGATTCGATATTAAGGTGCCTCCACCCTAACAATAGTGGGGGTATCTAACTAGCTTGCTATAGCCATCTGGGAAGCTATAACCACCCACAAACCCACCTAGTGACCTTGTACCTTTGAGCAGTAGTTAACACACAATCAGCAATGAATAATAATAATATGTACACCCCCTTACACTAACCACCAGGGTATGACCTTCTGCATATTCCCTGGTTCCCCCTATAAAGGCAAGACTAACACAGTAGATATACACTTTCAATGCAGTAACCCAACTAATATGCTCATAAGCCAGGTTAAACATGAAACAATCAGATTTATTAAGGATTCATGAACAAGGATGGGGCGTGATTACTATACTAATTAGATTTCAAGTTACAGTACTTTGCATGCACTCTACTCCCAAATAATCAGTCTTATAGCCCTGAGTACCCAGGATGTTATATTGGCTAGCCAGAGGTGTTGCCCAGGGGTGGACAGCATTGCAGCTGTTGTTGGGGCCCTTGATGGAAAGAAAAAGGCAGTTAACATGCACAACAAAGCTTTGATTACTTTTAATCCTGGCCAGTTGGCCCAGTTTTTTGTAACCCAGAAAATCACTGAAGCAATTAGCTGGTACCACAGACAAATGATTTGTTGCAGGGAGCTACCCTGGATTTACTCATGCTTCCAGTTGGCTATGATGGATCTGGTGATATGGAGACCTCATATAGTTCACCAAAAAGCATGGGGAAGCAGGGCCAATACAACACACCTCCACTTCATGGCCTTTCCCGCCAGGTGGCAGTGAGTTGTCTCTTCACAGGGTCTGGATTCTCAAAGCCAGTCTCTTGATGAAGAACAGTCTCTGGTGTAGGAATGGTAAGCTTTGGCTGAGACTGGCATAGGCCCAAGGCTGAATAAACAATTCTGGCAAAGTTCAGCTTGTTTGCTGGTGAAGGCCTCCAGCTGGCAACACAGTTCAGTCACTGGTAAAATGGGCCACAATCCATGATAAACATTCAGTACATTTCACAGGAAAAACTTTAACTTCTCCAACATTCAATTCAGTATTTAGGCCAGTTGCTATTGCAGAAGATATACTGAGCAAACCTCTTGATCATTAAATCAGACTCGAACAACCTCTGGGCCGAACATGTCACAGGAGCTTCCTCTCGGTCCAAATCTAAGGCTGTACCTTCAAATATCTAGGAGTTTTCTGCCACAAGTAAAAGTTCCTTTTCAGATTATTCTAATTACTGCAATCAGGCAGTCACAAGCAGGAGAACAGTAGCAGGAAGGCAAGTCAGTCCTTTCCTTGCCGAATCTCCTAGGCTCCTTTCTGGAGCAGCTTCTCGATCGCTCGAGCTGCTCACTGTCTCCAAACTCACTGTTGTCTCCTGAACTGACTTGAAAGTCAACTGTCCCTCTTTTAGAAATGCAGGAGTTAAAGGAATCTGATTGGCTGTTCAGGCTGCCTAAAAACAGTTTAAGCTTTTTAACTGGTTGCAGTTCAGGTGCCCAAATGTTATCCCCCTAGAATCTCCCACAAGGCTATATTACACTCCCAAAAGTCTCTGAATGAAATCCCAGTTCATGATTGGCTAAGACAATCCCAAAATGCTGGCTGAAGTATAAGATACTGTCTATTTTTGCAATCCCACATGTTCAAAAGTCGGGTGCAGCCAGGATATTTACTTTAACTGTATAAGTCCCCCACACATATGTAGCCCAAACATTTTCGTTTTAAACAAGCCCACTTTCACATCCTTCGGCTGGCGCTGCCACTGATACACTGTCCCCCTAGGTGGCAGGCAGCAACTCATGCATATTTATTAGGCTCATGAATATTAATGAGCCCCCCAAAACACCTTTCCTGAAACTTTATTTAAAATCCCTTGGGCGGCTTCTAGTGCCACATTGCTAAGGGCACCAGCCCTTACTTAGCTTGCCAGGGCGCTGGGACCACCAGTAGACTCCTCATTTGCCCAAAAAATCACAGGGTGGTACATCAAATGCACTTCTTGCACATGCTTGGTTGTCGGTGGCACTAAAATAATACCAGCAACTTGCGACCACGGACTTTAGCCCAAATTGGGCTTAAATAACTTACTGTACTGTTTGGGAGTGTTGGGGAGAAGGGGGAATGCTTAGGGGATGCCAGCAGCAATGGGAGAGAAAAACAGTGTAACAAGGACATAATGGCAATTAAGATAAGCCCCTGAGGGGGGATTACACATAACTTTATTGTAGGGCATGCAGCTCTATTTGGGAATAAAGAGGGTTATTACTATTGATCCACACAATAAGCAGGGACAATGGTTTTCCGCATGCGTGGAAAAACAGAGATTAAAATGGATTCCTGATTGGCTGGCGGTATTTCGGTGCAAAAACGGAATTAGCGTTTGTTCACAGAGTGTCCGTGAACTGCAGCCTTTAAAAGCAGAACACAATGTACTTTGCTCTTCTTGTTGTTACTTGCTTGCTTTCCTTGTCACTGTTTGCTGACATAAAGATTCCAAATTCAACATCGGACTCCTCAGTCTCATCCTAGCAGACTAATAAGTTTACCAGAAGGTGCATTTATTTTATATCTAATTTTGTGATTCCGATTGCCGTTTAAGTGTGGAGCTCTTTTACCCAGTCGCAGCTGCGGATCTCTATTATTTCTCGATCTGACCTATTCTCCATACAGCTAATGCAATGAAATCAGGAAAATGTGTTTAAACGTGTTTTTTTTCCCCCAAAAGGGTCCCCCAGTGCATTCGGTACTATTCTGGTTATGCTCTTCATTTTTGAGAGGGTGGGGGGACAACTGCAACACACCTATTCCTACCAAACCTTGTCCATGGACTGTAAGTATGCCCAGAATTTGCATACTATTTTTATTTTCATTTCTGCGATGCAGATCCTGCCGGTGATTCACCCACAGCAATTGAGGCAGCCAACGATCGATCTCTACTGTGACCCATGCTAATATTTTACAATTCCTGACTGGACCGAGAAAATGACTGACGCCATTTTATGGCATTTGCTGCTTGCACGGATTACATTAATCCAAACAGTCACATCTGTTTTAACTACATCTGATGAGGTGAATGTTTTTATCATGTTTTACTTCGCCTAATCTTGCATGCCCCAATACAGTACCCTACTGGCCATTTGTGTGTATTGAAGTGCTGCCCATATGTCCTGGGTGGGTGTACTGGCCATGTGTATTTGGGGGTTGATATTGGTTTCTGTGTGTCTGGGGGGGGGTTGCTGGATGTGGCTGGGTGGTGTTTGACTCAAATCTGAAATTTACTATGCAAGCAGATATGCATGAAGTTCCGTTTCTTGACATGTTAATATACAAGGATGCAGGAAGACTAAAAACTACATTATATAGAAAACCTATGAGTAGAAATACGCTGCTGCACAATGCAAGTAATCATCCTAAAACATTGAAGCGCAACATACCAGTTGGACAAATGCTGCATTTAAAAAGAATCTGCAGCGATACTGAACAGTTTGAAAAGAACGCACGAGAAGCTGCTAATAGGTTCCGAAATCGAGGATATGACACGACCTCTGTACATAAAGGGATGGAAAGAGCAATCAGCATTGATAGAAGAGAATTATTACAGCCGAAGGTTTCAAATGCTAATTCTTCCCAAGGTCCAATTAATTTTGTAACAGAGTTTTCCAACCAATCAGAGGAAATTGCTAACATAGTGAAAAAACATTGAATGGTGTTGCAGGGAGATGTTGCTTTCAGAAATGATGTATATAAAAAGCCTCGAATTACATACAAGAGGGGTAGAAATATTAAAGATCTATTGGTGCACAGTGTGCAAGAACCTGAAAAATGGAGGACTACTTGGATTCCTGCATTCCCAAAGGGAAACTATAAATGTGGCAATTGTGCACAATGTAACAACACAAATAATAGTAAGCAATTCAAGCACCCTCATACAAATCAGGAATTTGAAATAAAAGAATTTATTAACTGTAGAAGCACTGGTGTAATATACATGCTTACCTGTCCATGTGGCTTGAATTATGTGGGACAAACTAAACGTCAACTGAGGGAAAGAATAAGTGAACATAAATCAGCTATTCATAATAATGTACAGACTAATGCTATGGCATGACATTTTTCAGCTGTGGGTCATGGCTCTCCTGCAAATTTAAAGTTTATTGGAATTGAAAAAGTTAGTGTTGGACCCCGTGGTGGGAGTCTAACAATTAAGTTAGACCAGAGAAAATGTTTTTGGATTTTTAAACTTGGGACTTTACAACCGAAGGGATTGAATGAGGAATTATTGCCACACTGCTATTTATGATCTGTTTGTATTTGTTATGTGGTGTATGAATGAATGTTTGTAATATTTATGAGTAGAGGATGGTCTAATTATGTATGGATAATGAATATGTATGTTTTTGCCTTATAAAGGTTGATGTATTTTTTGACCAATCAGCTCTGAGGAAGGCGTAGGCCGAAACGTCAGCTGATCCTGTGCGTCATCACGCACGTGGGCTGCTCTGCTCGGTTGGCCTGGTCAAAATCGTGCTTAGCTTTTAACACCGTGATGGTGGAAATACATCTCTTTTGTTTTTAAATGTTAATCGAGTAGTCGCCGCCTGTGCACTCTACTTTTGCTGCGTGTTTCAACAGTTTTTTGCACCTGAATAAATTGTGATGATACGGTAAGCCGTGCTTTTTAAATCTGTTTTGGGTCTACTGGTGGGTGAAGTGCAGTTGGTTTGGCTTTTGATTTTTCAAAAGTATTGGCTTGGGTGTATTTACTGGCTGGGTGGCTGGGCGTATTTACAGGCTGGGTGGCTGTGGGGGTGTGCTTCATTGTTTTGCCTGGTGGGTACAGTCTGTGTTTGGGGTGGGGGAGGACAGTGATGTGGTGGTTTGCTGGCAGTGTTCCTGGGGAAGCTGTCCATATTGGTGCGGCTGATCCATGTTTGCTGCTGAAGGTGGCTGTCCATGTTGGTTGGGCTGGTCCAAGTTTGCCACTATGCAGGGGACAGTCTGTTTTGTGGGGTAGGGGGCCAGGCTGATGGGGAAAAGTGTTTGGGCAGTTCTGTCTGGGTGGGGAGAGTGGCCGTGCCTGTCTGTTGGGGTGGGGAGAGTGGTTGTGCTTGTCAGTTGGGGTGGGGAGAGTGGTCGTGCTTGTCCGGGGTGGGGGAAGTGGCTGTGCTGGTCTGTCAGGTTGGGGAGAGTGGTTGTGCAGGACCATCGGGGTGGAGACTGACCTCCTGATGAAGTCATATGTAGACTTGAAGCACTGGGGTTAGTGCTGCTGGTTCAATAACTGACTTTTGGAGTCTATTATTTATCAATTTGCATTGCTGAGTGTTACCCTATTGCCATTTTTGTCTTCCTTCCTGGAGTGCAGCCACTTGTTGTCCTGTGCACAGGTTTGGGGTGGGGATAGTGGCCTGGTTCTGGTGTGTGGCTGTGCTAACTTGTCTTGCCAGGATTGTGCTGCTAACCTGCCCTACTATCTTCCTTGTGCTGCTGACCTGACCATTCTGCTTCTTTGTGCCGCATTGCTGTTGCTACTATTGCACCTGAGGGATGGGGGCTGTAGTGCTGCTGCTACCATCACATCCTGAGCCTAAAATAACTTTTAATTGGTACTAGGATGGATGGATGTACAATAGTGGATGTCAAAATTGCTAAAATGCATGTTAATGCAGTTAAAAATTGTTAAATATAGTGCACAAAACCAAACACCAGTAAAAACGGATTTTGGCTTGGCAGACACCGGTGACAATATCGCTTTTTACGATGTGCAAAACGGAATTTGCCCTTTCTCAATCACGGTAAACCAGTGTTCCTGATTAAGGCCAGTCTTCTGGTGCCCTCTATAGGCTCATTTTGTAACTCTGACTACTGTTACAGGTAGGTGCCCTGCACAAGTTAGTCAAATAAAACTCTTTCTTAGGACTTCCTCTAAAAAAAAGTCTTTAGCAGGGGCAGCCCAAATCTCAGTCTGCCCCAACACCATAAGTCACAGTACAGTTATAGCTAGTGTTCCTCTTTTACTACAGGCTGACTCCCTCTCCCATCTGGTGCCAGTAATGTGCTTTTAAACTTTATGGGAGTTCCCTTATAAAGTTCCTGAATATCCAAAGTTAAAGCATTACAGGCTAATTTATGTTTCATGGTTGGCTGGCAGTGGTGCACTTTAAATCAAAATTGAGTAACTTGTTCAATTATTACCCTAACTCAAAAACCATTGCTAAACTGGCTAAGAAACCCTCATTGTGAGGCATTTGTGAGATCCTGGCCCAATGGCCAAATGCAGAACAAAACTCAAATATAAACAGTTCACTTCCCTTTGAGCTGGGCAAGCCCTGATCTGACTCTGGGTTTCTTATCCATGGCTTCTCTCCTTCTCTTCAGGACTCCTGGATCACCTGTCACTGCAGTACTCAATTCGCTGAGCCACCTCTCCAGTCTAATTTCACTCAATTTTAGGTGCCGGCTTTACAGATTCCTCCAGGAGATTTAGCTAGCTTTGTTACTTCCTGACCCCTACATGTCTGCACCGACCCACACGTCAAGTCCTTCAATCCTCCTGGGCACTTGCAGCCCAACACCTGGCTGTAGTGCCTGCTAACAGATTACAGCAGCCCTGCTGCAGCTTCTCTTCTCTTTCTCTATATATAGCTATTCGCTTGTACAGCATCATCTTTTGCACAGGCTAGCTCGTGAATGCTACTCGTGCTCACCAGAAACTGATGGCTTGCTCACAGTACATCTTTCACAGATCTTCAATCTGATGGCACAGCTCTAACTCTTCTCTTGATAGCACTCCTGCCTCTCTCAGATCTGACTAGTCAGCACAGCCCTGCCTCTTCACATGAAAAAGTGAAGCTCCCATGGGCTCAGCAGGCTGTCAGTTACAATCCACACTTCTGATGTGTATTCTTAATAGCCCAATAGCTATTCAAAAGTGATCCAGTATCAGTTAATCATCCTCCACCCAAGAGGCCTCTGCTGTTTTATTTTTTCAGCCCAACTTCCTGTTTATTTGGTAGCCAATGTCATGGTTGTCAAGATGTCTGTGGCCTTGGAGTTCAAGAACTGGCTTCAAAGTCCATTTCGGTAGGACTTCTGTCTTTTTTTGAAGGTCCTGCTCTCCTTGGTGTTGTCATATGGTTGTGCAATAGTGTCTATTTTTTTTTTTGGGCGGGGGGCATCTTCAGTACTGCTCTGCCATTCTCTGCTACTTGAGTTTTCTGTCCAAACCTGATTGGCTGGCAGCAGCCATAGAGATCAGGGAACTGGCCTTAAAGTTCAATTTGTGAGGGCACCAGCCCATTTCTGAGGTTCCTGCCCCCGTTATTCATGTCATGCAGTTGTGTGGTAGTGTCTAGCAGCAGCTGGGTGGTGGTCAAACTGTTGCACCATTGGTAGCAGCTATTTGCCTTTGATGTGTAGCAAAAGCTACTCTGTAGCATGGTACAGAAGGAGCCAAAGAAATAGAAGCCCACCACTTCATCTGCAGCAAATTCCAGTTCCTGGTGTCTAGAAGATCCAGCACAGAGGTGGCAGCTGTCCAGTCTGGGCCAGGGGGCCATGGGATAAGCACCACACTATTTGAGAAATTTATACTCTCTCACAGCTGAAAAATG
This sequence comes from Neoceratodus forsteri, assembly GCA_016271365.2. Taxonomy (NCBI): domain Eukaryota; kingdom Metazoa; phylum Chordata; order Ceratodontiformes; family Ceratodontidae; genus Neoceratodus; species Neoceratodus forsteri. The sequence goes on from CM057454.1 coordinate 816,969,924, forward strand.
GCTGCCCTCAGCCATTAGCTGTGAAAGTTCAATAGTCTATACCTAGAACAAACAAATTTAAAACAGTGGCTACTATAGAACCCCAATTCCTGGTCTAAATAATAGCTTAATATTATCTATCTAGACAAATGATTTCTGACTACTACGTTAGTTAACAGTATGTTATATTTTATTCCCTCCCAATCTGGGTCACCTGTGAATTTTATACAGGGAAGGGACCTAGGTGTTACATATATTCCCTTTTGTACAACATGTACAGGCACCTGGAACATCTTAACTAAGTTTTAGAACAGGCTTTACAAGCCTAGTAGGCTGACAGTACCACCCGCTTCCTCTTCATCTTCACCTGATGGTTCCAGTCCATCTTCCCCTACTGGCTCCACTTCGACTTGCTCTTAGGGTTGAGGGTGCCCAGCATGTTAAGGCAGTGCCCGGTTGAAATGTTCTAGCTGATGATCACCTTGAGGAAGCTGTACAGTTTATGTGACTTCTGAATCCCAGAGAAGGACAGCATTTCTTTTTATTTATTTCAACTTTGGTAACCAGGTAAGTGCACTGGCAACAAGTACATTTTTCAGGCATGATGCGATTCTTTTATCTTTTATCAGATGACTTTCAAAATCACAGTGCTGATCACAGTGTATCCATTTGGGTGTAGCCTAGGATGATGAACTTGTCCATTAATATGTGGGTAAAACTGGTGGCGTTTTGATCCTTCACTAGGTAGGCCTGTGCATATCTGGAGAAATAGTCCATGACTACTATTATATTTGTTATGTTTTTGGAATCAGGTTTTAAAGTTAGAAAATCGATATTAATGAGGTCTACGGGAGCACTTATTTCAATATTGACAAAGTGGATGGCACTTTTACGAAAAATCTTTCACTGTATTCAGTGACTACACAATTTGCAGTAGTCTTCAACTGCACTTCCAATCTTGGGCCAGTAGAAGTGTGCACAAGACAGATCTAGTGTCTGTTCCACTTCTAGCTGTTCCATTGCATCATGCAAAGCCTGTAGCACCATCATGCAAAACTTGGATGGCAACAGCAATTGTCTAGTGAATTCATGCAGATTTGGGTCTCTCGATACAGCAAACTGTGCTTCACACACAACTGTGCCTACTCTTTCAGCAAAAATTTGGAGTCTCCATTCCTTGGCACAATCTATGAAGCATCCCATCCCTGGTAAAGCAAAATAATTGTTTCTAACTCCAGGAGCTTCTCTTTGCTCCATCTGCAGACCTTTTTAGGTCCAAATGGGTAATGTGTGGAGTAAGGATTCCTTTTGAAATGCAGCAAAGGTGAAATAAGCAGTAAGGAAAAACAAACAAAAAACAAACTGGAGGGCTCCAAGCTGTCCGCAAAGTGATTAGCATTGATTGGGGAAGGTTGCTTGTCCATATGATGCCTTTTACACAGTATCTTGACACTTCACTCTGGGGTCTTAATCAATTTTGTGCCCGCAATATCACTGTCAAATGTGTGCCTGAAAAAGGTGTCCACATCCACACGGTTGAGGCCTGGGCAGTGCTCCACTAAGTAGTTGTATATAAATAGGGCTGATAGCCATCGGTGTCCAGGGGCATTCAACTTGGCTGTGATCTGTACATAGGTCAACAGATTTTTATCTGTCTTTAGAGTGATTTGAGTGCCATACAAATAATCATTGAATTGATCCAACATACTGTAGCTCACTTGAGTTCCAGGAACTCCAGCTTGTAGATCGGATATTTGCATTCTGCTGGTGACAGACTTCTACTGATGAAGGCAAAAGGCCTTAAGCGTTTCTGTGACTCCTGGTAGAAGGTAGTGCCTCATTCACTGAGGTTGGCATTCATAAACAGTACATAAGATTTTGTTGAGTCTGCACAGGCTAACACTCATGAGTGAGTCACAGTTGAAAACCTTTCAGAATGTCCATTCACAGGCAATATCCCACGAAGGACTGACTGACTCAAGGACCTTGAAATAGGTTTAGAAACATAGAAACATAGAATTTGACAGCAGATAAGGACCACTTGGCCCACATAGTCTGCCCACTTTCCTACCTAACAGATAAGCTGCAGATCCTAGCTAACCAACAGCTTACTTCCTCCTACCCCCCGCTGGGACTGCCTTATGTCTGTCCTATGCATTCTTGAATTCCCCCACTGTACTTGACTCCACAACCTCCTCAGGGAGGCTATTCCATGCATCCACAACCCTATCCATGAAAAAATAGTTCCTCACATTACCTCTGAGCTGTCCCCCCTCTATCTTCAAATTGTGTCCCCTTGTTCTTGCACATCTCTTTTTCTGAAAGATGCTACCCTCTTGGACGTTGTTGATTCCCTTGAGGTACTTGAAAGTTTCTATCATGTCCCCTCTCTCCCTTCTTTCCTCAAGGGTATACATATTAAGCTTCTTTAATCTTTCTTCGTATGTCTTCTGGTGCAGTTTGAAAATCCCGACCTTACATAGGGCTGATCTTCCATGCTTTGTTGGTAGGCTGATATCTGTGGGTTAAGTTCAGAAGAGGCTTCACCACCAGGTATAGTCTTTGTAAAACATCTTTAATATGCACAGAAGCCCTGAAACTAGTGCAGGTCTTTGAGATTCTTCAGAGGAGGTCAAATCATCAGGGTCTCTATATTACTAAGGTCTGTCTGAATTCAATGGGCAGATATGATGGGTCCCACATACATTACAGAAATTTGGAAAAACTGGCACACTTCCTTAGACAGCTTAAGTCTCCTGGCACCTCCTGGCCACCCTGACAATGAGAAAAGCCAGATTCCCCTACATCCCTTTGGCTACGAGCCCTCCACTGGTCCGTCCGTGGCTCAGCACTCTTGGTCGACCTGCTGCATGCCTCCTGGCCACCCTGACAATGAGGAAAGCCGGATTCCCCCACATCTCTTGGCCTACGAGCCCTCCACTGGTCCGGTCATGGCTCGGCACTCTTGGTGACCTGCTGCATGCCTCCTGGCCACCCTGACAATGAGGAAAGCTGGATTCACCCACATCTCTTGGGCTATGAGCCCTCCACTGGTCCGGCCATGGCTCAGCACTCTTGGCCGACCGGCTGCATGCCTCCTGGCCACCCTGACAATGAGGAAAGCGGGGTAAGACCTTTGGACACACCAAGGCTGCTGTGGGCTGCTACTATTGGCTGCCGCTGTCTGCAGTGCACCCTGATTGGTTCCTTTTGATTTCTCCTCACCAGACATTGGTCTGCTGGAGACCTCTGACCTGCAGCTGCTGTGCCCATACTGAAATTTTTTGGCCAGCCACGAGCTGCTCTGCCTTGACCTTCTTGTCTTTCCTGTAATAATTTTACTGTTTAACTGTTATTTTCTGATTCAGTTAAGTCGATTCCGAGGACTTGTTTTGCACCGTCGTTTAAAGTTCTTAGGTTGCAGCTCTTTTTTCCTACTCAGTACTGCTTTAAAGTTGTGTTAGCTTCTGATGCACCGTTAGCTAAATGACTTTTGCAGTCCTCCTGTAAACTGGTTTTAATTCCCCCAGGCTGTCTCATCTGTTGTTTCCCTCTGCTCTGTTTCTCGGGGTCTGAAGCACCTCTTCCCACTAACTTTCAACTCCCTCTCAAGTCTACTTTCTACCTCAAAAGACTGCTTTTTTCTCCCTGTTAAGCTATAGTTTTTTCCCTGTGTCCATCCACTAATTTCTCACCTCCCTCTGCAGTGCCAGGTTAAGGCTTTGATTTTACCAAATAGACGCCCCTGCCGCTGTGCCCCCCGCCATCTCTTCTTTCTATGTGTGCCGTCTTCAGCGCCTAGCTCTCCACCCCCCCATTTAGCTCCCTCGTCACCTCCTTTTGTCCTTGCTGCCCTCCCACTGCTAATATCTGCATATTTCTCTCTCTCCCCTCCAGATTCCCCTACATCTCTTGGGCTATGAGCCCTCCACTGGTACGGCCACAGCTCAGCACTCTTGGCTGACCTGCTGCACACCTCCTGGCTGCCCTGACAACGAGGAAAGCCGGGTAAGACCTTTGGACACACCGGGGCTGTTGTGGGCTGCTACCATTGGCTGCCACCCTCTGCAGTGCGCCCTGATTGGATCCTTTTGATTTCTTCTCACCAGACATTGGCCTGCTGGAGCCTTCCAACCTGGGGTTGCTGCACCCATAGACTTATAGTGGCTGCCGCTGAAATTTTATGCCCGCCCATCCCCCACCCCCAGCCTTTATTAAATAGGCCTTTCCCACACCCCTTTTCCTGCCCCTCACCTTTACTCTTTTCCTATTGGGTGCCTATTTCTGGCCCTCCCCCTCCTCATCCTCTCCTACTACCAGCCCATTCTCTGTTTTGATACCTCAGTCCCACACAATCTGTTTTCACCTCTGCAACATACCTTGCGTTCTTTCCCCATCACACTAACCACTCCTGCCCTTCCTTTTCTCCTTTCCCATCACCGTTCTATCTCTACATTGCCACCTTCACTGATAGTCTACCATGCTCCATACACATACTCTGTGCACCCCTCTCCTCTTCCTTATTCTCCTCCTTCCTCTTCTTCACCCTCTCAGTGCCTGCTTCCCCTCCCTCCCAAACTACTACCTACTTGATCCTATGTACAAACATCTAGGTACCCTACCTCTTGAATCTAGCACTCTGCACTGAGATCACATTTCCCACATGGAGCCACCCTCTCCCACCTATGCTTTTTGGCTTCCCCCATTTTCCTCTCATACTGCTCTTACCCTTAACCTATGCTATCACCCTTTGACCCATGTTAGTGAGCAGCGTGCACGCCAGACACGAAGGCGAACGTGCATAAACAGGGAACTATGCCTGTGTACCATGAAACTAGTGCTTGTTCTTCTGCTTTTATCTGGCAACGTTCACCCTAATCCTGGCCCAACTCCCACTAAGTATCCAAACTTCAAAAAGCACACAGGGGCCCTCTCTATCATGTCACTCAATATCTGTAGCCTCCTACACAAACTCGATGCCCTTCAGGCCTTTGCTAGCCAACACTGTCCAGACATTCTAGGTATTGTTGAAACCTGGCTCTCTCCATCTGTCCCGGACCATGTCATAGCCCTACCTGGATACAATGTTTTTTGGCTTGACAGAACTATTAAAAGAGGTGGTGGATGCGCAGTATACCTAAAGAATACATATGTGGGTTACCACGTTAGCACTACTCCCCAAACCAGTGCTGCACAGATTCTACCTATATAAATCCTCCTTGGCACTCACAACAAATCCCTTACAGTTATCATAATCTACATTCCTCCAAAAGAACAAGGCTCTGGCCTGAATGCAGCCCTGGACTTTGTCAGGTCTTTCCCATGGGACTCTGAGTCTATCCTTATTGGGATACTTTAATATAAACTGGCCTGCTGCAGAGGCTACAGCCTATAGGGATTCTAAAACTGTGGCAAACCTCACTCAGATGGTTGACTCACCAACCAGGAAAAAATATAAAATGGGCATCAGCACCCTTCTGGATTGGATACTTACCAATCACCCCACCCAGATCTCCAACACCACTGTCCACCCTGACATAATCAGTGACCACTCCCCTGTCAGTTGCACCTGGACAAATAAATTCAGCAAGCCACCCCCGAGAACCATAACCAGCAGAGTCTTGCCCTGTGGCCATCTCAATTATCTCAAAACCTACGATCTTCAACTGGACTGGTCACCAATTTTTAATGCAACAGATGTAAACACCGCCCTTGACCACTTTATCAATACCTTTAATGGAGCCTGCAACAAATTTGCTCTGCTAAAAAGGCATAAAGTAAATGCCATCTCTAACCCATGGCTCACAGAAGAACTCCTAAGGTGCCTAAAAGAAAGGGATAAACTATGGGAACTAGCTAGAAACTCTGGGAGGCAAATTGACACTTATAACTATATACGTTCTAGAAATGACTGCACTAAAGCCATCCGGCAATCAAAATCAGCCTATTTTAAGAGTGCTCTCACAAATTCCTGGGGAAATGGAAGAGACTTCTGAAACAACATTAAAGAAGTTACCGGGAATCAGTCAAAATCCCCCCATCCATGCTCTGTATAGACGGGGTTACCACACTTGATCTGAAAATTATTGCAGATACATTCAATACTGCTTTCACTGACCTTAGTTCTGTACTTCCCCCGATTTATTTAGCAAAGAGGATACTCCAATGCGTCCTATCTCCTCTGCCTCCTCAAACTGCTCTCCTTTCTACTTTAAATTGGTCAAGATACACCAGGTCTGCAGCTATGTCACAAAAGCTATAGCAAAGTCTAGATCAAGCAGCGACTCTCTTGACCTCAAACTTCTATCCCTCACTCTTGAAGAAGTACTCAGACTGCTGACCAAGATCTTCAACCTCTTCCTCAGCCTCAGCCAATTCCCAGACAAATGGAAGCTGGCCACTGTGACCCCTATATTCAAAAGTGGTATAAAAACTGCCCATGAAAATTTCTGCCCAATCTCCATCCTACCTCCTCTCTCTAAGGCCCTTGAACGTATTGTGGCTGACCAGCTCACAGAATTCCTGGACAAACACAACATCCTTTGCAAGCAACAACACGGGTTTAGAAAGGGTCACAGCACTTCCACAGCATTACTCGAATTCACTGGAGCCATTCACCACTCATTGGATAATGGTAAACTAACAGGGGCTGTGTTTATTGATCTAACTAAGGCCTTTGATATTGTCAACCACCATCTCCTACTTGTCCAACTTCGGAAGGCTGGGCTCTCACCTGATTCAGTCGACTGGTTCAATAGCTATCTAGGCAACTGGACCCAAAGAGTAAAAATAGCTGAAACACTCTCTGATGCCAGACCAGTCCTTTCTGGTGTTCCACAAGGGTCTATCCTAGGCCCCCTCCTCTTTAGCCTATTCCTGAACACACTTCCAGACTCAAGTCCAGAACAAATCATACTCTATGCAGATGATGCAGTTATCCTTGCCTCCCATCACAATCCTGTAGAACTGCAAGGAAACCTCCAGTGGGGTTTCATATCAATTGAAAACTGGCTCTTGCAACACAAGCTGTTACTAAATCAGAAAAAGCTAAGACCATGCTCTTCAGTAGCTCGCAGAACAAAAATAAACAGTACCACCTCACAGTCAACACCAAACTTGGAGCCACCATTGATCAAGTTGATACTTTCAAATATCTTGGCATCACCCTTGACTCTAAACTCTCCTATGCCACCCATATCAATAATGTCGCCAAGATGGCCAACACCAGGCTGGGCGTACTGTACCAGCACCAAAAGCACCTAACCTCTGAAGCATTGTCTATTGCCATTCAAAGCTCAGTTGTGAGTGTTATTGACTATGGACTCATAGTCTATGGCTCTGCCACTGCCTCCACACTCAAACGAATTGCCACCTCCCTAAATAAAGCATGTCGTCTCACCACCAGAGCTCACCGTCTCACCCATACCTGCGATCTCTACTCCTAAACTGGGTGACTTCAATTAAAAAACTGAATTCAGTATCAAACCTGCATCACGGCCAAGAAAATAATGATGGGCATTGCCCCCACAGGAGTCTGCTCCCTTCTTAAAACCAGAGTAAACAATTGCAACACCAGGAGCTCAAAACCACAGCTACTGCAATTCCCTCATTGCCGTACCACTCAACGTCAAAGGTCTTTCTCTTACAGGGCCCCAAGCTGGCTCAATAACCTTGCCAGTGACATCAATGCCTTGCCAACTCTGGGGACCTTCAAAAGGAAGCTCCATAAATCTCTGGTAGCTTCTAGTATCTGTGACTGCCTTAGCTGAGCAGCATCATTTCGGCAGCTCCCCTACCCACCACCGTCCATGCTAACCCTGCTCCTCGCGCTTCTTTATCCTCTACTCTTTCCCTTTCTCAACCTTATACTCAGATACTCTGTCCTGACAAAGCCCTCTAGGCTGCTATACTCTATTCCATCCCACTCTCTCCCTTTCCCCTCACTTATGTTGTTATACACCTCCTATTGTTATTGTAATATGTTGTGTTATTTGTACTTGAAATCAAGTTGTTATAACCACTTGGCATTATGACTGTCTTACTCTGTAATTTCAAAAACTGTATTGTCCGTTCTTCTGACGTGGAACCTTTGTAAAAGAGCCTTGGCTCAAAGGTATTATGTAATCCTAGATTTAAATAAATAAAATAAATAAATAAAACAAGATCGAAGGTGAAAAAATTATTTCAGTCTGTTGTCTACCTTAAACAGCTGACTTTCATGCTCCTCCAAGTTCTTGCCACACACAGTTAGGTCATCTAGGTAGACTAAACATTTCTGTAAGTTCATGTCATCCATATCTCATTTCCTAAGACATTGGAATGTGGGTGGGTGCACCACAAAGGCTTTGGAGCATTTGCAGAAACTCGTAAAACCCCAGCAGGCAAATGAATGCAGTCTTTTCAATCTTCTCTGGCTATGGGAATTGGATAATATCCACTTCTTAAGTCTATTACTAAGAACCAGAAGTTTCTGTTAAGGCAGCCCAATACATCTTGAATCCAGGGCACTTTGTATTTATCTGGAATGGTGCATTTACTTAGAATACTGTAATTAACATACATGGGCACTGCCCTATTCTTTTTACTCAACACAACAATGGGAGATGCATAGAACCTCCAGAAGTCTTGTATTTATACCAGCTGCCAGATGTTCTTGTAGGTGACATTGCATGTCACCAATATCTGTGGTTCAAAACCATTGATATCATTCCCTGAAGGGGCAGCGATCATGGAGCAAGATATGGTGCTCTTATTCAGATATGAACCCCATGTCCCAAACACAAAGAAAACACTTGGTTTTGATAGCCAACTTCTTGCTGATTTGAACACTTTAGTCATCTGGTACAGGCAGCTTTCCAAAATCAAAGGCATCTGGGTCCAACATCCTTTTGGATCTATCTCCACCAGCCTTGGGCTGTATGGTGGTATCAGCACAATGCACCCCCATGCTGACCTTGTTCCTTTGTGAATAAAGGGGCTTCTACTTCATGTTCTTAACTTGCCCTGTGATTCAATACATCATAGAATGAGCAAGCTGGTAGCACCAATGACTTGACCAATTGCCTATCTAGTAGTCTGTGCTCCTCTGACAAGTCCACCATCAGAATGTGGTTAGTAGTTTCCTTCTACAAACAGACTATAACACTCTCAGAGGCAGTCTCTCCATATCAGTGACCCATGATGCCTACCTCAACCTTTGGTAGCTTGTGGCTATGTGTCAGATAGATCTGCTTCACCAACCCGTGATCAGGGAATGCCAGACCTCCACACTGAACTTTTCACTTCTTACAGAATTGCTTCAGATGGCCAAACACATTAACATTGATTCCACTGATCTTAGGGATGTGGTCATACATACCAGACTCAGCATACCAAGTTCAGGGTATCCATGGTTTCTGTAGGTCCTCTATCTCCAACCACCTTGTCCAGAAAGTTCAGTTCCATGGCTGTGCATCCCCAGCAGAGATAAGACTTGTCACTGAGACCCCATAGGTCCAGTCCCTGTTGGGGCAGCAGAGGAAGAACCACTCCAAGTAGCCCCTGCACTCAATAAACATAACGCTAGCACACCATTAATGCAAAAAATGAAGAACGTCATTTAATGAATAAATACATTCAAGCATGTTGAAGCAAAATTAGCTGAAAATCACCAGTTGCCCCGGGGTACTCTTCATCAGGGGGAGGGCTTCTGGTGAATGATCCTCATCTTAAGTACCAGCAAATAATGCCATCTACCAATTGAATGAGCCATTTAGAATTGACACTTAATGATATGAGGGGACTTGAACCTACCACTAACACAGATAATGAGTGCTGAGCATGATGCAGGTGGGGGTACTGTATGTGAAAAAGTCACATTCCCCACCCGCGTAGCTTCGCACCTGCAGACAGGTGCGCACATGCCGGTATTCACAGCTGGCACCCACTTGTCCGTGGCTGCCACTGGTGCACAGGACTCTGCAGGGCAGAAGGGGGGGAGTCACTGCCTCAGGTGGGTATCCAATGGGATGGCCATCCTGGGACCCACAGTGGATCCATTATGCAGCAAGGTGTGGGTCCAGAGTGGTGCATGCCTACTGCAGGCACCCAGACCTGTGTGGCATGTTCCCAATGACCAGTCTGCCCACTGGCCCAGCCCCAGTCTCCCAGCACCCTCCCAGTGCACTAACAGACCCCAACATGTGGATCCTGGCCCACAACAGCAGTTGTGTCCCACCCCACTGTGGCCATACCCTCATGCCCCCATAGGAGGACTGTGACACTGTCGACCCAACCCCCCCGACACCATAACATCCTGTTGCCACCATGCTGGTGCTGTGTTGGGCAATCACCCATCTTGCTGCCCCTGTCCTCTCCATCTGCCTAGTGGGCAGGGGTGGCATGGATGGCCCTGTCCTGGTCCCCCCCACATTCAGCGAGCACTGACTGTGGGGACACACAGTAGGTTACAGCAGGGTCTGCCCTGGTGTAGCCTACACCCTACTATGCCCCCCAGCACACAGCACATTGTGGCATTCTGCATGCCGCATAGTGCTGGAATGCCCACGGCATGCCCCCTGCCCACCCCCAGTGCATTGCTGTCCACATGCCAGGGGATCAGGTGCTTAACTGCTGCGTGCCACCTTTGTGAATGCCACGTGGGTACCCCTCTGTGGCGTTCATGTGTACTATGTCAATGCACCCAGTTTCTGCGGGCACATTGGCATCATGCATAGGGCCCCATATGTGAAAGAAATGTAAGTGCATAGTTGAAAAAACAATCCCATATTAGATTCCTATTAAAAAAACTTTTTAAAGAAAACAGCACATTAGTTCTGCAGTACAAATACTGAGCACCAAATTCCAATCTCTTCATACACAAATAACAATTCTCAAAGATCAATTTGCTGGTAGACATAGCATTCTATTAATGCATAACTGTAAAAATAAAGATAAAAAAACAAAAAAAAGAGGAATTCAGCAAATATACTGAAAATGCGAACTGTAAATTGCTATTCAAAATCCAACAGAGGAAGCTAGGTCAAGTGTTGATCATAAAAGTCCTAGAAGAGCAACACGGTTTGTCCTGTGACTTTGATGTAGAGCTCTGATGAAGGATGCATGACTGCACAAACTTAAAACCATCAGTCCCTTTACAGTTTTGATGGTGGACCTTGTATCATTTTGTGCTAAGCATCTTGTAGCTGTGACTCCAGTTGGAGCCCTTACTTGGGTGTTTTGGGGGATTTGTTTTCTGGCCATTTCATGACTTTCTTGATAATTTTCCCCGCAATCAAACACACGTCCTGTGGATTCATATAGTTTCTTCTTCATTGCCCTTACAGCCAACATCAGAAATAAATACATACAGTATTCTGGGGCTCCCAGAATACCAGGCATCAGCATTGTCCCACCGTCTCTCAACGGGTTATCGTCTCTGAGTCAGTTGGGACATCACTGGCCCTCAACAATCTATGTGTTTCTTTGCATTTGTCAGTCACTTTTCATGGGTTATCTGGGGAGAGACAATATACACCCATCTTCAAAATGCCCAAATTCCCCACAATGGTAAAAAAAAAAAAATGCCTTCTTAAACTGAGGTCAGTTTTCAGATGTGACACTTGAAGGTGTCTGATGAGTTCCCCCCACCAGAGCAGTGCTCAACTTAGTGTGTACCTCCAGCTGGATGCCACAGCCTGAATGGTCCAGTTTTGCTGCCAAAGCTCCACTACAGGTTTGGTCAAACCTCTCACCTGCTCCTGAAGATCATTAAAAGCTTCCCCCTTACTTCATCGAAAATGGCACTAATGGGCAGTGAATGGTGAGCATCCCCCAGGGGTGCTTGAAGAGTCTGTTTTTAGGATCCAGCTTTCTGCTAACATACTTCTTGTACCAAATCTCCATAGGTAGGCAACCAGTTCATACAGTCCCTCAGGCACAAGACAGTCAATATTTGCTCAGAGTACTTGCCTCCTTGCAGCACCTGTTCTACCTGGACTCTGTTCATGTCAGCTGCCACCAAGCTCTCCTTCCAAAGCACCTTCTGTGTCACTTTCTTCATCCTTATCAAGAAATCTGATAGCTTCTGTCCCTCCTATTCCATCAGTATCATGTTTCATGTTGATTGCCTTGCCTTGACTCTGTATTGTATTACCTTACCTTTTAATTCTCCCAGGTCAGACCTGAAAATAGGCACTTGACTGTCTAGTGTGCTTATCTGGTTAACAAAAGCTAAATAAATAAATAAAGTGTTGCTATCCATCAGGGTTTTTACACACTTCCATACATGCCTTCTAGTGTCTTTATACTGTACGGTTTAGTGGGGTGGCATTAGAATGAGAAACTTTCAAGCCCTGGACAATGTCTGTTTCTGGTTTTCTCAGGCATTTACCTATTCTGGCTAACTTTTCCTCTCTGGAGTGCTTCTAACATTGCCACATCTGGGTAGCTGGATCAGTCCAGGTATCCAAGTTCTCCTGTCCACTAGGGGTAGACTTGATCCCTGAAAAAATAATTTATGGATCCTATTTTACCTGGAGAAACATTTAAGTTGGTCTTGTTAGGAGTTAGTACAACCCCCTGGGATGCTGTACATTCCCACCTCCCTACTGTGGACCTCAACAAATACAATAGCTTCCCCCACCCAATAGCATGTACTGCAACTGGTGAGACAACAATGAGATATAGGCTCATCATATAACACAACTTTACTGTCAGGTACACAACCTTATTAGGGGATAAAGGGGTTAATGCAATAGATCCACATAATAAGACGGGAAAAAGGGTGGCAACAAGCAGAGTGGAAACAAAATCTGGAAGACCATGTGTGCAAATGCTAGAAGTCTAGGAAATGAGATTCTGGACCTAGAGGCCATCATGGCAGAGGCTGACCTGGATACTGTGGCCATTAGTGAGTCATGGTGTTCTAAAAACCATGACTGGGACATGGCCATACCAGGCTATAATCTGTTTGGAAAGGACCAGATGGGACGAAAAGGAGAAGGTGTGGTGTTTTATGCAAAGTAAAGCATAAAAGCGACAAAGATACAGGGAATACTGGGGAGGCAGAGGAACTGTGGGTCACACTGGAGATGGGGAGTGGATCAATTATTCATGCTAAGAGTGATCAACAGATCACCAACACATGGAGGAATTAGATTAGGTAATGTTGGAAGACAATGGCAAGATGGCAGATAAGGGGGAGGTACTGCTGGTGGTGGACTTCAACCTGTAAAATATAGACTGCACTCTCCCAGCAGCAGTGTCAGCTAGAAGCAGGGAAATCCTGGACTGTCTGTAGTGAGTGTTCCTCAGGCAACTAGTCAGTAAACCCACTCATGATGGTACAATACTGGACCTGGTACTCACTAACAGGGCCAATGTTGCAGATGTCAAGGTGGGAGGCCCTTCCCTTACCAAAATAATTATATGAAATGTTTTCATGCTGCGCACATAAAACTACCCATATGATATGCATGCTGCAAGCATGATTTAAATATTAAATTAGAACCAATTACATCCATGTGGCATGCTTGTAGCAAGCAAGTGTGGAAAGCATGCTTTTTGTGTTAAACTGGAACAGACTGCATGCATGTGGCATGCGTGCAAACAGCAAGTGGTCACCGAACTGCACACATAAAAGTTAAGTGACTTGCTCAGAATCACACCATATACAAGTGGGAGTTGATAAGATTCAAACCCAGGTCTCCAAGTCTCTTGGTTTGCAGTTCATTGCCTTTAAAAACTAAGCTATACTGCCTGCACACATATGGCTCACTTGTACTTCAATACAAATCTGCATACATCTGCACTCATGCGGCATGTTTATAGCCACTGCTACACTTTTTAGTTTTCTTGTCCCCCCTCATGTCAGCTGCACAGCTGAACTCTAGTACACACGCCAATGGAAATACATGTGGTCCTTCCAACCCCCAATACATACACTTACCAACAAAATTACTTAATTACTTCAGTCTGGCCTGTACTCCTACTATTTTCTCTCCATAGTTTTGAATGTTTACATGCAAAGACTTTAAGGGGTAAACATAAAAGTAGCAATAACTCAACACTCACGCAGAAGACTAGTCCCCCCCCCCATGCACACACACTGTAGTGGGTGCTGCCATGCTGCTACAGACAACACACCAAGTATAGATATAATTTGAGAGTCTCTTACCTGAGAACCAGGGAGACAGAGGCAGGAGTCTTTAAGAGATTATGTCCATGGGTCAGAGTGCTGGGGCGTACTCTCTTGAAATGAATGCAGTTATTTTTTTATTACTATTTTATGCATTATGATGGTAACCTGGAGAATAATGAATGTCACTGTTCTGCTAACAAAGCCCTTGTTAGTTGAGCGGTGGCCTTCACTACTCTCCAGCTCTTCATCAATAATGTATAAAATAGTAATAAAAAAAAAACACCTCCATTCATTTCAATGGTGCACATCCCTGCTGTCTCTCTCTTGCCCTGTGTCATAATGTGCCTGAGAGTGGGGATGTGAAGGTCAGCTTCATGGGGGGGCATAAGCCTGACTATAGTGGGGCTGCAATAGTCTGTGCATACCATACTGCACAACTGTACCTGAATGCAAGGGACAGCTTTCATTTTACCCCATAAAACTGCTCTGCTCCTCATCCATCCCTTATAGAAAACATGCTGCTCACACAGAGGATGTCCTGTAAATTTAGACTTTATGGCAGGGGTGCCATTTTAGATTTCAGCAGAGGGGAGCCAACAACTAGTGGAGGTCAGGCACTAGTTAGAAACATAGAAGTTGACAGCAGATAAGGACCACAAGGCCCATCCAGTCTGCCCATTTTTTCTACCTTATGAAGGTGCCATAGGCCTGTACTCTGTCAATGGCTTATCTATTCATACTCATCTGTATTGCTCCCTTATGCCTATCCCATGCCTGTTTGAAGCTCTGCACTGTATTCATATCTACCACTTCCTGTGGTAGGCCATTCCATGCCTCCACCATCCTTTCTGTCAAAAAGAACTTCTTCACATTCCCCCTTAATTTGTCTCCCTTTAATCTCATGCTGTGTCCTCTTGTCCTGCTATTTTTCTTATATTAAAACATGTTAGACTACTTCCCCTTGTTAATGCCCTTAAGATGTTTGAATGTTTTAATCATATCACCTATCTCCCTCCTTTGCTCTAGGGTATACATATTGAGTTCCGTTAATCTGTCCTCATATGTTTTTTGATGCAGTCTCTGCACCATTTTGGTTGCCCTTCTCTGGACTGCCTCCACTTTGTTAATGTCCTTGTGCAGGTGTGGCCTTCAGTACTGCATGCAGTACTCCAGATGGGGCCTAACCAGTGTCTTGTAAAGATGAATTATTACCTCCCTCTTCTGACTTGTGATACCCCTACTAATACACCCCAACATCCCTCTAGCCTTACCTACTATTTTAGTGGTCTGCTTGGATGTTTTCAGGTCATCTGTGACGATGATGCCTAAGTCTCTTTCTTCCCTTGTGATTGCCAGCAACTCCCCTCCCAACCTGTAGGTGGCTTCAGGGTTTCTCTTCCCTATGTGCATGATCTTGCACTTCTTTGTGTTAAACCCCAGTTGGTACTTTTCTGACCATTTTGCCAGTTTATCCAGATCACTTCTCATTCTGCCCACCCCATCTGGATCATCTCCTCTATTGCAGATCTTGGTGTCATCTGCAAACAGACAACCTTCTCCTCCAGTCCATCTGCAATCTCACTGATGAAGATATTGAAGAGGATGGGCCCCAGGACTGATCTGAGGTACCGTACTTGTGACTTGTATCTCTTTTGACTGTATACTGTTTACCACCACTCTCTGTTTTCTGCCTGCCAACCAGTTTGCCACCCAGTTTACCAACTTCTGACTCAGCCTGAGCCTACCTAGCTTATTAATCAATCTTCTAAGTGGAACAGTATCGAAAGTTTTGCTGAAGTCAAGGTTGGTGACATCAACTGCTCTCCTTGGTCCTCCACTCTGGTTACCCAGTCAAAGAAATCTATGAGATTCGTTTGACAGGACCTTCCTGTTGTAAACCCATGCTGTCTTGGATCCTGTGCTTTTATGGATTTCAGGTGTTGCACTATCCTTTCCTTAAGGAGTGCCTTAATAATCTTGCCCACTACTGAGGTAAGACTGACTGGTCTGTAGTTCCCTGCCTCCTCCCTGCTACCACTCTTGTGGAGCAGGATCACATGAGCCCTTCTCCAGTCTTCTGGTACCTCTCCTGTGCTCAGAGACTCACTAAACAGTTCTGCTAATGGTTCTGCTAGTTCCACCCTTAGCTCCTTTAGTACCCTGGGATGTATGCCTTCAGGTCCCATTGCCTTGTCCACCCTGAGCTTAGCGAGCTCTTGTAGGGCCCTTTCTTTTATGAAGGGACAAGTGCACACCTCCCTCCCTCCCCCCTGTGTCCATGGTGCTGAGTGGCGGAACCTGTCCTACCTTTTCCTCAGTAAATACTGAGCAGAAGTATCTATTTAGGATAGATGCTCTTCCTTGGTCCTCCTCACACTCCCCCTTATCCCCTTTGATCTTAGCAATACCCCCTCTGCACATTCTCCTTTCAATAATGTATCTATAGAAAGTCTTGTCACCTTCTTTTACTGTTCGTGCTAGTGTTTCCTCAGTTTGTGCCCTTTGCCTGCCTTACTGCCTTCCCTGCTTCCCTTAGGGAAGTTTGGTATGCCTCCCTATTTTCATCCCACTGTGTTTTCCCTTATATTTCCTGAAGGCTAGCTTTTTGGCTCTGACCTTTTCTGCTACTGTTCTTGAGAACTAAAGTGGTTTCCTTCTTTTACGCTTGCTTTTCTCTCTAACACAATGGGATGTTGCTTCAAGTATAGGAGGCAGTATGGTGCAGTTGTTTAAGGATCTGAGCTGCAAATCTGGAGACCTGGGTTTGAATCCCACAGCCCCCACTTGCATACTGTGTGACCCTGAGCAAGTCACTTAACGTCATCGTGCTCCCAGGTTGCACCTGCAAACAAGCTTTCAGCATAGTGTGTCTCACCTGGTAAAATAATTGGTAAAAAAAAAAAAGTATTGCATCCTTAATGCTTGCCCACTTTGCCTGTACCCCCTCACCTGTATTTCTTCTTGCCAGGAATAGCTCAACTCTGTTGGCCATCTTATCAAAGTCAGCTCCTCTGAAGTCCCATATTTTTGCCTTGGAATGGGATGATTTAGTTCTAGTGGCCATATTGAACCATACCATGTGATGGTCAACGCCTTGATGGCAAACTCTAGAATGTCTGGAACATCTATAAAAGGTAAAACGTGTTTGTTGTGACTGAAAAGTGGTATGCAAATCAGGAAAAATTCAAATGTATAAGATTCATCTGTCTATACCCCATAGCAGTGCATCAGATTTGGGCTTAAACCCACCCAGTCACTAACCAATCCTGACCCCCCCCAAAAAAAAATTTGTCCAGATTTCTCTCCCTGACTCCATTCTATTCAGTATCCATCCCATATGGGTAGTGAAGCTGCCCAAAGAGCAGAAACATGAAAAACACATAGATATTTCAGTCCTTCCTCCTTCCCCAATCCCCCTGTAAAATAATTATTTACTTTTACTTACCTGTTCATCTGGCCAGAACCTGCAGCTTGGCCCAATGTGCCACCAGCCCAGCTTTAAGTCCTCTTCTCCTCCATCCTTCTGCCAGAAGCTGGATGCTAGAACCAACCATCCTAGGTCCCTAGCATGGTCCATGACCAAGTCACCTTACCAATCAAACCCACCCACCTGTGTTGCTTGCTTCTTGCTTGGCTATTGCTGTGGCTGCTGCTGCACTGCACTGATCCAGGCCTATGAAGGCCACCCACACTGCTGTCACCACTGCTGCTAGACCTAGCTTGCTGCCACGGGGGGCCTGTGTGTTTTGTTTTTGTTGCGAGGCAAGCTTAGTAGAGTAAGCAAGTAGCCTAGTCTTGAGTTAGCATCTAGCTCATCCTCTGCCTCTTGAGCTACCAGAGGACACAGAGACTCACCAAGAGTAGACCAACAAAAATATGCTGCCACAATACTCCTATTGAGAGTTCAGTGCTTAGCGACTCCTCCAAGATATAGTGTGCAGCTTGTCTACTTTGTTGTGGGAAAGAGTGTCACACTCACATGACTCATGTACTGTTGCTTGGCTGGAGCTCCTCCATGTCATGCTTGATGATGCCGCCACTACTAGGTGGAGAGAGTGGACAACACAATACAGACACAGTCAAGTCAGGAGTGCACCTGCAGCATGAGCACATGGGCCAGGGGGGCACTTATTGTACAAAAGATTAGATCCAAATTTAATGCCATTATTGTGACACCATAAGAACAACCAAGGCACAAATGCGGGGGGGTGGACTGCCCCCCTCTGCCTACCTAAATGGCACCCCTGCTTTATGTTACAAATTCATTCTCAGATGTTAATATCGGTACAAGTAAACACAATTGTTTCCACTGTGTTCTGAGGTACTGTATCTCCATGTTTCAGGATGTCTCCTGATCATTGTGAGGGTTAGTGTCCCTCATTGTTCTTCATTTTGAGTGTCCATGTCCCTCATTTCAGTGACAAAATGTGAGGTATGGTGCATGCTTCCAAGACCCTGCTCAGCAGAAAGAATGTTGACCATGGCCATAGTGTATATGCTCCATACAGAATGACAAAGGGAAAGTAAGTGGGCTGAAACAATCATGGAGAGACACATTTGTAGCACAAAATATGCATAGGTGGATTTGCATGGCCCAAAACAAAAAGGTCAGGCTTCACAACACAGAGGCCCCTCTTCGTAAATCTGGAAGAAGGATGTTGGCTGACTATATCCTAGGCATTTAATGCAGTAAGCAAACAATTCCTTACAAATTAATGGCAATTTAATGACAAAAATCAAAAGCCATTAACTTGCAAAAGGATCAGAACTAATGAGCTTACCTAATTTTAATGGGAAATCAATGAAAAATGTTTTAATGACTCTGTTTACTTGTAGTATATGAGAAATAGAAACTGATATGTTTTTTGGTGAGATTTGCACCAGCTTAATTGCTGCACACCTGACAAGCATACAACATGTGAAGCTGATGTGATTTTTAAATAATGTTCACACCAGCTTAACTGCTGCACTCATGTCAAGTGTGCAACATGCGAATCTGATATGGTTTTTAGAAGATGTTTGCACCAGCTTACCTGCTGCATACATGTCAAACATGCAGCATGTGTACCTGATTTGCTTTTTAGACCTGGTTTGCTTAGGTTCACTTTGTGTATGCCAACTGCATGCAAACAATGCACAATTAAGCATGTGGCATGCATTCTGTATGTACACAGCACACTTATATTTCTGTAAGGGCTAGGAGACCAGTGATCACTGTATAGTGTGGTTCAATATAAGGATGACTGCGGAATCGAACCACACAAGGGTGACAGTCTGAGTTTTGACCAGCAGATTTTAAAAATATGGGTGAATACCATAGGGATGACCTGGGTGGGGGAGACGGTAGATAAAGGCAAAAGGGAGCATAGAAAAGGTAATAAACCTCTGCGTCAAACAAGTGAGAAAAAGCAAGAGGAAACAGACTGCTATAGCTCTCGAAAGAGGTGGCTGAAAAGGTAAATCCTAAAATGGTGGCATTCAGAAGGTATAAAAAGATACAGAGGGAGGAGGATAGGGAGGTGTGTTGGGGAAACAGAAAAAAGCAGGGAAAGCAAAAGGTGTGCAAGGGCACAAACTGAAGAGAGAATAGCCCCAGAGGTAATGAAAGGGGACAAGACATTTTTTTTAGGTAATCTAAGTGAAAAGAAGAAGACTAGGGGTGGAGCTATAAGGTTTAAAAGGAAAGGGGGATTGTGCTGAGGGGAACCAGGAAGAGGCAGACATCCTGAACAAATGCTTTTGTTCAATGTTCAGAGGAAGGAGGGGGGGGCACAAAAAATTAACAAATGATTTGAAAGGAGGAGGTGGACAGTTGTCCATTTTTGGAGATGAGAGTCCTGAAGGGACTTGATAATCTGAAGGTTGACAAAGCTATGGAGTCAAATGGAGAGCATACAAGGGTATTGAGGGAGCTCAGAGAAATACTGGCTGCACCTCTGACAGTTCTATTTAACAGATCACTGGAAACAGGAGTAGTTCCAGATGATTGGAGCAGGGGGAATGTAGTCCCACTACACAAAAGTGCTAACAGGAAGGAGACTGGCATCAGTGGAGGGAAAGTTAGTAGAATCACAGCTGAAGGAAAGGATTATGGAATATCCTGAATCTAGTGGGTTAGATGACCTGAGGCAGCATGGTTCCACAGTCAGACAAATCTGATAGATTCCTTTGGCTGGGTGATAAAGGAACTATATCACATTGGAGTGGTGGATGTGGACTACCTAGATTTCAGTAAGGCTCTTGACACCATTCCACATAGGAGAATAGCAAGCAAGCTGGGTATGTTAGAAGTGAGTCCAAGGGTGGTAAACTGGATAAAAAATTTGTTAGAGGATAGGTGAGAGAAGGTGGTGGTAAACAGAGTTTACTACAAAGAAGGGAGGGTGACCAATGGTATGCCTCAGGGATCAGTGCAGGGACCGGTCCTTCTTAATGTCTTTATACATGAAATTGCGGAGAAGCTGGAAAGAAAGGTCTGCCTCTCTGTGGAGGACCCCAAGATCTGCAATAGGGTAGAATTTTTTGGGGGAGGGCATGTGGATAGGATGAGCAGAGACCTGAGAAATCTAGAGGAGTGGTCAGTGATATAGCAGCTGGATTTCAATGTGAAAAAGTGCAAAATAATGCACTTAGGGCACAGAAACCCTGGGATGGAGTACAAATTGGGTGGAGTGGTACTGACGACCGCCAAGTAGGAAAGAGGTGTGAGGGTAATCATATCAGATAATCTAAAGGTTGTCAGGTCATACAACAAGGCAGTAAGGAGGGTAAGTTGGATACTTGGGTGCATAGGGAGGGGTATCAGCAGAAAGAGGAGGTGATGTTATCTCTGTATAGATTGCTGGTAAGACCCCACCCAGAGTACTGTGTACAGTTCTGGACACCACATGTCCAGAAGGACATAGCATGGAGGTGGTCCAGAGGATGGCAACTAAGATGGTGCAGGGTCCGCATCAGAAACCCTACAAGGAGAGACTGAAGGATCTTAATATGCACACCTTGGCATCCTGTAATAAAGGAGGAAGAGGGGGATATGACAGAGAGAGACCTGTAAGTACCTCACTGGGGTAAATAAGGTACAGGAGGGAATTTTTTTTTTTCAGAAGAAAAGGTGTTCAAGGGCAAGGGACATGCAATGAAGCTGGAGGAGGGTAGATTCAGGAGAGATGTGTTTAAGTACTTCTTCACAGAAAGAGTGGTGGATTCCTTCCAGTGGAGGTGGTGGGGTTCAACAATGCATGGGATAAGCACAAGGGAATCATAGTGGAAGGGAAGGGAAGGGAAGGGAGAGGGAGAAAGAGCTGTAGATCAGGTACAGTCTGCGGTAATAGTGTAGGTAGAGAGAGAGAAATGGGCAGACTGGATGGGCCAAGCGGTTCTTATCGGCTGTCAAATTCTATGTTTCAATGTTCCACTGGTCTTCTGGTACCCTCAACAGTCTCAGCTTGTAACTGTGGCCGATTTTGGATGCCCTATGAAAGCACAAATAAAACACTTCCCTGAGGATGCCTGTGAAAATGTTCTTAGCAGGCTCAGCCCAGTACCTAATCCATCTCTATACTGTAAGTCACAGTACAGTTGCAGCTAATGATCCTCCTGTACTGGAGGCATACTATCCTCTCCCACCTGGTTCAAGTATTTTTACTTTTTAACATTATTTTTTAATATTATGGAAGCTCCCTTATGAATGTTCATGTGTACCCAGGGTTGAAGAATTGCAAACCTATTGATTGTCAGTGTTAGTTGCTCAGCAGGTTGCACACTCACCTCTTAGGCCAGAAGACTGGAAGGCTGTGGTTTCTAGACCCACACCAGGAACTCAGAGTCAAATCCCAGTACTGAAACTGTAGTGCAGTATGAGAGAGGTGCTACACTCCTGAGGTGCTCTCTTTTGGGTGAGACATTAAACCAAGGTCCTGTCTGCCTGTTCTGGTGGTTGTTCAGGTGGACGTTAAAGATCCTGTGGCACTTCTTGAAAAGAGTAGGGCAATTTCCCTGTTGTCCTGGCCAAATTTCTCCCATTCACTGTAAACACTACCAACAGCTTAATGTGGTTCAATTTCGGTTGGCTTCCATCTGCATCTACCCCAACTCCTGGTATAAGGCTGAAAATAGGCAGCCTTGCCTAGTCATCCATTCCCAGTCAACAAAAAACTAAAATAAAATTTTACCACTGGCTGGCACCGAAGTGCAAATGTAAGTGACTTACTCAATTACCCTAACCCCAACGGCCATGCAATTGCCGAAATGCCAATAAACTTCCAACATCAGATATTTGTAAGACTTCTTTGATCTGAGGTAGAACAAAACTCCCAAATAGTTCACTTTTCTTGGAGCAGGGCAAGCACCTACGTTAGTTCCTGTTCAAAATCGGATGGTTCTTACTTTACTTTGCAGGGCCTCTGTACCTCCCAGTCTCTGCAGTCCCTCTTGATAAGCTGGCCCACCTCTCTGGTCTCGTTTTGCTCACTCTCAAGTTATGGCTTCACTGGTTTCCCCTGCAGTTGTGGCTGCATTCTCTCACTCCCCAACTACTATGTGTCTGCACTAACCCACACGTCAAGGCTTTCAGTCCCTGTGGGGAGTTCCAAATCGACAGCAGAACATAGCGCCTTCTAACAACCCCACAGTGGCCTCGTTCCAGCTTCTTCTTTTCTCTTTCCACATTCAGCTACGTGCTGAAACAGAATCAACTTCTGTTCTGGCTAGCACATGAATTCCACTCTTTTCCTTATCTGGAACTGACCACTTTTCTCAAAGATCATCAGTGCATGATGCTCAGTCTTTGACACCATAGTCAAACTCTCCCCTCTGGACAGTAGTCCTACTCCTCCATGATCTGTTACAGATCTGACCACAATCAGCACAGCCCCTGTCTCTTCACATGAAAATGTCTAGCTCTCATTGGCTCATTTGGCTGTCAGCCACATCCAGACACTCCCGGAGGCCCATACTCAATAGCCCACTGGCTATCCAAAAGGGTGCCGGCATCAGTCAGCCCTTCTCTACCCCAGAGGCCTCTACTGCTTGTTTCTTTAGTCTGGCCCTCTGATTGGATGACAGCCAGTGTCAGGATTTAGCAAGATGGCAGTGGCCATTGAGTTCTGGGCACTGGCACCAAATTTCATTTTGTGGCGGATTGTGCCTGTTTCTGAAGTTCCTGCACCCTTTATGTATCACAGGTACATGGTAGTGTTCTGTTAGTGGCAACAGCCAGACTGTTGCTTCATGAGTGGCAGCCTCTCACCTTTAATGTGCAGTAACAACCACAATGTAGCATGGCACAGGAGACATTGAAAAAAAAGGAGGTCTACTGCTACCTGCTAGTCCCCCTGCAGCAAAATCCACATCCTAGGACTGGAAGGAACACCACAAAATTAGCATCAGCCAAGGCTGGAACAAGTTGCCCAGAGGTTAGCTCCACATAATTTTGTCATTTACAAATATGCGAATTCTAGCCAGTGGTTAAGCAGTATAGGAAACGTCTCAACTGGTACTACATTCTGTTGACCATGTCACTACACAGATCATGCCACAGCCAAGTCACACACACTAGAGGTAACAATAATCTAAACAATCAGTACCGAAGTATATGCATGACAGCAATAGGCAGCAGACACCATCTTTTGTGGCCTAAAAATGGATACAACGGGAAGGAGAACTGCATCGATTAATGTTAAACACTGGAATTCTATTCATAATGACATTTGTTTGGCATCTTCAGCTGAATTGTTTTAAAATGGATTTACATGCTTCTTGAGGAATGAGTTTAGTAATACATAGAATATTTTCAGGAGACTGTGCTACTTACCTGGAGCTTTATAATATAAAATAAACTAAGTGGCATATCAGAAATGTGTATGTGAATATACAGTCGTTAACTACCTCACTAAATAGTAAGTAATGTAGAGCTTCATTAGGACTTCAAGTGCAACACCACCTGTGTCTTGACACCTTCTGTTATTATATTTCGTTTTAGAAGCACTGGATTTTCACAGCTTTGGCACAGCATATTTGTGAATAGCAGCTGTTCAGTTTGACCTGTTAAGAAAAGTGTTGCACATGTAAAGGTATTAACCAGATGCTGAGATAATTTAGTTTTACTCTACTATGCTGTGCCTGGGTAGTGCAGTTCTTAGCATCAGACATATCTTATGAATACCCAATTCTTTTCCTATTTCTTTTTATTGCTCAGCTGTCATTTTGATGCAAAGGTAGTAAGAAAGATTTGGGTTTGTTTTAGGAGATTGCTGTCAAAAAGCAATGGGTGGAGGAAAGCTGCCATCTGTCCCAGTAGTTAGTGAGGGCCAACTTGGAAAGCAGACATGCTGCAACTGCTTTGATTTCATTTACAGATACTACAGAGAATTCTCTGATGCAGTTCAGATGGGCAATCGATCATTTCCTTGGTGTATTTGTTTGCTTCCCTAGCAATAGTAACAAAGGTGGACTCTCGTAAAAAGAAAAAAATCCACCTGGGAAGTCCAAATAATAAACACCTTTCCAAAATGTCATTTTTTGGATTGTTATCAATGCTTACGCTGTACCAAGCATCTAGCAGATGCTCCCAAAACTCAGGACCATGTGTTATGGCAACAGTTTTGATTCTTCCCCTAGTATTGCTCACTCTACTGTTACAACTTTATACTACTGCTGTATATCCCATTTATGTGATTCTACTTCAGCAAAACAACTGATGGTGCTTGTTCCTTTGTAATGAATCCATTTTACTTCATTACCTTAGTAAGAGATATATCCTTGGATATGTAATGAATTCATTGAATTGTTCTCTGTGAGAGATGCTGTTTAAGACACAGAGAAAAACAACAACGGGGGTAACAATCAATACTATAATTTTTCTTGTGCTAAGTTCCTAATCAATTCCAGGGGCCCGATTTTTAAAAAGTCAGGAATGGCAGACGGTGCTTGTGCAAAGAAGGCATGATGCAAGGGGCACCTTGCACTACACTGTTCACCATTCCTGATTTTCAGATGCAGCCTGCACCACATGGGGACCACCTTGCACCGTTCTTGCAATGGTCTTATGCCAATGCTGCAACATCCCCTTAGTTGGGATTTTCCAAGTCCCACCATGGACCCAGGTATTACTGGTGGTTAGATGAGCCAGAGCTGGTGTAACACTGTGCACTGGCACCCCTGCCTGCAGTGTGCTGTGCTGATGTGTACCCAGTGGTAAACCCCTCAACACACAGACAACAAGCAGGACAATGTTGAAACCCAATCGCAGTTCAGAATGGATGCTGTCTGTGTGATAAACCAAAAATACAAACTGCTGCGTACCTCATCCATATATGTTTTGCACTGCAAAAGAGAAACATGATTCAGTTGTCACAAAACATAACGTTAAAGTCCACAGTATAACCTGAAATGTTTCACAAATGCAAAGTGAGTCTTAAAATGAGCTGCAGAGTCTGGACATCGATAAGGTCACACACCTATTCTAACATCACTTACTGATGTCATGTGTGTAGCATCATGCAGGAAGTACAGTAGGCCTTTACAGTAGCTTGCCTTATGCTGTACGCTGAACTGAAAATTCACCATTAACCCTCTAAGTCCCATTTTTAACTGTACACTGTGCTGAGGGACATGAGCAATGGGACAAGTACAAGAACGTGAGTTACCTATCTCTAAGAAATTATTCTGTTCAGTGTATATGAACAGGAATAATACTGGCAGCAAATAGCAGAGCACTGATAGCCATAACAGAATGCAGCATGCAAACAAGTAGCAGGAGTTAAACATTGCCACAACAGTGTAGGGCAATTTGTCCCTGACATGGTTTCCCACTGGGTGGAATGGGCAGTGGTTTTGTGGATCACTTTGCTGTTGCGATTCATATGATGAAATCCTGGGAAATGTCAAATATTGTTTGATATCAGAAATGCTGAGTTATTATAGAGAATATAACAGATAAAAGAGAGTATGTATGCTTGGACAGCAAAGAGGCTACTGTAGTATAACCTGGCTTCAACTCTTCTGCCTCAGTTGTATTTGGTATCCACATTTCAATTCTGTACAACATTCCACTGATGCAGCTAATATTGATGGGCAACACATTGGGACATGGGTTATGATAAACATATATGATAAGAAAAGATCTAAGGTGTCAGTGTTTGCCATGCAGTATTGAAAGTGCCCACCCCATATTTGGTATTGTATTACTTAGTGATATCCAAACTTGCTTCACCTAATAGGACATTTCATTATGCAGTAACACCATATCCTGCAGTTCCATAAAAACTATCTTTGTAAGACTGTATGATACCCTGCAGACTGCTTATTGGAATAACTGGTGGAGTGATCGGCTTTTTCTTTTTGTTGTATGTTGTCCAATTATGACTGTTTCTGCCACTTGCCTGTCCTGTAAGGGGTATTACAGAGTACAGTATAACTGTGCAGTATATGAAGAACAAGAGCCAAAAAGTGAACAAACATTCACATCTGCATCTAAAACACAATCAGTAGTTCCTGCACAAATAGTACTTCATGCCATCTTATGTTTGCAATATTTAACACACACTATAAAGGCACAGCATAATTTTTTCATGTCAGGCAAGTGGAAGAACAAAACTCTAACAGAACATCTTGCAGTGATAATGAAACAACCTATCACTCCTGCATCTATTGGGCTCCATTTTCAAATGCTGGGGACTGGCACAAGGGGCTTGCAGCTTGGAGAAATGGCACACATTGCATCTTGTGCTGCACCTTGCACCCATCCCAATTTTCAGATGACCCCTGGGGCACCTGGGGGTCTGCCTGCACCAGCCAGCCTTGCTCTGTCCTTGCGACTGACACAACCATGTGGCATGGTGGAGTGGGGCTTGTGCCAGAGCAGTGCTGCAGTATTCCCTTGATTGGGATTCTGCAACTTGTGGCAAGGGGAGCATGGGCTGTCAAAGTTAGACCAGCCAGGAGATGATCTAACTGCCCATGTGCCACTCCATGTGCCCTGCTGTGGTGGTCGGTGGCCATGTCCCCATTATAGCCCCTGCCAGTGGGTATCTGCCACCCTCCTGCATCCAGCCAAGTGTCCCCTAAGTGGGGGTCTGCCACTTGTTGGGTCCAGAGCCCCCCTGCGAGTCACTGTAATGCCCCCCCACAGATAGAGCTATGGTTAGTCACCACTCCTGCATGCCACAACCTGCCTCAGCCTGCCCTCCTTGGCCTTTCTGGCAGCTGGAGGGCCCTCTCTATGGTTGCCAATGCTGCCCAACATGGCCACAAGCTGCAGCATTCCCCACCTGTGCACTAGATGTTTGGCACTCAGGATGACTTGCAGAAAACGTGGGGTGTTTGGTGCCAGGACCAAGGGTTAGATTTTCAAAACTTTTAGATTGTTGCAAGCCCATATATGGCGCACCAGGCTTGTGGAAAATGAATGGGATTTTTGATCCCATGTGGTAATTACCACAAGTTAGATAAACTTTTTGTGGTCTAGCTTGTGGCAATCCTGAGGGCCATTTTTACAAAGCTTGTGCCAGATATTTGATGCAAGCTGCCATAAATTGTAGAAATTGTCACAACTATGCCTGAAATTGTAAAATTGGGCACAGCTGCAGTGACTGGTTTGGCACACTGCCAAAACATACGTGTGATGGCACAGGGCTGGACGCAAGCCTTGCACCACCCTTTGAAAATATGGCCCCCTGTTTTTTCTGGAATTGGGCTCATGGTCCCTGGTGTACCTGAGTTTGAGGTAGTTGAGCTGTCGGCGCAAGATGCCCCAGTCTAACAGGGCTTTGAAAATTGAGCTCATTATGTTATACATTTTTCTAATTCACACTCACATGCCTATTGTTTACAAGGGAATCTGTCATGCACAAATGTCTTTCACTCTAACCTCTGGGGACGTAGACAGGTGCCTACATCGATCTCTGCCCATGCGCCAGCTGTTTGGCACAGGGCTCTGCTTGTGGCAGCCATGGGGACATTGGCTCCAGGACCTGTAATGTTCTTAAATCTGGTGCAGAGTCCCTGGTAGATCTGACTTCATCATAAGTGGGGATATGGTGCACTTTGCATCAATCTGTGGGTGCTTTTGAAAAGTAGGCATCAGGTGTTTCTTGACAAGTTTTAATGCCATTGTTTAATATTGTATTTTGATTTACAAACTCACCATTAACTGGCTTATAAATGACAAATTCATATGCCACTGCAGCCTTGGGCTCCAAAAGTTAAAGTTAACCAGCACCAGAGAAGTCACAGGAAGCCAGCAATTAAAATGAATTCTAACAAATAAAATGTACTCTAAGTATACAATTAAGGCTGCAATTGCATTTATGTGTTTTAGTGATAAATAAAAATCACTTCTGCTTTACAGTCTTGACTTGTAAATGCCACCACAACTCCTGAATGCTAATACAGCCTTATGTGCACCTGGGTGTACTTTATTCCTTATATAAATAACATCTTAATTAAGGAAAACACACAACTTAAAGAGCAAAAGCCACATACTATTAATGGTAATGGGAAAATATCAAACAACTTCTACAGAGAATGCAGTCAGAGGTCAGAGATTTGTTTAAATTGGATCATCAGGGGTCTAGTATCCAAAAAGCTTGCATCTTTAGGACCTAGTAACAAACCTACATAAAAGATATAGACATTGAGGGCAGAAAAAATCCCACTGGCTTATCCAGGACCCGGCCACTATTGTCAGTAGGCTTAACTCAGATTTCTTGCTAGAAGGGATTAACCTGGATGGAGCCAGCCAATTGACCGAGTGGTTTGAAAAAGATGCAGCCAGCCTCTCTCTTCAGTCAGCTTCAAGCTGGTTCCTAGAGGGCCCTCAAATGCATAAATCTGAGCTTGACGTTTGTCTTCTGGGGCATAGTGCTTGGAGACAGGATGTCTGCTTGTGAACAGAGTGTTCTGACTTAGCTAGAAGTCAGAAACTGTCATGAATCTTAATTGTTCTGCCATCCCTCGATTGTCTATAAGGCTGTGAGGCAAGCCCAGGAAAAGAAGGTACTGTACTAGCAATCCCCAGGATGGATGCATAGTGAGAGCCACATCCTGAGGAAAGAGAAAGGAGTCCAGCATCTGGCTGTGAGTGAGGTTGTAATGGTTGCAGGGTCCCTGGGTCTAGGTGGCATTTGTCCCCTGTTGAGGTCTTCAGAGCATTACCAGCAGGTACCACTGGGAGGATGGGTAACCTAGGAGAGCCTCAAGAACCCCAGAAGATTGGGAATCATTCTGAAACTGCATGGCACCATCAGGAGTAGTAGAGGGACACCCCCTCAAGGGAGGTTGCCAGTATCCATGAGGATCTTGGTTCCATGTCATAATGGTGATTTCATAAGGGCAAAAACAATGTCAGTGAGTGCACATCAATGAAAACCGATACAGTGACTTTGAACTCTGCCAAACACCACCTTAGGGACACCCTTGGTGACCCCCAGAGAGACAATACTGTATGTTTTATGTGGGGGGCTGTGCCACCTGCACCCCCCCATGCTGGGAGCTCTGAACCCTGCATCCCCCTTTCCATTTATAATCAACACCGAGGGAGGGCTGTCTCTGGGATACAGGCAAACCCTTGGAAGGGGGCTATTCAGGGAGGGGGGGACTGCAACAGGGGCACAACTCCAAGTAGGTCAGGAACAGGACAGCAACAAATAAAATTACAGAAGTCCCACACAAGTTAAAAAATATAAGAAAAAAGGGGGGAAGGAAAGAAAAAAAAAAACAATAAGCAAATAGTTCAAGGAAGCTGCACCTGAAAGCTGCATCTGCACCTCCACTCTTTGGAGCACCAATCTCACAAAATCTCATCATATAGGAAATACCTTGCCAGAATGTTGAGCTTGGGGATACTACACTGTGATGTCTGCATAGTGATCATCTCCCAGGGACACCTCTGGAGGACAGGTCATTGCCCAGTGTGCATGAAGATACATGACCTGCACATCCAGCTGGTAGCAGCCTGGACTGAAATTGAAAGGCTTTGGCAACATTTGACTTGAAGCACTCCATTCTCTCTATCTCAAGGTTCACAGGACCAGAAGGCTGGAAAGTGATGAAAAGAAGACATGAGAAACTAGCAAAGAAAAGCATGGAAAACACAACTCAAGACACCCCAATTAGGAGAACAAATTGCTTTGAGCTACTAGTAAAAGGGAATCTGTCAACTCCGCTTGGGGGGACACTAGTACCATCAAGGGGGTGAAGACTGAAGCAACCTGAAGAAAACAGCGGACTTCAGCTGGCCAGTCAAGGAACCAAGAAAATCCTGGTAGTTGGTGACTCCATGATCGTAGGAATGTAATCTAGGATGCACAAGTACTTACAGAAGAGGGTGACAGTCAGATGCCTTCCCAGTACCTCAGCAACAAGAGACTGAGCCCATTGGGAGAATTGCAGACATGGAGGAAGGAGACATGGGAATACGGGTACATATTGGAACAAACGATCTGGCTGACCTGACAGTGGGAGATAGGCTTTCAACAACTGTGACCACAGTAGCCTTCCCAGAAGTCTTGCCTGTATGGGGTAAAGATGGCAGCATGGAAAGAATCAGACTGGAGGAAATAAATTAATTCACAACTGGTTGAAGAGCTGGTGCCAGACAAGATGCTTCCATTTTATTGGATCCTGGGGGAATTTCTGGGTAGATCACACTTCAAATGGGACGGACTTCACCTCACACAAGAGGGAATAAGAGCACTGGCCCAGAAGATGGAATTAAACTTGGACCATTTAAACTAATCAGAGGGGAGGCAAAGGTATGGAAACAGGTAGTGTGCTGTGCCTAACCCTCTCCCAATGGGAAAACTGAGAGCAAACATAAGTGTACCAATCATATTAGGATAAACGAAGCATACAACAAAGGGCCAGCATCAGAAAAATGATACAAGGAGCAACCAGCAGGAAAGAGCAAAACAAAAATCGCCCAATAAGAATCATGATGCTAGCTCATGGCAAGGAACCTGCCTCAATGCTAGGAGCCTGGGCAACAAGATCAGTGACCTCCAGGCTCTAGTGGCAGACACAAAGGTTGATCTGGTACCTATTACCGAAAGCTGGGCCATGGACAACAGCGAATGGGACCTGGCCATCCCAGGTTACACACTGTTCAGAAGGGACAGACAGATGGGGAGAGTCGGAGGTGTTGCCCTCTAAGTGAGGTAGGGCATTGATGCAATGGAGGATGAAAACACCAAGGCTGGGGGTGAGCTTGGAGTCACTCTGGGTCCACTTAGCCACCAATGCAGGAAAGAAATTACACATGGGTGTGACATACAGACCCCCAAACGCAGGGAGAAGGGAAAGATGAACAATTAGCTGAGGAGTTACAAAAGATGGCTGGTAAAGGTGACATAATGGTGGTTGGGGATCTTAACCTGCCAGAGATGGACTGGAATATCCCAGCAGCCAAGAGCTCCAGAAGACAGGCTTTACTGGATACATTCTAGGACTGCCTGCTGTCTCAACTAGTGAAGGATCCAACCTGGGGGATGCTATCTTGGATCTGATCCTCACAAACTCTGATGAAATTAGATCTGTGAGGGTGGAAGAACCCTTGGCAAACAGCGATCACAATACAGTCTGATCTAAAATAACCACAGGTGCTACTAAAACCACCTCATGCACAGAGGTGCGATGCTTTCAGAAGGCTGATTTTGGTAGATTAAGGCAGATAGTTAGGGATAAGTTAACAAACAGAGAAGCCAGACTTGGAGGAAATATGGAAAGATAGAGATACCATTCTAGAGGCAATAAGACTCTGCATCAGGACTACAACAAAGAAAAACAGGTTTAAAAGACCACTGTGGTTCTCCCATCCAGTAATAGAGGCAATCAGGCAAAACAGAATGCATACAAATGGCTGAGGCAACATAAGGGGGACAGGGAGTGGGAGGATTATATTCAGAAAAGTAAGGAGGCCAGGAAAATAGTGAGGGAGGCCAAGGCAGCAAAAGAGCTGCAAATTGCTCATGGAGTCAGATCAGGGGAGAAAACCTATTTCTGCTATATCAGCAAAAAAGGAAAGAAAGAGGGAGGAATTGTAAGGTTAAAAGTGGGGGATGAGGCTCTGGATAACAGTGGACAAAAAGCTGAGGCCTTAAATGAATATTTTTGCTCAGTATTCACAAGGGAGAATCAAAATCCACTGCTGGACATCGGTATCAGAGCCAAGACCAGAGGGGTTCAGAGAATGTGCACCCAGGAGTTCACCACAGACAAAATAGGAAGGGCCTTTCATACATCAAACCTGACAAGGCCCCTGGCCCTGATGGTTTACATCCTAGGTTGCTCAGGGAGCTTGCAGAAGAGCTGGCAGCATCTCTCACGCACCTATTGAACAGGTCACTGGAGTCAGGGTTAGTTCCAGGTGACTGTAGGGTGGCTGACATGGTGTCACTGCACAAGAGTGGAGACAGGGAAGATACAGGTAACTATAGGCCAGTCAGCCTCACCTCAGTAGTGGGTAAACGTCTGGAGGCACTTATCAAGCAAGATCTAGTGGAATACCTCAAAGTAAATCACCTCCACAACTACAAACAACATGGGTTTGTGATGGGCAGGTTATATCAAATGAAACTTATTACATTCTTTGACAAAGTGACCAAGGAGTTGGACAGGGGTCATGTGGTGGACTTGCTTTACTTTGACTTCAGTAAGGCATTTGACACAGTCCCACATAGACGTCTCTTAAAAAAGCTATAAGACCTTGGGGTAGCAGAACAGAAAGTAAAGAGAGTACAGAGTTGGCTGAGGAACAGAAAAGGAAGGGTGGCAGTAAATGGGGTGAAATCCTATTAGAGGAAGGTTACTATTGGGATGCCTATGGGGTAGGTCCAGAGCCGGTCCTCTTCAATGTATTCATTAGTGACATCAGCAAGGGCATAAATGAGAACTTCGCCTGTTTGTGGATGACACAAAACTCAGTGGAAGAGTGGATAGTACGGAGGGAGGTAGACAACTGCAGAAGGACCTTAAGAAGTTGGAAAGGTGGTCACAAATATGGCAATTAAACTTCAATGCTAAGAAGTATAAGGTGATGCACCTGGGTATGTAGGGCCAACCCCAAAGGAAGAATACTGGCTAAACAGAGTCCAACTGAGCTCCTCTGCTGAGGAATGTGATCTGGGAGTCATCATTAGGGATGTCCTCAAGCAGCAAAGTCAGTGCAATAAGGCTTACAGCAGGTCTAACAGAGTGTTAGGATGCATTGGCAGGGAATAGACAGCAGGGACAGGGAGGTGATACTACCACTTTACCAGTCATTAGTGAGGCCTCATCTGGAATA
Organism: Neoceratodus forsteri; assembly: GCA_016271365.2. NCBI lineage: Eukaryota > Metazoa > Chordata > Ceratodontiformes > Ceratodontidae > Neoceratodus > Neoceratodus forsteri. The sequence goes on from CM057454.1 coordinate 817,003,301, forward strand.
CTGTGTATAATTCAGGAGGCCTCACCAAAGAAAGGACATGCATAGATTGGAAGTGGTCCCGAGAAGTGCAACAAAAATTATATATCGCCTTCAGGGAAATCACCTATGAAGAGAGGCTTGGGGCTCTGAAATTGTACTCGCTAGAGGCTAGGAGGAAGAGGGGGATATGACAGACCTTCAAGTTCCTTAAAGGCATCAACAAGGTGCCAGAAGAGTAGCTTTTTACCAGGAATGTCAATTCTATCATAAGAGGGCACAAGTGGAAATTGAAGGGTGGAGTGTTCAAGAGGGACATCAGAAAGTATTACTTCTCAGAGAGGGTGGTGGAACCTTGGAATAGATTACCTCCCAATATGGTAGCTGCAAAGTCAGTATCAGGCTTTAAGCATGGGTGGGACAAGTATTGGGAACAAACACATGGCACTGGCAAGCGCTAGGCTAGGTGTCTAGGAGGACAGAACACCAGTGCACAATAGGTCCCAGGATACCTCGTTTGGGCAGACTCGATGGACCACAGGTCCCCTTCTGCCATCATCTTCTATGTTTCTAAAATTTGTACCCACCCTTTCCCAGCCCAGTACCTTGAACTCCACAGTCAGCTGAAGGAGCCATAGTACCAAGCAAGCAGCTCAGCAGTACTGCCCACACTCCCTCCCATATCCTACTTTACGTCACACCCTCCCGCAATCGCGCCATCCCTTACTCGCCCTTATGTTCATCGTATGGTTTCTTAAACCACATTCACAAACCTTCCCCGATCGCTCTCTTCCTTGGTGCTGCAAATGACTTGCACAAAACACTAGCGCACAAAACACAAGAGCTCATTTGCAGTCACCCATTTGACAGGTTACTAGGATCATCTTTTGCCATTATAGCTCAAGCTTGAAAGCCAACACCAGTCAATAAAAGCACAATTGTAACTAAGCCTTGAATTAAGGATGCCCTGAAAAGAATTAAAGATTCAAATAACTTCCTCTTTCTCTCTCTCAATGCAGTTTAACCACTGCAAAGCAATTTTGAAAATCCAACTGTGCAAGTGAAAGGAAAAATATGACTCCCACTGGGACTCGTGTGTGATTCATGGGAAAACTCAAGATGCTTAATTGTCTGAGGCTGCAATAGCTCTGGTTAAGAGCAAGGCATAGAATGCCAAGGTCCTGGGTTCAAGTCCTGGTGGAAGTCACACTTTTCCTTTCACTTGTACAATTGGATTTTCAAAATTGCCAGTGTCTAAACTGCAATGAGAGAGAGAAAGAGGAAGTTATTTGAGTCTTTGAGACTGCCTACATTGCTCATTACACAATACCTTGAAAGGAATGTGTGTGATTCATGAAAAAACTCAGGAAGCTTAATTGTCTGAGGCTCCTATAGCTCATATGGTTAAGAGTAAGGCACAGAATGGCAAGGTCCTGGGTTGGAGTTACACTTTTCCTTTCACTTGTACAACTGGATTTTCAAAATTGCCTCGCAGTGGCTAAACTACATTGAGAAAGAGAAAGAGGAAGTTATTTGAGTCTTTGAGGCTGTCTACAATGCTCATTACACAACACCCTGAAAGAAATGTGTGTGATTCATGGGAAAACTCTGGAAGCTTAGTTGTCTAAGGCTCCTATAGCTCAGGTGGTTAAAAGCAAGGCATGGAATGCCAAGGTCCTGGGTTTGAGTCCCAGTGGGAGTCACACTTTTCCTTTCACTTGTACAGTTGGATTCTGTAAAGAACTAGGAACTCTCAGGAAATATAGTGTATTTCCCCCCTGGAAGATAGCTAAATGAATGGGCGTCAGTCAGGAGGAGGAGGCCTAGCAAGAGTTGTTTTCAGTAAGTCCCCATGTAAGGGGACAGGCATGGGAGCCTGTTTTGGGGCCAATAGGACTATGAGAACCCTGTTGGAGAAAGGCAGGCACAGCTGGACAAACAATTTGACACAAAGCACATTTTCTGGACCTGGAAGGACACTACTTCTTTATTCAACTGCGAGCTGTGTGAGAAATTCTATTTTGCATTTGATATCTGCAACAAACGTGCACTTTTGCTTAATTCTGTGGGATGTGAAACTAACTACCCTTGGTAATTGCTTTTTATTCACATATTTATTTAGTGTTTAACCAAGAAGGGGCTTGCAAACTCTGTTTATCTTGTTAGTAACTTCAGAAGGATTTAAATACTGCATTTGGGTAGATCCTTGACGGTAGCTAGATTGTCTACTAGGATTTTCTGACAGTTAAACTATTTTAAATAAATTACAGGTGGCTGAGGAGTTGAAAAAGAAGCTTGCAAACTCTGCTTATCTTGGAAGTAACTTCATAAGTGTTTGAATACTGCATTTTGGTTGTCCCTTGGGGTAGCTGGATTGACTACTAGGATTTTGGGACAGAAACTATTTTTAAATAATTTACTGGTGCGTGGGAGTTTGTGATAGTTAAACTATTTTTAAATAAGTTACTGTGGTTAAGGAGTTGTCATAGAAAAACCTGCAGTGTGAAACAGAAAAAGACAGTCTTTCAAGCAATAGAGGGAGGTGGATCTAGGTTTACATTTGTTTGTTACAATTCTTAACATTTTCAGTGCAGAAAGAGTTTAAAGCACAGCTGACTTATTTTGGGGCTGACAGCTTTCAAGCACAAACCACCAGGCCTGTTTTGGGGCTGGGGAGGTTTACCTGTGTCTGACTTGGATGTGTGGATTTTTCTCTGTTTGATTAGCAGGGTATTTTCTCTGTCAAATTGTTGTGTAGGGCATCTTGCTGACAGGAAGGTACTCAACACAGCGGTGGGTCAGAGTTTTAGCTGATTGTTTTGTGAGGGCACAGTTTAGGCCCAACCCTTCCCACCCTCACCCCACCCACCCCTGAGATAGTTCCTTTATACCTGGGGTTCTGACATCATTTCCTCAAGAGTGCAAGGTGCATATCACTGTCATATCCTCTCTAGCACACTGCACTGACAATATAAGCATACATATTGTATAATATATATATATATATATATATATATATATTTCTATATTACAAACCAATCACACACACACACAAAAAAAAAATGTGGGGAGTAGTGCAATGTAATGGCTGTGAGGCAGCAGTCTTCTGGGAGTCGTTCTGGAGGCTGAGATGCTTCCCTATTTTCAGACAATTCTCTGCCCTAAGGGATGAAGTTGCCCATCTTCAGGCCACACTGGACAGTAGTAAGGGGACCTTCCCCCAGGCCATACTGGACGGTAGGAAGGGAACCTCCCCCATCCAGGGAGCACCAGAGCCACCACCACTACCTCAGAGGTTGCAAAGTATGCACAGCAGTTGGACCACAGTGGGCTCAGGGAGGGTGAGGATGGTGGAACAGAGGCACACCCAGTCAGTTTTCCACACCACAATCCATACACCATTTTGGGGGAGCATAGCTCCCCTATGGATGCACCCGCAGAGGAGACTAAGGAGGCTGAGGACAACTGTCACAAGGGAGGCCCACAGGAAGGAGGCAGAGGACACCACAAGGAAAGGAAGCAGCTCCTGGTGGGGGACTCAATAATTAGGGGGATAGAACTGGGGAGAGCAGGGAAAACTGAAGTAAGGTGACTGCCTGGTGCCATGGCTTGGAGAGACAGGAAGCGCATCCTCAGGATCATGAGAACAGCTGCACGGGAGTCTGAGCTGGATGTCATTGTCCACCTAGGGACAAATGACTTGGCTAATCATGAGATTAGAGCAGTGCAGAAGGACTTTGTAGAATTGGAGAGGGGCCTAAGACAAGTAGCACACACAATATCCTTCTCTGAGGTACTGCCTGTCAATGGCATGAGTGAGGAGAGGGTACTTTGCACCATGCAGTTTAATGAATGGTTGAAAAAATGGTGTGGAGCACGGGGGTTTGGCTTCATTGGGGACTGGGGCTCCACCTGGAGGGACACCAGCCTATACTGGCAGGATGGTCTGCATTTGTCCAGGAAGGGAACAAGTCTTTTGAGCAATCGGTTTAAATGCTTCATTGGCAAGCTTTTAAACTAGTCAAGGAGGGAAGCACTGATAAGCAGCAGGAAAATCCCAGCCTCTCCCTACAAAACAGGGTACTAAATGAGAAAAAGACCGAGGTAGGCAGGTCAGTGGGAGATGCTGCAAAAGAAGGTAAAGCCATCAAAAAATGGAGAGCAATGACTACCAATGCCCATAGTCTGAGTAACAAGCTTCCTGAATTAGTGGCCTTGATGGAGGAGGAACATCTGGATATTGTGGCAGTCACAGAAACATGGTACACACAAAACCATGACTGGGACATAAACATAACAGGATACACTATCTACAGGAGGGACAGGGAGGGTAAAAGAGAAGGAGGAGTAGCTCTTTACATAAGGGAAGGAATCAAAGCAACAGAACAAAACAGAAAACAGGGAGGAGAAGAAGCACTGTGGGTAAATTTGGAGACCGCAATGGCACCACAATCCACAGGGTTGTATACGACCCTTCTCAGGGGAGGAAATGGACAGGAAATGATAGAAAGAATACTTAGAATGGCAGAAAAAGGGGAGATATTGCTGATGGGTGATCTGAATACGCCAGATGTTAACTGGAGTGCAGTTGCAGCAGCCACTACAAAGAGTGGGGTTATTCTAGATGCCCTACAAGGGGCATGCCTTAGACAACTTGTATTGGAGCCCACTTGAGAGGGAGCAATCTTAGACCTGGTTCTCTCAAATGGAGATGAAGAGAGGATCACAGATGTAGAAGTGGGTAGCCATCTGGGAACTAGTGACCATCGAACAGTATGGTTCACAATAACACAGCAATAGAGTCAAGCCATACAAAGGCAAAAGTACTGGACTTTAGGAGGGCTGACTTTGCCAAAACGGGTGAGTGCCTAAGGAATGCACTAGCAAATGGGCAGGAAGGAGGGGTGGAAGAACAATGGGGAATAATAAAAACTGCCATCACAGAGGTAACGAGCCTTTGTGTGAAGCAAATTAACAAAACGAAACGATGTAAGAAACCACTGTGGTTCTCAAAGGAAGTAGCAGTGAAGGTTCAAGAGAAAAAGAAAGCACTCAAGAAGTACAAGGAATCACAGAAGGAGCAGGACAGGGAACTGTATCAGTTAAAGCAAAAGGAAGCTGGGAAGGCAGTCAGAACAGCAAAGGCCCAAACCGAGGAAGAGATAGCCAACTCAGTTAAGAAGGGGGATAAAACCTTTTATAGGTACAGCAGGGAGTGAAGGAAGACCAAGGGAGGGCTAGTGAGGCTTAATAAAGAGGAGGGAGGGTGGGCAGATGGTGACTGTGAAAAGGCAGAGATACTAAACAAATATTTTTGCTCAGTATTTACAAAGGAAGTGGGGGAGGTACCTAAAACAAACAGTAGAAACACTCTGGATACAGAAGTTGATACCAGCCCATTTACAGAAGAAAGGGTTCTGAAAGAACTTTAAAACTGAAGGTGGACAAAGCAATGGGGCCTGATGAGTTCATCCCAAATTCTAAAAAGAACTAAGGGTAGAACTAGGACACCACTGACTACCCTCTTTAACAAATCATGGGAGGATGGGTGGTACCCGAGGACTGGAGAAGGGCAGATGTGATTCCCTTCACAAAAGTGGGAGCAAGGCAGAAGCAGAAAACTACAGACCTTTTAGTTTAACCTCAGTGGTAGGAAAATGATGGAATCACTCTGAAGGAAAGAATTGTTGAGTATATAGAGGCCAGAGGGGCTCAGGACCCAAGACAGCATGGATTCACAGCGGAAGGTCATGCCAGACAAATCTGATAGATTTCTTTGACTGGGTGACCAAAGTAGTAGATCAGGGAGGGGCTGTGGACATGGCCTACCTAGACTTTAGCAAGGCATTTGACACAGTCCCACACAAAAGATTAATATACAAGTTAGACAGCCTAGGAGTGGGTCCCAAGATGACAGCCTGGGTAAAGAATTGGCTGGAGAATAGGACACAGAGAGTAATAGTAAATGGAGTCCACTCTGAAGAAAGGGGGGTTACTAGTGGGGTACCGCAGGATTCAGTATTAGGACTGGTCCCCTTCAATGTCTTTATAAGCAACATTGCAGAGGGACTGGAAGGAAAAGTATGTCTCTTTGCAGATGACACAAAGATCTGCAACAGAGTTGATGCACAAGGTGGGGTGGAAAGGATGTAAAAGGACTTGGCAAGGTTAGAGGAATGGTCAAATGTATGGCAGCTTAGATTCAATGCTAAGAATTGCAAGGTAATGCACCTGGGAAACAAAAACCCAGCGGGGAGTACACAATGGGGTGAGATACTAACAACAACAAAATGGAAAGGGACCTGGGGGTAGTCATATCAGATGACCTAAAGGTGGGCAAGCAATGTGAGAGGGCAGCAAGGAGGCTGGGTGGATACTGGGATGCATAGGAGAGGCATCACCAGTAGAAAACCGAGTTATTATCCCTCTGTACAGACAATTGGTGAGACCCCACCTGGAGTACTGCATGCAGTTCTGGAGACCCAATCTCCACAAGGACATAGACAGGATGGAGGCTGTCCAGAGGAGGGCAACTAAAATGGTGCAGGGTCTGCACGGAAGACATATGAAGAGAGACTAAGGAGCTGAATATGTATAGCCTCGAGGAAAGGAGGGAGGGGGACATGATAGAAACTTTCAAGTATCTCAAGGGAATCAACAAAGTCCAAGAGGGTAGCATCTTTCAAAAAAGAGGTGCAAGAACAAGGGACACAATTTGAAGATAGAAGGGGCGGCTCAGAGGTAATTTAAGGAAGTATTTTTCACAGAGAGGGTTGTGGATGTATAGAAACGCCTCGGAGGAGGTTGTGGAGTCAAAAACAGTGGTGGAATTCAAGCATGCATGGGACAGTCATAAGGCAATTCTAGGGTTGGGGGTAGGAAGAAGTAGGCTGCTGGTTAACTAGGATCTGCAGCTTATCCATTAGGTAGGGAAATGGGCAGACTGGGTGGGCCAAGCGGTCCTTATCTTCCATCAAAATCTATGTTTCTATGTTTCTATTAGTAGTAATTCCATGATGCTGATGTGCTTTTATTCAGTGTTGTCCTGCATAGGCACTGTAAGACACGTGTTGTCCCCAGGGTTGTGCTCACCCTTCCTGGGATTGTGCCACAGAAAAAATTGTCTTGGAAGTGCCAGGGCTCCATGGATCCCAGAAGAAGGTTAGAGATTGTAACATAAGCCTTTTAAGTGTACTTGGACCAGACTCAGAGAATCCATTACAATAGTGCCCTAAGTTCAGTGTGAATCGTGGCAACAGCAACTGAGGAAATAGTACAGGGTAGATGGACCTGGCCATGATATGGATAGGGTGTGGATAGAACTCAGAGTCCTAGTTTGGAATGTGGAGTGTTCAATGTTATGCAGCTAGTATTGTGCCTTAATAACGGACATGAGAGAGAGAGAGAAAGTGATAAGGGAATGTACCAGTAGCTGTGTACCACCAAGGTGACTTAATAAATTCACCCAGTTTGATTGTAGCTCCAGGACTGGACATTCAGTTTGTGTGTGGTCTCATGTTAATGGTGCCCTATGTTTGTTAATGGAGCCCCTTCTCCAGTGCTTCAGACCCACAGTGCCAAGGTAAAAGTAAAAGATTCTGGTAAAGGTTCTATGGTATGAGACATATGCTCCTCTGATGAGAAGACCACCATATACCCCTAGACACAGGGAGATGCCCATCCATTTCCAGTCAAGGGATGTCGCACAGGAAGGAGATACTGGATGTGACAGAAGGAATCCAGATTTCGTCACAGATTTTTTTAAGAGATGTACTGGACCAGGACTAATTTAATACTGTATGTGGGTCCTGATCATGGAATTAAACTGCCTGCACTCTTCAAGGAGAGCTCAGCTGACTTGCTAGGGTTGCTGTTTGAACTAGGTGAGACTGCTACTGACCTGACTGTTTTCCCACAGAATCTTCTCACATGGGTCTTTTTATCTTCTGCCATTGTTGTGACAACAGTGCAGTTGTCTCGCTGTTGCAGTAGGGTTGAGGCAATTTGCTTGGCTTCAGCCTAACCCTTGGTTGATTGTATTGTAGCTTTATTTGAAAATTGTACATCTACAGTTCCCTCTCTTGGTTTGAAAAGTTTGTTTTTTTCTGACCTCCTGCAGTTCTGTACAGAATTTTTAAAAGCTGTTTTTTTGGGGAAGTTTTGGTGGTGGTGGGGGTTGTCACTACTGCGCTGTATTTTTTTTTTCTGTGCTCCCTACAGGACTTTGTTGATGTGGGAAGTATATCTCTGTTTTCTTAATCCAGTCATAAGTTTGTCTAAAATGGTACACATTCCATTTGCACTATGATTTTAACGTCCAATCAAGGCCACGAGTGCAAATACGCAAGGTCAAAAAAATGCACGGTCATAACAGCAATGCGCAGTCCCAGAGTTGGGATATATAATATGCATGGTTTTGGACCATGCAGTTTTGTATCAACCATGCCTTGCTGTTGACTGCATGGTTTGAAATGTCACGGTCTTGACATACTGTAGCACCTATGATTTTTAGATGAGAGTGTTGATGGAGAGAACTGCAGGGTTTCCTCTAAGTCCCCCTTCTGACAACCTGGAGGAATTCATGTATTTAACAGGTGGGGTGGGGTTGGGGGCATTGGCAAATACTAATAATTGACATGGGAAAAGCCAGAGTGGGTTTTAATATGGTTTTGGATTTTCCAAATCCAGGATGAGTTTGGATTTGATTTTGCAAATGATTTAGATTTGAATTTACCTAGTTCGGGCCTACAGTGAAGCTTGCCAGAATCAAGCCCAACTGCAGAATTCTGCAGTAGAGTTCCTTCAGGGAACAAAGTAATTTCAGTGGGAGTTAATCCCTTTTGTCATGCAGGGAAACTGACACTGCACTTGATCCCAATGGGCTTCGCTGTATATTGATAAGTGTTAGGAAAAAGAAATTTTTCAGGAAAAAAAAATGTAAAGGGACAGTGGCATAACAGTGCAATGTATGCAATGTGAGAGACACTGCATCCTGCTTTTTCAAATTTTTTTGTTTTTGACATGACACTGACCAACCAATAAAGCAAAAACAAAAAAGTAGGGTGCAAAATGAAACATGGTTTACAGAAAGAAAAAAAAAACACCCTAATGTGGTCAGATGAAAATTAGGGCTATTAGAAAAAGTAGCAAGGCGAGCAAATTTAGTAATTTTGTGGAACCTAGTGGACACGAAGCAGTGTGCACTGGGTACTTCCCTGCTTTGCTTTCTTTTCTATTAGCCTAGATTTTTAGCTGACACTGACTTAATTCTGGCTCTGGTATTTATTTTTGCCAGCATTAGAGTTCTCCATTGATGTTTAATTCCATACTGTACATTTCAGCTAGAGACTAGTGATGGGTGAAGTGAGCAAAATTTGCTTCACAAAGTAATCTGCGAAATTTCTCCCATTTCGCAGAGCAAAATGCAAAATTTCACCTGGTGTAATGGTGAAATTTCACCTTCCATGGTGAAATTTTGCCTGCGGAAGGTGGAATTTCACCACTGAAGGTGAAATTTTGATTCAGCAAAATTCTGCCTAATGCAGAACATTTCACAAATTACTCCAAGCGGTGAAATTGGCCACTTCACCAGCGGAAATTAAATTCGCTGCACCCCTACTAGAAACCAATTAACCCCCCCCCACACACACACACTTTTTTTCTTTATTTTTTATTACAATTTTTTTTTTCTGCTCAGAGATGACTAACAGTCTAGTTTATTGTTCTTAGTCACCATTTAACAGAAGAAGGTTTCTTTTTTTGTCGTTTTGCATTTTCTTATTAAATTTGTTTTTATTCCCCCTGGCCTTACATGCCTCAACAGGATAACACCTCACACCGATACAATTGCCAATTAAATTTAATCAGTACATAGTGACTCATCATCATCGATATCAAAACAACTTTGTAGAGATCTACCGGAGCCAGCAAGGAGATCTAGGTTGACTTTAATAAATGTCAAACATTCTACATTTTCAGGCAACAATCTGTTGTGGAGATCTGAGGCCTGCTAATCCCCGCCGAGACCCCACCACCGATGGATCCCCCCACCAGGACATTCCTGTCCCCTGGATCACCCCCCTGAGGAGACCACCCACCTACTTTGGCAGATTCTTTGAGGTTAGACGGGTCCATCCTGTGGGTGGCACCTGGGGCCATCGGGGAAACAGTCCGGCATTGGGGATGTCTGGCCAGATCCCTGGAGCCCTCATCACCTCCTCAGTCTTCCAGGAACTTTTTCATAGGTGTTTCACCACCTCTGACCATGGACGTGCCATGGTGTCAGTGGCGTTACTCGCCGACACACGCTGCCGCTCTGCCCACTGCATTCACAGAGTGCCACTTGTTCCAGCACTGCCCCCGGCCACCACCAGGACCCACATGGGAGTGCTGCAAACCCCAGATTCATCCCCTGAAAGGGAGAGCAGTCCTTCAGATGCTCAATCCCTTCCCTCCGCTGCTGACCCCTGGTGATCCGGGCTCATTCCCGAACCCGGGTGGCCGGCATGGCATGAGGTGTGGCGTCCAGCCCTCAACCCTCAGTGCCTCTGGGCTGGCCTACTTTGTTTATGTTTCAAGGGATCATCCTGCATGCTGAGCTTCCTGTAGTTTTTTTAGACAGTCTTCAACAATAGTGGTAGAAGTAAGACCTTGGCCAACAAAGAAAGAATTAGTGTCTTTTTCAATATCATGTAGCCTTGACCAAATTTCACCAACTTCATCTTTTCCATTGGATGTTTCACCAACTGACAGTGAAGTTTGGGGCAGTGCATGCTCAGCTTGTTTTGAAATCAAATTAGTATCCATCATTTCATCCAATACTTTTTCAGTGAGTAAGTCTTTATACCTGCTGATGTCTGTGAGGCCATTGGAGAGAAAATGTACTAGGCTAGCATTAAATTAAGTGTCTAACACTGTGGCCAGAATATAATGTTCTAAGTCTAACATCATTGATATTATGGGGTCCACTTCCAGAGAGATAGCTAGCTTTTTGACAAGAGAAACAGCAGTACCTGCCTCAAGAGATGTTGCCTTCTGCGTTTTGAGTTTGTTCCTAAGAAGGAATATCAGGGGTATTGTTTGACTCAGGTTGGCATTGTCTGACCTCATTACCTGAGTGGCTTCCTCAAATAACTAAAGAATGTGGCACAGTTGTGCCTTCAGCATCTACTGGCTTAAACTGAGTGACACATCCCCTTTCCCTATTAAGTGATTCATGGTATACTGATGAACTGCTTCACGCTACTCAAGAAGCTGTTGTACCATGTACAAGGTGGAATGAAACCTGGTGATCGCCTCTTGCTTTAACTGATATTGTTGAAGACTGTTGTCCTTTTGTATCCAATGCAATATTTTACATGCTTTAGCAGACATTTCATATGCTTTAGCAGAATGACTAAGATGTTTACATATTTTGCAAGTACACTCAATGCATTATGAAAGGTTCTGTCATCTTTAACAAAATCATGTACTACAAGACTGAGGGTTTGGGTAAAGCATGGTATGTGCACATACCCTCTATCCTTCACAGCATGTACTATATGATGTAGGCCCCATTATCAGGTACCAAAACCCTGGAGACAGGCCATGAGGGATAAGCCATTCAGCAAAATGTCTTCTTGATCCTTGCAAGAGGTTCATTGTAGTGTGATCTTTGGACTCAAAACACACAACCCACAATTGACAGTTAAACAGACTGAGCTGTACACTCAAGCAGACTCGATAGATCACCAAGGCCTTTTTCTTCTGGCAATTTCATATGTTCATAAAACTAGTAATACACAAGGCAGCCTACTTCTTACGTGTTGTGCCAGATATGATTGAGACAGAGGAAATATGAGTCATGAATCATGAAAGGATGTCCAGTATCAAGTGACTGTCAAAGTCTACAGTTTGGCCACTGGCCCTTATATTAGTTGTAATATGTATTTGTAGCACTGCTGTGAGATTAAATGTGCATGTCACTTTTTTACACAAAATTCACAATAGACATTTGGTACTGCCCTCATGGTAAAATGTCTTCTGGATGGTATTTGATATTGTGGAACTGTAGTCTGCATTACTTGTTTAAAGCCAACAGATTCAACAAAAAAGAAGGGATGTAGTTCAAGAGCTATCATGTCTGCTATTGTCCTATTTAATTTCTGGACAACTGGATGGGTGTGACCATATTTACATGCCCTTTGAATTGACTCTTGCATGGCTAACTGTTTTGGTTTGGGACATTGTCTATTATGAGAGGAACAGGGAGCAGATAATCAAGAGGAACTGTCAGATACAGAGATGTCTGATGGTGATACTGACAGAGATAAAGTTCATGTTGCTTCCTTTTTTGGTTAAGCGGAGTTGAACAATAGTTGGATATGCAGCCACCTAGTTCACTGTCATCTGCCTTATCTTCTGTCTCAGACACTTACACCCAATCTTTTCTCTTGCATGCGATAAGGTGAATTCTTTTTAATTGTCTTATTAAAGCGAATGATCCAAGGTGATTTTCCTGTCTCTGTCTGCTGAGTTTTGCAGAGTGTGCATATTACACGGCAAGCCTTTTAAGAGACAATATATCAGTAGTTCAATACCCAAGAAGTGTCTTTCTTAGTTGTATCTCCTGGCATAAATACCTGTTGGCTAGCAGTAACAACAGTGCTTTCATTTGTAATGTCATCATTATCATCAAAGACACTATCCTCTTCATGCAGAATAATGGTATCAGCAGGGGAGACCGTACTATCATCATTGTAGCCATCACTACCACCTCCATTTGTGTTGGCTTACCCTGATGGCCACTCTCCAGGGTTTTCTTTTTTTTTTTTATTTGTATTTTATCATCCTCCTTCTCCTCTGGGGAGATTCCCCGACTGGCAGCTTCAGCCCTCCTACCAGCAGGACACTCTCTCCAGATCCACCCGCACTCACCAGCCCAAGAATTTCCCCCACGGATTGCGCCCCATGGCAGGGACAGGAAGGAGGTGGTGCGCTACACCTCCCCTGGAGACCCAATCCAGAAACTGGGCCAGCCTTGGGTGTGGCGGCCATCACTGATCACCAGTCAGTGGCATCCAGTGCCTCAACCCTCAGCACCACTGGTCCAGCCACTCTCCAGGATTTTTGATAGGACTTTTGTCCATCACCATATCAGTATCAGAAGAAGATTCAGACTACTCAGACTGAAGCACATTGGACACAAAGTTTCTACCACTACTTTTAGTGTCTTTGCTGAAGTCCAAGTCATGAAAAGATGATTGGGATAGTGGAACATTAAAAACATATGTCGTCATCCTTTAGAGAGAAAGAGTCATTTGCAGGGGCTCCTGCCTCTGCAAACCTTATCCTCCAGTTAAGCTTTTGCCCAAAAATAGCATTTTTCTGTGTCCGGGAACATAATTTAATTTACCAACAAAAAGTCTGCTACCCAGAAATATGGCGGACTATCGGACGACTCCATTTACTGGAAAGGTGCGGCGCCACACCCTGCACTTCAATACAAATGCATTGAAGTACAGGTTGCGGTGCCATACCTTTCCAGTTAATGGAGCCACCCGATAGTCTGCCATACTTCCGGATAGCGGACATTTCATTGGTAAATTAAATTATGTTCCCGGACACAGAAAAAGGCACTTTTTGGACAAAAGCTTAACTGGAGGATAAGGTTTGCAGCGACGGGAGCCCCTGAAAATTACTGTTTCCCTTTAAGTACCTCTGCAGTGATGCCCTGGATAATCTTTGTTTTTTTGATAGCAGTGCCTCTACCACCTTGTCCCTTACACCTCTTGCAAGGCACACCACCTGAGACTCTTTTTAGGGCTGCAGTGGGTGTAACCCTGCAGTCCTTTTATGATCACTGAGGGAAAAAGGACTCCTGCATTATTCCTTCCGAATGAACAACTTGCTGGATTGCATCACAGATGCCTTCATGTCTTAAAAACAATCCACCCATGTTGTCCCTACAGACCACAGCACTGCATGTATTCACAGTGCAGCCAGTCAATAAGCATTCCTTCACAACTGTTTCCCAGTTATTCCTGTTCCGCACCAGCAGTGGCTCCCATATTCTACCCCACCTCACACTTTCAAAGTTAATTAAGCCTTTGGCTATCAGGAGCTGCCGAAGCTAAACCCCCCCCTTCACTTTTATTCATTATCTGGCTGATCCTGCCTCTTGATATTGACTTCAGGATATCCTAATGATGTCTATGCCAGCCAACATGCCTCGTAATGACATGGACTTCCTGATGTTACCTCTGGAGGACTGCTTGCTATGCCCCACCAGGTAGCCAATTTATTTAAATGTATATAATAACTGGGGAGCATTTTCTCCCATAGAAAACACTGGTTATAACTCGCAGTTATAACCCACGGGTTATAATGGTGAGCACGCACTGGGTTTCCTTGCTCCAATGCATGTGCCTGCCTCCACTCACATAGCCCATTGATTCTTGCCCACTGTCGACTCCGCTTCCGCCACCATCACTCGGCAGTAAGTTAATGCAAAATAAAAAACAACTTGCCTCTTAACAGTCCTGTTTGACTCCTTGACTAAATTTAAAAAAAGAAAAGCTGAAGTGTTTGGAAGCTGGTGGGTCATGCAGGCAGCAGACCAGTGACAGCCTTCCATCGGTATCTGACTGCAGCTGTTTATTTTATACAATTGCTGTGGAGAGAAAATGCTCCCCAGCAATTATATAAAATAAAACATGGGGCTGTGTGTTTAATGAGTTTTTTCACCTCCCCCAGTGTTGGATACTTAAATAAACCCCTCGAGCTTCGCTCTCAGGGTTTATGTAGTAATGGACAAGGCAATGGGACCTGATGGCATACATCCCAGGGTACTAAAGGAGCTAAGGGCGGAACTAGCAGAGCCATTATCAGAACTGTTTAGTGAGTCTCTGAGCAGAGGAGAGGTCCCAGAAGACTGGAGAAGGGCTCATGTGATCCCACTCCACAAACGTGGTAGCAGGGAGGAGGCAGAGAACTACAGACCAGTCGTACCTCAGTAGAGGGCAAGTTTATGGAGACACTCCTTAAGGAAAGGATAGTGCAACACCTGGAATCCATAGGAGCACAGGATCCAAGACAGCAAGGGTTTACAAAAGGAAGGTCCTGTCAAACTAATCTCATAGATTTCTTTGCTGGGTAACCAGAGTGGTGGACCAAGGGAGAGCAGTTGATGTTGTCTACCTTGACTTCAGCAAAACTTTCGATACTGTTCCACATAGAAGATTGATTAATAAGCTGGGTAGGCTCGGGGTGGGTCAGACGTTGGTCAACTGGGTAGCAAACTGGTTGACGGGCAGAAAACAGTGGTGATAAATGGTATACAGTCAGAAGAGATGCAAGTCACAAGTGGGGTACCTCAAGGATCAGTCCTGGGGCCAGTTCTCTTCAATATCTTCATCAGTGACATTGCAGATGAACTGGAGGGTAAGGTTTGTCCGTTTGCAGATGACACCAAGATCTGCAACAGAGTAGATGATCCAGATGGGGTGGACAGCATGAGAAGAGGGAAGGGGTCTCAAGCAAGTAGCTACTTCTGTCACTTTCTCAGAAGTACTACCTGTGAGAGGCAAGAGAGAGCATAGGAGTGCATGCACCAGGAACTTTAACTCATGGTTGAAGAACTGGTGCTGTGAGAAAGGGTTTGGATTCATTGGTGACTGGGGACCCACCTGGAGGATGGAGGTTTGTTCAAGCCTGACGGCCTGCATCCATCCTGGAGAGAATCAAGCACTCAATGATAAGTTTAAATACTACATTGACAAGCATTTAAACTAGCAAAGGGGGTGGCAGGCCAGCAAGGATGGTATCTACTTGCTCACCCCACAGCTAGCAGTGGAACCAGTGAACCAGAGGAGTGGCTATCTCTGCAAAGCAGTGTGCAAAAGATGGAGATTAGTGCCCAAGAGGTGGATACAGAAAGGGGCAAAATTCAGCAGAAGGGCAGACAGCAAGGAGAACCAGGGATAAATGACAACCAAGGAAGGGGCTGGAGTAGAACAGTGAAACAGTCTAGGGAGGTCAAATCATGGAAAGCCATGTGTGCAAATGCCAGGAGCCTTAGCAACAAGATGGAAGATCTGGAGGCTGTCATGGTACAGTCAGACCTGGACATTGTGGCCATCACTGAAACCTGGTGTAATGATAACCACGACTGGGAGATGGCCGTACCTGGCTACAACATATTCAGAAGAGACAGAGCAGGCAGGAAGGGAGGAGGAGTGGCACTGTATGTGAAAAATGACATAAGGGCCACAGAGATCCAGGAGGAACAAAATGGGGGAGAGATACTGTGGGTTAAGCTGGAAAGGAAAATGGGACAGCCATCCGCACAGGTGTGTTCTATAGACCACCAGCCCAGGAGGAAGAAACAGATAGGAGCTGATGCTAGCCATCCAAAGAATGGCAGACAAGGTGAGGTAGTACTGGTTGGAGACTTCAATATTCCAGACGTGGACTGGAGCATCCCAGCAGCATCAACTAGAAGCAGATTTATCCTGGACTCCTTCAGGGTGCCTTCCTCAAGCAACTGGTCATGGAACCAACTCAGCAGAAGGCAATACTGGACCTTGTGCTCACAAACAGGGACAGTGTGATGGGGGTAACAGTGGGGGAGCACCTGGGGAACAGTGACCACCAGTCATTGTGGTTTGAAATCACAGAAAGAGCAGAACTAAACCACACAAAAACACGTATCCTGGATTTTAGGGGGCAGACTTTGGGAAAATAGGGAGATACTTGAAAGAGGCATTAAGGGGAATGGGACAGGAATCAGGGGTTGAGGAACAGTGGGCAGTATTTAAAATGGGGATTACAAGAACAACAGAATTATGCATTAAGCAGGTTAGCAAGAGGAAAAGGAAGAGGAGACCATTATGGTTTTCCAAAGAGGTAGTAAAGAAAGTGAAAGCAAAAAGATTGCATTCATACGATACAAAAGAGACACAGGCAGAAGGGGATAGGGAGAAGTACCAGGAGAAGCTAAAGGAGGCAGGAGGTCAGTAAGGGAAGCCAAAGCTCAGACAGAAGAACACATTGCAAAATCAGTGGGTAGAGGGGACAAACCTTTACAGGTACATAAGTGAAAAAGAAAGACAAAGAGAGGGATAGTGAGACTGAAGGGGAGGATGGGGGCGTGGAGGATGACAACAGTAAAGCTGACATATTGAACAGGTATTTCTGCTCAGTCTTTACTGAGGAAGAGGAGGCAATGGGTCTGAAGGAGTACAAGGGTGAGAATGGTGCAGAAATGGACACAAGTCCCTTTACACGAGAAAGGGTCCTGAAGGAAATGGAAGTAATAAGAGTTGATAAAGCAATGGGGCCAGATGGGGTGCACCCAGGGTCCTTAAAGAACTAAGAGAGGTGGTGGCTGAACCTCTGGCTATCCTGTTTAGCCGATCACTGGAAACAGGAGGTACCCAAAGACTGGAGGACAGCAGATGTAGTCCCCTATACAAAAGTGGGAACAAAGAGGAAGCAGGGAACTACAGACCAGTCAGCCTCACCTCAGTAGTGGGAAGATCATGGAAGCACTACTGAAGGAGAGATTGGTGGAACACCTAGTTGTCAATGGACTACAGGACCCAAGGCAGCATGGTTTCACCAGGGGAGGCATGTCAGACCAACCTCATTGAATTTTTTGACTGGGTGACTAGGGAGGTGGATCGGGAGGGCAGTGGACATGGCCTATCTGGACTTCAGCAAGGCCTTTGACACTGTGCCACATAGAAAACTATTACACAAACTGGGGAATATGGGCGTGGGCAGGACAGTAGTGTGGTGGGTAGGTAACTGGCTGGGTGGCAGGACACAGAGGGTGGTGGTAAATGGCTGTCACTCCACAGAGGGAAGAGTGACCAGTGGGGTACCACAGGGATCAGTGCTGGGACCGGTCCTATTCAACATCTTCATCAGTGACATTGCGCAGGACCTAGAAGGCAGAATTTCACTGTTAGCTGATGACACAAAGCTCTGTAACAGAGTAGACACACCAGAGGGTGTAGACAGAATGAGAAGTGACCCAGAAACTTGGAAGAATGGTCAGGGGTTTGGCAGTTGAAATTCAATGCAAAGAAGTGCAAGATAATGCATATGGGACACAAAAACCCTGGCACAATATATCAGTTGGGGGGTGAGGATATAGCATGCACCAAGCAGGAAAGGGATCTTGAGGTTGTCATCTCTGATGACCTCAAGGTAGGGAAACAGTGTGATGAGGCAGCAGGTAAAGCAAATAGGATGCTGGGATGTATAGGCAGGGGCATCACCAGCAGGAAAAGGGAGGCCATAATTCCACTATACAAGACACTAGTGAGGCCCCACCTGGAGTACAGTGTACAGTTCTGGAGACCATACCTACGTAAGGACATAGACAGGGTAGAGAAGGTTCAGAGGAGGGCAACAAAGATGGTGCATGGATTGCATCACAAGTCCTATGAAGACAGGTTGAAGGAGCTGAACATGTACTCCCTGGAGGAGAGGAGGAGAGAGGGATATGATAGAGACATACAAGTATCTTACAGGAGGATCAGGGTGCAGGAAAACACTATTTTAAGCGAAAAGATGTTCCAGGACTAGAGGGCATGGGATGAAGTTGGAGGAGGGCGATTCAGAGGAAACATGAGAAAAATTTCTTCACAGAACGGGTGGTGGACAAGTGGAACACCCTGCCAGAGGAAGTGGTGGGGGCTGAAACAATCACGGGATTTAAGAATGCATGGGATAGACATAAAGGAATTCTGGAGGTCAGGGGTAAGGGGCAACAGACTTCTAGGAAAACAAACTGAACTTACAAGCTCAAATGGGCAGACTGTGTGGGCCATAGGCCCTTATCTGCCGACACTGTCTATGTATCTATGTAAGAGATCTGGATAAACTAGCAAAATGGTCGGAAGAGTGGCAACTGGGGTTTAACACAAAGAAGTGCATGATCATACACATAGGGAAGAGTAACCCTGAAGCCACCAATAGGCTGGGAGGGGATTAGCTGACAGTCACAAGGGAAGAAAGAGACTTGAGTGTCATCATCACCAATGACCTAAAATCATCCAAGCAGACCTCTAAAGCAGTAGGTAATGCTAAAGGGATGTTGAGGTGTATTAGTAGGGGTATCACAAGTTGGAAGAAGGAGGTAATAACCCCTCTTTACAAGACACTGGTTAGGCCCATCTGGAGTACTGCGTGCAGTACTGGAGGCCACACCTTCACAAGGACATTAACCAAATTAAGGCAGTCCAGAGAAGGGCAACCAAAATGGTGCAGGGACTGCATCAGAAAACATATGAGAACAGATTAACTGAGCTCAATATGTATACCCTAGAGCAAAGGAGGGAGAGAGGTGATATGATTGAAACATTCAAACACCTTAAGGGCATTAATAAGGTGAAAGAGTCTAACATATTTCAATACAAGAAAAATAGCAGGACAAGAGGACACAGCATGAGATTACAGGGAGGCTGATTAAGGCATAATGTGAGGAAGTTTTATTTTCCACAGAAAGGGTGGTGGATGCATGGAATGGCCTACCTCAGGAAGTGATGGATATGAATACAGTGCAGGGCTTCAAACAGGCATGGGATAGGCATAAGGGAGCAATACAGATGAGTATGAATAGATAGGCCATTGACAGAGCAAAGGCCTATGGCACATTCATAAGGTAGAAAAAGAAATGGGCAGACTGGATGGGCCTTGCGGTCCTTATCTGCTGTCAACTTCTATGTTTCTATGTAATGAGCTGTGAATGAGCTTGGTACATCCAGCAGAAAGACTTTGGTTTGATTCCCACAACCTCCACTTGCATACTGTGCAACTCTGAGCAAATCACAACCTCCCGGGTCACCACTGAAAACAGGTAATTATGCCTAGTAGACCTTACCCGGTTACCAAAGAATAAAATAAATAAAATATGAAATCTTCAGCTCTGGTGAACTATTTAAACATCCTTGCAGGAGGGCCAAATCTCTGGCTCCTGTGAAGTATTTAAATGCCCTTGTGGGAGGGCAAAATATCCGGCTCCGGTGAACTATTTAAATGTCTGTAGGAGCGCCAAATCTCTGGCACTGGCAGCAGCTCTGCTGTTGATACTGCAGGGCTCCTGTGACCACTGGGGAGAGGGCTTGAATGAAATGCAGCTGCCCTCTCTTCCTCCTTCCTGCTCCCTTGACGAAACAACTCCTAAATCAACTATTTGGAATGAACAAAATAAGTGAAGAATACAGTACAGTGGTCCCTGTCTATAACAAACTAACCAGGAGTTGTATTAAGCATTCATTATAGAGGCTTGTTCCTTACAAGGAGGGATGCTCAGACATTAAACAATTTACCATGGAAAACATCAGAAAATATCGCTAGAAACACCAGTGCTGTAGACATTAGAAATACCTTCAATTTAATTCATTCTGTAAATCTGCAATAAGATTTTAAATAAATAACTAATAAAAGATTTAGTGGACAGTGCTGTAGTCAATGCTGTAATGGGAATAGCCTGCATTACACTGCCTGTAGCTGTTCAAGTTAGGGCAACTGCTGTATCGATTATGGGGGACCCCAGTTTGAGAGGTGCCCCCTGAAGAAGTTCCAGTTATGTTATTTCCTGATACTTACATTTTTTACAAGGTATGTTTGCAGTGTTAACCAGCTGAACCTAACTTTTATCTGTGTGGGGTGAGGGGGGCTTGAGGAGCTATACCCACCTGGAGCCTCATTCACAAATGAAATGAGCATACCTCTCAACTGTACCACATTACGAGGAACGTTCCTTATTTTACTTCACAAAAGCTCCCTGTTCCACATTGTGAGGACTTGTCCCACATTCAGTATTAACATTTTAAAGCAAAAATCTATAGTAAATGATGCAAAAAATATATTATTCAAGTAATAACAGACTCTCTGAATATAAATGCAAACTTTTTAACAGTGTTCTTAGCCTCCTAGGTAAAGATTTGATTAAGTGTTCCACATTTTGCTCATTTGTTCCACAGTTTGAGAGGCAATGTTCCACATTTGGGGGACAAAAGGTTGAGAGGTATGGAAATGAGAGAGAGCACAAGTAACCTAGCAAACAGAATGTTTAGTGGCGGCCGAGAAAATTGAAAGGCCTGGGATATATTTTCAACAACAATATTGTCATCACAATGTCCATGCCCACGAACTGAACGATGTAAGAGAATTGGTCTCTGTCATGATTTGCCATTTTAGTCTGATAGTCTTCCGAACAGCTACACAATATAGCACAGCTATTTAGAAGCCTGTCAGACTAAAATGACAAATCATAACAGACTAGTAATATCTTACATCGATCAGTTCATGGGCATGGATATTTTGGTGAAAATATTATTCATCACCATACCTATATGTTTAAATAATTAAATGAATGTGGTAAATGCTGCCTCCAAGTAAAGTTGAAAATATATTTGTCTACCCAGCTGCCATAGCCCAGGTGAGGCAGAGAACAAGGTGCAGCAGCTGAGTCCCCAGAACCAAAGTCAAAATCCAGAAAGAAGCAAGTAGCCACTACACTGCAACCACCTATCCGTGAAAAAATCAGAAACTATTAGATAAAAGTGTAATAGAAACATGGTACTGCAGTAAATATTAGCTACCAACTGGTGTTTTTAGCTACTTTCAGATCCATCACCACATTTGTATTGCACTTTTATGAAATAACGTTTCCAGATGTTTCCATGGATATCTGGTTGCAGTGCATTTATGGACTTCAGTGACAACTTGCTTCTCATTATCTGCCATCCACTGACAAGTTTGTCACTGCTAACACAGTTGCTACCCCCCCATCCCATAAAGTATAGTGCACACACAAGCAGCCGCAGCAGTCAAATTGGTCACCGGTTTAGCTGGGCAGGTGGAGTAGTGGACAGGGGCAGAGTAAAAGAACAAGGAGTTAGTGAAATGTCAGTAATGAGCTACAGCCTTGTTCATATATCTGTATGTCTACTGTCGCTATGTCATGTTAGGAAGGTTGGTCAGGGTCAGGCCACTGAGAGTGCATCTGGGGCAATTCATTCGGCACACAGCTGTCACTGGTAGCACTTCTGATGAGTGTCTTTCTTGCTCTTTTCAAGTGTGTGCTGTAAACCTATAGTACTCACAAATTGGGATCATATTTAATTATGTTGCAACACTCCAGTCTGGTGTTATACTACAGCTGGGGAGGGGGACACATAAGAGTAGTGAGCTTCACAGAATTGAAGTGGCTGTAGGATGAGCAATGGCATATCAATGGAATGCCAATGGCAGCCCTGAAAGACAGTGAAAAGGCTTTCACTACCAGTTTAGAAAATGAGAGTCTTTTACTTTTTCAACCAGTCAGCATTCCATTTGATGGGTCACTCACACTCTCTTCCCTTTCACTTGTGCTTAGGCTCCTGACAGTTTAGCTCAAACCCCCGCCCCAAAAAAAAAAAAAACACATTACATTTGTCTGGCAAACACAGCACCACAGCTGCTAAGTGGCACTGCTTCTAGAGGCACCAGTCATAATTGGGTCCCTGGGCAGCTGCCCCTTCTGCACAATGGTTAATCCAGTCATGACTACGCCAGCTGGGTAGACAAATGTATTTTCAGCTTTACTTGGAGGCAGCATTTACCACTTTCTTGTACTTACATAGACATATAGGTATGGTGATGAATAATATTTAATATTTCACCAAAATATCCATGTCCATGAAGTGATCGATGTAACATTATTAGTCTGTCGTAATTTGTTATTTTAGTCTGACAATCTTCTAAATAGCCACGCTATGGTGAGGAAATATGGGATACCTCACGGCTATTGAGAAGACTGTCAGACTAAATGGCAAATCATGAAAGACTAATAATATCATACATCGATCAGTTCAAGAACATGGATATTTTGGTGAAAATATTATTGAATACATCTCCCATGACAAAGTATGATCCAGTACTGCTCCCTTGTCAGTCCACCACAGAGGCTGCTCACTTCTTTATACACACGTCTGAACATTAAAATTACTAACATACCAAAAAAAAAAAATTACGTGCATCCACAAAACAATACTTACAGAGTACTGCCTGGGAATTACTTAAAAAAAGAATTCTAGCGCTAAGATGATAAATTGATTGTCGACTGCAATGCACAAAGCTATGGAACCATAGGAAACACTTAGGCACATCTGTGAGCTGTCAAACCCTTTAGCCACCCAATAAGGTCGTCAGGTATCATGCTAATCAGCTTCAGACATGGACGGCATCAAAACAGGACTGAAGCAGTCACGCTGGAGAAGTGCAGGACAATCAAGATAGAAAATAATTCTTTTTTTAACCAACAATGAATAATAAATAAATAAAGACACACACACAGGGTTTGAAATAGATTTATTCATTAAACACTACCAAACAGCTGCAGCAAAACCACTTTGATTAATCAAAATCTGTCCAACCTGCAAACTGGAATAATATTTGCTAGGAAAAGAACTTAAAAAAGCAAGTGTCAATGAACTTTTTTGTTGTAAAGTTTTTTATTTTCCAAAAATAATATATTGCAGTACATTTAATAAGTGTTTCAGGTAGCAGTAATGCCTTATACAGTTAACCATAACTGGGGGAAGAAATAGCAAGGGAGGGTGGGAAGGCAAGGGAAGGTATCTGGAAGGAATTACGGGAAAAGATTCAAAATCACCAGTTGCACAAGGTTACAAAGTGCAAGTTAAAGTACTGTATCTGGTATAGGCTAAAGAGTGTACTCTTAAAAGACAGAGCTTCCACCCTGGTTTATAATATATAAGGTAACAAGTATACTACTCACCTAGCAACTTTCTATAGAGAGAAACAGGAATACCTGATTGAAGACACACCTATCCAGCGGCAGAGTGGGTCACGCCATGGCATGGCATCAGGTGGGTTGGATATGTATGTCTCCATTCAGATACAGCATGCAGTCATTCTTAAAATAGAGTGGAGATACATAAGAAATCTGTGTATTAGGTCTATTACATTGTCTATAGTAGTCTACCTGATAGGGTTGGTAGTGATATAGGTCTCCTTTGGTGGGGAAAAATCCCTAATCCAGATGAACTACTTATCATTTAATAGCCATGTCAAACCAGCATAAGAGATATTACTAACCTGTCTCCAACTACCTGCACTCAGTCTGTATGAGTCTATGCTAAATCCAGTTTGTGACCATGGGAGGAGGGGGTGTCAACCATTCCTTTTGGGGGTAGTGCATATCCCAGATATGGAGCCCAGCATTGCTGAAACTTAGACATTTGATAAGTTTTCAGATGGGTAATCCTGTCCAACTTTGCTAATGCTGAAAGGGAAGCTTCCACTTCTGTATGCGTGGGAATATTCATGGTTCACCATCTACTTAGTAGAGCCCATTTCGTCTGTATGGCTAGGAGTGTTAGCCAACTATATTCCTGTAGGGTCAATAGTGGGAGGTCTAATTTAATCCCCAGCAGGAAGAAAAGTGGGGAGAGAGGGATTGGTTTGTGTAACAATTTAGTAACCAATGTGACAGTCATTTTCCAGAGGGATTGTATCTTAGGGCAAGACCATAGGATATGGGCCAAGTCCCCCCCTTCCTTGTCACACTTCCAACAATGGTCAGAGTCCAGAAGTCTGGCTCAATATAATATAGCAGGAGTCTTATACCATGAGTGTAATATCTTATTGTGGATCAGTTTGGATCTAGCATCTCGGTACCACTTGTGAGCATCTCTCCAGGCGAGCCCCCATTAAGAGTCAGTGATATTACATTGTAACATTTTTTCCCATTTGTTCTTGGAAAGCCCTGATTGAGGGGGTAGGGAGTCTCTAAGTTTGGCATAGATTCATCCTGCAAAACCTTTTGGGTATTTTATCCATGATTGCAAGGGTGAAGGGTCAGCCCATTGTGGTGGGTGTCCCAGCAAGGGGGAAACTGCCGAGTGGATCTGAAGGTATCTCCAGAACTCATTATGAGGAAGATCCCACCTTATTTGTAGGGACTGAAAGGGAGAGACTCTAGTGAAGTCGCTGTCCCATAGGTCTCTTACAGTTTGAAAGCCTCTGATGGACGAGTGTTTCCAGACCACCCTAATTTTGTCAATAGTAATATAGGAGTTCTGCCAAAGTGGTACATATGGGAGTGGAATTGGTTCTATGTTCAATTTATGATAGATGCATAACCCGGTTCTTCTGGACATTTCCACTGTGGGGGAAGTAGAAACAAGGTCTTGGGGGGGGGTTGTGCTGGAGTGGACTTTCCTGGCAAGTATAACAGAGAGGAGGGGACCAGAGTGTTTGACATCTCTAGTTCAATCTGGACCCATTGTGGCCTAGTGGGTGGGGGGGGTGAAATCAATGGCCAGTTTGTGCCACCTGAAATGCCCATTTGTATCCTTCCATCCATGGTAAGTCCCACTCTCGCTGTGTCCAGTGGGATCTCAGTTTAGCTCAGGTGAAGTGGGATTTAGAGCCCTCCCAAAGAAAGTCCCCAATTAATTTGTCTATGGGTTAGGCCCATAACTTGGGCAGAGAAATGGGTATATGGGCTAGTAGGTAGAGGAACCATGGGGCTGTCACCATTTTTATAGCTGCGATCTTGCCTGCTAAGGTGAGTTTGAGTTGTTTCCATCTATCTAATTCAGTCTTTGTACTGTCAAGCAGGGATTGTATATTAGCTTGCCAGAGGTGGTCCAGTTTAGGGGTGATCTTAATGCCCAGGTGAGTTCGCTCTTTGGGGGCCCATAGTAGCCCATGGGTAGTAGCTACGGGTTGTAGGCAGCTGTCATTAAGGGGAAGGATTTCAATCTTGGACTGAATAAGTTTGAGGCCTGAGTAAGTAATAAAGGAGTCCAGCAGCTGCAATAGATAGGGTAGGGAGTGGGGGCATCACTCAAGGGAAGGAGGAGATCATCCGCATACATCAGGGTCGGGTAGGTTGAGTTCCCAATTCTTATCCCATGGATATGTGGGTGTTGCCTAATCACAGCTGCTAATAGTTTGACTCCAAGGACAAACAGTAGGGGGGAAGGGGACAGCCTTGTCTGGTTCCTCATTCTAATGGGAAAGAGGGTGAGAGGGTCGAGTTGGTAGTAACCCATGCTGTTGGGGTATTATAGATGGCCTGCACTTTAGTTATGAAACTTTCACTCAGTCTTAGATGGGCAAGGACCAGGTATAGGTAACCCATTCAATGGAGTCAAAGGCTTTTCAGAATCTACTGCGATGGTAGCAGCTGGGGTTGTAAGGGCCTTTTGCGTGCATCAGTTTTGTCAAGGTGCGGAGATGGTCAGTGCTGTGATGACCTGGTATAAAGCCTACCTAGGAGGGGTGAATTAAGTGCGAGAGTAGAGGGGTAAGTCTGGCTGCCAGGACTTTGGTGTAAATTTCACTGTCCACATTGATGAGAGAGATTGGACGATAACTACTTGGACTAGTGGGATCTTTTCCTTTCTTGGGGATAATTACAATCTTGGCCTGTCATAGGGAGGGAGGAAGGATACCTTGGGACTCAGCTTCCTGAAAAACTGCTATGAGAAGTGGGGTAATCACTGGTGCCAGCACCTGGTAAAAGTCGGCAGTGTAGCCATCATTCCCAGGGGATTTGCCAGATTGGAGGCTCTGAATAGCAGTATTCACCTCACTCTGGGTGATTGGAGCATCAAACTCAGAGGACTGTTGTGGAGATAGTATGGGGAGGGACAAGCTGTTCAGGAAGGCCTGGAATGTAGGAACTGGGTGAGGGTGGGTAGAGGAGTAGAGATCCTGATAGATAACAGTCATGTTCTGATTTATGGCTTGTGGTGTAGTAGCCAGGGTCCCTTGGTTATCTTTTAGGTCTGAGATGAGCTGGCTAATCTGCTGACGTTGAAGTTGATAGGCCAGTACTTTGCCCTCTTTGTCTCCTCCCTCCCAGAATGTGTGCTGTAGGTGGAGAATGGCCACTTCTGCTTTTCTGTTTAGAAGCTTATTAATTTCAAAGTGTAAACCAAGTATAATTCTGCCAAGAGGGGAGCCCGGGGAGGGGTTCTTTTTAAATTGAGATTCAGCAGCTGTTAGTTGGTGCTCCAGGTCTAGGAGGCATTTTTCTCTTTCTCTGCATTTGGCTGCTGCGCATCCCATGATATTGCCCCTCATGGTAGCCTTAAAGGCTTCTTATGTATTCCCTGTTGAGGTGTCTGGGTGGCCGGGGTTGTGTGCCAGGAACTGGGAAGCTTCTGTTCTGGCCCAGGGGGCAAAATCTGGGTTTTGAATGAGGAGCAGGTCAAGTCTCCAGTGTCGAGTGGGGGGTGTTGGAGTTCCTCATAACATTAATAGTTGGACTGGGGCATGGTCAGAGATGCTTCGGGGGAGGATAGTGGCATCCAGAGAGTTATGAAGAATAGAAGGGGAGGTAAGCCAGTAATCTAATCTGCTGTATGAAGCATTAGGCTCAGAATGTTATGTGTATTCTCTGTCCCTGGGATGGAACAGTCTCCACGCATCTGTGAGACCGTGGTCTTTGTTGAGCTGGTCAGTGCTCTACTCCCTCTAATTTGGACTTCCCTACCATTGTCATTCTGATCTAGGGGTGGCTCCAGAACCAGATTGAAGTCTTCTCCAAGGAGTAGGGGGCAGTTGGCTGGTAGGAAAGTGCTGATGGTATCAGCTAGTTTATGAAAAAAGTGGGGATCATCGTTATTTGGGGCATAGACATTGCAAAGCATGAGAGGGCCTAAGGGGGTAATGTATGTGGCCAGAATCCACTGTCCATCTGAGTCAGCTGTGGAATCTGAGAGAGTCCATTGTAAGAATTTGTGTATTAAAATAAGAACACCATGTTTTCTAGATGGGGCTGCAGAATGCAATTCTTGCCCCACCCAATCCTTTACCATAGTAAGGTGGTCATTCCCTGTTAGTTTAGTCTCTTGTAGGAAGGCCACTTTTGATTTAATATGCTTAAGATAAGAGAGTAAGTACCTTTTTCCACTTGATAGGTGAATTCAGGCCCCTTACATTCCAAGTGTGAAAGGTCAACTCAGCCATCCTCCTTGGGAGCAGGATGATGTCTGTGTGTTCCTTATGTAACTAATCCCTAAAATAATAGACCGGTAACCCTGGGGCAGTGAGTTGTCACCGTTATGACCTTAAGTTATATCAGGTGAAGATCCGATTGGCTGTGATTGTGTGGACTGAGTTTCTATTAAGTGCCCTCTGCCCCTGGCTTAAGGATGTTATCTCCCTGATTTTAGTCTTTTCAGACAAGGGGGAGAGGGGAGAGATAAGGGGAATTGTGAACCGGGAGGGTTACTTTTCGCCTTATAGTGCTTATGAGAGTACTGTATGTTTAAGCACTTATAAAAGAAAAAGAAAATCCTAGGAGGTCTCAAGCTAGACTTAGCCAGCTGGAGCCCCAGCCAATGGCCTGCCTGCTGTACCTGGGGTAGATGTAGCTAGTCTATTGTCTGTAGCTTTGTGCCTGACCAGCAGTTGATAGAGACTGAAAACACCTTACAGTAGGTATAATTTACATAAAGCAAGCTGTCAGACAGAGTAGTATGGGTTATATTTATCTAGCCTGAGCTAATGGGTATGAATCGAGGAAGATATATTTTTACTGTCAAATAACTATGGGGGAGGGGGTGTAAGTCCTCCAGTTTGTCTAGCCAGATGAAGGGAGTCTTGGCCAGACTATGAAATCTGGGGAAGGGGGGGCACGAGGTGTCTCCAGGGTCGACTTATGATCTCATTATTTACTTTATCGAATTCCCTGCTCCTGCCCATATATATAAAAGACATTGAAACTACATACATACACATTAGTAAGCCACAGAGGAGGAGTGTCTATTGGAGGGGAGCAGTGAAACTAAGCTGCCCACCTTGTTATCTTATATATCTATCAAGTGTGAAAGATGTGGCAGGTGGAATTGGTATTTAACCCCAAGTCAAATCTTAATCTCAGCCCCTTTAGTCCCATTAGGCCACTCACACTTACTCCCTACAGACACAGAACCTAGGTGACTTATCTGAGCGCTGATCAGACTGGGAGCACTTCATGAGGATCCTCCTGTCTAGCGATGGTGGCAGACATCTGCATCATCCCTTGTGGAAGGTCCATAGCCATAGTCAATTGTTCAGGACTGTTCAGTGGGAAGGCCCCCTCTACCTCTAGTGCCCAAGAGTGTCATGCTTCATCTAACTCCTGATCTCTATCTGTCTATACCGAAACATCCATTTCCAAGTGTAAGTCCTCTGCAGATGTGGCGTTGGTTGCAGCAATAGGAGAAAATCTATTCTTGGAAAAGTAAGGGCTAGTATATTCCACCACCTGGGTCTCCGAGCGTTGCATACGTATTTCCAAGGGGTAAAAGTATTCTTCGGTGGATGTTCTATCCCGAGGGTGTTCCCATTTGTGGAGGTCTCTTTCAGCCTTTGGGTAGCCTGGGTTCTAGTTCTCTTCTGGGTCCCCTGGTTCGCTGATCCTCTGTACCTGTGGAGGGCTGGTCCCATTTCAGGGACGATCATTGGTCGAGAGGAGAGCTGCATGCCCTCTCAGGCCCTTCTGGCATTGGACTGCAGTGGCAGTTATTTGCTGTGGGCCAAGTGTTATTTATAAATTCCATCACTGCCACTGGCATGTAGAACTGAAGCACTGTGCCATTATGAGTGATGGATAAAGTGGATGGATATTGGAGAGTGAAGGAAATCTGGTTGTCATGTAGTCATCTTCTGGCCTCAGTGTAGGCCTTCCTCCTCGCAGCCAGCTCACTCGAGTAATCTTGGAAGATCATTATTCTGTGCCCACGCCAGTCAAGAGCTCCAATGTCCCTAGCCCTGCTCTGAATAGCTTCCTTTCCGGCAAAGTTGAGTATACAGGACAATATAGGTCTCAGCCTTTCGCCGTGGGATGGTTTCTTTTGCAAGGAGTGATGTGTTCTTTCTATAGTGAGCCTGGTGTTCGATGGTAGTTGTAGGAGCTACGGGAGGGTTTGTTGAAGGAAAGTATCAGTTTTGGACCCTTCACAGCCCTCCAGAAAGCTGAGGTGTCTTAAATTGTTTTGGTGACTCCTATTTTCCAAGTTGTCTATTTTCTCCTGCAGGGTTTTGATATGAGCGTCCTGTTCCCTCTGGAGTGTAGAATGATCTTGCAATTTCTCCTCGTGACAACATATAGATCGTTCAGTTAGCCCCATTTGAGAGTTCATCTTTTGCAAGGCACTAGAGGCAATATTTGTGGCCTTTATTAGGGCTTCCATTTGGGCCATTAGAGAGGAGAACATGTCTTGCACTGATGGTTCTTCAGCTCCTTTCATTTTTTGTGCTAATTTGGCGTGGCGATGCTGTGGCACTCTAGGCCCGTAAGCAATTGTTAAAGGCTCCGTATGTCAAAGTAAAACAGAAAATCATGCCAGAGATAGATGGGGTTCGAAGGTATTACTCTACCGAGTTTGTAGATGGAATAGCTCAGTTAGGACAGGTATCCATCGAGATCTGCACTCTGGTCGACAGCAGAAAAGGATTAGCACTCCCTCTTGTTCAACAGTCAGGCCACGCTGCCGTCAATGAACTTTGATAGTGTGTGTTCAGCTCCCATCAGCAGCATTACCCTCCAGTCTGAGCTATAACTTCAAGCACCATTATTCAGAACAATGTGTGTGTATCCCCAAAAGAAAAATCAAGGGACATTTTCTTTTTTGCCAGAACAGACTGGGTGGGTGGCATTAGACTCCAGGGACAAAGAGTCACATGGGAGAGGGATGGTTGGGCAATTCTGAAAGAATGCCCCAGCATTTGCCATCATGGAAGATGAAATTTACCACAATCACAATTCCTACACAAATGCTTATAAAATACCCCCAACCCCAGCAGCAGGCTGATGCAGTGTGTATTTCAGTTGAAATGGTGATTTATAAAACTGAGTCACAATACTATGTCAGTTTTGGAGCCGAATGTACTTCTGTAGAGATCACCGCTGAGCTTACATGTTGCTATGCAAAGCCTTGAAAAACTGGAAGAAAAAAATGCTACCATAGTGAGCAGAGGAGCACAACAACCATCTTGTTGCACCCTCCCCCCTCAGATGCAATGCAATGTAGCCTTTCCCCCAGCCACCATGTTAACATAGCTGGATAGATACATAGATGGATGCGATATCAAATACTATATTAGACAGCAATTTTTAATATCAGGAATAGTTTCTGGGAACTGTTCCTGACAAGTGAAATGGTATCTGATTTTGTACCTGATTTCAAAGTAATCACTGATTGAGCCTGTCTGTACTTATGTCTGATCATGGCATCCGTCAGTCTATTTGTTGGCAGTATACTAACAGGTCATGCCCCAAACCAATGCTTTAACAGTATGAAGATGAAATTTGCCACAATCAGAATTCCTACACAAACGCTTACAAAATACATCCCCCCACACCATTTCTTTTTCAGCCGCAGAACAGTGAAGTGTTAATTTTTTTCATTTCAGTTATCTGTAGACTGGAAAATGCTGCAAGTGGTATCAGTAGTACATCTGCAGTACTGTTAGCCCTTCTTATTCAGCAGAGCCCAAAGTGTTTACAACCAGAGCTGCCTTTGTCTTTGGCAGCTTCTTGGTTACCAATAATGATCTACTGTATTTTTTTCTTACATTATAGGTAACCAAGAAGCTAAGAAACACAGAAGCAGCTCTACTCATAAATGCCTAAATGCTGAGCAAAGGTGGTCTGGGTAGGGACATACAGTATGTTTTTTTTCCAACTTTGTGTAACATCAATACATTTTTGTTACAGCAGAGCCACCTAACAAGTTGTCTTACTTCCCTGCACTAGTCATCAGCAGCAGCTGTGCCTTAGGACAGGACCAGACAAGAGCCAAATGCAGCCCAACTCAATTACACCTTGACCACAACACCACTGGTAACCGCTGCTTAGGCTGCTGCTGCTGGTACACAATGGTGGCACCCCTCCCAGCTGTTCTGGACTCTAATGTCCCCCTTTGGCCTGGGTTTTGGTACTCACTTGCCTTTTTTGTTTTTCTCAATCTTGTTGTCACTGTCAGTCAAGGCAGTTGTTGCTGGTACTAACTGCATGAAGCTGGGACTAGATTTGGGGCATAGGTAACTTTATTGCCTTTGATTTAACAATTGAGAGTTCCTGCACCTTTCACATTTTCAACAGTCTGCCCCCACACAGTCAACTCTTTAAAACACTTTTTTTATTTTAAATCAGGAAATCAATCAACCATACAGCATGGTGCATATTAACATCTGATGTTACAAAGTTTATACAAACTATCTATCATATATGGGACCTGTGTTTCGATCAAGGGAGGGGACAGAATTCAATGCATTTCCATATCAAAGATGGTCTTTGTATTACTATTTCAGAAAAGGCTGTAGATTCCAATGGTCACTGAGACCAACTTTTCTTGTCCTGACTCACTAGTAGTGTAAGACAGCTCCCCCCTTCCCGGACATGGTCACCCTCCTCCAAGTCCACTTTCACTTTCTGTTTCAGTCCCATCTCTTAATTTTTCTTTTTTTCCCCCAATTTCTTCTTTTAGTTGTTTATACATTTTCTCATTTAGTTCTCCATTCCCAACCCAATCACTCCCAAACTTAGTGATTTGGGCCATTGTCTGGAGTCCCTCCAGCCCCAACTTTCCCTTTCCCTTGGTCTCTTAGCTATGGCTCTGCTTTTTTTCTCGTAAAGTTTTTTTTCTGTAAACTTAACTTTTTCAGTTTGAAAATTGTATTTGTTGTGTTCATTTTTTTGTGCTTGTTTTCATTCTGTCAGCTTTCCCCAGCACTTAGCACACCATCCACACCACTGCTACTAGCACAGTGCTATATGTCTGGTCTGACCCAGACCTCTCTCCCAGTCCCAGCACATCTGCTCCTTATCTCTGTACGTCATTGTAATGGCACTTATCCGCAATGTGGTCTGCCTTTTATACCACAGTATACACATGTTAAACTGGAGTAATGGACTACTGTAGATGCAGGAGCATTCTTTCACCCTCCCCTCAGTGTCAAATGTCTGTCACACATATATACACTCTACTGGGCTGGTAGTATAGCCTAGAGGTTAGAGCAATGAGCTTTGAATGAGCTTGGTGCATGCAGCAGACATGAGTTTGATTCCCACAACCTCCACTTGCATACTGTGTGACTCTAAGCAAGTTACTTAACCTTAACAGTGCTTCCAGGTCACCCCTGAAAGCAGCCATTTGTGCATAGTGGGCCTTACCCAGTTAAGAACAAAATAAATGAAACAAAAAAAATGACTGCCAGTGCCTGGCAAGCCTGCAAGAACAGGCTGGGAGGCTGGAGCAGTGAAACAAAGGGAAAAGGAAAAAACATTTAAATCAGAGGTGAACCAGCAGTGTTTGGCTCAGGATTTGCTGAAACCGAACCACCTGAGTTCAGAACAGCTCAGTTTCAGCATAGGGGTTTGTGCCCATCCCTAATTAATAAGTCTGTCTGACACTTACCTTGGCATTTGTTGCCCTTATGTTGCCTCTTTTTACTTACTTCACTTAAGTAAGTAAGTTTATTTGTTCGGTTAAAAGATCATTACATAAAATAAATACAGAATGAAATATTCAGTTAGGTGCAATACAGCATTTGACAAATCTCCCATAAAAAAATGACCATTCAGTACAAAAATACTTACGTATACAAATCTTACAGATACAAATCTTATAAATAACTTTTCATAACTGCCAGCAGTGCAAAATTAGATTACTCACTGATTATAACAGTCTAACATTGTGTATGTTTTACGTGAATCTTTGTAATGATTTTTTAAATAAGAAGTTGCATTATTAATGACTTGGTCATCATTTACTGTAAACATGATGTCTTAAAGTACACTGGTGTCTGTGGTTTGTATCAAATCCCAAATTGGCTGAAGCCAATGTTTTCTAGGTAGATCATACCACAAACAGGAGAGCATCACATGATCCAAATCTTCTATGTCTGGTCTAGTACATTTGCAAATTTTTTCAGATGCATTAATAGATTTAGAATATCAAGCAAGTAATAATTTACTACGGGAAAGCTCGAATTGGTATCTTGTGTATAACTTTCTCTTTTCTTGCTCAGTTAATACTTTCAGATAATATCTAAATTCGTGTTTCAGGTCATGTGATACTAACCCTGTGGAAGTTCTCAGACCTAATGCCTGATTTAGAACTTTTTCTCTATAGAAATTTATAATCTTGTTTGTAATGTATTTACTGGCCCAGATATTCAAACTGCGCTCAAAAGTAGCGCAACAGCAGGAGCAAGCACAAACCAGTTGCGCAGATGCACAACAGGTGCGATATTCAAACATGGAGCAGAGCAAATAGCGCAAGCAACCAACGTCTGAATATCGCACACACTGTGCCATCGCACAACCAGGAAGGAGAAGCTGAGCCAAAATGTTGCGCTATGGCGCAACCATGGAAGCTCAGCTGAGCATTCCAGAGCTGCCATAGCGCAAGCACAGCCCCCCCAGAGCAATGGAACTGCATATCCAGGGAGGCAGGCTGGGGCCCACCGCCAGCCATGCCACACATGGCACAGGAACACACTGCAGAGCCCACACCACACGGCACACCCAAGCACAGCATCACTGGGGTGGGACGGATGATCACGGCCCATGAGGACAAGCCAACAAAGCATAGCAGAGCCCTGACACCCCAGCACAACCACTGGCAGGCAGAGAGTGCCACACACAGGGGGTTGACAACCACAGTGCACATCATCCCCCCGTATGCACAGCGCACCCTGCACTGTGACCCCAAGACACCACCCATGTGCAGTGACTGGCACTTCAGGAAACCATGCAGTCCCCCCAGCACTCATCAGCCCCGTGCAACACAGAAGCCTACAAGCCAGACACACCCTGTGCACCCAGCAGTGGGTGGCAGCAGCAACAAGACCAACCGAAGGCACTGCCATGCTGGAGATACCTCCCCATGCACACACATGCACACACACACACACACACACATACCCAGGACCATACCAGCCAAGATGGCATGTACACCCCTGCAACTGAGCACCCATAGCCAGCTGCAAATCAGAGACCAACACAGTAGTCATATCAAAATAGAAATGTATATTTAAAGGACTAATCACAAAACCAAGTGAAACTATGTACAAGTGGGGGGGAAGGTAAAAGGCAGGGGTGTTCAAGGGGGAGGGAATAACAACTTGGAGAGGGAAGGCAGGGTGATAGGGATGGGAGAAGTGGGAAGGGAATGTGGGCTATGGCCAGCTGGCTGCTGGTCCTCCCCTGCTGGCGCCCCCCTGTGGCTCTGCGCGATCACCCTGGCGCTGTATGGCCTGCAGGACCTCCTGGTTCCAATCTGCAACCTGGCTGAGGTGCCGAAGATCCTGGGACATCCTCCTGAGTACCTCGAGGCCTAGGAAAATGGGAACACAGTCAATGGCTGAGACTGACCACAACCCTGAACACCACCCAACCTGCAAGCCATATAGCCCAATGTCCCGCACCTGTGATGGCATGCACCCACCCACAGTGAACATGCACATAGCCATCACAAACAGGGCGGCACCAGCTATCACGCACCACCACCACACACTGCCCACGTCAATCACAGTACAAACTAGGCTGGCAAGTGATGTGGCAGCGTGATGCGATGCCAGTCACACACAGCTATGTGCCCAGTGCATGCCTGGACCACCAGTGATGCATACACAGGCGTGCCGTGATACTGCACTGTGATGCAGGTCACCTGTGTCATGCCTACATACATGGATACATAGACAGTGTCGGCAGATAAGGGCCTATGGGACACCCAGTCAGTCCATTTGACCTTGTACGCTCACTCTGTTGTCCTATAAGTCAGTTCCCCTTACCCTGACCTCCAGAAATTCGTTATGGCTAACCCATGCATTCACAAATCCCATGACCAAGTCAGCCCCCACCACCTCCTCTGGCAGGGTGTTCCACTTGTCCACCACCCATTCTGTGAAGAAATACTTCTCATGTTTCCTCTGAATCGTCCCCTCCAACTTCATCCCATGCCTCTAGTCCTGGAACATCCTTTACGCTTAGAAATATTGTTTCCTGCACTCTGTTCCCCCTGTAAGATACTTGTGTCCCCATCATATCCCACACCCTCCTCCCCTCCAGGAGTACATGTTCAGTTCCATCAACCTGTCTGCATAGGACCTGTGATGCAATCCATGCACCACCCATGTAGCCTCCTCTGAACCCTCTCCACCCAGTCCATGTCCATACGTAGGTATGGTCTCCGAACTGTACACTGTACTCAGTGTGGGGACTCACTAGTGTTTTGTATAGTGGAATTATGACCTCCTCTTTGGTTGTGTCCCTTGGCTGGTGGTCTTGCCCCCCCAGCATGCAATAGCATCCATGAAGTAATGATACTCACACTCCTCCAGCAGCTGGGTCTGACGCTGCTGCTGCTGCTGTTGGGGCACAACACCCCCGGCACCGGGGCCCTGGCATGGCCCACGTCACCCTGGTCCTGTGTCCTCACAATCTGGCCTGTGGGAGACATATGTTGAGACAAACATCAGTGTGACTCAAAGCAGAGTGCCCCTGCCCCAGTGAGAGTGCCTGCCCACACAGCCATAACCAACCATCGCACAGCTGCACACACTGACACACCTATGCACAGCCACCCAAGCACACACACCCCTACAGAGAATATAGGTGCATAGATGGTACACTCACCTGGCCTAGGCACCATGCCCGCCTGAACGTGAACGCAGCCACGCCAGGTTTCGCCCTCCGGCGGAGGTCACTGTACCAGTGCCAGCACTGCTCAGCAGACCGGCCCGCCAGTGACCTCCACCAGGTCAGTGGCCACTTGCTGCCACACGTGGGTCTCGGCATGGTGAGGGGCCTCACCATACAGTGCCTCACAGTGGGGGCTCCACCAGGAGCCACCAGGTTGGCCACTTCAAGCTGGCTCCAGGACACTGCCCTCCTCAGCCATGGCACCAACTTTACAGCAGGCAATTGGCGCCCCGCCTGCGCTGTAACCCACGTGGAGTTGTTGCCGCGCACAGACACCACAGGTTCCAATCGCGCTGGTTCGGAACAGCGCCATCATTTACATGGCGCCGTCATCGACAGCGAATAGGGACGCATACGGCATGCCAACAGCGCCAGGGTCAGAGGGCATACACAAGGTCACGGCACGACGCAGGCACCGCACAGCGCACATGGGATGTATAGGCATCCTGCTGCGACTGCCAAGCTGAGCACCAGTGCCACAGTCAGACTATTGCGCGAGTAGTGCCACCAGCACCATATAGTGCCCAGTGCTGTAGCGCAACTGGTACAATGGCGGGCTATGGCCTGAATTGCCTATCACGCCAGCAGGTCTGCAGCGCGATAGACGCATCGCGTAAGCTGTCTGGGCATGTGTGCAATCGCGGTGTGTAGCACGCAGCCACAAACTCTGCGCCATTGGCTCAGCTGGACCTTCCGTATGGCGCGAAAAGCCGCAACACGCCGTATATATTCAACCGACATATGCAACTCATCCGATCAATATTCAAAAGGCGCAGTGGCACGATTAGCATGTTGGCTGAAAGTTGAGCCACACCTCATTTGCATGTGTTGCGCTATAAAAATGCGACTGTGGGTTGTGCTGGCCAGATTTGGTTACTGCAGGGAGAGGTGAGTTACATGCTGTGTGATGCCCAGGACAATGTCATGGGTGGAGGATGATAAAGGCTGAGGGGGCTGAGCATGAAAAGGGCACTTAGAAAGGGACAATGGGCACCCTTTCTATCAGTATCTGCCATGCGGAGAGGAAACGGGGGGGGCTTCTGCCCCCGGGCCGGCAGCTATGCTCATGGGGAAATGCTGTCGACTGCACAGTGACAGGTGTCCACTTCCACCCATACAGATCACCATGACTGACCAGAGCCAAGCTGAGGGTGTGGACGGCGGGTGTAGGAGGAGGCCGAACTTCACCACGGCAGAGACAGAGGCCCTCTTCCAGGCCTACCTGGAGGATGAGCCAACATTGAGTGGACGAAGGGGCACCCCTCAGGAGCGTGCAGCTGCATGGGAGGGGGTAGCTTGGGCCGTCAACCTGCACGGAAGCCACCAGCGCTCCATGCAGAATGCAGGAAGAAGATGGGACTGACCGCAGGAGGCTGAAGGAGAAGGTGGCAGCCTTCAGGGTGGCACGATGCTGGCACTGGTGGGCCCACCAGTGGTGTTGCAGCTGACCCTCACAGAGAGAGACACTGGTCGCGGCCATGCAGCCGAAAGTGCCATTGGGGCGTATCAGGCGGAGGATTCCAGACTGGTGGAAGCCCATCACTGCACGGGTATGACATGGTGATGTTGTTGGGGGCTGTTGTTCACATGCACTCACGTGTACTCTCTTTCTGTTACAGATCCTGTTCTGTCTGCAGGAGACAGTGGTGGTGGTGGGTCCAGACAGTGAGGCAGACCTGCTGGGCGTGGAGGAGGAGCATCCACCTCCGCCACCAGCCTGCAGGCACTGCGCAGCATGCACGCTGGGCCAACAACTCCAGTGTCAGTGATACGGGTGCAGGGTGCACAGCCTGTGTCACAGCAGTCTGGCAATGCGGTATGCCAACATGCTGTGCCTATGGCATGGCACGCACCTGCACCATTGATGATAGCAGGCCTGCAATGGGCAGTGATAGTGTGTGTCCCATGACGGACACATGGCAGGCCAGCACGTGCCCCTGGGCCTTCCTGGTTCACACCTGTACCAGCATGCTGGCACAGTCCCAGGCTGTGCCTGTCAGCACCGGGTGGGCAGCACCGTGGCTGTGCAGGTGTCTGCACTGTTGTCTTGCACGGAGGTGGAACAGGTGGACCTGGGGCTCCAGCAGTTGAGGGCGGCAGCAGCAGTTGCACACCAGGTCTGGGGGTACAGTGTCCAGCAGTGGCACATGTCACGCCCTCTGATCCGCCCATACCTGGTCCTGGTGAACAGCGCCCACCCTCAAGGGGTGCTGTGCACCAAGACAATCCACACCCTGGGGGTCACGATGCCATTGGGGCACAGTACCCATTGATGCGCACACCGCCTGCTGCAGGAGTCGGGTACAGCTGCAGGGCAGGTTGCAAGGTCCGTGGAGGCACTGTCGCGTTCCATGGAGTGGCATAGCAGGGAGTGTGCTTGGGACCGAGCCGAGCTGGTCCTTATGTGGACCGGATGTGACCGCTGCCATTGACAGGCTGACCCAGGCAGTGCCTGCTCTGTCGCAGACGCAGTGGCCAACTGTCAGGTGCCCCTGTACCAACACCCACACAGTGCGCTCTCCTCCCCTGTTCCAGTCGCGTGACTACCAGGCCTGTTTATGCTGGGTTCTGCTGTGGCATCCCGAGCACCCCTGGTGCAAGTTTGTTTGGCAGGATGCAGACCCCTGTGCGGGCAAGGTCGCGTTCACGCAGTGGGACCCCTGGTGGTGCACCAGCGCCACCCGATGTGGCCCCTTCTCAGCATGCCAGTGCTGCTGGGATACGGTGGGGCTGCCCATGCATCCGTGGTGGCCGTGGGACAGTGCTACCTGACTGAACTGTCTCCCAGTGCAGGCCCTGTCTGGTGCTGCCCTGTGTGCAATGTGTGTCATGGTGGGCAGTGCACTGCTGGGTGCTCTGCTCACCAAGCTGACACACGGACCACCTGCACACTCTCCCAACTGCTGTCCACAGGTGCGTGTGCATGATGATGCCTGCATTGCACTGTACACCAAGGCAGGTGCCCAGGTCCTGAGCACACGACGTGGACAGTCCAGGTGGTGGGGTGGTTGGTGGTGCTGTGCTGGCAATGTGCCTTCCGCAGTGCTGTGCTGCTGCCCATGTATGCTGCCTGGTGTGTGTGTGTCCATATGAGTGTTCCCCTCTCTGATGGTGTGTTGGTATGCCTGGAACCTTCAACTCCCCTGACCTTCATGCAGGTGTGTTCCCTGTGTGCCTGTGGTTTGCGCATGGACAGTGTTGCCTGCACATGTCCCCTTGACTTACCTGTGTTGGGCATAGTGCTCTTCTGCAATGGTGTCCCGGTGCAGCTGGGCCTGCCGGGTCAGTCGGGGGTCCCTCCGTCCTAGGGGGGGCTGCTCATCACCCACATCACCGGCGCCACTGGCGTCCCCATCGCTGTCCCCCTCTTGGACCTGTACGGCTATCCCATGGTCCTTGGCCATGTTGTGCCGGATGCAACAGGCCAGGAATATCCCACAGGCCTTTTGGGGGCTGTACTGTAGGTTCGCCCCGAGGTGTCCAGGCATTGAAGCGCGGCCTTGAGCATCCCAAACACCCGCCTATGATGTTACGATGTGCGTGATGTGCCTCATTGAAACCTAGCGCGCTTGGGGTCGGGGCGCGGTATGGTGTGAGCAGCCAGGTACGGGTGGGTATCCGCAGTCACCTGTGTGGAGATAGTGGAGATCAGTGTCATGTCAGGTCCATATTGCCCATATCCTTGTGTGCCACTACCATGGCACCTGTGTCATTCCCACTCTTGCACAGAGTTTGCATTCCATACATGTGTACTCACCCACTAGATGACCCGTGGGGATGTTCCCACTCTCGAATCGATGGCACAGTGCAGACTGGTGCCATATGAAGGCATCATGTGCTCTGCCAGAGTGTGTGGCACAGACATTGATAATGCACCCAGTGGCATCACACACCACCTGGCAGTTGACACTGGAAAAGCCCTTTCGGTTCCGATACGCCTGGCTGTCGGGGCCAGGTGGCGAGCGAATGGCCACATGGGTGCAGTCTATGGCCCCTGGCACGCCAGGCATATGTGCTACCCTGTGGAACTCCTGCATGTTTGTTGTACGCTCTGCCGCGGTGCTGGGGAAATGGATGTACTCCGCAGCATGAGGCAGCAGTGCGCTGAGGAATTGGGTGAGGATGCGTGACATGGCCGACTGTGTAATGCCTGTGGTGTCCCCTGTCAGCCTCTGGAAGGTGCCCGTGGTGAGCAGGCACATGCAGGCTGTCACCTTGGTCTCCACGGACAGAGCATGACTCCGTGAGGGTGCCTGCATCACATCACTGCACAGCTCGAGAGCCATCTCAGTATTTCTCTGTTCAGGTGGTACCGGCCACAATCTCGACATCTGTGTACAGCTCGAAGCTGATGCGGGCACGATACCGCCTGTCGGGGCATACCACTGACGGGCTCCTCCGCGGCCACGCCCCTGCAGCATGGTGTCTCACCCTCATTACAGCTTCCATGTGGAAGCTGACACTGTCCATCTTCCTGGCTTCTGCCCCCCTGGCTGCTGTTCCTGTGTTACCCCCGCTGCCCCCACTGCTGCCTCTACTGCACTGGGCACCCCCCACTGGCCTCTCTGTCCTGCTGGACCCACTGTCCCTCTCTGCCCTTCCAGCTCCTGCTCTCTCTCTCTCTCTCTGTCTCTCTCCCCAGTTTGCGGCCTGCTAGGTTCTTGCGCCCGCTTCCTTGGCCTTTTTATTTTGGCTCAAATCCGGTACACTGCGCAACTTCCGGCTCGCCTACCTTTAAGCATTGCGCAAGCGTTCGGATATCGCATTGTACTTTATGCATGGACCCGCTTCTTCGTTGCGATGCCTTCATTTCCATTGCGCTGTTGCTCAGCATGTTTTCAGTGGGCTAACTGGCCCTTCTGAATATTGCAGAATGGCATTT
The DNA here is from genome assembly GCA_016271365.2 of Neoceratodus forsteri. Classification (NCBI taxonomy): domain Eukaryota; kingdom Metazoa; phylum Chordata; order Ceratodontiformes; family Ceratodontidae; genus Neoceratodus; species Neoceratodus forsteri. Next base: position 817,044,871 of record CM057454.1, read on the forward strand.
TTGAGTTAATGACGCGCAACCCTGTTGCGCATGGCGCAACCCTTTTGAATATCTGGGCCACTATATTTTGTACTAATTTGAAACCCTTTGCTTATATAAATCTTTAAAAAGTTTAAATCATGAGTCTGAATTAGCAAATCTATATTGTTTAACCAATTTGATTGTTTACAACCCAGTATCTGCCATTTCTTTTTTTCTTTAAGACATAAAAATGATAACCGGTTTGCTTTCATTCTTGATAATTTGGTCCAATAAATGATTTTTTTGGCATCTATCAATGCTTTTGTATTTCACTTAAGAAATTACCCTGCATGGACATCTGGGGGTTACATGGCCAGGATTTCCTTTATAAACTTAGACTTCCCTGAGGGGCCTGGTGAGGAAACTTTACTCTTACTATTTTGGGCCATAGAAGATAACATTCTTCACGCTGTGAATCCCCCACCTCAGGAGTCAGTTGTTTCCGCTTTGCTGTTTTATTTATCTATAGTACATGATAGCATGTTTATTGTCATACTATGATTTTTGACAGGACCTTTTTCTGTGTGGACCATGGAAGAGTGCTTTTTCGAATTGGCTGAGAAGGGGTTACCCATTGATTTATTTTAAATTTGGAAGCAAGAAAAGGCACACTGAGCTGAGGCTCATTTCCAGTTGTGACCTAGGAGGATTGGGGGAAGGAACAATACAGGCAAAATCGGATAACATTACAGACATTAAAGAGCCATTGAAACCTCCATGAGAACTTTGAAAAACATAATATTCAGAGGCAAAGCATCTTGTATTACTCGTGAGCTCTGTATTTTTTCTTGCCATTATTTATTACTGAGGGCAAAAGTGTGAAAACTGGATGTCTGTTCCTTAAGGGTTCAGTAGCTTCTATTGCTCATTCCCAACATGGTGTTATAATACTCTACTTGTGACATCACAGTTATTCCCATGGAAACCAGTTGTGGTGTCACAACAGAGCATTATGATTTCAAGTAGGGAATAAGCTATAGAGGCATATGAAATCTATGTGATTATGATGCTGCTTTTGTGGGGACTTCCTCAGTAATCAATAAAATAAAGAAACCTACAGAAGGCAAGGCAAATTTTATTTTTCTGGCGCCCAATCCCAGAGGCTCTGGGCACCGTACAAAACAAGAAAATTTTATTTACAAATACATATATAAAAAAAATAATCCGCCATACAAATCCAATCACAATATATAAATAAACCCCTCTTTAGTTTAAAAAGGACTGATAATGATATCATACAGAATCTGAGAAGGCCTGTCTAAACAGATAAGACTTTAGGCAGGCCTTAAAAACCTCCACTGATGGGGCCTAACTCACCAATCATGGTAGAGAATTCCACATAGCAGGGCCAGTGACACTAAAAGCTCGATCACCGGCTGTTTTCAATCTTGTCCTGGGAATCACCAGGAGGCCCCTCGAGGAGGACCGGAGGGGATGAACCAAGGCAGAGGGTGTAAGAAGGTCAGCCAGGTAGCAAGGGCCCAGTCCATGTAGGGCCTTATAGGTGATCAAGCCCACCTTAAAAAGCACCCTCCATCGAACTGGCAGCCAGTGCAGTTCCCACAGCACTGGGGTGACATGACAGTATTTTGACTGACCAGTCAACCTGGCAGCTGCATTCTGCACTAGCTGCAGTCAATGGAGGGTGCCTCCAGAGACCTGAGATAGAGTGCATTATAGTAGTCAAGACTAGATGTTACAAATGCATGTACCAAGTTGGGGAGGTCCAGGGGAGGGATCAGGTGCTTAATCCTGGCGATGTTTCTCAGATGAAAAAAACTCACTTTGACAATGGCAGACATCTGATATTCCATCATCAAACCACTGTCAAACCTTACACCAAGATTCAGCACCTTGGAGGAAGCCATCAATGGGACAGACCCTAGGACAAGTCCAGAATCTGCCCCAGAGGGCAACCCCTCATGCCTCCTGTTCAACTCCACCACCAGTACCTCCAACTTATCAGGGTTCAGTCACAACCAGCTAGAGGCCATCCAGTCATTGTTCTCTGCCAGACAGTTGTTTATTACTTCCACCACATTGGATGTTCCAGGGGCAAAGGCTAAGTACAGCTGGGTATCATTGGCATAACAATGAAACCCCAAGCTGTACTTCCTAATGATCTCTCCCAGGGGCAGCATATACACAGCAAACAACATCGGTGACAACACCGAACCCTGAGGTACCCCACAAGACAGAAGGCTCAAAGATGACGAAAAATTCTCCATCAACACCCTCTGTCTTCTGTTTGTCAAAAAAGACTCAGACCAGCGAATGAGTGCCTGTAAGTCCACAGAAGTCCCTCAGGCAGTCAAGTAACACCCGATGGTCCACCATGTCAAAAGCTGAAGAGAGATCGAGTAGAATGAGAATTGTCCCGGCCCCTCGATCCCTCACCCAGAGGAGATCATTGTGCACCCGAACTAATGCGGTTTCTGTAGAACGTCCGGCATGAAAACCTGACTGGTGCGGCTCATAAATATCAAATGCCATGAGGTGATCTCCCAACTGTTGTGCCACAATCTTCTCCACAACCTTTCCTAAAAATGGAAGGTTGGAGACTGGCCAATAATTCTCCCTGATGTCAGGGTTCAATGATTACTTCTTCAGAAGAGGTCTCACCAGTGCCTCCTTCAAGGCATCTGGGATGACCCCCTCTTACAAGGAACACAGGACAATCAAGGTGAACACCGGACCAACAGTATTGACACATCCCACTAAGAAACGCATTGGCTCCGGGTCCAGTTAACAGTATAAGTGCTTCAGTTTTGAGTTCACCCCAATGACGTCAGCCAACTCCACTGGTTTAAACTCCTCCCAACCGGGAGGAGTGCTTTCTCAAAAATCCTGGTGACCACTGTTGGCCATAATATGGCCCACTGGCAGAACTCCTTTCCTGATGGCAGACACCCTGTCTGAGAAAAAACAAGCAAACTCATTGCACAAGGCTTCAGAAACTGCTATTTTTGGCTGTAGACAGGCAGGATGTAATAGCCTGTCCACAGTCCGAAAAAGCATCGCTGGTTGGATTATTCCAGCAGCAATCTCCCTGGACAGGAATACTGCCTTCTTACTGTTGATTGCCCCCTGGTACACACTATAGTGTGCATGCAGGGCCAGTTTGTCAGCCTCCAACCAGGACCTCTGCCAGCAGCTCTCCAACCTCTGACCCTTGACCTTCAGTGCCTTGAGCTTCAAACCATGGGAATCTCAAGTGAGAAGATCTGGGTCGTACACAGACCGGAGCAAGGGAGTTGAGTGCCTCAGTCACTGACCTGTTATTGGCATCAACTGCCTCACCCACACCTCCCCTATATGCACTGTCCACACTAGATAGGTTTGCCACCACCAAAAAACCCTCTGTGGTCAAACCCCTCAATGGGCAGTAGCTCACCATCTCTGCAGGGGGAGGGATCTCGGAGGGGACCCTGAGCAAGAACTCCACTGTGCAATGATCAGACCAAGTGACCCGATTAGTCCTGAGATTCTCAACCTCAAGTCCCAGTGAGAAGACCAGGTCCAACATGTGGCCACCCTGGTGGGTCATAGTGATAACTGCTTGCGACAGGCCCAGTGATGTCATCAGCTGAAGGAGGTGATAGCCCAACCTGGATGACTCGTCGTCAGCCCAGATATTGAAGTCCTCCAGAACTAAACATCTGGAGGACTCCAATGTTCACTGACCACCCACTTCCTGTAGGAACTCTCCAACCACCCCAGAAGGGTGGTATATCAAGTGAATCCTGCAGCCTGCACCTGGACCTCCACAAATGGCCACACATTCAAACAAACCCAGTGTTCTTACTGATTGCATGGCGAAGCCTAGCTCAGCTCTAAAACAGATAGCTACTCCTCCACCCCTGCATTCCACTCTGGGGCAGTGCACAACAGAATAACCTGGGGGATGGCAGCCTCTAGCACTGGCCCAGCATCATCCCTCAACCAGGTTTCCATAATGCAAGCCAAATCGACCGATGAAATCAGAACTGCAATAATTGCAGTCTTCTTACTGATTGACCTGGCATTGCATACCACCACTCTCAGTAGATTGGTGGACAGTGCAGCCCTTTTAGCTACCTGCCCACTTGATCTAATGGGAACCCTGGAAACAGGTATTAGCTCTGTCTGGCATCTCTCCAAACACTGTCGCATCCCAGGGTACCTTCTGCACCCAACCTACACCTCTATCCTGTTCCCCTCATCCATGTGTGGGGTCCCCTGCCAGCTTCTGCCCATACATCTCCTTCCAATTCCTACCTCCCAAGCAATGGTGAGCTGTAGTGCCCAATACTGGAAGGGTGATAAAGGACCACAGGTCATAAAGCTGGGACACCCCGTACATGATTCTAGCCTGCCCCAATTTTCCAGACACCCCCCGACACATTTATCTGTCCTGGCACAAAAATATTCCCCCCTTACTCAACCACTCATACACTAACTCTTCCCTAAAACATATACCCTCCTAACATCTAACCCCCTTCAACAACCCAATTCACCACAGCCAAAAAGGAAAAAACCCTCAAAAAACAAAACCAGTCCCCCCACCCCATATATAAACATAAATGACAAATAAGAAAACCTAATGAAGTATAAAACTATCTAAATCAGCCAATCCACAAAGGATTTAGCCCAAGAACAATCGTACAGTTCTGCAGCAAACAGTCAATCCAGTCCTAGCAAAAAATTGGTAATAGTCACTTCATACCAGCTATTATCCACAGTTCTGATATGGCAATTTCATTCTCACCAGTTCTTTAGGGAGCAGATATTCACTGCAAACAAAAAATCACAAAACAGTTCCAAATCTCACATTCCCGACTTCGCTCCTCCATACAGTTAATCCATCATAACAGTTCCACATAAGGAGCTCAGCCCACCAGCATAGAGACCCACCTTCTCCAGCCCAGGATCTGCCACAGAAATTCTTATGCTCTTTGCAGTGGGAGACAGGTTAGGTTCTCCTGAGAGGCAGTGGAGCTCCCTCCTCCTGCCCACCAGTTACCCGCACCGCTCAACCACTTTCCAAGCACCGCAGATCCCCTAAGCTCACAAGGTGGCCTCCATCATAGTCAGTCCAGAATTCTGCCTGCTCACCTCACACTCTCTTCTCAGAACTTCCTTCCAGCTGGTCCCATCCTACACAATGACCAACAACTTCCTGCAAATCGGTCTGACTGGGCTCTCACCCAAGCCGGAATCTGCCACTCCGTCTGTAGTTCCTCCACACTATTCCAAATCTTCTCGGAGCTCCTCAATCACACTCTGGTACTCTGGATCTCCTCAGGCCAAAATAGAGGTAAGCAGCTCCTTACAATATATTGTCTTCATAGGGCTTTTCCAAGAGTATTCCCCGGACGTCCTGAAAACAACCTAAGTCAATGGGGGCAGGGAATTCAACTCTCCTGCTCTTAATCTAAAAAATGAGAAAACTACCTCCTCACTCAAACTCACTAAAACATCCATTTCTAAAACTAGTAACCCCTACTCCTAATGCCTCACCTTATTGAAGATAAATCTAGTCCACTCTCCTAAAAAGTTCAGATAAAACAGCTCTAAGAGAAAATGCTAAGCTCAGTAAGAGCCTCCGCAAGCAGCAGCCCAGTGTGGCTGCCATATTTTATCCAGGTAAAATGAAATACAAGCTAAATTGTGTCTAAATGTGATGCTTTTCAAAGTTTTCTAAGAGGTGTCAGCAGCTCTAACAATGCTGCACAGAGCAGTTATACACGAAGGCACAACTACAACAGAACATATTGAAGAGAAGACTCAATGCAGTTAGGCTGGACTAGCAGTCGAGTTAGGGAGCCTTATGGCCGGTGCAAGGAGCAGCAGGAGAGAGTCTTAGCAGATGCTTGAAGGCAGGGAGAGAGGTGTCTTGCCAAAGGGTAGGTTAGAGTAGATTCCAGAGGGAGGGGACTTGATAGGAGAAGGTAGATTGACCTTTGGATGAGTGAGGGTGGGGAAGGGAGAAGGAATGGTATTGCCTGGAGTGAAGCAGATAGGAAGAGGGACAGGCAGGGGACAAGAGTGGGGAGAGATAAGATGAGAGAGCACCAAAGCAGTTCTTGGCAATTAATAAGGAATGGGTCTGTGATGGTGGTAGAGTGGAGGGATTGACAGAGAGGAATAGAGAAAGCCAGTGGTGTGTGCAGAACAATGAACTTGTGGTGAAACAGCAGAAGGCATGAAAGGTGTATAATCTGGCCAGGGAGGAGGCGGGAGCAGTGCCACAGATGGTGTCTGCATAGACGAGCACATGGAGGATAGTTTTGATTACCAGCTCTTGCCGAACAGAAGAGGATCACAGTCCTTGTTATGGTATATAACTCAAACCTTTGGGTGGAGTTTGGAGTACACAGAGTCTATATGAATGGAGAAGTCCAGTTTGTTGTCAAGCCAGTCCCTGAGGTATTTGAATGCTGGCACCAAATTGAGGGTAGAGCCATACAGGGAGACGAATGCAGGAGGGGTCAGGAGCTTTGCCAGTTTTTGTCTTGTCCCAAAGGTTATTGTGATTTTTTTTTTTTTTGGTGTTGATTGTCATTTGGTTGGCCTGAAACCAGTTTAGCACACTGCTAAACTCATGCTAGTGAGGTACCTCTACATTGGGAGTTGAGGGATCAGAGGTGTAAATGATCGTATCATCAGCATACATGTGGAGTTGTGAGTTTGAACAGACAGAGAGGAGGTCATTGATAATGAGGGAGAAAAGGATAAAGCCCAGGACAGAGCCTTGAGGGATCCCAGCAAGGATGGGGAGAGGGGAAGAAAGTGTGGAGCCCATCTGAACTGAATGATGCCTGTTCTTGAGGTAGGAGCTGAACCAGTTCACTATTGGTGCAGCCAGGCAAACTGAGTGCAACTTATTTAGTATGAGTAAATGGGACATTGAATCAAAAGCCTTCACCAGATCAATGAAGATGGCAGCAGTGATGTGCCCTGGATCCATCCCTGAGAGGATGGGGTCTGTGGCAAGCAATAATGAGGACATGGTTGAGTGACCCCTTGTGAAGCCAGCATGGACAGGGGAAAGGATATCAAAGGCAATGAAGAACTGAGCAAACCTAGTATAGACTAGGGATTACTGGAGTTTGGGAAGGGGGGAGGGAAATTGGACTGTAATTCCCAGTGGAGGCCGGGTGCCCGCCTTTGTGGAAGGGCAGGGTCTTGGCCACTTTCCAGGCCTGAGGGACCTTGCCAGAGGAGAACAACAGATTCAAGAAGTGCAGAAGGGGGAGGGCAATGGCTGGGGTTGAGATTCAGAGGAGCTTCGGGGCGATGCCATCCAGGCTACTCTTGCCAGGGTTAAGGGACATGAGTGTTAAATAGACTTCATGCTGGGGGAAGTGGTAACCATTTGGGGAGGTTGGAGTGGGGTGGTCAGGACAAAAAGGGGTGGTCAGGGAGAACACCAGTGATAAAGAAGTTGTTGAAGGTGTCCATGAAGGACTTGGGTCTGAGACCAATGAGACATCCACTGAGAGGATGGGGGAGGTCCGAGACCAATGAGATGTCCACTGAGAGGATGGGGGGCTGCCTGAGCAGTGGTGAAGAAGAGAGTGGATTATCTTCCAGAAACTAGAGGGGTTGCTGAGGTTGGAGCAAAAAGGGGTGGTCAGGGAGAACACCAGTGATAAAGAAGTTGTTGAAGGTGTCCATGAAGGACTTGGGTCTGAGACCAATGAGACATCCACTGAGAGGATGGGGGAGGTCCGAGACCAATGAGATGTCCACTGAGAGGATGGGGGGCTGCCTGAGCAGTGGTGAAGAAGAGAGTGGATTATCTTCCAGAAACCAGAGGGGTTGCTGAGGTTGGAGCACAGGTGGTCTTTGAAATAGGCTGCCTTTACTGCATGAATAGTTTTTGTACATGTGTTTCTTAGAGCCCTGTACACTTGGTGATTGGCCAAGGTCTGAGAGGATTTAAAGAGGACCCAGGCCTGATTACAAAACTTGCACTGGGCTTTTAGGTTTGCAGTGATCCAAGGTTGATGGATACGTTTAACCCTAGATTTTATTGGGGGGGGGATGTGTGAGTTCCAGACTCTGGTGATGGTGCTTATGAAGAGGTCTAGGGCAGAGCCAACTTTGGTAGCAGACAGCACAAGAGACCAGTTGGAGTACAGGTCTTGTAGCAGGGCATTGGTGTCGACAGCCCTGAGGGAGTGGTACGAAATATATTTAGGGACCGAGATGGTGGGGCACATCTTCCTGACAGCAGGTCAGGCAGTGGTCACTGAGAACATCGGGGAGGGTACCTGCTCCAATGATGCAGTGGGCTGAGAGGATAGCACCCTGTCTATCAGGAAGTGGTTTTGAAAGCGAGGGTTTAGTTGGGTTGCTTCTTTTATGAGCTGAGTTAGGTTCCATTACTTTTTTTCTTATTCTGTAAGTCATGTCACTGCAGACTACTAAGTGCTTATCTTTTAATGTAAATGGTATGATTCAAAGTCCTGTGAAAAGGTACGGAACTATGAAGCAGGTACAACAATTAAAAGCCTCTTATCATGCTGCAAGAGTGCTCTGGAGCACTACATGCTCTAAACATTTTGTTATTTGAGCAGTGTTTATGCATTCTCCTCTCATCCCTCTGGTATGCAGGTAATGGCCACTGTTGGCATAAAAATATATCTTTTGAGGAGAACAGAGAACAGAACAGTTCATTTTGTAACCTTGGTTGATATTTTCCTAGATTAGAAAATCACATTCTTTAATACTTACAGTATGCTCCACTTGGTAATACCAAACAATTTTTAAGACCCTCGTTTAACAAATTTTTTAGTACAAGGAAGGGATTTTGATTTTGGATAGGGATTTGAACCTCACATTTAATCATTCCCTGGACAGCAGTAGCACCCCTTAGAAAACACTGTCTCTAGTAGTTAAAGCATTAAAAATCTGAGCTCTTCGGTGGGACTGCTGGACATCTGGAGATACTTATATTAAAAGACTCAAAACCATTCTTTTTTCTGTGCTACTCAAGACTTACTTTGGAATAGATTGTGTTCAGAGGTAGGTGAAGTGACAAAAATTCACTACGTGGACTAATTTCTGAATCTCACCCATTACGCATATCGTAATGCAAGTGTTGCCTGTGGAAAGGTGAAATTTCACCTTGTAAGGTTAAATTTCACTTTCTAAGGTGAAATTCAGCTTTTAGAGGTGAATCACATTCAAAGACAAATTTTTGCCTTCCACAGGTGAAATTTTGCCTTGGCGAAATCGGGCTAAAAACAGGAGAAATTAGATTGCTCCATGCAGCAAAATCGCCCACTTTGTCACAACTTCACCAGTGAATTTTAAATTAGCTGCATCTCTAATTGTGTTTTGTAGCAAATAATGGAAGTTCATTGACTGCAAGCAGTGGAGTTGGTAATATTAATATATCGAATGTTGCCCCTATTACTATTCAGCTACACCTAGGAGCTGTTAAAAAGAAGTAATTTTGGAGGTTTCATAGTTCCTTACATTTGGATAACTTTTTGATCTACAAGGTAAGGAGTTGCTTCTTGTGAACATTGCTCAAACTACGCATGACAAAAAAAATGGAGACCCTTCTGCTTTGCTAATGTTGAACAAAGAGTGCACTTGGGAGGCAATGCTCTATTTCCCATATATAATATACTTTTTCTAGGATATGTCTCACTCTTTCACTGAGGAATGACTTGAGAGGCAGAGAAAAATATCAAGGCATCATGTTTAGGTCCCTCACAGCCCAATAGGCAAGGCAAGGCAAATTGTATTTCTATGGCACCCAAACCCAAAGGCTCTGGGTGCCCAACAATAAAAAACAATGATACAAGCAACAGTCAACTTAAAACATAGCAAAAAGGCACAATATTCACAGCGATCTTTAAAACACTAAAATAATTCAGCAAAATTTAAGTAAAAAAATTCATAAGTTTGGACAGATTATACCAGATCTTCCAGAAAGGCAAGATGGAAAAAAGTGGCTTTTAAGTTTCTGCTTAAACACCTTAACCAATGGGGCCTCCTGGACAATAGTTGGAAGGGAGTTCCACAGGGTCGGCCCTGCGACACTAAATGCACAGTTGCTAGAGGTCTTGAGCCAAACCCTGAGAATGTCCAGGAGGCTCCTCGTTGATGAGCAGAGTGGGCAGACCGAAGTGACAGGTGATAGGAGCTCAGACAGGTAGCCAGGACCAAGTCCATATAGGGCCTTGTAGGTGAGCAAGCCCACCTTGAAGAGGACCCTCCACCTGATTGACAGCCAGTGCAGGGTCCGCCGGACCAGGGTTACATGACTGAACCCGGACAGGCCAGTCAGGAACCGGGCTGCCACATTCTTCACAAGCTGTAACTGGCAGAGGGTCTCTCCAGTGACCCTGAAGTAAAGACAGTTACAGTAGTGGAGCCTGGAGGCAATGAAGGCATGTACTAGTGTTAGTAAGTCTACAGGCAGAATGAGGCTCTTGAGCCTGGTGATATTCCTCAAGTGGTAAAAAACACTTTTTACAACAGATGACACCTGAGCAACAAGAGTCCATCTACTGTCCAAGATCATGCCAAGATCTCTCACCCACAGGGAAGCCATCAATGGAGTGGACCCCAGGAACAATCCTGTGCTCATTCTGGAGGCAATCCCATCACGCCCACTACCAGATTCTGTTACCAGCATGTCTGTCTTGTCCAGGTTCAGTTGCAACCAGCTGGAGGACATCCAGTCATTGATTTTGGCCAGACAGTTGTTTAACACACCCCTTGCATTGCATATTCCAGAGGCAAAGAACAAATATAGTTGAGTATCAATTGCATAGCAGTGAAACCCACACTGTATTGCTGAATGATCTCACCCAGGGGCAGCATATATACTGTGAATAACATTGGTGACAAAATCGAACCCTGTGGTACTCCACATGACAGGGGCATTGGGAAGGAGGAGAAATTCCCCATCACAACCCACTGCACCTTATCAGAAAGATAGGACTCAAACCAGTCGATGACAGTACTGGCGAGTCCACAGTACTAACACAGATGATTGAGAAGTGCAATGTAATCCACAGAATCAAATACTGATGAGAGGTCAAGGAGAACAATAATTTCTTGTCTCCTCTATCTCAGGCCCTTAGGAGGTCATTATGCACTTAACTAATGCCATTTCAGTGCTGTGTCTGGCCCAAAAACCCAAATGGAATGGCTCATAGATGTCAAAGGACATAAGGTGCTTTTCAAGCTGTTGTGCCACAAGTTTCTCAATAACCTTGCTCAAAAATGTCAGGTTGGAGATAGGATGGTTATTCACCAGGACATCAGGGTTGAGAGATGGTTTCTTCAAGAGGGATCTCACCAGGGCCTTTTTCAGGTCCTCTGGGAAGACTCCCTCAGACATCGAGCACCAGACAATCCCTGCAAACACTGGGCCAACAGCCCCAGCACATCTCATCCAGAAAAGGGTTGGGGCTGGGTGCAGTTCACAATATGTGTGATTTAGCTCTGATAGCACCTCTGTAACCTCAGCTACCTCCACCAGACTAAACTCCTTCCAGACAGACTGCCACCATTCCTCCCAGCATGACCATTGTGAGGCAAAACTTGCCTCACTGATGGAATCACTGACCGAGTAGAAGACACCCTGCTATAGAAGAACAGAGCAAACTCCTCACATAAAGTGGATGAAAAGGCTTTTTTTGGCTGCATACAGACTGGGTGAAGTAGTCTGTCAACAGTCCAAAAAAAAACTGAGATGGTCTGTTCCTCCCTGCAGCAATTTTCCTGGACAGGAATTCTACCTTCTTATAGGTAATTGCCCACTGGTACTCATTGTAATGAGCTTTCAGGGCCAGTTTGTCCTTCTTAGACCAGGTCTTCCACCAGCAACACTCCAACTTCTGACCCCTGATCATCACCTTGAGATCCTCATCAAACCAAGGAGATCTCATGTGAGAGGATCTGGGTTGTATACGGTCCGGTGTGAGGGAGTCAAGTGCTTCGCATACCACCCTATTATAGGTAGCCACCACCTCACCGACTCCCTCCGCACATGCAGTCTCCACCCTAGATAAGTCAGACACCACCAGCAGTCCTTCTGGGGACAAACACCTTAAAGGGTGATAGCTGCCCATCTCCACAGGAAAGGGACTTTCAGGGGGGGCCCCCAAACATGAATCCCACCATACAGTGATCGGATCAACTGACCCAATACATCTTGAGTCCCTCAACCCCAAGACCCAGCTGAAACACCAGGTCGAGCATGTGGTCACCATGATGTGTCTCAGAGGTAACCACCTGTGCTATGCCCAGTGATGATATCAGCTGGAGGAGGACGTAACCAAATTTTGAGGATTCATCATCAACCCAGGCATTGACGTTCCCCAGGATTAAACATCTGGGGACTCCAATACTTGATCAACGATGAAGTCCGCAACCTCCTGCAGGAAATAATCACATTCTAGTATTGTCTTATTCACAAATTCTTACCAAGGAAAATAATTCTTCCATTTCTTTAAACTACTCACCCCACACAATGTTCCAGCAATTTAAAACTTTTTTTAATTTAATTTATCCCATTCTTAGAAATGTCATGACAGTTCATGGTGACCATCCATGTAAAGCTTGAGTAGGCAACATCACTCCTGCTTGAAGAAACAACCTTGTTATACTGTTTCTTGTGGTTTTGTTTATTGATCAGGGTAGATATGCTTTATATGGGTGGTCTCTGTGAATTATCATTGAATTTATAAAATGGAACAAATGAGATAAAAAAAATTTGAACCTTGTCTGAGGGTGAGTAAATACAAGTTTAGTTTAGTTTTTGTTGACCCAGAAAGGAGAGCTTGGAAGCTCTGCCTATATTTCTTTTTTTTGCAGGGGGGGAGATACAGATGCAAACCAACATATTGAATCAGACTAAACAGTTGGTGGTATTTTTCAGTGAAAAGGGAAAAATTGAACAGGACACTGGGGAAGTTATACTACTCTTTTAAAATCTGAGATTAATTAATATTTATGACCACAAAAAAATCTTGCCAGGGTAAACAAATGTTATCAAATTCCGCTATACCTCTTTATGGCCAGTGCCAGGGCTAAGACCAGGGCACAGTTTTAGTTCCTATAGAGCATTGATTTATCTGTTCACTTCATTATGCTCCTTGTTCTTCTTATGCACCTTCTTCTATTGCATTTATTTCCTGCAACTCACCCCACCCCCTCTACCCTTCTTACTCTCCTTTTCTCTCCTCCTCCCCCACTTCTCTGTCCACCCTGATCTCCTGCCATCACTTTCCCTTAACCTGGAGTTTCTTCTCTGATCTATCCTGTACCATTCCTATCCCCCACTTCCTCTGTCTCCTAGCTGGTCTAGGGGACATAAGTCTTTCCATATCCTGTATATATTTACCCTGCTTCTCATTCTTGCACATGATATGGAAGTCAACCCTGGCCCTTCAACCCTAACTCCCTCTATCACTAAAAGACAGTGTTTTTCACCTTAATGCTAGAAGCCTTCTCCTAAACTGGACCTTCTTATGGTGTGGGTTTCCCATAATGCTCCTGACATCCTCTATACTAATGAAACTTGGCTGTCCTCCAGACTTCCTGATTTTAGCTTGGCACTTCCTAACTACTGCCTTTTTAGACAGGACAGTGGCAAGCATGGAGGAGAAGCCCTCTATGTGCACCACAGCATCTCCTGTATCATCACTCTCAGGGAGGCCTTACCCTCCTCTCATGAATCTCTTCTCATCAAAATCTCCTTCCCCTCCACTCTACCAATATTCATTGGTGTTTTTTATGCATCTCCTAGAACCACTGCTTCCTCACTACTTGACCCACTCTGTCATTATCACTCACTCCTTTTCCAGTGAACTAATCCTCCTTGGAGACTTTAATATCAAACTGGCTTTCCCCTGCCTCCAGGTATACCTCCCTTAGAATTGAGTCCCTAAATCTCACAAAACTCATCACTGATCCTACCATCTAAATCCACACTCTAAACCACACCCTCCAGGACTGGGTTCTCCCCACACCCACACCACATCATTGTGTTAGGTATATTAGGAGACCCTTTTAGTGACTATTGTATGATGACTGTATCAGGAAAGTCCATTGCTATCAATCCTCACCCCCAAGTATAGCTGGTCTAAGTCCTTATGGTCATTAAACAGAGGCTCTACTGAGTGACCTGGATGCAACAGATTGGCTCCCTGTGCTCACTGCTCCTGATATAGATATTACCCTTTCACTCTTCAACTTGATCTAACTTCTGTCTAGGATAAACATGCCCTTGTCTGGAAGTCCAGGGTTAAGCCTTCACACCACATTTAGATCTGACCTCATTGATTTGTGCAGGACCTATGATCAAGCCTGGACTCAGTTCAAATTCTCCTGCTCACTATCTGACCGTCACTCCTACAGAGTGCTTAGAAACTCATGCACAAAGGCCATTCATACCACTAAATCCCTATACTTCAAGCTCAAACTCCAGTGCAATCTTAACTACCCCATCAAGTTTTGTAAGGTGATCCACTCTCTTTTGATCCCCTGATCCAATCTGCATCTCCAGTCTTTATAGTAAACAGTACTCTAGTCTCGGACCTTTCATCTATTGCTTCTCAACCCAATGTTGTATCACTTGTGCTTGCCCCTCTTCTCCCTCTCCTAGCTCATCCCTCCTCTCCTCCCATTGTCTCCACACCCCACTCAGTCTTTCTCCTGCAAGGAGTTTCTTTCCCTCCAGTAACTGTTCAGGAAACCCTTCATGCTCTCATTTCACTCAGTCATTTCAAATCTAGTCCTGATAGCCTAGAGCCCAAACTCCTCCAACTCACAGCTCCTGCTATTGCCTACTCCCTCACTCACCTTCTTAACCACTTATTTACCTTATGCACTGTACCTCAGGCTTGGAAGCTGGCCAGTGTTCTTCCCCTCTACAAAGCTGGTGATTCCACCTCCTCTGGTAACTACTGTCCTACTTCTATGATCCCGTCTTCTGAAAAGTTGCATGATAAATTGGTCAACTCATGACTGTTTGACTTCCTACACTCCTTCAGCTTCTTTTCCCCTTTTCAGTCTGGTTTTTGGAAGCACAATTCCACCGTCTCCCCCCTCCTACATATAACTGACTCCATTCTCTCTGGGATGGATCATGGGCACATCAAAGTGAACATTTTCATCAGTCTGGCCAAAGTCTTTGATTTGGTAGCCTATCAGCTTCTCCTGGATAAACTGAATTCTACTGGTCTTTCCGAGTCTGTTGTCGAATGGTTCCAATCGTACCTCTCAGGTCGTCAGCAGTCTGGTACCTCTCCCTCCTCTTCCCTTGCCAGAGTGGACTCCCTCTACAATGCTTTGTGTAGTATTGCCACAAACCCACCCTTTTATACCCATCATTGCTTACACTATACCTCCATCCCTCTTCTTCCCTCCCATTGCCTGCATCACTGTGCTTCTTTCATTGCTAAATATTGGTTTGAGGCATTGCCCTCAAATATCAACTCTCATCACTCCCATCCCATCTGTTGCCTACTCCCTTCATTACTGGGATCCCTGCACTTTCTACCCTACCCTCGCTTCTCTGCTGGGCAGTCATCCTTCTCCTATCATGTCCCCTCCCTCTAGATCCTCCTCCCTTCTGTGATCAGTCTCTCATCCTTCCCAACTTCCCATAAGCATCAGCTTAAACTCCTCCCTACTTCCTGCATCTGTCAGCTCCCGATTTGACCTACCTTTCCCACCTCTCTCCCTTGGTTTTAGCCACCCACTTAAGTAAGCTTTAAGACTTCCATTTTCTATGCTATAATGTTTCTATCTGTTGATAGATTTTGTTGAGTGTATCATTTTCCAGATAAATGTTTCTTGGAATATTGCACTCTTGCCATGTGGTACTACTATTTTTGCACCTTATTTATATGTAAACATCTATTCCACTGTATGTACTCAAGGTTTTCCTCTCTATCTTCCCCGGGTCACACCTGAAAACAAGCCTTCACTCAATGTGCCTTTCAGGGTTATCAATTTTTAAATAAATAAAAATAAATAAATAATTAAATGTTCTAGAGAGTGACTAATTATATTTTATTCCTGTCAGATAGAAGTGGTAAAATTGAAAATCATGTAATGATTCTAACTTTCTGAATACTTTGTGTAGGTCAGCTAAGCTTCAAGATTGGTTAACTGCTAATGGCATGCCTCACGATGATACTTTTTGTTATTTTTTTGAAAAAGGTGCTTTGTCATCTCGAATAAATTATTTTTTATTTCTGATTGTTACCATGTGCTGGGCAGGCCACAATACCTATTGAAACAACTGATCATGTCTTGCAGTCATTCAGATAGGCACACCAGATAACCTACTTAAAGGTTCAGGAGTATGGAGATTGATCACATCATTGCTTAAAGATACTGTACATTTTTGATACAGGGAGTTAAGTCTCTTCCAGTAGCTAGAAAGTTTGTGTTGGATATGTATATGATGGTCTCATTTGGTGGCTGGACACTAAACAAGATTTGAGATCCTTCTCTCAAAAAATGTGAGAAAAGCTAAGAATTTGGATTATTTAAAATATTTAAAACTGAGAAAACTACAGATTACTGTTTCTTGCCAAATAAACCAGTAATGATTATGTTAACCAAATTAACAAAATAAAGTCAGATACAAAGCAATTTCAATATGACCTCACTTTTTGCTTAATAAAAATATAGGACGCAGGGTAAAGCACAACACGTAAACCCTTATGAGAGCTGCAAAGATAGAGTGGAGAAAAAATACATTGCTTAACTGGTAGGATAGCAAGGGAATTTACAAGGTGACAGTGTTTTCATAGATAATATTGTGTCTCACTATACTCAGGGTCGGCTGGGTCACAAGCCATTTGGTTTGCAACTCTGAGTCTTTTCATGATTATGGATTCCACAACCTTCAGTAGTAGAACTGGAAAGACTATGTGCTCCTCTGACTAAGGAAGAAGTCCTTTATGTTGTGAAGTCAGTCCAAACAGGGGCAGCAACTGGTCCCGATGGATTGTTCAGTGAAGTGTATTCACTAATTGTTGAGTTTCTGATTGGTGAATTAATGCATATGTGTATTTATGTCTTAAGTCAGGATGACCTACTACAAGAAGTTTCAGAAAGCCTTCTTATCTATTTGTGTAAGAAAGGTTAAAAAAAATGATTAGAAAAATTGGCATTTGATTAGCTTAATAAATACTGATTGGAAGACAGTCAAAATTTTAGGGGCTTATTTGAATTATGCTGCCAAATCTTTAAACTCCACCTCTTAAACATGTGCTGTGTCTAGTCATTCCATACAAGATAACTTATTGCTTAGAGATTTCTTTTACAGTAAAAAACACATGGTTGTCTCCTAAGTTTGGATCAGGAAAAAACATTTGATAGTGTACTGTACCTCATGATTATTTCTTGTTTAAAAATATAGTATCCCTGACTCCTTTATTAAATGCATTTATGTATTTAGTAAATTTTGGTGACTGAGTAAACCCACTGGGCCAATAGGAGTCCCTTTTTCAGGGACAAGCCAGAATTAGAGCTACTTAACAGTACAATGATCAGCTGATTACAGAGAAACATTTGTTGGACACTTTATAGTACAACGAACAATTGATTACAGAGAAAAATTGATTGGGTGACCTACATACATTAATTTATACGATTACAACAATGCACCATAACATATATTAAGCATGATTATACAGTAAAAGTTAGGTTTAGTTACATATATCATCACTGTATGGCAATTAGAAACTTAGCTGGACTGCCTGGTGCCCTACAGAGATCAACATTATTAAAATGGTATCACTATATTACAGGCCAGCATCTCAGATATTCTGAGGGAGCCTGTCAATGGTAGCAATTGCAAAGGCTAAGCTCTAACAGATACACCTTAAGACCTTTCTTTAAGCCCCAGAGTGATGCACATTCTTGTAAACTGCTAGGAAGGTCATTCCAAATTATCAGGATTGTGGCTGCAAATGACATTTTACCTGTCATAGTCCTGAATTTAGGGACATGAAGGAGTGACTGGCATGAGGATCTGAGAGGCCACCTTCCAGGCTTAAACGTTAATGCATCTTTAAGACTAGGAGGAGCTTTGTTACTCCTCAGTTTAAAGGCCAGGCATAGGAGAAATCCAACCTTCTGCTGCTAGAAGGCCATTTAGGGGACTGAAGCACTCTGCACTGATGTTCCTTGGGAGAGGCCCCTACTGCAAAATGACCTACACAAGGATAAAATGTTTTAAGCTTTTCTAATTCAGAGCATATAACACAGTGGATAATTGGAGAG
This sequence comes from Neoceratodus forsteri, assembly GCA_016271365.2. Lineage (NCBI taxonomy): Eukaryota > Metazoa > Chordata > Ceratodontiformes > Ceratodontidae > Neoceratodus > Neoceratodus forsteri. The sequence goes on from CM057454.1 coordinate 817,063,150, forward strand.
CCATAGAGGATGGGCAGAAGAGTGGAGTTTGCAATGCGTAAGAGCAACTCATTGGTCACATTTTTTGATTGGGGCCAAGGTCTCTGGATGGTGGTTTTCCGGTTAATATCTGGTACATGGACTTCAGCAAGGCATTTAATTCTGCTGCAGGGGAGACTGCTCAGCAAGCTGAGGAACCTGGGGTGGGGTAAAGTTGGTGAAGTGGATTGGAAACTGGCCAAGCAACAGACAACAGCGGGTGGTGGGGGGAGCTTTAGACACCCAAAAGAGTCATTAGTGGGGTCCCACAAGGATCTGTACTGGGTCCACTGTTATTTAACTCTTTCATTGAGGACATTGTGGAGGGAGTAATGAGCGAAATGAGCCTGTTCACTGATGACTCCAAACTGGGAGCAATAGTGGACAGTCAGGAGGAGTGGTGGACTCTCCAGGAAAACCTGGAAAGACTTGAACAGTGAAGCAAAGTCCAAGATGCTGCACTCAAAACAAAAAAAGAATACACAGCGTTGTGCAATTTAAATGTCTGTGTAATGCCCGTTTATTCTGGACAGCATTACAACTTAAATTCACTAAGCAAACCATGGCCCAGTGCTTCGCCTCTCTCCAAGGCTTCAAAGGGGCTAATGAGGTATACAGTTCCACCTGTTTTAAACTCCCTCATGTGTGAAGTCTTTCATTATTGCCTCCCATTTCATTGGTTAATACTTCATTCAAAAATTAAAACACATTTCTATTAACTTGAACTTCACAAACAAACAATGAGTATATAAATCAATTTTAGTGTTAACTACATAAGCAAGTGAGAGTAGGCACAACAGTCATATATAATGTACTTATTCAAAGGCATGTGCCCAAAATGGTGCATGCTTGCATGCACATTGATACATACTTCTATATCAAGATCCTTATTTATTCTGACTTAGCATAGTATATTCTTTCAGGATCACATCTATAGATAGTAAAATATAAACTAATTAATAATATTGAATCAATCACACAAACCAAAAGGCCTAGAAGAATTCCAAGCTCTATTAGTAAGAATGCCAACACCACAGAAAATACATTTTCCATTTACAGACTTTGCTATCAGCATTTGTTTATTAGAAAAATACTGAAGGAATTTTCTTGGATTATTATAGTAGTGTATAATCATTTGGAATTCATTTAACATATAAACACATGAAGTTTCTTCCTCTTGTTCCTTAAAATGTCATTCACAGTATATCACATTGCATTATTGCTTAAAAAGTATAACTGCTCATCACAAGTATGAGAAAAAGTGCTGAAAAATAGTGCAGAAAAAAAGCTTTTGAAGTAAATATGTGCTTAGAATAAAATATTCCTTTGGGGGCGAAAGATTTTTCATAGCATTTTTCAAAGGAAGTAGCAAAATGTAATCACCAGCAGCACTCTATTTAGAGAACAATTTTTGGCAAAGTACATAAAAGCATTGATCAGACAATATTAAGGATCTTTGGAGAACCTTTATAATATGGGTCAAGATTTTTCTGAGTCCTGATTGGCTGAGAGGCACCTTTGCCCGTGTCCTTATCAGAACATATTGTGACAACCGGCACCTCTTCAGCCAGTCAGGACATTTCACAATACAAATCACTATGCAGCGTGCCAGTGTCTCTAAACTGGACCTCCCTGACTAAGCGAGAGAACGAACCATAGAGACCACCCCCAAACCACCACTACACACAGAACTGAACAGCATAATATCATATAAATCAGTTGCCCAAACAATGTAAAAATAAGATGTAACTTGCGGTACTCCAGAACAAGAAAAAAGCTGACTGTGATGATGGGAACCAGGTGCATGCTGCAACCATGAGGCTTTGAAATAGCAGCCCTCAGCCACTCATCCCTTGTGAGCCCCGAGTATAAGCATAACTGTGTAGAATCGTTTTGACACCTTTCCTCAATTTAAAAATAAAAATCTAACCTCTGCAGCATTTTTTTCTTGTTCTTCTTTGTATAGACAGGTCCCGAGATCCAGTGAGCCTAGCGCATGGCCATCATAAAGTAACTTTCAAATGTCAACAGAAACCCCAACATAAACTCTAACAGTGCTGTTATTATGAAACATGCTGAAAAATATAAACTCTATTACCATTTAAGCGTTTTAATGGTGAGCTAGCTAACAGATGCTTATTTCAGGTTGTAAGTGTGCGGACAGAAGTGCTAACACGGCCAGCAAGGGACTCACACAGACGGCTTTCAGATCCACAAGATGTTGCTTCCTCTTTCATTCCCCCATTCCCTGCAGTCCTTCGGTGTCTTATTTTTGAACAACTGATCAGCTTTATACCGTCACACTATCTTTTCTTAGTTCTGTGATAAATCATTCAAGGTGGAAGGCACCACACAATTACTGAAATATGCATTTAAAAAAAAAAATGCAAACTAAGAAATTACTGTGTATTGTTCCCATGCAGACAATCCACTGGAGGCAGCAATATATAACCAAAGCCTAAATAAAAAAAAATATGACCAAATAAAAACACAGTGTTTCTAACAAAGCACAACCTAACTAGAGGGGTTGGGGAGGAGGGAGCACATGTAATGGACATCACAGCAAAGAAACTACCTAAATAAAGGGACTATTTTACTACTTCAGGCATTAAAACCTCAAACTCTTAAAATGTTTTCCGTGTTTTCTAATCTTTTTTTTTTTCTTAAATAGTTACTTAGCAGACCCATTTTATAAGCGCAATAACACACGATGAGGTATGGGTTACCTCCTGTTAAGAGCACGCCCAGGTGCATAAGGCAATCTGTGCAAGCACCTTGTGCCTAACAATGCACCTGGGCATGCTCTTATCAGGAGATAACCCACACCTAGTCATGTGTTATTGCTTGCTTGTGCAATGAACCCACACCTCATCATGTGTTATTGCTTGCTTTTGCAATGCTTGTTTAATCCTTGGTCCCCTCTGCAAATATCATACAATTGGTTGAACTTGAAACAGCAATAGAACATCAAAGGTCACTGAATATGGTGATATTCAAGATAGTAAACCATTTTATGCAAACTTTATATGGAAAACTTAATTTCTCCTAGGTCCCCCTCTGCTGAGCATTCATAGGATTGAACTTTCTATAGCAAAATCACAGCCTTAGAGACCTTTTAGTGCACCTTGCCATTCTGCTAAGACCATTAAAAAGCAGTGAGACAGGCCAAAATCATTAGTGTTTATGCTAGCTGGTAAAGATTTTATGAATTTTATAAAACAGAGTATTTATTGGGAGTAAAGTGTCAGTGGAATATCGACTCAAAGTCCCTTGTTGTATGTTTCCAAATTCCTGGTAAGTAAAATGTCCTTTGTATATTATCCTACAAAGGATCAAGCACACACAAAAAGTGCTCAAGTGTTAAAGTGCTCGTATTTGTTTTTGAAAACAAGGTAGTCATAGTCATAGTCTTAGTAATGATTCCATAAAGAACAGAAAACAAATCTGAAAACTGTGAATGCCGAAATGGCCAACAATGCCGCAGAGAGCAACTGTGGTTAGAGAATGGGTGGTGATGTTTCAGGGAGACCCTTCAGACCAATAGAAATACCAGAATGTGTGTTTTAAATATAATATAAAGGACATGTGTACACATCAAAAAAAGACAGATAGTGCTAGAATTGAAGATATCATGTGAGAGCATGTGCACAATGACCAAACCTGGTGATAGAAAAAAAAGTAGATATAGAAAAAATAAAAGGAAGCAAGGTACAACAAACCAAAAAGCAGAGTAAACACTACATTAAATATTCAAATGCCTGGATCAATTTCCACAAACTTAGAGTGGGAGTCAGTACACTCTTTAAAAAGTAGTAGGATCAATTATATTACATTAAACAAATAGTGTGGATGAAGGAAGTTCTTTTTTCCTCTCCCACCCAAGAATCTATGAGTAAAAAAAATCTGCTATCATTCAGAATGCCAAAAAAATGCTGTACAGTCAAAATGTTAGAGTTTTAATGTAGCCTGATGCATAACTTTAAAACACAATATGGCAGTCCCTTATATGAAACTTCCGATAGTTCCAATTATTAACTGTAGTGATTTACTTCTCAGCGAATGATCGTGGTCAAGCCTAGCACACAAAATGCATTATAATTGACTGCAAGGGACAGAAAAAAACAGACTAAATTAAATTGAAGCAGACCACACAGTACATAAAAATGTCTATTTGGATAAGGAAAGGAGATATTATTTCCTAGGATTACATGTAGAGTCACATGGGTAATTCCTCATTTAGTCCATTAAGTGTTAATTTTGCCAGGGTAAATATCAGAAAACGTTTCTGTTGTCTCAGTTTATTTTGGATATCTCCTCCTCCGAGTCCCATATCAATGTTTTCAAAGCCTGTAAATTGGATGTCCTTCACTGTTCCATTTCCTGTTTCATGTATGTGTTTGGCTATTGCATAATTGAGGTTGCCAGTTCAGGTTGCTGTCAGATGCTCACATATTCACTGTTTAAGCTTTGTTTGGTTTGCTCCACATAGTTGGCACCATAGGGACATGAGAGCATATATGCCACTGCTCTAGTTGAACAGTTAATAAATCTTTTTATTGAGAATTCAGGTACCTTAGTTGGATGTTTGAATGTTTTGGCATTTTGTGTTTGGGCACAATATACACAATGTCCACATTTGAAATTTCCATCTGGTAATTTAGATAACCAATTCTGTCTTTTGAGCTTCTCAGGGATCACAACATGGACTAGTGTGTCTCATATTTTTCCCTCTCTTATATGCAGTTCTTGGATCTTCCTTAAACTCTGGAATGGTTTGTAAAATATGCCAGTTTTTGAAACTACCCTGCCTAGTTTTATTGCAATAGGATTGTATTGTGCCACAAATGTATGTCTTTTTGTGATATTCAGAGGAATTATTTGTTTTAGCATCCATGTCCGATATATGCCCTCAACTGTTGCCCTATGTTTGGCTGCAATTTCTCATGAATATCTTCAATGTGTGAATCAATGTTCCAGCTCAGTGGCATGTTTGATAAATTGTTTCATCTGTGTGGTTTCTTTTTGCCCATATGAGTTTACCTTTAGGAATGTTGACCGAGATTTTCTGGATGTTAGCTTGTCCCATGTAAAATAATATTTTGTTCCATTGGTTTCCTATAGAGTTTTGTCTTTAGTACATTGTTCTCTTTGTAGATTTTTAAGTCCAAGAAATTGACTGTTTCTGTACTGTATTCATGTGTGAATTTCAAATTCATAGTTGTTTTGTTGATGAAATCCATGAATTCTAAGAACTGGTTTTCTGTACCACTCCACATTATCAAGAGATCATCAAAAATAGTGCTTGTCGGGGGGCACTGTGGAGCACACCTACTGACCAATTTTTCAGAGTTTTCAACTATAAAATACTTTATCGTGGGAATTTTGCCTAACTATTGACTGTATCAGAATCTACACAGGGTGCTCAATCCTCCAATCTATTTTCTGCAACAATGGGATGAACAAATAAGGGTCCTGCAGGCGCTGCAAAAATGAGTTAAGCGACAAAACCAGCACTACTCCAGACTTGAAGTTACAAAAGGCTTCTAATCACAAATATTTCAAAGGAGGCTAAATGCCTGCAACATACCATCTGTAGCCCAGCAGCAACAACAAAGACCCCAACTGGTTTCACAACTAGTGCGTCATCAGGGGGATAGTCCATTAACACAATGTGACTGATATAAATAGTAGTCTCAAAGAGATAGTATACAATAAAAAAGCAGCAAAAATTACACAATAAATATAATACATTTGTGAATAAACATACACATACATATAGGTATATACACACATATATATATATATACTACTACCACCTATAAAATACTACACTAGGGTACTTAACAAGTTATTTTTAAAGTAATTCTTACTAATAATACCAAATTCAAAACCAAAATACCAAACTAAATGGAGGAGCTTATCTCTTGGGTAATCACAGAGTATATTATACTATGCTAAAACAAATATATATATTATGGTAGCACGGTAGTGCTACCATAGTTAGGGTTGATGAGCCATTTACATGTTAAACCCAAAATGTTACACCTTAATAACTTTGCAACCATATAACGGATTTACCTGCAATTTGGAATACATGATCAAGACCCATACACCTTGGGATCTGCCAAGTTTTGTACTGGTCAGATACACCACTGCGGAGTTATTAAGCATAATCTGTGCATGGTTTATGCTTTTTCTGGAATTCTACGGTTGCATCTACAGGTCGCACGGTTTGCGCAACCAGTCTGAAATCTTCAGGGAATGTGCAGCCGGGGTTCCCAATGTGCCTTTTGAAGATTTCGTGAAAAAATATTAAACGATTCAAAAGTTATTCAAAAAACAATCTCCCATTATAAGTTAATGGGAACAGTTAACAAAAAGTTCGACAGTGTCGCAAATGCACTTTTTACTGTCACATATGGCCCTTTTACTGTTGCAAATCTGCCATTTTGTTTTCAGTTAGTGATCAGAAAAATGCTTGGCATTTAAAATTGGGACCCTCTAGCAACCTAATTCTTTTTGTATCCACCTAGTCGGGCCCTGAGGATGCTATCCATGTCTTTATTTTGGGGTAAAACACCCCAGAAATATGTTTTCCAAATTTCTGGAAAAAGTACTTTCACAAAGTAGTGTCACACTCATGAAAGTGTCGCAAATTTTTGCGAAAGGTTTCGCAAAATACGACAGTACTTTTCTAGGCTGTGCGAAAATGACAGCAATTCTTTGGCACCCTGCTGCAAAAGAACGGTTCTGTGCTTTGGCCTGATATTTGAAGGGAATGCAGCCGACATGTCACAGATGTGCCTTTCACTGTTGCGTTGAAAAAATATTACACGGCGGCAAAGTTACGGCACTCCAAAGTTGACACTTTTTCCCATAGGATAACATTACGACATCTGATGCATTGCAGCAATCCTTTGGCACCCTGCTGCAATATAATGGCGTGGTCTTTGGGGCTGAAATTTGAAGGGAAGACAGCCAACATCCAATAGATGTGCCTTTTAGTGGTTTTGTGAAAAAATATTAAAGGCAGCCAAAGTTATGGCACTCCGAACTTCTCTTTTTTTCCCATAGGATAACATTAAGGCGTTCGCCGCGCCTTTCAGGGCCCGTATCTTGGAAACGGTCTGAGTTACGGACTTTTCATCAAAAAAATGCTTAACCCCATAACAGGAGCTAAGCATAAAACTAGCCAGGAAAGTCATAAATCATATGACTTTTAAATTTTTTTTCTACATTGTATGGTTCCTGAGATATAAGCTATTTAGTATTCCAACTCCTCATTTTGTGCTCCGAGACTCATTATTATGCATACATTCTTTGTACTCACTGTCTTTCTCTATGCAGCTTTTGGGGAAAACCAGCCTGTGAGCTTACATTACTGTTACCGTTGCCCTTTCGCTTCTGAGACTCGTTACTCATTTCACTTACCGTTCGTCTGCGCCACAATGTGCGTTATCCTTTGCGTTTTCATTTGCACTTCTGTTGCCATTATCTTTTGCCATTTGTGTCTACAGTACTGTTTCTCTTTCTGTTTTGCTTTGCGTCACCATGCCCATTGACATTTCCGTTTGCGGGCACCATGTTACTATGTGACAAGACATCACATGGCGGACCATTCCAGTCTGCGCCACCGTGTGCGTTACCCTTTCTGTTCTCATTTGCACTTGCATTACCATGTGAGCCACTGTTAGCACTTCTGTTTGCGTTGCTGTTCCTGTTACTATGTCACAAGACATCACATGGTGGGAGCGTGGGGCCCAAAAGGGCCCCGCACTCCCGCCCGCTGCATTCCATTCACTACTACCGTTATCATCTCAAAAGAAGGGACTAGCGTATCCTTGATGATTGTTGGGTGTTCCATTGCGCCAGGAGTTAGTTGAAATTTCTTGACCCCCAGCTCACTTTGACACCTGCATTGGGGTGCGGATTGGGGTGTTCAGTTCCAACTCTCAGCCCATTCTCCCATACTTCTGCTGCTTTACATGATGGGTGAGAGTTAGGCTGATGACCCAAATCGCACCCCAATGCCAGTTAGGGCCAGGCTAGAGGTCAAGGGGGGTTTCAACTAACGCCGAATTTCCTCACTTTAGTCATTGTGGAACAACCCTAACTGATGAATTAAACTGAGTTTTTTGCCTCTAATATATATAAAAGACAAAGAACCTCTGTGCATAAACACTGAGGCAAGGGTTACCCCAAAGGGCATTTGGCTGGGAAGCCAAGTTTCAAGAAAATACAAAATCACACATGCCCCCACAATGCAAAGCATCATGGGCTGCATATGCAAATCACCACAGAATGTTATGCTGGTCCAACTTTAAGCAGAATTGCATGGTGCCGAAAGCTCATAGACACGTGTTTCATCCTACCAGGACTCATCAGTATGCCTCGTCTGTTTGACACCCCAGTGGAATGGACCAGCTACCCGTAAGGCAATGTGCCTGGGATATATTGTGGTGAACCCATTAAAATAAAAAAACTATTTAAAAGACAAGGAACCCGCCTAAAGATATTTTAAAGGAATTGGCTGGTGAGCTTAAGTCACTCCGAAGTGACTTGTCATCAGTTTCCACCCGAGTATCGGATATGGAAGCAAGAGTTTTCTCGTCGGAGCAATGGAGATCTAAGACTGATGCTGAGGTTGCAGAGCTCAGACAACAGATCAAGCTAAAACTGAAGATTTGGAGGGACGTAATCGCCGGAACAATCTTCTGATTTTGGGCCTACCTGAGATGGAGGAGGGGCCAGACCTAATGGCTTTCCTTCAGAGGTTTTTGATCAAAATTGTAGGCCCATCCCCTATCAGCCCCTCGTATCACCTGGAACGGGCCCATCGCTCTCTAAGGCCCAGGCCCCCATCTGGTTCTCCTCCGCAACCCATCATTATTAAATTTTTAAGCTATATTGAGAGACAGCATGTTTATTCCAAATCCCACGATTTAAAGGAGGTCCTTTGGGGTTCGTCCAGAATTCGCATCACGCAAGATCTCCCCAAGGAAACCAGGGAAAAGAGGGCAGCCTATCACCCTGTTGTCCAGAAGCTAATAGCAGCCTCCATCCCCTTTAGGATGATCTATCTGGCGATTTTGAAGGTCACTGTTGGAGGCTCAACAAGCAGCTTTAGCTCTCTCGAGATGGTCTTAAAAGAACTTGCTACCAAACTACCAGATCTGTTTAAGACTGCTGGCTGAGGGACTCTATATCTCTTATACACTATTATATTGTGGATGCTCTCGAGGGGTTTGAAGATATTTGGGTCGCTCGCTCTTATTACTTTTGGGTTATGAAGGCATATTTTTACCTTTGCTACTCTAAATGGATAGTTTTGCCTCACTGACTAAACTTCCTCTGGTCTCTCTTTCAGGCTAGCGTATACCGCTTACTCCTTTTACTCTCTCACTTTTTTCTTACCTGGGTTGTCCGAGCTGGCTGGATTGGGTGAAGGGTTGCCTTCTAGGCCGAGGTGGGATCCTTTCCGTTGGGTCTGATCATGTTTGCTTGTTTGGAACTTTTTTACTAGCTGCTGTTTCCCGGGGGTGACTTCCTGGCGGTAGGACCGAACTGGTCCTGCGAGCTTTTGGTTCCCCCCGGAAACAGCGGCCTTATGTTGTGATTTTTATTGACTCGGGAGTTTCGGGGTACAAGATATCTCCATGGGCTGTCTGGGTGTCTGGTAGGTGGCTCTGTCATTCAATTATTTTCCGGGATGATGCTGGGGTGGGTTTCCCATGTAAGGTCGACTGGGGGATGGTATTTCATATGGTAGAGGGGAGACTTTTTGTCTTTGTTTTTCCCTTAACTAAAGTTACTCTTATTGCTTTCCCCTTAACTAAATTACTCTTTGATTGCTGGTGATTTGGGGGTGGGGAGCTTGGGTCTATGGGTGTCCGCTCGCTGGATGTGGAATGGCGAGCCTAAAGATGGGGGGCTGGCTAACCTCTCCCTGGTGGTGGGGCTGTTATTGGTCATTACATGGGGGGTTCGGCTATTTGCCTACACTAGCTTGTTTCGGAGGTGTTTTTTTTACTGGTTCGATTATTCAATACTGGGGACTTTGAGGTTCTCAATTGGGGTCGGGTGGTTAGAGCTTCCTGTATCTGGTTTGTTCTGGTTTTCGTTTCTGCTCAGGCCTCCTGGTGTACATAGTTATCCGTGGTTTTTGGTGGTTTATATGGTGAGGGGGTGGGTGGATGGGGTTTGTGACTTTTATGGACGGTCTAAATCACTGGTGGAGTTCTGGAGTTGGGCGGGGGTCGACCTCTTATCGATGGCTTTGTATTGGGTTTTGGAGTTCGGTTCTGTGGGAGGGTGGGGAGGGGATGATGATGCTATCCTCTATATTTCTCGGTCTCTGGCCAAGTGTGGAATGCTACTACGTAGGGGATTATGCTGTTGGTAGTCTTTATCCGGGGTTGTTTGGGGGTGATTGGTATTTTGGGGATAGCAATGTTTGGCTGGGGAAATATGGGTGGTCCGGCCTAGTCTGCCAATATAGTTCATGGTACTGTCTCGGTGGGATAGGTCTGGTGGGGTTTTTTCTGTGGGTACTTAGGCTGGAGTTGTTTGGGCAGAATATTGTGTCTCCAGTCCTTCTAAATTGGGTGCGCCTTTTCCTTTCCTTTAATGCTGACTTTGTCTGGATGTTTGGTTTCTTTATATTGTATTTAAAATGGTTATGAGCACAATTAAAATAGCTTCTTGGAATGTTTGCGGGCTCAAGGATCGGGTCAAGCGGCTTCAGATTTTTAACCATTGTTCGCTATTGCAAATTGATATTCTTTTTTTGCAAGAAACACATCTAAGCCATGATGACACCAAGCTGCTATCTCGCTCTGGTTTCTCTCAATCCTACCTTGAGGGAAATTCCTGTTTTAGCAAGGGGGTGGCGGTTCTTGTTAAAAAGCACATTTTATTTACGAAAGAGATGACTGTATCAGACCCAGAGGGGAGGTTTATTTTGGTTAAGGGTACTCTTAATGGTGGCAATGTTGTTTTGGGCTCTATATATGGTCCGGTGGGGGGAAATCTGGAATTTTTTACGTCCCTTGCTGACAAGTTATCTAATTTCCTTCCGTCCCAATTTATATTGAGAGGGGACTGGAATGTCCCTTTCTCATCTATATTGGATAAAGAACCACAGGATAAGCGTTCCCCTTCTCCGGCTCAGAGAGCTTTTCAGGAATTGAGGTCGATGTTGGGTTTATGTGATCCCTGGAGACTTTCGAATCCTTCTTTTCGGGCCTTCTCTTTTTTCACTCTCAGTCGCACGGTACCAAATCGAGGTTAGATGTTGTTCTAGTTAGTATATCCTTTCTTACCAGCTTTCTTCTATCTGGCATTGAGCCAATTATCCTGTCGGATCATGCCATAGTCTGGATCAGACTTTCTTTAGATCCGGATTTTTCCCGTGACTCGGCTTGGAGGTTGAATACTCAGTTGTTGAAGGATCCTCAAAATGTTTCAGATATTAGTTCTCTGATTTCCTTCTTCCTGGCAGAGAATCTGAATTCTACTCCAAGTTTGGATATGGTTTGGAGCTCTTTGAAGTGCTGTCTCAGGGGTGAGCTTATTAAAATGGCCTCCGCCAGGAAGAAAAAGCGGCTTGCAAATTCTTTGTCTTTGATGAGTAAAATCAGGGAGTTAGAAGCTAAATACTCCTCAACTTCTTCTTTATCAGATCTCAAGGATCTCTTATCAGTTAAGAGTGAGTATATGGATCTTTTGAAGGAGAAAACGGAATACTGCTTGATAAGAACCCAAGCTAAGTATCTCGATCATGGGGAAAAAGCCGGGAAACTTCTGGCTTTGCGACTGCGGGCGTTGGAAAGCTCTAGGATTATCCCCTCTCTGCTTTCTCCATCCGGTTCTATTGTCTCTTCACCCAGAGGTATCACCTACATTTTTAAAGATTATTATCTGGACCTTTACAGTAAGTCTCCTGTATCCTATCCCATTTCAGATGTTAATGCGTATCTGAGGGAGATAGACATCCCTTGTTTGTCAGAGGCCCAACAGACAACTTTGTTGGCCCCTATTTCATCGGAGGAGATAGAAAGTACTATCGCCTCTCTGGCTCCTGACAGAGCACTGGGCCCCAATGGTTTCCCTGCAAATTTCTATAAGGTCTTTGCTAAGGACTTGATACCTATTCTCCTCAAGCTATATGATTATCTATCGGTGTCTCTCGAAGTGGATCCCACATTGTTTGAGGCTATAATTGTTTTGATCCCTAAACCTGATAAGGTTCTTACGGACCCAGCTAATTATAGACCTATTTCTCTCCAAAATTATGACATGAAAATTCTTGCTAAAATATTAGCTGAGAGAATTAAGAAGGTCTGGTCCAGTTTGCTGAGTCCCGAACAGGTAGGGTTTGTGCCTGGTAGGTCTGTGGCAGACCATTTGAGGACCCTGTCACATATTTCTCAATATGCCCAATCAGCCTCTTATCCGGTTGCTTTGGTCTCTCTCGATGCAGAAAAGGCCTTCGACTGAGTTGACTGGTCTTTTCTCTGGTCAGTAATGGAGAGAATGGGTTTTCCGTCCGCTTTCCTGAGTAAAATCCAGATGTTTTATGGTTCCCCTTCCGCTAAAATCTATTGCAACGGCATTTTTTCTTCCCTTTTTCGTTTATATACTGGCACCAGGCAGGGATGCCCCCTCTCGCCTCTGTTATTTAATTTGTATCTGGAACCACTGCTCATTAGACTCAAATCATCCCCCCAGGTTAGAGGTTTTAGGTTACAACAACGGGAACTGGTTCTTTCCGCTTATGCAGACGACATTCTTTTGCATCTAATATATCCTGCAGAATCTTTGAAGGCTGCGATTGGTATTATTGAGTGGTTTGGCACCTTTTCTCGCTATAAATTGAATATCTCCAAACCTGAAATTTTTCCATTAAATGTTTACACTAATAAACAGGAATTCACTTCCTTTGGGATGAGGTGGACCCCTAGATCCATTAAATACTTAGGGATCCATTTCTCTACTGATCTTTCTCTTTGGAAAAAGTTAAATTTGGATAGAGTCAAGGACTCGGTCTATCAGGATTTACAGCGATGGTCGCCCTTCCTATCTCACTCTGGGGTCGAATAAATATCATTAAATGAATGTCCTCCCCGATTTTTACCCGGTTGAATTTGGTAAACCTCTGGCTTCCTATCTCATACTTTCAGCAACTCCACCACGATGTTCTCTAATTTTATTTGGCAGAAAGGGGTTAGACGCTCTTATGCCAAATTATTGCTTCCTAGGGAGAATGGTGGTCTTCGACTACCTAATCTTCTGTTGTATTACTGGGCGGCCCACCTTTCTAAGTTAGGAAGATGGTTCTCTACGGACCCAGACTCATCTTGTCCAATCTGGCTCCAGCTTGAACGCTCCTTTCTCTCTGAGACTAAACTAGATAGTTATGCGTTACTTTACGCGCCTCCAACGGTACTCACACAGTGGGTGTCTGATTGTATGGTGATGGTTGCTCTTAAATCACTTACTCAATGTCTAAAGTCCTTCCACATTTCTAGTGTCTTGGACCTGGGACAACCGGTGATTCTTAATCCTAATATCAAGTTGGGTGGTTCTTGGATTATGCCGGAATGGCTCCCACAAATCAGAGAGGCTAGAGTTGAGCATTTCTTCAGCCAGGAATCACTTCTTTCTTCTGGTGACATTTTGGAAAAATTTGATATACCTAGCAGAGGGGTTTTCAAGGTCTATCAATTGAGACATTTGATCGGCCGGAAATTTGGTACCATTTTTAGGGACTCGGCTGCTTATCCTTTCCTTTCCTTTCTGGAATCATAAATCTTGCTTCTAAATCTCATTCTATCTCTTTGATCTATTCTTTCCTTTTGAATTATAAATCCCCGGAGACTGTTGAAGGTTCGAGTGCTTGGTCATATCTCCTACCTGGTGTTTCCCCGGATTGGCCTTGCATATGGAAGGATTTGCATAGATACCATACCCAAGATAGATTGCGGTTAACGCAATATTATGTTGTAAATAACCTCTACTATACCCCTATTAAACTTTTTCAGCTTAAGAAACTTCCTCAATCGACGTGCTCTAGGTGCTTACAAGGAGAAGGTAACTTAATTCATATGTTCTGGGATTGTCCTAAAGTTGCCCCTTTGTGGTCTCTTGTCCGGGATAACCTTGATCCTCTTCTGGGTCTGTCCGGTTTTTTCTGTCCTGAGATATGTATTTTGGGTGAATATTCCCATATAGATAGCATTGAGCATCGATATCACATGGCTTTGGTGTCTATGGCTGTTACAAAAATGGTTTTAAGACATTGGACGGATCAATTGGTCCTGTCATATGCCGACTGGTTGACTGAACTGGTTTCGTACCTACAGTCAGAGAGTTTGATTGCTAGTTTTAAGGGTCGTATGGATCTGTTTCGGAAGAGATGGGGTAAACTCCAGGCTTTGTGTTTGCATTAACTATTTTAATTCTGGGACCGATTCCTTTAGCCCGCACATCTATGTTAATTTTGTTATGAGTGCTATTTTGTTCCTGCATGGATACCAGTGCTTGGATGTACTATGATGATTTGCTGCTTTGTCCAGACTAAGCTTTATTTGGGATGGCGACCTTAGTGGGGTGGGGAGGAGGTGGCTGAGGGAGGTTTGGGTATTAAATGTTGATTTATGCTTTACCTATCTGTCTCTGGATGGGTTGGACGGGATTGTGGGGGTTTGGGGGTACGGAGGGTGGATTGGGTGTTTTTTTTTGGGGTGGGGGTGGTGGGGGTGGGAGGGTTTTTTTTTTGTTGTACTATTTCTCCATTTTCTGTACCTTCTTGGATATGTTTGTTTTGTTGTGGTATATTTTGATGTTAAAATCAAATAAACTTAGATTTCAAAAAAAAAATCAAGAACAGGTAACTTCTTCTTTACCTAGGGATAATTGGTTGCCACCATTGCCACACAGCAATTTTCCACGTGGCGATTGTAAGTTCTGCACCTTTATTTCTAAAACCAAGACATTTGCTGCTGCTAACAATACAAAGGAATATGAAATAAGAAGTTTTTTTTAACTGTAGCAGGAACAATTTGGTGTACTTGGCAACTTGTGAGTGTTCCGTATTTTATGCTGGAATGATGACAATACACTTTAAAGTTAGGATTGGGGAACATTTAAGATCGACACAGTTTGAGGACCTTTCAAACGCACTGGCCTGTCACTGTAAGATGAAAGGGAAAACTGGCCACACCTTTAAATTTTGTGCCATTGAGAAGGTTATGGTTGGACCAAGAGGTGGTAATCTAAAAGAGAAACTTAAATATAGGGAGCCATTTTGGATTTTTACTTTAGGAGCATTGAATGTACCTGGTCTTAATGACAAAACTGAATTATTAACATGCATTAGGAAGTAGGAAATTATATATAGTAAGTTAAAAATGATAAGTTTGGTTGAGCATTTCTACACATATTTGTATTTTTTCTTATTGCTCTTAGGTCCTTAATGATCCATGTTAAGACTTCATGATCCTGAAAAGTATTTTGAATATATAGAGAGAAAAAGTTTAGATTGTATGATATACTAGGAACATATTAGTATTAACTTATGTTTCATTAGATTTATTTATACTTCTCGTACTTCTCTTACTGTGTGTTATGAATTATTTTTCATTTCTTTCATTTTTTCATTTTGTTCACTCTTTTCATTTAAATATAGAAGTGTATGTATATATATATATATATATATATATATATATATATATATATATATACATATTTGTTTTAGCATAGTATAATATACTCTGTGATTACTCAAATGATAAGCTCCTCCATTTAGTTTGGTATTTTGGTTTTGAATTTGGTATTATTGATAAGAATTACTTTAAAAATAACTTGTTAAGCACCCTAGTGTAGTATTTTATAGGTGGTAGTAGTATACATATATATACATATATGTGTGTATATACCTATATGTATGTGTATGTTTATTCACAAATTTATTATTATTGTGTAATTTTTGCTGCTTTTTTATATGTATACTATCTCTTTAAGAGACTACTATTTATACCAATCACATTGTGTTAATGGACTATCCCCCTGATGATGCACTAGTTGTGAAACCGGTCGGGGTCTTTGTTGTTGCTGCTAGGCTACAGATGGTATGTTGAAGGCATTTAGCCTCCTTTGAAATATTTGTGATTAAAAGCCTTTTATAACTTCAAGTCTGGAGTAGTGCTGGTTTTGTCACTTATCTTTGTTCGCTTTAAATAACCTAGCACACTCCTTTACAGCTGGAGCTGTTTTTGCCTTTGTTTGCTGCAAAAATGAGGCCTGCTGAATCGGAACAGCACGAGGCAACTATTAAACCTGCAATGGAGACAGATCCTCTGTGGATGGTGCTCCAATGCTGTATGCAAGCTATAGACAGCAAGGTCAAATCCATTCTGACTCATTTTGTGGAACAAGATGGCAAGATTCTGGGCCTAATAAAACAGCCTATTCTCACAAATGACCACAATACAAGCACTGAATACAACAACTAAGCTGGTCCAGGAAAACACACAGTTAAGATATTGGCTGGAAGCTCTCAATAATTCACAGAGGGCTTCTAATGTGAGGATGATGGGCCTACCTTAAAACTGTGAGGAGGGTAGTCTCTTATTCATCATCTAAGAATGGCTGCCAAAAGCATTGACGCTTAACCCGGAGATCAGGGAGGAACGTCTCCTTCGTGCATATCAAATCTCTCCAAGATCTGCTGCAGCTCGGGATAACGTGCCCAGAATGGCTCTAGTGATCGCTGCTGGTTCAGGGATCAGAGATCAAATTTTAAAACTGCCAGAGAATCTGAGAGACTTAACTTTCAGGGAGCTTCTATTCACATGTTTCCTGATCTCTCACATGCCAGAAGGATGCAATGTAGGAAATTTGATGGAGTTCGGGCCAGACTCAGAAGTTTAGGGTGGCCCACTCTCTACTTATGCCAGCTAGTCTCCAAGTATTCTACGGGTGAAAGATGTACCAAAATACTGATCTAATCAAAGCAGGGAAAAAGACAGAGGCCATAGCATTGCAATTCAATCGAGCAGCAGCTCCAGAAATATCTGAATCCGAGGAGGAAGAGACCTGAAGTGCTATAATTAAGGACTTTTTTCCCTTTCTACCAGGGCATTAATGTCAAGTATGTTTTTTTTTGCTTAGAAATGCTGAATACCCTGTTTATCAATAGGCATTTTAAAATTCTATCAATTTTGGGATGCAGTCCATATTAAAAGGGAAGTTATTTTAGCGTGCATTGAGCTGTTGGGCCGAATGCCATGAGGAGAATCAGGGTAATTTTTCAAAATGATGTAGTTGGTTCACCAGTTCCTGTTTATCTCAGACTATTGTAAAATTGTTGTTAATGTTGAATCTCTAGATATGAAAGTCATCACTATTGTGCACGATACATTTGTAGGGACATATGTTTGGATTGGGGACCACATCAGCACAAGTTGTTGTGTTTTTAAGTTGCTCTGAGTCTCATAATTTAATGTGAGGTCACCCAAAGTTCTGTGGGGTGTAGCTCATCTCGGACAATTATACTTTTTTGGACATTTAATTTTACAAGATATACCCCCACATCTGAAAATCAGAATGTGTATATTAACTCTCCGGTATACATTGGATGTATTATGGTGAAACATTGTGATTTCTTACATGAGATGCCTGTATGATATTGTTTTAAGTAAAATAAAATGTAAGTATAAAAAAAATACTTGTATATCTTGATAAACTATAGATTTTGATTATGGTATGTTCATAAAAGTATTGTTGTTCCCAGGTACCCATGTATAAGTGAACTATATTCGGGGCAAATGTTGTCCCCATAGCAGTACCCATTTTTTTTTTGTATAACATCCAGTTCCAAAGACAAAATAGTTAGATTCCAAAACAAAATGTGCCAAGGTAACAGTAAAGTCATATGGTGGCACTTGAATTCTTGATAAAAGGATTTATCAACTGTTCAACTACGGCAGTGGTATATATGTTCTCATGTTCCTGTGATGCCAACTATGTGGGGCAAACCAAATAAATGCACAGAGAATCTATGAGCATCTGACAGCATCCAGAAATAGCAACCTTAATTATGCAATAGCCAAACACATTCATGAAACAGGACATGGAACAACGTAGGACATACGATTTACAGGCCTTGAAAAAATTAATATGGGACTCCGAGGAGGAGATATCCAAAATAAACTGAGACAACGGTAACATTTTTGAATATTTACCCTGGCAACATTAACACCGAATGGACTACATGAGGAATTACCCATGGGTCTCTACATGGAAACCTAGGAAATAATATTTCCTTTCCTTATCCAAATAGACATTTTTATGTACTCTATGGTCTGCTTCAATTTAATTTAATTTATTTGTCTGTTTTTTCCTGTCCCTTGCAGTTGATTATAATGCATTTTGTGTGTTGGGCTAGACTTTGATCATTCTCTGAGAAGTAAATGACTACAGTTAATAACAAAACTATCAAAGTTCCATACTGTATAAGGGATTGCCATGTTGTGTTTTAAAGTTATGCATCAAACTATAGTACAACTCTAACATTTTGACTATACAGCCTTTTTTGGCATTCTGAATGATAGCGTATATTTTTTGTTTACTCAGATTTTTGGGGGGAGGGATTTCATTCTCCTACACTATTTGTTTAATGTAATGTAATTGATCCTACTACTTTTTACAGAGTACACTGACTCCCACTCTAAGTTTGTGGAAACTGATCCAGGCATTTGAATATTTGAATATTTAATGTAGCTTTTGCTCTGCTTTGTGGTTTGTTGTACCTTGCTTCCTTTTATTTTTCTCTATCTACTTTTTTCTATCATCAGGTTTGGTCATTGTGCATATGCTGTCACAGGATATCTTCAATTCTAGCACTATCTGACTTTTTTCAATGTCTGTGCATGTCCTTTATAGTAAATATAAATCACTTATTGTGGTATTTCTATTGGTCTGATGAAGGGTCTCCCTGAAACGTCACCACCAGTCGTCTAGCCACAGTTGCTCTCGGTGGCATTGTTGGCCATTTCGTCATTCATGGGTTTTGGATGTTTTTTACGTTCCTCATGGAATCATTACTATGGCTATGAGCACTTTGAGCACTTGAGCACTTTTTGTGTGTTTTTGATCTTTTGTGGGATAATATACGAAAGACATTTTACTTACCAGAAATTTGGAAATCTACAATGTGGGACTTTGAGTCGATATTCCTCTGACACTTTACTCCCAATGAGTACTCTGTTCTTTAAAATTTGTAAAATCGTTACTAGCTAGCATAACCACTAATGATTTTTTGGCCTGTCTCAC
This sequence comes from Neoceratodus forsteri, assembly GCA_016271365.2. Lineage (NCBI taxonomy): Eukaryota > Metazoa > Chordata > Ceratodontiformes > Ceratodontidae > Neoceratodus > Neoceratodus forsteri. The sequence goes on from CM057454.1 coordinate 817,082,503, forward strand.
CACTTTTTAGTGGTCATAATGGAATGGCAAGGTGAATCAAAAGGTTCTCTATGACTGATTTTGCTATAGAAAGTTCAATTCTATGAATGCTCAGCAGAGGGGACCTAGAAGAAATTAAATTTTCTATATCAAGTGTGCCTAAAATGATTTACTATCTTGACTATCACCATATTCAGTGGCCTTTGATGTTCTATTGCTATACCAGGTTCAACCAGTTGTCTGCTATTTGCAGAGGGGTCCTAGGATAAAACAAGCATTGTGCAAAGGTTCTTTAAAGGTCCTTAATATTGTCTGAGTGATGCTTTTATGAACTTTGCCAAAATCATTCTCTAAATAGAGTACTGCTGGTGATTACATTTTGCTAGTTCCTTTGAAAAATCCTATGCAAAATCCTTCGCCCGCAAAGGGACATTTTATTCTAAGCACATACGCACTTTAAAAGCTTTTTTCCTACACTATTTTTCAGCACTTTATTCTCATACATGCAATGAGCATTTATACATTTTAAGTAATAATGCAATGTGATATACTGTGAATGACCATTTTAAGGAACAAGAGGAAGAAACTTCATGTGTTTCTATGTTAAATGAATTCCAAATGATTATATGCTGCAATAATAATCCAAAAAAATTCCTTCTATAACTGGAAAGTGTATCTTCTTAGGTGCTAGCATTCTTACTTATAGAGCCTGGAATTCTTCTAGGCCTTTTGGTTTGTATGATTGGTACAGTGCCATTTGTCTAGCCTTACACAAATTAAGTACACCATTGAGCTAGGGATCTGGGAGTCTTGTTCTTTTTACTGATTCAGTTGCTTGTTTCCCACAATGGGCTGGAGCGGGTCTCCATTAGCACCAGCTTGTTCTTTCATGGTTATTTCTTGAGCGGCAAGTTGGAAAATTACAGACAATATGGTACATGCAGCTGAGAGTAGTGATTACCCATCAATCTCCGAAGAGGAGGGACTAAGAATTACAGGACCCAGAGAGGGGTACCAAAATATTTTTGGCAGCATGAGTGGCTATACAAAGAGAAATGACCAGAGATATTAGAAATTTTACATAGAAAGAACATAAGATATAACATGCATTCTGTTTCGCTAACGAAATACTGCCAAGACAGGAAGATTCCAAGGGGACTAAGAAATCAAAAACCACCAGCTTATGGCATAGAAGACAGATAGTTAATGTTTGAATGGAAGAATGTAGCTAATAAATGTTCATTTGATTGGATCCTTTTATTGATTAAAAAAAGTAAGAAAGTGGTAAAATTATGGATGAAATAAAAAGATTGGACATTGAGACTTTTAAAGCTATTTCACCAATAGAATTGAATGAATTTAAAAACAAAATAGATTGAATGCTCAATGAATATAAAGAAGAAGTAAGAAAACAAAAACTTATAAAACATATTAGAGATGACAAGGATTATGCCAACAAAACTGTTTCCATTTACGCCTTTTATTTCCACTGGGACACTTGTGCAATATACTTTGAGCAGCAGCTATCCAAGAGATCTGTGTTTTTGGAACAGTTTGGCAGCTTGAAAATGACTGTGAGTGCAGCATATGTGTGACTTTGTAACTGAAACTGCTCTGATTTGTTTCATCTTGCTGCTCTGCTGAACTGAGGGGATTACCCGGGTGTGTGCAAGAGGCCATTTACCTGCATGTAATTTCAGCTCAGGGTGAGCCAATAATAGAGCAGGTTTGCCTCTGTGGGAGGGTTTGCTGCAGCATTTAAACATCGCGCTCACGCATAGCGTGTGCGTGAGTGGTGCGAGCGCCACTCGGAGTAGATTTTGCATAGGAATATGTACCCATAAAAGAGAGGGACCTCATTTTAAATAGGTTTTATTGTTTATCTGGTATTGTATTTTTTGGTTTTAACTGGTGGGTCTGGTTGTTTTCGGGTGGGAAGGCTTTCTACAAATTTAAGGAGTGATGCTCGTGGAAGATTTAACTGTTTAGATAAGCTGTCACCTGACTCCTTTTCAGTCCCTTTTTTTTGAGTTAGGATTTGATTTTTTCTTTCTTCTTTCCTTATATGTATACTTGAAGTGGTAAGATGGTAAACAAAACTGTAAAAGGGGTAACTAAAGGGAAGCAAAGGATAAATCCAAAAAAAGAATAAAAAAGGCAATTGCTGTGTTTTTACGCAGGAATTGGTCATTACGGCTTCAACCCCTAAGGATTTGGTAGAAAGTCCCGTAGTATCCTACTTACCTAACTCCTTTAAGGAGTTTATGAATGAGGAATGCAGATCAGATTTAGCTGGAGATAATTCAGAATTTAATGGAGGAAATCAAATTCCGATGGCTAAGAGCTGGGATAAGAACAGTCCAAATAATACAAATCAAGAGACTTTGATTAATTCATTGAAGAACCAGTTTAGTGGTAGTGATGGGACTAACAGGGAATTTGAGGAATTTAAACAATTATCCTCTTTTGACAATAAGAATATAACTCCAGACTTGGAAGTAATTAGTAACTTAGAGACTGGTGTTAAAATTCCGTCCCAAGGGAAAATCACTGATTTCTTTAAAAAAAAAAACCTTCCTAAAGCCCCTAATAATATTTTTCAGGACATTCCAAAAATGAACAGCACACATATGGTTTCCAATATAGAAGGTTACGATTGTACCACTTTTGGGGAAAAAACAAATATAGCGGATCATTCCCAGGTTTTTAGACAAGATGAGTGGATGGGAGAGGTAGAAGCAAGTCAGCAATGCATGTCTGGGCAAGGAGATTATATAGATAAAGATGATGGTATTTCACGCTTTCCCTTAGGAATAAAGTTATTTAGTCCATTAGAGATCTCCAGTGAGGTAGGGGTCTGCAATATCGACTCTAAAGAAATGGTGTATTCATCCCTTAATGATGCGCCTGAAGAGTTTTCTCAAAAAATGGATAAAGAGGTCCAGGACATCCATTTAGATAAAGATTTTTTGGTTCAGTGTCCGGATACTATATCTAAATATACCATTAAGGCTCTTGCACATCCAGTAATGTCTAATGTTGTTTTATTGGAGGCATATAATGGTATTAAGACAGCTTTGGAAACTCTTTCTAGTTTTTGTGCTGTGAAGTTTGCTGCTTTAGAACAACAAATTTCACAATTATTGGGGGAAAAGAAAGTTCACAGATCTAGGCATAATTTGTCATTTTCTCCCTAAATGTTCAAGATCCCTCAAAAGGCAAAAAGGGCAAAAAGAGGGGTGGAGTAAGTAAGAAAAAAGGGGGGAAGAAAACGCTTGGGCCTGTGGGACTTACTCAGACTCCTAAATTAGGAAAATAGAAAGATGAATTAAACATTAAGGATGAAAAGACTAATAAAATAGGGGTTACAGGTACCATTAGGATAGGAGAGGTACAGAGAGATACAAGGAAGAATCCTGACCAAAAAAACAAATCTATACTTGTGGATGGGACACTTACAAAAGATCAAGAAAAGGGGAAGGGTGATTACACTGCGAAACAAAAAACAAATTCTAAGGAGAATTTAATTAAGGTAAATCAGTCTAATAAAGATCTTTGCCCAAATCTCATGTTGGCCAAGGAGGATAGTAACCCCAAGGGATATGACCTAGAAGCATATAATGTAGTTTGTACAGGGAAAGAAGTAGTTTTTAAATTAGATAAGCTGTATTTTAAACATTATGAATCTACTGCAACCCTAACCAGCCTGATAGCCCATATGTTGAGAGCAGAATTAGGGTTACCAACAGTCACAGATGCTCTTATTATGGTGACTAGGGATACTTCCAACCCTACTAATTCAGTTTACTTTATGCTCCCTAACATGGATATGGCATAATTGGTCTGGGCTAAGCAAGGCCTGGTAGACTCTTTGGGATTACTGTTATCAACACCATTGACCTGGTCAACAATTTGGAAAAATGTTTATAATAGGGCAAAAATAGGAAAAATGTTAACATATGATATATTCAAAACTACTCTTGTAACACTGAACTGGGAGTTTGGAGTTTCCCGTGAAACCTCAATGATCTCTATTTTTGGGCTGGATATATTGGAGGGAGAAACTGCTACTAATTTACCATCATTATTGCGGATGATTTTATCAACTATTATCAAAACCCATATACTTCCAGAAGAATTTGTGGAGGTGAATAGAGTTTGGAATGATAAAGAGGGTACTCAGATTAACTGTATTATTGGTTCTGCACAATTGTTGGTATTACTTTTTTGAAAATAGACATGTGTTGGGTATTTACATGGTGGAATTGAATGAGTGGGAGAGATCAGGTCAATCTAGAGCCTTGCAACCTTGACTAAGTTTTTTGGAAATACAAAGTAATGAGTCCTCATTAGAGCAGGAAGGGGGGTCAGAAAGTAATCCTGGTTGTAATGTCCTTAATTGGAATATAGCAGGACTCCATAATAAGTTTGTGGATCCGCAGTGGGTTGCTTTTATTTCGTGACATGAAGTGATTATTTTCCAGGAGACATGGGTTTTAACATCTCCTTTCCTGAATGGATATGAAATTAGTTTTGTGCCAGCAATTAAAGAGAAAAAACATGGGAGGAACAAAGGAGGTCTGGTTACAATGATCAAAATTAGGGAAGGATTAAGGGTAATCAAAAGTTACTCTCCAACTCCCGAGATCCTTATGGTAGTGGTTAACTGGGACCTTTGTATGGTTCTGATTGTTAACATTTATATTCCACCATGTTGTCACACTTACTCTACATATGATTTTTTGTCCAAACTATCGATGGAAATAGATTTAATGATACAGTCAAATTGGATAGATACTGTCCTTTTAGCTGGGGATTTTAACGCTAGGATAGCCGAGTTCGATAATTTATCATTGTTACAAGAACTATTATATATGGCAGATTTGGAAAAAAGAAATACAACTGACATGATTGTAAATGAGGCAGGGAGACATTTTAGTACTTTTATCACAGAGAATAATTTCTTGATTCTTAATGGGAGATTAGAAGGATCGTCAGGTGATAGCACTTTTTCTCCCCAGTTGGTAAGAGTGTAATTGATTTTATATTATGCTCTCCTTTTAGTTATCATTTCTGTAGGAGATTATATGTGGCTATGAGAACAGAAAGCGATCATGCAGCAATTTTGCTGGATTTTAGGATTTCTGATAGTGTCATTCCTCCCCCCAATAAGCCCTTGGCAGATATTGAGATTAGTGGGAAAAAAAGGTTAAGATTGAATAATGAGTCGATGCAAGGAGTTTGGAACCTTTTATACTCTTCTATTTTTGTCGAGTTATTTCAGCAGGTACATAATGGCTCCAAAGGTGAAAAGATCAGTGAATTATTAAACATAGGGTATCAACAGATTAAGACACTGATTTACTCAGCTAATAGTGTTAAGCCCCAGTTAGCATCCTGGTTTGATGGGTATTGTAAGAGAGAGAAAAGAAATTTGATGAGGGCCATCAGGCAGACAAAAATAAATCCGAGTAAGATGGCGATTATAAATTTAAATAAAATGCGAAGGGAGTACAAGGAATTTCTCCATCAGAAAAAAAAAAGAATTTACTGAAAAACAAAGGGGTGTTATGCACCGAGTTATTAAGGAGGGTGATATTAAGCTTTTTTGGGCTTTGGTGTCCAAGGGGACAGCTGATCAGAATTCTAGACCTCCCATATATATCCCCAAGGAAACTTGGATATCTTATTATAGTCTACTATTTAATAGATATTCTACCAATGATGATGATGTGATAGAAAATTTTAACACTGAGGGGGAATACACATCGTTAGTGTTTTCATTTGAAGAGGTGGAAGAAGCCATTGTGAATTTATCAAATAATAAAGCACCTGGACCCGATTTGATACCGGGAGAAATTTACAAGGGGCACTTAAATTATTGGGTAGTTTTTTTTACTAATTTTTTCAATATCTGTTTAAAAGAGAGATTTATCCCATTATCTTGGACAAGAAATATAATAGTTCCAATCCATAAAAAGGGCCAACTTCATTTGCCATCTAATTATCGCCCAATCAGTCTTATTGACATTAGTGGAAAAATCTTTGCTAAAATAATATTACATAAATTACAAGATTGGACAACTGCAAACTCCCCTTTATTGATGTTTCAAGCAGGTTTTCATAAGGATTGTTCTACGATAGATAATATTTACATCTTAGCCCATCTGATAGAAAAGTACAGATCATTTCGTAAAATGAAGCTGTATGCTGTGTTTGTAGACTTTTCTGCAGCATTTGACTAGGTTAATAGAGCCAAGTTATGGGAGACATTATTAAATAGATGCGTACCATTAAATGTATTAGCCCCCATTATTAGGTTATACTCTCACACAACATCGGCTATTACATATAATAATAAGGGCAACATTTCTGACTATTTCAGTACAACTTCGGGAGTTAAACAGGGATGTCCTTTGGCCCCCCTTCTTTTTAATTTGTATATTGATGCCCTTCTGACTTATAAAGATATAGATATTCTTGATTCCCCAAAAATTAAGAATATCCCAGTACATTGTCTGGCCTATGCAGACGATCTGATTATCTTTGCTCTATCTGCTCAAGGTTTACAAAATAAAATAAATCAATTTTGCTCTAAATGTAAACATTTGGACTTAATAAATATGAAAAAAACTAAGCTGCTGATTTTTGCACCCTTACAAGGACATCAAATTAAACCAAGGATTTATTTAAATAACAAACTTATTGAAGTGGTATTCTCTTATATATATTTGGGGGTGAAGTTTGCTTCAAATGGAAATTGGATAGAGCATTGGAGAGGACAAGTGATAAGGGCAAAACTGACTGTTTGGGCTCTCTTATGTTTTGCTAGAAAATATGCAGGATATTTGGTCTCGCCAGCATTGATTTCCGGTGAGGCCAAAATTAATCCTATTCTTTTGTACGGCGCAGAGGTCTGGAACAACAATGTCCCTTCATGGTTGGAGATCCCACTTTCTCTCTACTATAAATCTTTATTGCAGGTTCCACTTGCCACTTCTAATGTTGTAGCTAGGGCTGAATTGGGTAGAGTACCTATTGTTACAATAATTGATATACGTCTCATGAGTTACTGGATCAAAATTATTAATCAACAGACTAATATTATGCCTCTACTATGCCTTAGAGAAAAATTATCTTGGCACAAACAGAATTTTAGGTCTCCTTGGGTCAAAAATATTCAACGTATTTTGGGCAGTGTTAATATGCTCTCATCTTTGGACAGATTGGGAGAAATCAATATCGATATCTTATGTGTTTAAGGAGTATGTCAAAGAAAATACTTAGGCTTGCCTAAGATAAGCAAATGGAGCTCCTCTGAGCTCAACGTCAGGCCAGATGGTTAGCTCAAAATAAAATTGATGTATTTATAGAGAAATACCTTACTCTTGGGCTGACCCTGTTAAAAAGAAAAATGATTACTTGGGCAAGACAGGGAATCATCTGTTCTAAATATGCTTTTTTTAATAAGACGACTCCACCCAATTCAGGCTTGGAGTTTTGCAGATGTAATAAGGGTTTTCAAGAAGATCTTTATCATATTACAGTACAGTGCCCTTTATATAAAATCCCGCGGTTTAATCTGTTAAATGATTTTCTTATTAAATATGTGAATGCAAAATATGATATTTTATTCATACTTCTTCACCCTCAGACATTGAAGGAGGCTAAGATGGTTTCAAGTTTTTTTATCAGGTGTTGAAACACAAAGAAAAATGTCTCTCTGCCTATGACAATTAATTTGTTCATGGATTTTTATGTGTTAAAATTTTAAATGTAATATTAGATTTAATTTTTTTTCTCTCTTTTTTTGTATATAATTTTATGTGCTTAGTATGTTGTAAAGGCTTGACTGCTGAACAATAAAAACATTGAAACCTGAAACCACTGTTTACATTTGGAATAGGCCCAACAACCAAGACCAAAACACCACACCTACTACACATATGGAAGAGGTGCCAACTGATATTTCATCAACAGAATCAGACACCAGTTTCAGATAGACAGATCTGGGCTGAGACAGGCACAAGGAATAGTAAAAGACTCCCAGATACCCAGCACCTTCAATAGCAGTTCCTTTTTAGGACCAAGAGGAGGACATGAAGGAGGTGGGGGAAGAGTAGGAATAAGAAGAAGAGGTGGAGAGTTGTAAGGGCACATAGGCAGTAGAAAAGTAAGTGTAAAAATACATAGAGGGAGGAGACAATAAGCATGCAAAGCAGCAAGAGAGGGGACACAAAATAAGATGAGAGTGGTGCTGTGCAATGGCTGTGGAGCAGCAGTGTCCTGGGAGACATTCTGGAGGCTGCGATGCTGCCTTGTTTGCAGGCACCTGTCTGTTCTGAGGGAGGAGGTTGCCCGTCTCGAGGCTGACCAGGCTAGGATTCGTGAAACCTCTTCCCCCATGCAGGAACCACCAGGGCCACCACTGTTACCTCAAAGGTTGCCAAGAAAGAGGAGTGGTTGGACCAAGGTGGGTTCAGGGAGGGAGAGGGTGGTGGAACAGAGGTGCATCCCTCTAGCTGTAGCTCTCCACAATTCATATGCTGTTCTGGCAAATAGTGGTTCCTCTATGGAGGCACCTGCAGTGGAGACCAAGGAGGATGCTGGGAACCTCTACAAAGGAGACCCACAGGAGGGTGGCACAAGACTCACAGGGGAAGGAAACACTTCCTGGAGGGGGACTCAATCATTGGGGGTAGACATGGGGGAGGAAGGGGATAGGGAGGTAAGGTGCCTGCCTGATGCCACGGCTTGTACAGACAGGAAGCGAATCCTCAGGATCATGGGAGCAGCTGCACGAGGGAGGGAACTGGATGTCATTGTCCACCAGGGACAAATGACCTGGCTGTAAATGGGATCACAGTGGTGCAAGAGGAGTTTGTGGAGTTGGGGAGGGGCCTTAGACAAGTAGCATGTACTGTAACCTTCTTGGAGGTGCTGCCTGTTTATGACAAGGATGATGCTAGGGTATTCTGCACCATGGGATTCAATGAATGGTTGAAAAACTGGTGTGGAGCTCAGGGTTTTGGCTTCACTGGGGACTGGGGAGCCAATTGGATGGATACAGGCTTATACTGGCGCGATGGTCTGCATCTGTCCAGGGGATCCAGGATCCTTGGTGACAGGTTTAAATGCTTCATTGGCAAGCATTTAAACTAACCAAGGGGGGAGGCACTGAAAAGGAGAAGGGAAATACCAGCCTCCCCCCACAAAGCGCAGTAGTTAGAGAGGTAAACACCAACGCAGAGAAGTCAGTAGGGAGCAGGACAGGGATAAATGAAGAAAAAGGTGTTAAGGACAGGAAAAGGGCTAAAAGGGGTAAGGTCGTAAAAAATAATGGAAGGTGATGAGTACCAATGCCCACAGTCTGTGCAACAAGCTCCCTGAACTAGTGGCCTTGATGGAAGAGGGATGTCTGGATATTGTGGCAGTCCCTGAAACATGGTACACAGAGAACCATGAGTGGGAAGTAACACACCAGGATACACAGTCTACAGGAGGGACAGGGTGGGTAAAAGAGGAGGAGGAGGAGTAGCTCTCTATACAAGGGAAGATATTAAAGCAACAGAACTAAAGAGTAAACAGGAAGTTGATGAGTCACTATGGGTCACCCTGGAGACAGGAAATGGCACCACAATCTGCATGGGGGTTGTGTACAGACCCTCACCTCAGGGGGAGGAAATGGACAAGGAAATGATAGAAGGCATCCTTAAAATGGCAGAAAAAGGGGAGATATTGTTGATGGGGGACCTGAATATGCCAGATGTTAACTGGAGTACCTTTGCTGCAGGCACATCCAAGAGTAGGGTCATTCTTGATGCCCTACAGGGGGCATGCCTCAGACAGCTAGTGTTGGAACCCACTCGGGAGGGAGCAATCTTAGACCTGGTACTCTCAAATGGGGAAGGAGAAAGGATCTCAGATTTAGAAGTGGGTAGCCATCTAGAAACAAGTGACCACCAAACAGTGTGGTTCACATAGACACAGCCATAGAGTCAAGCCATACAAAAACAAGAGTATTGGACTTTAGGAAAGCTGACTTTGGGGAAAATGAGATAGTACCTTAGAAAACCACTAGCAAACGGGCAAGAAGGAGGGGTGGAGGAACAATGGGGAATAAGTAAAACAGCCATCACAGAGGCAACAAGCCTTTGTGTGAAGCAAATCAATAAAACAAAACAAAGGAAAAAAACACTATGGTTCTCAAAAGAGGTGGCAGGGACGGTTAAGGAGAAAAGGATAACATTCAGAAAATATAAGGAAACACAGAAGAAGCAGGGCAGAGAACTTCATCAGTTAAAGCAGAAGGAGGCAGGGAAGGCAGTCAGAATAGCAAAGGCACAAACTGAGGAAAAGATAGCCAACTCTGTTAAGAAGGGGGATAAAACCTTTTATAGGTACATTAGGGAGTGAATAAAGACCAAGGGATGGATACAGAGACTTAATAAAGGGGAGGGAATGTGGGCAGAGGGTGACAGTGAAAAAGCAGGGATACTGAATGAATATTTCTGCTCAGTATTCACAACAGATGAGTGGGGGGAGGTGCCTAAACCAAACAAGGGAGAAACTCTGAATAGGGGGGTCAATACCAGTCCATTCACAGAAGAAAGGGTTTTGAAAGAACTCTTGAAACTGAGGGTGGACTCTTGAAACTGGGGTATCTATAAAGCAATGGGGCCTGATGGGATTCACCCAAGAATACTAAAAGAACTAAGGGTAGAACTAGTAATACCACTGACTACTCTCTTTAACAAATCATGGGAGGATGGAGTGGTACCTAAGGACTGGAGGAGGGCAAATGAGATTCCACTTTACAAAAGTGGGAGTAGGGCAGAGGCAGGAAACTACAGACCAGTTAGTTTGACTTCAGTGGTAGGGAAAAGGATGGAGTCACTTCTGAAGGAAACAATTGTTGAGTACCTAGAGGCCAGTGGGGCACAGGACCCAAAGCAGCATGGTTTCACAGCAGGAAGGTCATGTCAGATGAACCTAATAGATTTATTTGACTGGGTGACCAAAGTAGTAGACCAGGGAGGGGCTGTGGATATGGCCTACCTAGATTTTAGCAAGGCATTTGACACAGTCCCACACAAAAGATTAGCAAATTAGCCAGCATGGGAGTGGGTCCCAGAGTGGTAGCCTGGGTAAAAAATTGGCTGGACAACAGGACACAAAGGGTAATAGTAAACAGAGTCCATAGTGAAGAAAGGAGGGTAACTAGTGGGGTACCGCAGGGTTCAGTACTGGGGCCGGTCCTCTTTATTATCTTTATAAGTGCCATTGGAGAGCACCTTGAAGGAAAGGTATGCCTCTTTGCATATGACACAAAGATCTGCAACAGGGTTGATAGACAAGGTGGGGTGGAAAGAATGAAAAGGGACTTGGCAAGGTTGGAGGAATGGTCAAATGCGTGGCAGCTCAGACTGAATGCAAAGAAGTGCAAGGTAATGCATCTGGGAAACAAAAACCCTGGAGAAGAGTACACAATGGGCGTTGAGTTAATAACAACAACAAAAATTGAAAGAGACCTAGGAGTAATTATATCAGATGACCTAAAGGTGGGCAAGCAATGTGAGAAGGCAGTAAGGAGGGCTGGGGGGATACTGGGATACATAGGGAGAGGCATCAACAGTAGAAAACAGGAAGTTATCTCTCTCTACAGACAGTTAGTGAGACCCCATCTGGAGTACTGCATGCAATTCTGGAGACCCCATCTCCGCAAAGACATAGACAGAGTGGAGGCTGTTCAGAGGAGGGCAACCAAAATGGAGCAAGGTCTGCACCAGAAGACATACGAGGACAGAGTATCTCAAGGGAATTAACAAGGTACAAGAGGGTAGTATCTTTCAGAAGAAGAGATGTGCAAGAACAAGGGTGCACAATTTGAAGATAGAGGGGGGACAGCTCAGAGGTAATGTTAGAAAGTATTTTTTCACAGAGAGTTGTGGGTGCATGAAACAGCCTTCCTGAGGAGGTTGTGGAGTCAGAAACAGTGGGAGAATTCAAGAATGCATGGGACAGGCATAATGCAATTTTTAGTGAGGGGCAGGAGGAAATATGCTGTTGATTAACTCGAATCTGCTGCTTATCCATCAGGTAGGGAAATGGGCAGACTGGGTGGGCCAAGTGGTCCTTATGTGCCATCAAATTCTATGTTTCTATACTTCTATCTTACCCAAGGACTGGAGGAGGGTGGATGTGATTCCCCTTCACAAATGTGAAAGCAAAGTACAGGTAGGAAACTACTGACCTGTTAGCTTGACCTCAGTGGTAGGGAAAATGATAGAATCACTTCTAAAAGAAAGAATTATAGAATACCTAGAGGGCAGTGGGGCATAGGACCAAAGGCAGCATGGATTCACAGTTGGAAAGTCAAGTCAGATGAATCTAATAGATTTCTTTGACTAGGTGACCAAAGTAGTAGACAAGGGAGGGGCTGTGGACATGGCCTACCTAGACTTTAGCAAGGCATTTGACACAGTCCCACACAAAAGATTAGCAAATTAGCCAGCGTGGGAGTGGGTCCCAGAGTGGTAGCCTGGGTAAAAAATTGGCTGGACAACAGGACACAGAGGGTGATAGTAAATGGAGTCCACTCCGAAGAAAGGGGATTACTAGTGGGGTACCGCATGGTTCAGTACTGGGTCTGGTCCTTTTTAATGTCTTTAAAAGTGACATTGCAGAGGGTCTGGAAGGAAGAGTCTCTTTGCAGATGACACAAAGATCTGCAACAGGGTTGATACACAAGGGGGGGGTGGAAAGGATGAGAAGGGACTTGGCAATGTTGGAGGAATGGTCAAAAGTATGGCAGCTTAGACTCAATGCAAAGAAGTGCAAAGTAATTCACCAGGGAAACAAAAACTCAGGGGAAGAGTACACAATTGGGTGGGGGAGATTAACAAAAATGGAAAGGGATCAGATTACCTAAAGGTAAGCAAGCAATGTAAGAAGGCAGAAAGGAGGGCTGGGGGATACTGAGATGTATATGGAGAGGCATCAGCAGTAAAAAACAAGAAGTTGTTATCCCTCTGTACAGACAGTTGGTGAGACCCCATCAGGAGTACTGCATGCAGTTCTGGAGACCCCATCTCTGCAAGGACACAGATGGAGGCAGTCCAGAGGAGGGGAACTAAAATGGTGCAAGGTCTGCAAGTGAAGCCATACAAGGAGAGACTAAAGGAGCTTAATATTTATACCCTTAAGGAAGGGGGGGGGGGACATGATAGAAAATTTCAAGTACCACAAGGAAATCAACAAAGTCCAAGAGGGTAGCATATATCATAAAAATAAACGTGCAAGAACAAGGAGGCACAATTTGAAGATAGAGATGGGTGGGGGAGGAGACGGCTCAGAGGCAATATGAGGAAGTATTTTTTCACAGAGAGGGTGGTGGACACATGGAACAGCCTTCCAGAGCAGGTTGTGGGGTCAGAAACAGTGGGGGAATTCAAGAATGCATGGGACAGACGGAAGGCAATTCTAGTGGGGGGTAGGAAGAAGTAGGCTGCTGGTTAACTAGGATCTGCAGCTTATCCAATAGGTAGGGAAATGGGAAGACTAGTTGGGCCAAGTGGTCCTTACCTGCCATCAAAATCTATGTTTCTATGTAGCATCTGACAGCAACCAGAACTGACAACCTTAATTATGTGATAGCCAAACACATTCATGAAATAGGACATGGAACATCTGATTTACAGGCTTGGAAAAAATTGATATGGGACTCAGAGGAGGAGATATCCAAAATAAACAGACAACGGGAATGTTTTTGGATATTTATCCTTGCACAATTAACACCAAATGGACTAAATGAGGAATTACCCATGGGTCTCTATATGGAATCCTAGTAAATAATATCTTCTTTCCTTATCCAAATAGACATTTTTTTATGTACTGTGTGGTCTGCTTCAATTTTAATTTAATTTATTAGTCTTTTTTTTCCTGTCCCTTGCAGTTGATTATAATGCATTTTGTGTGTTGGGCTAGACCTCAATCACTCTCTGAGAAGTAAATGACTACAGTTAATAATTGGAACTATCAAAGCTCCATTTAAGGGATTGCCATATTGTGTTTTAAAGTTATGCATCAAGCTATAGTACAGCTAACATTCTGACTATACAGCCTTTTTTGGCATTCTGAATGATAGCAGATATTTTTTGTTTACTCAGATTCTTTTGGGGGGGGGGATTTTCACTCATCCACACTATTTGTTTAATATAATAGATCTTACTACTTTTTATACAGCACACTGACTCACACTCTAAGTTTGTGGAGATTGATTCAAGCATATGAATATTTGAATTTTTAATGTAGCGTTTGCTGTGCTTTGTGATTTGTTGTACCATGCGTTCCTTTTATTTTTCCATATCTACTTTTTTCTATCACTAGGTTTGGTCATTGTGCACATGCTCTCACATGATATCTTCAATTCGAGCATCATCTGTCTTTTTTAGACTTCTGTGCGTGTCCTTTATATTAAATTTAAATCACTCATTCTGGTCTTTCTATTGGTCTGATGAAGGGTCTCGCCAAAACGTCACCACTCCTTGTCTAACTGCAGTTGCTCTCTGTGTCGTTGTTGGCCATTTCAGCATTCACAGTTTTCAGATGTTTTTTCCTTTATTCATGGAATCATTAATATGGCTATGAGCACTTTGAGCACTTAAGCACTTTTTGTGTGCATTTGATCCTTTGTGGGATAATATGTGAAGGACATTTTACTTACCAGGAATTTGGAAACCTACAACATGGGACTTTGAGTCAATATTCCACTGACACTTTACTCCCAATGAGTACTCTATTCTTTAAAATTCATAAAATCTTTACTAACTAGCATAAACAATAATAATTTTTGGGCCTGTCTCACTGCTTTTTAATGGTTTTAGCAGAACGACAAGGTGAACCAATAGGTTCTATATGACTGATTTTGCTATAGAACGTTCAGTCCTATGAATGCTCAGAAGAGTGGACTTGGAAGAAATGAAGTTTTCAATATAAAGTGTGCATAAAATGGTTTACTGTCGTGAATATCACCATATTCAGTGACCTTTGATGCTCTATTGCTGTACCAGGTTCAACCAGTTGTATGCTATTTGAAGAGGGGATCTAGGATAAAACAAGCATTGCAGAAAGGTTTTTTAAAGATCCTTAATATTGTCTGAGCGATGCTTTTATGATCTTTGCCAAAAATCATTATCTAAATAGAGTGCTGCTGGTGATTACATTTTGCTACTTCCTTTGAAAAACCTTTTGCCCACAAAGGAACATTTTATTCGAAGCACATATTCACTTTCAAAGATTTTTTGCTGCACTATTTTTCAGCACTTTTTTCTCATACATGCATTTATACTTTTTCAGCAATAATGGAATGTGATACATTGTGAATGACCATTATAAGGAACAAGAAAAATAAACTTCATGTGTTTATATGTTAAATTAATTCCAAATGATTATATGCTGCTATAATAATCCAAGAAATTCCTTCAGTATTTTCCTAATAAACAAATGCTAATAGAAAAGTCTATAACCATAAAGTATACTCTGAGGTGCTGGCATTCTTACTAATAAATTTTGAAATTCTTCTAGGCCTTTTGGTTTGTGTGATTGATACAGCGTCATTTGCCTGGCCTTACGCAAACAGTGCAGTATTGAGTTAGGGAGTTGGGAGTCTTGTGCTTTTTAATTAATAATATTGTCAATCACATTTTGTACACACTACTAGCATTTCTCTAGCTATTTATTTTCGTGATCCAATTAAACAAAACATCCCAAAACAGAACAAAAGTCCAGAGCTTACTCAGCAATCTGGAGCAATGATATGTGTGGGTCTTGTGAAGTTCTAATTAATAGAAATGTATTTTCAGTTATAATGAATACTGTTAATCTGAATGGTATGAATGAGATGTGAGACTTAAAACTCCTTTTGAAATAAATTCCAGATAAGTTCACCTAAGCTGTAAGAAAATCTGCATTAGGAATAGTATTTTTATTTGGAAAAGGTTTAATTGAACTATTCTTTAAAGAAACAACCCCCGTCCCCTGTAATCTGGACAACTCCACTCCCTCTCTCCATCCCTACCTTGGAAGCTAAAATCTCTTTCAGTAGCTTACCACAAATACACTTTTTAGTTACAAAATGTATTTATACAGCTCAGAGATTAGTTTTGATATACACATATATATACATATATACATATATACATATATCTTTGCTCTGTCCCACTACATGTCCAAGTGAACAAGGGAGATGGATACCAATGTAATATGGAGCTACAGATCCCCAGGATATTCCTTGATCCAGGAGCGTGACTGCGGCATCCTGAATCGGGAACCTGTGTAGGTTTGAAAAATGGAGCTGCAGTCCCTGGTTATAAACTTTCATAGACTTTTTCACCTGAAGCCATTTAACCAACCTAGTTCTTAATGTCCACAGACCCACAAGTATCGTTGTTCCAGATAGTTGAGTGAGCTCTGGACTTCTGTTCTGTTTTTGTACTTTTTGTTTAATTGGATCATGAAAAGAAATGGTTAGAGAAATGTTAGTAGTGTGTACAAAATGTGATTGACAAACTTATTAGTTTATATATTACTATCTATAGATGCAATCTTAAAAGAATAGACTACACTTAGAATAGATAAGGATCTCGATGTAGAAGTACTGTATGTATTAATATGCGTGCATGCACCTATATGACTGTTGGTGTGCCTACTCTCACTTGCTTAAGTAGGTTTTTTATACTAAAATTCATTTATATACTCATTGTTTATGTTTGTAAAGTTCTAGTTAATAGAGTTGTATTTTAATTTTTGAATGAAGCATTAACCAATGAAATGGGAGGCAATAACTAAAGACGTCACAAATGAGGGAGTTTAAAACAGGTGGAACTGTGTACCTCATTAGCCCCTTTGAAGCCTCAGAGTGAAGTGCTGAGCTGAGCTCGAAGTGAAGTGCTGAGCTGTGGTTTGCTCAGAGAATTTAAGTTGTAATACTGTTCTGAATAAATGAACACTAAACTGACATTTAAATTGCACAACGCTGTGTGTTCTGGTTCTGTTCTGAGTGAATCATCCTAGATTTTGCTTTATTGTTGGGGTAGCCACCCTATTTGCTGCACTGGCCTGGTATTTACTGGTGTGAGTACTCCAATTTTGGATTTTGTTTTAAGACTTGAACAGTGGTCAGTCACATGGCAGCTGGGTTTTAACGCTCGGAAGTGTAGTGTACTGCATTTGGAAACTTGGAACCCAGGGTACAGCTACCATTTGGGGGGGGACAGTTAACAGTCTTGGAGGAGGAAAAAGATCTAGGAGTAGTGACAACTAGCAAAATAAATCACTCAGATCAGTGCAGGAAAGCAGAGGCAAATGCAAACAGAAGGTTTTGGTGTATTGCTAGGGGGATCACTTCTGGGAGGGAGGAGGTTATCCTGCCACTGTACACATCTTTAGTGAGGCTGCACTTGGATTACTGTGTGCAGTTCTGGCATCCTTACTTGAAGGATGTCATACTCCAGGAAAGAGTCCATAGGAGGACATCTAGGATGACCCAGGGAATGGGGGAGAAGCCCTATGTGGAGAGACTTAGGGAACTAAACATGTACTCCCTGAAAGACAGTAGGGACAGAGGGGATATGTTCAAGACTTTTAAATACTTGAAGGGCATCAATAGAGTAAACACAGAGTTTGTTCAAATTGAAGGGGGAAGAGATCACGAGGGGTCATAGCATAAAATGTGGGGGAGGTACAGAAGAGAACTGAGGAAACATTACTTCACAGAAATGGTGATGGTGCCTTGGAATGTGCTACCTGAGGAGGTGATTTAGATGGAATCAGTAAGACGTTTTAAGAAGAGATGGAATAGATAGATGGGCAAGGTGCAGAAAGAGAGGGAAGCTACCAGTAGGGGAACTCAGGGTGGGTAAACATGGGAGGGAGGGAAAAGGGAAGGGGGACAGCAACAGTGACTACTGTGAGTTGTATCTTGAGCAGACATCTTACACCTTGGGGACTAATCTGCTGTTCATATGAAAACACCCAGGTACTTGATAGACTCTACTACCTCTATATTGGTACCAGCTGAAAAGGATGGGGTTAGTAAATGCTGCCTTTTCAGGCCTAGACTTTTTGTCCCAAAGAGGATGGCCTTGGTTTTCTTACCATTGAGGACCAATTTATTTAATTGGAAACAATCATCTAGTAACCACAGGGCTTTGGTGAGCAGGCCATTTAATAAGGCAACATCTTTAGATTTACAGTATGATATAACATGTCATCTGCATATAATATCAATTTTGCTTCCCTGCAATTCACTGGCATTTCATTGACTAAGGAAGAAGAGTAGTGGACCCATGATAGATCCTTGTTGGACTCCATGCAGGATGGGCATTTATCGGACAAAGCACCCCTCCAATTGACAAAATTGAGACCTGTTTGTAACTTAGTCAGAAAATCACTGAATGGACAGACTGTCTAAGCCAAGGGATTTTAATTTTGATAGGAGTATCTGATGGTTGATCAGATTCAAGGCCTTGGTTAGGCCAATAAAGACTGCACCGGTCATTTGCTTGTTGTCTAGAGACTCCAGTATATCTGTGGTCAGATGGACTAGGGCAGTATCAGTCCCATGATTCTTTCAAAATCCATGCTGATTTGTGAGAAGTAAATCATGCTGTTCAATGTATTTGATGGCCTGTTTGTAGACTAGTCTCTCTAGTAGTCTGCTTAGGATGCAGAGGAGTGAGATGTTATGATAGTTTTCAACTTGCTCTTTTGCCCCAGCCTTGTGCACAGGGGTCACAAGTGCTACTTTCCAAGTGGAGGGAACTATCTCTTTAAGGAGCTGCTAGATTAAAGAGTTTAGGGTCAATCTTATTGTATCGAGTAGCACCTGTAACTGAGTCTCTTGAGGAATCTCAATACCTCCTTCCTTAATACGAGCCAAATGGAAGTTAGGGTATGGGACATTACTCTGAGAGGTCAGGCGGGAAGGAGACATGGGGATCATTCTAAAATCTGTCTAGGTTGGTGAAAAGAAAAATAATTCAGAGGCATGGCAGAATTGCAAGGGTTTTCACAAAGCTTTCTGTCCACTATAATATCACATTCAGTTTTGGTGGTCCGTCCCTTTAAAAATGCATTAATTTGGGACCAGAACTTTTTTGGATCTGCTAGAGTCCTATCTTGTATATTCCTAAGATAGCTATGTTTAGCAGCCTTTAAGTCCCCTTTACATGTATTCTGCAGTTCTCTATATATGTTCTAATTACTTGAGAAACCTGAGGTTTTAAAGGTTACCCATGGGTTCTCTTTCTTTCAGGAGTTTTTTGAGATCTCTAGATAGCCATTTTGATTGTTGCCCTCTTACTCCAAGTTGTTTTAGTTGGGTGAGCTTAATTGCGGTGGAAAGAAAATTATTTAAGAAGTCTAAAGCCAAGTCTACAGTGGGATTTATTCTTATTTGTGCCTGGTTTACTGTGAATAATGTATTAAGTAAAGAGTTAGTGTCAAAATTTGAGAAATCCCAAGCCCAAAAGGTCCTGTTTGAGGGGTTGGGGGTGGACAGTCATTTTTCCATATGCAGAAAATTGGGGCATGATCACTTATTGAGTCAGCAAAAGCACACAGTGCTTTGAATCTGTCTGGTTTTGAGACAAGAATCCAGTCAAGGGTAATGTGATTGCCAGGTTTAATATTTAGTCTGGTAGGTCCACTAACAAGTTGAATGAGTTGGGCAGCATGCAGAGCAGCCTTTATGCCACCTCTGATGTCCTGGGACAAATGCAGATTGAGGAGTAGGCTTTTGTACAGTTCAGCTACTTCAGTGCCCATAGTGAATGGGGGAGTAGATAAAAGGATTGCAACCTGGAAGGGAGTAAGGCAGGATTACCCACTCAGTCCAGTATTTTATATTTTTGTCTAGGCCTTGTTTTAAGGAAACTGGACTAGGATGTGACTATGTAGTGTGCTGAGGGAGTTGGTAGAAATTTCTTCCCATGTACATCTGCTTATGCAGATGACCTATGCATTATGGTGCACGATGTGCAGTCTGGGGACTCTGCCTTGCAGTATATGCAGGAATTTTCATTGATATCTGGGTTGAAAATTAATCTGAACAAAAGTTTGGGAAAACTATGTGGGGTTCAGGGTCCGCATACCCAGAATATTGGATATATTCAGATTCCCAATGATCCAGTTAGGATACTGGTGGTAACCTTTGGGATTCAAGATCTTGCATATTATAATTGGCAGAAGAAAACTTATCTAGTGAAACAGAAGGTGGATAAATGGAAGGCCTGGCCTATGAGTAAGAGAAAGCAAGTCTATACTGTATGTTAAAAATCATTGATTGCTTTTTTTTCTTTCCATCTGCTATGTGTTTTTGTTACCAAAGTGTTTAAAGGCAATATTTACAATATTTTCTTAAAATTATTATGGGATACATCCAGTACAGCTGTAGTCCAGTATCTAAGTTTACTATGTGTCTTTCTCTTTCTGCCACCCAGCTAATGTACTCTGTTTTAATGCACCCTTTGTTGTTGTCAGATGTAACAGTTTTCTTCAATGAAATAAATAAAAAAGTTTCATGTTAAACTTATGGGGGAGTAGACTGAATCTAGTAAAATGGAACGTTACATGCAAATCTGTGAAGGAAGGAGGAGTGGCTAAGTTAAGTCCTGTTTTATTCTCTTTACTATTTTTCTCTTTGGCAACATACTCAGAGTCTTCTTGGAATGTCCTGGCTTCCATTTTTTACAAGAAGATGAGTATTTTCTACAAAATGGGAAGCAGGTACTCTGGGAGCTTTTTTAAATTTACCCGAAAGGATATCTGTGTATTCAATTGATTTTTTCCAGAAGATGAAGCAATGGATATTAAAACTGCATGATGTTACCTGTAATACCAGAAAATAAGTTGATACCTTTATTCTGGAGAGACATTTTTGTTCAGAGTCATTCTTAACCTGCTCCCCCAAATACCAGTGTAATGCATTTTGAATCAGCTTCGAGACCCACAGATTCTACAGAAAATGTTGGACACTTTGTGCCTGCGTTGCCACAATAGACTTAATGTGAGGGACAATCATCAACATATACTGTAGGGGTGGGATATTCAAAAGGGTTGCTCCATGCGCAATAGGGTTGCGCCTGCGCAAGACCAAAAGTGCGCCATTCTGCGATATTCAGCAGGAGGCAGATGCGCCCCCGAAAACATGCTGAGCAACAGCACAATGCAAAGGAAGGCATGCGCAACCAACGTGGGTGGAGCCATGCATAAAGAGCTCAATGCGAAATTGAAAGACTTGCGCATTGCGCAAGAGCGGAACTCGCCTGAAATTGGCAAGACTAGCAGAAATGAGCCAAAATAAAAAGGTTCATGAAGGAAGCGCAAGAACGCCACAAGGATGCCAAGTGGGAGAGAGAGAGAGAGAGAGAGAGACAGACAGACAGACAGACAGTGACAGGCTAGGGCAGGCAAGGCAAGCATTAGGGGCCATAGGCTGCAGAGGCCAGCGGGGGTGCCCGCAGTGGAAGTAGCAGTCAGGACAGCCGGGGTAACACAGCAACACCAGCCGGGGGCAGAAGCCAGGGAGATGGACAGTGCCAGCTTCCACATGGAAGCTGTAATGAGGGGTGAGAATGCAAGCTGCAGGGGGACGAGGCCGTGGAAGGGCCCGTCGGGCGACATCCTCAACAGGCAGTACCGCGTCTGCATCAGCTATGAGCTGTATACAGATGTAGAGATCGTGGGCGGTACCACCTGAACAGGGCAATACTGAGGCGGCTTTGTGAGCTGTGCAGTGATGTGATGCAGGCACCCTCACGACGGAGTCACGCCTGTCAGTGGAGACCAGGTGACAGCCTGCATGTGCCTGCTCACCACGGCACCTTCCAGAGGCCAACAGGGGACACCACAGGCATCACACAGTCGGCCACATCACGCATCCTCACCCAATTCCTCAGCACACTGCTGCCACATGCTGCAGAGCACATCCATTTCCCCAACACCGCAGCAGAGCGTACAGCAAACATGCGGGGTTTCCACAGGGTAGCACGTATGCCTGGCATGCTAGGGGCCATAGACTGCACCCATGTGGCCATTTGCACACCACCTGTCCCCTATGGGGCAGCGCATAGGAACCGAAAGGGCTACTCCAGTGTCAACTGCCAGGTGGTGTGTGATGCCACTGGGAGAATAATCAATGTCTGTGCCACACACCCTGGTGGAGCACATGATGCCTTCATATGGCATCAGTCCGCACTGTGCCATCGATTTGAGAGTGGGGACATCCCCACAGGACATCTGGTGGGTGAGTACACATGTATGGAATGCAAACTTGGGGCAAGGGTGGGGAATGCCACAGGTGCCATGGTAGTGGCACACAGGGATATGGGCAAAATGGACCTGAACATGACACTGATCTCCACTATCTCCACACAGGTGACAGTGGGTACCCACTCCATCCCTGGCTGCTCACACTGTACCGGCGCCCCATGACCCCATCGCAGCAACGCTATAATGAGGCACATGCTGCCACATGCAACATCATAGAGCGGGTGTTTGGGATGCTCAAGGCACGCTTCTGATGCCTAGACACCTCCGGTTGTGCCCCACAGTACAGTCCCCCCAAAGGCCTGTGGGATATTCCTGGCCTGTTGCATCCTGCACAACATGGCCAAGGACTGTGGGATAGCCGTACAGGTTGAAGAGGGAGACAGCGATGGGGACGCCAGTGGCGCCGGTGTTGATGTCGATGAGCAGCCCCCCCTAGGACGGCGGGACCCCTGACTGATCCGGCAGGCCCAGCTGCACCGGGACACCATCACAGAGGAGCACTATGCACAACACAGGTAAGTCAAGGGGACATGTGCAACCAACACTGTCCATACGCAAACCACAGGCACACAGGGTAACACACCAGGGGTGCATGACGGCCAGGGGAGTGGAAGGGTCCAGGCATACAAACACACCATCAGGGAGGGGTGAGCACTCATATGGACACACACACACACCAGGCACAGAATGTACATGGGCAGATGCACAGCACAGCAGAACTGACAGTGCTAACACACAGCACCACCGACCACCCCCACCACCTGTACTGTCCAAGTACGTGTGTCAGATGCTGGGCACCCTTGCACCTTGGTGTACAGTACAATGCAGGCATCATCATGCACACGCACCTGTGGGCAACAGTTGGGAGGGTGTGCAGGTGGTCCGTGTGTCGGCGTGTTGAGCAGAGCACCCAGCAGTGCACTGCCCACCATGACACACATTGCACACAGGGCAGCACCAGACAGGGCCCGCACTGGGAGACAGGTCAGTTATGTAGCACTGTCCCATGGCCACCGCGATGCGTGGGCGGCCCTGCCGTGACCCAACAGCACTGGCAGGCTGAGCAGGGGCCACATGGGGTGGCACTGTTGAACCACCAGGGGTCCCACTGCGCGAACGCGACCTTGCCCGCACAGGGGTCTGCAGCATGCTGAACACACCTGCACCAGGGGTGCTCGGGATGCCCACAGCAGAACCAGGCATCGACAGGCCTGGTGTCACACAACACCAGGAACGGGGAGTGGAGCGTGAACTGTGTGGGGTGTGCGGTACAGGGTCACCTGACTGTGTGCCCACTGCGTCCACGACGGAGACCACTGCCTGGGTCAGCCTGTCAATGGCGGCGGTCACATCCATCCGCATGTGGACCATCTCTGCACGGTCCAGAGCACACTCCCTGCTGTGCTGCTCCACAGCCACACACAGTGCCTCCACGGACATTGCAACCCGCCTCTGCTGCTGTACTGATTCCTGCGCAGGCGGGTGTGCTCGTCCAATGGGTACTCTGCCACAACGGCAGCCTGTCCCCCAGGGTGTTGAAGGTCTTGATGCACAACACCCCTTGAGGGTGGGCGCTGTTCGCTAGGACCAGGAATGGGCATATCACAGGGTGGCGGGCATGTGCCACCGCTGGACACTGTACCCCCAGACCTGGTGGGTGACTGCTGCTGCTGCCCCTCCAACTGCTGAGTCCACTTGTTCCACTGCTGTGGCCGCAACAGTGCCAGACACCTGCACAGCCACCGGTGCTGCCCCACCGGTGCTGACAGGCACAGCCTGGGACTGTGCCAACATGCTGGCGCACAAGTTGGAACCAGCAAGGCCCAGGGGCATGTGATGGCCTGCTGTGTGTCCGTCATGGGACACACACATGTCACTGCCCATTGCAGTCCTTGCATCATCAGTTGTGCAGGGACGTGCTACAGCCACAGTCACAGCGTGATGGCATGCTTGCATGCCAGACTGCTGAGACACAGGCTGTGCACCCCAAACACCCGAATCACCAACACCAGGGTTGACAGCCCTGCGTGCATGCTGGTGTAGTGCATGCTGGCTGGCGACAGAGGTGAATGGACCCTCCTCCATGTCCAGCAGGTCATCCTCACTGCCTGGTCCCACCACCACCGTCTCCTGGAGATGAACAGGATCTGCAAAAGAGAGGACATGTGAGTGCATGTGACCAACCTTCCTCCCCCCCCAACACCACCACCATGTCATACCGTGCAGTGATGGGCTTCCACCTGTCTGGAATCCACCTCCTGGTACGCCCTCAATCGCACTGCACTGCAGAGTTGCAGCCAGTCGGTCCTCAGCCGGGGTCAGCTCCACCACCGCTGGCTGGCCCCCGCCAGTGCCAGCGCGTGCCGCCCTGAGGGCCGCCACCTTCTCCTTCACCCTCCTGTGGTCTGTCCCAATCTTTTTCTTGCATTCCTGCATGGAGCGCTGGTGGCTTCCGTGCAGGTTCACTGCCTGGGCTACCCCCTCCCATGCAGCCGCACGGGCCTGAGGGGTGCCCCGGCTTCCACGCAGTAGTGCCTCATCCTCCAGGTAGGCCTGGAAGAGGGCCTCAGTCTCTGCTGTGGTGAGGTTGGGCCTCCTCCTTCGCCCACCATCCTCACCCTCACCTTGTCTCTGCTCGGTCATGGCGATCTGTATGGGTGTAAGTGAACACCTGTTACTGTGCAGTCTACAGCATTATCCCATGCCCATTGTCCAGAACATCCCACAGCATGCAACTCACCTCTCACCTGCAGTAACCGACTCTGTCCAGCATAGCCCACTGTTGCACTTTTATAGCGCAATGCATGCAAATTAGGAGAGGAGCAACTGTAATGAGATGCAAATCGCGCCACTGCGCCCTTGAATGGCTGATCAGATGATTTGCATGTGTCGGCTGAATATCGCGCCATTGCGCTTTTCTCAAGATGGTTGATCCGACTGAGCCAATAGCGCAGATCTGTGACTGTGCGGTACACTGCATTGTGCATGCCCAGGTAGCTTATGCAGGCATCTGCCGTGCTGATGACGTGCTGTGCGCGATCGCCAATTCAGGCCATGGCCACCATTGTGCCAGTGGCGCTACAGCACTGGGCACTATATGGCGCTGTGGAACTACTGTGCAATAGTCCACTGTGGCACTGGTACGCAGGTGGTCGGTTGCGCAGGATGCGTATACGTCAGATGGCGCTATGCGTGGCCTTGCGTCATAGACCCCTGACCTGGTGTCCGACCTTGGCCCCCTGCCGCTGTTCAGCTGCCATGTGTATGGCCCTATTGCGCTGTCTGGTGACAGTGCTATGTGGACTGACATTGCTGTTCGAACAGCGCGATTGGAACCTATGGTGGTCTATTGCGCAACATCTCCACATGGGGTTGCCGCATAGCGGGGTGCCATATTGCCTGCTGTAAACTTGGTAGCATGGCACACAGGAGGGCAGTGCAATGGAGCCCGTGGAGGTGGCCAACATGGTGGCCTTGGTGGAGCCCCACTATGGGGCACTGTATGGTGAGGTGCCCCTCACCATGGCTAGGACCCAGGTCTGGCAGCAAGTGGCCAGTGACCTGGTGGGGGTCACTGGGCAGCGCCGGTCTGCTGAGCAGTGTTGGCACAGATACAGTGACCTCCGCAAGAGGGAGCCTGAGCTGCATGAGCGGCTGCGTTCACGTGCCAGGAGGGGCGTGGTGCCTAGGCCAGGTGGGTGTACCGTCTATGCACCTGTATTCTCTCTAGGGTTGTGAGTGTGTTTTGGTGGATGTGCATAGGTGATGGCTCTGACGTGGTTGGCTGTGTCAGTGTGTGCAGGTGTGAGATGCATGGGGCTGGCTGTGTGGGCAAGCACTCTCACTGGTGTAGGGGGCAGTCAGCTTTGGAGTCACACTGATGTTTTTCTCAACATATGTCTCCCACAGGCCGGGATGTGAGGATGCAGGCACATGCTGCGGAGGGCCGTGACAGGGCCCCGGTGCCAGTCGGTGGTGCAGTCGGAGGTGGGCCACAACAACAGCGGCAGCAGCAGCAGCAGACACACCTTCTTGCGGAATGTGAGTATCATTACATCATGGATGCTATTGCATGCTGGAGGGGGTGGGCATGACCACCAGCCATGCACAACACAGCCATGCACGACACAGGCGACATTCATCACTGTCCAGTGTCACTGCACGTCTGTGTGTGCATCACTGGTGGCCCATGCATGCACTGGGCACATGGCTGTGTAACTGGCATCGCACCACATTGCCACGTCACTTGACAGCCTTGTTTGTGCTGTGATGGATATGGGCAATGTGTGTGTGCAGTGGTGCACATAGCTGGTGCCGCCTGTTTGTGATGGCCATGTGCATGTTCACTGTGGGTGGGTGCATGCCATCACAGGTGCGGGACATTGACCTATATGGCTTGCAGGTTGGGTGGTGTTCAGGGTTGTGGTCAGTCACAGCCATTGACTGTGTTCCCATTTTCCTAGGCCTCAGTGTTCTCAGGAGGATACAGCGGGAACTGCATGGGCTGACGCAAGTGTCCTTGGACAACCAGGCCATCCTCAGGGACATCCATCGACATGACCTGCGGAGGAGGCATCGCCAGGCACAGCGGCACAGGGCAGAGGAGGACCAGCCTGCTGGGCCTTAGGCCAGATTCCCCTTCCCACTTCACCAATCCCTCCCACCCTGCCTTCCCTCTCCAAGTTGTTCATCCCTACCCCTTGCTCACCCCTACCTTGTACCCCTACCTCACCCTTGTAAATAGTTATGGTGTTGATAGTTTTGTGATTTACATTTTTATAATACATTTATATTTTGTTATGAATACTGTGTTGGTCTCTGATTTGCAGCTGGCTATGGTTGCTCAGTTGCAGTGGTGCGCATGCCATCTGGGGTGGTATGGTCCTGGGTATGTGTGTGCGTGTGTGTGTGTGTGTGTGCGCGTGTGTGTGCATGGGGGGTATCTCCAGCATGGCAGTGACTTTCTGTTGGTCTTGCTGTCTGCTGCCACCCACTGCTGGGTGCACAGGGTGGGTCTGGCTTGTATTCTTCTCTGCTGCATGGGGTTGACGTGTGCCGGGGGGGATGCATGGTGTTTCTTGCAGTGCCAGTCACTGCACATGGGTGGTGTCTTGGGGTCACGGTGCAGGGTGTGCTGTGCGTACAGGGGGCTGATGTGCACTGTGGTTGTCAACCCCCTGTGTGTGGCACTCTCAGCCTGCCAGTGGTTGTGCTGGGGTGTCATGGCTCTGCTGTGCTTTGTTGGCTTGTCCCCATGGGCCAGTAGATCATCCGTCCCACCCCCAGTGATGCTGTGCTTGGGGTGTGCAGGTGTCTTGTTGGTTCTGCAGTGTGTTCCTGTGGCCATGTGTGGCATGGCTGGCGGTGGGCCCCAGCCTGCCTCCCTGGTTGTGCACTTCCATTGCTCTGCTGGGGGGGGCGCTGTGCTTGCGCTTATGGCACCTCTGGACTGCTCAGCTGGGCTGCCCTTGTTGCATTATGGCACAACCTTACTGCTCAGCTTCCCCTTCCTGGTTGCGCTATGGCGCAGTTAGTACAATATTCAGACGTTGTCTGCTTGTGCAATTTGTTCTGCTCCATGTTTGAATATCGCGTCTGTTGCACATATGCTCAATTGATTTGTGCTTGCTCCTGCTGTTGCGCACATTTTGAGTACAGTTTGAATATCTGGCCCTAAGTGTACAAGAACAGTCTTGTTTGAGGGTGGAGTGTAGTATGATTTTTGAAATAATGGAACATTTGTTTTTTGAGTGTGCATATATGAAAAATATTTGGTCCTTATTGGCTACAACATGGAATGAACATCTTTACTCTCAGATGTCCTGTGTTGTTTTGATTTATGGTACTATTTTGGGGGACGGTTGACAAAATTCCACCCAGGTACTTTATGCATTTTTCTTTGGGTTTTGTATGGTCTGTTTTGCAGGTTAGGTCTGAGTTTGTTTTACAACAAAAATAAATCTCCCCAAGGGGCCTTCAAAGAAAACTGAACAAGGGATATTAGCCACTCATACCAAGTTAAAAGGCTGCCTTATAGGTTCATTTGATAATCTTTGGAAACACCGCCTGGAATCACTCAGTAACTGCGTAGCACTCTTCTATTCTATTTTCGTTTTGATTTGACTTTTTTTGCTTCAGATTTCCTGCATGATTTTGTAGTTATGATTGTCATTATGTTTTGTTGTAGATATGTGTTTTGTGTAATACTTTATTTTGCAAATAAAATTCCCTTTTTTAACATTGAATCTTGCTAAGTATAATATTACTATCCAATTAAACGGGGGGGGGGGTGATTCACCCTTTTATTTTTCATTAGCATGTTTTATTTTATATATTGGACCCTATGCACAAACAGGCACCAAGTGTACTGAATCCCAGCATAAATGCAGTTAGTACATGTGTGGCATGCAGTATTATGCAGCAGCATGACATGCACAAAGCGAACCATGCACCGCACACCGATAGTGGGCGTGACCGTGGATGGTGCGGAGCGCAGAGGCCACAGAGGCAGGATCAGGCTATGTGGCCCTGCCCCATGTCCCTACCATATATGGGCAATGATGCCCCCCCCATGCACATGCAGAAGTAAATACGGAACACAGGCCAGGTGGAGAGAGGATGGCGGAACCAAGTGTCCTGCGGAGATGGGCGCACACAGCCATGCGGCACCCAAGAAGAAGTGGCAGCCGGCAGGGCATGCATCTTGTGGCAGCCACAGTGGTGGCTGTTCATGGTCCTCAAACTTTATGGGGGCATGATTGCAGTGATTGTCAGTCAGATCAGCAACAGCCATGCATGGCTATATGGTGCACCATTCCTATCCACCTCCGCTGAGGTGAAGGCAAGGCTATGGATGGACATCCACTCTACTGTGAATGCCACAGGTTCAGAAGCCTGAACCCTGATGGCCATCAAGGATAAGTGGAGGGACTGTCACATGGCCATGAAATGGAAAGTGGTGGCAGGGACATGTGACCAGAGGGGCATGGGTGGTGGATCACCCACCCCTGACAGCCAGCTAACCCCAGTGAAATGCATGGTGGTGGACACATTCACTGCTGTCAGCATACATGAGTAGGCAGAGGGTGTGACCACACTGGCTGGTAATTACACACACACACACACACACACACACACACACACACACACGCACACTCACACCCACCATGCATAACCACTGTAGTGCCTGGATGGGAAAGGTACTAATGGTAAAGCCTTGTCCCAACAGAACCTGCCAGGGATGGCCACTCCATGTTGACTGCAGTGGCAGGGTGTCAGCCACAAACATCCAGCAAAGCATGGTGTGGATCTGTACATGATGACAACAGCATAGGTGAGTAGAGGGGTACGCACAGTGGGGATACATCCAGGGGAGATACTGCACTACAGTAATCGAACCACCCCTTGCCTCCTGACAGGGCTGTCAAAGGTAGTAGAGGAGGTGCTGCAGGATTCCACTGAGGACATGACCAACTCCAGTGAATCAGATGATGGTGACGCTATGGCAGCCATCCCGATGGATGATGAGGATGAGGGCACAGGCAGCAGCAAGCAATGGGAGGAAACAGCACAGCAGTCACAGGACCATGATGACCACAGCACACTACCCTCACATGGCCAGCATGTGCCGCCACACAGAGGGGTGGGCCAGGCTTCATGGTGCATGACCATGGAGAGCAGTGACAAGGGGCCATCCACCAGACCCAAGGGCCATGGTCAGCATGACTGGATGAGCATCGTACCAGACCCCCAGTATGCCGAGCTGTGTCAGATGGAGAAAGACAGGCTTGAAGCACAGCCAAGGCACACGGAGGCACTTGTAGAGCTTAAAGGCATGGTTCATGCCATGGGCCATGACATGGCACATATGACCCGCATGCAGGAGCATACACTGGAGATCATGTTGGCCTGGGGAGGGCCACCATGGTGTACTAACACCGGCACAATGTGTGGCCATGCCACAGGCATGCAGGGATACACCGCTGGTGGAACGGTGAACCATGGGGGTTCACTGATGTGCGATGACCACTGGACCGAGGGCACCATGTTCACACAGGACAAAGCCAACTATGGTGGGATGACCAATGGCATGGTGACTGGCAACACCCAGGAGATATCCATGGTGGGTAGCCAGCAGGAGGACATGCATGGTGCAGGGACACTGTCCAATGTGTTGGACAGGCAGGTGCAGGTACAGACATGGCACAGGTTGGTAGGCACTGTGGCAGAGGTAGCAGGGCACTGTGGACAGCATGGCACTAGGAGACATGGGCCATGGTGAGACAATAGGCATTCCCATACAGCATGCCCCCACCAAGTGATGCATACGACTGGAGGTACAGCTGGCCAAGAGCGCAGCGGAGGTGTGTAAGACTGGTGCATACACACACACACACACACACATATACAGGTTGTGGTGTGGGAAAAGAGCACACACCAGTGACAGGGGGCATATGTGGGTAGTGACAGACATGGTAGGACAGCGATGTTGACAGTGGCCCACTGTCCAGCTGGTTACCTTGCAGTGGTACAGGGGCTTGTCACAGCGGCACATGTGCCCTTTCACCAAACGCCAGCCATGTCCCATGGCAGGTGTGCTTGCACAGCACCGTGCCACTGCAGACACCTTGCACCCTCAGTCCAGCGTCATCATGGGGTGCACACAGGATATTGCGGAACACAGAGATGGGTGCAATGCAGACCATCACACACCATTGCATGGACCCACCCCCCAAGTGTTGACACTGTCGATGGCCAACAGCATTAATGGCAACATGGTGCAGCTGCCAATGGAATGTCCTGTGCATGAGCACAGCATGAGCTGCCCGCCCCTCAGCAGTCTCCAGACCACAGCAGTTATCAGCGCCCCGTGGCCTCTGCAGACTGTCCGGTGGCTGGCAGTCTGGCATTGGCAGCCCGTGACGCATGGCAATATTGTGTAGCATCACACACACACACACACACACACACACAGAAAACAAGGTGCGCGTGGGACGATGCAAGCATCATGGTCCCCCCTTTGTGGGTCAGTCACTGGAACTGCATCTTCAGTATGCCAATGCTCATCTCAACAATGGACCTCATCCACTGGTGCACCATGTTGAAGGCCTCCTCTACCACTGCCACTGGTGCCATGAAGGGTGGCAAACAGGCATGGCGGTAGTGGATAGCAGCTGTCACCTGGGGGGAATATGAAACCGGTCAGTTGGTGTATGCCATTGCCCCAGCCCTCCTCCCCCACTTGCACACCATACCTATCCAGCAGCCAGCAGTCTAGCAGTCCTGCATGGAGCACAGCGCCCAGCTCAGAGGTGCCCAGGATGTATGTGTCATGGCACAACCCGGGGGAATTTCCTACTGATATCTGAGAAGATGCCGTCTGCATCACACAGCACCTGGCAGTTCATACTGTGGAATTTCTTCCTGTTCAGATAGGCCTCCTCATCAATGGATGGTGTGAGGATGGTGATGTGAGTGTCATCCACAGCACTGAGGATGTTCAGCATCCCATGTAGGGCTTAGAATGCCTGCTTCATGGTACATACCTTTGTGTGTGTCTGTGGAAGGGATATGTGTTCCCTGGTGTTGTCCACCAGTGCACCGATGACCTGTGCCAATGCATGCAGCACCGATAACTCGCTCACGCCGATCCCATTTCCCACAATACGCTGGAATGAACCGGATGCGTAGCAGGCCAGGGTGCACATGACCTTGGTCTCCATGGACATAGCCCTGGAACAGCGTGTCCACGGAGCAACGCGGGTCATGAACCAGGTCACACAGCTGTTTGATCATGTGCCATGGAAGGCAGAAATGCTCAACGCAGTGCATGTCCCGGAGCTCGCTGCTGTACATTCATGGCCAGAACAAGTGCTCCCATGGCCACACAAGCTGGGCCCTGGCATGCTCTGCATTTTGCATGTAAAGGTTGCGGAACAGTCCTGGGAACATCTCACCATCACACAGCACAACCCCTGACTCACAATGTGTTGTCAAAGGGCATCAGCTGTCGGGTACATCAGGTATGCAGCCTAAGGTGGGTGTATAGTGCCATGTGACAACTGTCAGGCAGTATGCAGTTACTGCATGATGGTGTATGGCTGTGCCACTATGTTGTGGCCAGGCTTTGGCAATGGTGTGTGTGTGTGTGTGCCCAAACTGGGGACATGTGATGTCAGCTGGACTGTGGTCCATACAGGTCTGTGCAGCACAGCATTGCACAAGCGACGTATGAAGGTCCACACATTCATGCCCATCACTATGGCCAGTCCCTGCAAGCACCACCCACACCACCATGCTGCTGTTTTCCAACTGGATGCTGCATCCACAGTGGGTAACATGGGCACACAGACACCTCCACCATCCAGGGGGCATGTGGAGCATCCTACCGCAATTGCGGTGCATGGATCAGCCACATACATACGGGCCAGATGTGGCTCAGGTGGTACACCACTACAGCAGTGAGTGGCTGTGTGCCATTTTAAGGGGACATGCCATGATGCACGTGGCCAGCCATGCAATGGTGGGGGGTACGTGCTGGACTGCATGGAGTGCCCACAGTGTGTCATATGGGTCTCTCTCCATAAGATTGGGAGCAAGGAGGTCACATGATGGTTCCAGTGTAGGCAGACATGTCTGACACTCACTCCCACCGCAAACACTACAATGATAAAGATTTAATGGTATCCAGTGTACATACTCTACCTGTGCTTGTTCATTGTGCTGTCGGGACATCTCAGGCACTCACTGGAGAATTTCTGCACTAAAAAAAAATAAAGACGGAAGTTTTCTTGAGGAATGGAGGCAGAAATGAAGCAGGCCCTCCCGGCTCGCCCGCCACCCACTATGCCGGATAAGCTTGCTAAGTGCCCCAAAACCCAGCCGGAAGAAAAGTTTTTGGCTGAACTAGCTCCTTTGAAGAATGCCTTTCTGGACTTTTCTTCTGATTTAAAAGCGAATAAAGAGGAACTCAAAGATACGAATCGGGCTATAACTGATATTGCAACATGTACAACTTAACTCGAGAAATGGCAGTCCAGGACTGACTCAGATATGTCATCCATAAGACAGAAAATGAATAAGCTAGAAATTAAACTTGAAGACCTAGAAGACTGTAACAGGCACAACAACTTAGTTATCTTTGGCCTCCCAGAGGAAGTGGAGGGCCATTCTCCCGAATTATTTGCCCAGAAAATGCTATTAAAAATTGCTGGTCCCCTGCCTCATGCCAATGAATATATGGTGGAGCGAGCACATAGGTCCTTGAGACCAAGACCACCTGTGGGAGCTAAACCAAGGCCGTTCATCTTGCGGCTACTAAGTTACGTGGACCGTCAGCACATTCTGGGGAAAGCTAAGGAGCTACAAGAAATTAAATGGGATCAGGCTGTTCTTCGAATTTCACAAGACCTGCCAGTTGCAACATTCCAGAAGAGAGCAGAGTATCACCCTAGCATCGTAAAGTTATTGGCAGCAAGCATAAAATTTTGATTGTTATATCCGGTGAAACTCTCTGCCCTACATCAGGGGTCTTGGAAAACCTTCGAAAATGCCGAGCATGCAGCCCAGGATTTAGTAATCCTCTTTCAGGACTTATTTTCGCAGTGCTGAGATCCAGGAAATTAACCTAATGAAGGGGTCAATCTTAATGGGTTCCTGATAAGATTTCTAATGTTGGTGTTTTTGTCAGAATGGGTCTACTCAGAAGATAAAAGACTGCTATCCTGCTGTCGCCACTAAGTCTTGGTTCTGGTCAGTTCCAGGAGGTATTGGTACTTCTCGGCTGCTTTCAGACATTATCTCAGGATGTGCTGCATGCTACCAGCGAACTGCAGACAATGTTATAGTGCCTATTGTGTGGTCCTTATTATGCTTTTCATTATGTATTATTTTAATTTCTTCTCCTTTTTTTTAATTAGTAGAGTTGCCCCAGTTAAAATGTTTCAATTATAGGGCCTAGAGTAATGGTCACTGTAGGGTCTTCTAGACAATTTGAGTTTGCTCGAGGATGGGGCAAACCTTAATTTTAATGAGCTCCATACATGAATTGTCCCAGGGAATTTCTCCTGGTTTACTTTCATTGGGTTGGGGCTAGTTTATTGTGCATCTGCCCCATCACATGGCCAGTAAGTTTTTGCCCTTAACTGTGACTCTGTGGTGCTGCCGATAAGCTCAGAGCTCTTTATACTTTTTTTTTCTTTTCTCTTTCCTCATTTGAAATGCCTTTTTGTGGAGCGACAGACTTCCCGCCCATTCTTTATTGGGAGGATATCTTAGTTGATAGTCCCTGGTGGTTAATATGAATGAAATGTTGCCTGATCATGAGCACGAGGGGGGGATGTGCTTAATGCGAGTTACACTGGGCAGGGATTATCAATGTAACGAGTGACAATGTAATATGCACCTGTCCATAAGTTTAGTTTGAAATTGCCTTTTGTTTAGTTCCAGATACCAGTAATTTGCAATATTTCAAGTGTTTTTAGAGGTAGACAATAAGGGACTGGGCGCCTAGTATACATGCACGTTTATGAGTTAATTGCTTAATGGGTTGGTCCATGTGTTGTAATGGGTAGAGAAATGATGGAACAGAAATCTCCATATGGTTACAAGGGTTGAGATACTTAAACACATTAGCCCATTTCATTTTCTTTTTTCATATATGTTTGGGACAGCATAATTTTGAATGGTGTAAATCGGCCAAACAATGGCCTGACACATTTTCTA
Organism: Neoceratodus forsteri; assembly: GCA_016271365.2. NCBI lineage: Eukaryota > Metazoa > Chordata > Ceratodontiformes > Ceratodontidae > Neoceratodus > Neoceratodus forsteri. The sequence continues at coordinate 817,117,537 of CM057454.1, forward strand.
CGCACAAGGTGGGTTATTTTGGAGAACAGTTTGAATTACAGTCTACTGGATAAAGGTAAAAGACTAGTTTTTTTATGCTGTTAATCTTATTGAAGGAATACTGACTTTGATTTGTAATGACACATTACAGTCTTAATATTAGGTTTACTAATGGTGTTTTAAAAAACTAGGGGGGAATGACACTAAGTAGTCTTTTTCCTCTACATTCTCTCTTGTAGGGGGTTGGGGTGGGAGGCGGGGTTCTGTATGGGGTTGCCTGGGCTGGTCACAGTCATGGAGCTGACAATGGGGGTTGATCTCCACACGTTAATATCTAGGATTGAGTTTTCTTTTTTTTTATTATTACTATTTGTAGAGGGAAAAGTCAGGAGATCAAGGGGATATCTGTATAGAGTTGGAAGTTCGGGGTTAAATAGTTGGGATGGGGAGGAGTTTATTATAGTACTTGGGAAGTCTGCATAGGTTGGGATGTATTTTTTCGTAGAGTGGAAGTTAGATACTGGCTGTTGCTTGAGGAGGAACTCTTCCTTTCTCCTTTAAGGTGTCACAGATCATTCACAAGCAATGGCGGGGTTTAGGTTTTGTTCCTGGAACATAAAAGGAGCACACACCCCAGTCAAAAGAATAAAAATATTGCTTCATCTCAAAACCCATCTAATAGATGTAGCCTTTCTACAAGAGACACATTTCTAGTCCAATCAAATAAATGGTTTTAGGAGACTCTGGGTTGGCCAGGTATTTGGTTCTGGTATTGACTCCCATAGAAGAGGGACTGCTACTCGTATTTCCTGGAAAATTCCATTCTGTCTTATTCAATCAATTGCTGACCCAGGTGGTTGATATGTGATCCTTAGGGCCCTACAGGGCCATTCAGAATTAATATTAGGTTCTATTTATGGGCCGAATAATGAAGACCAGGAATTGTTTACAAATCTTATTTCTATCCTGGCCACATGGGGAGGGGATTGAAATTTGGTTATTTCTAATCAACTAGATAGATCTGGCCGGAAAAGACAGAATTTATCATCTTCCCAAAAAGCATTACACGAGTTAATGCATTCTATTGGTATTACTGATCCCTGGTGGCTTACTTATCCAAACAGTAAAGAATTTTCATTCCACTCCTTCCCTCACCACTCCTTTTCATGACTGGATTATTTTCTTATTTCACTAGATCTAATACCGGGGGTGTCCATGGCTTATTACTCCTCTAAGGCAATTTCTGATCATCATATTGACCATCTTTTCCTTAATATTGCACCAAATATACACAGAGATAAATTGTGGAAGTTAAATAGTCAGCTATTGTAATACAAGGATCAAATAACACATATTCAAAACTTTATATCTACCTTCATGGCTTTCAATGGCCCAACAATGCCTAAAAAAGATTTTTTATGGGGTGCACTGAAATGCGCTCTAAGGGGGGAGTTTATTCGATTAGCATCAAAATGCAAAAAAACAAAGAGAGGCAACTCTCTCTTCTATCTAGTCTCAAATAGAGGAATTAGAATGTCACCTTCTCCCCTTGGCGCCAGAGGAGGATTGGATAAAAGTGGAATCTCTTTGTGCACAATATAACCGGATTCTAGCTGAGAAAGCTGAATATCTCATGCTCAGAATTAAAATTTCATATTTCAATCAGGGTGAAAGGGCTGGGAAGCTTATGGCTCTCCGGTTGCGCATACAAATAGCTGACAAAATAATTACTTCCATTTACTCGTCTTCAGGAGTCTTGCTTACTTCCCCCCCAGAAAGCACAAAGGGATTTCAAGAATACTATCAACAGTTACACTCATCTCCTAATCATTCTTCCCTGTTTCAAAAAATGGACAACTTTCTACAAGATATTAACCTCCCAACGTTAACTGAGGATCAATCCATGTTCCTGAAAACTCCCATTGCTTTAGCGGAAGTACTGACCGCTATAGAATCTCTATCAAGAGATAAATCTCCGGGTCCAGACGGATTTACCACAAATTTTTATCAGTCCTTTAAAGAGATTATTGCTCCCATTCTTTTAGATTCTTTTCAGTATATTTTTGATAATGGTATATCCGACAATACCCTGATGCAAGCCTTAATAATTGTTATTCCAAAACCAGATAAAGATCCCCTTTTCATTTCCAATTATAGACCAATTTTGTTACTTAATGTGGATCTTAAGATCTTGGCAAAAATACTTTCGTTTAGATTAGACCAAGTCTGGGAATCCTTGGTTAGTCAAGAACAGGTAGGGTTTGTCAAGGGAAGATTATCATCGGATCATCTTAGGAAAGTTGCCTATCTTTCTTCTCTGTCCAAAGACCTTAGTTCTTCCGCTGCATTGGTTGCCCTTGATGCGGAAAAGGCTTTTGACAGGGTCTCTTGGGAGTACCTCTTCTTGTTGTTAGCTAAATACCGTATCCCACAAGAATTTGTTCAATGGATTAAAGTATTATATACACTTCCCAAAGCCCAAATCCACTGTAATGGTGTTCTTTCCATGTCTTTCACACTACCCCAGGGTACCAGACAAGGCTGTCCCCTCTCCCCTTTCCTTTTCCATTTGTATTTAGAACCTTTGATTAGGAAAATTTAAAATTCTGATTTGATTTCAGGGATTCCAATTGGGCAGACAAAGTATAAGTTATCGGCTTATGCTGATGACTTACTCTTACATATTACTAATCTATCTCAATCTCTCCCAGCAACTTTCCAAATTATTTCCCAATTTGAGTCATTTCCAAATTATAAACTCAACATGGGGAAAACGGAGGTTTATCCACTTAACAAATTTACTATGAAGAGTGAAATTGCTCAACTGGGGGTTCGTTGGAACACCGAAAACTTAAATATTTAGGAGTAATTATTCATCCTCTCCCTCTCCCTCTTGTTATGAAAATACTTAATTTAGACGTTCTCCATAAAACTCTGTCTGAAGATTTCAAGCGTTGGTCGAAACTGCCTATCTCACTATGGGGCCATTTGAACATGGTAAAAATGAATGTGTTACCCCGGATTTTATATCCCCCACAAATGTTCAATAGGTCCCTACCACTATCATGGTTCACACAGATACATAGAATCATCAGTTCCTTCATATGGCAAGGGAAGAAAGTAAGGCATAGTTACCTTAAACTCACTCGCCAGAAATTCGATAGTGGCCTGCAAGCCCCTATTTTCACATTTATTATTTAGCCATACATTTAACAAGAATTAGATTCTGGATCCAACCCTCAGAAGCTCTACTGGACTCTACCTGTTGCCACTCTTGGGTCAGAATTGAAATGGCTTTAAACTTAGCAAATGGAACTGACCCCAGGACTCTTCCTTTTATTTCTAAGAAGAATCTCCCGAAGGCCCTAAAGGAAACACTGTTAGATGCTTTACTTCAAACTCAACAGCAGTTAAATAACTTTCTAAAAGTGGAGGCATCCAAAGATATTACTCATCCTTTGTTTTCTAACCCCAGTTTTCTCATTTCAGGTAAGAATATTAAGCATCACCAATTTTGACCACAAATGGGAGTGAATTTGGTGGCTCAACTAGTGAAAAATCAAAAACTGCTTCCCTTCAGAGATGCTCAATCCATTTTTAAATGGCCAGATAACCTTGTGTTCAGATATCTTCAAATAACTCATTTACTAGTTAAACACTTTGGAGTGGACAAATGGTCTAGCGTCCTCATGTTAGTGGTTCTCCCTTATGTGGAATCCATTCCTACATCGCATATTATATCTTACTCATATAAATTTCTATTAAACGAAATGGCCAATACAGAAGTAAGTGGTAAGTGCCAGATGTGTGTATTGCTCTACCACATTTCAGGAAGGTGGTTACATGAGTCATCTGCAGCAGGGAAGAGTCTGGCATGCACCTGTCCTGGCCTGTGGTTGGTCATGTTCTGTGCCCACAGCAGATGCAGCAGGCCTGCAAGGGTGGTGCCCCTTGTGGTGGCCTGCCCCATCACCGGGCTAGGTGGCCATCAGTCATGGTGGCCTGCAGGGTGTAGCTCGCTCACTGTACTGCACAGCAGGGCTCATTGGGCAGCGCAAGGCCAATGGTTCCATGGGACACAGCATGTGGCATGGGGGTCCACTCCACTGACACCCTGGTATGTGCAGTGCCTGTGCTACCTGTATGCAGTGTGCACACCAGTGTGCCTGGTAGATGGGCATATGCTGCTGCAACATGGAGTGCTATGGGGTCATCACCAGGTGTTGCAGGCACACGTGGACATCAGCATCATTGCAGGCACTGTGGCCACTGGCCCGCCATGTGTGCAAGGGAAGGCCCTGCACAGCAGGTGCATTCACGACCATGACTGGCACTGGCAGGCCAGCTGATTGCCTCCTCTGGGGGTGGCCAGGGGTAGGGGGGACTGCAGGGCCACATGCCACACCACATGGCCCATATCAAGGTCCCTCCCACTGGGGTGGCTGTCTGTGGCCATGCAGTCCACAGGCATCTGTTGTGGTGGCCATATGGGCACACACATGACACTCCTGTGCCTGTCCACCCTGGTAGCCTTTCATCCCATAGAAAAAGTAGTGCATGATGGCAACATAAACAATGATGAATTAAAGTATCTGTACTGTGAGCACTCTGTGGTACCTACAATGTACTGTCTGCCTAAAATACATAAGAATTTTTTGGAACCACCTGGGAGACCAATTGTCTCAGGTGTGAGTTCAGTGACAGAGCACCTATGTGAATGTATAGATTTTTTTTGCAGTTTAGCATGCTAAAACTGCCTTCATACTTGAGAGACTCAGGAGATGCCATAATGAAATTTAAGGGAATATAGTGGGACCCTGATTTTTTCTGGATAACAGTCGATGTGGAGTCTCTTTACACCTCCATCAGGCATTATGATGGTTATTAGTGCAGCCCAATTCTTTTTAGAACAGGATAGAAAGGAAATTGATGCCCCTATAGATTTTGTGATAGAAGCCCTTAGTTTCATGCTTAATCAGTTATTTTAAATTCAACAATGAATATTTTTTGCAGGAATGTGAGATTGCCATAGGGGCCTCCATGGCACCTGCGTAGGCCAATTTGTTCATGGGTAGTTGAGAGCTTCAGTACCTTAATAATCCACAAAAGAAACATATAAACATAGAAACATAGACTTTGATGGCAGATAAGGACCACTTGGCCCATCCAGTCTGCCCATTTCCCTTCCTATTGTATAAGCTGCAGATTCTAGTTAACCAACAGCCTACTTCCTGCAACCCCCCACTACAATTGCCTTATGTCTGTCCCATGCATGTTTGAATTCCCCCACCGTTTTAGACCCAACAACCTCCCCAGGAAGGCGATTCCATGCATCCACCACTCTCTCCGTGAAAAAAAAATTCCTCACATTACCTCTGAGCCGTCCCCCCTCTATCTTTAAATTGTGCCCCCTTGTTCTTACACATCTCTTTTTCTGAAAGATGCTACCCTCCTGGACTTTGTTGATTCCCTTGAGGTACTTAAAAGTTTCTATCATGTCCCTCCTGTCCATCCTTTCATCAAGGGTATACATATTAAGCTGTCTCAGTCTCTCTTCATATGGTTTCTGATGCAGACCCTGCACCATTTTAGTTGCTCTCCTCTGGACTGCTTCCATCCTGTCTATGTCCTTGCGTAGATGGGGTCTCCAAAACTGCACACAGTATTCCAGATGGGGTCTCACCAACTGTCTGTACAGAGGAATAACCACTTTCCTTTTTCTACTTGTGATGCCCCGTCCTATGCATCCCAGTATCCCCCTGGCTCTCCTTACTGACTTCTCACATTGCTTACCCACCTTTATGTCATCTGATATGACTACCCCCAAGTCCCGTTCCATTTTTGTTGTTGTTAGTACCTCCCCTGCTATTGTGTACTCTTCTCCTGGGTTTTTGTTCCCCAGGTGCATTACTTTGCATTTCTTTGCATTGAATCTAAGTTGCCATATGTCTGACCATTCCTCCAACCTTGCCAAGTCCCTTCTCATCCTTTCTACCCCCTTGTGTATCAACTCTGTTACAGATCTTTGTGTCATCTGCAAAGAGGCATACCTTTCCTCCAGACCCTCTGCAATGTCACCTATGAAGATGTTAAAGAGGACTGGACCCAGTACTGAGCTCTGAGGTACTCCACTAGTAACCCCCCTTTCTTCAGAATGTGTTCCATTCACTGTTACCTTCTGTGTCCTGTTGTGCAGCCAGTTTGCTACCCAGGCTACCACCCTAGAACCCACTCCCAGGCTGGCTAACTTGATTATTAGTCTTTTGTGTGAGACTGTGTCAAATGCCTTGCTAAAGTCTAGGTAGGCCATATCCACAGCCATCCCTGGTCTATTACTTTGGTCACCCAGTCAAAGAAATCAATTAGATTCATCTGACATGACCTTCCTGCTGTAAATCCATGCTGCTTTGGGTCCTGTGCCCCGCTGGCCTTTAGGTGCTCAACAATTCTTTCTTTCAGAAGTGATTCCATCATTTTCCCTACCATGGAGGTCAAACTTTCAGGTCTGTAGTTTCCTGCTTCTGCCTTACTCCCACTTTTGTGAAGGGGTATCACATCTGCCCTCCTCCAGTCCTCAGGTACCACCCCATCCTCCCATGATTTGTTAAAAAGTGTGGTCAGTGGTGTCACTAGGTCCTCCCTTAGTTCTTTTAGGATGCTGGGGTGAATCCTGTCAGGCCCCATTGCTTTGTCCACCTTGAGTTTTAGGAGTTCTTTCAGGACTCTTTCTTCTGTAAATGGACTAGTGTCAACCCCCCTACCCAGAGTGCTTCTATTGTCTGGTTTAGGTAACTCCTACTCATCTTCTTTTGTGAATACTGAGCAAAAGTATTCATTCAGTATCTCTGCCTTTTCACTGTCTCCCTCTGCCCACCTCCCCTCTCCTTTATTAATCTTCACTATTCTTCCCTTAACCTTTCTATGCTCCTTAATGTACCTATAGAAGGTTTTATCCCCCTTCTTAACTGAGTTGGCTATTTTTTCCTTGGTTTGGGCCTTTGCTATTCTGACTGCCTTCCCCACTTCTTTCTGCTTTAATTGATACAGTTCCCTGTCGTGCTCCTTCTGTGATTCCTTATACTTTTTGAATGCAGCCTTTTTCTCCTTAACCTTCCCTGCCACCTCTTTTGAGAACCACAGTGGTTTTTTACTCCACTTTGTTTTCTTTATTTGTTTCACACAAAGGCTTGTTGCCTCTATGATAGCAGTTTTGATTTTTCTCCATTGTTCTTCCACCTCTCCTTTTTGGCCATTTGCTAGTGCATTCCTCAGGTATTCACCCATTTTGCCAAAGTCGGTTCTTCTAAAGTCCAGTATCCTTGTTTTTGTATGGCTTGTCTCCATGGTTGTGCTTACTGTGAAGCACACTGTGCAGTGGTCACTTGTTCCCAGATTTCTACTGACTTCTAAATTTGTGATCCTCTCCATTTGAGAGTACCAGGTCTAATGTTGCTCCTCAGTGGGTTCCAACACTAGCTGTCTAAGGCCTGCCCCTGCAGGGCATCGAGAATGACCCTGCTCTTGGATGTGGCTGCAGTACATGTCATCCAGTTAACATCTGGCATATTCAGGTCCCCCATCAACAGTATCTCCCCCTTTTCAGCCATTTTGAGAATGTCATCCATCATTTTCATGTCCGTTTCCTCCCCTTGAGACGGGGGTCTGTATACAACCCCTGTGTGGATTGTGATGCCATTCCCTGTCTCCAAGGTGACCCAGAGTGCCTCTTGTCCTTCCCCTTTACTTTTTAGTTCTGTAGCTTTGATCCCTTCCCTTACGTATAGAGCTACTCCACCTCCTCTTTTACCCTCCCTGTCCCTTCTGCAGACTGTATACCCCGGTATGTTGACATCCCAGTCATGGTTCTCCATGTATCATGTTTCCATTACTGCCACAATATCCAATTTTTCATCTTCCATCAGGGCTACTAGCTCAGGAAGTTTGTTTCCCAGACTACGGGCATTAGATAACATCATTAGACAGAGAAGATTTATAGACAATTGTTTATGTGTTTGGAGGGGAGATCAAGATAGAATGCATGAGTCTGTGGAATGGCTTAACCAGAATGATTTAAATTTAAGATTCACTTCAAGCATCAACAATGAACAAATTGACTTTTTAGATGTTACATTTATGGATAACAATAGCACAGGAATAGTGAGTACAAAAGGCTATAGGAAAATGACTGCTACAGATTCACTACTGAAATATAGCAGCTCACATCCACAGAAGTTAAGGCAATCTATTACCTATAACCAACTTGTAAGAATCAGAAGAAATTGTACAACAGATGCCGATTTTTTGAGTCGGGTGAAGGATTTATCATTTAAATTTAGAGAAACGGGCTATAGGGAACAAACCCTTAAAGAATCCATGACTAAAGTTTAGGGTTTAACACAGGAAGAACTGCTTGGATATAGTGGTAGGACACAGAAAAATAAGAGTGATGTGAAAATCACATTTTTCACAGAGTACAATGTACTGGCAGGGCGTATTGGAAATATTATTTGGAACAGCTGTGACATCTTAAAAGGAGAGGAGGGACTTAAGGAAGTGGTTTTAGATAATCCAAGAGTAACATTTAGAAAAACAAGTCTGCAGGACAAACTAGTATATAGCCAGTTTTATCAGAAAAAACAGAATGTGCAGAGTTGGCTACCTGTGACGCCCATGGGAGTGCATAAGTGTGAGAGATGCAATGTCTGCAAGTCCATGCAGACAAGGAATTGTGTTACTTTACCAAACAATATGATCAAAGTTAATGATTTCATGACTTGCACTTGCACATTTGTTGTCTATATTTTATGGTGTAGTTGTAACCTGCAGTATATTGTCAAAACAGTGAGTATGATGAAATAGAGGATACAGGAGCATGTCCGCTCCATCATTAACCAGAAAATAGATAAGCCTGTAAGCAGGCATTTTGTGGAAGTGCACCACGCAGACCCACACAGTTTTAGATTTATGACCCTTGAGTGGGTCCAGGATCCAATAAGAGGTAGTGACTAGCAGAACCTGTTAATGCAACAAGAAAGCTATTGGATCTTTAAGGCAGACATGGTTAGGCCAAATGGCTTAAATGAATGGTGGGATTTTAAACCGTTCCTTAAGTATAAGAAATGAGTAAAGATTTTTTATGTGTGGTCACTTTTTCCCTTCCCGTTCCTTTCCTTCCCTCCCTCCCCCTTTCACCACCCCAGCCCCTAGTTTAACCCTAGACTACAAATGTTAAGTTGCAAGCACATCCTGTTTTTACCAATGTTAGTATAATTAGTATAAGAATTTTGTGCTTGTGTGAACAACAACAACCTTTATGTATGTTGTTTAATCATCTCTTTTCTCCATGCTCGGTCCTAGAATCTCTTATTTCTAGTTTACATGACAAGAAGAGAGAGAGGCAGAAAAAGGGTGGACACCACTCTGGGAAGATAATTCTCTCCTCCTCCAGTATTCTGTTAAACAGCATTATATTTTTTGCATTGAGAATATGAATAATGTGCTGTAACTTCTGTTAATTACGCAGGTTGTTGAATGCAAGATTTAGGTATATAATATAGAATAAATTGTGTTGTTGGTGCATCCCATTTTTGGAGAACCCACTACAAGCACTAGTAAAAATAAATTGATAACCAAGATTTTTTGCTTTATGCTGTATCCCCAAGAGATGCAGTGGGGAACGTACTTTCTCTTCTGAAATTTACAGACAGTTCCTGCTTTAATGGATTAAAAGTTGTAATGTCAGGATGCACTTTTACATTATTTAGAAAAAGTTGTTAGATTGATCAGGTATTTATTGGATTGTTTTTTTAAATGCTTGTTCTGTTAAAATACTTTCAGAGTTGGCTAACTTTGGATCAATTTTTCATTGTCATTATGATGTCATGACATTCTATGTATAAAATAGCACAGCACTTTGTATGGTTTATGGCCCCTTGAAGGCCTGATGCCAAGGTGCTAGGGGTTTGCACTGTGATATGTGAATAAAACAGCAAATTAGCTGAATTGCTTCATTCTGGTTGTGTTTCATTAAGGAGTGCAGTTTCTTTGGACTGTGGTTTTGAGACAGGCTAGCTGTCTTGATATAGTGAACCTGCCGTTGAATGAGTGCAGGACTTCTCTTTTTGGAAATCCCATATGGGTGATCTGCCCATACTGATGTGATGTGTGCATGAGTGCAGTGCCAAGTGAGGGTGGTGTGTGGCTGGCATGCATCATCACAGTAGCCAAATGGCAATGCCTCTACCAATGGTGGAGTTGCTTATATCAGGCCATGGTCCTTGTGGCGTAGCCAGGCAGCATGCTCTTTGCTGGGGTGGCCTATGAGGGACAGGCCAGTGTGGCTCATGCCATGCTGTGTGTGTGTATGTGTGTCTGTGTGTGTGTGTGTGTGTGTGTGTGTTGCATCCCCAGGTGCAGTGTTCTAACTCTTTCCTTTCTCTCCACAGTGCTACAGGAGGCCAGTGAGATGCATGGTTCTCTGCCAGGTGGAGTGGCCATGGGAGGCCACGAAGATGGAGGAGGAGGTGGACACCAGCAGCAGTGGAGAGGAATGGCCATGGTGGAAGCAGCCACGGGGGGACAGTGTTGGGAGGGCCAGCGTGCTGCCACAGGCCAGGGATGGCCACATGGTGGCCGCAACCTGAGGGGTGCTGGTCAGGGGTGGGCATTGGCCCTTTACCACGGTCCAGTGCAGTCTCAGTTTGGATACACTGTGTTGTGTCTATGTGATCCAGGCTTGCTGTATGCTTGTTTACAGTGTTATTATTAACCATTTGTACCATCATTCAGTGTGTGTGTGTGTGTGTGTTGGGGGGAAACAGGCAATGCCCAGGCAGGGGGGACACAGTCCTGTCCTGCCTACTGTGTGGGGTGTCTATGCCCTGGTGGTGGGATTGCTTGCCAGGGTAGGGCCTGGTTAGCCTGTGGCCACCTTGCCAGTGTACCTCCAGTGGTCCTGTGTGGTGGCCCGTGGGGGTGTGCAGTGTATGCACTCCATCAGGTGTATGCATGGCCCCGTGCCATGGTGGTTTGTGTGCATGCCCATCGGTGGTATTTGCACACAGGCCTCACCCAGAGGTGCGTGTTAATGGTGGTACATGTGATGGTTAGGTGGCCATGGTGCCCCTGATGCCAGACAGTCACCAGGTGGGTAACAGCTGCACGTCATTGGCATGTGATGCCCTTGCTTGTGGAGCTGTGCCCACTATTGTGGCTGCTGGCAGTGTCCCATGCTTATGCACCCACTTATGGCAGCCCTGCAGTATGCATATGTGTGCAAGCCACATATGGGCGCCATCCACACCTTTGTGCATTTGTCCAGCTAGTCTGTACACGCCAGCTACATGGCCACACCCGCATGGACATCCCACGTACCTATGCACTGCAGCCCTCCACGGTGTCTTGTTCACACTTTGTGCATGCCACTAAGGGGTTGTGTGCATGCAAGCAGCGCATATGTGCACCCATGCAGCACATAGCATCCTACACTTGCCATGCTGTCATCGTGCATATGGCCCAATAATAGGCTTTTGATGTTAGTTACAAGGAAATCTTGGTTCCCATGGGTGCAAGCTGCTATTTCAGCCTAACTGATGGTGGGGAGAATTAAGGAACTTTAAAGTTTTACAGTCCTCAGTAATAATCCTTCCCCAAGATGAAGGAGGCCTTTCCCAAACTGCAGGCTTGATGCATTACATATACACAGTTACGGGGTGTGCCCTGGAAGGTCTTGTACAGTTTTACATTAGATAATACATTTTCTGAGCCACAAATATTCAAGCAGGTTTTCCTTGGTATCCATAAATATTTACTGTTGCAGTTGTCTGACAGCAGAATACCACCAAAGATGTGTGACAAAGTATGGCTATGTTGCTTCAACAAGCTAAATGTTAAAGGCAATCAGAAGCACAAACAGTTAAATGAACAAATGTGTGCAAGTCTGGGTTGTAATAGCTAGCTAGAAACTATGGAACATATTTTTTTGAATGCTCCTACATAGTGGGTTTTTGGGATTTGGTTGCTTTAAAATGGGCAGAACCTCAGTTCAGGGATGTGGACTATGAGACTTTAGTGGATGGTCACTATAGTAATGCTTGGGGGAAATATAATTGTTTTTGGATGCGCTGCTTGCTTGTTTTAAATAGCACCTATGCTTAAACAGGTATCATTTCTCTTTACAACAGAAAATGTTAACAGAACTTGAAGTTTTTAATACAATTGTCCCTGAGATGTATGTTATATACTGTTCTGAATTTAAGCAGTTCTCCTCCACTAATTTATTTTTTTATTTTTTTATTTCAAACCATTATTGATTTTTCACATAGAGGTTCCAACATGAAGACAGCAGATACAAATAATTGAAACAGTCATAACACGTCCTCCACTACTTTAGCAGAAAGATGGCATGGGTTACAAGACCCAGCAAGCTGGTGACTTGAATAAGGGCTGTTCCTTAGTTTTTGTTTCTCATTGCTTTTCCCCACCTCCATTTCACCACATTTTCCCGTCTTATTTTCTCCTTTTTTTTATTGGTGATTAGCAATTAGAATCTTTCCTTTGTGCTTTACCTGGAAGCATTCCTTAGTTTTTAAATGTCACTTTCTACTTGGTTTGTTTTGCTTCTGTACTAATTTGGTACTTATATATTGTTTTTGTTTTTCTAATAAAAAAAATCCCATTACCCATTTCAAGAAGTGCCATGGGATATTTAATGGTCACATGAACAACCAGAATAGGAAGACAAGACCTCAATGTAAGACCTCATCTGAAAGGCAACACCTCAGGAGTGCAGCACCCACCTTATGCTGCACTACAGTGTCAGTATTGGAATTAACCCCAGGTTCCTGGTATGTAGGCTAAAACCCACAAACTCTTGATCTTATGGCCTCAGACTTGATTGTGCAACCTGCTGAGCCACCGTCATTGTATACAAGAAAACAAAAGAAATTATTTTTGCATAAGTATTTGTAATTAAGATACTTCAGTACAACAAGGGGCCCTGGAGGGATTTAAATGTGTTTCCTTGATGGAATTCATTTGTGAAACCATTCAGATTGTCCATATGGATAATATAATTGCCTTATCCACTACAAAGGAAAACAAAATAGAGTGGAGACAAAGTGATCTGACACTGATTAAGTAGCATTGACTTAGGTTACATGTTTGACACTGGGGCCAGAAGACTGGAAGGTTGTGGGCTCTAAACCTACACCAGTCACTTAGGCCAATACCCAGTACTGAACTTGTAATGCAGGATTAGGTGGATCTATACTTTTGAGGTTCTGTCATTTGAATGAGATGTTAAACCTAGGTCCCTTCTGTCCATAATGGCTGCCCTGCAAGAAGTTTAAGATCCCATTGCACTTATAGTAAGAGCTCAGATTTTCCCTAATGCCCTGATCAGCTTAAATCCATCAACTAAATAGAACAATATCCCCATCCAACCCTGGACTCAAGTGAAAAAGAGATGTCAAAGACCAGTGAACCTTTCTGGTCAATAATTAAAATTAAAAATAAAAGAATACATTTAAATTCTGTGATCAGGGACCAGAATAAGATGCTGAATGTTTCTTACTCAGCAACAGGGAATTTAGAATTGCAGAAACTGAAGATGTCATGAACTGCAGTAGTTTAAAATGGAAATGGGTTTAAAGGTCAGAAAACAAAGACAGTAAGTGAACAGCCTTAGGACTGTTGAACTATAGTACTTGCTCGTTGACTACAGGTGCAGGTGGCCCATATCACAATTACTTACCATGTATCTGATTCCTTGCTTACTAAGGCTGACCAGATAACAGTTTTGTTGAATATAATTTTCAATTACTTCTGGAAACTGTTGCTATTTCCAGACTCAAATCTTCCTTCTGTTCTAGAGCACTTGGTGGCTGGCATGCAGGGGTGGGGGAGATTGCGGAGACTATTACTAGTTTAAAAGCAAATCAGTTCCCTGGGACTGTGGTTATTCCAGAGAGGTGTACACAATTTAAGGAGATATTTGCCCTTTTATTGTTGAGGCTTTCTATTAGGCATTATCAACAAGGTAGTCTCTTCTATCTCATCCTTGGAAGAGGGGAGGAGGGGTTGCTATATATGTAAAGGAATGGATTAAAGCTACAGAGACTCAGGGATCCAGGGAGGAAGCAGAGGCATTGTGGGTCACTCTGGAGTCAGGGAACAAAAAAAACATCTGTGCTGGAGTAGTTTACAGGCCTCCCACACAGAGGGAGGATATAGATCTAGTATTAGTGGAAGCCATCCATAATATGGCGGCCAAAGGGAAGTACTACTAATGGGTGACTTCAACATGCTGGATGCAGATTTTAATACCCAGACTGCCAGTACAGTACATCAAGGAGCAGGGACCTCATGTCTGCCATGTATGGGGCAAACCTAAGGCAGTTGGTGGTTGAGCACCAGGAAGGGGGCTGTACTGGACTTAGTGCTGACAAACGGGAACAAAATCATGGATGTTGAGGTGGGCAGTCACATTGGAACCAGTAACCACAGAACTGTGTGGTTTAGAGTCAACACATTGGCAGAAGAAAGCCATTCACAGATTAAGATCCTAGATTTCTGGAAAGCCAACTTCATGGAGATGGGGTGGGGGGGGGGAGACAGCTCAAAATTGCCCTGGCAGGAGAAGATATGGGGAGAGGGGTAGAAAAACAGTGGCTTAGGCTCAAGAGATTCAAAGCAGGAGTGACAAGTCAATGTGTCAGATTGCTTAGCAAAAGCAAAAGAAAGAAGTGGCCACTGTGGTTCTCTAAGTCAATAACCGAGAAAGTGCGAGAAAAAAGTAGAGCATTCAGGAAATACAAAGAGACACAGAAAGAAGAAGACAAACTGAAATATCTGGAGAAACAGAGAGAAGCTGGGAAAGCTGTCAGAGGGGCTAAGGCAAGAATGGAGGAAGGAATAGCACAGGCTATTAAGAAGAGGGACAAGACCTTCTTCCATTATATTAGTGAAAGAAAGACCAGAAATGATATTGTTGGGCTAAAGAAGGAGGTGGGCGGGTGGAAGACAACCTTGAAAAAGCTGAGGTACTAAATATTTTTGCTCAGTATTTACCAAGGAAGAGGCAGGAGAGGGGCAAGACTCATAAGGAAAGATGTATGGGGAGAGGAGGACACTGGCCCTTTTACAGTGGATGGAGTCTTGGAGGAACTAGGAAAAGTAAAGACAGACAAGGCAATGGGGCCAGACCCTAGAGTGTTGAAGGAACTCAGGGAAGTTCTAGCAGGTCTGCTTACAACCCTCTTCAGACAATCACTAGAGATGGGGGGAAGTACCTGGGGACTGGAGGAGGGCAGAAGTGGCCACCCTGCACAAGAAAACATTGATGTCCTAGTACACATAGGGACTACTGATCTCGCCAGCCGGTCAGTTGTGGAGACCAAGGAACACCTGACTAAGCTGGGTGACAAACTATCATCTATTTCGTCCGGCATCTCCTTCTCTGAGATCCTGCCAGTCTGGGAGAAGGGAACAGATGGACGGAAGGTCAGAGAAGGAGAGATAGGGGAGCTAAACACGTGGCTCAAGGACTGGTGCCAGGAAAAAGGACATATTTGTAGGAACTGGCAACAATTCTGGGAGCGAAAGTTCTTTAAATTTGATGGACTGCATCTGACTAAAGAGGAGTCAGTGCATTGGGGCAGAAGTTTGACGTCTTTGCAGAATATTTAAAACTAGCAAATGGGGGAGGGGTGCAGCACCCATACGTCGAATGGGAAGAACACCCTCCCTCAGCTAGTGGTCAAACAGGAATTCAGCGTGTTTGCCATTCATTTGCATCACCAGGTAAGAAAAAGGTTTGTCTCCCATACGATGCACAGGGGTAATGCCAAACTTCACCCAACAACTAACACACCAAAATCTGGCCAATGGAAAATCATGTACACAAATGCTCACAGCCTGGGAAATAAGATCCCAGACCTGCAGGCAATAATGTCAGAGGCTAAACTGGACATAGTAGCAATTAGTGAGACGTGGTTTACCAGTAACCACACTTGGGAGACTTCAGTACCTGGCTATGTATTGTTCAGAAGAGACCGAGGTGCAAAAGGGGAGGAGTGGCCCTGTATGTTAATGAAAATATCAAAGCTACAGAAATTCAGAATACACATAGGAGCCAGAAGAACTGTGGGTCACCCTGGAAACAGGAAATGGGACAGCCATAAGAACTGGGGTTGTCTACAGGCCCCAGACCAGAGGGAGGACATAGACACATTACTGTTAGAAGATATACAAAACATGACAGCTAAAGGGGAGGTTCTGATAATGGGAGACTCAACATGCCAGATATAGATTGGTCAATACCAGCAGGAACATCTGCCAGAACTAGACTCATAGTGGATTCTGCAGGGGAGGGCCTCAAAACAACTGGTACAGCAACCCACAAGAGACAGGGCTATCCTAGATCTAGTACTGACTAACAAAGAAGGGATCACAGATCTCCAGGTAGAAGGTCACCTGGGGTCCAGTGACCATCACATGGTATGGTTCAATTTGGCTACTACATCTAAATCATCCCATTCCAAGGCAAAAATATGGGACTTCAGAGGAGCTGACTTTGATAAGATGGCCAACAGAGTTAAGCTAGCCCTGGCAAAAGAAACACAGGTGAGGAGGTACAGGCAAGTGGGCAAGCATTAAGGATACAATACTTGAAGCAACATCCCATTGTGTTAGACAGAAAAGGAAGTGCAAAAGAAGAAGGAAACCACTTTGGTTCTCAAATACAGTAGCAGAAAAGGTCAGAGCCAAAAGGCTGGCCTTCAGAAAATATAATGGAACACAGCGGGATGAAGATAGGAGGCATACCAAACTGCCCTAAGGGAAGCAGGTAAGGCAGTAAGGCAGGCAAAGTCCCAAACTGAGGAAACACTAGCACGAACAGTAAAAGAAGGTGACAAGACTTTCTATAGATACATTAGTGAAAAGAGAAAGTCCAGAGGGGTATTGCTAAGCTTAATGGAGAAAAGGGAGCATGTGAGGAGGAGGACCCTGTAAAGGCATCTATCCTAAATAGATACTTTTGCTCAGTATTTACTGAAGAGAAGGTAGGGCAGGGCCCACAGCTCAGCATCATGGACACAGGGGAGGGAGTGAGCACTACTCCCTTCACAAAAGAAAGGGTCCTACAAGAGCTTGCTAAGCTCAGGGTGGATAAGGCAATGGGACCTGATGGCATACATCCCAGGGTACTTAAGGAGCTAAAGGAGGAACTAGCAGAGCCATTAGCAGAATTGTTTAGTGAGTCTCTGAGCACAGGAGAGGTCCCAGAAGACTGGAGAAGGGTTTCATGTGATCCCGCCCACAAGAGTGGTAGCAGGGAGGAGGCGGGAACTACAGACCAGTCAGTCTTACCTCAGTAGTGGGCAAGATTATGGAGGCACTCCTTAGGAAAGGATAGTGCAACACCTGGAATCCATAGGGCACAGGATCCAAGACAGCATGGGTTTACAAAGGAAGGTCCTGTCAAACTAATCTCATAGATTTCTTTGACTGGGTAACCAGAGTGTGGACCAAGGGGAGCAGTTGATGTCGCCTACCTTGACTTCAGCAAAGCTTTTGACACTGTTCCACATAGAAGATTGATAAATAAGCTAGGTAGGCTCGGTGGGTCAGAAGTTGGTCAACTGGGTGGCAAACTGGTTGACTGGCAGAAAACAGAGAGTGGTGGTAAATGGTATACAGTCAGAAGAGATGCAAGTCACAAGTGGGGTACCTCAGGATCAGTCCTGGGGCCAGTCCTATTCAACATCTTCATTAGTGACCTCGCAGATGGACTAGAGGGTAAGGCTTGTCTGTTTGCAGATGACACCAAGATCTGCAACAGAGTAGATGATCCAGATGGGGTGGGCAGAATGAGAAGAGATCTGGATAAACTAGCAAAATGGTCAGAAGAGTGGCAACTGGGATTTAATGCAAAGAAGTGCAAAATCATGCACATAGGGAAGAGAAACCCTGAAGCCACTTATAGGCTGGGAGGGAGTTGCTAGCAGTCACAAAGGAAGAAAGAGACTTGGGCATCATCATCACTGATGACCTAAAATCATCCAAGCAGACCTCTAAAGCAGTAGGTAAGGCTAGGGGGTGTTAGGGTGTATTAGTAGGGGTATCACAAGTCGTAGAGGGAGGTAATAATCCTCTGTACAAGACATTGGTTAGGCCCCATCTGGAGTACTGCGCAGTATTGGAGGCCACACCTTCACAAGGACATTAACCAAATTGAGGCAGTCCAGAGAAGGGCAACCAAAATGGTGCAGGGACTGCATCAGAAGACATATGAGGACAGATTAACGGAGCTCAATATGTATACCCTTGAGCAAAGGAGGGAGAGGTGATATGATCGAGACATTTAAACACCTTAAGGGCATAAACAAGGTGAAAGAGTCTAACATGTTTAAATATAAGAAAAATTGCAGGACAAGAGGACACAGCATGAGATTAGAGGGAGGCCGATTAAGGGGAATGTGAGGAATTCTTTTTCACAGAAAGGGTGGTAGATGCATGGAATAGCTACCACAAGAAGTGGTGCTATGAATACAGTGCAGGGCTTCAAACAGGCATGGGATAGGCATAAGGAGCAATACAAATGACTATGAATAGATAGGTCACTGACAGAGCAAAAGGCCGATGGCACATTTATAAGGTAGAAAAAGAAATGGGCAGACTGGATGGGCCTTGCGGTCCTTATCTGCCGTCAACTTCTATGTTTCTATGTTTCTATGTTTCTATGTAGATTGGAAGTAGGGAGGAGGCAGGCAGTTACAGACCTGTAAGCCTGACCTCAGTGGTGGGGAAGCTGATGGAGTCCCTGCTTAAGGAGAGGACAGTGAAGTTCCTGGAGTCAAGTGGTGCAAAAGACCCAAGGCAGCATGGATTCACTGAGCGTAGGTCCTGCCAGACAAATCTTATCAATTTTTTTTGACTGAGTGACCAGAGTGGTGGATTAGGGAGGGGCGGTGGATGTGGCCTTCCTGGATTTCAGTAAGGCCTTCGACATAATTCCTCTCAGAAGTTTGCTTAACAAATTGGTGAATCTGGGTGTGGGCTCTAAAATGGTAAAATGGGTTGGTAACTGGCTAAAAGGCAGGACACAGAGGGTGGTAGTAAATGGCAAAATCAGAAGAGGGACAAGTGACCAGCAGGGTTCCACAGGGATCGGTACACGATCCAGTTCTATTCAATGTCTTCATAAGTGACATTACAGAGGGACTGGAGGGGAAAGTATGCCTGTTCGCAGATGACACCAAGACATGTAACAGTAGACACACAGGAGGGTCTAGATAAAATAAGAAACAACCTAAGATTACTTAAGGAATGGTCAAGGGGTTGGCAGCTGGGTTTTAATGCTAAGAAGTGCAAGATAATGCACCTGGGACATAGAAACCCAATAGAGGAATTCATGATGTGGGGCAGGTTCAAACCACCACAAGTCAGAAGAAAGACCTGTGGGTTATCATATATGATGACCTGAAGTCAGCCAAACAATGTGAAAAAGCAGTGGGGAAGGCAAACAGAATGCTGGGGTGCATAGGGAGGGGCATAACCAGTAGGAGGAGTGAAGTGGTGATGCCACTGTTTAGATCACTGGTGAGGCCTCATCTGGAATACTGTGTCCAGTTCTGGAGACCGCATCTCAGGAAGGACAGACAAAATGGAAGTAGTCCAGAGAAGAGCAACAAAAATTATACATAGACTGCACCACAAACCTTATGAGGAAAGACTCAAGGAACTAAACATCTATTCATTGGAAGAGAGAAGGGAGAGAGGGGGTATGATAGAGACTTTCAAATACCTTAGAGGAAAATAGGGTACAGGATGGGAGCATATTTCAGAGATGAAAGTTCACAGGGATAAGGTAACATAACATGAGGCTGGAGGGAGCCTTGGGGATTTGCTAGGAAGTATTTTTTTGACAAAGAGGGTGGTGGATCCATGGAACAGCCTACCAGAGGAGGTGGTGGAAGCAAAAAGAGTACAGGGATTTAAAAGTGCATGAGACAAACATAAAGGCACCCTGCTATACAAAACAATGAGGGAAAGGCAGTCTGGATAAGAGTAGGAATTGTCAAACCAGGCAGGGAAATGGGCAGACTAGGTGGGCTGTATGGTCCTTATCTGCCGGCAGATTCTATGTTTCTATGCTGTAATTTCTGTAATACCTAAGCCTGGCAAGGGCACTGAATTTTGTATTTCATATAGGCCTATTTCAGTATTAAATACCAGCTATAAATCATGAGAGCCCATATTGCTTAAACATTGTGAATCTGTACTCTCCATAGCTTTCCATGTGGGTCAGGCTGGTTTCTCTACTATTTGTGGACCCTGATAACATATATAGATCCAGCCTCATTATTCATCAGTTTCAGAGGACCCTTTTTGATGGTTCCAGATTCAGACAAAGCCTTCAACAAGGTGTCTTGGCAGTTTTTAGAACCAGTGATAGAAAATGTTCCAATTCCCATTGCAGTTCACTACAGTGATAAATTCTCGGTTACCCTCCCCTTTGTTATAAGTGAGGATAAGTAGTACAATATTGCAAAGATTTTCTCTAAAATATGGAACAGTGCAGGGTTTCTTTTCTCCCCCATACTTTTCCTGATCCACTGGATGAGTAACTCTTAACAGAAAGTCTCCCTATGTCTAGGATATAGATTTGGTTTATATGCCACAGAAGGAAGCACTTTATGCTGATGATGTGTTTTTGGATTTTTTTCAGCCAGAATCATTGACAAAGGGCTATCACAAGGAAGGAGGTTTAACATGCTGATCGCTGTCCCACTGAAGAGAAGCGAGGATAGAAGGAATCACACAAGGCTTAAATTGTATTTATTTCAGGTATGCCACCATTACCTTAATTCAATTTCTATGTGATTCTTTCCAGACCGTCTTGTACAATCAACCTTCATTGTGTTCCCCACTCCTGCTGTTTTTCACAGTAGAGACCAGGAGTCTGAAGGTGGAGGAGCCCTCCCGTAAAGAAACAAGGAGAGGGAGCTCTGTAGAGAGCCAACCACAGTGGAGGATACACAAGCCACAAGAGTTTACAAGTAATTTTAAAACAGCAATGGAGCTCTGAGAGCCTTGAATGTGTATTGAGTACATTTTATATGTCACAGTGACAACTATTGCTGTTGCAGGGATACCTAAGACAGAGTCTCTGGACTGAGACTGTTTATTTTGTATGTTTGGTTTGGGAAACAGACTTTATTCCTCTTCTGGAGAACTTAGATTCTGGTTGTGAGCTATTTATTTAGTTGTGCATTGGAATCTGTGTCCTTGGTTGAAATATTGAAATATTAATAAATTAAGATACCTTAAGACACAGCCTAGATTTGGCCTAGTGGCAGGGTTTTTGGTATCAAAATGTTATACTTGTATTGCGTGAGAAATAGTTAAAGTGCTATATGATAGTTTTTCTTTTTCAGATGAAAATCAGTATATATAATATATAGATGCATGAATATTTAAAAAGTTTAAATCTTAAATTTTAATTTTATCAGCACCACTACTCACGTGATCACTCCCCTTATAATGCATACACTGGCACCTCCAGACTAGCATCGCCATTTTGAAAGGAGGCTGAGACACATAAGAGCTTTTTTGTTTCAGTGTCCACAGTCCAGAGGGGCTTTACTTTTTCTTCTTAAGAGGCTCAAAGTAAGTTGCTCCTCTGGATAGCTTAGAGGAGCTGTCTGTTGTATAGAGCTCCAACTGGGTTTGGAAAAATTTAACCCGTTGGTGTGATTTTTTACACTGTATAAGGGAAGTAAGGTGCCGTGTCTATATAATCTATAACACCAGCATGATGTGTTCTGTATGAAGCAATGAAATGGAGTAAGTGGCATTTTATCTGATTAGAAACATTTTTTTTAGTCGATCTTTACCATTACTTTATAAGTAAACTCTTCACACCAGAATCAGCATATTAAAAATGGTGATTGTCATGGTTTAAGTTTAAAAGAGTTCAAAAGGTAATAGATATGGGCTGGCAAATTTTATTTCAAATATTCTTTAATGCTAGTGGTAGATGTCCTAACGGTCTCATTTGTCTTGTCTGCTCTTTGCTTTGGAGTATGTGGAGTACAAATTAGTGCTAGAGCTGTTAATGGAACAGTCTAATTATTGCTTAAATTCTTTTTTAGTGTCTTTGTAAGCAACTGAACATTAGTGCATGACAGCCCTTTCTGGATTCTGAATCAAAGAAAGGTTATCTGAGGCAACTGAAAGTACTAAAACTAATAGAACCTTTAAATGGTCTTGAAGATTGTAGGAATACAAGCCTATCTTTGACAACTGAAGCAAATACAGCTGGAAGCAGCTCCATTTACTGTCTTTATTAAGCTGTGAGTTAACATGGATATGTTTGAACTCGACTTTCTCCTGGCCTCTCTTATTTTTGAACTGATATTAATTAGTAAGTCTTGATGGGGGCCAGAGGCAATACCAGGAGCCGCAGACAGTGCAGAGAGATTTGAACTGGTTGATGGTGAACATTTTAAGTGACTATTATATTTAACATTTTTTTGGCTGGATTATCATATTAATGTATTAATGTATGTAAACCTACTCAATTGGGCAAGTGTATATCTGGCTTTGAATTTTAGTAGAAGGGAGGGAATACAAGATATTTATTAATATTTTCACTGGACAACAACTAAGCTCTAGCAAGAATTGATTTTAGATTCTTGTGATTTACCAATGAATTTATAAATTACTTTTTATCAGGTTGCAAATGCACCTTCATAAGCTAGTAGATTACTAAAGGAGCTTAAGCTAAGGTGGCATTAAGTTAAGTAAATAATAAGACCACTATTAAAATGGATTCACATTAAATTGTGTAATTAAACACATGATAGTTAATACACATCTGCAAACGAAAATGGGTACAAATAGCTCACCATTATTGGAATTGTTTCCTGAAAAATGTTTTGGCAACAAAGTAATAAAGAGTAACAAACATTATAGACAAACAAAAATCACTGATCACATGACAAGAGTTTTAGAAGCTGATCAGGTCGCCACTCTTATAGGTACAAATAAATCTCCAGTAATGATCATAACAGACAGTAACACATCAATAATAGAGGAGGTCTCATATATACGGCATGGAACTGAATTTTTGCTGGATCTAGAAAAATCAACAAATCTTAGCATACTATGTAATGACAATGAAGTAGATAAAAACTTAATATCACAGGCAGATTCTGCAAATACTGACAGCTCAGTAAAAGTTAAGAATAATTTTACCATGAATAGAAGTGTGCATATATTGAGAGATAAATTTGATAAGGTACTTCTGGATCCACAACATACCATTAATGGTATTAAAAGCCTTGATACAAAAGAGAGAACACTAATCTTCATACACACATGAGACATCAACAAATCAAGGTGAATATGAACAAAGTTGGAAAGGAAATCTGGTCCACCTCGGGAACCAAATATACCATCCAACATTGCTTTGTAAAGGTCTAGTGGAACTGCTTAAGAACACATTTGCAGCAAATATACCCATTATGGAGCAATTGTTAATCAACAGAGAAGAAACTAAGGCCTTTAGCATGAAAATGGAAATTAATAACATAACATTAGAAGACCTGAGTGATAAACTAAATAGTTTTATCCCATTACAATAATCTTCATAACAATCTCTGAATCTCTGATATATATATATATATATATATATATATATATATATATATATACATACACACACACACACACACACACACACTCAGACATTGGAAGAAAATGAGGTTAGTAAGGAAGTAAGACCACATTTTATCACAATAATAATTTCATAAACACCAAAAGAAACAAAAAAAGGAAAAATAGAAAAAGGGTGGAAAAAAGCAGAGTAAGAAGGAGAATCAAACTGAAAAAGGTAGGATACGTTCAACAGATTCTGTAATAAACATGGCTGGTGAGCAAATCACAGAAATAAAGTATATGGAGAGGATATGTGAGATTTACCGAGGGGGAATGAGTTGGATAAAGCAATAAAGAAGAATAAAAATCTCCTGGGTCAGTCTAAACCATCTGAAGGCCACTCACAGCTGGAAGATGTATGTCAGAAAATAGTTATATTAGAACAAGAAGTGAACCTATTTATGCAAGGCTGTAATAATCTACTGTATGTGGAATACAGATTTACAGTATGAACAATAGTGATATAGTGCAAGAAAAACAAGAAGCTGATATAACTGATAAAAATAAAAATAATTTTAACCAGAATAGCCCAGGACATAAGATCAAGGAAAAAATTACACAAGAAAATTGTAGAGGGGAAAAGAGGTTTTTGCATGTATCAAATTGGTAGGCTCCTCACACTAAATAGAAGGTGATAAAGGATTTAAGATCACAACTAACGTTTTTGATTACACTAAATCTGGGGGTTGGATTTGATACTAAAGATATACAAGATGTGGAATTGGTAGAAGATACATTACAGTTCTTTACTTGCACTGTGCACTTTTATTCACCCAAAATCACAAATAATATCTGGTATAATTGATTACACTTAAAAGATTTTGGGATTACAGTTTTATTTCCTAACAGGCACTTATTTTCAACCTGTATAGACACACACAATCAAAATGAACTTGATCCTGTATGGTTAAGCATTTTTGGGATTCCAGAACTGGAACATAAAAATAGCCAGAAATTAACCGTAACACTCTAATTTTTATTTAAGAAACATTTGCAAATTCCACTGGATAATGACAGTACTCTAGAACTTAAAAGGAAAGCTCATGGAAGCCAGATAGATATACTGGTAAGAGATAAGGAAATGGCTGGAAAGATCACAGAAAACAGGCCACTTTGGACACAGTAGCATATTATTTGGTTGATTATGGATAAGTAAATTGGTAAAGTGGGAAAGAGGATTATAAAGTTGAAGGACTGCAGTGTTGGAGCACAAATGCACAATACAACATCTCAACTAGAAATAAGTACATGATATTTCCAGGACATGAGGAATGATTCCCTAATCTTTCAGCCTCATCAGTCCAGAGTACCCAAGGTACAAGTAGCTGTAAAAATCAGAATGAAGACAATGTGTTTGCTGTAATATCTTGGAACATAACAGGATGGGAACAAAAGATTCAGGATAAGGACTGAATAGTATATATCTCAAAGAGTGACATAGTGCTTCCAAGAGTCCTGACACAATGCACAATCTAAAATTGTACTGAATGGATATCAGATGTTCCAGCATATAGGATGTAGGGACTCTAAATATGGTCACCCCTCAGGGGGGCTATTATTGTTTTGCAAAATAGAAACTGTTAAAACAGTGTATTGTTCATATAATTCTTTGAACTTTATAGCAGTTCTAATCCAATGCAGTAATATACAGTTGATTGTGGTTAACAGCTATGTTCCTCCTTTGGGATCTAAATTTCACAATGTGAAAATCTGGCAGATATTAAAAGATCTTCTTATGGAGATTGTTTATTCATCCTAATGTAGAAATACTATTGATAGGGTATGTACATGCCCAAACGGGGGAATTTGATGGACTTATAAACAATTAGTAGGGAGGGCTGGGGGTATACTGGGATGTATAGGGAAAGGCATCAGCAGCAGAAAACAGGAAGTTGTTATCCCTCAGTACAGACAGTTGGTGAGACCCCATCTGGAATACTGTGTCCAATTCTGGAGACCCCATCTCCGCAAGGACATAGACAGGATAGAGGCAGTCCAGAGGAGGGCAACTGAAATGGTGCAGGGTCTGCAAGAGAAGCCGTATGAGGAGAGACTAAAGGAGCTTAATATGTATACCCTTGAGGAAAGAAGGGAGAGGGGGGACATGATAGAAACTTTCAAGTACCTCAAGGGAATCAACAAAGTCCAAGAGGGTAGCATCTTTCAGAAAAAGAGACTTGCAAGAACAAGGGGACACAATTTAAAGATAGAAGGAGGGCGGTTCAGGGGCAATGTGAGGAAATATTATTTCACAGAGAGGGTAGTGGATGCATGGAACAGCCTTCCTGAGGAAGTTGTGGGGTCTAAAACTGTGGGAGAATTCAAGAATGCATGGGACAGACATAAGGCAATTCTTGTGGGGGGCAGGAAGATATAGGCTGTTGGTTAACTAGGATCTGCGGTCTATCCTGTAGGTAGGGAAATGGGCAGACTAGATGGGCCTAGCGGTCCTTATCTGCCGTCAAAGTCTATGTTTCTATGTTCTATGTTTCTAATTCTATATTAGCCTGTGTGAAACAGTTGCTTATTATGCCACAAAGAACATCAAAAGATAAATAAATAAACCTGGCAAAGAATTTAATAGTATAATGAAATATTTACATTTATTCCCACTAAATGGAAGAATTTTGGGTGATACAGGGCAACCTAACCTATTAAAAATCTACTAAAGGATCAGTAATTGACTTAGCTATTTGCTCGGGTAATGTGATTTCTGGCAATGTCTTCGAATCCCAATAAAAGCAGATAGTGATCATATGCCACTTAAGCTTGGTAAAACAAATAAGTACAAAAGTACAATTGACAGGACAAGAGAACTGCCCATTTTTTTATTGCGTGCAGGATGAATAAAAGATTAGTATGGGCCTTCTCTGGATAGGCATGTTACAAGTATGGTAATCAGTTTCTTAAAACAATGGAGTGAACAGAACCTAGATAAATTAAATGCACATGATTTATGGGGAGTATTCTCAGCCTTTTACATGCAATTATAAGAAATCCTATATAAACACATATTAATAAGTAGGAAATGTAGTAAACAGACTGGTTGGTTTGATCAGGAATGTAAAATACAAAAAAAGGGAATTAAAATAATAATTAGAAAGACAAAAGAAAAAGTAGACAGAAAACTATTTAAAGCATTAAATATTGAAAGAAGAAAATACAATAAGTTCATAAAAGAGAAAA
This sequence comes from Neoceratodus forsteri, assembly GCA_016271365.2. Taxonomy (NCBI): domain Eukaryota; kingdom Metazoa; phylum Chordata; order Ceratodontiformes; family Ceratodontidae; genus Neoceratodus; species Neoceratodus forsteri. Next base: position 817,144,426 of record CM057454.1, read on the forward strand.
AAACTATCATACCAACATGAGATGTGGGGGAAAATGTTGAAAGTAATATCATAAGTCAAATAAATTACTCATGAGCTTAACTAGCTCCTTTGATTGGCTGCCGTGCAGGGCTGAAATCTCTTAGAAATGCCCAGCACAGCAGCTGCATAGACGTTTGCACGCACCCTTTGTTTTCTGCGGAACTCTGACAGAGAAAAAGTAAGAGCCATAGGAAAAGACCAGTCACAGAAAGAAAAGCACAGGAAAGATAAAAGAAAATTTAAATACCTCAAATCTATTTAGATATGTTCTGGGGTGCTGATGTAAAGGACTGGCTAACTACTTAACATGGACATAATGAATATTCATGCCATTGGCATTTCTCTTACTGCAGAAGGATAAAACTATCTTAATTCATAAGAGCAGCAGAAAAAAACACAGAATTCAGCAGTTTGTCAGCATTCATGCAACAGAAGCTGTAATAAAAATGTAACAAAATACCCCCATATCATATTGTACTTAGCCGAACAGAGAACACGAGCAACACACATGACTCAGCAGCCTTAAACACACTTGACAGTATCACCACAGCACACAACGAAAGGAATAAACCCTCCAAAAAAGGTCATTAATGCGATTAGACTTATAATTGCAATAATGACCTCAGAGCTGGACATTTCCTGTCAATTATTGACTGTCAGGGTGGGGCTGGCCCTCAGCTGTGCCTCAGGCCACCCTCCCCACCAGCTGATTGTTAATCTCCAGGAAATGACCGGCTCTTTGGTCATTATTTCTAAAACAGGAAATGACAGCAAAGGATTTTGGCAAATGATCTCTAGGGGGTCTGATATGAATAAGAATAAGATAGATATGTATATAACAGAAGAACAGAAGAAGATATGTATATAATAGAAAAAAAAATATTTAGATTTCAAAAATATTTGATGGAGAGTTGAAAATACAAGAAATAGGGAGTCAGAATATTCATAACCATTTAGTAATAACAAATAAAGTATATTTTGCAATCAAATCATTAAAAAATAAAGCCCTGGGTCCAGTTAGGATACCTTCAGAAGTATATATCTGTAACACTCCAGCCTGGTATAGTCCCCTGACTATATTCTATAACAAATGCATTCAAGATAATTTTATTCCAAATTCATGGAGAGGGGAAGAAATAGTCCCTATACATAAGAAAGGGAGCCTGTCCGATCCAACTATGCACAGGCCAATAAGTTTGTTAGACACAAATTTAAACATTTTCTTAAAAATTATATTGGAACGCCTACTTATACAAATTACTAATACTGGGGGCCTATACGGATCTCAGGCTGGATTCAGATATGGCTATTCGACAACAGATAATTGTTATAGACAGTACTAACTCACCTTATTGAAAAATATATTAAACTAAGAAACCAAAAACTGTACGTAGCCTACATTGATCTATCAACAGCATTCAACACAGTTTCCAGAAATTTTATTATGGAATATCATGGACAAACGGGGGTCTAGATATCACTATAATAAGAATAAGTACAGCATTGTTTACTTACTTATTTATTTGCACATTGGTTTACAACCTTTGAGCCAGAGGCTCATTTCCAAAGGTACCTCGTCACATTGAGGACAATACATAACAGACTTTAGGTTACAGCACATGGGTTACATAGTTAGCAAGCATATGTGATTACAACAGTTAAACAGATAAGCCAGTTTAGTTACAATGGCACATTCTTGCACGATGGTAAGAGCAAGCAGCAGGATAATAGCAGTTCAATCGGCAATGAGTGAGGATTAAAAGATGTGTGGTGTGGATGCCGCCCAGTGGACATTGTAAAGGCACAGAGAGCTATACCTCAATTATAGACAGGTGCAGCTACGTGTATTGAATAGTTGGCTATAAAGTACGGTTTTGAATTTGGAGATCGTGGGGGCATCTGAGATGGGGTCAGGGAGCGAGTTATACCAGGATGGAGCTCTATAGCAGAAGGACCTCTGTCCAAGGGAGGTCCTAAATCTGGGGACCAAAAAAGTGGCCTTGCAGGAGGTCCATGTACAGACCAAAGGTTGGGCTTGGTGGAGGGAGGCTGTCAGCCCGGGTGGGGATAGCCCGAGAAGAGTTTTTTTTTGTTATCAGGCAGGTTTGGTATCATAGACGTTCATCTAGATTCAGCAGTATTGCCATGTCATAGAGCTGGCACAAATGCGTGAGCCTGGGGGCCCCAGTGATTAGTCTGCATGCCTTATTTAGGATGAGGTGAATTTTATTGAGGGCGGTTGTGTCAGTAGCACCATATACTGGTAGGCCATAGTCAACAAGGGATAATATAGAGGATGTAACTGCTAGATGGAGGGCAGTGGGGGGAGACAGTTTTTATAGCAGTATAAGATACCTAGCCACACATTAGTGGCTGAAGCAAGTGCGTCAATGTGGGTGTGGTAGGTGAGGGCTGAGTCAAAGGAGACCCCAAGGTACTTGTAGGAGTGGACTTGCTCTAGTGGTTGTTTGGAGCAGGGGAGGATATGGAGCAGGAAGTTGCTGGCTTTGTTTCGGGGGTGGGCAAAGAGCATTGTTTTTGTTTTTTTTGAGAATAATTACCAGTCTGTGCTCTTTAAACCAGGTTTTGGCATCATTATAGGATAGTTGTAGGGAGTCCTGGAGGGAGATAGGGTTACGGTGGGTGGCAAAGATGACTGCGTCTTCTGCATACAGCAGAATTTTTCCATTGCATGCACTGGGCAGGGTGTTAAGGTACAATGAGAAGAGTAGGGGTCCCAGGATGGAGCCCTGAGGAACCCCTGAGCGGATGGGACAAGTTTTGGAAAGTGTCCCATTAATTCTGACACATTGGGAGTGGGCAGATAGGTAGCTGGTGCACCAGGCGAGAGGCCCAGTAGAGAAGCCAGTGTGGCAGAGGGCATCCAGCAGGAGGGGGTGGGAGACAGTGTCGAAATTCTTTGAGAGGTAAATGAACACTGCCCCGGCTAGGGAGCCAGAGTCCAGAGACGAGTGTAGGAAAGTTGAAAATTCAATTAGTGCAGTACCGGTACTGTGTCCTGCGCTGAAACCGTGCTGTTCAGGGCAGAGGATGTTATGTTTGGTCTGATATTCAGTAATTTGTGTGGCAACCAACTTTTCTAGGGTTTTGGAAAGGGGTGAGAGTATGGAGATAGGACGGTAGTTCCCGGCAGAGGACCTGTCACCACCTTTGTGAATGAGAGTAACAATGGCAGTTTTCCAAGCAGTTGGGAATTGCCCCAGGCAGAGGGATTTGTTGAGAAGGCTGGTGAGTGGGGCTAGGACCTGATCCAGTATCAGACAGAGAATGCTGGGGTCCAGGGAGTTGTCGCCAGGACTATTGCTCTTTAATGCTCTGACCAGGTGGGGTCTGGCTTCCTGGGCAGTTACCCTACGAAGGTAGAAGCTAGGGCATTGGAGGACTGGGGCCGGTAGGGAGGGTGGCAGGTCAAAGAAATTACTGGGGAGTACAGAGCTAAGGACCGTAAAGGATGTGTTAAGGTAGTTTGCAATGTTTGCTGGGTCCGTAATGGTTGTGCTGTCACTGGTGATCTGGGATGGGGAAGGGGAGCATGCGCTCCCATTTAGTTGTTTGACATTATCCCAGAAAGTTCAGGCACACCCCCAGGAGGAGGTGAGCATGACCTGGTAGTGATCGGTCTTGGCTTTTCGGATGGCCCAAGTGCACTTTTTCCACGCAGCATTGTAGGCCTGTCTGTCAGCCATCCGGCCTGTTTCTGTCGCAAGGTGCCATAGGTTATCCCTAAGCCTGAGCAATTGTAATAGGGCAGGAGTAATCCAGGGCACGTTATGTTTTTTGGTTCGGGCAGCCGTGAAGGGTGCGAAGAGGTCGCAGGCTTTGTTAAAGGTTTGGCAAAAGAAGGCAAGGGCAGTATCTATGTCAGGAGCATGGTGAATGGGGGACCTGTTTATCTGGGCAAGAAATTGCTTGAGGTTTTTCAGCCCACCTGGTCTGAAACACCAGCAGAGTGTGGGCTGGGCTATGAGTCGGGGTGAGGGGTCACCCAGCGGAACAGGATGGGGGAATGGTCACTGAGTGAGTCAGGGAGGACTTGGATATCCAGGAATTTTTGGGGGCAGTTGGTGATGATAACATCTAGGAGGGTGCTGGTACCTCTCTTAGGGTTTACTCTTGTGGGTTGGGAAATGAGTTGTGTCAGATCAATGGCCGTGAAGGTGTCCCGGGTAGTGGAGGAGGTGACACTGAGCCACTTCACGTTAAGGTCCCCCACAAGGACTTGTTCTGCCTTGTGAGGGATGGTGGCAAGATAATCAGTTAAGGATAATAGTGCTGGGTTTTGGTTCTTTGGGGGAATGTAGGCAGTGGTGAGATACTGGGGGCCTCTGGAGGGGTCCGGGGTAAGTTTAAGGGTAAGGGCCTGTGCCCCACTTACAAGGGCCAGAGCAGGGAGTGCTTGGCCAGTGAGTGTATCCCTGGTATAGATTGCACAGCCACCCCCACGTTTGCCTACATGATCCTCCCGGTATAGGGTGTAGCCAGGAAGGGAGACAAAGGAGTCAGGGGTGGACTTTGATAGCCAGGTTTCCACCAGTGCAATGACATCTGGTTTGTGCAGCATGACCCAGCATTGGAGGGTAACATATTTTTTCAATAAGCTGCATATATTCATGGAGGCAATGCTCAGACCAGGGGACCCACCTGGTGGGCTGGTCTGGGTGGGGCCTGGGTTAGGATGTATATTGTCTGTTAAGAGTAGAAGGAGGACCAAGGCTCTGGCCAGGGAGCGGTGATGTGTAGGCTTCCAATGGGTATGCGGGGATGGGGAGGGGACCTTCAGGGAACAGGGAATGGGTAGGGTTTGCCAGGTTGGGAGGGCAAGAATGATTAGCTGCCAAAGAGAGCCTGGTTAGGCAGTGGGGAGGTACCAAGGGGATGGGTGCTGTGGGCCAGTGCACATGGTCAGTGTAGGGTGCGATCATACTATGTCAGGTAGGATTGTTGGCGCTGGTACCAGTGAGCCAGTGGAGATGACTGGCTGGTTGGATGAGGGTACTAGAAAGTAGATGAGGGGGAGGCATTTTAGGAGGAAGTGGACTAACATAGTTCTAGTGGTAGCAATAGGGTAGAAAGGTAGAAGCATTTAGGTTGTCTTCCAGAAAGTGTGGATACCACTTTGGATTAGTGGTAGTGACACGGACTCTGGTGGGCAGGGTACAAGGCTCGAGTCTCTGCCAGGGCAGCTACAAAAGTGCCTGGGTGAGGCAGTGATCCACATTCTAGGGGTCTGATGCAGGCTGGGTTGGGGCTGAAAACAGGGTGAGAAATAGCCACTCCTAGTGGTCACTGGGTATAGGTTTGGTGGTGCAGTTAGGAGTCAGGAGGTAGGGCTAGCTGTGGGGCTGGGTGCTGGTAGAGGTGTGGGCAGGGGTAGGTGTGAGTTGTGGAGGAGAGAAGTAGCACAGGAGGTTAGATGGGTTCCAGGAAGTCGAGGGGGAGGAGGACAGGTAGTGGAGTCTGAGGTGGAAGGTCAGAGGGTCCCTCTAGTGGCTAGCAGGTATAACCTGCAAATGGGAAAGTAGGGACTTAAACTAATGAACAAGAGGAAGTGATGTCATTAGACAGTGCCTATAAAGGAAATGCCGAGCCTGGGTGGCTGGGTGGGGCAGTCGATGTGCACAGTGCGTCAATGGGCTAACCCCCCCTCACAAGGGTGCTGCTGTTGGAGGTAGTTTAATTACCTCTAGGCACCCGCGAGTTGCTATCGCTCGATTGTACAGTATTACATGGGCCAAAATAAGAATTGGAGCAGTTGGTCAATTATCCAAAGCATTAACAGTTAAAGTAGTCTGTTAGGGCTATGTTTAAGCCCCAATGGTTTTTGTATTTACATTGATCAGATTTTAAAAGAACTAGAACTAAAGAATGTAGATGCCCTGAATGTTGAAGGATCTTAATGCCCAGTACTTTCTTATGCAGATATTATCCTAACATCTTTAACAGGAAGCTGTCCACAAAAAGAATAAGACCTAATAGATTGCAATACGTAAAAACTTAATAAAACAAAAACAATGATATTTGGTACAAATAAAATTAAGAATTATTGGCATATCGGTGAAGACATCCTAGAAAGTGTTAACAGTTATACTTATTTAGGACTCACTTTGTCATCTAATGGAAACTGGAAAAATCATGTCCAGGCAATTACAATAAATGTAAAAAAAAAAAACCTGCAGCTAGGCTAAGAAAATTCAACTTTCAGTATAGAGGGCACTCAATCAGATCCCTCATAACTGCTCTGAGAGCCCAATATCTTGCTCAGATATTATATGTATCAGAAATTTTGGAAACAAATAGACCAAAAAAACTATTAATTCCTGCAAATGAATTGATAACAGTAACCCTGGGAGTTACTCCATCTTGTTCAGTAAAATATATTAGGGCAGAACTTGGATTAGTGAATATGAATGCAGATATAGATCGCAGAAAAATTACTGGTTACACTTAACAAGATTATCCCACAATAGACTGCCCAAAAAAATGCCTCAAGGAAAAGTAGAAATGGATACAAAATAAATGTAATCTAACAAGTTGGTTAAAGACGGTTTGTGGGAAAATAGAGAATTATGGGTTAAACATACTTAAATATTATGTCAGTAAGAATATTAATCTCAGTTTAAAATATAAATTGCACATTAAAAAGGAAAATCCAAAACTACTGGATAATGGAAGACTTGAAAAAGATATTACTCTTAGGGGCACAGCCTGCCGGCAAGATGGTAGCAGTGTAATCTCTTAGCTGTGTTCATCGGGGGTCGTCTTTTTTACCCATATCCATAAAATCAATGCCAGAAGGAGATCAGATGAATGATCATCAGGTCAGAGAAGTCGTTGCCCTTCATTCGGTGCTGATTATAACCAGAGCAAAGTACATGGAGGGAATGCAGTGCCATGATTTACCCAGCTATATCACGAAAACTGGGTCCTGGCAGACCGGCAGCTCACAGTTCCCAGACCCAAGGGAAAGTGGTAGAAGTGCTACAGCGCTGCCTAAACCAAAACTTGTCCGCCACCCATAAGCACAATGAAGAGCACTGCAGACTTAAATTTAGAATCTATGATGGCTAAACTAGATCAAATCCTGCTGGATACAGCAGACTTGAAGCAAATGGCGAACAAAACAAACCAGGACCTAACTGCCCTTGCCTCTCGAGTGGCACACACTGAACACTCATATCAGCAGCTTAACAATGCTGTACAGCAGCAAAGGGAAACTCTACAAGATCATCATAATAAAATTGCATATCTTCTAAACAAGGTAGATGACATAGGGAACAGGGCCAGGAGAAAAAAACTTATGCATTGTGGGGGTGCCAGAGGGAGCTGAAGGCAGGGACATGCATACCTTTCTGAAAGCGTTTCTATCAGAACTCATCCAGGATAACAAATGCAGACCCCCAGAGATAGAAAGGGCCAATCCTCCTTGGCCCCTCGCACCAGACAAGGAGAGCGCCCCAGACCCATTCTCTGCAAATTCCTTAGATACCCAGAAAAAGAATATTACCTATGGAGAGCAAGGGAACAGGACTCCTTTGAATGGCATGGCATGCGCATCCACATGTATCAAGACTTCTCCCAGGACCTTTCTAACTGAAGGAGAGCATATGGTGGGGTAAAACAACAGTTCTATAAGCTAAACATCCCAACGTCGCTGTGTTAACCTGCGCTACTTCGGATACTGCATCAAGGGGAGTACATTACTTTCAATAGCCTTTCAGCAGCAGAGAATTTCCTTCATGAGCAGAAGGCCAGACAAGCTCCCTCTGGACTACACTCCAGACATGCACAAGACGACGTGATCTCTATGATGGAAGTGAGCCAGGATGCCTCAAAACAGGACCCAGAATCAGGCATCCCTGCTAAGGACCACACTCCACCATGGCAATCGGTGTTGAGAAAAAGCTACCAGCTGGGGGAAAGCCGCTTTCAAAAAGGGAGCAATCAAGGAGCCGACAGAGATGATATTTACAATCTGACACCAGCAGCTGCTCCCTGGTGGACACTCCGATCAAGCTTGGGAATAGGTATGAGCCATTGCATGACCTCCTCCGATCAGTGTTGGACCTTTCTCCTGTGTCTCAACACCCAAAGGGGGCTCAAGAAACTCCTGAGGATTGGTCTCCAATCCCTGGGGACTGGGCCAACTGCACCCCAAATGGGGAGGATGAGGATGCAGAGAACTCCAGTAAATGACTGGAGGCCTTGTTAAAGGCCTCAGAGGACCTTACAACCATGGAATCACCTCCCTAAGATTGGTGATCTTGCTGAAGGTATACAGTGACTGGAACAGAAGGGTATAAAGGGGTATTAGAGGGTTAAAATGTTTGCGGCTACAGAACAGGGCTATTACCAGTGCCCTGGGTGTAAGCTGTTGCCCACTCTAGGCAGCTCAGCATACTGTTGCCGATTGCGAGCCCTCACCCATATACCCAGTTGGATGTAGCTCCTGTCAGGCCAGGCTCTCAGGTTGCAATCATATTTAAAGTTTTCCCTAGGGCGTTAAGAACACTGGAGTTTAAGTGTTCTGAAATGTTATTCATGGTTCTGCTTTTTATGCATTAGCTCTATGATGTTACCATTTCACAGGATACTGTAGGATGTATGTATTGGGCGCACATTAGGGCCTGGGGTAGGTAGCACCACAGAGTCCAACATGGTAGAATAGTAATGAAGGCACAGATTTTACATGTGATTGTCTTTGTTTATCCTGTGTTATGGGTTTTCAAAATAGAATATTGATAATTGGAGATAAGTTCCCTTCCCCAGGTGAAAATGCAGCAGGCTGATTTCAGTACTGCAACCCATTGATAGGACTAACCTATTGCCCCCAGAGGAGGGCTCTGGGAGCTTGGGACAGCAACTGTTACCCTGTTCCAGTAGTAGAGTCTTACCTCCATTACAGGATCGGATAGGCACAGTGGTGCCAAAGAAACCACCCAACAACCCCTTGCAAATGTGTCTGAAAACTTTTCATGTACAAGGTAGGGGATTGAAGGGAGGTACTGGGAATAGTGTCGACCTCTCTTTGGAAAATGAGGAACAAGAAGAATATACCAGTAGACCACAGTGGATGCACATACCTACACAGGTGGATAAAGAAGGGCAGGTTTCAAGCAGAAAAGGGAAGGGGGCAACAACATCGGAGAGTGGGTGCTTGCCTAATTACCCAATAACCCAATTTTTAAAATCAAACATCAAACAAAGGGAAAATGGATAGCTTAACTGATATGACTGACATCATGGAATGTTAGGGGACTAAACTCCCCAATTAAAAGGAGTAAGATCTTGGCTAGGCTCCATAAACTTAAGAGTCATATAGTGTTTCTACAAAAAACTAAACTAAGTCACTTGGCATCTAAGAAACTTGTTAGAGAGTGCGTGGGAAGAGAATTTCATAGCAGCTCAGAGAAGGCTAAGAGAGGGGTTTCTATCCTACTTCACAAAAAACTTAAATGGGAAATGACTCATCAGAAAGTGGATAAGGAAGGGTATTGGGTCACAGTTCAGTTGTCTACACCAATGGGCCCCATTTTGCTAGTTAACATATATGCCCCAAATAAAGATATTCCTGAATTTTTTAATGAGGTTTCACAACAAATACTAAACCTCACATCCGACAACTCGGAGATAATCGTTGGGGGAGACCATAACCTAGCTTTGGACTACCTCTTTGATTGATCTAATGCTAGGCAGGAACCCCACATCAACTCTCTTAAAGCTCTCCAAGATTTGCTCACCCTGCATAGCCTAGTTGACAACTGGAGGTTGCAGCACCCATCAGACAGGGATTTTACCTATTTCTCTGCTGCTAAAGCAATGGCAAATAGATTGGATTACTGGTTCATCTCTGAAACCTTGTCCACCAGCACCATAGACACACATAGCTCCAATCTATCCAATCATGCCCCGTTGTTAAATTTAGCGGTGAGCCCACCCACCAAGGGAAAATCTACTTCCTGGCTGCTGGACCCACTCCCTTTGACCGATGGGGATGTTCAACTCTTCATCAGGGAAGAAACAAAGTCATTCTTTAAATTAAATCCACCTGGCTCATCCTCAGCCACAATGATCTGGGAAGCCTATAAGGCCACCCTTAGGGGCCAAATTATAAGCTTTGCTACAGACCAGAGAAAGCAGAGGGAGGGGGAGATACTACAGCTAGAAAGCCAGCTGAAGCAAGCAGAGGCGGAGTACAAGAAAAACCCAGGAAGGCTTACAAGCAACTGCCTACTGGCAGAATTGACCAGGATCTGAATGCAGGTTAACACACTTTTGACAAGAAAGGCAGAACTGAATATTAGGTGCTCCCAACACAGGTATTGGGTGAAGGGTGAGAAGGCAGGCAAGCTCCTTGCCTATAGGCTGAAAAAAAGGCAAACAGAAAGACACATTATAGGACTCTGCAACTCTGGGGGATATTCTGTTCACTCACAAATTGAAATCAACGACTCCATTGTTAAATTCTACCAAAACCTTTACACATCCCATGTAATATGGGATGAGGATAGGTTCCACAGCTTTATGGACCACTTATCTTTGTCGGTCCTGTCTGCGGTCCAAAAACAAGATTTAGATGCCCCACTCTGAGGATGAAATACTTAAGGCAATTCTAAGTATTGCCCCACATAAGGCCTCTGGGAGTGATGGATATCCGGCTGATTTATAGAATTGTACACCCTGAAATACTCACCCCTCTCTTAGAGATGCTCAAGGAAGCCCAGGGCAAAGGAGAACTTCCTCCCTCCTTAAGAGAGGTGCTGATTACCAGCCTCACAAAAGAAGGCAAGGACCAGACGTACCCTAGCAACTACTGGCCAATCTCCCTGATAAATGTGGACACCAAAATACTGACAAAAGCACTGGCGGCCAGATTAGAAAAAGTATTACCAGACATTGTCCATCACTCTCAGGTAGGTTTCATTAAAGGGAGGCACAGCTCGGACCATGTGAGGGCCCTCATTACTCTGATGCAGGCAGCGGTGAAGCTCCCCATTCCCACAGCCATTGTAATGATTGACTTTGAAAAAGCATTTGATTTGGTAGAGTGGGAGTTTCTGCATACTGTCCTACAGCAGTTTAACATATGACCATATTTTTCCTCCTGGATACATACTTTGTATCAACATCCGGTAGGTAATGTGTGCTCACTAACTCTATGCTGTCCCCCCCTTTACAGTTTCACAGGAGCGCCAGGCAAGGTTGCCCTCTGTCCCCCCCCAACTCTTTGTTTTGGCTATGGAACCCCTGTCAGCAGCTATAAGTGCTCATCCCAAAATCCATGGTATACAGGTGGGAAACCAGAATTAGTACACTACATCATACTCGGATGACTGTCTGATCCTAACAGGTGATGTTCAAGAGAGTTTACAACCCATTCTAGATATTCTCACTGCATTTGGGAACATATCTGGCCTTCAGATCAACAAAGAAAAGTCAAAGATCCTACCACTCAACTCCCATACATCCATTACCATGATTAGTTCTTCGGGCCTTAAGTGGGCTCACCCTGATGTTAAATACTTAGGGATCAGATTATCCACAGATGTAACCTCTATGGCAGACAAAAAATGTCATGCCAATATGGACCCAATTATCCAATAATGTTAAATGATGGGGACACCTACACTTATCCATGGCAGGAAAAATAGCTGCCTTACAACTGACATTTGCCCCTAAAGTGTACTATCTGGTTTCTCACCTCCCCATAATGATTCCCAGTCCCAAGGCATGGGCACAAATGTCTCATGCTCTAATGAGCAGGTTTCTATGGGGTCCCAAAAGCCCCACTATAGCAGAGCTAAACTAAGAGCTCCATGGGTTGGAGGGATGGAATCTTCTGGACTTCAACAGATATTCTCAAGCATTTCTGGTAGCTAAAATCTGTAAAGGAATTGGTAGGTTGTCTCACTCTCCCCCAGCTTGGGTTAATTTGGAGTGTGCTGTTCTGGGAAATATCTCCCCTCTCTACTTCTTGGGGCACCCTCTCCCTAGATATGCACTGGTGTGGTGAACAATAAATGATAGTCACCAGGCTTGGTAATCCTTGGGTAAATCTAATCAAAGGTGTCTGAGTACTGGCCTTCACACCCCACTCTGGAACAACCCATACTTGACAATAGACCAGAAACCCTTCCACTAGCCGGTGTGGAGTGCCTGCCAGATAAATACTTTTCAAGATCTAGTCCAGGATGACAAGAAAACCTTTGCCTCTTTCCAGCATCTGAGAACCCAACATTCACTGCCCAAAAAACTTTTCTGGCAGTATTTGCAACTCCGTAGCTTGTATGGTGCCTGGTCCAGAGCTAATTGCAATTGTGTGGGATGCGTGGCAAAACTAGGCCCCCCTAAAGAAAGACTTCAAATATCTCTGTGGTCCCAACAAAATAAAGGGCTAGCAGGTAAGATCCAAGACTGGGCCAGAGATTCTGAACCAGACCCGTCCCTGCCCACCAAAACCAGGTGGGAAAAAATGCTGAGAATCACAATTACCCCTCAGGAATGGACTAACTGTTGGAAACTTGCACTCAAGGCCTGTGTAGATTAGAGAAGCCTCTTAATTAAAAACAAAGTTATTCACCTCTGATACAGAACCCCTCTACAGTTTCACAAAATGGGATTGCTTCCTCATAACCAGTGCTGGAGATGTCAGTCCCCAGAAGCGGATCTACTTTACATACTGCGGAGTTGTAAATTACTCCAAACAATATGGGAAAAGGTGATCCAGTTCTGCTCCTCCACCCTGGCATACACCCTGACCAACTCCCCCTCCTTCTGGTTACTTGGTGTAACCTCAGATGAATGGCTGTTGAATAGTGCACAGCTGATCTGACTCACCCAGGCCTCTGTGGAACTTCTCCAACTAACCCTAATGAAATGGAGGACATCAAGTCTCCCAGTCTTCCAAGCCTGGTTAGCAGCAATGGAGTCATTAGTCTCCAAACTCATCTTATTCACTTTGCCAGGAAGACAAGTGCAGCTTTTTCGGGAATATGGGATCCATACCTGGGTCAAGTCACTAGATCTCCTCCCACCCCTCTGGTATTAAACACGAAGGATCTTTTGAAGCCCCCTTGAACAGAACAGTCAAACAGATTGATACTTTGTACTGCCTTGATTAATATGCCTGTTTTTCTGCTAAGTAACTTCTAACTATGCTCTTGATATGCTCCATCATGATTTAACTTGTATTCTGTTCAATACAGAGAATGACTACAATTAAAAAAGTTGTCAAATACCTATATCTGATATATAAAATAAGAAAGAAACAGTTTGAAGCCTTTATGTGAGATATAGAACTGACATGATTATATCTGCCCCCTTGTCATATGAAATGCAGCTATTGTACTGCACTTGATATGATGCTGTTTTTTTGGGCATGTTGTACATATTTTTATGTTTCATTTTACTGTATTTATTATGTGCATCTTTCTTACTTCGTTAAAGACTGATTTTATAAGTCCAACAATAAACAAACTGACTGACTCATCCAGAATCCTTTTTGTAATGTGTAGAGGGAGCTTCAAGAATTTGGTTCTTTAGCTGGATATAAATTAAATGAGTCATAGATTAATACAGAGTATTACATGAAACCATATTGTTACAAAGGGCCTTAAGAGGGATTTGTCTTTGCAACAGGCTGCTTCCTAAAATAAGTATTTAGGAGTTACTTTAACTCATACATTAGGGGTCTTCATATAAGGCTAACTACTGTATGTTGAATTAGTTTCACAGATCACACAGATTCATCATGGAAAACCTACTCCTCTATTTTTATTCTCTTGGGTGCAGTTTGTGAAAATGCATTCAGTATTGGCCAGGCTATTGCATTGTTTCTCAAAATGTATCCTCTCCCTTATTACAGTCCATTATTCAGGAATGGAACAAAATTATTTTGAATCATGTCTGGTCGAGCAATGCCCTCAAATCAGATTTAATGAGAGGGGAAATTTTACTCTTACAGATTTAGTGCTAAGACAGCCCAGGCTTTGGCTGTGGTGGCAACCACAATATCACGACAGATGGAAGAAAATGGAAGAAAGGAATTGTCAACTTCTTTCTTTGGTTGCCTTGTTATTTAGCAATCATAAGTGTTGATATACACCAACAACTTGAGCTGCAATATTAACAATGCCAAGTTGCACTTCTATGCAGATGACACAATGCTGTACACCTCAGGACCAAACATAACAAGTGTGCTCAGAACTACAAGCAGCATTCAACACACTACAAATAAACCTCTTACACTCCAAAAAAACCAAGCTAATGTGGTTCATCATCACTACATCAACACTACATCAAAACAAACCCCTGCCCCTCCCATCAGTATGGTGCTCAGCAAATACCTAGAGCTAGTGTCAAGTTACAAATATCTAGGAGTGTAGATTGACAGAAAGCTGTCTTTCTTGGAACACATTGATACAATTTGTAAAAAGCTATGTGTCAGACTTGGATTCTATAACATGAACTGGTGCTGCTTTCCCCATGAACATCAGGCAACACCTTGTTACCAATTATAGACTATATTTACTTACTCTATAACTGCTGCACTACTAAGTGTTTAAACAAAATGGATATACTTTATCACAGAGCACTGAGGTTCACTACAAACCTACCACCATTGACTCATCAGGGAAACCTTTATGCAGTGATTGGGTGGACCTCCCTAACCCAAAAGGAGATTACAGTTCACAATCTTTACATATGGGCTTACAAGTTGCTGACCAGTGATATATCTGGATATATGACTGAGCCCTTCAGTAAGTCCTCTTGCTCTTATGCACTTAGGAAGATCAATATTCTTCTCCTAGACAGACCTAGGCACTGTACGCAATACAGAAAAACTGCTATCAGTAATATTCTGGTAGCCAGGAATAAGCTGCAGAGCGCACTTAGACTTAGCTCACTGGTTGGAGAAATCACTTTCAAAATCTTCATCAATAATCTATGTTCTGAAATGTGTTCATGTAAATAGTACAATACTTGTCCTTGACTCATCTTAAACAAATTCCTTGAACCAAGCTAGCTGCCCATAGGTATTGGTCATATGGTATGTAACCATGCCTGAGCACTATTGTACACCAATGGCAACCCCACAGTATATGTTTCTGGTTTACTGTTGTAACTAAAATTTTGCTGTATTTATATCTATTGTGCATTATATCCGTGTATTATCTCACTGTATTTTTATCTGCATTCCTGTCCTACCCAGGACCTCCTTGTGAATGAGCTTACTCAATGGAGCCTTTCTTTGGTAAAATAAATACAATAAATAAATATCAAGAGCCTCACCCTACTTGAAATGTATCCAAGATTCAGTCCCTTGGTGGATATAAATCAGGAGCTTTAAACTTTTTTTTTTTTTGTTCCCTGCATGGATCTTGAGACTAGGGGTCCCTTTGGCTCGCCTAGATATTTGTCTTCATGTTTGGGAGAGGGTTGGCCTTTTTGTTGCATATCAGTTTTTTTAGTCTGGGGAAATGTCAGTTCTTGTCCCTCTAGCAGCAATTCGTTTTGCCTAAAGGTGACTGGTATTGATACTGTACCTGCTGCGTAATTCTATGATTGTATACATCATAGACCAGACCAGAGGATCAGTTTAGCTGTGTAGAATTTCCTGCTCCATGTACTTCAGCAAGTTTATCAAAGAAAATTAGGTAAAGGCGTCATCTCATTATTCTATTAGTTGTTTCAATCTGTACAAGATGGAAACACAGCTGCAGTTAGACAGATGGGTGAAAGAACAGGGCATGGAACTACAACATGAATAATGGCATAAGATTCTGCTTCATACTCTTAAAATACACCAGTCACCTTATGGGTAAGGATTTACTTGGAAATGTGTTACATGTCACTTTATCAACCCAGTACAGCATGCAAAGTATTTTTTGACTACTGTATGGAACCAGGTTATTGGAGATGTTATAGAAAACTCATGACTTCCAATATGAACATTTTTGGACACTTTAAGTTGCATGCTTTTTGGAAGTCTGTGTGCAGATAAAGGGGAAAGTAAAATATCCTGGCTCCCTTGTCAATGTAGAACATGGGCTGGATCTTCCCCATGCAAGGGCCTATACCGTGTGATCTTGAGCAAGTCACTTAACTTCCTTGTGCTCCCAGGTCACATCTGGAAACAAGCTTCGGCTTAGTGTGCTACTACTAGTTAAACAATGTTCCCTTTCCACCCCCCCCCCGTATGAGCACTTAAGGCTTACAGTGTCAAAGTGGCTGCGGCAAAAAAGGCCATAACTAGAAAATGGTTACAGTAGGTTCCTTCTGTCTTAGAAGACTGGAAATTAGAGCTGTGTGGAATGCAGAATTCCATTTATGAAATTCCAGCAGAATCAAAATTACACTTCTGAAAATCTTACCAGAGTTTAAAGTGCCTTCTGAAAGATTTGAAACCTCCCACCAGGAAGGAGAGTAGGGCAGTATTAGGGCAGGTAACTTGGCCCCGGCACAGGTTTAACCAGACATGCCGGCTAGGATGGAGAAGTAGGGTAGAAAAAAGGTATGGGGTGGAGAGAGGAGGTGGGGGTAAGAGTCAAGGCTATCAATAGAAGAGTTAGGTCAATGAGGGCAGGCAGTGGTGGGTTTAAGAAAACAAAGCAGGAACCATGCCGCTTCTTGTAGCCAGGATGTTAAGAGAAGCATAACCCACCCAACAATCTTGAATATGAGGTGGGTGGGGAGCTAAATCCAGAAAGCTAGGAAGGGGTGCAACAAACTTAGGGGTGGCAGTAGTGGGAGCAAAATTGATCCACCATTGCCATTTCTAAAAAAATATGTAAGGTTTTTGACTGATCTTGCATAATTTGTAAGAATAGCTTTAGGAAATGTTTTTTAGCTAAAAGCTTTATTGAATCTTTTCACACAATACAGATATACAGACATTAAACAGAAAAAAGAACATAGTACACATTTAGATTTATATGGCAGTATATGTATTAAAGCAGAAAGTCAAGGTAAAAGTTCATTATCTATGATCCATGAGCTAATAGAGCACCTTGCATTGTTGTAAGGTACCATTGCCACCAAAGTGATATTATCTCTGATTGGCTTTCAAGTTAGAAGCCCTACACTTTGTTATATATTGGCATTTTGTTGATAGCTAGGAAGGACAGCCTCTCCAATGAAGCCATTTGGCTTAAGGTTTGGAGCCATTCATTGAAGGTGGGTACCTCAGGTGACCTCCATCTCCTGAGTATGAGTCATCTGGCTACAATAGAGGTGATGAGGGCCCAGTTGATCATATGGGGGGCATGTGTTTAGCATCAGGGTGACAGTTGTGAAGGGTTCATATCACTTGGGGGACTTTGTTTACAAAATGTTACTTTCTCCCAAAAAGGTCTTATTAAGGGGCAGGCCCACAATGTGGGAGAGTGATCCAGTGTGTGTACCACATCTCCAGTATTTGTTCGTAGGAACGGTCCCCCTCTGGTAAAGATGGAGGGGAGTCCTATATCAGTGGTGCAGTATTTTTAGTTGCATAAGTTGGGCCCAGGAAATGTTCTTAATCTCAACATTGCTGTAAGTTGTTTGAATAACTGTGCAAGAATGTTATCAGATATACAAACTGTCAGTGTTCTTGCATGAAATAAACTCAGGTTTATTGCAAATACAAGTTTTTTTTTGTAAGATCACAATTTACGTTTTAACACTAGTCAAGAAACTGCAAGTTTAAAATGCTGTGTGGTACAAGATATTGCTATATTACACAAGGACAAAAATTCAGGTGCATAAGTAAGGGGGCTTGAGACCGAAGCATCTAACTCAATATGCTGGAGGTGTGGGGGCCGCTTAGGTCACCAGAAACAATTTTGGTTTCATACTGTAAAATGCAGTCTGAGCATTTTTCTAACAACAAATCATGGTGAGTAGCAAGTTATTACCAACCTTAATTCCTCAAACTCCATGGCCAAGTCAACATCTGACCAAAAATGAATCAACTCAAATTTCAGTCTTACAGAAAGTTACTCAGCTCTCAGGATGAGATAGTTATGTGTATATGTGTGTGTATTTATAAAAATGGGTGGGGAAAATACTGCATCCTGATTAGTTAGGGCTTGTGCATTGAGAGAGCACAATGCACAGATAACAAATGTGCTGGCAACCAGGACATAACACTAACAAATATTAGGGCTAGTTTGACCCAGTTGAGGACAGTGTCAGAGGCTGCAGCATAAATTGTTTTTCCAAAGTCATTTAAGGGCCGAGTTGATACTGCCTATTACACATGTAAGGCCCAATTTCACAGTATTGTTATCATGTACAATCTCAAAAGCTCAGTTACAACGGTGTTCTTATTGTAAGCATTGTGTAACTTATCTTGTGTACTTGTGTGATTTATTGTATACATTGTGTAAATTGTCTTGTTCTTTTTGCAAGATGATGTACTCTCTATGTATTGTGTACCATTTCTTTTGTATATGTCCATGTATTTTACCTCTTGTCTACCAGGACCTCCTTGTAAATCAGCTTGCTCAATGGAACTTTCCTACCAATAAACTTGAACTTGAAGGGAGGATTGAGCTGGTCACAGCTATCCATTTGGCTTACTGTGTGAGGTTATGCCTCTGCCTGTATAAAGCCCCAAGTGTTTTTTTTTATTGTACTGACTAAGATGTCTACACGGGGTACAAATTACAGGGCATTGTCAATTGTGACCCCTACATATTTAGAGGAGGTCATCTGTTCTAGAGTAGCACCATTCTCATTAAGGATTGCTAGGGGATGAGCGTTTCTCGTCATATGTGGTTCTGCAAATAACAGTTTTTGTCTTCTAAATGTTCAAACTGATTAGATATTCATTTTCTTTATATTCCCATCATCACACACATAAATTACTGTAAAGTACTGCTCATAGGCTTGTTTGGAGCCTCTTTTCTGACCATGGACCCCCCCTCTCCCACACACACACACACACCCTTACCTGCCTACCATGGAAATCGTGGCTTGCTCTGCCCCAGAAACAATTGAATCCTTGTCTTTACTGAGGCCTACTATTGTGTGTGTGTGTGTGTGTGTGTGTGTGTGTGTGTGTGTGTGTGTGTGTGTGTGTGTGTATGTGTATAGAGGTGAACATTCAGCCAGTGGAACTTTGCAGATGTTTGAATTCCTGCATTCCAAGATAAAAAAAAACAAACATTCTATCTGTTGAATGTCTGAAAAGACAAATGCTTGAGAACTGGGAAAGTATTACCTTTTACTAGTCACCTTTTAAATAAAGAAAATACCTGTTTTTAGTTAAAAAAGTTACTTTTTTGTTTTTAAATGTTTCAGCTTATCCATGTTATAACAGCAATAAGACACTACAAGGTGAGCGTTGTACTGGCACAATGCACTTCCAGGGGCTGAAAGCACTCCACCTGTGATGCCATGCCTCACTGTGTACCTGGGTGTGTGTTGTGGCAGCACAATGCACACCCCATCATGTCTTATTGCTTACATATATAGATATATACAACTTTTCATTGTTTCATGCCCTTGAAATTGCTCAAAGGAAAAAGGTTTTCCATGGATTGTGATGCAATATTGGAATTTGGACAGTATACTGCGATCTAGTATGCCTACCTACCTCGCCTCCTTGCTGACCCCTCAGCCCATCTCCTATGGTCTCCAATCTCCTGACCTTTCCTTGCTTAGCATTCCCAGATGTAGAACTACCAAAGGGAAATTAGGCTTCTCGCACGTAGGCCCCTCTTACTGGAACTCGCTGCCCCTAGATGTACGCCTGGCCCCTAATCATGCCACTTTTAAGAAGAGACACCACTCCCTCTTAACCGCATATGCTATTGGCTCCCTTTGCCTTGGCTGCCCATAGTATCCCCCCTACCTTCTGTAGTGTGAGCTGGCACCCTGCTCCTTCAGCCTCCCCATAAATCATATCCTCCCTCCCTCTTTTCCCATCCCTTTCCCTCTCTCCTCCTCTCTCTCACTAGGATATATCTCACCATTGCCTCTCTCCCTGCCTCCTCCTGATAACTGCCTTTCAGTTTCAGCCTGATGTAACGGTACCCTGTGGCATTTTTTTGCACCTTATATGTGATATTACTATTACAGTCTACATATGGGCACTTATCTTCCATTTGTATAATTTACACCTTTACGTGCCTTGTACCAATATTGTCTTAATTTTGTTTCACTTCTGATTGTGCTGTATTGCATATCTCTTGACACTGTACTCTATGTACCTGTATCTCTGTGTTGTTGACCTCCCGGGTCGTGCCTGAAAATAGTCACTTTCATGTCTAGTGCACCTACCCGGTCATCAAAAAATAAATAAAATAAAATAAAATACATTTTTTCAAGCATAAATTCAAGATGGGTGACATGTTGCCATTCATCCTAATTTTGACAAGCTCAATGCAAAAGTCAATGTGTGACCAAAGTGTATGAAGGCAAATGTTTGTTCTACAGAATATGACTAAGGTTGCACTGCAGCGTGGAAAGGTATAAAGACAAGAAAGAAAATCTCTTTAATTTCATGTGCAATATAGGCTGCAGTTTGGAAGAGGCCAGATTATCAACTGCTGCAAAATCTACAGTAACCTTCTTTATTTCATGCCCTTGAATTTGTCAGTAACAGCCTCCACAGGTATGCTTTTGAGATGGCTTAGTTTAATATTTAGGACTGAGAGGTGCTGTAGTCTTTCTTTAGACACTGGGATCAATTTTCAACCCCCTATTGTGACAAAAACTACACATTGGGCCATCAAAGCTTTCAGGGCAGTTTTGTCAGGGGGACTTCTAATTCTCTGCCACCACATGAGTTTTATCAGGAATCAGAAAACTGCCTTTTGCACTCTGCTTGGGATCAGGAGGTCAACACAATAACAATGGGTTGAGTGCACTTCGGAGATGGACTGCAAAGAGGGTCCAGCGCAAATAATGAAAATTACCGTGTCAATAATGAGGCAATCACAAGGGGCGCTAAATAGGATGGTAGCTTAAAGATCAGCTCCACAACCCACAGGGGAAATATCCTTTAAAATCCTTTTTCTACCAGCTGGTATTATATCCTCATTCTGCTGTAACTTGTGGGGTAATACTCAAGCTACACTAATTAAGCTTCATTGATACAAAAAGCCTTCATTTTCTGTGTGGAAACTGCTATTTTACTGAAGAGCCTCCTGGACGAGTTAGGTCTGAAAATATGGCTGAAGGCCACTTGCCACAAACCTGTGAGCAACCGTCAGTTGAGGCGATATTCAGCCAACTTATGGCCCAGATGGCACAAGTCACTGTGGCAACTAATCAAAACACCCAAGTGGTTAAAAATTTAGAAGCCAGGATGCTGCATACTGAACAGTGGGTCTCAGCAATGGAGGGGCATGTTTAGGACTTAAGGGCAGAATTAAGAGATCAACAATGGACCATACAAATTCTGCGCAGTAAGATGGATGACCTCAAGAATCGAGGTCGCCGTAATAATCTTTGCTTCCTGGGCTTCCCTGAGCATGTAGAAGGCAAAGATACTGAGGGATTTCTACAATTATCCATTGGTGAAATGCTGCCCTTGGACCCATTGATACCACTCCAGGTGGAACGCGCACACCGTACGTTAGCCCCCATGTCTCAGGCCCAGGACAGACCACGACCTATCATAGCTCAATTTATTGATTTTAGGGACAAAGAGAGGGTCCTAACTAGAGCTTGTGAGTTACAGCATGTAATGTGGAGATTGAATAGGATCCACATCTTTCAGGACTTCTCTAAGGATCTGTCGGACAAATGCCGAGCATACTCTGAGGCAAGGCATAAAATGCACAGTATTGGACTGTCCTTTTCCTTGCATTACCCAGCCACAATGTGGGCTATGCATAATGGGGTCATGAACAGTTTTGAATCTCCTGATGTACTCATGGATTTTTTTATGGGGCAACTGGTCACAAGAATTCACCACCACTACCCTGGGAGCCCCTTAGGCAAAAACTGCTACCGACAGGTTGGATTGCCGCTCCTCTCCAGCAGTGAGCAGGCCTGCAGTTTGGCAAGACCTCAGGGAACAACACTGGGAACTCCCCCCAAAAGCACACCGAAAGAGGCAATCCTCAAAGAAACATGCCCACCAGGAGCATCCTTCGGAGAGAGGGCAAGATGACACAGAGGAGGCCACAAGCATGGACACTGTTGCTCCAGATCCATTACAGGCCTACCACACTGCTAATAGATATGAAGCTTTACACCCCAGCTCTCCAGATCATCACTCAGGCATTGCAGATTCGACTGTGGAAGGTAGGCCTACTCCTATGTTGCAGCCCAGCTACCTGTCCCTGTCAGCAAGTCCTCACCAGCCGCAGAACAGAGCTACAGATAGCGGAGGGCAGTATCCACCAAAGGCTATGAGGGAGGCTTCCTCTACCAGCGGAGATCTCATCTTCAGTGTGGATCATCCTGAGTGCTCTACATCTCCAGGGCAATTGATCAGAGAAAATCCATCGGCGTGGTCAGATTAGTAGTCATACTTCTACTTTATTTCTATTCTTGTTCTTTTAATCCCCAAGGGAGTTGTAGGTATGGGGTGAGTTTAGGGTGTCTAAATTGATCGTCAATGGACAATCTTCTTGGCTGACCCATCTGCTACCCTTTCTCCATGTTACCCATGTAAGGGAACTTTTGAGCCCCTTTTCACCCCAACCTTGACCTCCCGACTTGCACTGCCATATGGCAGAGAAGATGCCTCACTCCTATACCGGGAGGGATTCAATGAGGTCTATCAACAAGCTCTCAGTGGACATCCTGATCAAAGGTCCAGACATGTCTAGATGGCAAAGAATGCCTTTTTTGTACCATCTGATTAAACAGCAGAACTTTTATGGGTTCTACCTCGCTTACTTGTGTGTGTGTGGGGGGTGAGGTCCACTGGGAAGCTGTGTCATATATTATGAAAGTATTTGTCAGCATGCGTAAACTGTTGTGCTGAATGGGTAGCCAGGATGTGTTTTACTTGAGGCCCAAAGTGGTGAATGGCACAGGCCTGTGCCCTGTGGTATTTATTTTTTAATTATTATTTTCTATCAAGGGGAGATCTCCCAGCCCCTGCATTGGGTGGCTTACAGTACACTCTTCATAGGTGTGACGAGCCTGACCTCACCAAGATTTTTGTTGTGAGAAAACAGTGGCACCCATCAGCAATAACCCTAGGCTTGCCAAAATAGTGGGCAGTTCCCCCCCACTTTCTTTCCTGCAAACCCACATCTTATTAGAAGCGTTGTGTAGTCCCACTTTAACTACCCCAGCTTCTGAGCAACAATGCTGGATCAGCTCTCTCAACCCTCTGGGGTTGCAATGAGCCACATGGTCCAACCTTCTTATTGGGTTGCTCGATTCTCTTGGGGGGACCCTCCCCCCCATGCACTCACCGTAGTGCTAAGGAAGGATGGAAACCACCTGATAAAGCCCTGGGAATAGGGGCTGGCCTACAGCAAGGCTCTGTGGCTGAAGAGACACCTCTATATCCCCAAATTGCATGGTACACTGTGCACAATGTATATCGTTTGTTAATGTGTTTATGTATGTTTCTTTCTCAAGAGACACACACAGATGATTTGTTATTTCTTAGCATAAGGTCATCTGGTAGGGGCAGGGTATATGGGCTTTACCCATTCTCTCCACATCTGGTGGCGCTCTATAGAAATTTGCCTCTTCTGGTTGAGCTGTCTTCGCCCCCTATCTGTTCGTTGTTCTTGATATATCTCTTAATTAAATATTTGCTCCCTATTACTAACAGGTGATATCACTTGTGTGACATGGAACGTCAGAGGGCTTAACACCCCAAACAAGAGGAAGCAAGTTTTGGGCCACCTTAAGAGACTGGGAGTGAGGGTCGCCTTCCTGCAGGAGACCAAACTTAACGGGCGGGATCCTGAGAGACTGAAGAGAGAGTGGGTAGGTCAGGTCATTCATGCCTCGGCCTCCTCTAGAAAGAGAGGGGTGGCAATTCTGCTTCACAAGCAACTACAATGGAAATTGCAGAGACAAGTGAGAGACTCTGAGGGTAGATGAGTGGTAGTACTCATGGATACTGGGGAGGGCCCTCTGATCCTGGGTAACGTATATGCTCCAAATGAGAACTTGCCCTCCTTCTTTTACAAGTTGGCCCAGGTGCTGGGATCCATAGCTCCAGAAGACACCCCCATTTTATTAGGGGGTGATTTTAATCTTATTCTGGACCCTTTTCTGGATAGATCCCCTTCCAATACTGAGCCCCACTCCAGGGCTGTAGTGGCAGTGGCTCAATTATAACAAGATTTGGCCCTTACAGACATCTGGAGAATATTTCACCCCTCCCAGTGGGACTACACCTTTCATTCCCCAGTACATAGTTCTCTTAGTAGAATAGACTTCTGGCTCACCTCTCCTACTATTACTAGTAACACTGTTAATACCCTTATTCATCCCTTAGTTTTCTCGGATCATGCTCCTGTGCATCTTGCCTTCACTTGGGGCCCCCCTTTCCCTAAGTCTCCGGCATGGAGGCTGGACCCATTGCTACTTCATGACACAGACTTTTCCCCTTGGCTTCAAAAGGAAGCAATGAAATTTTTTCAGCATAATCTCATAGCAGATACCTCTGCGGGTACCACATGGGAGGCATTCAAAGCTACTCTAAGAAGGGCGATAATAGAGTATGCTAGCCGGTGCCGAAAGAGGAGGGAACAACATTTTAGGAGGCTTGAATGACAACTCCGAGAAGTGGAGCTTGCTTTTAAGACCCTTCGTGTCCCTTTCCTTAGGTCAGAGGCAGGTCACAAGGTCACCTCTCTGAAGATGCAAGTGAACCAGCTGGTCTCTAGAAAGGCAGAGATTTTGATCATTAGATTCAAGCATAAATATTGGGAAGGGGAGAAAAGGGGGGTAAGCTGCTGGCATACCATCTCAAAAAGCAGCAAGTCGAAAGGCATATAGCGGCTTTAAAGGATGCAGGGGGTAGGACCCAGACCTCGGTGCAAGGTATTAATCAAATAATGATGGATTTATACTCCTCGTTATATAAATTCTCCAGATCCCCAGACCCCCAGTGGGTCTGCCCATTTCTGAGTCCCTACATCTCCCCAAAATCTCAGAAGCCCAAGCTAATGCCCTAGATGCCCCAATCTCAACCCAGGAGGTGGCAGACACCATCCTCTCCCTTAAAAAGGGAAAGGCCCCAGGAGGGGACGGCTTCCCTATTGAAGTGTGGCAACTGTTGCATCCCATAATCTCTGCGGTATTGCAACAAGTATTTACTGAATCATTGCAAACAGGGTCTCTACCTTCATCCCTCAGGGAAGTGACTATTACTATCCTACCAAAATAAGGTAAAGACCCTCTTAAAGCGTCCAGCTACCACCCTATTTCATTATTGAATGCTGATAGCAAGGTGCTAGCTAAGATACTAACTAATAGACTTAATCCTCTCCTTCCCAGTTTGAACCACCCATCCCAAGAAGGCTTTGTTAAGGGCCACTTTAGCGCAGACCATATTAGATCGTTGGTAAATTTAATCCATAAGGCCCAAACATTATCTTCCCCCGATGCTGCCAGTGCAATAGATTTCGAAAAGGCCTTTGATTCCCTGGAGTGGGACTATGTACAACTAGTACTTTGCACTATGGGCTTGGGGGCGGGGCTTCGGGCCTGCATTGGGGCAATATATTCATCCCCAGCTGCATGGATACTCACCAATATGATGCTGTCTCCCCATTCATACTGGGTAGGGGTACCCGTCAGGGCTGCCACTTCCCACTACTTTTTGTATTGGCAGTAGAACCCCTGTCAGCCGCTATTAGGCAAAATCCTCTAATTTCTGGGGTGCAGGTGGGAACAAGGGCATACTCTACTCTTATGTATGCGGATGACCTGTTGCTCCCTATAGCCAATATCATCACCTCCCTCCCCTACTGTCCACCTTGTCAGATTTCTCTACATTTTCAGGGCTCAAGATTAACCAGGCCAAGACGGAGGTCCTACCTTTAAACTCTTAAGTGTACCTCTCAAATGGTTATTCAGCATGGGCTCCAATGGGCCTCGGAGGGGATTACCTACTTGGGCATTACTATCTCTCCTAATCTGCATAAAATCTGGGACCTGAATATGAAACCACTTTTTGCATCCATTCGTACAGAACTGGACAGATGGAAATCTCTTTGACTGTCGCTTGTAGGTAAAATATCCGCAATTAAAATGGTCACAGCACCAAAAATTATGTATCTTCTCTCCCACATTCCTTTGAAAATACCTCGTTATTGGTTTACTAACTTAGACTCCCTGCTGGGATCCTTTTTGTGGGAGGATAAGAAACCTAGGTACAGTAGAAATAAGCTCAGAGCTCATTGATCAGAAGGGGGCTGGGGTCTTCCATGGTTAGAGGGGTATAAATGGGCCTTTCAGCTGGCTCAGACGTTAAAATGGTTCCTTTTCCCTGAACACAACACTCCCCAGTGGCTGGATATGGAGAGAGAGGTATGTCAGTATACTCACTTGGTACTATTGTTATTTAACCATCCCCCTAAGGGCACTCACTCTCATCCTACTATAGGTCCCTCTCCGGAATATTGGGCCAAGGTGCATAAGAAGTTGGGCGCCTCCCCATCTTCCCTAAGACTTACCCCACTCTGGGGCAATAATGAGATTACCTTCCATAAACAACCAATTGCATGGCCCTCATGGGAACGTGGTGGTATCTCATTGCTTTGAGATATGCTCATTCCTGGTACAGATACCCTTAATTCCTTTGAGGGCCTGCAGAACTCTTATGGGATCTCTCTCAAAGACTTCTGGTGATTCCTTCAAATAAGAAGCACCATCCTTACATACAGGTATAAGCAGCACCAAGAGCAACAAGTCTCCCCAGGTACAGAGTCACTGCTGGCCCTAGAAGAGGACAGTCAAGCCCCGGGTATGTCACACGTGCATTCGGAGCACCATCCGTCCCAAGCAGGAATCCTAGCATAAATGGGAGAAAGCACTGCATGCCCTATACGAACCTGGAGTGGAAGTCTTGTCTAAAACTAGTTCACGGGAGATATCCTGACACCAGTAGTCAATTAATACAGAACAAGATAATTCACTCTGGTGTAGGACTCCTGTAGTCCTCGCCAAGGCAAAGCTGGCTCAGTCTGACCTGTGTTGGAGGTGTCAGGAACTCCCAGGTGACCTGTTCCATATACTTTGGTCCTGCAGGCTGATCCAGCCCCCTATGGCAGGCTACCTGTGAGATGGGGTCCAAAATACTTAGGAAGCCTGTGCCTCAGTCCCTTGAGTTTCTGTTACTAGGACTCCGGACCCCGGACCCTCACCTTCATCTCTCCGAGTTGAAACTACTTCTGACACTCAGTATGCAGGTTAAAAGACTCCTACTGTGTAAATGGCAGTCCCAGATAATCCTCTCCCTGGAGGAGTTACTTACCTCCATTGCTCAAGTTGCCAACTGGGCCAGAATATCACATACTGTGACCAATACCCTCTTTTAAATATACTGCCCTCTGGACTCCCTTCCTTCTGTTTTTGAAACCTAGGGAGGGAATCAGCTGAATAGGCACAACCATGCTACTATAATGGTCTCCTCTCATGGTGCATCTAGGGGCAAGTGCTGGAGAGATTGTTACTGAGTTATAGGGGACCCTGTTCTACGGATGACATGGTATAATATCAGTAAAGGATAGTATCTTCTCTGACAATGAAGACCTGTTTGCTTTGTGTGTGTGATCTCTTGTATTTTGTAGGTGTAAAGTAGAGGACAGTGGCCCTGGACCTCTCATAATTTCTGATGCTTTGTCAAATGCTGCAGAAACTAGCAGGATGGGGCCAGGTAAGACATGTTTGTATGAGTTAGCCATAATGCAATGCACAACTGCTGATACTTTCAAAGTTAATCTGCAGCTGGATAGGTGTTGTAGATCCAGGCAAAGAGTATTATCCTACTGCTTACCTGGCTAGTATAGTCAGTTCATTACTATTTGGCCAGCATGTTCTGTTCTCTGCTTCTACAGATGTATGTAACAGTCTGTAAGATCTTTGCAATGTATCCGACTGTTTTAATGTTTGTATTGTCTTAATAAGTCAAATCAATAAAACTTATTAACCACAAAAAAATAATGAGGCAGTCACTGGTTCTATCAAAAATAGATTCTTTACTAGAAGACACTACAGGCATTTACAAACAGGATATATTTACATTGACAAAAGGTTTGCACATTTACCGAGAATAGAAACATAAAGTAAATTAAACAGACAGTTGATGGTTAGAAAAATCTGAACTTTCCTCACCTAAAGTCTCTTTGCCTACCACTAGCTACACAAGACACTTCCCTAGGCTGTGCTACCCTAACCATTCTGCTAGCATCCTTTGGCAGGGCTCCCCTTTTTTCAGATTGTGAGTGTCCCATAGAGAGAGAGATGGGTGCACCAGATCCTCAATTTATGTGCTCAGGGCTGAGGGGGAGTGACCTCTCCTTTGAATGACAGTTCCTCCAGTATCCCCATCCATGTGAGTGTGTTTGTTTATGACCTCATTTCCTACTCTTCCTTGCTACCTCTAGAAGTTTTCTAAAATGCATCAGAGTTTATTGCCTGGCATGGCACCATATCCCAGTAAGGACTCCCCACTGGGATTATGACTTAATTGTCTCCTCCCTGCTCATCCTGTCAGTAATAACTGCTAACCTCCCCATGAGAACATTGGCACCTACACAGTGGGTAACCAACTCTCCTTAGCTGCCTGTACATGTAACCTAAAAGCCATATTGCGTCCATACCGCACAGAACCTGTGCAGATGAAAATTTAAACAAAAAAGGAATGACTTCATCTAATCTCATATCGTGTCACACCTGTAGATTAGCACAAATTGCACCAGACTTGTGCTTACAGCAACCTCTGAGTGCACCACAGATCCTGTGCCAGATTTTAGTAGAAGTGGGGTCCCAGCACCAAAGTTCCCACAGATGCCACAAATGAAGACATGTTTCAAACAGATGGCGCAGAGGCAGAGATTGATGGAGGCAGCAGGTCCTCCCTGGCAAATGATAAACCGGCCCTCTACCATTGCAACAGAGGGACAGTGAGGTGGGTCATCATGCAATAGGTGTGTATCAGTGGAGGGCACCTAGGAGATAGCCTGAAGGTGGATTGCACGGAGGTTCATTGTGACAATGCTGGCTAGCACAGAACACAGGACAGTGTGGTGGTACAGACAACTGCCACACACATAGTCACAGTTCCCTTACCACAATATTTGTCCTAAGTGTGTCATTGGCAGTCTGGCACATACGTATGGCACACAGGGTGCCACATTAACCCAAGCAATCAATGAGGTGTATCCTACTGTACATGCCCACCTCTCTGTACCCAGGTGAGCATGTACACAGTCTGATTCATACCATACCCTTTTCTGTCTCTTCGGTGCTACAGAAGGGTCTGCTGGCCATATATATATAGTTAGATTGATGGATACTGTTCAAGCATGTGTCGACATGCAGTATAACATCTGTGTATGCATGCATCAACAGTATGGTCCCCCTACCGTGTGTATGCCTCTAGCTGACAGGGATGCAGGTAGTATAGCCATGGTCCCCCTTAGTTCTGTGCCATAACAGCAACAAGTGCGTGTTGCAACTCTACAGGGCACAGAGATGTTCTTTGCCCTGGCACCACTTACCTAGCATCTGCAGCCAAAACTCACATGATATATCATACACTGGTAATCTGCAAGCAAAGTCACTTTTGTTGGAATGGATGAAACAGACCTTAATGTACAAGAGCATATAATATAAAAACCTGCTGACACTGTTGTAGAGTACCCACTGGGTAATCACCGTAAATACAGTGCAGACATTGGTCACTACCCATATATGTTGTGTATGGTAACACTGCTGTGGTGCTGTAGCTGTTGCTGTGGAGGCAGCTGGAGCCACCATGGCAGGCTAACAACCCATCCACCCAGGGCTGCTGGTGTTGCAGGTGCCATCCGCTACCCGTTCATAAGGTTAGCAACTGAGGATACCCATAGTGATGGGGAGCTGGACACAGACAGGCAGCATGGCGACGGGACTGGGACTGCACAGGACATGTGGTAGGCTGTGCAGATGTGCTCCAAGGGTAGGGAGGGTGTGCAGTTGAGAGGAATGCTGTAGCAGGCTATGGGGCTCCTAGGGTTCAGAAGGTACAGTGCTACATGGGCATGTGTACCATGTCTGTGGCCCACTGTTCTGTGGGCTTGTGTAGTGTATGGACACCAGCTGTAGCAACAGCTGCCTGGCTGCTACCCCCACAAGTCTGCCCTGCACAAACCATGACAGTGGTGCAGGGGCAACACCAGTGGGCATGACAAATGGGCACTGATGCCCTATGGGAGTCCATCTAATGGGAGAATATAGCATGGCCGCACCACAACTGGACATGTGCCACAGCAGTGCAATGGCTCCAGTGGGCACCGTGCCTGTCAGGGAAGCTTGGGTGCTCTACTGGGTTGAGAGGAGGCCAACACAACAGGGGCATAGGAACACTTTCCACTAATACCAGTCTCATGCTGTGACACATGGGCTGTAAGACCAGTTCTGGCTGATCTAACCATGGGGGAGACATGCACCAATGGGTGGTGCTTCTAGAATCTCAAATTAGAGGATGCTGCAGTGCTGTTGTGGTGCAATCCCCTTCTGCTCTGGCACACGCCCATTTTGGGTGTCAGGCTGACAAAGGGCCAGACTTGCACAAGGGCTCCTGATTTTAATGCAGCCTGCATACGAAAATTGGCAATACAGAAAGTTATGACACTCAGTGCCCCTTGTGTCAATTCTGTTTGTCACAAGCACCATGTGTCAGCTTCAGGTTTTGAAAATCGAGCCCATTGTTTCTCAATTGTGATTTGGTGATCTTCGTTTAGAGGCTCACATGATGCCACTGCAACATGAAGGATATTTAAGTACATGCTGCACTTCATAAAATTGAATACCCTTGAGTTAAGCCACTTTCATATTTGAAATTGCAGATTTGATGTGATGCAAGATTTTGAAGTTTTGGTACTTTATCAGCTATGATTCTGAAATAAGATCTGGATTGATGTCAGGGTATGTACTTGAAATGTCTGCATCAGCAGCTTTTATTTCCTCGATTGTTGAACTAGTAAGGCATTTTGGTGAAAAAACAGATGGTACTTTAATAATGGGGACTTCAAAAAAACTTCCATTAGATGCTTTAATAATGGTGTCAATCGTGTTTTAGTAGTGTTGGGAGGCAGTATAGTACAGTAGTTAAAGGCACTGAGCTGCAAACCTGGAGAACTCTGTTTTAATCCCACAGTCACCACTTGCATACTGTGTGAAAATAAGCAAGTTACTTAACTTTCCTGCCATTCCAGGCCACACCTGGAAACAAACCTTGGCTTAGGGTTTCTTTCCTGGTCAAAAATTGCAAAATAAATTTAAGTAAAAGTCTGTTCTTTATTTTTTATTGCTTTGTCTACTACACTCCTTTGCATGAGTCAGTGAAAATACACAACACAGGGGTTAATGTTTAGCTTACATTCACTGTTAATTTTTTCTGCAAATGTCACAGAAGTGGTGTAGATGCTTTCAAATTTTTCAGCTGACCTCATTTCTTTATTTTTCCCATAGAGCTTTTTCTCCTCAGCGGGTCAGCTCTGGCAGGCTATCAACCATGTTCCTACCACCTCCATCTGGCATCCACCCCCCCCAAAGGACCACCCCAGAGAATTTCTTTATGGATTGCCCCTGTGGTGGGCCAGGGAATGGGAGGACTGTCCTCTCTCCCACCAGGTGACTCCCATCCAAAATTGGGGGCAGTGGCCAAGTGGTGATGCATAAACTGGGGAAGGCAGGAAAGGATTTATAAACCCATAGGCTTCCCTTTTATCCCCTATCCCCTAACCATTGGGGCATGTAAGTGTATACATGTGGAGGCGCATGCATGCTATGGAACCGCAGTCCCTCCCTTCTATGGCACTGAACTCTGATGCTGCCACCCAGCCTCCACCAGATGGCAGCCAAGGAGTGAGATGGCATCTCTCTCCATCCCTAGGAGAAGAAAGTAGTCTGTTGGACGCTTGATCCTCTTCCCCCAACGGCCAACCCTGGTGTCCCAAGCTCATTGCCAAACTTAGGTCACCAGTGTAGGAGCAGTAAAGCGCATACATAGTGTCTCAGCCCTTTACACTGCCAAGTTGGCTAATCTGGCCTCATTTCTGAGACGCTATTTTTCAGTATTTCTACCTACTGTAACTAGGAACATCTGCAATACAAATATTTGGAGACTGCTGGCACATAGAACCTGTATTTATTTAAAAAAATATGTTTTGGAGAGCAAAAAAGCAAATGATGAAATCAATCTTTTTCATTTTCAGAATTAGTTTTTACCTGTAGCTTCAAGGCATTTCATGAAGCAGCAGGGCTTTGACTCATTTCCTCCAGTGTTTTCAAAAGGGGAGTGTATGAAGTTTTCAGATTTCATGCTTAAATGCACGTGTATACCAACCCGCTGTGCAGAGAGACACTAGCTGTTGATGACCTCTGATGTCAGCCTCCAAGTTCACTCATCTTACTACTTTTACATGCTCAGTTCTTTTTGGACTACTAGCAAAACATGCATACAATATTTGAAGTAGTGCAGACATGTCACTAGTTATTCTGCAGTTTGTTACTGTGTCAGTTAAACTTAGACAGTTCATGGGCCAGGCAGTGAACATATACAGCGGTTGATGAAATCTGTTCAAAGTGAGTCTGTGCCCCTGACCATACATTTTTTTAAATTAAGATGACTGAAGACTTCTAGTATAGATTATGCTTTTTCAAATATTCCTTCCCCTGTAGTGTTTGTAAGACAGATGCCAAGGAGACTTTCTTCAGTTGAGAAATATGTCCAAAAGTATCTGACAAAAAGTGATAACTGCTCTTGGAGAGAAACATCACTTGTTTCGTCAACTATAATAAACTGGTGACTGGCATACATCACATAAGAATTTGTCTGTTATTAGATCACTAGTTGCATACAAGATATCGTTATTGTTGATGAAAGATATTGCATTCTTGTCTTTATATCTTCCTGTGTTAGCTCAGAGAGTGTATACAACTAAGTCAAAATATTTCCCACCAAAATTGGCATCGACATCTTCTCTATGGCCCCTCAAGGCATCTTCATAAGATGTAAGATATCATATTGTCTTTACTATTCGCCAGGCAATTGTTCTGTTCTTCTTGCTTAAAAAAATGACTTGTCCACATGAATGCTCTCATTTAGAAAGGGTCTCTACTCCAATACATTTTGTCTGTGTACAGATGATTTTTCATGTGCTATAATAAATTCAATTGTTTTACTGAAATTTGTTACATCCCCTTGATTCCACTGTGATTCTATCTTTTCAAAAAGCATGCATGGAAAGCCGAAAATATAATTTTTTGATATTCTGTAGTCAGTCTCATTTAACATGTTTGCCTGTTATCTCATTGATGGTATTTCATTGATGGTATAGTAATAATTTTGAAATGTTCTAAATTGTTTACAGCAACACCGTATATCATGGGATATTTACTTAGCTCAGGTTGAATGGACCCTGGATTTGTGCAACTATGTCTCATTGAAGGAAGAATTACTGGAGGCTGATCACTGCGATCAAACACCATTTGAGAACTTGCATCACTCCTTGGAACACCATGGCAAAATACTGAACTACCGTCATATTACTTGTGGCTGACTTAAGGAACAAGTTATTTAAAATCAATTTATCTGTAATTTGAAATGGGGCAGTGTTAATTCTGGTCCAAGATTTAAGTAGCGAGTCCTTAAAGGTTGACTAACATCTGAGCTTTAGGAGGTGGGAGATCCTAGCTTTGACTACCATAGTTTTCACTTTGCTTACAATACTGATTTTCCAGACCTTCAGGAGTGAGAGTCCTGAACTTTCTCAACCCTCAGGGGTGAACATTTTGAGTCTGGTTGTGGTTATTTACTGGTCTGGGGAGGAAGGAGCTCCAAAGACTAGTGTTTATAAACATTCTGGACAGGGTACTTTACAATATAAATTTGCCTACAGAGAGACTGTTTAGAATTTAAACACCGATTTATGAACTATTCATTAATTTATTAGCTTATATTAAGTTGTTGGGGGTAAGGGGTATTGTGGGATATTGTTTTACGTTAGTGTGTAGGGGTGTGATTGTTGTGTGTGTGTATGAATGATTGTAGAGAATTCTTTCAGCTGCTAAGTGTTGTCAGCCTAGTTGTGGGCTATTATAGTTGTGCCTGTCTAGTTATGGGTTATTATGTGTTGGAGTGGGTTATGTGGTGGATTTGGTCATTGGTGGTCAGGCACCACTCTCCCACCAGGCTTAGGGACCTCTGTCCCTTCAGCTGCCCTCCTCTACTAGCAGAGGTGTATGGGCATTGCTGGGCATTGGGATAGTTAGGAGGGAGAAGAAATGGGTAGGAACCTGGCCTGCTGGGGTAGTATAGTGGGGTGGGTGGATTGGAGTGGTGGGGATGAGAAGACGCCCTGGGGTGAAATGGGTTCAGGAAAGGGGTCCCCCCTATCTGGTTCCTATACCTGAGGGCTCCACCTTAAGTGGGCAAGTTGCTTGGTCTACCTCGTCCATCTATCCTACACGGGCGGTAATGTGTCATGCCAGGTCAA
This sequence comes from Neoceratodus forsteri, assembly GCA_016271365.2. NCBI lineage: Eukaryota > Metazoa > Chordata > Ceratodontiformes > Ceratodontidae > Neoceratodus > Neoceratodus forsteri. The sequence continues at coordinate 817,179,089 of CM057454.1, forward strand.
TAAAAAACAAGACCGCTATTATAGCTGATCTTGTTGGGACAACTGACATTGCTTGCATCACTGACCTGGCTGGATGAGAATGCTGGCCCAATTTTGGAATCAGTGGTTCCAGACAGGTACTTGGTGATACACCCCCAAGAGAGGATCATAGGGTTGGGGGAGTAGCCATCTGTTTCAAGTTGGATCTGGGCCTTGTTGATGTCCCAGTGGGAGTGACCAGATCCTTTGAATGTATTGTGGGAGCAGATGTAGGTTGCAGGATACTTTTCATCTATCATCCACTCGGGGGTGAGAGGGAGTTCCTGCGGGAAGTCATGGGCTTCATCAGCTGAATGCTGGAATCTCCCAGATGGTTGATTTTGGGAGACTTCAATGCCTGGGTTGATGATTAACTCTCGCAGTTTGGACAGGACTTCCTCCAACTGATGAATTTGTTAGGCCTTGCACAGGTTGTTACCTCTACTACCCATAGTCATGGTCATTCACTGGATCTGGTCTTCCTGCTGGGTATGGAGATCACCGATCTGGTGGTGGAGGAACCTTTTGGCTGATTGGACCATCACACTATAAGGTTCAGATTCGAGGCACCCCCCCACTATACCTGCTCCTACAGAGATTGTCTGGTACCACCCTTTATGGGGTTTGACCCCTGATGGTCTTATGATGATGCCTGACCTATCAGGTTTGTTGAGTGTATGCAGAAAGCTGGGGGAACTGGTACTTGCTTATAATAAGGCAGTGACAGGTGCCCTTGACTCTAGCTCCTGCCCATGTTTTCCCCCTCATTTTTCACCCAAAATCCACTTGGTTTGATGGACCTTTGAAAGAGCTGAGGTGAGGGGATTGAAGGTTGGAGTGAAGTTGGTGGAAATCGGGACTGATGGTTGACAAGCTTAGGTTGAGGGATCATTATAAAGACTATCAATCGGCAATCTCCTGTAAGAAGGTAGAATTCCTGTCCAAGGAGATTGCTGCGGCGAGGTATCGACCAGCTCAGCTCTTCTGGACTGTTGATAGGTTGTGCAATTCAACCTGTCTTCAGCCGAGGGAAGCATTTTCACAAGGTAAGTGTGATGAGTTTGCTCGGTTCTTCGCCAATAAGATTGCTGCCATCAGGACCAAGATCCATTCAGTGCGCTCAAATGGGCATTGCAGTGGTTGGCATGAGGTGGGAAGCACCCAGTCTACCTGGTCCAATTTCAGCCAACTGGTGATCAAGGGCATTGCGTAGGTTTTCCAGGACATGCACCCAACCTACTGTAGTTTGGATCTGGGCCCAACACACCTCCTAGTGTGGTGCGTTGAAGTCATCAGCCAGATCCTCGCTGAGATAGTCTGGAGTTTGTTGGACACAGGAGTATTTCCTTACCCCCTGAGGGAGGTGGTAGTAGTACCCCTCCTGAAGAAATCTTCCCTCCCCCCGGACTACTTCGCGAACTACAGACCAGTCTCCAACCTTCCTTTTGTAGGTAAGGTTATAGAGAAGGTGGTTGTGGTGCAGTTAGAATGACCAATTAACATTTCATAATGTCTACAATTCTCTCTAATCCAGGTTTAGGAAGAGACACAGTACGAAGACAGCCTTTGTTGGGGTGCTTAATGATCTCCTGATAGCAAGAGATCGAGGGAACCGTACCATCTTGGTTCTTCTTGATCTCTCAGCCGCGTTTGACACTTTGGACCATGGGGTGCTGTTGGAGTGCCTGCAGATTTTCTGTGGACTGTCTGGTGCAGTTCTCAGATGGTTTCAATCCTTCCTCACTGGCAGGACTCAGAGGGTGGTGTCAGGGATTTATTCCTCGGCCCCATCCCAGTCTTGTGGGGTTCCACAGGGCTCCATGCTGTCCATGTTGCTTGCAGTGTACATGCTGCCATTGGGAGACATTATAAGGCAGTATGGGCTGCGTTTTCACTGCTATGCTGATGGCACTCAGCTCTACTTGTTCTTTGCACCCAAACAAAGTGGAGCGGTCTCGGTGTTTAACAGCTGCCTCTCTGAGATCCAGGACTGGATAGGTGGCAATTGACTGAAGTTGAACTCGGATAAGACTGAGATGTTGGTAGTGGACTCAGGTCACCATGGGTTGGGGTTATCAGTGGTCAACCTTCTGGGCTTGGTCTCAGGGGTGACCAGCTGCTTGAGTTGGACCAGGCTTGAAATCTGGGTGTGTTTGACAGTGGCCTGACATTAAAATCTCAGGTGTCTGCTGTCATTAAGACCTCTTTTCTCCATCTGAGGAACATCACCTGGATCAAGCGCCTGGTCCCGCCTAGTGATCTTCCAATGCTGGTCCATGCCTTTGTAACCTAATGGCTCAATTATTGCAATGCCCTACACCTAGGGTTACAGGGGGTTGATATTTGCCGATTGCAGCTAGTGCAGAATGATGACTGGCTTATCAAGATCCTGCCATATCACTCCTGTGCTCCATAGCCTGCACTGGCTGCCTGTGCATTGGCAGATTACCTTCAAGGTCAGGTTACTGACCTACAAAGCCCTACATGGTCAAGGTCCATGCTACTTGCAAGATCTCCTCTGTCCCTACTGCCCCCTCAGCTCTCTCCACTCCTCCAACAAGGGATTGCTAGAGGTTCCCACGGTTCATTTAAAGACATCTGGGGTCTGTAGTTTTGCTTTTGCCCCCCACCCTGTGGAATTCTTTTCCTTGTCAGATTAGAGAGTGCCTGACTGTGGAGGGCTTCAAAATCATCCTGAAGACCCATTTATTTCAGCTTGCTTTTCCTGATTTTAGTGATGCTTGAATTGATCCTGCTTATTTTAACTGTGTGATAGTTTTATTATTATGATTATTGCCATTGCTTGATTGGTTATATTATTACTTTCTGGATTTTATTGTTTTTATTGTACAGTGCTATGATCTTTGGAACAGCGCTTAAAAAAGTAAAGTTGATAGATAGATATTCATTTTCACTGTGTATATGAACAGACAAGGGCAACTTACCTGAAAAATCAAAATTTAGATTTGTTTCACTGCCAATGTCCATGTTGGGCTCACTAGAATCATACATCATGCCTTCTCTTTCCACTTTCCTTTTATCTGGAACTCTCTTTTCCCCTAAAAATTCACTCTGCGTCCTCCAAATGCTCTCTTTCCTCACTACTCCAAGCCCACACCACTCCCTCTTGCAAATGCCATAGCCTAGTGTCCTGCCTCCAGTCTTTTTTCCTTATCCACTATCTGTCCCCTCTCTTCACCTCCCATTTCCCACTATTAAAGTATTACAAGCTCTACACTCATCCTGTCCCCCATCTCAACCCCTCCATTCCTCTCCACCTCCTTCCATCCCCTACCTGCCCTCTCCCCTCCAGCTCCCTCCTTCTCTATCTATATCCCCTGCTCACTCCCCTTCACCTACTACTTTACCATTCCCCCTCTTCCTGAATCCATTTCCTCCTCCACCACTACCGTCTTCACTCTCCTCTCCCTCCCCTTTCCAATGCCCTTCACTTTGTCCCTCTACACATCCCTTTACTTTCACCTTTCTTCCTCTCCTTTCTTCCCTTCCGCCTCCTATCTCTCCTCCATCCTTCCTCTTTTTCCTCTCATATTTCTCTCCAGTTACTCCTCCATGTTGTCCCTCCTGATTTATTACCCCTCCTTTCTCTGTCCTGTTCCTAACATTACAGCCTATGATTGCCTGTTACTCCACACTCCTGATGTAATCACTTTGCATTGTAATTAATTATGCCAGTATAATACTATGTATTCTGTATGTTGCAGGGCCTTATTGCTGTATAATAGTACTGTGCTTTTTACTTGTATTATGTTCCGATCCCTTCCCCCCAGGACACATCTGGAAATTAGCTTTATTTCTCAGTATGTCTTTCCTGGTAAATCTCTTGCATAAACAAATAAATACAATGTAGGATATTAACAAGAAAGGAAGAGTCAATGCTGTCAAGATCCCACTGCCTTCTTTCATTGACAGTATGCCTGACACTGGTATCCTAAATATCAGGTTTTTAAACACTGATTTGATCACTAATTTTATTACAAGCTGCAGAACATGAAGTGGTAGCAGCAATTACTGTTAAATCAATGAGTGTCATTCAGTGATGGACCACGTATTTCAGAACTAAAAGATGTTTCAGAATCTAATGGTTCATTAGGGTATCCCACAAAGAGGGCAAACTAATAACAGCGAACTGTCACAATGGTAAATAAACCACGGCACCAACACTTTTGTGTGACCATGGTTCTGCCCCCATCCCCAAGTTGTGCCACCCCGGAATAGGAATCTAAATTAAGGGGGGAGGTGTGGGGGCACACTTCTAGAAAACTGTTCATGCTGTGGATTTGGCACCATTGTGATGGTTTGCCGTTATTCATCTGCCCTTCTGACATGGAACCATTCACTAGAATTTATGCCCTGGTTTTTCTCACTGTTTGGTTGTGCTATGTTGATGTAGTCCGACTCACACTTACACCACTAAAGAAACTAGCAATCTCTGGCTGAGATGCATAAACTTTGTTACAAATCATTTTCCGTGATTTCAGGAGCTCACCATGCATTTTTACATTATGCTAATTTCTGCAGTCACTGTTAAATACTAAACCACATTCAAGATAGGTTACCTTTCTTCTTATTACGGTTGCAGTGGGCGGAACCCTGCTCATTATGTGATCAAAAAAGGAGATTTTTCCTACCAAAGAACAATTTAGGAGTTGCAACACAGTCGCAGATATGCCCATGAAGTACTATGCTTTGTCAATGTACTCTTCTCACAGCACTATTTGTATCCTGACAGTTACACACGCAAGCACATGCACAGTGGAGGCCCCTTTTGCCCTGTTTTCTTACTGCCACTTTGGCCCAAGTCCTTAATGCTGGCTGAGTCTCCATCCAGCTCCTCATAATGTTCATTCTTCTAAAGAGGAGCCAGAGGACCAGAGAAGCTGAACTGCTTACTGCCGCACCGAGAATGTGCTAGCTGGCAGTCCGCACATGCACAGTAGCATGCATCCGCTTTCTCGCCGTGATACCGGCACATCAGGAGCTCCCCTGGTGGTCCCAGACCCCGAGATCAGCTAGTTGGGGTCCAGAGACATGAGGGCTACTGTGGAGAAGCCATGAAAATATGTATTTAATAGAGCACCAATGAGTGGTATGAAACTGAATTTTGTACATACCTGTAATAATGGCCCATTCATGAATATTAATTAACACTGCCTGCCTACAGCTCATTGGTGCTCATTGTCAGGGTTCATTAATATTCATGAGTGGGTCATTATGTATAAATGCAGTTTCATACCTCATTGGCGCTCATTAAATACATAGTTTCATGGCTTCTTCTCTGCACCCCTCCTTGTCTCCACACCCCAACTGACAAGAATGTCCCCCCAGCAGCCAACTCTCCCTCTCAGCCCTCCCTCTAGAAACATAACACTGACACTGGGGGTGCCTAATCCCCCAGTGTCATGTCCTGGAATAAAGAAAACCTTCCCTTGTAGTTTTTGTTTTCTTAAACTGTAAAAAGAAAAAGGTCCATCGATGTCTGCTGCAGCTGTTACTGTCCTCCCCCTCCCAACCTTCCCACTCAGCACCCACCACCCCACCCAACCCCAAAGCCTTTACCTACCCACTGGGGATCCAGTGCAATAATCTTCTGTGGACTGCAGACCTGTCTTCACTCCTCAAAGCTGGACTGCGAACTGAGGAAACAGGTATGACATTCAATGCATTTCAATAGGGTTTTGAACTTAGTGGCATAACTTGGGCATTTTTTGTATATTTTTACTCTAAATTTTCAACATGTTTCTTTGGGACCGCACCTTATGAACAATTGCACTGACATTAAGCAAATCTCTCCTGATAGGTGATTTTTGGTCCCTGTGTGAAATCACCTTTTGGGTAGGAGTTTGAAAATTCTGTGCCTTGTTCATGAGGCATGGTCATAAGAAGATTATGTTGAAAATTTGGTATCAAAATATAAAAAACAAACAAAAAAAAAAAAAAGTAATGAGCCTGTCTTGAATTTTGTGAACACAGGCTTATAACTTTTGTAATTTTCAATATTTTTACCCCAAATTTTCAACATATTCATGTCTTTACAGCACCTCATGAATGTGACAGCTGTCATTTATTGCACTCAACTGCAGACGTCATGGCTTCTGCCAGAGCTTGTTTGTTTTAGGCATTATTGTTTGTTAGCTATTGAAGTAAGATGTACTGAGAAGCAGAATTTGGTAATAATGGTCTTGTGATTAACAATAACTAATAGTTCATTTGATCACTTAGTACTTCAGTGAAGGAAGGAATGCATTCACTCAGGCAGTACAGCAATATTTGTTACTGTACTATTAATGTTTATTCAAGTGTTACACTGAAATCAGTATGTTGTTTACTGGTGTAAATTTTATTGGGGAGGATAAAAACAAAGGAGTTCAGAGAACTTTCCTCACCCTCAAACAGTTGCCTTTTAATATGAAACAGAAACAGTCAAAAGATTTTATGTACAGTACTGTCATGTCAGCACTATCTCACTGGGCAGTGCACTATTACTGTGCTGGCTGTACTTTCTGTCAGACCTCACTCAGGAAAAGGAATATTACTGTGAAGGGCAACAGATACTCACTAGTCAGTACACAGCTGAGATCAATGTATCCCACACCACACTGGGACTGAGATACTATGTTGGCACTCTGACTCTTAACTGGGAAGTATCCCAATACTGTACAGTCATCAGACCTCAATGAGACATAGCAATATTAGTATCAGTGGCAACCAGCCACTCACTAGTCAGTACACAGCTGAGATCAATTTATTCTTCTGCCCCGTCACTCTGGAACAGTCTACCCGCAGCTGTGGCTAACTGCTCTACTCTGTACTCATTCAGAACTGCCCTAAAATCTCACTTACTGGTAGTCAATCAGTGCTGTTGCACTTGAATTGTTGGTGTCCCTTACATTCCTTAGTCTTGTCCTGTATTGTCCTGTTTCTAATGCTACCTGTTCTCTTTTGTTTACTGTAATGCTACTTATGTAAGTACCTATGTGATTAACTGTACTACCTTTGTCTCTTGTATGCTCTTGTGTCTCTTATCTGTAATTAATTCCAGGTCACCCCTGAAAAAGGGACTTTGTTGTCTCAGTGGGCCTACCCGTTCAACAAATTTCAATAAATAAATAAATGTAACTAAATCCAGGTCGCCCCTGAAAAAGGGACTGTCATGGTCTCAGCAGGCCTACCCAGTTACCAAAATTTAAATAAAATAAAAAATATTCCACACCAGACTAGGCCTGAGATGCTATTTTGGCACGCTCACAGTGAACTGGGAAATATTATGATACTGTATCAGCATACAGTGTACGTTTGTCAGACCTCACTGAGAAACAGAAATCAGGCTTACTTATTGTGCAGAAATTGTTTTTTTTTCTGTATATCAAGTACAAGTTGAGGATGACAACTGAAAGTCAGTCTGTACTAAACTTCCACCACTCTGTCTTTCAAAACCTGCAACAGCAATCTTTTGGAATACTGCACGTTGCAGGGCACAGGGCAGGCTGAGACAGTCAAGGCAGGCTCCCGGTCTTTCCTTTCCTTTGTTTCTTCCACAGTTCTGACTCTTGCCAACATGAGTAACCATAGCAGCCAGAAATTAAATATGTTATTTTATTTATTTATTTATTTGAAATATTGGAATTACAAACCTTTGAGTCAGAAACTCCTTTAAAAAGGCTCCATTTCAAAAACAGTGCACACGTTACAATAGAGTGAGAAAGATATTGCAAACTTGCAGATAAGTTACACACAGTATACAAAACCAGCTAGATACAATAGACAGTAACATGTAGTTGAAAACAGTCAAACGCAAGGTAAAATTTATGAAGCAGTCAGACTTGGCCTTGCTTTGAGTAATATTAGAAATTAGGAGAGAGAGGCAGAAAGTAGGAGGAGGAAGAGGTGGGGTTAGGAAGAGGTAGGAGGAGGAAGAGGTGGGGACAGGAGCAGTTACAACTGCACAAGTCAAGGAGGTGCTGCCTGAGATAGTGTTTGAAAGGGACTAACCGAACTATAGTGGAAACCTCTGGCAGCAGTCCATTTAACCAAAGGGGAGCCCAGTTCTATGTGATAATGGTGAAGTCTAGAGTGCCAAAACATTTTTGGCACTCTGACACCCCAGCGCATGGAAAATGGCACCGGGGACTTACTTTTTAATGCTTTCTGTGTGGGGGGCTATGCTAAAAGATTCTCAACTCCAGGGGGGTGCATGTCGGGGGAAGTGAAAACATAAAAAAAAACAAAAAAAAGGTTCAAGACAGGCGCAATAAAATTGTACCAACACCTGGACCCAAATCCAGTACCACACCCACCGCAGCCACAGACCAACCCCCGATGCCATGACACAGCTCGGCAGCCCACCACATCGCCACCCCTACAGCTCCTCCATCCCCTCCCAGCCCATGCTCAGCGTGCTTGCTTCCCCCCCTCACGTGTACGTATAGCGACATCCTGTCACTATTTTTGATGACCCCCTCATCCAGCCATCCTACCCTCCCATCACCATGAGGGATTTGTTGTGGAGCGGATCGCCATTACGGACAGCACCCTTCCCCATGTGCCCTCCTCACGGGATACTGGGGAGCCCTGTACATGAATGCCTTCTGCCCTACGGAAGTCCTACAGAAAGGTGGCTTTAGAGGAGCTTCTGGTAGACCAGGGGGTGGGGGCAGGGGTTAGGAGATGTAGGGTTTCAGGAGGAGGAGTGAGACCCAAGGCTATCCTTCTGGCTAGCAGGCAGCTCTGGTAAACAAGCCTTCCCTCAAAATTTAGCCAGTTTGCTTGCTTATACAAGTCACAGGTGTGAGTGAGTTGCTCTCCACCAATAACCAGCTGACAGGCTTTGTTAAGGCTGACCTTAATACGGCAAAGTGTGGTATCAGCTGCAGAGCCATAGATTACAATGCCATAATCGACTATGGACAGAACTGAACTTGTAATGGCCAACCACAGGGCGAATGCAAGTCATATGTCTATAAAGTAAACCAATCCTAGTGTTCAGTGTCTTGCAGACCAGGTTAATATGCTCATGAAATGAGGGTGGGGTCCAGAGTGATACCCAGGTGTTTAAAACTATTAACTTGATCCAGTGGTTGGTGCTGGCTATTTAGAATGATTAGAGGTAGGCCTTTGTTTTTGTTGTGAGCATTAGCAAACATCCTGACTTTCGTCTTTTTATAGTTTAAGACAAACTTGTGGTGGGAGAACCAGGATTCTGTTTCAGAGAAGAGCCTTTGGAGATCACATTGTAGGGGGTAGGGATCAGAATGGCTAGAAAAGATGATGGCAACATCTGCATATAGTAACAACTGACCAGAGCAAGCAAGGGGAAGGGTATTGAGGAAGAAACTGAATAGGAGTGGGCCCAGAATAGAGCTCTGGCGGACCTCAGACTAAACTGGTAAACTAGTGGAGAGGGTGTTATGGATTTTTACCTGTTGTGATCTCCCACTAAGGTAGTTGGAGAACCAGGAGAAGGCATCATATGAGAGGCCCAAATGTGAGAAGGATTCGACAAGGAGAGCATAGTTTACCTTGTCGAAAGCTTTAATCAGGTTTATGTAGACAGATCCAACTAAGCAGCCATGGTCAAGGGCTATGTGTATATAGTTGGTATATTCAAGGAGGGCTGTGGTGGTACTATGTCCCTTCCGAAAGCCATGCTGCTGGCAACATAGCAGGTTGTATTTTGAAAGGTATTCTGTGAGTTGGTCTGACACTATCCTTTTGAGTGCTTTAGATAAAGGGGGGAGGATCGAGATGGGATGGTAGTTAGAGTGTGAGGCTTTATCACCACTCTTAAGTATGGGCGTAGTTACTGCAGCCTTCCATTGTGAGGGAAATTGGCCAAGACAGAGGAAGAGGGAGAGGTTGAGCAGTTTGGTGAGGGGAGGAAGAGAACAACATCAATGGCCAAATGCAGTAGCTTCAGGTCAAGGGAATCACCACTACGCCTGGACTTACCCAGGACCCTAGTCAGATAGGATTTAGCTTTGCATTAGGAGACAATCCTAAATTGGAATGGGGGATACCTGGGGAAGTTTGGGGGGCTAGAGGAATTATTGAAGAATTCAGGGGATGACCCCACTAAGGTCTGAGAATGCAGAGTTGAAAGTGTCCCAATGAGCTGTGGGTCCTGAGTAGTGACCCCATTGACATGAAGTGCGGGGTATTAGTTTACCAGTCAGGTTCTTAATATTTTCCCAGAACTTCATCCCATTACACCAAGTAGAGGAGAGATGAGTTTGGAAATGGATAACCTTGACGAGATGAATTTCCCGGATACAGATATTTCTGTCTGTCAACAGGGAGACCAGATGCTATGGCTTTATGCCCCTAGGTGATCACAATTGGCCATGAAATTTAGGAGTGCTGGAGTAATCCAAAGGGTTGCTGGGCCTTTAATAATAATTTTGGAGAAAGGGGCAAATATATCACAAGCAGTGTTGAAAGTGGAAATGAAATAAGCTAGGGCACTTTCTTCACTTGTGGCAGTGTCAATGGTAGTTCTGTCACAGTTGAAGAGGTAGTCTTTAAATTACTGTAGCATGCCTTTTTTAAGACAACACTGATATGAAATCTTGGGGCGGAGGGGTAGAGTAGTGATTTGACCAAGTGCAAAGAATAGGAGAGTTGTCACTAAGTGAGTCAGGTAGTACTGAGACATTAGTAAATCTTTCCGGGTGGTTGGTAAGGATGAGATGAAGCAGGGTACTGGTACCTACCTTATAGTTGATCCTAGTGGGGGAGGTCACAACCTGAGTAAGGTGCAGTGCAGCAGCCAAATCCCTATCGGGTGCAGCAGAAGGGGCAAACCAGTTAAAATTTAACTCACCTAGTATGATGACCTCAGTCTTGTTGGGCAACATAGAGACGTCGTCAAGAAAGGAGTTAAAACTGTTTTGCTTTACGGGGGGGGGGGTGTACTGACATTACCGTAATAGACTTGACCTGGATTCCTATAGCTATTTTAACTGTAAGGACCTGTTCCACATTACTTGAGGCTGTTGATGGGAGAATCTGCCTGTGGTGGGAGTCCCAGAGGTAGACGGCATAACCTCCCTCCTCTTCCCTAACTTATCCTCTCTGAAAAGTGAGTAGCCATTCAGGGCAACTGCAGAATCTGGAATCTTAGGAGAGAGCCAGACTTCAACTACTGCGAGGATGTCTAGATTGTGCTTCATAATCCAGACCTGAAGGAGGTCAAGTTTCTGCAGCAGACTACAGATATTTACTGAGGCAAGTATGAGGCCTTCTGCATGGCATTTGGAGGGAAAGGGCAGTGAACCGGGCCCAGGATTAGGGTGCACATTCCCCAAGAGGAGGAGCAGTAATAGTGTAAGCCTAAAGAAAGCACACTGAAGCAATTTAGTATTGTGCACCAAATACCTGTGGTAAGGTTTGATAACAACATAGGGTATTGGCAGGGAGAGGCTATGAGGCAGGAGGAGTAAGGAGTGAAAGTTAAAGTGGTTTGCAGGGCAGGAAGCTATGCTATGGTAATTGGGGGTATGATAAGGTAGCTCACTAATACCGCCACCTGCCAGCACATGAGTAGCATTGTTAGACAGATGTGAAATGGGTGTTGTCGAGGTGGGAGAAGGTATGGGAGATGGTATGGGAGGGGAGACTAGTACCAGTAACAAAGGGGAATAATAGGTGGGCCAAGGGTTCCATGACTACATATATTGGGTGTGGGGGATAGGAGAGAAAAAGGGCAGTACCTCAAATAAGTTGGGAACATGTTTAGGTACAAAGGATGGTCAAGGCCATAATGAACCAGAACCAATAGTGTAGTGAGAGGATTGCTGCCTTTGTAGTAGATGGTCGAAGGTTAGAATTCTGGTACAGGAAGGAGGGAAGCAGAGTGGAGTTAAGGCAGGAGAGGGAGGGTGCAGACAAGAAGAGCCAGGAGGGACACAGGAATAGTAGGTGGGAGGGGAGGAGGAGGCTGTAGCCTGACCCCTAGAGACCAGAATATATAACCTGCAAGTAGGAAGCTGAGGACTTTGTAAATTGTCCACAACAGTCACATGACTTGTCACATGATCACGACTTCCCGCTAAAAGTAGGGACAGCACTGGGTAGGTGGGGCAGTTAATGGATAGTGTCAACAGGCTAACACCCCTCCAAGAATACAGTCTTCTCTATACCAGGAGTGGCTGTAGCTGGCATCCATATCTTGTCGTATGGCTCCTGTGCTTTGCTTCAACTGAGGAACGGAGCAAGATGGGGGTGAGTTACAGCAGTGGAGCCTAGGGAGAACAAAGAAACAGAATTGAGCAGTGGGAAGCTGAACAAAGGGCCAGAACCTGGACAGACTGCTCATGCACAAGTCCAGCTCAGGATCAGGTAGCAGAGAAGAGTTAAGCAAACAAGTAAATCCAAATCAAACATGAAACTTTGCTAACATCCTTAAAGCTCCCATAACAATGCAGCTGAGATACAAACTTTGCTAAAGTTCTTAAAGCTCCCAAAAGAATGCAACTTACAGTCCTAGAAAGGCAGTTTCAAAGCATATGACTAAAACTATCTATACACCTCTGCCAAACTTAAAATGAAATTAAAGTCTCTCCTTGCAGCCAGAATAATGCAGCAGGTGTACTGGATCAAAACCCTTTTTTGTTAGACAACAAGTCAGATCCCCATTTCTTAATAACACCCCTCCAAGAACAGTCTGGCATCCATACCTTGCAGCTTGGCTCCTGTGCTTTGCTCTGACTGAGGAACGGAGCAAGATGTGGGTGGATTACAGCAGTGGAGCTTTGCTGTTTGGCTCCTGTGCTTTGCTCTAACTGAGGAAAGCACAGGAGTCACTCCGGTCTTCTCAAAGACTTCCTCACAGGCTAGACTGAGGCAGGCTTACTACCTCAGTCAGCATCTCTCATGCTGGTCCAGAAGATTACATTTAAAGTGTGGTGAGATAAGGCCATACCTTACTGTTCTAATCATATTGCATGGTATTCTATGTGAGAAATGCATCAGAGACACTCATGGTGGCCCAGCATAACTTGCAAAGGATCATGGGTACAAAGAAAAGCCATGGACCCAAAACAAATGTAATTTCTTATTACTAGGCAGAGAAGCTGTTTGCTGCTAGTCAATGACTAGAGTTTAATTAAATCATTTAGAAGGAGACAAAAGAATAATTAAGCATAGCTGGTTGGCCAGGTAGCCCAATTTGCTTGTGAAAAGGCCAGGACTTCTAGAGGATCCATGATGTCCGGACCTTTTTTGTTTTGAGAGGTCTACACTGACTTAATATCATAACAGCTGAATGGGCTACCATTTAAGTAAGTGGCTGTACTCAGTGTAGCTTAAATACAGCCATTTCAAAGGGGGAGGGGGGACTGGATGGTTTCCTAAAATTCCGGTTTAGACTAACTGACCTCTCAGCCTTTTTTTACTCTCATATTCAGAAATGCACATTTGCTGTTTGGTAATAAAATACTAAAAGCTAATTGGTTGTGTACCCATGGAGTTGAAATGCTAGCCAATTGCAGAGCAAGTCAAAATCCACTGGGCCTGTCCTTTGAGAAACTCTATAAAACAAGGATGAAAGACTATCTGGGCCTTTTGCATTTGGGGACCCTGTTTGCTTAGAAAGCAGAGACACTTTCTTCTCAAGACTTCTACTGGACCAAGAGCCAAGACTTCAGCTACCACTTTTAAGAACACTTTGCACTTCAAATTCAGTAACTAAGGACCTGAGGTAGAACTTTCAAACGAGAATTTTCAAAGTTTCTTTTTTTTTGTATACTTTGTTTTATTTCCCAAATCCTGTAACCAATGTCTAAAATTCTCTTTTCTCTTAAAAAACATGCACAAGGTAAAAGTGGTGCTCTCAGCTGTAACTACATACTTTCACACAAAGCTGTGGCACACACACATCCCATTAATGAGATCGAACATGGAGCTACTGAAAAATTATTTTTTTTATTGCACCAACATCAGACCACCTGATGCGTTTCGGACACCAAGTCCTTTATCAAAAATTATCTATCTTTAAGTTATTTACTGCATTTATTAATTACCTACCTACTGCATCCGTGGTTTGCCTCCTACATGCCTGGACACCACTCTGTGCTTCTCTCAGTGCCAAGGAGCCTGCTGCCACCAGCCCCTTGGAATCAAGCATCAGGCATCCTTGTCACTCACTGGGCTATCTTTTGCAACTGCAGGTCACCTCTTGCATGCCTGGATACCGCTCTGCACCTCTCAGTGCCAAGGAGCCTGCTTGCACCAGCCCCCTGGAATCAAGCATCAGGTATGGCCTATACACAGCCCCAGCCTTGCTGGCTGCTGCTCCAGCTGCCAAATTTTTCAAAAACCAGCACCTTTCCACAGAAAAGTTCTCATTCGCTGCTTCTGAGCAGGAGCATTCTGACTGTCTGCCCAATGGACTGGCTTTTGGCTCTCCCGGTACCAGACTCAGCTTTCAGATATTAAGCCAGTGAATTAATTTGGGCTGCCTCTGTTTAAACACTCTGGAACTAGTAAAGAAATACATTTGTTTTTCTCTCCCTCCAGCAACTGAAACCCTGCACTTACAAAGTTCCTGTATCCCTACAAGTGCAGTCCTCAGTTTCAGTGCACCAAGCTGCACTTTACAGCTTCAGCTGTACTGATTTTTCCCTGTGCTTCTACCTGTAGTCATTTTTTTTGTATTGTATTTAACCTGTCACCTCAGTTGCCTTGTCTATGTTTATTAATGTACAGAATTTAGAGTCAGGATTCAGAGTTTAAGACTTCTTAGCTGAAAGTCTACATAGCATACTGAATTGTTGTATTTTAATCCAGTGCAGCTACCATTTTAATTTCTCTCTTAATTGCCCCCCCCATGGTTTTACAAATCTTAGTTACAGAGCAGATGCCTATCTGCCTGCTTCTTGACCCATTATTTGTCCCTCTTTTAGTAAATTGCAGCTCGTCTCTGTGCTAATCTTAGTTTCATTCCCACCCCTTTGGAGGGCTATAAATCCCTGTTATGTCCCTTTAGAACAGGTGTCCTTGTAGCCCACTGAGCTACCTACCTCACCCGTGGTTCACCTCCTGCATGCCTGGACACCACTCTGTGCCTCTTTCAGTGCCAAGGAGCCTGCTGCCACCAGCCCCCTGGAATCAAGCATCAGGTACGGCCTATACACAGCACCAGTCT
This sequence comes from Neoceratodus forsteri, assembly GCA_016271365.2. NCBI lineage: Eukaryota > Metazoa > Chordata > Ceratodontiformes > Ceratodontidae > Neoceratodus > Neoceratodus forsteri. The sequence continues at coordinate 817,194,270 of CM057454.1, forward strand.
TGCTGGCTGCTGCTCCGGCTGCCAAATCTTTCACCCCACCCCCCTCCCAGGCCACCCTTTAATACACTTAAGTTCCTCCTTCCCCTACCCCATCCTGCCCCATTGGCTCCCACTACTAGTGCCCTGAGCTTAAAGCTTTCTGTCTCCCCACCCCCTTTGTTGATCTTTGTTGATTCTGCCCTCCTCTTAAAGGCATCTTCACTATAAGACACTTTCTCCTTAAAATCCTGCTCTCCATTTCCCTGGCTGTGGTTTTACAGCTCTAGATAGTACTGTTTCATTAGCTATTGTAATAAATCCAAGAGATGGCTTCCACAGCCCCCCTTCTCATTGGCTACATCCTCCTTCTGACAGTGGAGCCGGTTTTGGACCCCAGGAAAGACTCATCCTGCCCGAATACTCTTATAGGACTGGAAATTAGCCCAACGCTGTTTGCCACCCAGTTAACTCCCTCAAAAGGCAGTAATCCTTGTACATTTCCAACCCTTCACACCTCCTACTGCCAAACATTCTGTAAGCAGACCCCCTTACCCTCTCTGCTATGGTAGTATTATCTGTTCTGATCAACTTCCGCTGCCCACCAAACTCCTGCACCGCTATCCTTGATAGTATCCAAGGCAAACAACCAAACAAAGGCTTCCTAAGCAATGGGCAGGATCATACACTTGACTTACCCTTCTCCAAAATAATGTGGAATGCAATCCAACTTCTGGTCCCAACTACAATGTGCTCTGAGACCACCTCTGGCAATCCCAACTATGCCACCCCTCTGCCATCCCACAAGAACAGGGGACGCAGTTAAACATATGTCTGTTATCCTGCCGGGTCAGCGAATATGCTGATAGTCATCACAAAAGTGAAGAATAAAATAGTCAACTCCCTTAGCAAGCCCTATCTAATGAAACATTTAAAGCTACAAGCTCTTCAAATTGCCTGGCTACTACTCCTCCTACTCTCAGAGAACATTCACCCAAACCCTGGACCTAGTTCTAGTGCCTCAATACCACCAAAAGACTGCAAGGCTGGTGCAATAACTATTGCATCTCTTAACATATGCAGCCTGCTAGCAAAATTTGATGCTGTCCAGGTATGGATGGCCCAACATAAACCAGAGGTCATCTCAGTCGTGGAGCCCTGGCTCACTCCTAGAACCCCTGACCCTGCTATCCAGCTTGAGGGCTACACAACTTTCAGGGTGGACAGGTGAGGAAAACGAGGGGGAGGATGTGTCATTTATGTTAATGACTCAATTCAGTGCAGGGCACTCACCATCCCACCCCAGGGTGGAAGATCACAAATTCTCTCAGTCCAGGTTCAACTTGGATCCCAGGGAAAGTGTTTAACTATAATCTCAGTGTACAAACCCTCTAAAGATCAAGAGGCTGGTTTCAAACTAGCACTTGATTATTTATCTAGTAATCGCCATCAATCTGAAATCATAATGTTAGGGGACTAATATAAATTGGCTATCCCCAAATGCTGCACCTTACCAGGATGCAATAGTGCAATAGTGGCCATAGACATGGTCCAACTCATTCAGTCCCCCGCTCGTGTAAACTATCACACCGGTTCAAGTACTCTCATAGACTGGGTACTAACCAACTGGACACAAAGAATAACTAGAACCACTGTGCTAGCCAACTTTCAGTGACTACTCACCAGTCTTATTACTTGGTATTACTTGGTATGAAATAACAGAAGAAAGCCAGAATCCATTGAGACTGTTCCCCACATTATGTGTGACATTATTTATCTATTATCCCTCAACCAAACATCTAATTTGTTTTTAAAGACAGTGGCACTAGTTGCCTCTACCAATTCTTGTGGCAAGGTGTTCCATACAATGGATGCTCTTATTGGAAAAAAAGTTTCCCTATTGCTAGTTTTATAAGTTTTTACTTCAAGCTGTTTATTATGCAGTCTCAGAACATGTCTCCTTTTGGAGAGTGTTAGACCACATTTTTCCATTAGATCTGGTGAATTTATTAAATTAAAAACCATAAGCATATCACCTCTTAATCTTCTAGTTTGAAGAGCAAAAAAGACCAGTAGCTTTTAATCTGTTCTGATAATCCAAGTTTGTTAATCTTGGAATCATTCTAGTTACTCTCCTTTGAACCTGTTCAAGAATTGCTATGTCATTTTTTTGGTTTGGAGTCCAGAAAGGGGAGCCATAGTCTAGATACAGTCTAATGTATGCCCTATACAATGGAATAAGGCATTGTTCAGTGCGATTAACAAAAGTGCATTTTATTTGCCTCAAAAGTCTGTTGGTCATGCAAGCAGTTCTAACACACTGATCATTTGATGTAAGTTTATTATTAACATATATCCCTAAATCTTTTTTCACAATTTGATGAGTGAAGTGGTAGTCCATTTATATGATATATCGGTTTTAGATTATTTACACCAAAATGCACTACTAAACATTTGTCTTGATTAAACTGCATATGATTTTCATTTGTCCAAAGTGTTAATTTTTTCCAAATCCTTCTTTGATGCAGAAATATTTTCTTGATTATTAACCTTGCCTCCCAATTTAGTATCGTCTGCAAATTTAACCATGAACTTATTTGGCCCTGTTTGAAAATCACTGATAAAGAGGTTAAACAATGCTGGTCCCAAGACTGACCCCTGTGGTACACCACTTGTCACACTACCCGAATCAGACAAGATATCATTAATTCTGACTCTCTGAGGACGAATTGTTAACCAGTTTAAAGTCCAGTTGACAATATCAGATGACAAACCTAGATTGTGCATTTTAGTAATGAGTTTTTCATGTGAGACTTTATCGAAAGCTCTACTAAAGTCCATGCTCCTGAACAAACAAGACCCTGAACCCCCCCCCCCCAAAAAATCAATAACCTCCAGAATTGTAAATGCTGGACATCTTGCCTTACTAAAATCCTACCTCTGCCAGTTAGACTGGAAGGGGGTCCATGCTGCCTCTGACGTGAATGCTGCTCTTGAGTGCTTTATCGACAAGTTTAACACAGCCTGCAACATCTTTGCCCCTCTAAAGACAAGGAAAATCAAAGGAACCAGCAAATCATGGATCACACCACAGCTCCTTGAGCTCATGGGGGTCAGGGATAACCTGTGGCATAGGGCTAAGAGCACTGGGTCCCTCTCTGACATACAGAAATACAAAACAGTACATAATAAGTGCACTCAAGCCATCAGCCTTGCAAAAAGATCTCACTTTAAAAGTGAACTGGACAACTCTTGGCGTGCCAGCCAAAGATTCTGGGACAATATAAAAACCTCAATAGGCAGAGCAAGTAAATCACCACCATCGCAAATAACCTTTGAGGGCGTGATTACCCAGGATCCCAAAACTATTGCAGATGGCTTCAACAAGGCCTTCACAGACCTTAGTGGGGTCCTTCCTCCAGACCATCTCCGACCTGTGCCTAGCTCCAACTTTAGTTGTATTGACATCCCTACAACACATAGCACCTCCCTTCTGCCTGAAGGTAATCTCTACAACTGAGGCAAAAAAAATACTTGGAAAAAGTTCTTGGGAAGACTAGATCCAGTGGGGACTCTCTCGACCTAAAGATTGTGGCTCTCACCCTGGCTGTGTTACTTTCCCCTCTAACCTGGATCCTAAATCTCTCACTAACCATAGACATTTTCTCTCAATGCTGGAAAGCTGCAGTGGTCACCCAGGTTTTTAAAAGTGGGGACAGAACCTGCCTGGCCAACTACAGGCCAATCTCAATTCTGCCCCCCTCTCCAAGGCACTAGAGAGTATAGTATACAATCAGTTAGGTACTTACCTTGATAAGTACAACCTTCAATGCCAGGAACAGCATGGCTTTTGGAAGGCACACAGTACTTCAACGGCATTGATTGAGTTTACCGGTCATATCCATGAAGCACTAGACCGAGGGCTCTTGGTGGTGGCCACTTTCATCGATCTCATCAAAACCTTTGACATGGTCAACTATGACTTGCTTCTCACACAACTGTCTAACACTGGCATATCCTTAGTCTATCTAGGCTGGTTCCAGAGTTACCTCTCTAACAGGACCCAGCAGGTCAAGATTCTTGACATTCTATTCAACCATCGGCATGTCAACACAAGGGTGCCCCAAGGTTCCATTTTTGGCCCCCTGCTGTTCAGCCTGTTTCTAAATGAACTCCCCAAAGTCTGCCAGAATAAGATCCTTCTATATGCAGATGATGCTGTTCTCTACACATGTCACTCTACTCTGGAAGAGCTGGAAAAAGGCATGCAAGACGACTTTACTGCCAAGGAAAAATGGTTCCTTCAGTCTAAGCTCTTGCTCAACTACACTAAGACTAAAACAATGTTGTTTGCCTCCCATCAAAACTGTCATAAGTCACATCACCTCAATATCTACAACAACAAGTTTGTTACACTCGAAATGGTCACCTCCTTTAAGTACCTTGGTGTCTACCTTGACAGCTCTCTCCTACAGCCAGCATATAGACCATGTTGCCAAGGCAGCTAGTGCCAGACTAGGTCAGCTCTACCAGCATAGGCAGTGCCTCACCGAAAGTGCCATCAAGCTTGCAGTTAACAGCTCTGTGCTCGCTATCCTAGATTATGGACTGGTAGCCGGTACCGATACAAGACTTAGGTGAATAAAGATGGTCTTAAACAAAGTTTGCAGATTGGTCCTGGGTGCGGACTGGTTAACTCACACTTGTGAACTATACTCAAGCACTGGTTGGTTAAACTTGAATAGCAGAATTCAATACCAAGTTTGTCTATTAGCTAAAAAATCCACCCTAGTTCTTGCTCCTCCTGGAGTGAGGCAACAGCTAAGAAACTCCACTTCCTACAGACTAACTAGGGGGTGGAGTAAAGCTGCCTTCATTATCCCATTCTGCCAGACCTTTCTAGGGCAATGGTCCTTTGAATACAGGGCCCCCTGCTGGCTAAATTCCCTTAACTCTGAGCTGACAGTGGAAACAAAACTATGCCCATTTAAGGCCAAGCTGCTGCAGTACCTGGCCACTCTTGGTTACTGCGACTGTATCACCTGTGCCTAATCCTACTGTTATTGATACCTACTGTTATTGATAGCTTATCTGTCCTGCATAGCACCCATCTCCACCCCACTTCCTCCCCTGCCTGGTGTGACCCCACTGAGCACTTACCCCCACATCCCCTTTTTATCCCCCTACCTTCCTGCTTTCTCTTCAAATATTAATCCCCCTATATTCACCCCTCCACCCAGTTCCCCTCACCTCACCCCCCACTTTAAAACCCTTCCCATATCCCCTTCATTACCCAGCCCTGCCCTATCACCTACTTATGTAACCCTGGGTAGATTCCTATCTAATCCCACCCCTCTGACTACTCAACCCCTTTATTCTGTCATCCCCTTTGTCTCTGCCTCCACCCTCCCCCTGCTCTCATCTATTCTGTCTTCCCCTTCCTTTGATCACCACCACTTCTGACCCTCCATATTTCTACCTGCACACTCTAAAGCTCAGCTACCACTATAAATTGCTGGTCCACCTTAGGTATGCTCCTAGTACTGTTGCAATAAAGTTGACCTCTCCTACCTGATGTATTTTAACTGTATTTGCTTGAATCTGTATGTACCATAATGTACTTGCCTGCTATATATACCCCTATCTGTTTTGTAATGTCTATGTACCTTGTCTATTGCCTTATGATGTGGAGCCTTTGTAAATGAGCTTTTAGCTCAAAGGTGTTATCCGAGATTCCAATAAATAAATAAACAAAGCTTTTTTTGCTTACATTTAAGATCATTCTGCCAGTGCTGTTTGTGTGTGATGCCTTGGGGAGGGTTATTCAAACTATACTACAACTGTGTGACTATTTTAAGGGCCAAACACTACCAAAGTGAAGTACCACTAGGGACTCTGTGGATGAAAATGGGAGGAAATATGAACGATCTCAGGCGGAGTCTGTGGGGATTTGAACTGGTATCTGCGTTTCTGGGGAAAGACACATACTAGGGTGTATAGGGCCCCCCAAAGCCTATTCAAGCCTGTGGCTTTTTGGTTCATTGTGCAGTGGCTGAGAGGGTTCTATCCCAGGAAAAAGGACTCAAGACTGTATTTGCACCCCCTCACACAGAGAGAGGGAACCCTGGGATTCTCTGGTGTACTTTCAGTTGTGAAACAGTGAGCATGCTTAAAGGACGGAGAATGGGTATCCCTGACCCCTGTCATAGGAGGGATTCACTGTAGCCTAGGGAATTCCAGCCCCACAGGAGTGGGCTGGTGACAGATTTGGTGAGCAGTGGTGCAATTGGTGAACTGTTTGAACAGTTGGGCTGGGTGGTGTGATCAGTAAGGCACCACTTTCTTTTTTACAGGAAAAAAAGACATTGAGGGACCATTTTCCTTACTGCAGTCAGGTACAGCAATGGTAGGGTGGGGGGTGCCAGCAGACAGCATGGAAATATTTAATAAATATGGAGACAGCAATCAGAGGGTGGAGGCTGTGACTAGACACCAGTGAAAAATCATGTAAGTATGGGGATGGAGTTTGGAGGCTGGGGGTACCACTAGACACCAGGGACAAATGTAGCAATTACAGGGATGGGGAACAGTGGGTGGGGGTTGCCATTAGACTCCAGGTAAATGGTTAATTATGGGCATGGCAATCAGAAGGTGTGGGGCACCACTAGACACCAGGGAAATACTTCTTAATTATAGACAGGATAATTGGGCAGTGTGTGTGTGTGGGGGGGGGGGGTGCCACTAGACACCAGGGGAAAATATTAAAAATACAGAGTCAGCAATCTGAGGGTTGGGGACCCACTAGACATCAGGTACAATTTTTAAAATTACAGGGATGGTAATCAGAGGGTGGGGCACAACATTAGATACCAGGGAATGACTATAAAAATTATGGGGTGGTGAGTGAAGGTTGGGGGTGCCACTAAAGTCCAAGGAAAGTTTACAGAATTAAGGGAATGGATTGCAAAATCCTTTTTTCCATTTGAAGGAATCCTTTTCTGAATCAAATGAAAAAAGAAATCAAAAGGGATTCCTTGAAACAGAAAAAGAAATGGCAAAAAACAAAGTCTGAAATCCTTTTCCATGTGAAGGGATCCTTTTTTGTTTGAACAAAAATATCAAATGAAAAAGTATCCTGGTAAACTGTAAGAATGGTCTAGAGTGTGGCAACTGAGATTCAATGTGAAAAAATTGCAAAATCATGCATTTGGGGAGCAAGAACCTAGAGGAGGATTACATGAAGGGGGAGATACTGACAGTCACCAAGCAGGAAAGAGATTGGGGGCAATCATATCTGATGACCTAAAGGTAGCCAAACAATGTTCCAAGGCTGTGGGGAGAACCAGTGGGATGCTGAAGTGCATAGGAAGAGGTATCACCAGCAGAAGAAAAGAGGTGGTGAAACCACTGTACAGCTCATTGGTGAGGCCTCATTTGGGGTACTGTGTCCAGTTGTGGAGGCCACATCTCTGTAAGGACACAAACTGGGTGATGGTAGTTAAAAGAAGGGCAATAAAGGTGGTGCAGGGCATGCACCAACAGTCATAAGGAGAGACTGGTAGACCTCAATATGTATACACTGGAGAAGAGAAGAGACAGGGGAGATATGATAGAAACCTACAAATATCTAAAAGTGCAAAAATAGGGCACCAGAGGGAAGCATCTTTCAGAAAGGTGATGTTCAGGAATGAGGGGGCATGACATGAGGTTGACAAGAGGTAGACTAAGGGGTAACGTGAAGAAGCATTTCTTCTCAGAAAGGGTGGTGGATGCATTTAACAGACTTCCAGTGGAAGTAGTGTGGGCAAGCACAGTGAGGGAATTCAAAAATGCATGGGACAGGCATAAGGCAACCCTAGCAATAGAAACCAAAAGGTAAAGAGGGAGATCAAGTAGGTTTTGTGGCTTTTGCAGTAGGTAGGGAAAATGGGCAGACAGGGCTGGGATTAGCAGTCCTTATCTGCCATCAGTTTCTATGTTTCTATGGATCCCTTCAAATGAAAAAAAGAACTGGAAAAAAAATGAGTGAAATCCTTTTCTATGTGAAGGGATCCTTTTTTGTTTGAATGAAAAGGGCGATACAGAAAAGTTGTAACAACCCAAGTCCAAAATCTTTTTCCATATCAGGGGATCCTTTTTTTGTACAAACAAAAAAACCCAAATGGCAGAAGTGGAAGAGTCATGAAAAAGGATTAAAAGAAACAAAACATTTTGGGGTCAGTTCTCCAGCAGTTATCTGCAGAATCCAATTAACGGAGTCCCGATCAGCAAGATACATCTTATGGTCACTCGGCAGAATAGAAGCATAGAAACATAGAATTTGATGGCAGATAAGGACTGCTTGGCCCACCCAGTTTACCCATTTCCCTACCTAATGGATAAGCTGCAGATCCTAATTAACCAACAGTCTACTTATTCCTACACCCCACACCCTAGAATTGCCATACGACTGTCCCATCCATGCTCAAATTCCACCACTGTTTTTGACTCCACAACCTCCTCCGGAATGCCGTTCCATGCATCCACAACCCCCTCTGTGAAAAAATACTTCCTTACATTACCTCTGAGCCACTCCCCCATCTTCAAATTGTGCCCCCTTGTTCTTGCACACCTCTTTTTCTGAAAGATGCTACCCTCTTGGACTTTGTTGATTCCCTTGAGGTACTTGAAAGTTTCTATCATGTCCCCCCTCTCCCTCCTTTCCTCGAGGCTATACATATTAAGCTCCTTAAGTCTCTCTTCATATGCTTTCCGGTGCAGACCCTGCACCATTTTAGCTGCCCTCCTCTGGACTGCCTCCATACTGTTTATGTTTTTGTGGAGATTGGGTCTCCAGAACTGCATGCAGTACTCCAGATGGAGTCTCACCAGCTGTCTGTACAAAGGGATAACAACTTCTTGTTTTCTACTGGTGATGCCTCCTTCCTATGCATCCCAGTATCCCTCCAGCCCTCCTTATTGCCCTCTCACATTGCTTGCCATCTTTAGGTCATCTGATATGACTACCCCAGGTCCCTTTCCATTTTTGTTGTTATTATCTCACCTCCCCATTGTGTACTCTTCCCCTGGGTTTTTGTTTCCCAGGTGAATTACCTTGCACTTCTTAGCAATGAATCTAAGCTGACATACATTTGACCATTCTTCCAACCTTGCCAAGTCCCTTCTCAGCCTTTCCACCCCACCTTGTGTATCAACTCAGTTGCAGATCTTTGCATCGTCTGCAAAGAGACATAATTTTCCTTCCAGTCCCTCTGCAATGTTGCTTATAAAGACATTGAAGAGGACCAGTCCTAGTACTGAACCCTGCGGTGCCCCACTAGTAACCCCCCTTTCTTCAGAGTGGGCTCCATTTACTATTACCCTCTGTGTCCTGTTCTCCAGCCAATTCTTTACCCAGGCTACAATCTTGGGACCCAGTCCCAGTCTGGCTAACTTGTATATTAATTTTTTGTGTGGGGCTGTGTCAAATGCCTTGCTAAAGTCTAGGTATGCCATGTCCACAGCCCCTCCCTCATCTACTACTACTTTGGTCACCCAGTCAAATAAATCTATTAGATTTATCTGACATGACCTTCCCACTTTGAATCCATGCTGCCTTGGGTCCTGTGCCCCTCTGGCCTCTAGGTACTCGACAATTCTTTCCTTCAGAAGTAATTCCATCATTTTTCCTATCACTAAGGTTAAACTAACAGGTCTGTAGTTGTCTGCTTCTGCCCTTCTCCCACTTTTCTGAAGTGGAATCACATCTGCCCTCCTCCAGTCCTCAGGTACTGCCCCATCCTCCCATGATTTGCTAAAGAGGGCCGTCAGTGGTGTCACTATTTCTACCCTTAGTTTTTAGAATTCTGGGATGAATCCCATCAGGCCCCATTGCTTTGTCCACCTTCAGTTTTAAGAGTTCTTTCAGAACCCTTTCTTCTGTAAATGGGCTGGTATCAACTTCTGTATCCAGAGTGTTTCTATTGTTTGGTTTAGGTACCTCCCCCTCTTTATTTGTGAATACTGAGCAAAAATATTTGTTTAATATCTCTGCCTTTTCACAGTCACTCTCTGCTTTATAAAGCCTCACTATCCCTCCCTTGGTCTTCCTTTGCTCCCTAATGTACCTATGAAAGGTTTTTATCCTTCTTCTTAACTGTGTTGGCTATCTTTTCCTCGGTTAGGGCCTTTGCTGTTCTGACTGCCTTCCTAGCTTCCTTTTGCTTTAACTGATACAATTCTCTGTCCTGCTCCTTCTGTGATTCCTTGTACTTCCTGAATGCTTTCTTTTTCTCCCTAACCTTCCCTGCCATCTCCTTTGAGAACCATAGTGGTTTCTTAAATCATTTTGTTTTGTTTATTTGCTTCACACAAAGGCTTGTTGCCTCTGTGATGGCAGTTTTGATTATTCCCCATTGTTCTTCCACCCCTCCTTCCTAACCATTTGCTAGTACATTCTTTAGGCACTCACCCATTTTGGCAAAGTCAGCCCTCCTGAAGTCCACTACCTTTGCCTTTGTATGGCTTGACTCTACTGCTGTGTTTATTGTGAACCATACTGTTCGATGGTCACTATTTCCCAGATGGCTACCCGCTTCTAAATCTGTGATCCTCTCGCCATCTCCATTTGAGAGTACCAGGTCTAGACTGCTCCCTTTTGAGTGGGCTCCAATACTAGTTGTCTAAAGCATGCCCCCTGTAGGGCATCTAGAATGACTCCACTCTTAGAGGTGGCTGCTGCAAATGTACTCCAACTAACATCTGGCATATTCAGATCCCCCATCAGCAATATCTCCCCTCATTTTTGTGGGTTTTGTACATTTTATTTTTTGTTAGAAAAATGGAAAGCAAGTTGGCGGCAAAACAAAAAAGGATTTTTCCCTCATGAAAAAGGTTTGGCCCCAAATGAAGAAGGATCTTTTTTGTTTGGACCAAATTGTTTTTTTTCATTCCATGAAGCTATCCAAAAGACTGTACTGAGCATGTTCAAAAATTGATATTTTAAAATATTATAACTTTGAAACAAATTTATATTTTTTCACCAAACCAGCAAAAGGTATGTCTGTGAGCCAAGCCCTTTCCTCCATGAAAATTTCAAACCAAAATTCCTGAACTCCTGCTGCCGGCTGCAGCGTGTATTGTAAGCCCCCTTGATTTCCCTGATATTTGGTGCCACCCATCACTCCCTGATCACTGTCCACTTATATTCCCTGGTTTCTAGTGGCACCTACACCCTCTGATTGCTGTGCCCTAGTCAATTGTTTATTTATATTATCAGACACCAGGATGCCCACCTCTGGTGTCAGAAGCCCATCCATTTTATTTAAAGTGCTGACATTGGGGGCACAATCCCCATGTTAGCATTACATGCCCCCAACAGTATGGGACACTGGGCACCCCAGTGTCCCAAAATATTTACTGGATGAAAACCTGTTAAACGAAAACTGTCCTCCAACGTCCCTTTTCTTTAAACCTGAAAAAAAGAAAACAGCCCCTCCTTGTCCCTGCCATCCCTTTCCTCCATCCCTACCCTCCCACTGAGCACCCACTACCCCACCCCCTTACCCTGTATACTTACCATCAGATGTTGTAGCCCGTTATCTTCTGTGGACAGAGACACATCTGCACTCTTCAAAGCCAAACCGTGAACTGGGGAATCAAGGTAAGTGCCGTATAATGTATTTCAATGGCATTTTGAACTAAAAGTTGAACCAGCATAATATTCTCTGGTGAATTGCATATACAGCCCATGGTGCTTTGCATTATGAGGTATGTGTGATTTTGTATTTCTTTTGAAAATATCTTCATAACTTTGCCATTTGTTTAAATTTTTTAACCAGATTTTCAACATGGCCTTTTTGGGAGCCCTCCTTATAAACACTGGTGGTGAAATTTCATTAATTGGGCCCAAAAGGTGATTTCACAGTCACTGCATGAAATTACCTTTCAGGACTGAATAATGAAAATGAGGTGCTGTTGAGACATAGGAAAAATCGATCTTGCTAATTGGAAATCCATTAGTTGGATTCTGCAGTTGTCTGGTATTAAAATTATCCTGGAATTTTTTTTTTCTACCTAGTAAATCCTTTTTCTTCACTTGCTAAAATCCTTTTTCTCCAGTTATTTTTCATCATGAGAAAATAGAAATCACATGGTGAAAAAAGATTTAATGAGACTTACCAAGATTTAAAGAGCTAGTGGATTGCAACAGTTAGCTCTCTCCAGCTCTCTCCATATCTCATTCTCTGTCTATCTATATCTATATGCACATGGTATGCATCTACAGAGGGATGGGAGCACAGTATCCGAAGGACCCTGCGCTCTCACAGTAAAATAAGGATTCAATTTAATTTCAATTCAGTTTTCATCTGCTGTTCCTGCTGGTACTCCAGCATGCTGCCACAAGAGAGAACTGCCTGTTTCAACTGCACACCCAGCCCACAGTGTGCACCTTAAACTGTTTCCACCTGATTTCTGTCCAGCTGCTGGAAGAGGGGGTTCAGCAGTGAGCTGTGGCAAGCAACAAATTAGAAGTGGTAGGCAGGACTTGTGGGCTTTAAATTGCCCGTGCAACACCACCGCGTGAACATGATGTGCGAGTAAATCGGTATCAATTTTGTTTGTACTTAGACTTCTCCTGGTTTGAATCTACTTGAGATCCAAATTTGGTAATGTTTAATTATTTTAAAATGTTTTTACTATTGTATTGTGGGATAGTAATGGGATTAGTTTTACTCAGTGACAGCTCAAATATCACCTCATCTAAAACTATTAGCTTGCATTCAAATGTGTTTTTACCTGATGCTTACTCTGTTGGTTGTCTAACCTGGAGTCTGGATGTGAAAGGGATATTTTAACAGTGCTTTTGCAGCTCTTTCACAAATGTCTCATAAGAAATTGAAACAAGGTCCCTTAATGAATAGGGAATTAAAGAAACTGTTTCTGCCTTTGCTCTAGTTAGTAAAAACTGTTAAAAAATGCACTATTTAGGTACAAGTCAGCCAATATTATTTCTCCTTCCTGACATTGCTTTGGATATTTGCATGAAAATTGGGTTTCAATCCCTAATAACTTTGGCACCCTTGTTTCTTATTCCAGCTTGAATTCACTTCCCTGTAAAGCTACATCATACAGTAATTAGCCATGGTAATGACTGATGCCACAAGCAGGTACAGTATTATGATGTCAGGTGTATGTTAATACTAACATGGAGAGCTCAGAGTTGGATGCCTGGTCTTGTTTATTCAAATTAAAAACTATTGATAGCAAAATGAAAACATTTCTTTGTAAAAAAAATATATTAAGAATTGATCGAGAGTATTGCTTGTATGTCTATTTACTTAATTGTTTGCAAGACACTTGAACAACATGGTGTCAGTGGCTCAATAGGTTGCACACCCTACTATGGGGCTGAAGGATGTATGTTCTATCCCCTCAATGGAAACATGTAAAACCACACTGTAGTACAGCAACCCCACAGAGTTTTTCTTGCATCTCATGATATTGGCATGGAATGTTTCATTCTTGAATGTTTTCATGCAGTGACACTGTTTCAGTCTTTATGTATTCTGTGCATACATTTCTTACATAAAAAACTTAGATTACTTGAATATGCCAGACTATATATCTGCCTGTGGTACCAATCACAATGTTTATAAGGTTCTTGGACCAGATTTTCAAAGGCCAGAGAATGATGCCCAGTGCTTGCATCAAAAAAAAAAAAGACGCAAGGAGTAGGATGCATCACAATTTGTGTCAATGTTGATTTTCTAACAGTGCTTGCATCAAAGTTAGGTCTGCATGCACCAGACTAGCTTTCACCATGCTTGCATCAAAACAATGGCTGTGCCATGTCAGAAAGTTGGTCTGCATCCAAAAAATGATGCACCATCCTCTTATTTGGGAAGGTCCTGTTAGTGATTAGACCAGCAAGAGCTGGTCTAACTGACAACAGACCATATAAAGAGGCCCACATCAGGTGGGTAGACCTGACTATGGTACTAGGAATGGTATTTTGCTGCAAGAGTACTGTAGTGTGTACTTCATAATGTTTTCTCGTGTGCAGTAGTATGTAAAATATTGCTTCCAGAGACAAGCCCATATAAAACCCATCAGTACTGTCAGACAAGTGCTCTGATTTGAATGGAGAGGGTAAATTATGTAGAGGTCAATATTCCCCTGTGGGACTAGTTTAGAGCATTCTGAAGGCTTATAATGCCACTGTACAGGCCATTTCTTCCACCGTTTTTTTGATGCAGCTTTTATCATTGTTGCCTCATGACTCATTTTTGACACAGACTCCATCATTGTTGTCTCATACATCATATTTTTGATGCAGCAGACCTTTTGCATCATTTTAGAGAGTGTGTATACAAGCATATCTGTGTGTGTGTGTGTGTGTGTGTGTGTGTGTGTGTGTGTGTGTGTGTGTATTACACAGAAGCAGGGGCTATTACACTATGAACTAAGCCAAAGGGAATGTTATTTATAAACAGAGCTTGTGAAGCTGAAAATCAGAAGGTCATATTCAATACCAGAGAGGACTACATGCTATATGGCTGCCCCACTGAAAACAGACAGCATTGCATAGCAGGCATTTCTCTTGGGACATGTTCATCCCCAAAAGATAACTTCCCATGGAGCGGTTTGTTAGAATCTTGGGTTGCTGCCCAAACATCAAGATTCCTGAAAATGTATTTAAGAGTAGCTTAAAACAAGGATCTACCACCCGTAATTAAGTATGCACAAGGCAGACTTCCCCTTAATTACAGAAATACATGTCCTATCATATAAGAGTCTGGATTGTTCTCCTCAGAACTCAAATTGGAGGGTTTGTTGTTTTTTTGCTGAAGTTTAAACAATTCTCCAAAGTAATTCAACTATCCCTTTGTCAGCCTATTTGTCTTTAGCAACAACCATCCTATGACTGTGGCTCAGTAAACACTTACTGTTGACAGCCTGAGGAAAGGTGGTTAGAAGTGCAGCGTGTTTTTCTGAGGCACACGCGCCCCAGACTTTTTTTTTTTTTGATAAGCTATCCCTGGTGCACTTAATTCTCTAGTGGTATGACAGCTGTTCGATTGATCAGTAACCTGTTGAGAGCTTTAAAAATGCTCTAAAAACCCATTTGTTTATGACTATGTTTTATATTCTGATTTTACATTTTTATTGATGCTTTTTATGGATTTGTTTCTTGATATACAGCACTTTGGTCATTTTGGAACTGTGCTTAAAAGGAAAGTTGAGTTGAGTGCACCAGGGTTAGTGGAAAGTGAAGTCAGGAACTATAACTTTGCAAAATGTTTTCAGATGTTTCCCAGCTTCATGCTGTGCATAGTTCTTCACTTGGCCCAGCAAAGATCATGCATAGTATCATGTCATGAACATGTAATTATTTGCTGGACAAAGTAGGCACTTTGCTGGTAAAGTGTCCCTATGCCTAGTTTTGATTTTAAAAATATTTTACAGGTTTGTAATCTAAAAGCCCACCTCACTCTCATATCTGTACTACAACCCCTCCCACCAGCCCTCCAAAATTAACACATCCTCCCCACCCTTGTAGCATCCATACTTCACACCAAAAGACAAAGTTTAAACAAATCAAAATTAGAAACAGAAGTTGACAGTAGACAAGGGCACTCAGGCCCACTGCGTCTGCCTGTTTAGTATCCTTCGTGACCCAGTGAAAATTACTTCACTTTCATTAATCCACTGTCACCAACCGCATCTTCAGATGACCTGGTTTTCTTCTGTCAAGCCCCTTGTATAACTAATATTAATAGAGATCTTGCATCCGATTTAATCTCTGTATGATTTTGGCTCAAAGATAATAAACTCCTCTTAAACTACCCTAAGTCCCTGGCCATGCTCTTCTGGACCCCCTATAAACTGAAAAATGCATCCATCCCCTTAACTGTGACAGCTGAGAATGGCACCACCCTTGAGACAGTTAACATGTCAGTTAACATGTCAGTGTCAGTGGCTCAGTAGGTAGCACACTCGCCTCTGAAGCCGGGAGATCAGAGGGCTGTGGGTTCAGTTCCCACATCTGGCACTTGGGTTAATATCCCAGTACTGACACTCTAGTGTGGCATGAGAGGGGTGCTGCACTTCTGACGTGCCGTCTTTCGGATGAGACGTTAAATCGAGATCCCATCTGCCTGGATTGGTGGCAGTTCAGGTAGATGTTAAAGATCCCATGGCACTTCTCAAAAAGATTAGGGGAATTTCCCTGGTGTCCTGGCCAAATTTCCCTCATTCACTAAAAATCCCACCAACGGCTTAATCTGGTTCAAGGTCAGTTGGCATTCATCTGTATCCCCTTCCCCCGGATCATGCCTGAAAATAGGCAGAATTTGTCTAGTGCACTTACCCGGTCAACAAAAACTAAAATAAAAAAAAAAAAACATGTTCAAGTACTTAGGGATCCATCTCGAGCCCCTCACTGGATTTTACCTCCAACTTCCACTCCATGTGCAAAGGTATCAACTCTAGCCTTGGCATCGCTTACTGGGCCAGGAACAATCTCTTCTCCACTGCATGCATCACGATTGCTTGTTGCCACCTCCTTCCCAAAGTGTAGTATCAGTCCCCTGTGTTTGCTCACTCCTCCAGTACCATGCATCACAAGTGGAAGGTATGCTACAACAATATATGTCATTTTACCTTATCCTGCCAATTGACTCACTCACCACTGACTGCTTTGCAGCAAATTAGGATGGCCCTTCACTACTACCCTATTGGACTCCTCGCTATTCAAGGTAGAATACAACACTGCATCAATACAGAAGCTAAACTCACTTGCCCCCCTTTTTGTATCTTGGTCACACCAATATGCCCTAAGGTCCTTTGATGACAGGCAACTAGTAATCCCCAGATCCTGTTCCAAATTTGGCTCCATGGCTTTCTCTGTCACTGCTCCCACAATGGAACTGCCCTCCCAGCTGCTCTTTCTTCCTGCCAGAAACCTAGTACTTTTAAAAGGCAGTTACATTCCCTACTGCTGGACTGCAAATATATGTGCCTTTCCCTAGTCAGATTATCCTGACCTACCTTCTTGCTCTCCTGGCACTTGAACCTATCCTGCTGCTCTGGTCTCACACTGTTTAGATGATTTGTATTATCACTTTAGTTGCACAATTCTGTTAAATTTGTTCTCTGCATTAATATAACTGCTCCTTTACTTCTCATTCATTTCCTGTATAGATTGCTTTTTCCCTTTTTGACTGTATTGTTGTAAATTGCTGGATTGTCATCCAGTAATGTATTGTATTCTCCCACGTCATACCTAAAAATAGGCACATGTGTGCTTAGCATGAACATATGAAATTGCTGGCAGAAAAAGGCCCACAGGTCTATCAAGTCTGCCTGATCGTGCAGCTCTTCGTTTCATATCACTACAGCTGCCCCACCCAAAACCCCTCCCGTCCTCCTCTTTCCTGGTCCTTCCCCCTTTTGCGTTTTTGCCTGTACTAACCCTGTCCTTGACTATCCCAACCCTCCTTAAAGCTATCCACTGTCCTTTGAGTGATTAACTCCTCTGGCAGTGCGTTCCAACCCTCACCTGGTCAACAAAAGCTAATAAATAAATCTCCAATCCTATCCTTGACATATACATTTAGCCTTGAGAGTAATTATTAATACTACATCTCCATAGCTCCCAGATCTACAGGGATTCTTGTATTTTACAGGGAAATGGAGCCATCTGCAGGAAAATTGGTTCCATAGACTTGAATTGGTTATACAGGAAAACTAAGCAATTCGGCTTCCATAGGAAATAATGTAATCTACAGGAAAACTGAGGAATATTGCCCTTGAGTTACAGGGAACATGCCAAATAAATATGGAAGCACTGAGTTGAGCTCCCAACCTAACTTTGGCAACCCTCCCCCACCAATTCCAAAGTTCAAAGGAAAGGTTACAGGGTGGATGTGACTAATGGTTCTGCCTTTCAAAAAAAAAATCCTCCTTAGAGATAGTGTGTTTCTTGCAGACACTGTCTTCACCATCATTGTCCAGCTCTGAATGATGACGTAACCACTGGCACACTGCTGTCAACCTGGAAGAGAACATTGGGCAGCTGCCTGGTCTAAGGAATAGATGCTGTTTAGATGTGTAGCTCAACACTGCAGTCAGAGGGTGGGTGGCAGTTGCAGGATCCCCCTTGTTGCATAACTCAAGGAGTGGAGGCTTGGGAACAGGAAGGGGAACACATGCCTATCATGGGGAAACAGATACTGCAGGCCCTTAGGAGTGTGTGGATTTTATTGTGGGGAAGGGGGTATCATTCTTGTTTTAGACATGGGCAGTCATGTATACAAATGCCCGCAGTCTGGGAAACAAAATCCCAGACCTAGCAGCCTTTATGGCAGAGGCGGAGATAGACATAGTAGTAATTACCAAGACATGATACACTGGAAACCATGACTGGGAAGTAAATGTACCAGGGTACACTTTACGCAGGAGGGATAGGAAAGGTAAAAAGGGGGGGGATGGCCCTCTGTATCAGAAAAGGTATTGAAGTGACCGCAGTACAGGGTAAACAGGGGGAGGCCAAGGTACTGTGGGCCACACTTGAGCCAGGAAATGGCATAACAGTTCACACAGGAGTGATCTACAGGCCTCAGGCACAGCGCAAGGAGGTAGACAAGGCAATAGTGGAGGAAATACATGGGATGGTAATAAAGGAGGAGGTACTGCTGCTGGGTGATTTTAACATGCAAGAAATGGGCTGTACCATCCTGGTTGATGCCTCAGCCAGGAGGTGAAACATCATGGAATCCTTGCCGGGGGCAGGCCTCAAGCAGTTGGTTCAGGAGCCCACCCAGGGTAAGGCAACATTTGACCTTGTGCTGACCAATTGAGATAAGATAAAGGAAGTCAGGGTGGATGAGCACCTAGGATCCAGTGACCACCACACAGTGTGGTTCAGCATCAGTACAGTGTCACAGGAGAGTAACTCAAAGACAAGGGTCCTGGATTTCAGAAGGGCGGAGTCTTTTTGGATGGAGTGCAGGATCACAGAAGCTCTGGCAGGAAGGCAGCCAGGGGTGGGGTTGAGTAGTAGTGGGCACACCTAAAAGAAGATATATTGGAGGTGAAAAATCAGTGCATTAGGCTAAGTAACAAGGGAAAAAGAAGGAACAAACCACTATGGTTCACAAAGGAGGTGGCAGAGAAAGTGAGGGACAAAAAGGGGATGTTCAGAAAATACAAGGAGACTCAGAAGGATGAGGATAGGGTGGTGTACCTAAAGAGACAGAGGGAGGCAGGGAAAGCAGTTAGGAGTGTGAAAGTGGAGAGGAGAGATTAGCACAGATCGTAAAGAGGGGGGACAAGATATTTTATTTATATTTTTAGTGAAAGGACGGTCAGGGGATGGATTGTACGGCTCAAAGGGGAGGAAGGGGTGTCAGCCTCACCTCATTAGTGGGTAAGATTATGGAGGCTCTGCTTAAGGACAGGATTGTGGAACACTTGGAAACCATGGGTGCACAGGAGCCATGGCAGCATGTTCTCAAAACAGGAAGGTCATGTCAAACAAATCTGATTTGAGTTTGGGTGATGAAGGAGGTGTGTCACGGAGGAGTGATGGATATCGCATACCTTGATTTCAGTAAGGCCTTCAACACCGTACCCCACTGAAGACTGGTGAACAAGCTAGGGAGCCTGGAGGTGGGCCACAGAATCAAAAACTGGGTTAGAAACTGGTTGAGGGACTGGAAGCAGAGTGCGATAGTAAATGGGATCAAATCTGAGGAAAAGAGGGTGACCAATGGGGTACCTCAGGGATCGGTCCTGGGGCCAGTCTTTTTCAATGTCTTCATTAGTGACATTGCTGAAGGACTGGAAGGAAAGGTTTGCCTATTTGCAGATGATACCAATATCTGCAACACAGTAGACTCTCCAGAGGGGAATGAAAGAATAAGGAGGGATCCGGGAAAACTGGAAAAATGGTCAAAGGTTTGACAGTTGAAACTTAATGCAAACAAGTGCTAAATCATGCACCTGGGGCAAAGAAACCTTGTGGAGAGCAACAGATTGGGGGGGGGGCGGAGTCATTACTGGCAGTCACAAAGGAAGAGAGGGATTTAGGGATAATCATCTCAGATGACCTGAAGATGTCCAAACAGTGTAACAAGGCTGTGGGGAGGGCCAGTGGGATGTTGGGGTGCATTGGTAGGGGTATAACTAGCAGCAGAAGGGAGGTGGTGATGCCATTGTGCAAAACCCTGGTGAGACCTCATCTAGAATATCATGTTTAGTTCTGGAGGCCACATCTTTGCAATGACAGACAGGGTGGAAGCAGTCCAGAGAAGGGTTCCCAAGATGGTGCAGGGCTTGCATCAGAAAACATATGAACACAGATTAAAATACATCAATGTGTATATACTTGAAGAGATGAGGGAATGGGGGGGGATGTGATAGAGACCTTCAAGTATCTTAATGGCTTGAACAAAGTGTATTGTGGTGACATCTTTCAGTACAAAAGTTGTACAAGGACGAGGGGGCAAAATATGAGATTGGAGGAGAGCAGGATAAGGGGAAATGTGAGGAAGTTTTTCTTCACAGAGAGGGGATGGATGCTTGGAATAGCCTACCCTGGAGAGTGGTGGGTGCCAACACAGTGGGAGGGGGTTCAAACATGCATGGGATAGACATAAGGGAACCCTATACATGGGGAAGAGAGACAAAAGCCAATGGCCAAGTAGAGTCAGAAGGTGCTGATGCAGCCAGGGAATATAGGCATACTGGGTGGGCCTAGCGGTCTTTATCTGCCATCAACTACTATGTTATTAGTAGTTACACTGTTACTTACAGCACCTCAGTGAACTGTATCTATATTTGTAAAATAAAACTCACATGTATTAGCAGGAAAATGTACATATGTTAGTTTCTACTAATGTGTATGTTGCCGTAGGCACAGCCCCATACGGTAGCCATGCATGTGCCTTTTATCCTCTGCCAAAAACATGCAGGGCTCAAGGTGGATTTTGGGTGTTGGGGAGAACAACATAGACCAGGCTTCAATTTAGGGTCTCAGTGTTTCCAGGTCTCTTTCAGCTGGTGTCTGTTCCATGCCAGGGTATTTATAAAGGGTACCACTAGTTAGAGGTAGCGTCAGAAGGCTGGAGGCACAGATTGCTGTAGAGGAGTGGAATTCCAGCCTGACTGGCCCATGACCTACGGGTGCAACAGCATGTCTACAATTTTCTGGGCTGATTCTCAGTGTTCGTATTGTAACTTCTGTAGTCTTGGACGGCCTGTGTGATCTACTGCTGTTCAGTGAATGATCAATACTGAACTTGTCATCTCTCTACTACAGTACCTGCAAAGTAGCTACAAAGTAATACTGGCAGACTTTCCAGTACATGTTCATTACCATTTGGTTCTGAACTAGTTGACAGAACATTTCTTTCATGTATAGGAAGACAAATTGCTTTTTGAGTCACCTGAGTAAATCATGAATAAATCCACTTATTGTTGAATGAGTGCTGGAAGTGAATATTTACCCTCCCAAAGGAGAAGGGAGACCTTTAGTTGGGATTATGTTACTTTACCCAACAGTGGTTTGGAGAATTGCCCAGACTCTTATGGAATCTTCCATTACATTAGCTTAGAAAGCATGGGTGATGGGAATATCAGAAAGTTAGAAAAGGGAAGGCAAACTTCTGTGCAAGGTATTTAAAGATGCAGTCACCCCACACCTATTGCAGATGTCATTGGGCTAATTTACATTTTGCTGATATTGAATGACAGATATCTTTAGAGTTCATAGGATGCTGATATTTGTCATCGCTATGTAATCATGTTTAGATGGTATTACCATATTATGGCAAATTTGGTTAGTACCATAATGTTTACTTTTAAGACAACATTATATTTGATAACATGTAAAGCACTCATCAACATAAGCAACACAGACAATAGTGGATGGGTAACTATGCAGAAGCTGTGTGTTCTACCACAGAGGGGTTCTGAGTTCTTGTGACCATGAAAGCAAAGTTTGAGAGGTCCATAGGAATCAGAAGCCCAAGGTGGCAGAAATCACTGGTTGTGCATAAAGCTGCCCAAACACTATTTTTTATAGTGTCCCCCAAAATAATTTCTGTATAGCTTAACACTTTATTTTTTAATTTTTTAAATAGTAAAAGGAATTGTTTGCTACTGAGAGTTTGAGCTGGTTGCTAGGCTGAGTCGTGAGGTTGTTAAGGATCAGATGTCCCTACATCGGAATGTGGTCAAAATATTGTCTGCAAAACATCTTGGTACATAACAGCAGAAACAAAACAGCATAAATGAATATAGTAACAAATAAAAACAGCTACAGGAACAAACAGCACCAAAACCACTGCAGTGCTGCACAGATGGAATAAACCCACAACCATCTGATTAACAGCAAACCACACATACACCACAATGACCATAACTAGGGGATAGGGAAACTACATCAGCAACACTATATTTACTATTCCTAACTCCATGGTGCACATAACTCGGGGATGAGGAGACTTCATGAATAGTACAGATTTACTATTCTAAAAACTCCTCAGTGCACATAATTTTGGGAGAGGGACACTTCATGACTAGTACAGATGTACTATTCCAAACTCCGCAGTGCACATAACTCAAGGAGGTGAACACTTTGTGACCAGTACAGATTTACTATTCCAGACTCCACAAAGCACATCAACCAGGGAGGGGACACTTGGTGACCAGTGCAGATTTACTATTCCAGACTCCACAGAGCACATCAACCAGGGAGGAGGCACTTGGTGACCAGTGCAGATTTACTATTCCAGACTCCACAGAGCACATCAACCGGGGAGGGGGCACTTGGTGACCAGTGCAGATTTACTATTCAAAACTCCACAGTGCCTATAACTTGGGGGGGGGGCAGTTGGTGACCAGTGGGGTGTGTGATCACATCCCAATGCTACATTAGCCCCTTAGCCATTTCCTCTAATGCTGTTTCTAAAGCGGAGCTATAATTACTGTGCTAATTTGACCAGATACCTCCTACATTTCTAGCTTGGTCTTCCATTGGTTGTCTGTTACATGTGTGAGGGATTAAAAAAAAAATTGGCTGCCGTATTTCTTGCTATGTGAGAGAAGTAAATGTGAGGATTTTTTTTTTTAATTTGGTGAGTAATTTAAAGTATCTGGTTGATCCTGTGCTTTATTATTTTAGACAACTTAATACGTTTGGTTGATCCTGCATGTTTCTTTCATATCTGATTGATCCTGAATCTGCGGTATTTGTTTGTCTCATGGGTCAAGTGATCATGCCACCACTGAGTTTCTATCTGGTTGATCCTGCAGTTTATTTTGCCTGTGGCACACATGCTTTTCAAATCAGATGGAATGCTGTTGTACCACAGAAGGTTAGAGCCACATTCCATGACCTCTGAACTGTGGTGCAAGAGCATTTCAGCCGAGATGAAAAGCAAGTTGGAACAATGTTCCACCATACACTATAAAGTTATTTTTAATGTTTGTTGTAGAAGGCCAGTATCGATTCACTCTGACAACAATCAACAGCAAGTAAACTCTTCAGAACTGAGTAATTTAAGCAATAATGCATAACAGGGTGTGTGTTGTGCTTGGATAATGTCACAACATGGTTGGTCGGTCATGAGGCCACAGGTCAATTACATCCAACACCCGAGAAGTGACATTATCCCACACAGATAAATACCCTGGAGTGCATCATTACTATTATACAATAGCTCATTTAAAATAAATAAATAATCTACAGCAAGTAAACTCTGCAGAAGTGAGTCATTTAAGCAATAATGAATGACAGGGTGTGTGTTGTACTAGTATAATGTCACAACATGGGTGGTTAGATCAAGAGCATCCAACACCCGAGAAGTGATGTTATCCCACATGGATAAATACCCTGCAGTGCATTATTACTATTATACAATAACTTGTTTAAACACATTTAAAACTATTTTGTAGGAGGTTTTGAAAAGTGCAAGTATTTTAAAAAGAAAAGGTCCTGGTCATGACTATCCACTAGGTGGTACTGTTGTGTGGTGCTCTCTTGTGCATTGGCTTCTACCCTCGACTTTTATTTCCTTAGCAGCCAACACAAAGTACTTTTATTTTCTTTCCCATTGCATTAAAAGTGTAATAAAAACTACAGATCTGCATATCTAGACAGTTTGCTAGTTAGAAGCTACTTAGTATGTTGCTTAGGACATTGGGTCTATATGAGGTTTGTATTGAATGGTATATTGTTTAGTGCTGAAGACTGGTGGAAGGGGTGCAGTGATTTTTTTTTGTTTTTCACTTCTGGTGTGATTATGTGTGCTGGACCTTGATACAGTGGTGTTTTGGGATAGCATCACTGTTCAAGGAGGCCACTGACCAATCAGAAGTGTAAAGACCCTTTCTGCTATTGTATAATTCATGTTTGTGTTCTGTAAACCATCTGAACAGTCAAAAAGTGACTTAAAGTAGCTACAGTAGGATATGCAGAAATAGATGGAGTGAAGACAACAAGTTAGCCAGTTAACATTTTTGTCTACAAGGACTTTCTGATGAATGCTTTGTACCTGAAGCATCATTTCTGATATGTTCATGCCATAAAAGAATGGATCAGACTCCCCTACCACACAGTGTGGTTGATTATGGTGTTAGATGACAGGGATGAGGAGCACTTTGGAATTTCATAATCTCTGCTATCCAAATAATAATAGCACACAAATAGTTAAAGCAGCAGTGCAATGAAAAATGTTTTTCCAAAAAAGCTAGCTTTAGCTACAATTATGAAAAATATTGGCACATCTGTATTTGTCTAGGTAACTTATGAGCACTATGAGTCTGTTATTTTTTTTATCCTAAACCTTGCCCAGTGTACAATGCTAATTCTAAATAAAATGTGGTGACCATCTTTTTCTCTTGAGAAAAGAACATAATTAAAACATTTATAAACTATTTACATTTTGGTGGGATTAGAAAATTGTACCAACAAATACTGGAGGGAAGTAATAATGAGTGACCTTAATCTACCCAGTGTGGAATGGATCATCCAGGCTGCTGCTACACCTAGAAGCAGGGTCATCCTAGATGCCCTGCAAGGGGCATTTCTCAGGCAGCTGGTTACAGATCCCACTAGGATCGGGGCAGTGTTGGATCTGGTCCTTATGAGCAGGGACAGCATTGCAGATGCCACAGTGTGTAGAACCCTGGGTTCAGGCGACTACTGTATGGTATCGTTTGACATATAGATTTGACAGGAGAAAAACTATACAAGGATGAGGGTCCTGACTTCAGGAGAGCATATTAAAGAAATGGGAGACTGTCTGCAGAAATACCTTGAAGAAGGAGATAGCAGGGGGTGGGTGGATGCACAATGGAATAGAATAATGAAGGGAATAAATTGGGCAATGGCAAGCTGTTTGAAGGTAATACGAAAGGGTACAAGAAGAAAGAGGCCACTGTGGTTTTCAAAGGAAGTGGCTAAGGTGGTAAAGGAGGAAAAAACACTTCAGGAAATATAAGGTGACACAAACAGAGGCAGACAGGGAGGAAGATTTAGTGATACAAAGGGAGAGAGGCAGGAAGGAAGGTAAGGACAGCAAAGGCTCAAACTGAGGAAAGGATCACCCAGGAAGTCAAAAATAAGGATAAGCCTTTTTTCAGGTAAATGAGCAAAATGAAGAAGGCTGGGGATGGTATAGTGTACAGGAGACCAAGAAGGGGGAATGTGCAAAGGAAAACTAAGAAAAAACAAATTTTAAATGAACACTTCTGCTCAGTCTTCACAATGGGGGGGACGTCATGCATTAACAGACACTTGGAAAAGTGGGAGTGGACACAAATCCATTTATAGGGGAAGGCATCCACCAGGGGTTTGAAGCACTTAAGGAAAACTAGGTGATGGGGACTGGATAGGTTGCACCCAAGGGTGCTTGAGGAAATGAGTATGGTGCTAGCTGCACTATAGCAATGCTATTTAGCACCTCATTGGAGATGGGGGTGGTCCCAGAGCAGTGGATCAGGGTCAATGTGGTCACTCTGCACAAGAGGGACAGCAGGGAGGTGGCCAGCAATTACAGACCAGTCAGTTTCATATCAGTGACGGGGAAGGAGTCCCTGCTGAAGGAGAGACTGATGGCATTCCTGGAGATACATGGGCTGCAGGTCAGGACAATCAGCAGCACAGCTTCATGGGGGGGGGGGATTTATGTCAAACACATATCACAGATTTCTTTGACTGGGTAACAAGGTAAGTGGATCAAAGAAGGGGAGTGGATGAGGCCTATCTGAACTTCAGTAAGGCCTTTGACACTGTTCGACACAGGAGACTGATAAAGGAACTTAGTAGACTGAAGGTGGAGGTGAAGGTGGTATGCTGTGTATCAAACTGCTTAAAAAATTTGCGGCTTATGCTGGTGGAGAATGGCAGTCACTTGGAGGATGGGACAGTGACAAGTGGAGTACCACAGGGATTGGTACTGGGCCCTGTCCTCTTCAATGTCTTCTTAAGTGATATTGCAGATGAAGTTGATGGGAATGTCTGTCTCTTAGTGGATCACAGACAAATCTGCAACAGAATAGACAACCAGGAGGGTGATGACAGAATGAGAAAAGATACAGGGAAACTAGAGGAGTGGTCTAGGGAGTGGCAGCTGGGTTTCAATGACAAAAAGTGCAAAGTCATGCACCTAAGCTGGGTAAACTCAGGGGCTGTGTATAAGATGGGGGATGGATGTACTTAGTTACCAAGCAAGAAAAGCACCTTGGGGTGATCATATCTGATTATCTCAATGTAGCAGTGCAGCAGAAAAGCAAGCAGGATGCTGGAGTGCATAGGGAGGGGATCTCTAACAGGAGAAGGGATGTGGTGTTGCTCCTGTAACACTCACTTGTGAGACCTCACCTGGAGTACTGAGTCCAGTTCTGAATGCTGCACCTCTGCAAGGACATAGACTGTGTGGAAGCAGTCCAGAAGATGGCTACTAAAATAGGGTGGGGGAGTTGCACGAGAAACCATGTGAGGAGAGGCACTGGGAGCCGAACATGTACTCCGTAGAGGAGAGGAAAGTGAGACAGGACATGATTGAGACATACAAGTACCTCATGGGGGTGAACAAGGTGCAGGAGGGAGTCTCTTATAGAGGAGAAGGGGCACCAGAACACATGGATTTTACCCACTCCATTGTGACACCCAACTGGGTGACAGCAATTAGGGCTACACCAAAATGCAGGCAGCACACATCATGCCTGACAATTGTATTGCCTGATCCCAATTGCGCACCATGCAATGGGGTGCATACAGGCTCTTTGAGGGTGGATCCACCCCTCGCACCTCACCACAGTAAGGGGCTTCACACCCCACACCCCCTGGGAAAATAATATAATCCAGGTCAGAGGTGTAGGGGCAAGAAGCGCAACACCCCCAGGGTGGCAAACATTGTGGGTGCTGTAAAATCCAGTAACCAGAATGACTGGCAAACTGGCTGTGGCACCCACATTGCTATCGCCCTAATAGTTTTGCTGCATTGATGGGATACCAACATGGGGACACCCCATGAAGCTTGGGGAAGGGGGTTAAAAGATGTGAGGACATGAATCTTCACAGAAAGAGTGGTCGACACCTAGAACAGACTTCCAGAGGAGGAGGTGGTGGGCAAAGACAGTGGACAGCTTCAAGCATGCATGCGATAGACACATGGATATAATAAACAGAGGGAGGAGGGAGGGAGGGACATCTGTGACCAAATAGAGTCCAGGCATGTAGCATTAGGCGGGGAAAACTGGGCAGACTAGATGGGCCTACTGGTCCTTTTCTGTTGACACATTCTATTTTCTATGTTTCTAACCCTCATTCCAAACATCTGCAGAGTCTAGGATGGCCTCTAGATCCCCCAAAACAGAACTCTTACCAGCCAATATATAATATCTGTCACACTGAACCCCTCATTCCTAAATAGAATCAAAACCATTTTATAGGCAGGCTAAGTAAGGGGGATTGTAATGAGGGAAGACCAAATACAGTATTTTTCAGTAGATTAAATTTTTGCCAGAAATGCTCCAGGGCCCTCGAGGTTTTAAAACTAATGTCAAATGTGGATTCATAGGTCACGTGGATAAGAGCATATATTTCACTGGCAAAAAATTTCATAGAGCCCTTAAGAAGAACTCTGGCGATATCTATCCTGTCAGGTGTTTCTTCTATTCCTCCCTTGTGTCTTAGGAACACTGCATTGTACCCCTTGGTGGGCAAAATCGGAGCATGAGAAAAGGTGGCATATGATCTAGGCCTGCTTGTACCAGGCCCAATAGCTTTCTGGTGAGAACAAGAGGGGTTGTTAGTGGAGGATCCAGGCTCTTCCAAATCTGAGTCCACCACATGGGGTGGGTTTCCACATTTAATCCATTAGTCTTATGTGCCATACTCAACCCACCTACATCCATAGCTGAATCCCCCTGTCCATTTCATGCACAGGAGTCATGGGGCAGAGGGAGTTTTGCTCTCAGTAGCCATGTTTGGATGAAGAATATTTTTAAAACACCCTATTCAGGGTTTTGAGCAAGATTGAGATCAGGGGGCATTTAACAAGGGCAGACTAGGTAGGGATTGTTTGCTCAGGCAAAATCACAATACTCCAGTGCTGCCACTGGATTCTTAATCAGGTGCTGCCTGACTCATTGTACTTCTGGTTGGGACTCTCTTCTGCTCTGACCACCCAAACAATTGTCAGTCAGCTGATCTCCATCAGAGGAGCAGCTGGGTCTTGATACCGTGTTTCCTGCTGTTGAAATCAACATCTCTGCTGTTAATTCGACAGTCATGTGTTGGGTCTGAACTTCAGAGTTGGCGTGTTGCCAATTTGAATCATGTCTCCTTCTCAGCAATCATGGCAAGCAATACATTTTTTCTTTTCATGCATTTCTAAAACCATTTTGGCTTTGACCTCAGAAACAGACCTGGGAATGTTCTGAGAGTCCTCTCATGCAAAGCTAGAACACTCCTACTTCCCCATAACATCATTCACTGCTGTGGATTTTCCACCTCCATTTCTATGAGCTAGTCATTCAAGCAGGTACAGTGTTTGTCAGACCAGCTTGTGCTTTTCTGCTACTTGGGTGGGAAAGGAAGCAGTCTTGTCCACCCAAGCCACCATGTCAACCTTCACTCCGGGGCTCTCCTTCTTCTAACAGGAAGCATGCAACGCCTGCCAAAGGAAGAGTAGGGGAGTTTCCCAGTGTCATAGCAAACATTACCCCATCAATTAAGTAGGTCCATGTAACTCACCCCCCAGTATGCACCAACAAATTAGTTGTTACAGCTTAGTCTGCCTTTCCCGGTCTTCGAGTTTCTCTGTCTGCCTTTCTATCTACAGTATCTTGTCTGCCCTGTCTCCCTGCCCTGTCTCCCTGCCTAACTATAGCTATCTATACATCTTTATAGCCAACTGTAGATTTTATTATCCCCACCAAGAAATGCAAAAAGTGTAGCATGATATAAAGTTTTGGTCTGGTATTCAAGTCTTCAGAAAGTTCCCATGTTTCTATGTGCCCTTCAAAAATGTATGTGATACTGTATGTTTTGTACAGCAATACTGTGGTGAAAACAAATATAAACATGGACTTGTCTTACATTGGTCAAGAGTGTGGCAACTAAATGTCAATGCAAAGAAGTGCAAAAATCATGCATTTGGGGCAGAGAAACCAAGGAGTGGAGTAGTAGATGGAGTGGTACTGATGACCACCAGACAGGAAAGAGGCCTGGGCGTAATCATATCTAGAAACATAGAAACAGAAGTTGACAGCAGATAAGGACTGCAAGGCCCATCCAGTCTGCCCATTTATTTTTCTACCTTATGAATGTGCCATCGGCCTTTGCTCTGTCAATGGCCTATCTATTTATATTCATCTGTATTGCTCCCTTATGCCTTTTCCATGCCTGTTTGAAACCCTGCACTGTATTCATATCCACCACTTCCTGAAGTAGACCGTTCCTTGCATCCACCATCCTTTCTGTGAAAAAGAACTTCCTCACATTACCCCTTAATCAGCCTCCCTCTAATCTCATGCTGTGTCCTCTTGTCCTGATATTTTTCTTATATCGAAACATGTTAGACTTTCACCTTGTTAATGCCCTTAAGGTGTTTGAATGTTTCAATCATATCACCTCTCTCCCTCCTTTGCTCTAGGGTATACATATTGAGCTCCGTTAATCTGTCCTCATATGTTTTCTGATGCAGTCCCTGCACCATTTTGATTTGCCCTTCTCTGGACTGACTCAATTTGGTTAATGTCCTTGTGAAAGTATGGCATCCAGTGCTGCATGCAGTACTTCGGATGGGACCTAACCAGTGTCTTGAAAAGAGGGAATATTACCTCCCTCTTACGACTTGTGATACCCCTACTAATACACCCCAACATCCCCCTAGCCTTACCTGATGCTTTAGTGGTCTGCTTGGATGATTTCAGGTCATCAGTGATGATGATGCCCAAGTCTTTTTCTTCCCTTGTGACTGCCAGCAACTCCCCTCCCAGTATATAGGTGGCTTCAGGGTTTCTCTTCCCTATTTGCATGATCTTGCACTTCTTTGCATTAAACCCCAGTTGCCACTCTTCCAACCATTTTGATAGTTTATCCAGATCTCTTATTCTGCCCACCCCTTCTGGATCATCTACTCTGTTGCAAATCTTGGTGTCATCTGCAAACAGACAAACCTTACCTTCCAGTCCATCTGCAATGTCACTGATAAAGATATCGAACAGGACTGACCCCAGGACTAATCCCGGAGGTACCCCACTTTTGACTTGCATCTCTTCTGACTGTATACCATTTACCACCCCTCTGTTTTCTGCCCGTCAACCAGTTTGCCACCCAGTTGACCAACTTCTGACCCACCCAAGCCTACCCAGCTTATTTATCAATCTTCTATGTGGAACAGTGTTGTAAGCTTTGCTGAAGTCAAGGTAGGCGATATCAACTGCTCCCCCTTGGTCCACCACTCTGGTTACCCAGTCAAAGAAATCTATGAGATTAGTTTGTCAGGACCTTCCTTTTGTAAACCCATGCTGTCTTGGATCCTGTGCTCCTATGGATTCCAGGTGTTGCACTATCCTTTACTAAAGGAGTGCCTCCATAACCTTGCCCACTACTGAGGTAAGACTGACTGGTCTGTAGTTCCCTGCCTCCTCCCTGCTACAACTCTTGTGGAGCGGGATCACATGAGCCCTTCTCCAGTATTCTGAGACCTCTCCTGTGCTCAGGGACTCACTAAACAGTTCTGATAATGGCTCTGCTAGTTCCACCCTTAGCTCCTTTACTACCTTGGGATGTATGCCATCAGGTCCCATTGTCTTGTCTGCCCTGAGCTTATTGAGCTCTTGCAGGACCCTTTCCTATTTTCTGATGATGTAAAGGTGGCCAAACAGTGTAACAAGGCAGAGGGGAGAGCTACTGGGATGCATAGGAAGGGGCATCACCAGCAGAAGGGAGGTGATGATACTGCTGTATAAATCTTTGGTGAGACCTCACCTAGAGTGCTGTGTTCAGTTCTGGAGACCACATCTCTGGAAGGACATAGACAGAGTAGAGGTGGTCCAGAAGAGGGCAACTAAAATGGTGCAGAGTCCGCATTATAAGCCCTATGAGGAGAGACTAAAGGACCTCAATATGTACACCCTGGAAGAAAAGAGGGAGAGGCGATGATATGACAGAGACCTTCAAATACTTCACAGGTATAAATAAGGTACAAGAGGGAAGCATTTTTCAGAAAAAAAGATGTTCAATAACAAGGGGTCATACTATGAAGCTGGAGTGGGGTAGACTTGGGAAATGTGAGGAAGTAGCGCTTTACAAAAAGAGGCGGATGCTTGGAATAGCTTCCTAGTGGAGGGGGTGGGTAAAAATAGTTACAGGTATCAAGAATGCATGGGATATACATAAGGGAACCTTAGTGGATAGGAAGGGGAGGTTAAAGTCGGAGATCAAGTAGGATCTGCAGTATTGCAGTAGGTAGGGAAAATGAGCAGATTAGGTGGGCCAAGCGGTCCTTATCTGCCATCATATTCTATGTGTCTATGTTACAAGCATTATGCATTGGGCTCTGAGGTTACAGAACTGGTAATGTTATGGTTTAAAGATGCTATAGCATTATTTCATATTACTATCTTTCATCCCTCACATTCTCAATATTATAAACCTTTATGTTCCTTTTCCCTGCCTGGTCAATCTCTGTTTATAAAAAATAAATCTTACTACAATAGTCCTGCATCCTCATCAGCAGCTGGCTCCTAGCTGCAAGTTGGCCCTTGCTGGCTTTAAAATACTTTAAATCGATGACTGACATCTTAGTGTGGTGGTGCCCATATGCCATCAGACTGGTGTTCATGGTGGGTGGTAGGTTAGGGTCAGACAGACAGTGTAATGTTTTGTTGGGTTATCCTGCATTTTCTAGCCAACACCGGCGTTGGCCTAGTGTGCATCATATCCTTAACCACAATCTGAATCTGGGCATTCGAGAGGCATTGTTAGTTGTGCCTAGCTATTAACACTCAAGAGTAATGCAGAGACTGCCCTGGAGGAATCCAGATGATGCCCAATAACTTGACTGTATGCCGTGCAAGTAGGGGTGAGTGCCCATGCATACTCCGCACATCCCGATATTCAGCCCGGGATGTGCTGAGCAGATGCAGGTGCAATCCCTACTTGAGCTGCACACAGTTCAGCCTAAAATAAAAGGAGCAGCTGCTGGCCACCCACAAGTGAGCTGCCATATTGCAAGGTGCAACATGGCAGCTGCCAGCGGTGGGTAGCCACCCGCGCTCTGACTGCACCATCCATTGGGGTAGCACCCCCCCAATGCCCAATCATGGGCATAGGTATACATTTGAAAGGTCCAATATCCCTGGTGGTCCAGTGGACCAAATCATGCCCAATCACAGTCTATGTAATAGTGTTAACATCCCTGGTGGTCCAGTGGACTGAATCCTGCACGATCACGGGCTATGTTTAGTTTAGTTTAGTTTATTGTTCTAGGAATTAACACCTTTGAGCCAAGGCTCTTTTACAAAGGTTCCACGTCATAAAAGTACATAAACATGCTAGACAGTATTACAAACAATCGGTAATCAGTTTAACATGGCCACACTAAAACAGTAACATTCATGTATGGAAAAGACAATGAAACTCAGAGGCAGTTTTTAAGGCAAGGAATAAGGTTGGAGAGGAGGAGGTAGAAAGGGAGAGAGGGAGAGAATAAGAAGTTCAGTGGCAGACAGGACCAGGTTAGTGGTACTGAGATTGTGTTTGTCAAAAGAGGGATCATGGTGGTTGACTGAAACATCTGAAAGTGCAATCAGAGGGAAGAGACTTTAGTCAAAGCAGTCACAGGAGCTGGAGGCTGTAAGGTAAGCGTATAGCATGGATTTGAAGGCTCCCAATGACGTGGACGATAGGGAGGGTAGGTTAAGGGCATTGTACCAGGTAGGGGCAGGATAGGCAAAAGATCTTTGTCCCCGAGCAGTCCGGCATCTAGGGACAAGGAAAGGTTGGTGTTCAGATCTTCTGGTGGTATGAGTGCCATTGTTCAGACAGAGTAGGTCCTGAATACATGGAGGAGTGAGTCCCAAGATTGATTTTTTTGCCATCACGCAGGTGAGATACATGAGGCGATTAGAGAGATGTAACCAACTGGTTTCTGTGTAGAGATTACAAGTGTGGGTCCATCTCTGAGCTCCTGTGAGGAGTCGACAGGCTTTGTTTAGGGCTGTTGAGATGTGCCTTAGTACGGTGGTAGTAGCAGAGCCATAGATAATTATGCCATAGTCTATGATTGAGATGATGGAGCTTTGTACAGCAATCCTCAAGGCAGATTGGTTAAGGAATTGATGGTTCCGGTACAGAATTCCAATACGTTGGTTCACTGTTTTTGCAGTGTTATCAATATGGGCCTCAAAGGTAAGACTTTCGTCAAAAGTGACTCCAAGGTATTTGAAGGTGTTCACTTGTTCTAGTGTATTTCCAAGGCAAGTTCTTATGGTGAGTGGAATATGCCTATTTCTGTTTTGATGACTGGTGAAAGGCAAGGTTATTGTTTTTTTTTTTGATTTAGGACCAGTTTGTGATCATGGAACCACTTTTCAACACAGGAAAAAGCAAGCTGCAAGCTCTGTCATAGTGGATTGGAATCCTTATGGGAGGAGAGAATTACAGTGTCATCTGCATATAGTATTAATTTTTCTGGGCAGGATTTGGGAAGCGAGTTTAGAAATAAGCTGAAGAGGAGAGGACCTAAGATTGAACCCTGGGGGACACCAGAGAGGATCAGTTTAGAGTCTGAGAGAACCTCAGAGATTTTTACTGTTTGCAAATGTTGTGCCAGGTAACTTTTTACCAAGGTTCCTGGTTCCTCAGCTAGCCCAATATTGAGCAGAAGTGAGGTTAGTAAGCCATGATGAACAGTGTCAAAGGCTTTTGTGAGGTCTATGAAGACAGCTCAGGTTAAGTAACCCTTATCCATGGCCTTGTGAGCTTCTCCAGAGAAATCTAGTAGGGCCGTCGATGTACTGTGTCCTTTCCTAAATCTGTGTTGTTGCATGCAGAGTAGATTGTACTTCTGCAGGTAGTCTGATAGTTGATCCGCCACGATCCGTTTAAGAGCTTTGGAGAGGGGTGGAAGTATAGACATGGGCCAGTAGTTCCCTGGTGTGGATTTGTCACCCCCTTTGTGCACTGGTGTAACTATTACGGCCTTCCATTTGTTAGGAAGTTGACGTTGGCAAAGGGAGAGATTGAGAATTTTGGTGAGGGGGTGGATCACTTCTTCCAAGGTGAGAGACAGAAGTTTTAGATCAATGGAGTCACTGCTAGTTCTGGATTTAGAGCAGGCCTTTTTTATGTATCTGTAGGCTTCATGTGCCTTTACTATTTTAAAATGAAATAGCGGTTGGTCTGGCCGGGTGATGTGGGATAAAAGTTTTGGTAAGGACAAGTCCAAGAAGAAGTCTGGTGGGAGGACACCACTGAGGTCTGTGAAGGTTTTATTTAGGGCATCAGCCATAGTCTTTGGGCCAAGGGTGGTGGAGCCATCAATATTCATTGCCGCGGGAGAGGATTTGGACTGTTTGCCTGTAATATTACGGATATTGTCCCAGAAGGATCTCCCGTCACCCCAGGTGGTTTCTAGAGCATTCTTGAAATAGGAGCTCTTCATTTGCCTGATTTGTGAGGTGCATAGGTTGCGTGCCTGTTTGTAGTTTAGTGTGTCTGTTAAGGAGCCTGTGGCCCTGGCTATAGCCCATAGATGGTCACGTGCTTTGAGCTGAGCCAGTAGTTTGGCTGTAAGGCCAGGGATTTGAGAAAGCTTTGAGTTTATGCTGTTTTAATGGTGTGTAAGTGTCACAGGCAGTGTTGAAAGTTTTAATGAAGAATTCTAGGGCAGCATCAACATCTAGAGTATTGTAGATTGGGGACCAGTCTTGTTGTAGGAGACAGGTCTTAAGTTTAGCGAGGTTTCCGTGTGGTAGCATTCGACTTAGGATGGTTTTGGGAGGCGGTTTGTGGAATTTATTTGTCCAGGTACAGATCACATGGGAGTGGTCCCTGAGAGAGTCAGAGAGAACAGTGGTGTTTTTTATCCGGGCCGGGTGACAAGTAAGTATCGAGTCAATGAGAGTGCTGGTTCCAGTCTTGTAGTTTTTTCTAGTATGGGAGTTGACCATCTGTGTTAGGTTGGTTGCTAGAATAGCATCCTTGCTGGATCCGATATCAGAGGCGAGCCAATTGATATTGAAATCACCAAGAAGGAGGAGCTCAGAGTCAGGAGGTTGTAATCTTGCAAATTCAAGGATTGTCTGGAGCCTAGATCGAGGGTCTTTAGGGGGGATATAGACTGCAGCCATGGTTAGCACTTTGTTTTGGGCACCAAGGAGTAGCTTGACAGGGAGAAGTTGCACTAGGGTGTTTTCTGAGGAGAATCTGGCAGGGTGGCATGAGAGGTAGTCCTTAATATAGATAACACAACCCCCCCCCTTTCTTTTTGACCAGTCAAGCCTGAAAAGATTGTAGCCTTGAAGCGAGATTGCATGATCTGGAGTGCTAGGTGTTAGCCAGGTCTCAACAATAGCTAATATGTCAGGATTATGTTGTCCAATAAAGGCTTGAAGAGATGCCAGCTTAGGAAGGAGGCTGCAGATATTTAGGGTAGCAATGGAGAGCCCCTTTTCCGTTTTTGCAGGCTTTGTTAACCTGTTTGAGACAGGGCCAGGGTTTGGGTGGATCCCACCTGACATAAGAAGGAGGAGAAGCAGGAGTTTGAGGGATATCTCCCGAAGCTCATAGTATGACATGTTTTTCCTTTGTTTGTTGCAGGTTTGGATACAGTGTAGTCACCTAGAGTCCCAACAGAGGAGAGTGGCTAACGACAGGTGTTTAAATATGCCTTTTTCAGCTAGTGTGGCCTTTTGCACCCAGTCCTTAGTAAGGGGGTGCCTCAGATAGCGATAAAGAGTATTTTCCATGGTTCCATATTGTAGGTAGGTTTGTCACGACGTTTACAGTGGGAGGTTGAGAAGGTAGGAGGAGAAAGGAAGTTAGCACAGTGGATGGAAAAGGGAGAGAAATAGAAAAGACAAGAGGAAGTTTCCAAGGGAAGGCATTTTTTGGTGGGACAGCACAGCTCTAAGTACTAGAGGTGTCAGATGGAGGATGAGGGCAAATAATAGAAGTAGGTAGAGGGAAAAACTAAGACAGATTATGGAGGTTTGAAAGGGCGTGCTTAGTTGAGCAGGGAGGTCAGTCAGGCAGAGCCTCAGAGGGGGGAAATAAGCTGTGGGAACAGGTTGGATGGTTGGTTAGGGGGTGGTTCCTACGAGCAGAGGCGAGGCAAAGGGCCTATTTAATAAAGGTGAGGGGGGGGGGGGAAGGGGGACGGGCGTGAAAATTAGTCCGAGAGCAGTGCAAGTGAATGGGCTCCGAGCCCAGCACAGCACACTATCAATTGCACCAATAGGAATAGAGTGACTGGAACCGGCGGCCAATGGGCCAGCGTCTCAGAGCCTGGTCGGCCAATCACAGTGGATCCCTGCTTCTCCGGCCCAAAGAAGTCCTTACCCGGCTACTGAGAGGGGTTTTTCGGTGGCTGGTGGTGGCGTCGGGGGGCCCCAAGGTACAGAGAGAGAGGCAGCTGTAAGTACATGATGTTTTGTGGAAACAGACTATCCCAGCACAAAAGATCAGTGACGTTGTACAGGTGGTGGGAGGGGTAGAAGAAGCTGGTGGAGGAGGATGTGGTGTAGAGCAGGTGAATAGCGAGGCAAAGCCAAAGAGATAGTTAAAGTGGTGAAAAGGGAGTCCTTAGTGGTAGCGGGGGGTGGGGGAAACCGCCAGAGAAACGATCAGGTTTTGAATGTGATCAAAGGGAGCTGGCACCGGCAGGACGGGAAAGGTTTATGCAGAGTCGGTGATCAACAGGAGGCTATCAAGGGGAGAATGTGTTTTTAGCGAGGAAAGATGGCGATGGATTAGGGCAAGAGGTTAAGCGGGCAGCTGCAGGCAGCCAGGGAGATAGGAAAGCAGAGGGAGAGAGCGAGAAGGCGCACTTGGTGGTTCCTCTTCCAAGGAGAGAGACAGTGCACCTCGGGTGGAAGTGAGCAGGCCGTGAGTCTCACACACAGGGCTCAGGTTTGGGCGGGGGGCTGATGCACCTACGAGTGCACAGGTGGGGGGTTAGTACAGGGAAATAGAAACGGAGAGGCTAGACAGCAGGGTTCCAGCAGGGATGTGCAGGCAGGCCATACACTGAGAAGGCGAGAGGAAATAGTCAGGGAATTGGGCTAGACAGAGAGAAACCGAGGTACAGGTTAAAATTAGGAGAAATACGGAAAGCTTAGTTGAAATTCAGTAAATACAAGTGGTAACAGTCTAAAAGCTCTAGTGTCTAAGGGTAATTATACAGCAGTATTGATAGTATAGCATTCTAAAACCCACACAGTACTAGTAAATGCAGTAAATAAAGCGCTAATTCAGAATCAATTTTCGGGGAGAAACATGTGAATAGACTAGCGCAGTACATCAGACAAGCAGGTCAGATCTAATTGTAAAATTGAGGCAAAGAGAGTGTCCAGGCAAAAAATTTGTCCGAGAGCAGTGCAAGTGAATGGGCTCTGAGCCCAGCACAGCACACTATCAATGGCACCAATAGGAATACAGTGACTGGAACCAGCGGCCAATGGGCAAGCGTCAAGTATTAACATCCCTGGTGGTCCGGTGGACTGAATCCTGCCCGATTGCGGGCTCAAAATAAAGATATATATCCCTGGTGGTCCAGTGGACCCACTCCCAAGCCCGATCGTGAACTACGTACATGAAAACACCCTGGTGGTCCAGAGATACCCCTCCCCACCAGCCCACTGAGCCCGCCACCCACCCACCCCAGTCAGCGGCAGGTGGCAGCTCCCCACCACAAGCCGCCTGGCTGCATGCTGACTGACAATGTACGGTACAGCTGTATGCCCATTGGTTCACAGCATGGGCCAATGGGTTTGCAGACCATACTGTACTACACAGTTCCAATATGTGACTGGATCCGCTGGCCCACCAGGGTGTTTTCATGTACATAGCCCGCGATTGGGCTTGGGAGCAGGTCCACTGGACCACCAGGGATATATTTCTTTATTTTGAGCCTGCGATCAGGCAGGATTCGGTCCACTGGACCACCAGGGATGTTAATAATATTACATAGCCCACGATCGGGCAGGATGCGGTCCACTGGACCACCAGGGATGATGATATTATTACATAGGCCGCGAATGGGCATTCGGGCATTTTGCTGCGAGGGGCAGGGAGCATCGTTCATCGACAGCTGCAGCCTGGCAGGGCACCAGGCATAAGTCACCAGGGACTGGCACACCTGCATTCAAATGGGGCCATAATGACATGCAAATGGCCCCATTTGTGCCTTGAATACATAATGGCCCCATTTGCATACCCACCGCTGAATATTGCTGTTCCTGTGCCTAGTGCAACCGTACTTGCGCTGGCGCATCCCCCTGCTCCTCACTTGCCACTGGTGCTGGTGCAGTGCCACTGCCCCATGTGCAAGACAGGCAGCCACTGTGCCATATTCAATGGTGCTGAGCCATGGCACAGCACCGTTGAATATCGCCAAGGTCACACCCTGGTGCATCCTAGTTGCGCTGTGCCCAGGCTTGCACCCCAGCCTGGCACAGTCTGAATATCCCACCCTCTATGTTATTCTCTGGTAAAGATACAGGTAGAAACTATACAAGAATTACCAGGATCTAGAATATTCCTCTATTAGACATGAATAGAGGTTATGTAGTACTAAAGTAAAAGTTTGGCCTTACCTGGATTCAGGAGTGCTTTTGGGCCTACCAATTCCCATTGTTTCCAAAAGCTGCTATAAGAGTCTGGGGACTCCTCCAGCTGGGCTTATATACAAACTAGGTCATGCATGACATCACATCATGGGAGGAGCTACAAGCTCATTATTTCATAATTAGATATTCATCTTGATTTACAAACAGTGTCTTACAGCTAATCCATATTTCATGTAAATAATGTTACTATGCCATAACAAGTTATTTGATTTTTGTGTATTTGATCAGACCATCACTGAATTAGTTATACAAAAATGTATTTCTCTAAAAAGGGGCAGTTTATTTTTAATTTTTTTGTAAATAAAACGACGCTACCTGTATGTTGCACCTGAATTTCTGTGTGAATGTTTACTTGTTTTCCCACACTCTCTGACAATGGCACTATCCCATTTGAGATCTACATTTCTCCTTTGTTACTGGGAGCATATTACCAGCAGGGTGTTGAGAAATTATATACAACAAAAGTCTGAAGCCGAGCACTCACTACCAGAAGAACCAGATCAAAGGCAGAAGTCCACTTTATTTCGTGCTTTATTTGTAATCCATCAAAAAGTGCAACCTGCTTCTAAAAAGTAAAATGCAGACTGCTCAGGCATAGAGGTGCATCGCCTAATGCACTGTACTGTATATCCAAATGATGCTTTATAAAAGCTGACCATCTGGTAATGATGCTCTTAATTTGCTCAGTTTACTCAGTTTATCAAAATGTAAGTAGGCTTGTGCCCATCTAGAATGTCTCCCACGGCATCATGAGTGTATTAGTTTTCTTATCGGTTGCCAGCAAGGAATATATTGAGTCTGGATTTGAATATTTCAAAGTTTGATGCATCAGCAACACGTTGTGGCAAGCTGTTCCAAGCCATCACCACTCGCACGGTAAAGTAATTATCCTGCTTGGTGGTATTGGCTTTTGGCACCACCAGTTGTTTGTTTTGACTTCTAAGATTATCGGGTCTTGGTATGAATTTGAGTTTACATTCTATTTGTAGCTCATAGTTTTGTAATAGTTTGTAAAGATTCAGTAGATCTCTCCTTTTTCTCCTCTCTTCAGAGCTAACTAGTTTAGTATGTTTCAATCTGTCATTGTAACTTCGATGTGAAATTCTCAGAATTATTTTTGTAGTCTGTCTCTGGACTCTCTTTAGTAACTCCAAATCTTTTCTGAGATACTGTACGTGTTCCAGAAAGGTGAGCATGTGTCCAGCAGTGGGTGGATATATCAAATCAAATCAAATCAGCTTTATTTATATAGCGCCTTTCACAACCAAGGCACTGTACATAAAACATATACATAAATAGATTAAAACAGCATTATAATATATCAACTATATTTAAATAAAAGCTAAACTAAATAAATATGTTTTTAAACCAGTTTTAAAACTATCGACTGTTGGGCATTCTCTCAACCAATGAGGTAGAGAATTCCACAGGGTTGGTGCTGAAAAAGCAAAAGCATGTGAGCCTGATGTTTTCAATTGAACCCTGGGAATCTCTAGCAATCCCTCGTTGGCGGAACGGAGAGGGTGGAGGGGGCAGTAGGGAATCAGGAGATCTTTCAGGTAGCCGGGTCCCTGGTTGTGTAGGGCTTTAAAGGTTAGTAAACCAACCTTAAAGGTGATCTGCCACCTAACAGGCAGCCAGTGCAGTTCACGGAGCACAGGTGTAATATAACTGGTCCTAGATGTCCCAGTCAAAAGCCTGGCCACCACGTTCTGCACTAGCTGCAGGTGGCGGATATCAACCCCAGGTAGCCCTAGGTAAAAGGAATTGCAGTAGTCAAGGTGGGTAGTGACAAAGGTATGGACCAATGTTGGAAGATTGCCCGATGGAACCAGGTGTTTTACCCGGGCGATATTCCTCAGATGGTAAAAAGAGGATTTGATGACAGCTGATACCTGACATTTAAGGTCAGCCCCTCATCAAAAATAATATCCAGATTACACACCTGATCTGAGGTAGGGAGCGGCATACCACCAAGTAACAGACCTGAGGGTTGTCCAACTCCCAAACCCGCCCCCGGGCAACCTGGGTCCACTACCAATACCTCAGTCTTATCTGGATTCAGTCTTAGCCAGCAGGAACTCATCCAAAGTCTGATCTCAGCAAGGCAGTTGTTTAGCATGGAGAGTGCATCACCCTGGCTGGGGAAAACGGACAGATACAGCTGGGTATCATCTGTATAGCAGTGAAAACCCAGACTGTATCACCTAATGATTTCTCCCAATGGTAGCATACACACTGCAAACAACATGGGAGCCAAAATGGAACCCTCCGGTACCCCACAAGGCAGGGAGTGAGCGCCAGAGGAATATATTCCAGTGGCAACTCTCTGAGACCTGCCTGTGAGGTAAGAATGAAACCACTTGAGGACTGTACCAGACAGTCCACAGTAAACCCACAGGCGCTCCAGTAGCACACCATGGTCTACAGTGTCAAATGCAACAGAGAGATCGAGAAGGACCAGAATGGTACATGCCTTTCGATCTCTAGCCATTAGGAGATCGCCCAATACCCGGACAAGGGCAGTCTCCATGCTCTGCTTCTTCCTAAAACCAGACTGGAGAGTATCATAGACATTGTGAGTTGTAAGATGATCATCCAGTTGCAGCGCAACTGCCTTTTCAATAACCTTACCAACAAATGGCAGGTTAGAGATAGGTCGGTAGTTAGCTAGCTAGACAATCGGGATCCAAGGAGGATTTTTTAAGGAGTGGTCGAACAACCGCCTCCTTGATGGTGTTGGGAAAGACCCCCCTCTCCAAGGACTTCCAGACAATGTCAGCAAGGATTGGGCAGATAACTTCTACACATCCTACTAAGAGGGGTGTAAAGCCCAGATCCAAACTACAACTAGTTGGTCGCAATGTCTGGATGATCTTTACAATGTCACTGAACTCCAGCCGGCAAAAGTCTGACCAGTCAGACCGAGTACATGCCACTTCCCGCCTATCAACGCAGTCCCCCAAAGGAGAGGTCAGACCGATGCCAGACCTGATGCTGGCAACCTTATCTGCAAAAAACTGAGTGAACTCCTCGCATCTTAGCTGAGAAAAAGCTTCTTTAGACTGGAGACAGACCGGATTGCACAGTCTGTCCAGAGTCTGAAAAAGCTGAGCTGGTCAGTTCTGTGCAGCAGAAATCTCCCTGGACAGGAATTCTGCCTTCTTACAGGTGATTTCTGATTGATAACTATAACAATGTACCATCAACCTAAGCCTGTTAGCATCATTGCCGGACCTCCGCCAGGCTCTCTCCAACCTTCGGCCAACTCGCCTCAACTCCTTCAAGGAGCCATCAAACCAGGGGCTCCTTGGACGGATGGTGAGAGGCTGAACATGAACAGGAGCAATTTTGTCCAGAGCATCTCCACAGCCTTATTATATGAAGCATACGAGATCATCTGGACTCATGCATCACCGACAAACCCAATAGATCCAGTACCGCCATTAGGTCACTGGGGTTAACACCCCTTAAAGGGCGGTACCGAACCATCTCCATGGGGGCAGACCTAATTGGGGCGGCCCTGAAACTGAACCTTATGGTGTGATGGTCAGACCAATTGACTGGTTCCACCCCCAAATCAGTGATCTCCATACCCAAAAGAAATATCAGATCCAATGAATGACCCCCTACATGGGTCGAGGAGGTAACCACCTGTATTAGGCTCAGCATTACCATCAGCTGGAGGAGATTTTGACCAAGACGTGAGAGTTCATCGTCAACCCAGGCATTGAAGTCACCCAGAACAATCAGTCTGGGGAACCTCAAAACTAAGTCGACGATGAATTCTGATATCTCCTGCAGGAAATCACCACCGTCACCTGGTGGACGTTAAACGAGGAGAATCCTGCAGCCTACACCCTCTCCCAGGATGTATTCAAAGGATCTGGTAATTCCTAATGGCACATCCACATGGCCCAGCTCAGTCTTAAACATAATGGCCACACCCCCGTCCCTACGATCCAACCTTGGACGGTGTATCACCGAAAACCCGGCTGGAACTGCCAAGGCCAATATAGGGCCTGGATTTTCATCCAGTCAGGTCTCAGTGATGCAAGCCAGATCAGTTGACCCAACAAGATCGGCTATAATAGCTGTCTTGGTTTTTATAGATCTGGCATTGCACAACACCACCAAAGCAGGATGAGTTGTCGAGGAAGACCTCGGCACCTGTCCATCGACATCAGAACCCTTGGGTATAGGAATAAGACAGGAGTAACCCCTATCCTGACCCCATTTCACCCCAGGGCATCTCCTGAACCCCAAAACCCCAATCTACCCACCCCTTTCCTGTCCCCCAACAGGCCCAGCTCTCCACCTTCACCTGTTCTTCCTAAGAATGCCCAATTCACAACACCTAAAATAGATGTCAGATGACAATGGAGAGCATTCACAGAGACATAATTCCCTGAGCCTGGTGGAGAAATAATGCCCAATTGTCGCTAAACCTCCCCAACACATTATAGCAATACTACAAAAAGAAAAGAAAAGAACACAAAATAATAAACAAAAATAAACTTATAAGTATCAAATAACAAAAAATAATAAGTCACTCCTTCACTCTCTCACAAAGGAAGGAGTCAAACAAAACAATATTATATATAAAAATAAAAAACAAAATAAAATCCCAACCCAAAAATAACCCCAAAATAACAATAAAACTATTTCAATAATTACTAACAATTTAAAATTAATAAATCCAGGCTAGGAACTTAAAACAAAATCATCTAACAAACAATAGTAAAGTCAAAGTTTCAAAAGTCCAAAAACCAGTCCTCAGAGTCTCTTTCCTTTTTAAATCCAAAATGAAAACAGAATCAACTCTCACTTGATTCAGTTCATGAGTCCCAGAAAGAAAATACTTTTTGGCCTTAGAGTCTCTCACACCCTGAAGCCATAAACCAAATTATAGATGCTTTCCCCAACCACAGTTCAATAATACAGGTTGGGTAAATGAAATTCAGAGTACTCTCACCACCCAGTCCGAGTTGCAGAATAATCAAAAATATAAAGAAAATGAGAATGGAGGAGGCTTGCCACAGTTCACATATTGCTGTCTTCGTAACAGGATCAGTCCTGAGGAGCAAACAAAGATCTTTCTGCCAACCCCGACCTACCCGAGGCAGATGGATAGTCAAAGAAAACACCTCCACCTAAACCACAGAGCTGCCGACCTAAGACAGGCGGCACACGGCAGTTCAAGGGAACTAGGCAAATGCCCACCCTTCGGCCA
This sequence comes from Neoceratodus forsteri, assembly GCA_016271365.2. NCBI lineage: Eukaryota > Metazoa > Chordata > Ceratodontiformes > Ceratodontidae > Neoceratodus > Neoceratodus forsteri. The sequence continues at coordinate 817,238,836 of CM057454.1, forward strand.
ACACCCCCAGCCCCCACAGAGGAGTCTCCTAGACCCAGTACCCACCTCAGGGCAAGCCGGTCTGGCTAACCAGTCCACCAAGGACAGCAAGAATTCCCTCGCAACACACTCGAGTAACCTTCCAATAATGTGCCAACTTTTTCCTCAGCTCGCGTTGTTCTTCCACTTTCCAACTGGAGTCAGATCAGCCAGACTTCAGCAATCGACTTCAGCAATCGATACTCCATTCCAACGGTCGATAATCCATTCCAACGCCACTAGAACAGTTACTCCCAATTACAGCAATCCTTCACTAAGCCTCATCATGGTTAGGTGTTTCAAAATATCCAGTACCAATACTGAAACACTCTATGATTTCTAGGGGCCGTCGGTCGAACAAGATTTTGGTGATGTACACCTATACGATGGTAGTATGCACTGTTCACTTCTGTTAGTAAAGGACCATTTAACAAAGTTTAGTAACCTGTTAGCTGTTAATGCAATTTTTTTTTTACAATGATTCAAAGATGATAGAGACCTCAGCATTATAATTAACAATAAACTTTCTTTTCTACAGGTGCCTTAAAGAGACAACAATACTTATATGCACCATAACCTATTGACCTCCCTGGACACCAAAAAGTGAACAGTGCACACATAAAAAACAATATGAACAAATTTATTAAAAACATTAGAACACTTAAGTGTGCACAAAAAATCATAAACTTAGGCTAATGACTTATGTTGAAGAAATTAAGTAACATATTACTAACGTTGCTAAATGCTGTTTTTCAGAAACAGCTTAAAGAGACTCAGACAGGCTCCCTTTTTCTCCTTAGGGTAAGTGGTGTGGTAAAATGGTATCCTCTGATCCAGGCTAGTTGCAAATGGGCACCTGCTGAAACAGCGACCCACTTGCAGCACATACCCAGATGGCGAGGGAGTAGAGAGGGCGATGGGATGTCACTATACGTATACACATATGCGCGCGGGTGGGGGAGCAAGCATACAGAACAAGAGGTGGGACAGTTTGTGAGGGGTGGTGTCATGGTCAGCCACTGAGCTAGCTCTGTGGTGTGGTGGGTGGGTGCTGCCCTGGAGTAGCTGGGATGCACAGTTCAGGTCTGGGAGCAGGTATGTTTTGTTGCACCTGGCCGAGTAGAGTAACATTTTTTTTTACACTATTGCACCCCAACATACACACCCCTGGAGTTGAGAATGTAATGGGGTGTGTGTTGAGGGGCACAGCTACATAAAAATAAATTTAGAGTCCTTGTGCCATTTTCTTTGTCGCTAGGTGTACATCACCAAAACTGAATTTTGGCGATATGCATTCGCCATAATGACAATCGCTTCTCGGCAATTGTCCTTATGACATAGAACACTGTAAAACCATTCTGTTGCAGCATGAAGCAAAACTGTTCAGTTGCTACTACAAAAGAGAATATAAAAACAACTGTTAGCATATTGCAATATGTACAAAATCATTCTGTTGCAGCATGGAGCAAAACTGTTGAGTTGCTACTACAAAAGAGAAAATAAACACAATTGTTGGCATATTGTACTACGTACAAAACCAATCAGAATAGAAACAATAGGTGGTAATCTATCTTAAATATGCTGAATGGTCAAAAACCCTTATTGAGTCCTGGACACTCAGTAGCACCTAAGGTAAAACCCCAAAGGCCTCTACTTTCAATACTGCATCATCAAAATTGCCCCCCTCTTGGGTTGCAAAGAACTTTATCCATGACCATGGACTTAAAACTGTGTGTAGAGTCAGGCTCTGATTGATATGTTGTACTGTGGCATATTCAGGGTCCCCTTTTGCTATGGCCCTACAGTGTTCACTCAACCTTTGCCTCAATATTTAGACATGGTTCAGCTCATATTCCATGTTTCTTTCTACAATACTTACTCTTATTTCTTTATTACTGAGTACCTTGCATGGTAAAAGGATTTTCAGCCCTATCTTCTGTGGCTGTTTGCCTACATCTGACAACACAATTTTGTTTGTGACATCAGTCTGATGCTGTAGTGATAATTATGATGTCATAAACTGAGGATTATGATGTCAGGTGCAGACAAGCTGTCAGAGTAGATGAAGTCTACAGGATGGTGATCTCGCTTTCAGAAAACTGTCCTCAGTAATAATAGAAAAGTGGTGTATAATTGAAGAAAATATAAGAAATATAAACTGCGTTGTTCTTAAATCTTATGTTTTTCAACGTTTTCCCAAAGATGTCAGGGGCTCTTTAAATTAAACAAACTGAAAACGGTACAGGAAGCAATTATAAGAAAAATGCATTACTCTGTAGATTTACTGATCTGATATACTGTAAAGTGCCAGATTCTGTGAAATTCTTTGTTTTTACTGGTGTGCAGGCTGTTCAAATTCCAGAATTTTACCAGATTTACTGGTAAAAACTGAAAACCAGCGACCTTGCAGAAGATACTACTCTTGTCATAATGAAGCTATTAGGGACTGCAATCTTAATGTGTCTGTTCCACCTCGGCATCACTGAAAAAAGGTTCACCACTCAGCATGGTAGCAGGGATCCCAGACGAATACTCCAGTACAGATTTTGTTCCCAAGTGTATTTATTCTTCATCATATTAACATGCATTATAGGTGTAAGGCTCCAAGAGGTGTTTGTAAGAGATGTCTTAAGAAAAAAAAAATCTCTTCCAGTGAAGTTAATATAAAGTGGGGCATTTCACATTGCACAACATTTCAAGTAGTTTTATGGCCTGCCTCCAACTTCACCTTCTAAAGTGATCTTAAAAAAATCTTCAAAAAAAATATTCCAATGTTTGTAGCACCTTCACCACTCTCCTACCCCCAGCCACAACCAATTTAAACACAGCACTCATCCCCTACCCTCAAAGCACACAATGCAACCCTCTCCTCCTCCTTGACCCAGCAAATTGTTTATTAATCCTTAAATCCACGCCACTAGTACTCTCTGTACATTACCCTTACTCCTGCCCTTGTAGTAGTCCTATTCATCCCAATCCCAGCTTTCTCCCCCTTGTCGCAACCCAGAAAAAATGGTGCACATATTGGACAACTCTCGAGGCACTTCTCCACTCTTTTCACTCTGCTGGGTCACCTTGTAAAGGACACTGGAATCCTTTTTCAAACATGAAAATTTTTGTTGAAAAATGTCAAGACATGCATCAACATTAAACCACAAAGCCAAGAGGCTTTTAATAGTTCTTTAGTGAGGCTAAAACATTACAAATACAGTACTGGTCACACATACATACTTTACAATTTAACAAACATATTTCTGTAAGAATTCTTATAATCTGCTATAAAGAACATTCAAACCTGTTGACAGCTCTAAAATAAGGCAACTGTCATGCTTTCATCAGAAGGATCCTATGTATGCCCAATAAAAAGTACCTTGTTTACTCATAACTGGAGCAACAAACATGAAGGTGACTAAAAATGGAACCTACTAGCAAGCAATATAATTTTTTCAAATGGGATGCCAGGATCATTCATGGTCACTGACTGTGAAAGACCTTGAGAAAGCTAAACCAACTTATGCAAAAGGTCAGTAGGTTTTTCAGTGGTGAGTGCTACTTTGTATAATTTCAATAAAATAATGTTTATAATCCAACTCAAAGTTTGGAATGCTTATTCATAGTCAGTGACCATAAGCTTGGCTTCCCATTTAACAAATTAATCACAACTGGCCCAGTTGAGATAACAAGGTACTCCATGCAATGGCTCTCTGGTAATTTACACCTTCACTCTGTACCTTCTGGAAAGCAGATCTGGGCATCCAGGAGGGTAGCAGTAGCTAATGAGATCACCTCTGTGTTAAGCCTCATGGGGTGGTCTTTTGGTCTCCTGGCTGTGGTAAAGGTATCCAGCATACGTTTGAGTTAAGATAAGTCCCCCACTTTACCTGAAACATCAGTATTTTCTTAAGATGGATACTGGAGAGCCATTCAAAGAGTGCCAGCTGAGAAAGTGATGCATGCCAGGTCATAACAGATGGACATGGGGCTGCTGTCTGCTCATCAAAACCAATCTTTTAACCTCCATTACCCTAGCCTGAAGACAAATGCTGGTGCGGCATCAGACACAACTGCACCAAAGTCAGTAGGAGGGTGCCCCAATAACAATAGGGTCAGCAGAGAGGGGACAGGGACCCCAAGCACCCTGTAGCATATTTTTGCACCTCTCTCCAGTAACTCTCCAATAGGGGGCAGTCCCACAGCACATTTACTACATCCCCACTTACCAGGGCATACCTTCAGCACTCTGAATGTGGGAGAAGCTCTCTTGCTTGGAAGAACACTAGGGTGTGGTATCACCTTTGCAACAGTTTGATGTGAATTGCCCACCTTTTGACATCCTTGTCAGTTCTATGTGCTATAGTCCACCATAGGGACTACACCTCTAGGGGAATGGAACTATTCAAGTCCTTCTCCCAAGCCACACTACACACAGCTTTGGAAGGTGTTGTCACTGAGAGTGTAGTATAGTGTATCTTACTCACTACCTCAGTCTTCTGTGATCATGGTGCCATAACTTTTACAGCAAGCTCCACTCATGCAGGACTCACATGTCTCTGCAGAGACTCTGCACCACTGCTCTTAACTGCAGATACTTTCAGAAATCCACTCAGGGTATGGAGAATGGAGGGCTGGTTCAAGGAACATAGATTGGTGATAAATCTTAAAAAACCAAAAACCATGTTCTTCTCTCATCCCCAAAACAAGTCCTGCAACTTCAAACTCCTCATTCACTCTGGGTCCTCATTCCCACTCGAACAAGTTTGCTCCTATAAATACCTAGGGATCCATTTTGACCCCTCCCTCTCCTTCCATGGACACATCGCTGCCCTAGCCACTGCCACTAATATCCGATTGGGCATCTTACATCGGTATAAACACTGCCTCCCCCTGGAGGCTCTTTGACTTCAAGTCACCTCCTCTATCCTGTCCCTAGTGGACTATGGACTGCCGGTGTATGGTGCTGCTGATCAGACCGCACTCCATAAATTACTTTTCTCTGAATAAGGCCTGCAGGTTAATTACTGGAGCACCTAGGATGACACACACCTGAATACTGTATGCTAAAGCACTGGTACTTGATCTCGACGAGCGCCTCAAATATCTTACCTGTACCCTTACAAAAAAGACCCTCCTTGGGCTTTCCCCACCAGGATTGACCACCACCATACGCCGCTCTGTCCCACTAGTTCATACTCGGACCTCTGGGAAAACCTCTCTTGTTATCCCTAGAGCTAGGACCTCTCACGGCCAAAGAGCCTTCAGCTTTAGGGCCCCCTCCTGGTTCAACACACTGCCCCCCTCCATCTCCGAAGCTCCAACTATATTGTGCTTCAAAAGTTCCTTCACGTAACCACCTTATTAACACCGATGCTGTAACTGCCACTAGTCAAAGCCTTGTACTCAATACTTATGACAAAGCTTATTACTAAGCTGCTAAGGACGACATAACTCTGGTATTGTTTGCATCCATCCTACCTGTACCAGCTTGTTTGTATCTATGTCTTAATTTTACTGTTATACTTATGTGTTGTACTGCTATACTGTGTATTTTGGTTTGTCTTACTGTGACAAGGTACCTTTGTAAATGAGCCTAAGGCTCAAAGGTTTTCCAAACTGCTGTTTAAATAAAATAAAAAAAAAAATGTGTCTGCCAGTTGCTTAATAGATAGTTTGCAGGAACCTAGAATTAATCTAGAATTAGGATATCCCCCCAACATTCTCACCTCCCTCCTCTCCCAGTCCCTCCACATCAATTCCTTATTTCCAACTAACATTTTGGGGTTCTGACATAGGTACTGTAGGTTAACTGTGGCGTGGAACCCACTAATCCTGTGGGATTGCAAAAAGGGACAAGCACTTGCTCCAGGCTTTCTATGTTTCTCATATAATTGGGTTAGCACCTCTCTTTCCCTCAGTTTTACCCCCCCCCCGAATTACAACCCACTGTGGGTACCTCCCTATAGGTGAAAATTGCTAACTGATAGGAAACTGATTGTTAAACTGCACAGAAATTGGACAAAATGATAGATTGCATGCAAACTGTTTTATTTAACCATAAGTGAAAAGATGCCATAATACAACCTGATGTTTCAAACCCAGCAGTTCATCCTTAGGAAGAGGAACAATTGGGTTTGAAACACCAGGTTGTATTGAGGCATATTTTCACTTTTGGCTAAATGGAAAAATATTTAACATGGAATTTATCCTTTTGTCCCATTTTTTTTTGTGCATGATTAAATAATTAGTTTCCTGTGCTGTCTTGACACCACTGCACCGCTGGCATTCTGTGAGCCACTGCTGTGTGGTTTTAACATAGCTAACTAATGGCCAGTACCATGTGATAAGCCAGGGCATAGCCCTTGAACCATGGTAGACTTAGCCCCAACCCCCCGCTCTGGAGGGGGGGGGATACATTTAACTTTGTGATACCTATCCTGGAAGGTTTCCTGTCTGACAAAAAATGACATAAAATAAGGTCAGGTTTTGTCAAAGAGCTTATCAAAAGTAAGTGGCAGGTTATTGAAAATGTAGGCAAACTGGGTGAGGACAAATATTCAGATAACCGCTACCCTTCCCAATTATTGTGAACTTTAGCTTCTGCCACCTCTATCTCATGCTTCAGCTCCATGATGAGTTGGTTTATATTGGCTGAGACCTTGGCAGACCATTTAGTGGTGATTTTTGCTATATATTAATAAGTAGTGTCCTGTGTCTCTTACATGATAAAAATGTTATCTTGTGCTGTTTTGGGAAAGAGGACAGCAAAGTGAAGCTAAGCAGTTCTGTCAGCCCAGCACAGCACAAGATAAAATTCTTACCATGTAAGAGATATGGGACACTATATGTATTAATATATTATGAAGCAGTGTAACTGCCAACAAGTCAGACACTGCAATTCAAATTCAATAATTGAATTTATTTCCATTCGGGTTTGCACTCCCCCCAGCTACAAGACTTAATGATATATTCCAAAAGCGGAGGACATACTGACAGAACTTACATGGAAGTTAATGATGACTGGGCATGCAGAGTGGGTGGAGTGGTTTTACATTGTTGAACTTCACAGCTTATGAGAAAGAAAACCATGTTTTAAATTGCCTACCGCTCACACATTTACTAGAGCTGATTTCTGTTTCACAGCTGAAGCTGCAGCATTTCTGACAGAAGACACTGTTAGTGCAGTGTGAATCAACTGAATGCAGGAGCTCAAGGCAGCCACTGAATGCTGCGTAAGAGGTATAGTAATCTAGTGCTCTACTGGCTGAGGCAGTTGCACTGCTTTATAATTTTAGATAATTAGTTCTCAGACATTGTCACAGTGAGCCTCCCTCAAACCATGGAAACGGTCTTGAGCCCCCCACCACCACCTATAAATATGGGAATAATCTTTGGACTACACATAGAAAAAAAATACTTTTCACAGTATACCAGGCATAATGTGAAATGCCTTTGAATAGCTGCCTGATTGTTTTCTCTATTTAGACACCTTATTTTTCCTCCCTCTAAACCCCAAACCTGAGTCAATTTATACAATTCTCTCTCTTCTGACTCCAGGTCTCTTATTACCCCTCACTGAAATAGCTCCTTGGGTCAGACTTCTTTGTCAGTCCATTCCTCTCTATCTGGAACAATCTTCCTGCCCACCTCTGCCTGTCCCCATCTTACTTGCCCTCAAGCAACTTCTCAGGGTCCCTGGATCATTTTGCTTCCCACTGCTCCTTTTCTTGTACCTCTCTGCTTAGCCCTTGCATTTGCACTGTTATGCCATCAGACTAATGGGCAAATTGTTACTTATTGCATATTGTTTCTGTTTGTTTGCACTATTCTGAATTTTGTTTTGCACAATTACTCTTGACTGTACTTATTAAATGTGTGTTTCCCTGGGTCATACTAGGAAATAAGCCTTGGCTCAGTGTGCTTTTCCAAGTCACCAATCTGTACATCAATGAATAACTAAACACCTGGAAATAAGCCAAGGCTAAATGCCTGTCCTGGTCACTTATTTGTATATAGATACCTACCGCCTACATACTTACTTATATTCACTTGCTAGTATTCACTTTCGGTTGGCCTCATCTCTTCACACAAAACCAAAACTCAAAACTTAAATGCAGTACATTTTCAGGCTTACTTGAACCTCCCCTGAAACAAGCTGGGGCCTCCTCAGGGAGTCTAGCCTCACCATTTGAGAAACACTGTTCTAGATATTTGAATCCTTTCCACACCCACTTTATCTCCATGCCCTCACAGCTCTTTCTAGCATAGATGATATTCTTTGATGTCAGAGTGGTCTTCTGCCAGATGACTGTCAGCCCAGAAGTCTATGCAAAAAATTCCAACAGTGCCATGACTGTGAGTAGCGAGGTCATGGGTTCAGACAGGGTCATGGTCAGGTCATCAGCATGTGCATTAGCCAGGTACATCTCACTCTTCACCTTACTTCCTTTCAATCTAGGCTCCAGCATTCATTTCCTGGAAAGGGGTTCTAGCACCAGTGGAAAGAGCAGGGGGAGAGAGGGGGCACCTCTAGCATGCCCATCTTTATAGGGAAATGGGGGGGATTATCTCTTGCTCATAATCACCACTTGGTGATCCTGATACATTGTGAATATCTATTGTATGAAGTAATGGCCAAGCCCAAAGGCATCCAAAATCCTGTGAAAGTATCCCAACTCTACTGAATCAAAAGTATTTCTGAAGTCCACCACCAAGGAGTTGCATCAGATGACTTCACATGCCATACTAAATTAAGCAGCAAATAGATATTGTCTGCCTCTGACCTCCCTTCCCTAAATCCAGTATGTAAATGGTAGACCAAAAGGAGGAACTCCTTCTCCAGCCTTATTGCTAATGCTTTTGCTACCACTTTGGTGGCTGCTGGGATCAAAAAAATGGGCTGATAGTTTGAAAAATCCATTGAATCATTGCACTTCTTGGGCAGTAGAGGGATAATAAGCTCATCTGTGGCAGTTGGTAGTCATGAGAAGGACTGGCCACCTTTAGAATTGCCAAAATTGATGAGACCACTTGGTCAGGAATCAACTGATACATATTGACCATTAAGCCTTCCCTGCCTGGGGTCTTCCCCATGGCTAGAGCCATCAGCACTTGCATCAACTCCCATTTCATCAGTGGGTTCTCTAGATTTTTCACCATGCCCTCAGGTAGGCATGCAAAGAAATACCCTTTTGAAAAGCCAAAAAGGGAGGAGGAGAAGTAAGATGGGCACTGCATTGGGACATGTAAAGGTGTATATAAAATTCCTTCGTAACATTATTAATTTCCCCCAATGACCTGGCTATGGACAAATTAGGTTTGTGAAGTGCCAGGATCAGGGATTCCAACCACTGCTTCCTTAGCCTGTACCTATTCTATTCCCCCCCCTCACAACATTTATGTTTGGACTTCGAGAGTTGCCACACCACCTGGTGGTGCAGCAGAGTATTGACCTTATACTTTGCCCCCATAGTGAACTTGGGTAGCAGATTTAAGTTGTTTCTTAGCATCTGACAATGAAGGCTAGATATCTCTAACTCCCTCTTTTCTTTTTGGTTGAGGAATAGGAGATAACCCTGCTCCTATGGAAAGCCTACACGGCTTCCTGGATTGTGCTACATACATCTCCAGGTTGACATTAGTGCTGAAGTAAAACTCTGCTTCCTTAGCTATCCATACCTTCAAGTCTGGATCCAGCAAAAGAAGTGGATTACACCTCCAATAAGGGATCCCTGGGTCAATGCTGGCAAGGGGGTAGCTCAGTAAAATAAGAGCACGGTCAAAAACTACAGTGCTGGAAATGTCAGTGTCCACCACCCATGGGCAAATCCTGCATTCATGAGGAAGAAGTCTATTCAGCTGCATGAGTCATTGACTTTGGAATAAAAGATGTAGTCCTGGCCTGTTGGATTGTTTCACCTCCACTCTGACATAATTTGCTACAGTGCCACCCCACTCTAGGGCCGTAGTGTAGCTACAAAAAAAATTGTAAGCCAGAATGCTTTGGTTCCTCCTTGCTGCCTCTCCCCATTGTAGATATACCCATACTTGTGACCCAGACCCTTGTACACCCCATATTATTTATTGTTATACATTAAGCATTATTTTTAATTCATACATAGCATAACAATCATATTATAACACCAGTAGGAGTGCATATCAGATGGTAGGAGTAAACTAAATCAATGGTCAGGGACTAGAATGTCACCCTCTCCAATCAACTTGTAAGACATGGCTTAGCTGAAGTATGCATTCCTACACCCATGCTCTAGGGTGAGCACCCTGTCTACCTTTGACTGAGTCCCACTGCAGTGGTGGGTACATCAGCATTCCTCTTGACTGCCACTCTGGCCTGGCTGAGGACTGGGAAAAACTCAAGATCATCAGTGTTAGAGGTATTTGCTTGATGTTTGCTCCCCCCCACCCTTTCCTGAGTCACACATGGAAATGACCTTGGCTCAATGTGCCTGTCCCAGTTATCAATTTTAAAATAAAAATATAAATAAATAAAACTAAGGACTGAGCCATCCACCAAGTTATTTTGCTACAATATTTTGTTGACTTAGTGCAGAAATACTTCAACAGTCTTTGCTTTGGCCAAGGCCAGGTGTCACTCCCGTTCCATATTTATGCCAGCCACCTATTCTGATTCCTGTAATTATCTTCTTTGCCTGTTTTTTTTTTCAGAGAACATGCCAGCTACATCTATATGTGAGCCTCTCTGTGGCAAAGGCTCTTTTGTTCAATGTTAATGTATATATCTTGGCTGTATGCATAAATGACATCATACTGTATGTGTGTATATTTTACTTATCTGTATGTTATTGTCCTATGTTTTACCTTTTTACTGTACTATGATTTTATTATGACTAGGTCGATCTTGCAAATGAGCCTTGCTCAATGGTGCCTGCCTGAATAAAGATTTGAATAATTGACTTCTTACACAAACTATAACTTGGGACAATCTTAACTAGTTTAGAAAGAGGCCTGACCAGTTTCACAGATGTGCACTTTGTCAGGGGTAGCCAGCCTATATCACTAAGGTGCTTAAGTAGGAAAACATTTAAAGTGCCAGTGTAGTTCAGTACAAAGTGAAACAGGTGAGTATTTAAACATACACTCAAAAAATTGTATCTTAGTGGCTGCATAGTGATCTGGCTCTTAAGCATACTATAACAAGCATATTTCTTGTAGTGATTCTAGTATCAGCATTTCATAAACTACTGTATGTTTAAAAGTCCAGTTGAAACGAGACAAAAAGCAAAAAGGATTCAGTAGTCAAAGATCAGGAAGAACACTCTAATATACAGCTCCCTTCATTCAGTCTCAGAACTACTTGTCTACTTCATACAGTCTAGTAGACATGTTTGAGTAATTTCTGGAACTAGAAATAATAAAACCTGAAATCAGTAACAATAAACACCATCATCAGGAAAACTCAGCTATACCTAAGCAGAAATGGGGGATGGGGGGCAGGGAGACAGAAATGAAAAAAGGCAAAGCTATCAGTGTGAATATGTGGGAGAATAAAAAAGATAACAAAAATCATGATATTTTAAATCTGGGAACTAGGTAACCATGGAACATTATTTTTGAAATGACGCCACATCAAAATGGTTATTAAGACCCGGGGATTTTAAAACTTCCAAACGGCAGATCCAAAATACATCCCTGTGAAGGATCTTAGCATCTAGCCTCCCCCACCCCCAGACCAACTGTGACCTTTTCAATACCACAAGAACTAAAGTGGTGGTTAATACCATCATGTGCACTCAAAAGGTGTTTGGCCAAGACACCAACAACTTAAGGATGTTCCTGATGGTATAGTGTGGGTGGGAGCTAGATGCATGAAGGACAGTATTTTGGTCTGTAGTCTTCTGAAATTAATATGTCCTATCAGTTCCACAACTGTAAATCACAAGTTTGGGTTAGAAGAATGTAGAAGTTGAACAAAATGTTCAAGTTCCTCTGCTGTACTATGCCACACCATCAGGGCATCTTCTATAGTGTGTCCATAAATCAAGGAGACTGAAATGGGGGTTTCTTTCTTGGTCATATATTATCTGTCTATTAATGTCCCAAGAAAAGTTTGCATAAATTAAAAATAAAATTGAGGAAAAGGTGGCCTCAACTTCACTACCCATTACTTGGTGATAATATTTCCTTTGAAACATAAATTAATTACCTTTAAACACATACTTAGTCCAATCAAAACAAGCATTTGTCAATGCCGAACGTTCACTTGCAGGTATTTGCAGTGGTATTTGGCACTTGGACATGGCTTAAAAAAATCAGTGACAAAGAAGTACAAGTATTTGTCAATGCCGAATGTTGCTTGGTTCTATGTGCTGTTTAGGTATTTGGAACTCATAGGGTGCAAATATTGAAAATTCGCGAACTTCTGGCGTCTTGTAGGAACTCTGCATAGCATGCAGCAGCATCAAACAATCATTTTAGGAATTTTTTCACAAAATTTTCAACATAGCCATTTTAAGACCTCTGCTCATGAACAGTGTCACTGTGATTTTCTTAATGTGTCCCATACATTGAGTTCGCACACCAACTGTGCCATTGTGCGCTACATGGGCGGAAACACGTTTTGGGCAGGATGTGAAAAATGACAGCTGTACTGCTCACAAGGAGGTGTGGTAAAATGGCAATGTTGAAAATCTGGTGGAAATATTGAAATTCACAAACCTACAGCCGCATGAGGAACTGCATAACTATCAGAAAAATAAGTCATTTTAGGAATTTTTCACCAAATTTTCAACATAGCCATTTTAAGACTTCCACTAATGAACAGTGTCACTGTGATTTTCTTAATGTCCCTTACATTGATTTTGCACACCGACTTCGCCATTGTGCGCTAGATGGGCGGAAACACGTTTTGGGCAGGATGTGAAAAATGACAGCTGTATTACTCATGAGGAGTTGTCATAAAATGGCAATGTTGAAAATCTGGAGTGAAAATATTGAAAATTCGCAAACCTATGAGCGTGCGTAGGAACTGCGCAACACATGCTCGTAAAACAGTCATTTTTAGGAATTTTTTCACCAAATTTTCAACATAGCCATTTTAAGACCTCTGCTCATGAACAGTGTCACTGTGATTTTCTTAATGTGTCCCATACATTGATTTCGTACACCGACTGCACCATTGTATGCTACATGGGCGGAAACACGTTTTGGGTGAGATGTGAAAAATGACAGCAGTACTACTCATAAAAAGGTGTGGTAAAATGGCAATGTTGAAAATCTGGAGTGAAAATATTGAAAATTCGTGAACTTACGAGCCTGCATAGGAACTGCATAGCGCGCTCGTAAAACCGTAATTTTTAGGAATTTTTCCACCAAATTTTCAAAATAGGCTTTTGAGAGCCCACCTTATGAAAGCTGGCACTGTCGTTTTGTTAATCAGAGCTGAAAGGTGATTTTGTGCAATGACTGCGAAATCACCCTTCGGGCCCGAATAACGCCATGACAGTGACAGAATTCATGAGAAGGGGTCCCAAAAACCCCATGTTGAAAATTTGGTTCAAAAATTCCAAGATATGCCTAAGATATGCAACAAAGTTGAAAAACCCCATCTAGCCATTATACAGCTTACGGCATTTCCTCAGTCCGTGGTGACTTTGAAGGTGCAGGCGATATTTCCCGGTCCAGCGATGATCGTCTGTGAGCTCGATAAGTATAGGTTGGAGGGGTGTGGGGAGGCTGGGTGCACAGTGGGTAGGTTGCGGGTTGTGGGGCGGGCGGTGAGACTGTGTGGACCAATTTTACTTTACAGGTTTTTTTTATAATTGTGACGGGAGCGTTTGCCAAGCTGGGGTGGGCTCCCAGCGTGGCAGAGATAACTGGGGGGACCATGGAGCTGACGGGGATTGGGCACCCCGTCGGCAGATGACACGGGACATTTGCCACGCTGGGGTGGGCTTCCAGCATGGCAGCAAAGATTTGGGGGTGGCGTAACGCGGTGCAAGCAGACAGCGGTGGTTTTCTTTGAAGGGAAGACCACCGTTGTCATACACAGCACTGGTGCTGATTGGTGCAGGACTGCCACACCTGCTCAAGGGAGCAGGGGATTGCTCAGGAGAGGCACACCTCCAAAGTGTCCCATTCTCCCAAGACGTTCCTTGCGCATGTGCATAAGCGAACGTAAAAATCATTTTGTTGACGACCCAAGTTAGTAGCCAAATCTAACCAGGTACACATTGCCACAGTCACCCATACATGGGAATATTGGTATTAAGTGACTCAGTGTCCACTGAAACACAGCCACTGTGACTCCAGCTGGACATCCCCCAGGACTCATAGCACCTCAGTGGTACCTCCCACATAAGATGGTAAGGTGGTAACAGTGCCTTTTATATATACCACCACATGCTGAGAAAGTGGTTCAGTGAAAGAACCAATTCCAGCAACAATTGGACATCATGGGGGATGTTATAAACTATTATGAACTTTGGACAAGACGTACATGGTAGCCCGTACGGGATGGTCTGCACAATCGTATCATTTTTCAAAGTCCTATAGGTTTCCTTACTGTTGACCATCCAGTATGGTCAGCCCTGCTGTTTAAAGTTGTTGAATGTGATCTGGCTGTGGGGTTTCAGACCCTTGCAGGCCTTGGTTAGGTGATCCACTAGAGACTCTCTCACCAATTTTTCTAGTGGGGGATGGGGTTGAGTGGTCAAGTGTGTGCCTGCTGTCTTCATTCTGTGTCCAGAGCATGCTTCTTATGACCTTTTCTGTTTTTTGGGAACCCCAATTCCTGGATTTAGTGCCCTACTTACACCACTACCATGACTGAATCAGCCACTCTTTATCTGAGCTGATCACTGCCATATTGCCTTCACTGTTCTGCAGTCTTCGGGCACTCACTGAACATGCCTATTCCAAGGTCAGGTTTCTGTTCTGCTGTACTTCAGGCTTGATTTGTGGACAGGGCTTTGCATGACACCACCACCGGCTGCCAGAAATAACGGTGGCTCCTGGGTTCTTGACTAACTGCTAGTGAGGTGAGTTTATATCTACAGAAAATAACTTGTGTGGTGCCTCTAACATGAAAGAACATATACTGCGCTAGCTGACAATCCAGTACAACCCCCTGGGATTCTGTACCTCCCAACTCCTCACAGTAGCTACAGATTTCCTGGCAGATGCTACCTCTCTGTCTCTTTTTATACAAGACTTAGGATAGAGCCTCCAAATATTTTTGTGACATAAACCATTTCAACTGTTCAATGGCTGGAGGTAGGGGTACTACTCAATTATTCATGGTATGCTTTGGTGTCCAGTCACTCCCACTAAGCACTCCAGTTGTTCTCTCACTTCCCCAGTCAGGTCTCTGCAGTGAGGGGGGGTTACTAATTCAGTCACAGAAGCACAAATGTGTGATAATTTGATCTCTGTAGACAACTCTTCAATCAATTTCTCCATTTGAGTCTGTAACGTGCTTGCTGCACATGCCTACTCCAAAGCCAGCTTCCTGTTCTGCTGCGCTCCATGGTAACAGTCCAGATTCTGATCAACCAAGACCTTTTTGGGAGTTGTAGTCTTTACCTTAATCTCTGGCGAGCCCTGCTGGATAAAAATCCCAGGCCTCATGTGGAGCTCTGCAGTCGTGCTTGAGGGTGTTCCTGGTAATGTGAAAAGTTGTGAGGCCTCTGATCAGGTAAGGGATGTTCGCTTTATAGAGGGTGTGTGGACAGAAGAAAACTCTTTTCTCTTTTGAACCACCTTATGGTAGAAATCCTGGTACTAAGATAGTCTCTTTCCCTTCCACAACTTGACCCCTTTTTCACAAGGTATTCAGAGGGGTCCCTTTCACAGAAAACCACAGGAAATATGTGATGATGGTTCTCCACCTCGACCCTTGTGTTGGTACTGGTCCCTTCAACCTAGGAGCCCATTCAGCCACCATGGGGCCATGCCAAGCCAGTGCTACCAATTTCAGGAAAAGCTCCTGAAGGAAGTGATTCAAGAGTAGTACTACTACTACTACATGTCTGGCCCCTCTAGATCTTAGAGGACACCCAAAATCCTTACATTATTTCACCTGTCTTGAGTTCTTTGATCTTCAAATCTTTTTCAAAGTTGGTAGAGGGGGTACTCATGTTCTCTAGCCTACTTGTGATATGTGCATACTCCATGTCTGTGAAGACTATCTTAGCTCAGTTAACTCTGTCTGTGAGCTATATCATGACTTCCTTCATGGATTTTAGGGAAGTCTTGAACTAGCTATGTCCATGACCAGGGTGTCAAGTAATTATTTCATATATCCCAGTGGCAAACCACTCTCTGATCTCACAACTGGAGCCACCATTGTATTTACTGCTCTCCTGCTCAGGACGTTGCATATTGAAGTAGGCCCTGCGCTACACTCTATGATCATTTGAGACCCAATGACCAAAACAACAAACCTGGTGTACCAGTGTGCATCCTGACTCGAGTTGCAGTAGTCAGCCAGGAGAAACCCTTCTTAGCATTTTAGGGCAGACAAATGAGGATAAACTAAGGTCTAAGGCAGAGCTGGTAAATAAAGTGGCCATCTTCTTTTGTGCCAAGACATGTCCCTCCCTCACGAAGAGTACCAGAGTCTTGACAGTCTTGATTGAAGTGAAGCTGGGTGACTGGCACACATCCCTCCTACCACACTTGTCAACCACCATATTAATGAATGAAAATGGGTGCTGTTAGAGAAATGATCAGATAATTATTACTATAAAGAGTGCATGTGGCATTATTCATTAGACTGTGGCTGACGATGTGGAGGGAGGTCTGTACTAGACACCCACTGTGAAACCTCTGTATCCATTTTTGGGTGCCAGGACAGTGGAGGATGGGATATGCGTATGCTAAGAGGGTGGGGAGATGTAGGACTTTTTTTTTCCCTTTCTATTCTTTCTTCTTTAGGAGGGCTCACATCCACCCCATGACCGCGTTGCTCTCTCCTGACCCCCCCTCCCCTGTGAGTCCCCCATGGTTTTCCCCTGTGGCAGGGCTAGGGAGAGGAGGTGCATCCTCCTCCACCCCCAGTGCGAACAATCCAGTTACTGGGGGTTGAGCTGAGGGTTGGGAGTGCAGTCTAGGCTTCATGTAGCCTGCCAGTGTTCTTGTTTTTCCATTTTCTTTTCCTCCCCCATTACTGGGGTGTACACATTAGCATGTGCACATGGGGGTATGCACATGCTGCAGAGTCCCGCAGTATCCTCCCATCATTGGTGTCTTTCTGGCCATTCTGCCCTTTGGCCTCCACCTGGGGGCAGTCATTCAATGGGACCACCAAGCCACCCTCCCTGAGAGAGGAGAGCTGTCCTCTGGACACTCAATCCTTTCCCTTACCGGCTGACCCCCCGCAACTCATGTTCACTCCTGAACACAGGTAGCTGGTGTGGCAGGAGGTAAGGTGCAATGCCTCAGCTCTCCACATTAGTGGGCCAGCGGGTATAGGACTTTTTAATCTTTTACTGGGTTGGGCTGGGTGAGGAGGCTACAAGTGGAAACTGTTACCAGAGTGGGGAGAAGGGATTTACGTTATAATTTACTACACAACAAGCAACTATGCTTAACCTGCCCTGAGCTAGGGGTAGTAAGGTAGGATGGGTGCTTTCAGGTTGTGGAAGATTGGGGGATTGTTTTACTTGGTTAGAGATATGGGGAAGTAAAGTGTGCCTCTTTTGCCCAGCAAAGCACTGCACAAAGTGACATTTCAGCAGTGAAGTACTACTATGTAAAGTCTTTGCCTGATGATGTAGGCTCTCACCAGGTAAAAATCTATGTGGAATTACTTTTCACAGTATGCAATGTCAGAAAACAATGCATAGTTTTTCACAGCGTAAAGTTTTCCAGCATTGGCCATCACTACCTAGCTTTCCACAGTTTATATGTGTTTTACAAATGTAAAGGCTTTTTGGGAGAAAGTAAGTAAGTAAATTTTATTTATATTAAGCACCCTTCCCAAGCTCAGGGTGCTTTTACAGTAAGTCAAATCAGTAAAATCACATTTCAAAACAATAAATCAGACAATCATTCAGTACATTTACTTATTATGTACCAGCAAATGCTAGGGCAAAAAGGAAAGTTTTTAGTTGTTTTTTAAAACTTTCAACAGTTAGGCATTCTCGTATCTGATGAGGTAGAGAATTCCACAGGGTTGGTGCCATATAGGCAAAAGATCTACCTCCAGATGTCTTTAGATGTACCCTGGGAATCTCTAGCAATCCCTCGTCAGAGGAGTGAAGAGAACAGGCAGGACAGTAAAGCACCAAGAGCTCGTTCAGGTAGTGAGGTCCCAAATCATGTAGGGCCTTAAAGGTCAATAATGTGACCTTGAAGGTGATCTGCCACTGTATTGGCAGCCAGTGCAGATCACGCAGTACAGGTGTCATATGGCTAGATCATCAACAACCTGGCCATCACATTCTTCACAAGCTGCAAGTGGTGGATATCCAGCCCTGGCAGCCCTAGATAGAGGGCATTGCAGTAATCAAAACGGCTGGTGACAAAGGCATGAACCAAGATGGGAAGATGTTCCCGTGGAACCAGATGTTTTACCCGGGCAATGTTCCTCAGATGAAAGAAGGCAGATTTGACTACGGCCGACACCTGCATCTTCATAGTCAGGCTTTCTTCAAAAATCATGCCAAGGTTACGTACTTGGCCAGAGGCAAGAAGCAGGGCCCCCCAAGATATAAACCCGAGAGTTTCCCAGTCCAGACCCCTGTTGTCCTCCCTCCAGGGTCCACAACCAACACCTCAGTTTTCCCTGAATTCAACCTAAGCCAATAAGCACTCATCCAATCCTGAATCTCCAGGAGGCAGTTGTTAAACATCATGATGGAATCCTACTCCTGATCAGTCATAAAAGACAGGTAGAGCTGAGAATCATTAGCATAACAATGAAAACTCAGACCATACCATCTTATAATGTCCCCCAATGGAAGCATATACACCTCGAATAACATAGGGGACAGCACCAACCCCTGCGGTACCCCACAGGGCAGCCAATGAGGGGCAGAGGTGTAAATTCCAGACACCACTCTCTAATATCTGCCCTCCAAAAAAGATTGAAACCAGCTATGGACTGCTCCCCTCAGACCACAGAAAAAACGCAGGTGGTCGGGCAATACCCCATGTTCCAAGGTGTCAAATGCTGCTGAGAGATCCAGGAGAACCAAGATGGAACAGGTCCTCTGATCTCTTGCCATCAGGAGATCATTCAGTACTCGAACAAGAGCCGTCTCTGTACTATGCCTTTTTCTGAAGCCGGATTGGAGAGGGTTATAGATATTGTGGTTGGACAAACGATCATCCAGTTGCAGAGCGACCACCTTCTCAATAACCTTCCCTACAAAAGGAAGGTTAGAGACTGGTCTATAATTTGCTGGGTAGTCGGGGTCAAGAGAGGGCTTTTTCAACAGGGGGCATACTACCGCCTCCTTTAAGGGGTCCAGAAAGATCCATCTCTCTAATAACACCACCACTATCCCAGCCAGGACTGAGCCGATAATACACCACAACCAGGTGAGTAGGGCCTGGGTCCAACTTACAGTATGTAGGTCATAGAGTCTGGATAATCCTCACTATATCTATTACTGCTGGTAGTCTAAAGGTAGACCAGTACAAGTGGGTGTTAGTACCACCCGATTGATCCAATAGAAGGACACTGGCGGATCTCATCCCTGATGGTAGATACCTTGTCAGTAAAGAATTTCACAAACTCCTCACACTGTACCTGTGATAATGCTCTACCAGTCTGGAGACAGACTGGATTACACAGTCTGTCCACAGTCCAGAACAGTTGGGATGGTCTATTCCTTGCTGCAGCAATTTCCTTGGACAGGAACTCTGCCTTCTTATGGGGAAATTGCTGATTGGTAGAATTTGTAATGTTCTAAAAATTCAACTCTATCCACCTCCAGTTGAGTTTTCCAAAAGTGTCTTTCCAATCTTCATTCCTTCCTCTTCCATTCAAGGACCTCCCCATCAAACCAGGGAGCCCCCAAGTGGAGAGTATGGGGACGAACACGAATTGGTGCAATGGCATCCAGGGCCTCAGTCACAGCCCTATTATAGGCTAAGACCAAAGGCCCTAGATCCGTGCTATCTCTTGGAAAATCTGAGAAGTCCAGCTCCATCATTAGGCCTTCTGAGGTAACCCCTCTTAAGGGATGGAACTGTACTAACTCCCTGGGGTCAGGCCTATTTCGGGGGGGGGCGCAAATCTAAACCTCAGGGTGTGATGGTCAGACCATCTGACTGGCTCCACCTCCACATCAGATATCTTCATCCCCAGATGGAAAACCAAGTCCAATGTATGTCCCCCTCATGGGTTGCAGAGGTAATTACAGTACCCGTGACAGGCCCAATGAGTCCATTAACTGGAGGAGGGTTTTGACCAAATGGACAGAGTTCATCATTGACCCAGGCATTAAAATCCCCCAGAATTAACCATCTGGGAGATTCCAGTACCATATCGACAATGAAGTCTGCAACCTCATTCAGGAACTCCCTCTCATCCCCTGGTGGATGGTAGATAAGAAGGGTCCTGTAGCCTGCACCTGCACCCACTATGCATTCAAAGGAGTTGATGTCACCAACTGGCACTTCCCCAAGATCCAGATCTTGTCTAAAACAGACCGCAACCTCCCATCCCTCCAGTCCACTCTCGGGTGGTGAATCACCTAGAACCCAGCCGGAATCGCGGAGTCCAGCACAGGACCAGCATTTCCATCTAGCCAGGTCTCGGTGATGCAAGCCAAGCTGACTGAGGAAACAAGATCCGCAATCACTGCAGTCTTATTCCTAAAAGTGGCCCTGCCTTACACCATCAGCAGGCTGCTAGAGATGGTGACAGTGGCTGATGAGTTTTTGACTAGCTGCCAAAGTCAGGGAGCTCATATCCACAGAAAGTAACTTGAGTGGTGCCTCCACCCAGAGAATTTAAAATGAGATGAACAATCCAGCACAACCCCTTGGGGTTCTGTAGCTGCCCTCCTCCCCACCATATCTAGAGCTTCCCCAGCAGATGCCATTTCTCTGTCTCTTTATAAATAATACAACACCTGAGTCAGAGTCTCCAAATGTTTCATGCAGTCAACCATTTCAGCTGTTGCCTGGCAGAAACTGGGGTACTACTTATTTATTCATGGCATGCTTCAGCTGTGTGCAGTCACTCCCATTAAGCATTCGTGTTGTTCTCTCACTTCCTCAGTCAAGTCTTCATAATAAGGGGGATTACTGACTTGGTCATGCAGGCTTGTTAGGACTGACGTCTTTCAATCATGTGTTTCATTTATCAATATCACTTGCCTCCAGGCTTCTTTTCTGATAGGTAGACTGTATAATCTTTTCCACTCGCACTATATAGTCAGATGACTTTTGACTATCAGCTGGCCGCATCAGTGCTAACTTCATTCCAGTTGTACAAGGTTTTTTCACATGGCTATACATCCACTGCAGTGTAGCCAGAATGTCCTCTGCAGTGGCATCACTTTTTAAAACCACAAGAGCCGATATAGCGGCAAATGCCAGCCTTTGCAATCTTTCAGTCTGGAGGGACCATTTCTCATGGGGTGTACCCACCTTTTCCTGCATTAGCAGTGTGGTTTGCTTACTCATTATGTTGAAGTCTTCCTCTCCAGTAGGCTTAGGCTTTGTCCTAGAGAATGGCCACAACTTGTGTTATTCAGAAAAAGGTCTGGCCAGTTTTTCCATTAACTGGCCTGAAGCATCCAACATAGCGGCAGCAGTAGTAGTTGCAGACCTCCCCTCCACAAAAGCTCTTTCAAATCAGACATTGTCTGCATCCCTTTACCAAGTAAGTCTTTACTTTGGGTCTGCCAAACAGATCTGCTTCCTCGTGAAGTACAGTCAACACAGTAGAATTTCCATTACCATGGAGAGTCACTGGCAACAAATTGGAGTCAATGTCCTGGGCACTTTCAAAAAGAAAATCTACCATGATGCCCCCTGCTTCACATTGCATCAAAAGTGCTTTGTTTTCCCACTCCTTGGAGGGCATCTTCCAGAATATATCCCGGATATGCTTTATCGAAGTTTTTGGGCATATTCCCTATGGGACGTACTTGCCTGGGATTGAATGTTTTCTAATCACACAATTTCTCCACTGCTTTAACTGCCATGACAGAGTCATAGTTCCGTCCCTTAATGCAAGAAATTGGCAGGCACCAGTGAAGAAGTTTGATGATGTCAAATTCCTGCAGTGCCCCCAAGATGTAAGGGGTTTGTTCAGGAAGAGTCTTACACTGCCATTGGACATCAAGGTATGGTAATTGTTGCTCCTGGGTTCTTGGCTAACTGCTAGAGGGTTCATATCCACAAAAAAGCAGCTTTTGTGGTGCCTCCACCCAGAAAGAATTCATAATAGGCTAACTGACAGTACACTATAACCACCTGGAATGCTGTACCTCCCCATCTTTTTTTAAAGCAATTTATAGTATCATTACTATACATTGTAGGATTTTGTAATGGTTCGTACTACCAGACTGAGTCTGAGATCTTCAACTGGTACTCTCCTTACATCTCTTTTGGATAAATCTAAAAAGTGTTCTGATTCTTTCTCTATTGCTGCTTCAGTTTTTTGGAATAATCTTCCAAGCAGTTTACGTATGTCATTACCAGTGTTTAAATCTAAGTTAAAAGGGTATTTTTCTTGTCTGGATGGATGTAAAAATATTTATTAATGCAACTGGGTATGTGTCAACTTGTTAATTGTTGATATTTTATATACTTGTATGTTTTATATGTTGTTATTAATCTGTTTGTATTCGGGTTGGGCCTGAAAAAGGGTATTGATTTACCCAGTTAACAAATAAATGAAATCTCTGCACTGTAGCTTAAGAGTCCTATCAAAATCTAGTTCCATGACACAATGATCCATTTTCCAATGGCATGCACAATGAATGGCTAGACAACAAAGATAAACGTGTAGAGCAAACCACAGGTTTATTAACAGAGCAGCCCTGCAATGGAAATATATGGCAAGTACAGCAACTCACAGGAAGTAGGTCTGACTAATTGGCCTTTTAGGCAATGTGCAAGCTATCCCACACTGTTTGTTAGTCAGGATCTCTCAGGCATGCAGTACATGGACACAGCACATAAGCTGTCAATAGCTCCAACTAGGTGCAGCCACCCTTCTTATGTTCTCACAACTTATTAGGCAAACCCCTGTGAGTCTTTGTTTCTCTTGTACTGGAGACTGTTGATGTCTTTCCCTAGTACCAGACACTAAACCAATGTTAGGAGCTACCATATGGCGGTCCTTGGGTGCTCAAAGTTAGAACATTGCAGGCCTGTAGATGTTGGTGCAGGTTGTCCAGTGTTACTCCACCTAAAGTGTAACACAGAGCAACAGGCTCCTTAACAATACCCTCACAAGCAGTAGAACTGTGAAAATAGCATCTCACCTTTGCTAATGAGGTATTTGCAATCTGGCCTGATGGCCAACTCACAACAAACTCTGTACCCACATACAGTTGTTTGGAATGTGGTAAGCCCGATTTGTGCTCAGTGTTACCAGAAACAAATCAATGGGGTACTAAAGGCCTCATGGGCTCTGAACTACCCATTCTACCTCTGTGACTCTCACACACTGGATTCAGGTACAACCACTGTTCCACACTGTACTCCAGTTCCCTCTTCCTTTGTGTTCTTGGGGCTGTCGTTACAGCCAGAAATCCTATTCTGTACTCCTCAACCAAGGGCTGTGTGCTGATCTTCAGATATAATTTCTCATACAGTCCAACATATGAATGCCACTCAAACTCTTGCTGCAATCCAGGCTCAAGACCTGCAATGAAACAGTTTTTACCATGACCACTAAACAGTCCATTGTGTTCATGCTCCCAATAAGCTCATTCACATATCTGGACTGACTTGTACGGTATGGGCTGCACGCCCATTGGCTCATACTCTGAACCAATGGGAGTGCAGCCCTATCAACTGTCAGTCGGTGGGCAGCGGGGTGGCAGGCGGGTAGGTTACTGCCGCCTGCCAGTTGACGG
The DNA here is from genome assembly GCA_016271365.2 of Neoceratodus forsteri. Classification (NCBI taxonomy): domain Eukaryota; kingdom Metazoa; phylum Chordata; order Ceratodontiformes; family Ceratodontidae; genus Neoceratodus; species Neoceratodus forsteri. The sequence continues at coordinate 817,262,877 of CM057454.1, forward strand.
GGAGTGGGTGGTGGGGCTCTGTGGGCAGGTGGGTGGGGGGGCCACCAGGTCACCAGGGATTTCGGACATGGGGTGAGGATGCCGCCGTGTCAGGCTACTCGCGGTCCACTAGACCACCAGGGATATTGGACTTTGGGGGACAGATGCCCGTGATCAGGCTGAGGGAGAGGGGATGTTTCAGTTATGCCCGCGATCGGGCTAATGAGGAAGCATACTGTATGCCTGCGATCGGGCTAATGGGGGTGTCACTTCAGCCCGTGATCAGAAGTGTTGCCAGGTGTGGCAGGAACAAGTGGAGGCCACCCACAGGTGGCAGCTGCTGTGTTGCACTCTGCAATGCAGCAGCTCACCTATGGAGTGGCCCTCAACATTCCTTTCGGCATAACTTTGTGCAGGCACAGGTAGGGTTAGCCTGCATAACTCTGCCTGACCGGGCTGAATGTCGGGCTGTGCAGTTTAGCCATCAGAGCACGCCCCCTCACCTGTGCCTGCATGCAAATACTAATCATGGCGCGCCAGGATTTGTGCAGGCGCACTTTTCCCTTTTAAATATCACACCGGGCGATCAGTGGGTTGTGCATGGCGCAATACTGTTGCGCCATGTGCAACCCTTGAATATCTGGGCCTTTGTGTTTTGAGGTACACACAGTACAACTTCAATTAACTTTTTATAAGTTTTTTCTGTTTGCTGGTCATTTTTTCAGTTGGCTTAAAAGACTGTGTTGTAGTTTACTGAACAATTAAAGTTTCTGTGCCTGACCATTAATCTGTGTGCATGCTGTCAATTCATATGCATTTTATTGCATCACCGTAATAGCAGTACTTTTAATTTTTCAGCCTGTCTGCAATATTTTTCCCTGCTTCTGTGTAGCTACTGCTTCCCCCCCCCCCCAGCAAAACAAGGTATTGTTTTGGGACTTTTGGATGTTTGAAGACTGGTTAAGGTCTTGTGTTGTGCCTGTGCAGCTGCATCTCTTCATTTTTTTGCTTCCCATCCACCAAAAACTGCAGAAATATAAAGCTGCTGTTAATTTTCTGTGTAATCTTTAAAAATGCTCGTGAAGAGATGGTCATGCAAATCTGTTTCTGGCTGTGGTGCTGTTGCCAAGAAGACTATTAGCAGTGGAAGTTGTGATGATGAGGCAGGTTCATCAGGGGCTAGCAAATCTAGCAGTGTTAAGAGTGGTCATGGCTGTTTTAGTGACCATGGTAGTATGCAGCAGAAGGGAAAGCTAGTAGTTGCTGCATGCAAAGGGATTTCTCCGATTCTAGTTTTTCACAATGAAAACAGTCACTTCAATGCTTGTTGGAGATGCTGTTGTCCCTGCTGGTAGTAAAGTTAGTGATGGCAAAGCTGATAACATCATAAGTATTGCTACAAGTTCACCCCGGGGAAATTTCTCAGGTGGGAAAGAGTTTGCAGACTTGAGTGTAGTTGATGTCCAACTCCCCAGAGTAGTTGAACGTGATGATGACTCAGTCTCATGTTTCCACTGATCTTGAGGTTAGGCCATCCAAACATTCAGATGTTGACTAAAAAAGGGTGGATGATAATATTGAGGTTATGGTTGGAATATCTCCACAGAACAGCACTCTAAGTGAATTTGTGGATGAGGATTATGATAATGATGCTAGTGACCCCATTTGGGAACAGGTCAAAAACAAAGTGGAGATGGCTGCTTGTAAACATTCTGCTAGTCAATCACTCCCTCCTCAAAGTTCTGATATAGCTGTGTCTGTTGATGACGTTAAAGTAATAGTCATAGATTGTGATGGTCAGTCAAAGTCCAAGTGTGCACAACACCCAAAATCATGCAGTATACCCCCCATTTCATTGCCACCAACACAGCAGATCATGTGAAGAGTAGGGCATCAAAATCCCTAGTTTGGGATTTTTTCTTACAAGGTGTTAATGATGAAACTGTGGCAATCTGCCAGCTTTACCAAGCGCATGTGAAGCATGGTAAAAAGGATAGCTATCTGGGCACAGAGGGCCAGCATACTAGTCTCAAGATCAGGCACATGGCACTGTGGACTCAGCACCAGAGGGGGAGCTGTATTGTAGTGGGGCATTCATCCTCATCCACCTTAGTGAGCATGGTATCCTCTTCCTTCAGTTTAAGTAGCCATGTCAGTAAAAGTGGTGAAATAACACCGGAGGATTACTACAGGCATGAGGAGGAGGAGGAGGATTTTGAATGTTCAAGTAGTGCTCAGTATAGCAGTGGTGGTCCATGTAGTAATTCTACTACATCAACCCCTGTGCTTTAAACAGAAAAAATAACAGCATTTATTGTCTTGTCACCTGTGTACCCACCATCACACATGAAAGGTACCTCATCCATGTTTGTTCACAGAGGAGAGCCATTTAGCATGCCACGTGCAAAACACCGAACAATGTAGCCCATGTTGCACAGCCTTTTTAGTGTGGAACAGTAAATACCCAGCAAATCATGCAGTTGCACATGAACTCAATGCAACCATAGTGGAAATGCTGGCAATTGACCTTTTGCCATTCTCCTTTGTGGAGAATGTGGGATTCCTGTGCTTTGCGGCATACGCATGCCCAAAGTGGAAGATCCCGTCCATGACATACTTTTCCACCCATGCTGTCCCTGAGTTACTGTATATCAGATGGTGACAGAGTCTGTAAGACATGCCCTTCAACATCTCACATCACCTCAGGAGGGTGGGGAAAGGGTTATTAATAATAGTAATGGGGATAAAGAAGGGGGGATTTTATAGAAAATGTTCATTTATTAAGTTTAATCTTGGGTGGGGGGGCGTCAAAGGATATTCTTAATACTTCATATTAGCTGGTTGTTTCATAGATACTTCAAATTTAGAAGGTTTCCACTACGATTAAGATGGTGTTATGATGCAATCATTTCAGTTTACCATGTGGAATGTTAAGGGTGCAAGACATCCACTCAAGCGCATGCACCTTTTAAAACACCTCAATATTTTCCATGAGGAAGTAATTTTTCTTCAGGAAACCCATCTCCTACAAGCAGAGGAGACACTTATAAGACAGCAACAAGTGGGTCAAGTATTTGTTGCAGGGGACTCGAGAAATAGTAAAGGAGTAGCTATTCTTTTGGCCAGGTCCTTTCCATTTATGTGTGAACAATGTATCAGAGACAATGGGGGTAGGTATGTTTTCACTATTGGCAAGATCCAATCCACCACAATCTTGCTGGGTAGTATTTATGGCCCTAATATTGATTCGCCACCATTTTACATGGATTTAATCTCCAGATTGTCACCCTTCCTCCATATCCCGATGATTATTTGGGAAGACTGGAATCTTTCGTTTGATCCTATTATGGATAAGTCACCTAGCCCTATAACAAGAGGATTCTCTGCAGCACAGAGGGCTTATAGAGATCTAATAGACCACTTGGGCCTTTGTGAACCCTGGAGAACTCTGCATCTCACTGCCAAAGAATTTACTTTTCACTCAGTGGTTCATGACTCTGCATCATGCCCTGATTATTTTTGGATGAGCAAATCCCTGATCCAAGGTTTAATGGATAGCAGACTGGAACCGGGCATAGGATCTGATCATTCCATAGTGACTTGCCACCTCTGTTTGTCTCTCAACTGGGGAAACAACACTCAATGGAGACTTAATAACCAATTATTGAAGATAAGAAAGTTACAGATATTGTACTCTATGCATTAAAATCCTTCATAGAAATTAATTGGGGTTCTACAGGTTCGCCATCCATGGAGTGGGGAGCTCTTAAATGTTCGGTAAGAGGTGAATTTATAAAATGGCCTACTATTAAAAAAATTAAAAGAAACCTTAGAAGCTAAATGCTTGTTAGATCAAATTAGGGCAAAAGAAAAATCTATGTCCAGGAATACACCAGACTCTGAGAAAGAGATCCTAATTAAACTACAGAATAAATATTCTGATCTCCTAAGGGAAAAAGCAGAATGGGCATTACTTGAAACTAAAGCCACTTACACCGAGCAGGGTTTAAAGGCGGGACAGCTTTTAGCCCTCCGACTTAAAAAAATGGAAGCCTTTGACTAAATTGGAAGCCATTAATAAAGAATTTGAACAATATTATACATCTCTGTATAAAGGAAAAACTTAATCCTACCATTTACAGAATCAGACATACTTAATGTCATTAGGGATCACTTCTCCGATAAGGCTCCAGGTCCAGATGGCTTCTCATCAAACTTTTATAAAAAAATTGCCCCTCAGCTAGCCCCCCCATTACTGGTAATATACTCCAGAATGCTTAAAGGGACAGCAAACATTGCAGGAGTCACTCAAATTGTGAAAGCCCATGAAAAGATATTTCAAGTGAAGCAATGGACTTCCTTACAGGTGTCAGGATTCCTGAGAAATGACTGTCTAATTAATATGTAAATCAAAACAAGGCAGCAGCCATTATAAAATGAGAATTGATGTCACTGAGGGGCAAGCTGCATGTTATTAATTACAGCTTGCCCCTCAGTCACATCACTGTTGGTCTCATGATTCAATGAAATGGCTGCTGCTTTGTTTTGATTTATCAATAATGTAGGTATTTATAACTCAGGACTCCTGACACCTACAGGTAAGCCCAGTACCTCATTTTAAAGATCTTATTATGGGCCTTCACAATTTGAGTGATGCCTGCAATGTTTACTGTCCCTTTAAAGAGGCAGACATTGACCCCAGAATGCTAGAAGCCATGATTATCATTCTCCCAAAACCAGATAAGGATCCCACTAAAATCCCAAATTATCATCCCATATCCCTTCTAAATACTGACCTTAACATTTTTGGTTAAACTCTTAGTCCTTAGATTAGAGCCTATCCTATCATCACTCATTAGCCCGGATTAGGTGGGCTTTATGAAGGGCAGATCTTCTGTGGACCACCTTCGATGTCTGTTTCATCTTTTTTCTGCATCCAGGGACTCTCCTCATGGTATGGTGTTGGTTTCCCTGGACACGGAAAAGGCCTTCGACAGGGTCATTTGGCAATTTCTATTTAGAATCCTCCATAGATTTAACTTCCCCAAGAAATTCATCTCCTGGATACAAATTCTGTACTCCACCCCTTCTGCTCGAGTCTTTTGCAATGGATTTCATTCCCCCCACTTCACTTTAGAGACAGTAACCAGACAAGACTGTCCTCTAACCCCCCTTCTGTTTAATTTATATTTAGAGCCCCTAATCTTCTCAATACAACAGTCACCTGGGATTCATGACATTCAGTTAGGTTCACTAAATACCAAAATTGCAGTTTATGCAGACAATATATTGCTCCATATAACACACATTAAACCCTCCATTCAGATGTTACTTAATAAAATAGAGGAATATAGTCTCCTATCTAATTAAAAGTTAAATACAGACAAATCTTTGATTTTTCTGCTAAACCCCAAAGTACATAAGGAAGATGCTCTTGAATTAGGTTTAAAATGGACCCCTAAATCCATTAAGTATCTGGGATACACCTTTCATCAAGTCCCTCTCAAATGCGAAAACTAAATTTAGATGACTTGAATAAAACTGTGATGCAAGATTTAAAAAGATGGCAGGATCTGCCTCTTACCCTATGGGGCCGAGTGAGCATTATTAATATGAACCTCCTTCCACATGTCTTTTACCCCTTGAACCTTCTTAACACCTTTCTCCCAAAGGCATGGTTTAAAACTATACATAGTTTTATCTCGAAGTTTCTCTGGAAAGATAAACCTCCATGCCATGGATACAATAAATTAGTTGCTCCTAAATCCTCAGGAAGGTTTAAACTCCCTAATTTCAATTTATACTACTGGGCTAGTCACCTTAGTAAGTACCTCCACTGGGATTCCCCTCCCACACCAGAGTGCACCTCCATATGGCTCCTAATTGAAAGAGAATTAATTCTAACCTTGGGTATTTACCCTGTGGCTCTACTTAAAAACTCTGAAAGTTACCCCCTTCCCTCGGCCACAATCTGACAGGCCACTCGATTCACATTCACTCACTACGGTGCTCCATATTAAAATATGATAACACTCAGGATTTTTTACAACCCATATTTCTAAACCCAAATTTTAAGATAGGAGGACAATTAATTCCTGCTCACTGGATTCTGCTTCCACAGGACTGTGTGGTACAGGACTTTCGAAGTCCCAATGAAACCTGGTTGTCAACTACCAAACTCCTAACTTAATCTGGTCTTGCCAACACCTGGGCCTTTAAAAGTTGTCGGTTAAGACATATGTTTATTATGTATTTCTGGGGTGACCCTGACTTAGACATCTCACCTGACTGGATATCCAAAGGCAGAATTCTTGCTTCCACCTCACATACTGTGTCATCCCTCTATGCAATGTTGTTCCCATTAATATTCCCAAAATGTGATGGCACCTCTAAATATTGGAATTCACTATTCCCCATTTTAGGTCCTAAATGGCCTAGGTTATGGGATTACTGCCACAGACTTATCACGCAAGACTGCCCTCGCTTAATGCAATTGCAATTTTTAAATGACATGTATCCCACTCCCTATAAATTAAATAAAATGGGTAGAGCAGAAAACCCATTATGCACCAGATGTCAACAAAGTCCAGGAACTCTTTATCATATATTCTGAGAGTGTACCAAAATATTACTGTTGTGAGAACTTATCAAATCCAAAATGGATCCTCTGCTCGGTCTTCAGGCTTACTTTACACCTGAGGTGTGTCTACTGGGGGATTTTTCCAGCTTTCCATCTATGGTAAGGAACTATCATATGATACAAAATCACACATGCCCCCACAATGCATAACATTCTGTGGTGATTTGCATATGCAGCCCATGATGCTTTGCATTGTGGGGGCATGTGTAATTTTGTATTTTCTTGAAACTTGGCTTCCCAGCCAGATGCCCTTTGGGGTAACCCTTGCCTCGGTGTTTACGCACGGAGGTTCTTTGTCTTTTATCATATGATGATGAGTACCATGTTAGTTAAAAAGATAGTATTGAAACATTGGAAGGATTCTTTCCAACCTAGCTACTTGGAATGGTTACAGGAACTGTTTTTTTTAATTTACGTGTAGAGAGAATGATGGCCAGTCTGAAAAATAGATTGAATACTTACAAGAAGAGATGGAGAAACTCTATATGTCTTGTATTCAGTGTAATTGTATTAGTATGTTAAATCAGCTTTCTCTGATGTGACTAATCTTAAAGTATCCCTAACAAACATTACTTTATATTGGCACTCAGTGGGTGGGTGGGAGGGGTAAGGTGGGGGGTGGTGGAAGCGGGTGGCTGGGGGGTTCGTTTTAGGGGTTTGTTATTTTTACGACCGTGTCTATAACATCTATTGTGTCTATAGACTGTATACAAATAAAACTCAATAAAATTAGAATAAAAAAAAACACATTTCATATCACCTGACATTCACTTAAGCATGGATTTGTGGACAAGTGGCAAAATGGTGGGTAGTTCCTATCTGTGTTTTATTGCACATTGGGTGCAGCTACCTGAATTTGTCTGTGATGATGTGGTGGGATGGGAAAGCAGAGTAATAAATCAGACTGTAGTGGTAGCAATTTTCATGGCATTAGACAATATGCCATGCTTGTAACGTGTAGTGTAGCAGGGTTCCATACAGGGAAAAACATGCTAATCTTGCTACTGACAGAAACTGATGAGTGGCTGCACTCCCTGTCCCTAAAAGCTGGCTTCATAGCTAGTTAAATAATTGATCAAATATTGCTAAATGGATCAGCAATGGTGGCTTTGTGAGGGTTCCCTGCATGGCCCACTGTTTAAATCTTGTGGTACAAGAGTTTCTGCATTACCTAGAAATAAAGAAAATGCTGACTGTTGCATGCCGCATCTGTGCCCACTTTGCACACTCTGGAAAGGCCCTTGAGCAGCTTAGGCAGCTGCAGTTTCAAAACAGCCTCCTTCAGCACCGCCTCAAGCTTGAAGCTGTCATGTGATGGAACATGACACTTTACATGGCAGAGCAGTTGTACGAGCAGTACAAAGCAATCTCTGAGTACCTAGCTATGCCCACTATCCATGATAGTTCAGGGGCCTCAGTGTCTATGATAACTGAACAATGGTGACTCATGAACGCCATAATAATAATTTTGAGTCCATTTGAACATGCCACACAGGCTGTGAGTGACACCATGGGCGGAGATTGGGGGTGTGTGGGGGGCATTGCCCCCCCAAAATTATATGCTGTCACATAACAAAACTTTTTTTTATCTTGCTCAGCTGGCTGTCTTCCATTTTTATAAGTGTATGCTGTGCCTTTAAACGTTCTTGTGCCCACTGCCTAGCGAGTGTGTGAGTGCCGTGCCTATGCAGGGCATCCGCTCATGCACACCATCATCTTGCTATCAGCTGCCGCTGGGCACTCATTCCTCCTCCTCCTCGGGACTGTGGCGCGAAGAAGAAATCCAATGCCAGGGCACACTGTTGATGGGCAGAATGGGACTGCCAATGATGATCTCACATCATAACTGTAAGTCCTGTCCCTTCTTCTGTCTTGCCAACAGCAGTTGTGTTATGGCAATGGTTAGGTTAGTACTGAAGAGGTTTTTGCAGTGCTTCTGTCTGTGTGTGTGTGTGTGTGTGTGTGTGTGTGTGTGTGTGTGTGTGTGTGTGTGCACGCTGTGTGTGTGTGTGTGTGTGTGTGTGTGTGTGTGTGTGTGTGTGGATCAGGAAGGGGTTAAGACCGGCTTGTTGATCGATCTTGTTATCTGTGGTTTACAGTGTTTTAAAAAAAAAGCACAAAAACACCACCTCAACTTGATTTGAATAAAAAAACCTAAATTATATCACAAATCAAGCGCTAGCCTGGACCTAGTGTGCAGACATGGTGTGGCTGGCTGGCCATGTGGGAGGAAGGGAAGGGCCCGGGGGGGGGGCGCTGTCTGAAAGTTGAAAGTCAGCTTGCTCGCTGCTTTTGTTTTGCAGCTATGTCTCTTATTAGCTATCTCTAAAAAAACCACCTCAGATTTAAATTTAAAAAAGTAAATATAAATTATATCTTATAAATCAAGTTCAGTGTGAAGATGTTTAGTCTGTTAGTAGTGTGTTGTAATAACTTTTGTGGGGAAATGGAAGGGGCTGGAACTTAGAAGTGGAACTCCACCTCAGCTTGCTGCTTTTTGCAGATTTAGGAGCTAATAGATATTTCTTATTCTCCTCTGTCTTCTCTTCATCTGATATAAAAAAAAAGGAAACAAAAAGAGATAAAAAAAAAGTCATCCTAGGCTTCTATGTTTTTTCATTTATCCAAGAACATTCTAATTGCATTCTGACTGACTGAGAGAAAAACAATCAGTCTGTGGTGCACTGTGCAGGTGGGGCCCTTGCCCGTGGGGGCCCCTGCCTGCCCCCCCAAATGTCAAAGTCAAACTACGCCTATGAGTGACACTGCATCAGTTAGTCAAGTCATTCAGCTTCTCCAGATGCTGAGGAAGACTTTATTGAATCTGCAGCCTAGCCTTGATGTGGCCAGAGATAGGTCAAGCTGTGCATTACTGAAACACATGATTACAATATTAGACAGTGACTTGACACATTGCCACTATTCAGCAAATCTCCAGAATTTGGAATAATCACAATGCTAGACACATGCTATAAAAGTGGCATTGCATCCATACTGAAGGGAGGGCAGGCATGATCAGGTTCAAAATATGACTGGACAGCTTGTCTGATTGGCTCATGGGGCATACAAGTCACGTGCAAAGTTCTGCAAACCACAGCATAACAAGGCTGAAGGTCACTGTGGACTGAGTACATCCAGTAAGGTGGCTGAGGGGCAAGGGGTGGTGTCAGCTGCATAGTTGGCTTTTAATCCACTTTGGAGTGCCTTGTCCTAAGTAGGAATGTGTGACCTAGATGAATCTTGTGAACAGGTGGATGAGTCATCAGGAATACGTGCATCATAGACCATGGTTGAGGCCTATTTGGCAGAAAACAGGCTTCTGACAATATTGGATGATCCTTTGGTGTACTGGAGTGGCAAGGTGAATGAATGGGCACCTCTGACATCAGTAGCACATAAGTACCTGACCTGCCCACCCTCCAGTGTAAGTGTGGAGAGGGAATTTAGTTCTGTGGGGGCCATAGTGAGTGTGTGTGACCTTCATTCTAACCTGTCACCTACAAATGTCAACATGCTGACATTTATCAAAATGAATGAAGGTCACATACCAAGTAGGACAACCACATATGTGTTTGTACCCAGTCTCGATGATGGTTGTGCTGATGATGTAGACGAAGCAGATCATCCTGGTGGCAGCATCAAATGGTGTACCATTGAAGCAGATGATGCAGTCATGGAAAAATAATTTCCAAGTGGGTACAACTCCGGCATTGATGATTGCGAGAGCTGCTTCCTCCTTGATGATGATGATTATGATGATGAGAATGTGGGTGGGAGGTCATAACAACAAAATGTGCATTCACGTACTTCTTCCTGTTACTTAGAACAGTGGCCTTGACAATCATATGACAATTGATAAATAATGACATGTTGTTATATTTCTACTTTCCCTTTCTTTCTTTTGTGAGTACAGTTCACAGAAAGTCTGCAGTCCTCTAAACACAAATGTCAACTTGTAGCCACTTAAATCCTGCTGATTGAATGATATATATCCTCCTGACACTAAAGAACAGTAACACAACCCAGCCAGTCACCCTGTTTCTTGTGTGAGACATTGTACCTGTGCAAAATCTATGACCCCTCAGCCAGCCACAGCCACCCTGCTTCTTGCCAGTAAGAGAGAGACATTGTACCTGTGCCCAGTCTTTGAACCCTCAGCCAACCACAGCCACCCTGCTTCTTGAGATTGAGAGACATTGTACTTGTGCCCAGTCTATGAACCCTCAGCCAATCACAGCCACCCTGCTTCTTGAGATTGAGAGAGACATTGTACCTGTGCCCAGTCTATGATCCCTCAGCCAACCACAGCCACCCTGCTTCTTGAGATTGAGAGACATTGTACCTGTGCCCAGTCTATGAACTCTCAGCCAACCATAGCCACCCTGCTTCTTGAGATTGAGAGACATTGTACCTGTGCCCAATCTATGAACCCTCAGCTAACCACAGCCACCCTGCTTCTTGAGATTGAGAGACATTGTACCTGTGCCCAGTCTATGAACCCTCAGCCAGCCACAGCCTCCCTTCTTCTTATCGCTAATTTACAGTAAGTATGTAGTAATGTCATGTTTTATGGTTTTCACTTGAACTGTGGTGTGAATCCTTCCTTTAACTTTTCATGGATGACACTGTCACCAAATTCACCTGTCACCAAGGAAACTGTCGATATGCTGAACTGTTATTCATCGTCCTCTCCTGGTTTATCCTATTGTATCACCCCTGTAAGTCATACTTTTTGTTTTTAACTTGTTGTTATATAGGTTTGTATTGCTTTGTCATTGGAATGCATCATTCCCCGGGTTGCCTCTGTAAAAGGGACAGCTTGTCCCAGTGGGACCACCTGGTCATCAAAATTCAAATAAATAAATAAATACAGGCAACTGATTTTAATTTTGTTTTCACAGGTTACAGGCAGTGTAAACTTGTAGGACTACAGTACTCACATCACCTAAAGGATAACATCTACAGGTAAGTATCACTCTTATTTCCTCTTTCCTTTTTGTTTTAAATTTTTTTCCGCTGGTGTAAAGCATTCAATGGCAGTGACATACAGGCCAGATAATATATTTTTTCATCATAGATGGAACAGGCATACTCCAGTATGCAAAGGTTGTACAACGTGTTATCTTGGTCGTGAAAACACATGATGTAATGTAAGACAGTGGGCCAGTGCGTGTCACTCACTAAACGTGTACATTCTTTTTAAAGGGGTTTACCAGTAGCTTGGTATTTAAAGCAGGATATAACAGAAGACAGGAATAGTCATGCTGGGAACTGAAAGTGGTAGTGTAAAGAACTCCTAATAATTTCTTCTTCATCTGTTTCCAGGTAACATCGAGGTGCTGTGGAATGCTGTTGGTGGTATCTTCCAATCGGAAGATGGTCAACAGTTAGGATATGCTGTAGACCTGGAAAGAAGACAAAAACATTAATGAAGCTTATTTTCAAATGATGCCCCCACACCACAAAAAAAATACTTATCTTTCATGGCTTGACAGTTTCCGTACAGCCAAAGTGATCAACAATCCAAAATGTGCAGAACACAAATGTGCCTACGACCTGAGAATAAAAAAAAAGTAATCAGAAATTATAATTCAGTCAACCACAGCAGTAACCCCCCACCCCACGAATACAAATTAACTGTTACGGTATCACATTAGGTGTCGGACTGGTAACATATGTCTGGCATGTAGATGTGATCATCATGCCCACCACGGTAAAGTGGAAAAATTCCATATCTATTTATGATGATTCCCTGAAAAGGAACTACATGACGGACTGCTTACAACACACAAGATTCAATACAAATTAAATGGCTGTGTCTATGAAAAAACATGACGGTGGGGTGAACAATAACTCACCACTGTGATATGAAGGCACACAAAGGGCAGCATGTATCATTGATACAGCAGGCGTAAACACAGGCAGTGCTCTCACTTGGGACAGTGTGACATATTTCTGGCCTTAGTCTCTTCATCAGGACCTTTCATGCAATTAAAAAAGCAGGACAACAGCAGCAACAGGCATCAACAGGCAATGCTCTCACTTGGGACACTGAGACACATTTCTGGCCTTATTCTTCATCGGGACTTTTCATGAAATTAAAACAGTGGGACATTCACAAGTTGGGACATTTGTGGGGGGGGGGGGTCATGGTAGGTGATTAAATGGTATTGTGATTGTTGTTGTGTGTATGCATACTACAAAAATGTAACTCACTAAACAGTAACCAAAAAGTAATACAGCATGAAAATAAAGCAGCAGTGCAAGAAAACGGTTACAGTTTTGACTTATACTTTTTCATTGTACATTACATTGGCCCTTATATAACAAATTGTGTATACAAACGAACGATGCCCTTATTTACATTATTTAAGTATGCTGTATTTCTTGTTTTCCGATTTGGAGTAATAATTGCAGCACTCATTTTGCTCTGCCGCTGTGCACGTGAACCATGTTTTCATCAGTCTTCTCACATGCTTTTGGACATCAACTACTTAAATAATTTGTGTTGCGTCTAAAATTAAGTCATATCCAGCAGATAGTGCTCCATGACCATATGGAACAGTAGGTTCTAAAAAACAGCTGGGAATACTGTTGAAAACAAGGTCACAGAAACATTAAAATGAGCACTACTTTTATTATTTCAGATGTAAAAAACAATGGAGAAATGCAGAATAAAATAAATGATGTAATGGAAAGTATCATACAATAAGTAGATAAGGGCAAATTGAAACTATAATACTAAAGTATTGGTCTAAATTGCCAGGGGATTATTGCACTGCTGCTTTAACCAAATGTAAGGAAAAAAGTCATCATTCTAATCTAAATCACACCTCTTACAAATCTATCACACCAAACATTATGCTTTCTGCAATAGAAAGGCACTTTCTCAGAGTTCTTACTTACTTTCTTTTCTTTTCTAAATGTCATAGGGTCTGTAAAATGGTGGATGCTTTGCGCTTTCTTTACAGGTGAAACTGTGGTGCCACTGCACCTGCTGCAATAAAACTGTATTGAAGAGGGCATTTAGGCACCACAGTTTAAAATGAAATGAAATGAAAGCATGCAGTGTGTGCAAAGTTGGCGATCACATTACTTATTACATAAAATAAAGTGAGTAGTAAGAAAAAAAAAATTACTATTGTGGAAAGCCTAATAGGGTGTGGGGGGGGGACATTTAAGGGAGGTGGGGATTTAGCTTTCTGATCATCAAGAAATACAGGGTTAACAAAATTAACATCAGGAAGAAAACATTAATTAAACATAAATTACATACTTAGTTTGTATGAAAAAAATATTGATTAAGAAAAAAGGAAAAACGGAGGACAGGTTTTTTGGGGCTAGATTTTGTTAAATATTTTTTTTGACTGAGCCTGTATGGGCTGGTGCTGACCACCAGTAAGTGTTCATAACATGCTGATTATTTCAGTATTCTGACCCTCTATTAGAAATGCAGCAAAATAAAATTTCGCTGTCGAAATTGCTGCGAAAGTGACAATTTTATCGGGTGAAAGTTTCACGAAATTGCAGCAAAATTTCACAATTTTACCTACAATTTCACCTGTCACCGCCGCCCAGAACCATAAATTGACACCCCCACACACACACAAATTGCCCTGCACCTCCCTATTTGTTTTATTTAAAAACAAATTCACCCTCCTCCACTCCCTGGTATCTAGTGGTCCCCCCCACTGTCACTGGCCGTAAATATTAATAAGCACCCCCTGAAGTTACCCTGCCATCTCCGTTGTTTTTTTTTTAAATATATATATACCATTTACTCCATGGTGTCTAGTGGACCCCCCACCCCATCAGTATATAGCAGCATCCACCCAGCTTCCCCCCAGTAGCCAAATTGGGCCACTGGCACAACCCTCCACTCACCTCAATGGCGGCAGCAGCCCGACTGGCGCCACTAGGTGCTTGAATGAATAGGTGAGGTACCGTGCTCATTCATTCAAGAGCTCAGTGGCACTCAGTCAGGCTGCTGGCCGTGGAAGGAGTGGAGGGCTGTGCCAATGGGGGAGCTGGTGGCACCTACTACTGATAGGGGTAGGAGGGTGGGGGTCCACTAGACACCAGGGAGTGAAGGTATATTTTTTTCAACAAATGGAGGCAGCAGGGTAACTTTGGAGGATGTGCTTATTAATGTTTACAGCCAGAGGTGCCACTAGACACCAGGGAGAAGTTTGAACACAATTTTGCCACAGGTGGTGAAATTTCGCCTCAGCTGGTGAAATTTCACCTGTGGGTGCGAAATTTCGCCCATGAGTGAAATATCACCGGCTTGGGGTTCTACTTTCATTCAGAACTGCAGGTGAAATTTCGCATTTTGGCAAGCGAAATATTTTGCATAATGTGTTAATTATGTGAAATATTTTGCTAGGCAAAATATTCCAGTTTCGCACAACACTACCCTCTATATGGTTCAGCTGCTGGCATGCACCCTCCACAACATTCTGTCTGGCTTCCACCTCACTCCACAACAGCCTGGTCAGCCTGTGTGGCAGGCATTTGGAATGGGTTGCACTCGTGGGCAGCTGAGGGAGCTGCCACTGGTTTTGCTGCCCTGTCCATTCATCGTCGATGCTGCACAGGTGGACGCTTTCCCTCTTCAATATCTTCTGCTGCAGGTGAGGTTGGTAATTCCTGCAGTTTCGCATCCCACTCAGCATGGTGGTGCAGTAAAAGGTGGGTTCTCTGCCCACTCATGCCCAAGTGGCTACCCCTGTGACAACGATGTAGAAGAACTTCACAGAGCTTGCATTCAACCATTGTCAGGTCACCATGGAGAGAAAGGGAAAATTCCCAAATAGGCGAGCTGCGGGGAGGACCAGGCAAAGGCGGGGGGGGGGTACCAGATATTGTCACCTGCTGTGCTGCACTTGATGAAGGGTCAACAAGCTGCTGCTGCTGTGGTTCAAGCTGCTGCTGCTGCTGCTGCTGCTGCTTAGGGTCCTCACCACTGTTAGCTAACAGTGCTGCAGGACTGGCAGTGGCTATAACAGTCATCACTGAAGAAGCAGCAGTTGCTGCTGCCTCGGGCACCACACGGCCACTTGCAACAATGGGATGTGACTATGAGAGAGCACTCAAGGTAGAAACAGTACATCAGCTAAGGCAAAATGGTCGCCCCAGGCCATCACGTATTTGGGGCCCCTGCTTCTCAACACTTTTGCCACCTCTCTCCATATTAACTAAAGTTAAACATCAATCAAAACTAAAACAAAACACTACTGGTAAAAGTACTAGTGCTCAAACTACAGTAACTAAAACTAAATAACTAAAAAAACTTTGTTTAAACTAAAGCAAAGTTTGTTTCAAATTGACTCAAATTGGCTGAAAAACTTAAACAAAAGAATCCAAAAACGTGTAAGCACAAAAATCACTAAATAGATCGAGTTAGTTAGCTACTGGAGCAAAACAGCACACAGTAAACACACACATTGACTATCCAGATCCTTCTCCAAGAGAAAGTGATACTAGTTCACTGACTTCCTGCCTAATTAACTGCCTGCCTGCATCATGTGACCTGCAGACAGTCAGACATGTGATTTGTGGGCTGTTTCTTACCAACTTCTCCTTCTCAAACTGTAACTTGAAGTTAACTTGAAGCGTACAATGCAAAGTCCTTTAGAGGTGACTTTCGACTTTTTAATGGTAAATTTGCATAGCGCTATGCAAATTCAAAGTTGGGCACTTCAAGTTGACTTAACGGGCATAGTAAAACTTTGCTGCATCTCTATCCATAATCTCAACTATGAAAAAGAAGGGAGGGGTGTTACACAAATTTGGCAGACTGCAGTGTTTGGATCATTCCTATCTAAACCAAAGAAATTCTTAAAAAAGTTTCTGCACCAATTCTCTGATCTATGAATATTGCTGCCATAGCTCGCAGTGGTGGCTCAATAGATGGAAGAGGAGGAACAACTAACGTACTAAAATGCCAGCAGAGTAGGCCTCTTGGTCTATTGAGTCTACTCGGGAGTCAGTACCCTGAGTGTGCACTGGAACCATCTACCTGCCTCCTTCCATGCTCACCCCATCCTCCCATCAAAGTTTTCCCCCCAGGCAAGCATTCGTCTGCTTCACTCCCCACCTATACCTGTCCCAGCCTCTCTTGAACTCTTCCACAATAGATACCTCTACCAGCTCCCCAGGCAGTGCATTCCATGGTTCCCCCACTCTCTCGGTGAAGTACAGCCTCTTCCATTCCCCCCTAAGTCTTCCACCCTCTAGCCTCCAACTGTGCCCCCAGTGACTCCACCCTCCTTCTTCCAATGGATCCCATTCAGGCTTATTTTATTTACTCCCTCGAGGTACCTGAAGACCTCAATCATATCCCCCCCATCCCTCCTCTCCTCCAGTGAGAACAGGTCAAGCTCCTCAAGTTACTCCTCATATGTCTTATCCCCCAGACCCCAGATCATCCTAGTTGCCCTCCTCTGAACCCTCTCCAGGAGCAGGATATCCCTCCTTAGGTGACGTTTGACAGAACTGCACGCAGTACTCGAGGTGTGGTCTAACCAGGCTGTTGTACAGCTGCAAAATCCCTTCACTATTTCTTGAGGTAACCCCACTGGTGATGCAGCCCAGCATTCTATTGGTCCGGGCTGTAGCCCTCTTGCACTGCTCAGCATGATATGGTGTTTTGTTGTGTTCATCAGAAACTAACATTTCTGGCATATAACATGTAAATATATCAGTGTCAGTGGCTCAGCAGGTAGCACACTCACCTCTGGGGCTGGGAGATGAGAAGGCTGTGGGTTTTATCCCCACACCAGGCACTTGCGTTAAATCCCAATACTGACATGGTAGTGAAGCATGAGAGGGGTGCTACACTCCTGAGGTGCCATAGTTCGGATTAGATGTTAAACCGAGGTCCCATCTGCCTGTTCTGGTGGTAGTTCAGGTGGATGTTAAAGATCCCATGGCACTTCTCGAAAAGAGTAGGGGGGGATTTTGTTTTGTTGAAAGAATAAGTAAATTACAACCATAATAACATATTAACACCAAAGTCAGTTTTTTCAACAATAAATTCCACTTATGTACACATTTACAATATTTTAAGTAACTGGTACATCTGAACTGGTTACCCACAAAAGGTTCCTCCACATTCTCTGAACATATATTTCATTTTGCCGCCTTTTTTATGAAAAATAAATTTTATTTAATAACTCAATATGGGAGACCTGTTTTTGTTGTAATGTATATAAACATCTCACATTCCATATGTACCACTTAATTACAGCAAAAATAACATTAAGAGTACTACGTTCCCATTTCCCCCACATTCTACCATATACCCCATAAATTTAATTTTCATAAGAGATACATTTCAAAACCTCCATTCCCCATTGTATTGCCACAAACTCCCAAAAACCCTTTATGTATGAACAAGTAAAATATAAGTGGTGCATTGTCTCTTCTTGTGAGATACAATGAGGTCTTGCACAAATTCTTTCTGCCACTGCCTAATGTTTTTGATTTGCTTTAACATTTAGTTTCTTGTGGCAGTATAACCACAAAACATCTCTATAGTTCCCAGGAATTCTCAAATTTGTATTTACTTTTAATATGGATGCCACATAAGGTATTAGACATTTAGAAATTGTAACAAGCTCCGTAAAGTGAGATTCAATAACACTTAAATATATTTGTTTTTGGTTTTTTTCTATTATCTCTCTATATTTGATTATCCATTGACTCAGATGCACAAAGCATCCCTATAATATTGCGAAGCATGTGAAACAGTTTTAAAACATTTTTGTACCCCTGCTTCCCAACCTCAATACCATGTTCTTACTTTTTCCTGGAACAAACCCTTCCATCTTTTAACTGTATTAAGACATACAGGTTGAAGGTTCATATAAACAAACTGAATAAACAAAACCAAAAAGGGATTAATCATGTTCAGTCCCCCTTTTTCTACTTTTAAATATAAAATATTCCTTTTTATGGGGTTCAACCAGCCTTCCCAGATAGCTTGAAAGAATACATTCATAATACTTGCCTCCCTGTCTTTTGTCGGGGGAAAGACTGTTGATATATATAAAAATATGGGAAGTAAATAGGTTTTAATCAAATATACCCTTTTAAGTTTGAACATTGTGGTTCTATTCCATTGCTCTACCATTCTTTTCCCCTGCTTATTCTTTTCATCCCAATTTGTCAAGTCCTGTCTCCTGTCCCCATATTTTATCCTTAATATTTCTATAGGGTCCCCAGTCAAAGTATTTCCTGCTATACTATCCATAGTTACTGGTGCATTTCCTAACTTCTTACCCTTGCTTTTTGCTGGGTTAAGCCTTACCCCCAATGCATCCCCATAAATTTTATAGAATTCTATAGCCCTTTCTATTGAAGCACTATCTTTCATAATAAGACACAAATCGTCTGCATATGCTACTGCTGTAGACAACCTCTGATCTACCCCTAAAATAGGCGTAAAGAATCTTATATCATTAAGTAATCACAATAGAGGGTCTATACTAAAGACATACAGTAAGGGACTTAGGGGGCACCCCTGCCTCACCCCTCTCATTACCGGTATCATTGGTCCCAAATGTCCATTCACTAATGGTCTAACTACCATTGTTTTATAAGTAATTTTCAGCCATCCAATAAATATCTCTGGGATCCCATACCTTCTTAAAATATGCCACAGAAATTTGTGTTGGACCGAGTTGAACGCTTTCTTCTGGTCCAACGTAAAGATAAAGCCTGTTTACTCGGAATAAGTTCCTGCCTCCATTACATCCCTAATGAGTATCAGCTGGTCCGTTATTGTTTTCCCAGGAACAGAACAGAATTGTACCTCAGAAATAACATATTTAGCAATCTCCAATAATCGGTTATTTAAAATTTTCATTAACATTTTTAATTCCACATTTAATAAACAGATATCCAGTTATCTAAACATCTCTTAGCCCCCTTTTTATATAACAAAATTATTACACTGGTAGACATATCCAGTGATAGATGTTCACTATTGAGCATATAGTTAAAAACCTCTGCCATTTCCACAGAAATAGCTGGTATTATAAACTGGTAGATTTCCACTGGAATCACATCTTTACCAGGCTCTTTCCCCTTGTGCATTTCCTTTACTACATTTAAAACTTCCTGTTGAGAAATTTTCTTTGTTAAGTCTTTTAAATACTCATTTGGACACATTGGAATATTAAGTAGTTGAAATAATGGAGAAAATTCCTCCATAGATCCCTGGTAGGCCTGATACTGTGTAGTCATATACTCTGAAACTCTGTCTGAGACATATTTTTGTGTTGTTTGAACTGTGTTATTTTTATCAAAGATTCCTGTAATTTGTTTATTTTTAATTCTCTCCTGACAACTTAAGTAGCGGCAAATAATTTCAGATGCCCCTTGAGTACCATATTTCTGCTGTAGTTCTAAGGATTTTGCCAGCTTGTTATGAAATTCCCTCATTTTTTGTTGGATTGCAGTAATCTGATCTATAAAGTTATGCTTGACTGTTTGAGCAAGACTCATGAGGTTTTGTAGCTGCCTCCTGTATTGCTGATATTTCATCTTGTTCATATCACTATTTTGCTTACTTAACCTATGTTGCAGTACTTGCAATTCTGTTTTTAGACTTTCCCTCCAAAGTAAAGGATTATCATAAATATCAAACATTGTCTTTTTCCTCTTAATTAAGTATAGGATTTGAGTCCTAATATGATTAGTTTGTAGTAAGGACATATTAAACTTACATAACCCTGGGCCCTAATTTTCTTCTGGTGGCCCTATTGAAATATATCATTGTTGCCAAATTACCCTTCTGAAAGGTTGGATCCCTTCTTAAAGTTTTTTCTTTAAAAGCATCTACCAAATTAGCTAATTTATTTAAATTATTCAAAAATGCCATATCACTAAAGATTTTGGTGGTAGTCACCCCCCTCCCTCTATCCTGTTTTGTGAGACCACAATTAAAATCATCCTGTATTATATTTTGGGATGTAAATATATATGGACAAATTTGCATGAAGACCTCTACCGTTTCAGCTTTAGATTAGGGAGCGTATGTATCAATGATTCTAAAATATTTGTCCTGTATTTTTAAATCTAAAATTAACACTCTCCCCAGTATAGGGCCCTAGTCCCAGAGACCCATATGAGACCCCCTTGTATCATTCTTTACTTGCATTATCCACTTCTTGGTAGGATGGTGTGGTACCTGAGGACTGGAGGAAGGCGGATGTGATTCCCCTTCACAAAAGTGGGACCAAGACAGAGGCAGGAAACTACAGACCTGTCAGTCTGACCTCTATGGTAGGGAAAGTGATGGAGTCACTTCTGAAGGAAAGAATAGTTGAGTACCTAGAGGCCAGTGGGGCACAGGACCCAAGGCAGCATGGGTTCACAGTGGAAAGGTCATGTCAGATGAATCTAATAGATTTCTTTGACTGGGTGACCAAATAGTAGACCAGGGAGGGCTGTGGACATGGCCTACCAAGACTTTAGCAAGGCATTTGACACAGTCCCACACAAAGATTAATAGTCAAATTAACCAGCCTGGGAGTGGGTCCCAGGGTGGTAGCCTAAAGGTAAAACATTGGCTGGACAACAGGACACAGAAGGTAATTGTAAATGGAGTCCACTCTGAAGAAAGGGGGGTTACTAGGGGTACCACAGGGTTCAGTATTGGGTCCAGTCCTTTTAATGTCTTCATAAGTGACATTGCAGAGGGACTGGAAGGAAAAGTATGCCCTTCGCAGATGACACACAAAGATCTGCCACAGGTTGATACACAAGGAGGCGTGGAAAGGATGAGAAGGGATTTGGCAAGATTGAGGAATGGTCGAAGTATGGCAGCTAGGATTCAATGCAAAGAAGTGCAAAATAATGCACATGGGAAACAAGAACCCAGGGGAAGAATACAAAATGGGGGGGGGGGATGTAGTAACAACAACAAAAAAGGAAAGGGACCTGGGGGTAATCATATCAGATGAACTTAAGGTTAGCAAGCAATGTGAGAAGGAAGTAGGGAGGGCTGGGGGTATACTGGGATGCATAGGGAGAGGCATCAGCAACAGAAAACAAGAAGTTGTTATCCCTCTGTACAGACAGTTGGTGAGACCTCATCTGGAGTACTGTGTCCAGTTCTGGAGACCCCATCTCCGCAAGGACATAGACAGGATAGAGGTAGTCCAGAGGAGGGCAACTAAAATGGTGCAGGGTCTGCAAGAGAAGCCGTATGAGAAGAGACTAAAGGAGCTTAATATGTATACCCTTGAGGAAAGAAAGGAGGGGGGACATGATAGAAACTTTTAAGTACCTCAGTGGAATCAACAAAGTCCAAGAGGGTAGCATC
Organism: Neoceratodus forsteri; assembly: GCA_016271365.2. Lineage (NCBI taxonomy): Eukaryota > Metazoa > Chordata > Ceratodontiformes > Ceratodontidae > Neoceratodus > Neoceratodus forsteri. The sequence continues at coordinate 817,284,830 of CM057454.1, forward strand.
TTTCAGAAAAAAGGCGGCATAGAACAAGGGACACAATTTAAAGATAGAGGGGGTAGTTCAGGGGCAATGTGAGGAAGTATTATTTCACAGAGAGGGTAGTGGATGCATGGAACAGCCTTCCTGAGGAGGTTGTGGGGTCTAAAACTGTGGGAGAATTCAAGAATGCATGGGACAGACATAAGGCAATTCTTGTGGGGGGTAGGAAGAAATAGGCTGTTGGTTAACTAGGATCTGCGGCCTATCCTGTAGATAGGGAAATGGGCAGACTAGATGGGCTAAGCAGTCCTTATCTGCCGTCAAAGTCTATGTTTTTATGTTTGGTTTTTATTTAGTCTTTTATCCTGAATAAGTATTTATATCTACATTGTTAGAAAATAAATGTGAAAAAAATCCCCCTGTTTTTATTTTATTCTTTATACTATTCACATTTACTGTTAAGATTCTAAGCTGTTGCTGCATCATGAAGCATGTGCTTAGGGAGGTTTATTCTTTTTGCTTTTACTCAACTTTGCTTTTTTCTTACTTCCTTGTGACCCCTTTACTTTCTTTTCTCCCACTTCACACCTATCCGAATCTGATAGCCCCTCTGCATGACTTAGGTTCTCTGATGAAAGTTCTGACTCCTTCCCTGCCGGGTCCCCACTGGTTAATAAAAGCTGAAATCTATTAGATGTTTTTGTTTCTGAGATTTTATTAAACTTTTTGGCCGGTTGCCTCCAACTTCTTCTCCTTGTCACCCTTTTTCTAATTCAACCTCAGACACAGGAGGGGGGGCATAGCTGCTTTCTCTGTGACCTCCTTATCTTCTGTGCTACACTCCGTCTGACCAGCCTGACCCTGCTGCTCTACAACTTCAATGGGAGCATTTGGTATATTTTCCTCCAAACTTATATTTGAAAGGGCCGTCACTGAAGGTGTAGCCTCTTCGTTTTCCTGGGTCGCTTGTCCACCTGCCCTTAGAGGAAACCTGCTAGTTTTTTCCCTTTGTGCATTAGCAACTAACAACCGTTGTTCCTCGCTAGCCCCAGTACCTGATTTTGTGTGTGCAGCTCATGTACAGTGTCCATATAAATGCCTCTTTTCACCACATAGATTGCAAGTGGCTTCATTTGTACATTGTGAAAAAGTGTGCCCCATTAACCCACATAAAGAGCATTTTATTTTGTCACATGCACTGCTAATATGTCCCAGGGCTCTACATTTGTAGCAGGTTTTTGATTGCCCTGGGTAAAATAGCACTCCCTTGTCACCTCCCAGGTAAAAGGAGTTTGGCAAATGTTGTAACGCACCATTAAGTATTTTCAAGATTATCCTTACCCTCCAACACCCTGTCTAGATGTTTTCACTGTCAAAAATTGCCTCAGGGTGTCCTAAAATTGTGCTTCTCTGTCTAAGCAAGCAATAATACCAGACAGTGTGGGTGGTATGGGGCTATACCCGACCACCCAGGGGTGTAATGAGGCCTGATGCAACAGGCGGAGGGCCTTATAGCCCCTGGAAGGGCAGGTATAGGCCATACCGCCTTCCCTGGAGGGTATTATTACTTTCTTAGACAGAGAAGCACAGTATTATTGTTCTTAGAAAATGAACAACTATGTTTTGAAAATAATTTCATGTTAAAAAGTTAAATATCTAAGAGTTTTATTTATTTTGTAAAGAAAATAGTTCCTCCAACTGCTGCTTTATTTTTTGGATACAGGGAGCTGTCATGGTTAACCCCCCCCCAACACACACGCATGCAGGTCTAACAAACCTTAAAACGATCTCCAACCAGCAGAACAAAGTCTTTCCCACTGATTTATTTTATTTTTAATTTCCGTTTTAAACAGACTGTGGGTTGATAGTGAGCAGGTGGCTAAGCAGTGGAGAGGGCGAGAGCAGAAAGAGTATCTGCCAGACTTGCACAACCAAAAGGAATAGGCTTCAGAAAAATGTTTATTTGCCTTTTTTTGGAATGGGTAGTAACTTTAGTTGGCTGGCTGCAGCTCAGTGTTGGGAGGTGCCACGCTGTGTGGCTCAGTTGTCGACATCGCGGATGGGACAGTTGGAAGGGGAAGGTACTAATAAAAAAAAAAAAAACAGTAACACAAGTTTGGTAGGGAATGAGTCATTGTGTGTGTCCGGAGATGGCTTTTTTTTTTCTATTTCCACTCTTATCTCGGGAGGGAGGTATCATGGTAAGGAAATAAGAGTCAACTCATGTGAGGAAAATTTGTGTTAGCCCTAGTAATCAGTCTGTTTCGGGAGCTAGTGTTTTGCCATCTGATGGAGGGATGAGCAAAAGCACTCATGTTCAGCTCTCAGAGTACCTCTATGGACAATCAAGAGGCATGGGACAAGACGTTACTCAATATTTTGACTCAGAGAAGCAGTGTTTTGGGGAAAAGTGAATTTTTTATGAAAAAGGTTATGTTTTCTTTACACTGCATTTTAAGATTTTTAATTTATGACTTGTAAGCTGCTCAGTTTGTTGCCTGCTAAGTGATAGAGAAAAATGGTGGAAATTTGAAATGGCAATGAGAGGTTTTAGCCAATTAGACAGAAGGCTGGGCACCGAGATTCTGGTGATGAGGCAGGCTAGGCTGGCACTTTTAATAGCTGGGCATTTGTTGTCTGATAGATGCCCAACTAGAGAAGTGCCTCAGTCAATCAGAAGCCTTGAACAGTTTTACCCATTTTCTAAGCTAAAATACCAGGCCAGTAACACTAACCCTTCATTTCGAAATAAGACTGTTATGGTTTTTTGGCAGGTTTTGTCAGGGGGATAATCTCAAAGGGGAACCATTTTGTTCATTACCTTGTTGTATCTCACCCCAAATTGTTCCAAACCACTCTGCACTTTAAAAATAATATCGAAAGAATTTTCTCCCGATACATGAATTAGAGTGTATAATTCAGCAGCATTGAAATTCAAACTATTTTTAAGCAGGTCCCTACCTACATACACTCTATCAGGGAATATTTCTAAGCCCCCTTTGTATTACAGTCTTACGGCATTAGGCCGTTTAGCAGGGAAAACTTTCTTTTGAAAGAATGAGGCATATGTCCTGGATGACTGCCCTCCTTCATTCCTTCCAGACCTACCCTCCCCCCAAGTTCTCCTCCACCAGCTGGTGTTCTAGAGTCTCTTCACTTGTTTCTTCAGGCCCAACAGGTTCTTCATTAGTCTTAGACGCATGTACTTCATTCAAAAGAAGAATCGGGTTTTGTGTTAATTCAAGTTCTTTCGGAAGCTCTAAACTTTGCTCCTCAGTTGATTTTCCTTTAGCTAATTATTCTCTCATTTTAACACCCGGTATGGAAATAGGTGAAAAACCTGAAGTCCAGCTCTGTGTTGTGGGTGACTGCACCCAACCTGCAGCTGCTAGAGATTTTTCCACCGACCAGGGTTCTTCTGGATCCATTTCAGAGTCTCCCCAGGATTTAGAAGAAAGGGCTGCCTATTTTTAACTTGTTCTACTGTTGATTTTGCAGTAAAAGAAAACACACTCGCTCTGTCTTGATTACCAAAGTCTGTTTGAAACATAGTCTTCTCGATAGAACATACAGGCTTAGAACTTCCATTAGGTACTTTCTTTACTAGCATATCTCCCTGGCAACTCCCACCTGCTGCCGTTCCACTATCAGGGAACCTTACATTCTCCACGGAATCTAGAAAATTAGTCTCAGAGTTCGTTGACTCACCAGTGTGTCCAGGAATTATTCTTTGCTGCACAGCAATCTCACCCGATAACCTGCGATTTTTCCCTCCTTCCTTCCCCTCAGACTGGACCTTTTCTGATGCTGAAATTGGGTTTTTCTCCATTTCTGATTGTGCTGTATCTCATACTAATAAACCCTCAGCATTCTGAAAATTCAGCTCCAGTCCTACCGCTGCACCATAAAAGGTCTCAGATTCAACATACTCCATTTGTGAGAGAGAAACTTTCTCTCCAAGCACATTGTCAGACATCTTGGTTTACACCACTGCCACATCAGCACTTCCTCCTCTTCTGCTGTCCGGCTCCAAACTGAGCTCCTCCACTCTGCAGGAAGTCAAGTCCCCTGCTGGCAGAGTAGGGGAATTTCCCCAGTGCCCTGGCCAAATTTCTTCCCCATTCACTAAAGAAATACCACAACAGCTTAATCTGGTTCAAGGTCAGTTGGCATTCATCTGTATCCATCTCCCCGGGTTATGCCTGAAAATAGGCAGGATTTGTCTAGTGCACTTACCACTTCAAAATAAACTAAATAGATATGTCTTTATGGTCAACATAACCATTTCATTATGTATATTTTATGGTTGCAGTATCTGTGAAGCAGACAGTAACCTTTTTTCATCTAAAACCTGCATTTCATAATTTCCCTTGCTAGCTACATTATTCTCATCTTTTCCTTTGTCTTTAGAGTCTGTGTCACCTTCATCATGTTCATCAGACTTGGCATGAAATGTTCTTTTCCCTTTATGTTTCTCCTTTTCGGGAAACTGGAGATGATCTTCACTATTATCATCAACTTCATCACTTTCCAAGCAAATACTCACCCTGTGTGTTATCCTCCTCCACACTAAAATCACCAGAAAGAACACTAAGTTCAGACTTGGGGTGGGGGGGCTATAGAATTGTCTGCTGCATCCTCCTTCTGGATCATTACAAATATAGCTGCCAGGATACATGTATCCTGACTCTCTTGTCCCTACTTTTGTTTTATCTGTAGTGCCAACAACACTGTCAGTAGTTAAGTTTGGAACCACAAATAAAACCCTATTTCTTATGTCCTGTCCCTTACTAATTGTCTATCTGATGTTATACCACTTGTGTGCCTCAGTGTGATTGTCTACCTGCCTACAAATATCCTCTGAACAGACACTTCCCTTTAAGCCCAATGTTCAGTTTGTACAGTTGGGGTGGGGGTACGGTTGCATGTTTGATATTTTACAAATTGACTCAAACTATTTGCCTACCTTACTGTCATTATAGTGTCTGCCTATTATAGCACCAAAGAGTGTTGCACTGACATGGTGAGGTGTCATTGTACATATTGTTTGGTTCAAGGAGAAATAACCCCCCCCCTCCCAAAATAAGTATATTTTAATCTCTTATTTTTTTATTATTATTATTTACACTGTTATCTTGATTGCATAGTCATTTAATGTGCATGCCACTGGTGAAGGGATCATTGTGTTTCTGAAACAGGATTTGGCAGGAAGCTCTACCTTATTAAGCAGTATAGCATAGTGGTTAAGGGCACTGAGCTGCAAACTTGGAGATCTGAGTTTGAATCCCATCAGCCACCACTTGCATGCTGTGTGACCCTAAGCAAATCACCTAACTTCCTTGTGCTCCCAGGTCGCACCTGGAAACAAGCTCTGGCTTAGTGTGCCTTTCCTGGTTAAACAATTTCCCCTTTCCCCCACCTACAGTGGGGAGGTAGGAAATTATTAGCATCCCAGAGGGCTATACTGGATTGTCTGCTAGCCCACTATAAAATCTCTCTAGGTGGAGGCATCAAACAAGTTTTTTTCTTATTTTGTTTTTATTTAATAAGAACTTAACTTTGATTAGGGAGTACTCTTTGTCCCAGACATTTTGTATATGTGATTCATTAAAAATGTAAGGTAAACAATACATACCTTTCTTATTTTCCCTTCTGTACAAGAACCTTTAACTGATAAATTGGAATCTGCCCTCTTCTGGTTTTCCACAGGTCTGGGACTTGCATGCAACTGCACTACACAGCCTCCATTAAAGCCTGACAGAAGCATGAAAAGATAATACAGCTTACATTCTTAGTTAATCCCAACTTTCTTGGGAGCAATAGATGTTCAGTTCTGCCTAATTGCTTCTGGGGATTTGATAATGTGAGCTGTTCTTCATCAAGCACTGAGCTGCGGCCACTGAGCTCCATTCACTTGTGACATGAACAGGAATCTAACCCCAGGTTTCCAGCAGTGAAATACTTCAGCCTTAACCATTTCAAGGCACCTGATGCAAGAAATAACATCTTCACTACATTACTTTTGTGACATAATACATTTTCTAATATCCAGTGGCACCCACCTTCATTATTTTGATTTAAATCCAAGCTGACTCTGAAAGCCCAAAAGACAAAGGCATTTAGGCAAAAACATTTATGCAGATTCTGTCCAAATGTGATCAGTACCTAAACACATTCACGCTGGTTTCCCACTCTTACTGTATGTTAACACAGGAGGTAGCACCATAACAAGGAATGGGACCAGAGTACAAAGCAAAACAGAAGAAACAGTGCTTGTGATTTAAGCTTAAAGGGATTTTTCAGTTTTCAGCATTAGATTCACATTTGTCATCAGCAGAACACAGTGCCATGTATTTATCCCAAATCTGAATTTCAGACCTTCCATTTGTATTACCAAAGATAATTTTATTAAGGACAGAGAGGCAATATAGTGCAGTGGTCTAAGGCTCTGAGCTGCAAATCTGGTGATATCCAGCAAACCAGACCTGGGTTTGAATCCTACAGCTTTCACCTGCATACTGTGTGACCCTTAGCAAGTCACTTAACCTCCTTGTGCACCCAGGTTGCTCCCATAAAAAAGCTTTCAGCTTAGTGTGCTATACCTGGTTAAACAACTAAATAAAAAAAAAAAGGGATGCTTCTTGGTGTTTCAGCAACCTCATGTCAAGTTCATATATTTTTAATTTTTTTTTGCCCGGTACATAATGATCTTCTAAACATTTAAAATCCACAAAAAAAAACATGGGTTGCCATGTTTGTTTTTAAGTTACATGGTGTGCTTAATCCCTCTTTATAGAAAAAAAGGGTTAGATTGTTTTATGCAGTCATGACATCAATGTTTTAGGTGCCAACATGAGTGTGAAAGAAAAACTGAAACAAGGACACATCATTTGTCAGGATGTTTGGTTAATTTGCCCACAAATGCATAAATAAAGGTTAAATTACCAATACTATCACACCCTCTTGAGCTAACATCTCCCTAAAAAGGGGGAAATATTTGTATACACAGAAAAAAAAACAGCTTATAGGTTTTGGTATGGTACACAAAAGAGACCAGGGTTGGGCATAGGATGAAAAATATTTATTACAACATATTATATAATGGCAAGAGAGAATTCTGTTCCCTGATTGGTCAGACTGGGACTGGAGCCAGGATGTTATCCCAGCATTACATCCCAGCTGTAGTCCCAGTACACTAGAGACCACATAAGTAACTTGAAAAAAAAATAACGCTCTGCAACTGTCCCTATGAGCAGATTCATCTGCGCTTCCCTACCCTGCTAACAATCGCAATCCCTCTCAGCTCAGAGTCAGCGCTCAATGCTCCCCCCCCACTAAACTTCCAAGAAAAAGAGGGATACCACATCTTTGAACAGTCAGCATGTGGCTGTTGTTCTCGCTCGGCATAACCATGAACTTGTATTCCTTTTTTCCTTTTTAATTTTCGGCATGTATCTTTATCAACAAATATGGGGGAAACGCATTCTCCTTACAACCTCCCTACCTCCTTTCCTGTAGCTTGTTAAATTAGGTTGGCAGACATCCCTTTGAGAGTGGTGACAGTGGGCTTTTGGCAGGAGAGTAACGAGGTGGGAGCTGTAAACAGCGGTCAAAATAATATCCCAGGACAACATTTAAATACGGTAACAAAGTATACCGGCTGAACTGCAACTGCGATACAGTTTGGGGGGGAGCACGGCACAGGGAAAGAAAGTAAAGCACATGTGGAGACCGAAATGCAGATACTAAAACAAAATCCATGTACTGCACACAGACAGTGTGCCACCTGTTGCACAGATAGAAAAAAGGAACTCCTTTTTGTGTAAATACACTTCCATGCACAGAAATCAAGTGAAAAACTTACAAAACACTTCTTTTTATTAATTGTTTTCTTTCAAGTTAAACATTAGCCATTGTATAATAGAAATAATGCCCTCCAGGGTGGGTGTTATGCTGGAATAACATCCATTCTTGGGTGTTGGACGCCCTCGGCTGGTGGCCTAGGGCCCAACCACCCGAGGCGGGATGTTATCCCAGCATAACACCCACCCTGTCGGGCATTATTCCTTTAGTAACACTCACCACCACAGACAGGAAGTGCCAAACTTTTTCATACACACTCTGTGTGCTTTCTAAAGGCAGAGATTCTTGCCTTAAGAAAGCACAGAGCACATGCACAAAAACATTCAGCACTTTATGCAGTGGTGAGTGTTACTATGCTGTACATTATAATAAATATTTTTTATCCTATGATCAACCCTTCTAAAGGCTCCAGTTTTAAGGGATGACAAGTACTGTACTTGTTACAGTAATCTTAGAACACAAAGGTAACTTATTATCTGTTGTCAAGCAGAACTCACATGGGTCTCCCATCAACCTTAATTTCAACATCAGAGGAAGGTCCATAATTTTTAATATGTTACTAGGCTTTCTAGCACAAGTTTTAGCACTCAACATGATGGCTCTCACTTGGAAAAGTCTTGCTTCTGTGCCTTCAGTGCATTCCCTTACTGGGCCCCTGTAGTTCCCTATTCCTGTCACTTTTTGATCGGTAGCTCAATCACTCTCCTGAGATCCTTGAAATTATGGCAGTCTCTTGTAATATGCCCATACAGTCCACAGTGGTAAGAGGAGATATCCTTCCTGCACCTAGGCATCCAGGGCGGGTCTCTGTGTCATTAGTCCTGATGAGGAATCACATCTGCAGTCATCAAAGCACCAACCAAACAAGCCTTGCTATTGTCTGTCATCGAGTGCGTAGCCTCCTTGGTCTAGAATACCCAATGCTGCCCATCAGTTCAAAATTTCTGGCACTTGAGGGGTTGTTCAGAGGTCTTGAAAAAGTGCAGGAGGTATGAAAATATTGACTGCTTGTGGGGGAGTGTCACTAGCTCACTGCTGGTTTACTAAATAAAGACATTTTTCATCTTGCAATACAACTGTAGTGTCTACTTCTGCTGTTTGGGACTCAGTAGCTGAGCTTCTTTCTGTAAGCACATCTTGATTATATTGCTCCTGGCTCCAGTATACTGTGCTTTAGCTGTCTATGATAGAGTCTAAAGTAACGATAATTCCTGGTATTTCCACTTGACCAAACACATGAACCAGGGTCTTTAGATAATTCTGAGCAATGTCATTTGAATTTGTGACCTTGAGGGCCACAACAGCATCCAAAGCAGGTTCTCTCAAGCATTTTCTCATTCAAGGCCTTTTCTCAGCATCAGTGCTTTTTCAAGTCCTTTATCACTGGGGTGGCTTGCTGATATTTGTTGAAGTCGTTCTCCTCAATGGAAGTCAGACTGTGTCCTGAAAAGGGATGGAAACTCATGTATACTTTGTATTTCCTTGCTGGTTCCTGCACCTTCTCCATAAGGTATCCCACAGCATCCAACATGTAAGTGGCTGATTAGTCTTCCTGTCCAGCCATGGTTAATTCCCTCAAATCCTGTTCCATCTTTTCTTTCTGTTCCAACAACTTTTATTTTACTGTTTCACTAATGATCCCTGGGGTTGAAGTTCAAGTGGAGCCATCTGAAGTGCTTCCACTCCTGTACAGGTGCCATACCTCTTCCTCCCCTCTATGGATCAATGATGCAGGGAGTTTCACTGAAGTTAAGTCCTTATCAAATTCCACAGTCAGGAGCCCAATGCACAAAAAGTGGCAAAACACAGCGCAAAAGTTTGTGTTGTGCTTTGCATTTGCCCAGGTGTCTAAGGTTGCTATTCTCACTTGGATATTGCACCTGTGCTATCTGACTGAGAATAGGGTCAGGCTGAGTCAGCGGTAACCCCATTACTCTATGTCAGGGCAGTGGTAGTGGGGTTAACAGTAACTGTTAACCCTACTACCACTGCCCTGACATAGAGCCAGAAGTATGGCTCCCCAATGAATAGCACAGGTGTGCTAATTCACAAAAGCAGTCATGTAAATGAGCCCATTTGGCATGCTAGGCACTATGAGGCCATTTGCATTCCCATTATGGATCTATTTACATAGGCACTGCAGGAGCTTAGCTTTCCCTCATACCTCTCAACTATCCCTGATTATGAGGGACGGCCCCTCACATTACTCCTCAAAACTGCTGGATCTCTCATCTGTCCCTCACGGTAAAGTTGCATTCCACACAAAGAATGTGATGTAAATTCAGTCATTGAAGCAGAAAATAATAATATTGTATAAAGCTGAATGAAAAATAGACTTTGGTCATGTAAATCCAATGATTGCCACAATGTTTATTTTATTTTTCATTTTATTTTAATTTACTTTTGTTAACCGGGTAAGTGTTATGGGCCAAGGCCCTTTTTCAAACACGACCTGGGACCATAAAATATAGTCGAGGTGTTTACATTATAAAGTATCAGATACAAAAAAAATTACAAATACAATACACCAAACACATAATTACAAATGGACTAAAACCTACATTTAAGACAGTCTACATAATATTTCTTTAATGTGACTTTAAAACTGTCTTGACTTTGTAAATCTTGGATTTGTGATGGTAATTTATTCCTGTTTATAGCAGCTGAGACAGAGTAGGCAGACTTCCCAACACAAGTTCGCACCCTAGGAACCATAAGTGAAATTGATGAGTTAGAGTGAAGGGCCCTGTCTAGTTTACTTTGATGTAACAAAACTGACAGTGGCGATGAAGGACCTAAATTTAGTACATGATGTGTTAAGCAATTAAGATTATAAGTATGACTTAAAACAGGAGAAAGCAGCCCTGTTAGTTGATATAGTGTGCAATAATGAGTACTGAAAGGTTTTTTTTTAGTACAAATCTGCAAATAGCGTGAAATGTAGTAGTTAATAAAGTTGTGTTGGATTTCGATGGGCCATGAAACAAGAAGGCCTTATAATTCATAATAGACAACAGAACATTATTGGCAATAGCAAATCGAGCTTGTTCAGTAAGAAGAATTTGTAATCTAAACAAAGCTCCAAACCATTGATTAATATTCTGACATAACATTTTATAGGTACTGAATAAGATATTCCAGAGTCAAGAATAATTCCCAGATATTTAAACTGGAAGACCTGTTCCAATACAACCCCCTTTGTGTTCTGAGCTTGTATCTCCATGAGTGTCCCTCATTGTCCCTTATTGTGAGTGTCCATGTCCCTCATGTCAGTGACAAAAGGTTGAGAAGTATAGTGTCCCCCTAGCAAATGCCCCATATGAAACATTGTTTCCCTGGTGTCAAGTGGTCCCTCCCCCCACCCAATCCCTCGTTTGATGTAGTGACATTGTTTCCCTGGTGTCCAGTGGTCCCTCCCCCTACCCGATCCATCACCTAATGTATGAAAAAGTTTTTCCTGGTGGCCAGAGGTCCCTCCCCCCATCCGATCCCTCATTCTGAGTATGAATCAGTTTTCCTTGGTGTCCAGCTGTCCCTCCCATCACCCGATGCCCTGCTGGCAGTATGAAAATGGTTTCCCTGGTGGTCATAGAGCCCTCCCCCACCTGATCCATCACCCAATGAAGAAATGACTATTTACCCTGGTGTCTAGTGGACCCTCCTCCCATTCGATCTCCATCCCCAGTGTGATAAACCCCCCCAAAAAAACACAGCCCCAGCCCCATTCCCACAGAGTAATCTTTACTCCCCCAAGCCCATCCCTCAGTGGTGCTCAGTGACCCCCCCTCCCACAGCACTGATAACCTACCCCCCCAGTCTCCCATACCTGAATGTCTGTGCTGCGGAGCTACAACAACAAGTGACACAGCCCGCCGCAGACCACTTCGGCCGCCTGCCATCTGATTGAAGTTGGGAGCGCTCAGCTTATTTATAGGGCAAACTGTGTCACCTTTGCCCTATAAATAAGCAGCACATTCCTTAATGTCACCCCTCCCCAATCCCCTGTACAGTAAACATAAACCCCTTTCCTGGTGGCCAGTGGCCCCCCATCCCTTATCTGCATGTATATATATGTACTTCTCCAGTGTCTAATGGATCCCCTTCCCCACGATCTGGTGAACACTCAATAAATATATTGCATTGCATCCTGCAGAGGGTAGTGATGGGGAGTTTCTCCTCCCACCCAATGCCCCTGCTGTGTGGAGTTCTTCAGGGCTAAGTCCTCTCACCAATGCTGTTCATAGTGTATATGCAGCCCCTGGGAGAGATCATTAAATGTTACAGTGTGGGGTTTCACTAATATGCAGATGATACCCAGCTGTATGTTGTTTGCACCTGGGACACATAATGCTGTGTAGGTACTGAATTTGCATCTGGCTGAGATCCAGGAGTGGATGTCCTCTGACTGGCTGAAGCTCCACCTGGACAAGATGGAGAGCCTGGTAACTGAGTCTAGTCGTTGGTGAAGTGCATAAGCAGCTGGGTTGGGAACTGGCATGAATCTGGGCCCCACCCCACTGATAGCCTCTGCCAGGTTAAAAATCTGGGCGTCATTCTGGATGATGGATTGACTTTTGAGGCTCAGATGTCGTCTGTTGTCCAGAGTGGTTTTTACCACCTGAGGAATATTGCCTGGATTAAATCCTTAATCCCTCTTGGCTGACCTGCCTCACTAGTGCATGCTTTTGTGACATCCAGACTCAGCTATTATAATGCTCTCTACTTCAAGGTCAATGGAGGTGTCCTGCATTGCCTGCAGATAGTGCAGAACACAGCAACCAGGTTACTGGTGGGCCTTCTGAGTTTCTGTCATGTGACTTGGGGTCCTGTATATCTGCATTGGCTGCCAGTGAGGTGGAGAATTGCCTTCAAAGTGGGTCTTCTCACATACAAAGTCTGTATGGACTGGGCCCAGGCTACTTGAATAACCTCCTGACTCCTCGCCACTCTCTGCAATCTCTCCACTTCTCTGAGGAGGGCCTCCTTGCAGTCCCAAGACTCTGTTTAAAACATCAGGAGACCAATTATTTGAGGTGGTAGGACAACTTGTTTCTAAGGTCTTTGAAGGAGGCACCCTCATTGTAGGCCTTTCAGAGAGGTCTGAAGGCACAGCTATTTAGAGGCCTTTAGAATCCATTAATTCGCCCAAGAATAGTTACCCAAGCTGCTTTTATATTGTTTATATTGTTTTATTTTTTTATCTATGTGCTTTAATTTGTTGTTATTGTTTGCTGATTCTGTCACTGCCTGTATTTGTACAGGACATAAATAAATTCTTACTTACTTATTAACTTATTTACTGAGGATCAGATGAGGCCTAGACTGGAATGCTCCCTCACATCTACTTAGAGTGCACACTCAATTGCAGTACCAAGGCACCCAGAGCTAAAGCTCCCTGACCTCACTCTTCTCTCAATCATACCAGCAAAGGTAACAGTTGCTGTTGTCCTACCTCTGAAATCCAGAAAAAAATACTATACCAGAAATTCTCTGCAACTCCACTGTTTAGCCGGAAAAGCAACAGTTCAGTTTAAATTGAACTTTAGCAAGATTTTGCAACAATTCAGCAACCTTCAGGTCTGAATCCACTTAGGATATCAGCTCTCTCCTCTTGGTACATCTGGCTACTTCAGAGGCCTGAGCAGTGTAGCCTGAAACCCATTCTTTCTTTTGAGCAGGTTCAGTAGAGGTCCTGAGCTGTCTTTCTCCTTATTTGCTGTATCAGCTGTCAGTCATGTATAGTGAAGAAGGTGCCAATCACACTATCTCTCTATCCCACAGTGCTTCAGGAATTTCTTCCTTTGACCCACTGTCTTCTGAGTGTAACTGTCTGGTCCTTTAGTCAAAGGACATCAAGATGGCATTGACCATCCTGTTGCTGAGCAGAGATTGCAAAGTTATTTTCTTCAATGGTTATTTTTCCCCAGAATGCTGCCAGTCAGTTTATTAGTGTTAGACTGCTTAGATCTGATATCTGGTGTGATGGAAATGTAGGTGGTGGTTCAGTAAGACATTGAGAAATCTTCATTTTTGATCCAAAGTGTTCATTTCATCTGTGGCAAGGACCACAGTAAAATGGTTTAACCAGCCTCTCTCATCTTTCAAACTCGAGGAATGCTATTAGAGAACACACAAAGGGTTAAAGTTATACCTGACAACAGCTACGTAATGGGCCTCAGCTAGGACACAGCGTGTTTGTAGTTTGTGCTCTGTGCCTCATGGCTCAGCCAGCCAATAGTCTCAGCATTAATGCTCATGGTCCTACCCTCTCCCTTTTCTTTATAAACAAGGGAGACTAGCTCAGAGCTTGGGTTAGACTGGGCTAAAGGCAGGAAATCCAGGATTTGCAGAGCGAGAACCAGCAGCAGAGAGAGAGAAACCTTAAAGGGAGCACTATGTGTCTTTGCTCCCTCCCGGGGTGGAAGGGATCCCACAGAAACAGCAGCAGGAGGGAAAACCCAAGTAGACCTGCCTTAAGGTGTAGAATATCCACCAACCTAAAGGCAGTAGGGAGTAGTGCTCACTGGGATCCTTGTAGACACATTCTCCCAGAAGTATGCAAGAAAGGGAGCAATGTGCCAGTTAATCTATAGGAAGAGCTCCAAAAAGAGGACTAATTGCAATGGTAAATGGAATTAATTTGGCGGGATAAGAGGCCTGGCAAGAGTTGTGGTCAGGTAAGTTGCACAGCAGTTAGGCCGGACAAGGAAGTCCATTGTGTTGGAGTCACTAGGATCTGTTGGTTACTGGATAGAAGGCACACACAGCAGGACTGACTTTGTTCTATATCTATGAGTATACCAAATTCTGGTTGCTGAAAATAACAATGATACCACTGTCTGGCATTCAGCTATCCCTAGGCATAATTGCCCCCAGGATGGTTTCCTGCTCTGCCTGTGGAGAGGAGCACTATGCACCCGTTGTGTGGAAAGTAGCACCCATGGGACTCGGTATGTGAGGTAGGGAAAAATATTATAAATTTGTTTATCTGTGCAGAAATACCCATTCTGAGTGAAGACCAATGATGGTAATAGTGAAAATGGCAGTAATGAGAAAGCCATGGTGAAAAGACACAGTGGTTACCATCACCATTTTCAAATATTTTGCACCATGGCTCTGGGTATCAAACTCATGGGGTTGTTTATTATTTCTTTTTCTTCTGATATGAGAATTTTTGTGACACAGAAGTTCCAGTGGTGGCCTGCAAATTACACTATTCATTGTGTAAACAGCATATGTGTCACCTTTGAGTAAGGTGTTGGGACAGCATTTCAGAGGTGCAGTAAGTAATAGGGGATCTAGGGTAATAAACACTCCAACATACACTTTGTAATACTTTCAAATACCCAGAATGAAGTGTGGTGTCCTTTGCAAGCACTCTGTGCCATTCCCTTCCGAGTATTAATGATTTAGCAGCCAGAGGACACAGCTTTTGATGAACAGAGCTACATATTGTTCCTCTCAACCTTTTATGTTCCCAGTTAAGGAGAAGGGCTGCATCACATTATTAGTTTAGGACATGGGGCCCTCGAAAACACTGGATGCCCCTGGAAACACCATGTCACATTCTCAGTTTAAGAGAGGGTACCCCTGGAAACACTGTGTCACATTCTCAGTTTAGGAGAGGGTGCCACTGGAAACACTATGTCACATTCTCAGTTTAGGAGCAGGTGTCCCTAGAAACACTATGTGACATTTTTAGTTTAGGAGAGGGTACTCCTGGAAACACTATGTGACATTCTCAGTTTAGAAGAGGGTGCCCTTTGGAAACACTGGGCCTGATTCTGAAAGTAAATAGTCTGATGCAAGGTACTTGCATTAAAAACATCAATGATACGATTTGCACCTTGCATCATAAATTGTGTCAGTCTCAATTCCGAAACGCAGTCTGCATCGGAATGGGAAGCCGCTGTGACAAACAGGCACTGCACCACCCTTGTGACCTACATCAAGGTATGTCAGGTCACAAGGTGTCTTTCACCATGGCAGAGCTGCAACATCCCCTTTTTGGGGATTCTAAAAGCCCCACCATGGCCATAGCAAGAGGCTCAATTTAGACCAGCCAGAAGGTGGTCTAAGCCCCTTGCACCAGTGTCACACACTGTGGTGGGTTGAGGGAGAGCTACATGTGAGGTCTGGGGGCAGGAGGGGCACAGGGGGCATGAGGTGAGATGGGGAGACAGAGAGGAAGTAAGGGATTGCATTGGCAGCCAGCGGGGTGCATATGCCTCTGTATTTATTATAGAGAGCCATATGCACCCCACCAGGTGCTGAAGCGGTCCCTTACTTCCTGCTGTCTCTCCAGCTCACCTCTCTGTCCTGTGCCCCATCTGCCCCTTCTTGGCAGTGAATGCCCCCACCCACCAATGCTGGCCCTTCTTGTATTGCACGGTGGAGGGGGAGAGATCCTGCATTGTCACGAGGTGTGCCGATGGTTTGGCACTGTTGTACACCTGTGGCAAACCTGGGGATTTTGGTGCCAGGACCCCGATTTTTGCAGAATCTGGCACAGGGTCCCTGGTTCATCTAGAGTTTGCTGCATCCCTGGAGAGATGAAAAATTGCATTTGCCCAAGGGATCTTTGAGAATCTGACCCACTATGTCACATTCTCAGTTTATGAATAAAAAGAAGACAAATGTACTACAGTGTATAGATATGTATTATTATATATTTATAAAAAAAAACTGTCCTGTCAATGGACAGCAAAAAATACAGCTGGACAATGGGGTCCTAGTCTTCCTCCTCCTCCTCCTGGGAATATTTGCTTTATCTCTTAGGGTGTACCCCCCTTTCCACCAGCACCACAGGTGCCTACAAGCCACCACCAACACTGCCCAGACAGGTTGGTCCCTCCTCTCCAGGACTATAAAGAGAGGGACATCCTCCACGACTTTGAGGGGTATACCCCAAGTCTCCCCACACTCAGTGCTGACACACCATGCACGTGCATGACCATTTTGATGCAAAGTATTGACTGAACTAGGACAGCACATTGAATGTTAGAGGTCACACAGGTAAGATGTTCTGTGGAATTCATATTACAGAGATGACATTTTGAGGGAAATGGTTTTATCAAAGGTAAATACAAGAATCCAACAGGGTATCACTATAGAAGAGCAGTTCAATGTCTTTGCCTCTATTACAGTGACTGTACATGTTAACACCTGTCCCAGCATCTCTCCTCCCATAATACAGTAGGTGGAACTGGACTCAGCATTAGTATCAGCAACCAACAGGTACTGTACTATGGCCTATTACCGAGTGCGGCAGTGCATGGTTACAGAGTGTGCAGATGTGGGGCATTGGTTCTATATCACAGTCAGAGTTATATCACACCTGGGGCTGGATTCAGAGATTAGACTTGACCTTGTGTATGTGTGCAGATTACTCTCAGTTCACATACTACATTTAGATGCCGTAAACTACCCCATATTCCCCCTTCAATTAAATAAATACATACACTTTCAAAGTTTACATGAGTTTAAATTGTTGCCAGAACTTCAATAGCAGAAATGAGTAAACTACTGTAGCTGCATTTTTCAACTTGATTCAACTCACCAGGCAGGATTAACAAAGCTGAAATAACACTTTGGGATGCAGTCCAGCTGGAACTTGACACCATAACACAAGCTGGGTTACTATTCTCTTGCTCTTTGGAATTTGAAAAAAAAAATGAAATAATGGCATACCTTCCCTTACAGAAATATGTGTGTGCTGTATACATGCAGAATACATGCCACATGGTTAATTGTGCAATGTTTGCATGTGGTTCGCATACACAAAGTGAACCTAAGAAAACCAGGTCTAAAAAGCAAATCAGGTTTGCATGCAGCAGGCTTGATGTGTGTGCAGCAGTTAAGCTGGTGTGAACATCTTCTAAAAATCACATCAAGTTCACATGTTGCATGCTTGACACGGGTGCAGCAGTTAAGTTGATGTGAACATCATTTTAAAATCACATTAGGTTTACATGCTACAGGCTTGCCATGTGTACAGCAACTAAGCTGGTTCAACTCTCATCTAAAAAACATCAGTTTCTATTTCTCATACTGCTGCTAGCAATTAAAGACATTAAAATAAATGTTTCATTGATTCCCCATTAAAATTAGATAAACTCATCAATTCCGATCATTTTGAAAGTTGTTTAATAGCTTTTGATTTTTGTTATTGAATTTCCATTAATTTGTAAAGTATTGTTTGCATAATGCTTTAAATGCCTAGGATATAGTCAGCCAACATCCCAGCAAAAGCTACCCCCACCCTCTGTAGTATGAGTGGGCACCCTGCTCCTCAACATTACCCTCAATTTTCTCTCCTCCCTCCGCCCTCCCCGTCCTTTTCCTTCTTCCCCCTCTCTCTTGTTAGGTCTTCTCTCAGCTCTACCTCTCTCCCTGCCTCCTCCCTCTAGCAGTTTCTCTCAGTTTCAGCTGGACGTAAGATACCCTATGGCACCTTGCACCTTCAAAGTGATTTTACAATTATTGTTTATATATGGGCACTTACCTTTCATTGTATAATTTACTCCTTATGTGCCTTAATTACCATTAGTGTCTTAATTTTGTTTTTGCATCTGATTGTGATGTATTGTACACTTCTTGATACTGTATTCTATGTACCTGTTTATCTCTGTCTTGTTGACCTCCCGGATCGTGCCTGAAAATAGTTACTTTTGTGTCTACTGCACCTACCCAGTCATCAAAAGATAAATAAATAAATAAATCCCCCATTCCAGATGTGTGAAGAGGGGCCTCTGTGTTGTGAAGCATGACATTTTTGTTTTGGACCATGCAAATCCCCTTATGCATATTCAGTGTTACAAATGTGTTTCGCCATAACTAATTCTGCTCACTTACTTTCCCTTTGTTATTCTGTAAGGAGTACATACATTATGGCCATGCTAAGCACTCTTTGTGCTGAGTAGGGTTTTGGAAGCATGCACCATACCTCACATTTTGTCACTGAAATGAGGGGCATGGACACTCAAAATGAGGTACAATAAGGGACACTAACCCTCTCGATGATCAGGACACATCCTGAAACATGAAGATACAGTACCTCAGAACACAGTGGAAACTACATACATACAAACATATAAAGAAACCAGCAGAAGAAGGCCATTTAGTCTATCTAGTCTGCTCATATTGCAGGGTAAACAGCTTGAGTTACTGGCCCTGTCCTCTCTCCCTACATCTCCCATCCTCCCTACCCATGATCCTTACCTTCCCCCATGCCTATCCTAGCCTCTCTTAAAGCTGCCCACTGTCTTTAATGAAATCACCTCTTATGGCAGTGCATTCCAAGTGTCGACCACCCTCTCGGTGAAGAAGTGCTTCCTGACATCCCTCCTAAACCTCCCACCCTCCAGCTTAAGACTGTGCCCCCTCGTGTTATGGTTGCCACTCAGCTTAAAGAGACTCTCCTTATCCACCTTATTTATCCCTTTCAAGTACCTGAAGGTCCCAATGATGTCCAGTGGTGCCACTTAGGAAGGGCAGGGGGTGCCCCCCAACATTTGTGCCTAGGTTATTCTTATGGTGTGGCAATAATGGCATTAAATTTGGATTTAATCTTTTGCACAACAAGTGCCCCCCTGGCCTATAGTAGCTCACGCTGCAGGTGCACTCCTGACTTGACTGTGTCTGTATTGTGTTGTCCACTCTCTCCACCTATTAGCGTCGGTACCATTACACATGATGTTAAGGAGCTCCAGCCAAACAAGAACACATGAGTCACGTGAGTGTGACACTGTCTTTCTCACCACAGAGTAGACAGGCTGCACACTACAGCTTGGAGGAGTCGATGAGCACTGAACTCTCAATAGCAGTGTTGTGGTGGCATATGTTTGTTGGTCTACTCTTAGTGAGTCTCCATCTCACCTAGTGGCTGAAGGGACAGGGGATGAGCTGGAAGCTAACTCGAGACTAGGCTACCTATTTAGTCTACAAGGCTCACCTCACAAGAAAAAAAAAAAAAGCACAGGTCGGTCAGCAGCAAGATAGGCCTAGTAGCAGCGTTGATAGTGGTGTGGGTGGCCTTCATAGGCCTTGATTACTGCAGTGCAGCAGCAGCCAAGCAAGAATCAAGCAACACAGGTTTAGTGTGTTTGGTTAGTGAGGTGACTTGGTCGAGGACCATGTTGGGAACCTGGGATGGTTGGTTCTAGCACCCAGCTTCTGACTGAAGGACAGAGGAGGAGCAGACTGAAAACTGGGTTGGTGGCACACTGGGCCAGGCTGCAGGTTCTGGCCAGATGGCTAGGTAGGTAAAAGTAAATAATTTATTTGACAGGGGGACTGGGGAAGGAGGAAGGACTGAAATATTGATGTGATTTTCACTTTTTCTGCACCTTTGGGTGGCTCCAAGACCCATACGGATTGGGTATTGAATGGAATGGAGTTGGGGAGAGAAATCGGGACAAAGCTGTTTGGGGGGGTGTTCAGAACATCAGTCAGGAAAACAATGTTTAATAACTTGGTGGGTTTAAACCAAAATCTGATGCACTGCTCTGGGGTATAGACAGATGAATCTTACACGTTTGAATTTTTCCTGATTTGCATATAGAATTTGAATTTGACATTATGAGATACGGCAAGGGAGACTGCAAGGGCGTGCAGCATTGAAATGAATTAGGGTATTTTTTTAATACTATTTTACACATTACTGATGGAGAGCTGGAGATTAATGAAGGCCACTGCTCAATTAACAAGGGCCTTGTTAGTAGAAAAGTGTCCTTCATTATTATCCAACTCGCCATCACAATGTATAAAATAGTAATAAAAAATAACTCCACTCATTTTAAGGGGGTACAAGTATGCCCCAGCAGTCTGACCCATGGACATCATCTCTTATAAAGACTCCTGCCTCTGGCTTCCTAGTACTCAGGTAAGAGACTCTCAGCTTATATTAAATCTATACTTGGTGGGTTGTCTGTAGCAGCATGGCCACACCTGTTGCAGTGTGTGTGAATGGGGGAGGACTAGCCATGTGGGTGGGTGTCAAGTTATTGCTACTTTTGCATTTGCAACTTAAAGTCTGTTTACATGGAAGCATTTGAAATTATGGAGAGACAATAGTAGGACTACAGTCCAGAGAGAAGATATGAAATAGTTTTGTGAGTAAGTGTGTGCATGGGGGTTGAGAAGAACCATGTATTTCTATTGGTATGCATGCTATAGTTCAGCTGCGCAGCTGAGGGAGGACAAGAAAACTGAAAAATATAACAAAGGCTACAAGCATGCTGCATGTGTGCAGATGTACAGTATACAGATTTGTATTGAAGTACAAGCAAGCCATATGTGTGTAGGCAGAAGATCTGGGTTTGAATCTCATCAACCCCCATTTATATAGTGTATGGTGTGATCCTGAGCAAGTCACTTAACTTTTATGTGTGCACTTATCAGTGACCACTTGCTTGCTGCACCCATGCCACATGCGTGCAGTCTGTTCCAATTTAACATCTAAATATTGCTTGCAGCACGCATATCACATGAGTAGTTTTATGTGTGCAGCATGAAAACATTTTATATAATTATTTCTGTAAGGGTTCCAAGTCTCTTTATTTTTAGGGACACTCCCTGATTTTGCCATGTTTTGGACATTCCCCTTGCTTTTTATAGCACCAATCCATTTCCTAAAAACCATTAGAACTAAAAAACAAACTGTTCCCATTTTCTTTAAATAATTTTAGGAATGCATTTCTAGCACCTTAGATTCAGTTAGGCATATTAATTAGTACCCTGTGAAAATCTCTGTGTATGTGTAATAAATGCTAGAAACAAGATATTGGAAAAAATGTACCCTGTATTAATTACTGCAGAAATATTGAAAAACAGCAAAAGCAGGGGTGGGATAACATGGGCTTGTGATAGTTAAAGAACAGAGACTCAGTATTCAAAATTTTGCGTGAGTACGGAGGGATCTTTGCTCCCTATATTCACAGACATAGAAACACAGAAGCATAGAATTTGACAGCATATAAGGACCGCTTGACCCACCTAGTCTGCCCATTTCCCTACCTACTGGATAAGCTGCAGATCCTAGTTAACCAACACCCTATTTCTTCCTACCCACCACAAGAATTGCCTTATATCTGTCCCATGCATTCTTGAATTCTCCCACAGTTTTAGACCCCACAACCTAATCAGGAAGGTAGTTCCATGCGTCCACCACCCTCTCTGTGAAAAAATACTTCCTCACATTGCCCCAAGCCATCCCCCCTCTATCTTCAAATTGTGTCCCCTTGTTCTTGCATATCTCTTTTTCTGAAAGATACTACCCTCTTGGACTTTGTTGATTCCACTGAGGTACTTAAAAGTGTCAATCATGTCCCCCTTCTCCCTCCTTTCCTCAAGGGTATACACATTAAGCTCCTTTAGTCTCTCCTCATATGGCTTCTCTTGCAGACCCTGCACCATTTTAGTTGCCCTCCTCTGGACTGCCTCTATCCTGTCTATGTCCTTGCAGAGATGGGGTCTCCAGAACTGGATGCAGTACTCCAGATTGGATCTCACCATCTGCCTGTACAGAGGGACAACAACTTCCTGTTTTCTGCTGGTGATGCCTCTCCCTACACACCTCAGTATCCCCCCAGCCCTCCCTACTGCCTTCTCACATTGCTTGCTAACCTTAAGGTCATCTGATATGATTACCCCCGGGTTCCTTTCCATTTTTGTTATTGTTACTACCACCCCCCCATTGTGTACTCTTCCCCTGGGTTTGTGTTTCCCAGGTGCATTATTTTGCACTTCTTTGCATTGAACCCAAGCTGCCATACTTCTGACCATTCCTCCAGCCTTGCCAAGTCCCTTCTCATTGTCCCCCCCTTGTGTATTAACCCTGTTGCAGATCTTTGTATGATCTGCAAAGAGGCATACTTTTCCTTCCAGTCCCTCTGCAATGTCACTTATAAAGACATTAAAAAGAAATAGACCCAGTACTGAACCCTGTGGTACCCTACTAGTAACCCCTTTCTTCAGAGTGTACTCCATTTACTATTACCTTCTGTGTCCTGTTGTCCAGCCAATGTTTTACCCAGGCTACCATGCTGTGACACATTCCCAGGCTGGCTAATCTGCTTATTAATCTTTTGTGTGGTACTGTGTCAAATACCTTGCTAAAGTCTAGGTAGGCCATGTCCACAGCCCTTCCCTTGTCTACTACTTTGGTCACCCAGTCAAAGAAATCAATTAGATTCCTCTGACATGACCTTCCCACTGTGAATCCATGCTTTCTTGGGCCCTGTGCCCCACTGGCCTCTAGGTACTCAACAATTCTTTCCTTCAGAGGTGATTCCATCATTTTCCCTACCACAGAGGTCAAACTGACAGGTCTGTAGCTTCCTGCCTCTGTCTTACTCCCACTTTTGTGAAGGGGAATCACATCCGCCCACCTCCAGTCCTTAGGTATTGCACCATCCTCCCATGATTTGTTAAAAAGTGTAGTCAGTGATGTCCCTAGTTTTCCCCATAATTATTTTAGAATTCTGGGGTGAATCCCATCAGGCCCCATTGCTTTGTCCACCTTCAGTTTTATGAGTTCTTGCAGAACCCTTTCTTCTGTGAAAGGACTGGGATCGACTCCCCCATCCAGAGTGTTTCTGTTAATTGGACTAGGTACCTCCCCCTCCTCCTTTTTTGTGAATACTGAGCAGAAGTATTCATTCAGTATTCTTGATTTTTTACTGTCCCTCTCTGCCCACCCACTGTCCATTCAATTCAGCCTCACTATCCCTACATTTGTCTTTCTACACTCCCTAATGTACCTATAAAAGGTTTTATCCCCCTTCTTAACCGAGTTGGCTATCTTTTCCTCAGTTTGGGCCTTTGCTATTCTGACTGCCTTCCTTGCTTCTTTCTGCCTTAACTGGTACAGTTCTCTGTCCTGCTCCTTCTGTGTTTCCTTTTACTTCCTAAATGCTATCTTTTTCTCCCTAACCTTCCCCATCACCTCTTTTGAGAACCATAGTGGCTTTTTCTTTCATTTTAATTTGTTTATTTGCTTCACACAAAGGTTTGCTGCCTCTGTGATGGCAGTTTTAAAGTTTTCCCATTATTGCTCCACCCCTCCTTCATGCCTTTTTGCTAGTGTTTTTTTAAGGCACTCTCCCATTTTGACAAAGTCAGCCCTCCTGAAGTCCAGTACCCTCACTTTTGTATGGTTTGACTCTGCAGCTGAGTTTATTGTGAACCACACTGTTTGGTAGTCACTTGTTCCCAGATGGCTACCCACTTCTAGATATGAGATCCTCTCACTGTCCCCATTTGAGAGTATGAGGTCTAAGATTGCTCCCTCCCGAGTGGGTTCCATCACTAGCTGTCTGAGGCATGCCCCCTGCAGGGCATCGAGAATGGTCCTGCTCTTGGATGTGGCTGCAGTAAAGGTGCTCCAGTTAACATCTGGCATATTCAGGTCCCCCATCAACAATATCTCTCCTTTCTCTGCCCACCTAAGGATGCCTTCTATCACATCCTTGTTCATTCCCTCCCCCTGAGATGGGGGTCTGTATACAACCCCTCTGTGGATTCTGGTGCCATTTCCAGTCTGTATGGTGACCCACAGTGCCTCCTCTCCTCCCTTCCCTGTTTACTCTTTTGTTCCATTGCTTTTATCTCTTCCCTTACATAGAGAGCTACTCCTCCCCCTCTTCTACCTTCCCTGTCTCTCCTGTAGGTTGTGTACCCTGGTATGTTAACATCCCAGTCATGGTTCTCTGTGTACTATGTTTCTGTGACTACTACTATATCCAGGCAGCCCTCTTCCATCAAGGCCACCAGTTCAGGGAGCTTGTTGCCCAGACTATTGGCATTGGTACTCATTACCATTTCTTGATGGCCTTACCCCTTTTTGCTCCATCCCTTTCCTTACTGCCTTTGTCATTTCTCCATTTACCCCTGCCCTTCTCCCTATCAACATCTTTATCTCGGCATTTACCTCACTAACTGCCCTGATATTTTGGGGGGAGCTAGGATTTCCCTGCTCCTTTCCAGTACCTCCCCCTTGGCTAGTTTAAATGTTTGCCAATGAAGCATTTAAACCTATCACCTAGGATCCTGGTTCCCCTCCTGGACAGATGCAGACCATCGCACCAGTATAGGTCTGCATCACTTCAGGTAGACCTCCAGTACCCAATGAAGCCAAACCCCTGAGCTCTGCCCCAGTTTTTCAACCACGGATTGAATCCCATGGTTTGGAGCACCCTAGCCTCACCCATACCATAGACTAGCAGCACCTCCAAGAAGGTTACTGTGCTTGCTACTTGTCTAAGGCCCCTCCCCAACTCCACAGACTCTTTCTACACTGCTATGATCCCTCTCTCAGCCAGGTCATTTGTTCATAGATGGACAATGACATCCAGCTCCCTCCTCCGTACAGCTGCTCCCACAATCCTGAGGATTCGCTCCCTGTCCCTCCAAGCCATGGCACCTAGCAAGCACCTTACCTCCCTCTCCTCTCCCTCTCCCAGTTCTACCCTCCTAACAATGAAGTCCCCCACCAGGAGTTGTTTCCTTCCCCTGTGGGGTCCCATGCCACCCTCCTGTGGATCTCCTTTGTGGAGGTTCCCAACATCCTCCTTGGTCTCCACTGCAGATGCCTCTATAGAGGAACCACACTCTGCCAGAGTGGCATAAAAATTATGGAGAAGTACAACTAGAGAGATGTGCCTCTGTTCCACCACCCTCACCCTCCCTGAGCCCACTGTGGTCCAACTGCTCCTGTTTCTTGGCAACCTCTGAGGCAGTGGTGGTGGCCCTGGTGGTCCCTGGGTGGGACAGGAGGGACCCCAAATCCTAGCCAACTCAGCCTGGAGATGAGCAACCTCATCCTTCAGCCCAGAGAGGTGCCTGCAGATGAGACATCATATCCTCCAGAATGTCTCCATCTACTATTCAAAAGGGGCCTTTGAGTTGCCAAAGAGAGTTAGTGCCCATGCAAAACATAATGTATAAGGATGGGCAAGGGGAGGGTCATAGTCATGAATAGCCATGCTACCCCATAATCACTGGCTTTGCGCTGCACAAAAAGGGTTTGTGTGGTCCTTTTGCACATCACAAACACTACCAAACAAACCCCCAACTTTCTCCAGGCAACTCTAGCTGTTTCCAGATGTAATGCAGTCAACTAACTGGTTTGCCAGTGGAGGAGCATACCCACTCCCTGTGGTCCATGGTACCCCTCCATCTACTGTAAGACTAAAACCCTCCCTGGTGCTAGTAGTCCACCCTCCAATTGTCAGCCCATTGGAAGAATAAAACCCTTCCTGGTGCTAGCAGCCCCCCATTTCTGTGATCGCCAGACCATTGTAATCATTAAAACCCTCCCTGTTGTTCAATGGTTCTCCCTCTGGCATCAATCCATGGTACCACCCATCACAATTCTGTAATCACTGGTGTCTAGTGGACCCCTACTGTGGCACTGAGCACCCTCCAGTCATCTTACCAGTATCCTCGTGCTACAGGTGCATGTATAGTGATACAGACAGCCCTCCTCACACTTCCTTTGATGACCACCATACATACAGGCAAAGAGTGTGTGCCTCATTTACAGGACAGGGTGACATGCCCTGTCCTATAAATAAGAAGCACGCTCTCTGCCTGGAGTGACAGCGGATAGCCATGGAGGTGTGAGGAGAGCTGCACCAGTCACCATATGTGCATCTGCAGCACAGATGATACTGGAAAGGTGTCTGGGGGGTGTTTTGTGCAGAGGTGGGGGGGCTGCTAGACATCTGAGATTGTGGAATTGTAACAGGTGGTACCATGGATTGGTGCCGGGGGGGGCACCACTGGATGCCAGGAAGGGTTTTAATGTTTACAACAGGCTAGCGATCAGAAGGAGGGGGGACCACTATCACCAGGGAGGGTTTTAGTCTTCCAACAGGCTGGCAATTGGAGGGGGCAACCAGTAACAGCAGGAGGGGTTTTATTCTTCCAACAAGCTTGTGATCAGAGGGAGGGGGGACCACTAGCACCAGGGAGGGTTTTATTCTTCCAAAGTGCTAGCAATCGGAAGGGGAACCAGTAGCACCAGGAGGGTTGTAATTCTTCTGAGTGGCTGATGATCAGTGGGTGGGGGTTGGGAATACTAGACACTAGAGATATCTACACATGTTTGGGACTGGGCAATTGGGGGGGCCATGCTAGCCTTCCTTGTTACCCGTGCAAATTAGCCCATAATGGGTATGCAAATGGGCCCTTAGAACCTTGCATGACCAATGGGCTCATTTGCATGGGTCTCTTTGAATATAGCAGATAGCACGCTGGCACTATCGGCTCTGGTACCATACTTTGTGATTCATGTTGGGGCAGCACTACTTGACTTAGCACTGCATCGACATGGCCCTATATTCAGTTGAATGGTGCTGGTGCACTATTTGACAGAATATAGCATCCTCTGACTTTTGGGTAATCATAAATCACAGCGTAAAGTTTTGCACTTCGCTTTGCGCTGTTTTGAATATCAGGCCCCAGGTGTTTATTTCTAATAAGTAGACCACTCACTATTTTATTTATTACATTGTCATGTGTTTGTAGTTATGTTTTTACATTTTAAAATACAATAAATGATAGTGCAGTGACTGTACTGTCTGTTCTTTGATGTTGATGATTCTAGGACTTGGACATAAAGTATTTCTGGCTGGGCTTTTTCTTTCAATCTTCTACAGTACCTTCTTCAGAATGATTCTTAAAATCTCTCCTCCCCCCAATCATGATTAGCAAACCTGAATTCACACGTCTTGATGATGCCCTGGTAGATGTTGGAACACTACCTATTCAGTGGTTCCTCTGGGTCTTTGACACTCATCAAAATGAGTAAAAAAAAACAGCACTCCAGGCTTAAGAAATTCAGTGTGATATTTTTACTGAGAAATGTTCAGTAACATTTGCTTACATTCAGTGAAAAAAATTCAGACATATGAATTGGGATCAATCCAGCTCCCACAAACAGTTTTAGCCTCTGTGCTTCGGGGTTTCATACCCTTCCTTAGGAAGCATCTTTGACACCCATCCCCCACAACTGCAATTTGCAAACCAGACATCACGAATCGGGACGCTGCAAGGCTAGGTGTTTGGCTAAAGTAACTGTTACATACTGACACAGCAAAGACGGGATAAAAAAATAAAAAGGAAAACAGTTACTGGTGGAAAAAACACAGTTTAGTTTTATTATCAATATTTTTACATTGCAGTGGTGCATCCATTGGCAAGAACAATGTCTGACATCACTTTTCCATGTGAATAATATATTACAGTTTTCAGCTGTCAGCACTCTCCTCCAAAAGTGCCTTATGCCCCATATTAAACAAGCATGGTTTCTTGACTTAGCACATCTCCAAATGTAGTGCTTCATCTGATGCCACACCATCTCTATTGGGTTCAGGTCTGGTGATTCTGGTGGCATCCTGACCCACTGCACTCCCTGGTCCTTTACGTACACTTCAGATGCTGCATTCTTTGAGTCATTATCTGTACAAGTGAAAGAACATACTGTACATATAAGTGAACACATGGAACACTGTGCTGTATATCCCCACAATCAAGACAGAGAAACTGTAAATGCAAATTGCTCCATCTCGAACCTTGGAAAAGCCAATGCCCATCTGCAAAAACTTGCTCGATAAAGGGCACCAGTGTACCGGGCACTATCTCCTCTCTGAAGAAGTCAACCTTCATGATGCCACTTAATAGCAATATCAGCCCTGGCCCACAGCACAAGATGGCAACCCAAACATGTATTTTCAGGGGGGTGCCTGCGCTGTGGTTTCAGTACAAAAAATCCTTTTTTCCAGAAAGCCATGGGGCAAAGAGATGACATTGCTATGGTAGTCTTATCCATAAAAAGAATTTAGGCAAATTGTTCTTTTAATTCCATCCATGCCTTAGTATTTTCCAGTCACTTATGTTTGTTGGCTTCATGAATGAGAATACATATACTGTTTGGGGGGGGGGGCGGACCATTGGTATCTTGCTCTCTTGAGGTCCTATATGGTATATCACCTGCAATATATACTGCACAACACATAGATTATTACACAGTCAATCAGTATATTAGCAAAAGATGGCGAGCTTATAGGAGTGGTCAGGCTTTAAATTGCTTTTTTGGTATGAACTTCCCAGAAAAATCAAATACATACATACATACTGTGGCCATAGCACTGTACTTACCATGCTCTGCCATAATTCCATCTTTTTTGGCATTGCGTTAATCTTACTGATAATTCTGATGCTGAGCACTCATGTTCTGCCAGTTTCTGAGGGACCTCTTCTGCACTTCTCCCATCATCTTCCATTGTTAGCTGATCCACAATTTGGGAAATCTCACTGCAAAAAGACAGTAATACACATTAGTTAATGACACAAAGTGCCACAGTGGTAGCCCTGGAACATTTCATCAATGTGTAGTGTTCTGTGGCTTGCTCAATGCCACAGTGGCAGTCCCAGTAAATTTCTTTGCCTTGTAGTGTACTGTGGCTTACTCAAGGATACCCATCCAGTGCACACTGTCTTCATGTATGGCTATTCTTTGTGTGGCTGAATGTGTTTGTAGAGGGCAGAGAGAGAAATCATGATGCCAGCCATTGCAAGGTTGTTCTGTATATCGGGCACTAAAGTCCCATTTTTACACATTTCATGGACAGCATTGCTATGTCTTGTATCCAGTTTCTTGGTCATAGTAGTAGTGTAAAGGTGGTGGCTTCTCGGTCTGCAAACCTCCTCCTAAAGATGTGATTAAATGGCACAAAAATGCACAGTATTTGTACAACAGAGGGACAGGTACAGTAGGTTTGGCCTGAAACTGTGACAAATCACAATCTGGGGATTAAGGAACAGACAAATCAGATATTGATGATGCTGGAGGCATGACATAGGTATGACATCAGAAACAATGTTAGCCAGGCAGTTCCAAACTGATGGCTGTCTTGAAGTTGGAGAACACTATATAATGGGGGGCTATTTTAAGCTTGAAAATATACATCTGACTGAGAAGCAATACTCTCCATTACTGTACCGTATATTAGATTGAAGATGCCTACCAGATTTGGAACCAAAAACTTTCATGAGACACCAAATGTAAGCAGACCTGCCAGAATGAGAAAAGTAGTAATGCAACTGAAGAGCAACACACCTGTGAGCAGAAAGAGGCAGGGAAATAAAAATGCAACACCACCAATAAAGCAAAGAATTTTCTGAAAGGAGCCTAAGAAATACACTGTAAGACAGTATTGTTTTATATTATTGTTTTGAATAACAGGTATTTAAATAGTTCTCAACTGCAATGATTTTCAAATAGTGTCTCTGATGTGCATTATAATGTTAAGTAACTTGATAGAAACTAGGGATGGGTGGACTGTTCCACTGGAGATCCAGACCCCCAGATCAAACCCGCAATCCACGGACCCAGATAAATGTAGAAGTCCGGTTCCGGGTCCGTGGAGATGCCATTTCCCTGATTTTGTTTTCTGTTGCCATGAGGATGCTGTTGGCACATACAGTCGGCCAGTGGCATCCAATCAGGCAACAGAAGGTAATGTGAGGCACTCACGGTATATAACCATGCTGAGTGTGCCACGTGGCCCAGAAAAAGGAGGACCAGAAAGAGACAGGAGCGGAGTAGATGTGCTGAGCAGCAGAGCCAAAACCAAAAATAAAAAGCACCCTAAAAAAAAAAAAGTTTCTCCAGCCAGAGGAAAGGGAAGGGATTGTGACAAAGAAGAAGTTGGGGAGGGGGAGAGAACCAGTCATGGGGGTGGGTGAAGGCAGATGGGGTTGGAACTCAGGAGGGAGTGATGCAAGTCAGATTGGGAGGAGTCAGGACTGGGGAATAGTGGGGTGGGGTGGGGTGGGGAATGCTGGCAGTGCTGGGCTGGTGACTGTGTGTGAGTAAGGTCAGGCTGGCAAAATCAGCTTGCGCCATTCCAGAGGAGAGAGTGAGACCAGTGTGGACAGAGGGAGAGAGAGACTCAAGTACTGGGGGCCCATTACAGTTACAGAAAATCCCAAATGAAAGTTTTTTTTTTTCTTGGCCTCGAACAGTAGCTGTGTGTACAAAAAGGGCAGACTGGCAAAATCTGACTTGTGCCATTCCAGATCCAGAGTACTGGGGGAGGGTCCAGAGATTACAGTTACAGAAAATCCCAAATGAAAGTTTTTTCTTGGCCTCAACAGTAGATGTGTGTACAAAAGGGCAGGCTGGAAAAATCTGACTTGTGCCATTCCAGATCCAGAGTACTGGGGGCAGAGATTACAGTTACAGAAAATCCCACATAAAAAAATGTTCTTGGCTTCAGACAGTAGCTGTGTGTACAAAAGGGCAGGTTGGCAAAATCTTTGACTTGTGCCATTCCAGATCCAAAGGAGGGAGGGAGAGACTGATGTGCATTATAATGTTAAGTAACTTGATAGAAACTATGGATGGGTGGACTGTTCCACTGGAGAGCCAGACCCCCAGATCAAACCCACAATCCACGGACTCAAATAAATATAGAAGTCTGGTTCCGGTTCCGTGGAGATGCCATTTCTCCGATTTTGTTTTCTGTTGCCATGGGGATGCTGTTGGCAGATACAGGTGGCCAGTGGCATCCAATCAGGCAACAGAAGGTCATGTGAGGCATTCACGGTATATAACCATACTAGAGAAGTTTTACAGTTACATAAAATCCCCAGTTTTTTTCCTGGCTTCAGTGCAGCTGTGTGTACGCTAGGACAAGGGCAGCAGGGTGGCAAAATAAATCTTTGTGATATCCAGTCCAGACTCAGAGGGGAGAGGGAGAGAGACTGCCGGGTGGCTCACAATAAATGTAACAGTCCCAGAAATCCAAAATAAATGTTTTTCCTGTCTTCAGTGCAGCTGTGTGTACACAGCAAGTGCAGCAGGGTGGCAAAATAAATCTTTGATTTGTGCAATCCAATCATGAATAATGATCATCATCACCTACATTCATTCACGAATCATGATTTCATGTATTATAAAAAATAATACTTTTCAAACAACATGCAATTTAATGCGCCTGCCCTGTGCTGCTGGCTGTGAGTGGCCCAGGGGATAATCTGTCTGTGACTTGTCCCCAGTGTGGGACTGTGCTGCATGTGGCTATTCATCATTTAGTTATTTATTCATTTATTAAATTTTCTTGACCTGGTAGGCCCACTGAGACTAGAAGTCCCTTTTTCAGGGGTGACTGGGGTGCAGGGGGGATACAGATGATAACCAACTGAAATTGAACCAGATTAAGCTGTTGATGGCATTTTTAGTGAAATGCCAGATGTGTCTGCATCTCCAATTCAAATTCTGAGGCACACTTAACAATTGCTGAGTTTGGTAACTAACTGTATTGTAGGAGTCAGTCTGGTAATCTTGGAAGGAAGTGGTGATGAACTGCTGTGCTGTCGGTGTGCTGTGTACAGTCACGAGTCGCGACAGTTAATTTGTCCCTACCCTGTAGGTGTGGGTGGGAGTCATCAGAAGGACATCATGTTAATTAGAGGGATCTTAGTTTTTTTACAAGTTAGAATACTAATGATATAGGTATTTGCATCTGTCCCTCTCTCCATCTCTCTCTGTCTCTCCCAGCACACTCATGTCACGGACCCGAACAGGATATGTCTCCATTACAGACCAGTCATGAAGGGGCTAGTAGTGAGTGATTGCTTTTTTATTTAGCAGTTTCACATTAATTTTTATACAAATAATCCATTAAATTATTTTCTTTGGGCCTCTGTGTTAAATGTGACTGACTTAGGCCACTTGTATGCATTTTTTTGCATTTTTTCAAATATTCCTCAATAAATCAGAACTAATCAGAACAAATCAGAACTTAACTGTGTTCCAGTTCTTACTTAATAAGGCTCAGAACTTCACCGAGCTCTTCCAGCCCTAACAGAAACTGTCCTTAACACCAGAAAAATGTTTGCCACAATTCTTAAAATTATTATTCTTTCCCAATTATGCCCCCAGTCTCATACTCCTCAACCCTTGCCTCACAAATCAAGGACAAAGGAGCAGAACCAGGGACATACCTTAAACATTAGTGATATCCACTCAAGAAGCAGATATTATAGGAGATTTAGTGTAAAATGGTTTTTCAGAGCAAGAACAAGTCTGTAACTATAAATGACTGGAATTATTTTGGGCTTACAATCCTCACTGTTCAGCCACAGAGAACAGAATATTTTTAGGGACATCCCTGAAAATCAGGGACAGTTGAGATTTATGCCTAGACCTATTTATCAGTCAGACTCTGATAAGTGTAGTTCACAGACAGACAGGCAGGGTAGGCAATATTCTGTTATAAGTATTTAGCTTCTAACTGCTTTTCTTGTTTTAAAACAGTGTGATATAATTGCCAGGGACAATGAACCATCCAATTATATACAGCGTGAAGAAGACCTCATGTTAGAGTCCTAGAAGAAGGCAGCAGCACCAGAGAGGGCAGCACCAAAGTAGAAGGACCATCCAGAGGACACGGAAGCACCACAGCAGCTGACCTGTCTGGAGGATATGGAAGAACCCAAGCAGGTGGCCTGTCTGGAGGACACAGAATCACCAGAGCAGGTGACCTGTCCAGGGGACGAGGAATTACCTAAGCAGCAGGCCAGCCCAGAGGACCAGGAATCAACAGAGCATGCAAACATACAAAAAGAGTTAGCAGAAGACCACCTGGTCTATCGCATTTGGTCGGTAAATGATGCAGGGTCCTGGCCTTACAACTTATGCCAATGACCCTGCCCCCATAAACTATCCCTCCCTCCCCCCACCTTCTCCCCTTCCTCGGTCCCAAGGGTTCCCTTTTCACGTGTCCCAGGCCCACTTGAATGCTCCCGCTATCCTTGCTGATACCACCACCTCAGACAGCTCATTTCAGGTGGTCACCATCCTCTCCATATAGAAACGCTTCCTTACATCCCTTCTGAATCTCTTTTTCTTCAGTTTTAGGCTGTGCCCCCAGTGGTACTGTTTTCACTTATTTTAAAGAGACCTTCCCTTTTCACTCTGTTAATTCCCTTCATGTACTTTAAGGTCTCTATCATTTCACCCCTCTGCCTCCTCTCTTCCAGGGAGTACATCCTTAGACCTCCCAGCCTCTCCTCATAGGACCTATCCTGTTGCCCCTCCATCATCTTGGTTGCTCTCTTCTGGACCCTTTTTAGCACGCTGTTGACCTTATTAAGGTATGGATGCCAGTGCCTGACCTCATATTCTAAATGTGGTCTCACCAATGATCTGTACAATGGTAAAATAACCTCACTACACCTACTACTGAAACCCTTGCAAGACACACTAGCATTATGTTATCCTTCACCACTGCCTTCTTATGCTGAGAGGTGTGTTTCAGGTACTGGTAATCACCAAACCAAATCCTTTTCCTCTTTTGAAGCAGTTACCTGAACTTGTCCTGTATAATACTCTGTCCTTGGTTTCTTGGCCCCTATGTGCATCACTTTGCACTTTTGGGCATTCAAACCAAGTTGCCAGACTCCTGACTATCTCTCTAGTCTGCTGAGGTCCTCCTTCAGGCCCTGTATCCCCTTCTTGGTGTCCACCCTCACAGAGTTTGGTGTCATCCACAGACAGTTGCATTTATCCTTTGACACACACACAAATAATGTTATAAAGGTAACCCATCAAAAGCTTGACCTTTTATACTGTACTGCTCCCTACCTCACACCTCATTTGAGGAGGACTATTGCCTCGGCTACACTTCTCCCTGGCCTTGTCTATGGACCCCCAATAATTCACTCTGTTAAGATCTCAGTTCTGACCAAACTTAAACTGGCCTATCACAGAAACACACCTTTGCTGCTAAAGCACCAGCTTAAGCCCACCACTGCAACGTGCTCAACACCATAGACTGGACGTCCTTTGAGGCTAAATTGGACTTCCCAGTACTCTGCACCACTTTCAAACTCATCCACCTCCCTTCCCCACCCATCCTCTCCAATCTGCTCACACTGAAATCCTTCCTCAGAACCCTTAGATCCTCCCACCTCTCTATGCTAAGTCTACCCAAAACTCGCTTAGTCATTGGTAACCCCCCTCCTTACTCTCCTACCTGCTCCCCATCTCCTCCATGCCCATTGCTCTCCACCTGCCCCCACTCCCATCCCTCCCCCACCTCACTCATACCTCCACCTTATCCTACTTAACCACAAGGCCCCTGGCTGCGTCTCATTAACCCTGCTTGCACTAGCTAATCTTTCTAGTGTCTTCACCCTACCTGTTTACCCTTGACATCCTCACCTACCTTTAATGGTTATCTCCCCTACTTTTAACTATTCTAGGCCCTAAGTCCTCCCATTAAGGCCTTGGCTGCACAATTGCCCAGTCCAAGTTTCTTTACTGTCCTCCTTGGTTTTCCATCAGAAAACTTTTTCTTAAACCTATCACATAACTTTATCTTCCACTTCTTTTCTGTACCTTTATATCACTACGTTTATTGCCTTAGACACCACACTGTATCTATTGTACTTACTGTATTTGTACCCTATTATATGTCATGCTTGTCCTATGTTACTTGACGGGGAACCTTTGTAAATGAGCTTTCAGCTCAAAGGTATTGTAAATCCAAGATTTGAATAAATAAATAAAAATAAAAAGAGATCCTTCTCTTCTGCAACACCTCAAAAATGGAATAACCTCCCATACAGCTTACTTTCATGTACGTCTCCTCCCCAATTAAAAAGACATTCAATTGAAAAGACATTTTTTTAAAGAAATGTTCTTTCCAACTCCAATTTGTAACTATAACTGCAACTAACCCTCTCCTGTTACTCTGCGGCTCCCTTCCCCTCTTCTTTCTCTTGCCCGTCCTAACTCAGTCTTTGATCTTCTATTCGCCCCCCACCACTTTTGACTCAACCCATCTCCATTCCATTGTCTGTACATACAGTATGTAATATATGACTACATTTTATGTAACTGCTGTATGGTTAACTCGCTTCACATTTGTATCTTATATTATTACCCAACTAAAAAATGTCATGAAGTTGAAGACTTTCTGTTTGTAACCACTGTCCTCACATGATTGTTTTCTATAATTAACTCTAGTATTGTACAGTTGACTCTGACTACCTTTTACCTTTGTATATTGATGTATCTTATTCTAAGTATGGAATGTTTCTATTCCCTGGGTCGCCCCTGAAAAAGGGACATGTTCATCTCAGTGGGCCCACCCGGTCATCAAAATTCAAATAAATAAAATAAAATAAATTTTGCCTTTAATGCCTTCCCTGATGTCACTTATAAAGACATTGAACACCTTTCCCAATACCAATTCCTGAGGAACCCCGCTAGTGACCTCCATGGTTCTAGAGAACTTACCCCCAAACACTACTCTCTGGGTTCTGCCACTCAACCAGTTTCCAACCCATCTTACCATATTCTCCCCCCAACCCTAGGTCCCTCAATTTCATTATCAACCTTCTGTGTGGTAAAGAATCAAAGGAACTGCCAAAATCCAGGTATATGATGTCCACTGCCTGGCCCTTGTCCACTGCCTTCATGACCCAATCGAAGAACTCAATCAGGTTCATTTGACATGATCTGCCTGCCACAAGCCTGTGCTGTCTTTCTTCCTGTAGACCATTCTCCTCTATGCACCTCACCAGACTTTCCTTTAGCATGTGCAGGGTACCTGAGGGGAAAGAGCAGTTATTGAGCACAAACGAACAGAAGCTGATGTGAAACTAGCTACACATAGAACAGAGTGGGAGAGAGAGCCAAATTTGAGTGTTTTATGTGGAAGAGCATAAAAGAATGGAAGCAAGAGTGCCAACAGGTGAGGGAGACCATGGAAAATCTAAATGCAGGGCAATTCCATCTGCAGGAGATGATCTAAGACCTAAAATGGAGAATAAGGGAGATGCAGCAGCAAATGTTAATGCCACGGACATCGACACCATTGGAGAGGAACAGAACAGCTAGTCTTTTTGAAGACACTAACAATATAGAGGCAGAGAAAATGGGAGACTCACTGCAAGACAGTGGCACAGTGCTGGTAGCAATGGCAAGTGAAAGGGTACCTGTGCTGATTCCACTGAGAGTAGCCCATGCTCACATCGCAGGTGCAATGAACATTCTGCCAGATATGAATGTTGTGCATCTCACAAGTGAAGAAGAAAGGAATAGAAACATAGAATTTGAAGGCAGATAAGGGCTGCTTGGCCAACCTAGACTGCCCATTACCTACCTACTGTAATATCGCAGACCCTACTTGACCTTTACCCCCTTTCCTAACCACTAAGGTTCCCTTATGTCTATCCCATGCATTCTTGAATCCTGTTACAGTTTTAGTGCCCTCCTCCTCCACTGGAAGGCAGTTCCAATAATCCATTACTCTTTCTGTGAAAAAGTAATTTCCCGCTTTTCCCCTGAGTCCACCCCCTCCAGCTTTGTAGCATTACCCCTTGTTCTTGAACATCTTTTCTCTGAAAAATGCTTCCCTCTTGTACCTTATTTATGCTCATGAGGTATTTGAAAGTCTCTATCATATCCCCCCTCTCCTCCAGGGTATACATATTGAGGTCCCTCAGTGTCTCCTCATAGGATTTTTGGTGCAGACCCTGCACTATTTAGTTGCCCTCCTTTGGACCACCTCTATTCTGTCTATGTCCTTCCATAGATGTAGTCTCCAGAACTGGATGCAGTACTCTCGATGCAGTCTCACTAATGTTTATACAGCAGTATCACCACATCCCTTTTTCTGCTGGTGTTACCCTTCCCTATTCACCCTAGCATCCCACTGGATCATCCACTGCCTTGTCACACTGTTTTGCCACCTTTAGGTAATCAGATATGATTACCCCCATGTCTCTTTCCTGTTTGGTGCTATTCAGTATCACTCCCCCCATCTTGTACTCCACCTCTGGTTTTCTGTGTCCCAAGTGCAAGATTTTGCACTTCTCTGCATTGAAACTTAGTTGCCACACTCTTGACAACTCCTCAAGCTTTCTTAGAGCCCTCTTCATTTCTTCCACCCCCCTGGAGTGTCCATCCTGTTGCAGATTTTTGTGTAATTTGCAAAGAGGCATACCTTCCCTTCTAGCCCCTCTGCAATGTCATTAATAAAGACATTAAAGAGGGCTGGTCTCGGTACTGATCCTTGTGACATCCCACTGGTCACCCTCCTTTCCTTAGAGTCAATGAATCAATCAATCAAAATCTTTATTTATCCAGGTGGGCAGCATTGAGCAAGGCTCATTTGCAAGGTGGACCTGGTCATGAATACATCAAAGTACAGTACAGAAGCAGGTATACAAAAAGCAATAATATACAAGGAAGAAAAAGTATATACAGTGTATACAGTACAGTACAAGGTTGAAATAAATAAAAAAAAAAACATTATTTTACAATTGAGCAGATGTACAATCAACCATAGGCATACAGGGATTATAAGCAGAGATCTTTTGAGTGAAGCAGCCGTCAACTACACATATAGGGGAAAGATGCCATGTATGGGGTGGCAGATTAGAGAGGTGAAGAAGAGTAGGGATATATTACTGATGACTGGTGGAAAAATTGGGCTAAAACCACAGAAAGTGATGATGGCTGTCATGTACTTGTTTATTATGATAATGACGGAGGAGGGGTAGATAATTGGGGCACTACTAAGGATGGGGTGGGACTTTAGCCAGGTTGGAGCAGACAGGGTAGGGTGGGTGCAGCAGGAAGAGTTAATAGGGAAAGAGTGAGAGCCAGGGGTAGAAACATGGCGAGTGTCAGGATGGAAAGGGGGAGTGGCGGAATTAGTGGGCTAGCGGTGAGGAAAACATTTGTAAGGTGCTTACATGTAGCGATCGTAGAGTGCCTTGAAGATATTCAGGCTAACAGGGCAGCTCAGCTTCAAGTTCCTTTGTAAACCGTTCCACAATGTGGGTAAAGAGAAGCTTAGAGCAGCTTTGCCGAAAAGAGTTTTGGCCCTTGGAACTTGGAGGGCAATTGGGGAATAGCTCCTTAGAGTGTAGGTGCCTAACTCACTCCGGGGAATACAATCTGAGACACATGAGGGGAGCTTGTGGTCACCGCTCTGAAGGCCCATGGGGCAGTGTTTCCATTCCTTCTTAGTGAAGGGAAGTCCAGCCTAACGATGAGTACAGGGAGCAGTGGTGTATGCAAAGTGGAAGACCAGTAATGAACTTGATAGCTCTGTGGTAGAGGGTGTCCAACTTAACCAGTGCAGAGGCAGTGCAGTGGCTGTAGAGCAGGTCCGCGTAATCTATTAAAGATAGGAAAGTAGCTTGAACCAGTTGAATCCTGGCCTCCTTTGTGAGCAGGTGGTTAATTCTGTAGAATAGTCCTAATCTTTGCCTTAGTTTTTTCTGTAATTTTTCGAGATGGTCGTCGAAGGAAAGTTTATGATTGAGCCAAACTCCTAGATATTTGAATTTAGCTGCATACTCTAGTGTTTCTCCAAGAACAATGGTAATTTGTGGGATAGCGCCCCAGCAGGAATTGCCACATGCAAGGAGGGGGAGAAGAGCATGGCTTTTGTCTTTTGCATTGAGCAAAAGCTTTTTGTTTATGAGCTGGTATTGTAGAAGGTTAAATTCAGCTTGGAGGTCTTCACAGGCTGCTTCCGGCGTGTGGGATGACTCAAGTACAGTACAGTGTCATCCACGAATAAGTGGACGTTGGCTTTTTTGATGGGGTCATTGATGTTGTTAATGTAGACTGCAAAGAGGAGGGCACCAAGGATAGAGCCCTGGGGCATTCCCCTTATCATAGATTTTATTGGAGAAAAATCACCTTCAGCTTTAACCTGCTGTTTCCATTCTCTGAGGTAGTCTGCAAACCGGAACATAGATTTATGGTCCAGGCCTAAGGTGCTTAGGGAGGAAAGAAGCAGGCTGTGATCGACTGTGTTGAATGATTTACTAAGATCCAAGAAAACAGCACAGACATGCTTCTTGTTGTCAAGGTCTAGGAGCCAATCATTGGTCACCTTAGCTAGGACTGTTATAGTGCTATGCTTTGCTCTGAATCCAGACTGAACTGGGTTTAATAGGCTTCTGGATTCTAAGTATACCCCTAGCTGGCCACATACTGTTTTTTCTAGTAATTTAGACAGGATGGGGAGGAGGGAGATCGGTCTGTAATTATTTAGGTCACAGGGGTCACCTGCTTTTAATAGAAGGATGACATGGGCTATTTTCCATTGAGGGGGGAGGCTACCCTGGGAGAGTGACATGTTGAATAGGTGGGTGATTAGCACCGCAAGCACATGGTAGGTACATTTCAGATAGTATGGCTCTATGAATTCAGAGCCTGCTCCCTTTCTGGTGTCCAGTTGCAGCAGTTGGTCTTCCACCTCTTTTAGAGAGACAGACAGGAGGGAGACGGCCTCCTGGGTAGATAGGGTCTCGTGGGTTGGTGGGCCCTGAGCTGTGCAGAGGTCATTGGCAGGGGAAGTATAAAATGCTAGCCCTGCCATTGCAAAATGGTTATTAAGAGCTTCCAATATCTCCTATCAGTTAGAGATGACACTGCCACCGGACTTAATTTTTTTCTGGAATGGAATTACCAAGTGCATGTCCAGACATGTCTTTTAATGTTTTCCAGAGCTTTGAAGGATTTCTTGAGGCAGAGGCTAGCTCCGAACGATAGTAGGTGGCCTTGGCTGCTCTGACCAACTTAGTGCACTTGTTACATGCTCTCTTAAAAAGACACCAATCTGAGTCTTTCTTGCTTCTTCGGGCTTTTTTCCATAAAGTATCCCTTTCTAACAGTGAAGCTTTGAGCTCAGGTGAGAACCAACCGTAGGTGCTGCTCCTGACCCGCACCTTAACCAAGGGTGCATGCTTATTTAAAGCCTCACTTAAAATATTGTAAAAAATAGTATATGTCCTGTTAACCATTTTGGCTAGGAAGAATTCCTGCCATCTTGGTTAATGTTTCAAGTTGTGGATGTATGCAAACAAATCGAAGTTGCATTTGCAACTTTTGATGGAGAACTTTGCTACAAACTGTGGGTTGTGCACAGATCTAATGGTGGTGATTATACAATGATCGCTAATGTCTGAGAAAAATGTTCCGACATGAGAGAACAGATGTGGCTTGCTAACCAAAATTACATCTAAGAGGGAGCTGTTGTTAAGGTTCTTTTTATTTGGGCGAGTAGGCTCGCCAATGAGTTGCACCAGCCCTAGTGTCACAAAAGGATTTCAAGGGAGTTGATGCACTTGATAGCCAATCGTAGTTCAGGTCACCAAGAATAATGGTTTCCAAGGAACTGAGCCCCAGTACGGAACTGAGGTGAGACAGGAGATGAGGCCCGGCAGAAGGGGGCCTGTAGCAGCCTATTACACAGAGTGCATTGGAAGGAGAAAGTTTGATCTTTAGGATCAGGCACTCGAATTCTTTGGGGGAGGATGATGCATCTATGCATGCAGCTGAGTATTTGTCCCTTACATAAATTGTCACCCCACCTCCTCTTGATTGCCTACCCGCTCGGAAGAGTAAATAATCTGGGATATTGATTTCATTGTCTTTGGTGGCTGGCCTAAGCCAGGTTTCAGTGATCACTAGGACATCAGGTAGTGTGTCGCTCACCCAAGCCTGGATAAGGGTGAACATTTTCAGCAAACTACAGGCATTAAGATGCATAAAAGACATTCCTTTGACACCTGTTGGGTCTGATGGAGAAGCAAGGGTGTCTAATGGTCCTGGGTCGAGTTTGACATTGCCTGAGCACAATAGTAAAAGAAACAGGATTCTTTTTAAGGCAGTGAACTGTAATTTGTAAACACTATTTTTTGGGTGATAGGGGAGGAGGTGTTGATGGGTAGGCCTGTACCCACTCCTGGTGTTATACTGGCCTAGTGTTGCAGCCACTAGTGTCCTGGCAGGAATTTGCCATGAGTAGGAAGTCTCGAGTCTGGATAGGAGAGTAATCTGCAGAGGCAGTTCGGGAGATGTCCCACTCCCTGGCAGAGACAGCTGAGAAGCCCAATAGTCCAGAATGGCTACCTGAAAGGAGCTGTTGGATGCAGAACAGGGAAAAGAACAAGGGTCATTCCACTTTAGGGAGGGATGAGGGTTCTGAAGAATTGAGCTGAGCGCTAGTAAAGC
Source organism: Neoceratodus forsteri (assembly GCA_016271365.2). Classification (NCBI taxonomy): domain Eukaryota; kingdom Metazoa; phylum Chordata; order Ceratodontiformes; family Ceratodontidae; genus Neoceratodus; species Neoceratodus forsteri. The sequence goes on from CM057454.1 coordinate 817,326,729, forward strand.
TAGTGACACACCAAGGAACCAGCTGTAACTTCCCATGGCAGATCTAAATGCCACAACAGCCGGCAGTAAAAGTCACTAGAAGCCTAGACCAATCAGTGATCAGGTGTCATAAGTTCAAAATCCTTTCGGCTGAGAGGCCGTTTTGGCACTGAACATACCTGTGGAGCAACTCTTTGCAGCTGAGCCAGCAAGGTGGTTCAAGGCTGCAATCCAGTGTGGCAAGATTGGTCTGTAGCTTTTCTTTCTGTTTCTGGCCCACTCCACCAGTACAGAATGGGAGTGGGGGCAGGCTTTCAAGTCTTGCAGCCTTAGTGGATGAGCATGGTTTGGCCTGAGAAACAGGCAGAAAAACCCCGGGGATTGTCCTCAGAAAGAGAGGTATCCCAGGTCCACTAGAGCAGAAGAAGAGTAGAAAATATAATGTGTTTCCTCTTTAACAGAAAAGACAGCTGTTGTAGCCCTCTAGTGGCTATGTAGTATAATTTGTAAATGAGAAAAGTCTGTTTATCACCACTCTTTGTTGTCCATCTGCTAACCAATTTCTTTCCCAGTTTTCCACCTTAGGACGCACTCCCAGGCTGCCCAGCATGTTTATGCGTCTCCTATGTAGAACGGTGTTGAAGACCTTACTGAAATCTAGGTAGGCCACATCCATCACTCCACCCTGATCTAATTCCCTGGTCACCCAGTCAAAGATTTCGATCAGATTTGTCTGACATGACCTCTCTCAATGAATCTATGCTGTCTCATATCCTGTAAGCCACTGGATTCAAGATATTTCACTATCCTTTCCTTTCATAGTGATTCCATTAATTTCCCCACCACTGAAGTCAGGCTGACTGGCCTGTATTTGCTAGCATCCTCTCTGCTACCACTTTTGTGAAGTGGGACCACATCTGCCCTCCTCGTCTTCTGGAACCACTCCTGTCTCCAGTGAATGGTTGAACAGGATTGCCAGTAGTGCAGCCAGCACCTCTCTGAACTCCTTCAATATACTTGGATATACCTCGTCTGGCCTCATTGCCTTGTCCACTTTTACATTAAAGAGTTCTTTCAGGACTCTCTCCTCTGTAAATGGACTGGTGTCCACCTCCCTTCCTTTGATGCTCCTGTTACTTATCTGTGGTCCCTCACCTTTCCCTTCCTCAGGGAACACTGAACAAAAATATTTGTTCAGGCTATCTGATTTTTCCTGGTCCTTCTCCACACACTCCTCCCCTTCCCTCATTAGCCCGACAATCCATCCCCTAGTCTTTCTCCTTTTGCTTACATACCTGAAAAATGACTTGTCCCCGTTCTTTACTGCCCAGGCTATTTTCTCTTCCATATGTACCTTTGTGCTCCTGACTGCTTTCCCTGCCTCCCTCTGCTTCTCCTGATACACTTTGCTATCCTCCTCCCTCTGTGTCTCCTTATACTTCCTGAATGCTGACTTTTTTGCCCTTACTTTCTCAGTCACCTCTTTTGAGAACCATAGTGGTCTCTTTTTCCTCTTGCTTTTGCTTACTTGCCCGACATGTGGGTTTTGTTGCCTTCCCTATGGCCACTTTCAGTTTCGCCCAGTGTTCCTCCACTCAACCTATGTGCCAGGGCATCCCTGAGGAAATCCCCCTTCTTTGTAAAGTTGGGCATCCTGGAGTCCTGGACCCTCACCTTTGTGTGGTTTGGTTCTACCACAGTACTTATATTCAATCACACCGTATAGTGATCACTGGTACCCAGGTGGTGTGATGTCAGCAACACTGTCCTTATTGGTGAGTACAAGATTCAATATAGCTCCATCATGAGTGGGCTGTCTTACTAGTTGCCTAAGGAATGCCCCCTGTGTGTGCCCAGGATGTCCCTCCTCCTAGTCTTGGCTGAAGCTGGGATGTTCCAATCTACATCTGGCAGATTGAAGTCCCTCACCAGCAGCACCTTCCCCTTGGTCACCATCTTTTGGATGGCTTCCACCAAAACCTTGTCCTTCTCCCCTTCCTGTGCTGGCAGTCTGTAGGTCATGCCAGTGCAAATAGTGGCTCCTTTCCCCATCTCTAGGGTGACCCACAGTGCCTCTGCCCCTCCCTGTATTCCCTGTATTTCTGTTGCTTTAATGTTATCCCTCACGTAAAGAGCCACTCCTCCCCCTTTCTTACCCACCTTGTCCTTCCTTAACAGAGTATAGGTTGGTATGGCCATATCCCACTCATGGTTCTCACTGCACCATGACTCAGTAATGGCAACAATGTCCAGGTCATCCTCTGCCATAATGTCAACTAGGTATGGGATTTTATTTTCCAGACTTCGAGCATTTGTGCACATGGCTGTCCAAATTCTGCTGCCTTCCTTCTTGTCATCCCCCCTTTTTCCTTCTTGCATACTCTCCTTACCTCCTGTGCCTTTATTCCCATTCCTCTTCATTTCTACCATTCTTCTTTTCCTGTTTTTAGGTACCCTAGGAGATTTTCTACCCTTAGGGTTCACCTTACTAACTACTTCAACAGCTTGCTGGGGAGGGGCTGGTCTCCCTGCTTCCTTCTGCCACTCCCCTCAGCTAGTTTAAATTCTCACCAGTGTAGCATTTAAACCATTTAGTGAGGACTTTGGTTCCCTTCCCTGATACATTCAGGCCATTTCCTCTGTATAGGCCTTTATCCTACCAGGTGGGACACGGTCCCCAATGTAGCCAAACACTGCCTCTCTGCAGCAGTCCTTCAACCATGCATTGAAGCTCCTGGTATGCAGTACTATATCCTTCCCTCATCATAGACAGGCAACACCTCTGAAAAGGCCATTTCACATGCTGCTTGCCTAAGAACCTGCCCCAACTCCCTAAACTCCTCCTGCAGTATCCTAGACTTGTTCCTAGCCAGGTCCATTCATCCCTGGGTGGACAATGACATCCAGCTCCCACTAACATTCTGTGCCCTAGCATACCAGGATATGCACAAGTGGTCACAGTAGCAGTGTAGGTAAACACTACAGGTGTTAGGTAGGTGTTAACTTGATCCAGTTGGTAGCATATCCACTTCTGGGCCAGCAGGTCATGGGTTCTAGTCCCACACCATTATCGGGCTCATACCTAAATGCTGGCACCCAAGTGTAGTATTGGAGGATGATGTACTGTTGGGGTGTGCTGTCCTTTGGATAAGGCATTAAACCATGGTCTGTTCTACACATCCTAGTGCTGTCTAGGAGGGTGTCCAGGTGGAAGTAAAAGAACCCAAAGCACTTCTCGCAAAGAGTAGGGGAATTGTTTATTAAAAAAAACAATGTACAATAGTACAATATATATTACAGAGCACAAATCAGTTACAATGGCATGGCATAAAAAAAACAAAGAAAAACAAAACTACCACATGGAGCTACACTTTTAAATGGAAAACAAAAATGAAAAGGAAACAGAAAAAAAGGAAAAAGAAACATAGGCAGCAAAGCAATAAGTATCTAGGCACAAAAATCTCTAGAGAAAGGAAAGCGTCATAAAAATCAATAAAAAAAGCACCCATGGGCAATGTTTCCAATGGCAAATCCACACTGTCAGGGAGAGTTTGATTCATTCCAATGTGCATTGTCTTCAAAGGTACAAGGCACCATCCACAATAGGGAGGAGTGATCCAACACCTGCTGTTGTAACACATATTTACAGCGAACCCTCCAAATCATCACCTTGAGACAGGAGAAAATCAAAAGTAACATGGAAGACTCCTACATGGAGGTGTGACCAGTCACTGAGCAGTAAACAAGGGCTTCTTAAGTAAATCAACACCAAAATGGGTCCGCCCAAGTAGTTCCCAATATATGGGCAATCAAACAGCAAGTGTTGAATAGATTTAATGGCAGTCTGGCAACAGTCTCTTGGGCATAATCATTCTGTGACACTTTTGTGCTTGTTATTACCTTTAACATTTAGTCTGCCATGGCAGCACAGCCACGTGATATCCCAATACTGTAGTGGAAAATATGTGTCGTTTAAATATAGCAAGGCTCACTGTCTAAGGATAGGTAGTACCCCTGGCATAACATCTACCTCCATGGGGAGTAACGCCTTATAAATGGCTTTCCTATGTTGGGTGCATATTAAATCCCACGATAACTGGCAATATTTAATAAACATCAGAAAAGGTACAAAAAAAACAGGAAAAGGTGCACCTTCTTAAAAAAAGGTTTTGGTCTACTCCACTCCAATGTGAGGGGTGTCATCCAAAATGTCGCCCACTCCTTCCAGAAGGATGGGGGGGGGGGGTCTGATATCCATGTTATATTGGAAAAAAATACAATAAACGAAAACTACTGGATTCACAATATTTAACCCACCCTTGTAATAAGGGAGGTAGAGAATTTCCTGTTTTATCAGTTTAAGTCTACTCCCCCAGACCACAATAAAAATATGCTATATAACCTAGTTTAAAAACAAATGGGAAGGTGAAAAATAACACTAACATGCAGACAAATGGGGATCAAAAAGGTCTTAATTACACCCACCCTCTTCTGTTTGGAAAATCACCACAGTTTCCAGAGTGCCACATGGGAGGCCCCAGTATTCAAGTCATGTGTTCAACTAAGATCCGGCAAATTCAAACTAGTAAAATAAATCCCAAGAATTTTAACCAGATCTATTGTAACAGTTATGTTCCCAATAGAAGAGGAAGAACCCCATGCATCCTAATTGGTATCACTCGACATTTAGAATAATTGATACAAGAACCTGTAAGCAAATCAATGTTAGTTATCAAATTGAAGGCATTTACACCTGAAGGAATATCCTGAACAAATAAACAAACATCAATCTGCATATGCAGATAGTTTTACTGAGGCACTGGAGAGGGGCCAGGGCATGCCTAAAATTTGGGGGACTGCAGTCACTGCCCATAGCAATAGATCTAAAGTCAGGATATAAAGAAGGGGACTTAACGGGCAGCCTTGATGGACTCTTTGCTTCAGGTGAATGAAAGAGCCTAGCCAGTCATTAACAGTATGTAGGATGTAGGAATGGAAATAGAAAAGATGGACCCATCGAAGAAATGTATCTGCAAATTCATATTTATGAAGTACCAGGAAGAGATAATCGTGTAATACCCCGTCAAAGGCTTTAGCTTGATCTAACATGAAGAGGAAGTGTCTTACCTGTCACAGCTGACAGGATGCAATCAAGTCTCTAATTAACAGTAGATTGTCTTGAATCTTATGGTCAGGAATGGAGCAGAACTGGAGGGGATGTATAATGTCAGGACAAAGTCAGGTTAACAGTTCACAAAAAATATGAGTTAAAGTTTACATGTCTGTATTAAGGAGACAGATTGGTCGTGAGTTGGTAATGTATCGACTATCACCAGATTTGAACAAAAAAATTTGTATAGCATCTCTAATGGATACGGAGAAGGACAAATGAGACAAAATATAATTTAAAACAAAAGTAAGTATAGAGCTGAAGATGGAGAGGCACAACTGATATAACTCAGATGTGAGTTCATCCATTCCAGGAGAAATTCATTTATGATTGAATAGCTCAGAAGACTTCTTCAGCGATTGGCTGAATGAGAAGTAAATTATCTGAGGATGACATCTGTGGAAGAGGCAGGGAGTTAAAAAAATGAGTTACTGAATCCCCTAGTGGAAAACTGGTGCTGACAGTAGGCTGAAGGAGGTTTTGGGCCATTTGTTGTTGCATCCCATCTTGGAAGGAATGTTTTATCCCTGCAGAGTCACATAAGGACATCATCTGTCTCAGTTTAACTCTATGATAACAACTAGTAAATATGTCTCCCATGAGATGTTTGCTTTGAGTGCCATACGAACCGTTAAAATGTCAGTGATTTCACCGTCATACTGAAAGGCCCTTATACAATCTGTCACAGATTGGATCTGGGCCATAATGGGCAACCCTCTTTTGGCCTGTAGGTTAAAAAGTCTAAGAAGAGTACAACATAAATCTAGATAAGCCCGGTAGGTGGATCTGCCAACTGACCTGGAGTGGCTTTTTGCCAGAACTCTGATTGAGTGTTTACTAAGATCCTACCAGTGTAGCACAGCAAAGTAGAGATCCAAGACTGACATATGAGCCAACAAGAGGGATCCCAATCTACCTTGACAAGAAGAGTCCATCAGGATGTTGTTGTTCAACCTCCAACAGAGCTTTCCTGGTAGAATGGATGGATCACTTGGATAAAGTACAATGGAGGACAGAATGATCAAAGAATTCAACAGGATAAACAGTTGCTGATAAGATGGTCCACCAGCAGGATACAAAAACATAAGCAATATTGGTAGCCAGTTGTGCTCTTTGGTATGGAAAGCCACCAGTAGAATGGAAAGCATGAAACAAATCAACCAGATGGGATTCTCTACAAAGCATGAGGAGTCACAGTACAACTTATACGTCTTTGCCCCCCCTACATCATGGAGATGGAGTGGGCAATTGAAATCTCCCCAAGGAATCATCTTGGATGTACATAAATAAGGTTGGAGTGACTTGAATAAGGTAACACTGTCAAATCTAGAATAAGGAGCATATCAAATCAAATCAACTTTATTTTTATAGTTCCTTTCAAAACCAAGGCGCTGTACATTAAACCAAATACATAAAAATAAAAATTTAAAACAAGAACATTAAAACAGATCATCCATGACTAGGGAAAGCTAAGCTAAATAAATTTTTAACTCAATTTTAAATCTATCGACAGTTGGGTATTCTCTCAGCCAACGAGGTAGAGAATTCCACAGGGTTGGTGTTGAAAAAGGGAATGCACGAGATCCAGATGTCTTCAATCATACCCTGCGAATCTCCAGCAATCCCTCATTGGTGGAATGGAGAGGATGGAGGGGGCAGAAGGGTACCAGGAGATCTTGCAGGTAACTGGGTCTCTGATCATGTAGGGCTTTAAAGGTTAGCAAGCCAACCTTAAAAGTGATCCGCCACCAAACAGGCAGCCAGTGCAGCTCTCAGAGCACAGGCATAATATGACTGGTACTAGAAGTCCCAATCAAAAGTCTGGCTGCCGCATTCTGCACCAGCTGCAGTTGGCGGATATCAACCCCTGGTAGCCCTAGGTAGAGGGAACTGCAGTAATCAAGATGGGTAGTGATAAAGGCATGGACCAGTATTGGAAGATCATCTGGAGGAACCAGGTGTTTCACCCGGTGATATTCCTCAGATGGCAAAAGGAGAATTTGATGACAGCTGACACCTGAGATTTTAGGGTTAGACCATCATCAAAAATAACACCCAGGTTACGCACCTGATCTGAGGTAGTGAGCGACATACCACCAAGTAATAAGCCTGATAGTTGAACAGCCCCCAAACCCACCCCTGGACGATCTGGGTCCACTACTAGCACTTCAGTCTTATCCGGATTCAGTCTCAGCCAGCTGGAACTGATCCAAAATCTCATCTCAGTAAGGCAATTATTTAGCACGGAGAGTCTGAAAGCTGTGTGATTGATAAAACAATCGAGTATGAAAGCCTGACCTGGGTGCACTTCAACTACCCAGGAAACTGTGGGAGAAAGATGGTTAAACAGGATGGCTATGTCAGCACAGTTCTCATTGCCCAGAGAAAAATAAGAAATACCAAATGTCCAAAGTCTTTATATGGTGGCAATATCTGCCAAAGAACATAACCTTGTGTCCTGTTAGGAAAGTAACTCCACCCCAGAATCCTGTAGGACCTGCAAAAGTACCTTCCTTCTCATGTTTGAGAATGCTGCTGACATTCAGCATTGCAATCTTCATATGAAAGAGGAAAAAGGGAGAAAGCCACTATTAAACATTTGCCAAACTATGGTGTCTGTGCATGTTTCTTTTTAAATTTTACTTTTGATCCAGGAGAGGGTATATTTTTCTGTTTACAAGTTGCCATACATTTAGGGGTGTCATCTTCAGTGTCTGGAGAGCCATCAAATCCGATTGACATCATTGAGGAGGCATCAGACTCAATATCTGCATCATTATCCCCCCCAAGCCTTAGGAGCAGCAAGTGGATGAAATCTGTTCTGAAGAGGAAGAAACTTGGTAGATGCAGATTGGGGACTACCAAGCAGAGCACAGTTTCAAAGGGAGCATTTGTGAGGTATTTTTGTGAAAGAAGAAGGAGATGGCATGGGTGAACCACAGTGGACTCTGAAGGAAACAATGGTGCCACATTCTCTGAGGTGGCAGGAGATGAGAAGTCCAAAACAATGGGGGCATCAGGAGTAGGCATTGATGAAGCTGTAGAACGGTCTTCATGAGTGACGGACAATGAAGGGTGCTCCACAGAGATAGATGAGGGAATGACATCTGCTAAGGATGACCATGGACAAAGCTCAGAAGTTGGGTCTGCATCAGGTTGTAGGGTTGTAGTGATGACATCATCAAGTTGTAAACTCACAGGCTTGTTGTGTGCTGTCCGGGGTAATCAGGGAAGAAAGTACCCCTCCACTTGGCAAAAATTGCATTTCATCCAGTTGTGGCATTGTGCTGCAATATGGCCATGTTCCAAACAAAGACTACACAGTTGTTGGTCACAGACATTAGTAAAATGGTTGAGAAAGCCACACTTGAAAAAAGCTGTTGGCTGACCTGAGTAAAAATAAAGCCCTCGATCTCTGCCCAGAAAGAAACTATTGGGAAGATGAGAAAGTCCAGTGTCAGTGGCCTGAAGTTGGACTTTATACTTCCACACCCTGGTCCAGATCCTGTATTTATCCAGAATCTTGTCCAGGTGACTGAGTACCTCGCAACGCCGCTTAAGCCAATAAGTGACATTCTGGATGTCCACCCCTTCATTGTGAAACATCACTGTCACTGTAAGAGTGGCAGGTCTGGTGAGGGGGGGGATAACATGGATCTGCAACTAAACCTCCAAATACCTTAAAGAGGGAAACTTTGTCCAAAATCAATCCAAAGAAGAGTGTAGTTGGAAGCTGATATCGCAGAACACTGATCTAGAGACATAGGCAAGGCAAGGCAAGTTTTATTTACATGGTGCCCAATCCCGGAGGCTCTCGGCGCCTTACAGAATTATGCAATAAATATGTAATACATCGATATAAAGTTTCATTAATGCAATTTAAGATAACTAAGATGTAAAACAATTTAAGACTAATAAAATATCATACACAGGGACCAAGCAACATGCTAAAATTCAATAATCTTTAAAGTCATTAAAAGGCCAAAGAAGTAGGCCTTCAACCTCCGTTTAAATACCTCTACTGAGGGGGCTTCCCAGACTGCAGATGGAAGTGTGTTCCACAGGGATGGCCCTGAAATGCTAAAAGCATGATCTCTAGAAGTCTTGAGCCAAACCCTGAAAACATCCAGGTGACCCCTCGAAGAGGCGCAGAGGGAACGAGCAGAGGTCACCTGTGTCAGGAGCTCTGGCAGATAGCCAGGGCCAAGTCCATTTAAAGCCTTATAGGTGAGAAGCCCCACCTTGAAAAGGACCCTCCTCCTGACCGGCTGCCAGTGCAGGGCATACAGAACAGGGGTCACATGACTGGACCTAGAAAGACCAGTCAGTAACTGAGCTGCTGCATTCTGCACTAGCTGCAGTCTGCAGAGGGTCCCTCCCAGGACCCCGAAGTAAAGAGCATTGCAGTAGATGAGCATGGAGGAAACAAAGGCATGCACTAGCTTTGGCAGGTCTTGGGGCAGAAAGAGGGTCTAAATCCAGGCAATGTTCCATAGATGGTAAAAACCACTACTGACTACAGACGACACCTGGTCTTCGAAGGTCAGTCTGCTGTCAAGGATCATGCCTATTTTTTACACCCTCAGGGAAGCTGTCAATGGGGTCAAACCCAGTACAAGACCAGAATCAGCCCCGGGCAGCAACCCATCATGCCCATGACCAGGCTCAATCACCAGCACCTCCATCTTGGCTGGGTTGAGTCTCAGCCAGCTGGAAACCATCCAGCCATTAATTTTAGCCAGACAGTTGTTAAGCATATCCATAGCTCCTGATGTTCCAGGAGCAAATGACAAATACAGTTGGGTATCATCTGCATAGCAGTGAAACTCCACACTGTAGTGTCGCATGATCTCACCCGGGGCAGCATATACACTGAGAACAACATCGGTGACAGGATTGAGCCCTGTGGTACTCCACAGGACAGAGGCATTGGGGAGGAGTAGAAATTCCCCTTCACCAACTGCTGCACCCTGTCTGACAGATAGGACTCAAATCACCTGATGACAGTACCGGCAAGTCCACAAAACTCACAGAGAAAATCCAATAACATGACCTGCTCCACAGTGTCAAAGGCTGAGGAGAGATCAAGGAGTATAAGAACTGACCTGTCTCCTCTATCTCTAGCCCTGAGCAGATCATTATGCACCCTCACTAGAGCTGTTTCAGTAATGTGTCAAGCCCAAAAACCTGACTGAACTGGCTCATGAATGTCTGAGGACACCATGTGATCCTCAAGCTGTTGTGCCACTAACTTCTCAACAACCTTGCTCAAAAAAGGCAGGTAGGAGATAAGATGGTAATTCTCCAAGACATCAGGGTCGAGGGAAGGTTTCTTAAGCAAGGGAATCACCAGCACCTCTTTCAATGCAGCTGGGAGAACCCCCTCCACCATTAAGCACCTGGCAATCGTGGTGAATACCAGGCCAGCAGCCTTAACACATCCCATTAAGAACTGTTTATTTTTATTTATTTATTTATTTATTTATTTATTTCAATCTAGGTTTACAATACCTTTGAGCAGAGGCTCTTTTACAAAGGTTCCACATCAGTGTGTGCAACATTCATCATCTTTAGTTACAAACATATAATCATTGACTTACAGACATGTAATAACCAGTACAAAGACTTGAGCTATGAGCAAGACACGGGAAGGGGTGTGGGTGTGGGGAAGGGAGGGTAGGAGATTGGGGGAAGGAGGTGCAGGGGGTAAGGGTGAGTACAAGAGGTGGTTGGGGTAGGGGCAGGAGTGGAGATACAGGGGGATGTGGGTGAGAGCAAGAGACAGTGCAGCCAGGGGGCCTTGTTGAGGGAATATGACAGGTAAGGTGCTAGGGGTGCAAAGACTGATTGTAAGTGCTGGGTGCTTGGACAAGCTGGAATGGTGGAAATGTTAAGATGAGCAATCACAGGATACAAGCAGTGAGAGGTGCAGCTTGGACTTGAAGAGGTCGAGTGTTGGAGCAGTCGCTATGTCGCTGTCAAAAGAGTTGAGCCAGTTGGATGCCTGATAGGCAAATGATCTTTGTCCTTGGGTTGTGCGCATCGTGGGATATGTAGTAGATGGGAATTGGATCTCCTTGTAGTGACATTCCTATGTCTAGGCTTAAGGAGGGCACAGACACCAGGTGGGGCAATTCTCATTATGATTTTCTTGGCCGTGATGCAGGTTTGGTATTTTATGCGTTTGTCCAGTTGAAGTCATCCAGATTGGGAATAAAGGTCACATGTGTGGGTACGGCGATGTGAACCAGTGATGAGATGACAGTCCTTATTCAGGAAGGTCATGATACATTTGAGAGCAGTGGTAGTTGCAGACCCATATATGATAAGACCATAGTCTATGATGCTGACGATGGAGCTTTGGACGGCCACTGATAGTGCTTCTGTGGTTAGGTGCTTCCTGTGCTGGAATAATATGCCTAACCTCACATTGGCAGACTTTGCAACATTGCTGATATGGACAGCATATGAGAGGTGGGGATCAAGGGTGATGCCGAGGTACTTGAACAATTGTGTTTGTTCTAGGATGGCTCCTTGTTCGGTTGCAATGGAAAGGTGGAGTTGTTTGTTTTTGTTGTAGGGGCTGCAGAAGACCATAGACTTGTTTTTTTTCTGATTGAGAAGCAGTTTATGATTTTGGAATCAGGAGGAGAAGGCCCGCTGAAGTTTATTTTGTAATTGGATTGGATCAGGGTCCGAGTTGAGGATCACAGCATCGTCGGCTTTGAGAATTATTTGTTCTGGGCAGCTGTCTGATAGTGAGTTTAAGAATAGGCTGAAGAGGAGGGGTCCCAGAATGGAGCCCTGGGGGATTCTCGAGCAGACCGGTCTAGGGTCCGAGAGTGTATCAGCGATTCTTACTGTTTGGAACCATTCTTCAAAGTGGCTCTTAAACCAGCCAATGTAGTTGGTTGACAGCCCAGTGTTCTGAAGCTGGACAAGCAGGAGTTGGTGATTGACGGTGCCGAAGGCTTTAGTTAAGTCAATGTAGATTGAGCCTAGTAGTTCGAAGGAGTCAAGTGCATTGTGGATTGTGCCGGTGAATTCAAGTAGGGCTATGGAGGTGCTGTGACCTTTGTGGAACCTGGGTTGTTGCTTGCACAGGATGTTGTACATATCCAGGTATTCTGTGAGCTGGTCATAGACGATGCGTTCTAGTGCCTTGGAGAGTGAAGGTAGTAGGGAGATAGGTCTGTAGTTATCGTGGGCAGTTTTGTCACCACTTTTATGGATTGGGGTGACAGTGCAGATTTCTATTTGTCCAGGAACTGACTAAGGCTGAGGGAGAGGTTGAAAATTCTGGTCAGAGGACTAAGCACTTCATCAAGTGAGAGAGACGGGATTTTGAGATCGAGGGAGTCATTACTGAATCTTGATTTACCAAGGGCTTTGGTAACATATTTGCATACTTGGTGAGCCTTGACTGCTTTGAAGTAGAAGCAGGGGGAGCTTGTGGGGGTAGTGTTCATTGCAGACAGAGGGGCTTCACCATCTTTGAAGTAGTCCTGGGGTAGGACAGCGCTGAGGTCAGTAAAGGCTTTGTTAAAGGTATCCGCAATGGTTTTTGGGTTGAGGGTTGTGGTTCCTTTGATGTTGAGTATTGTTGGGGGTGGATTTGGGTGGATTCCCAGTGAGTTCCTTTAGGTTCTTCCAGAATTTCTGACCATTGCCCCAGGAGTTTGTGAGGGCATGCTTATAGTAGGTGGACTTCGTTTGCTGGATGGTTTTGGTGCAGTCATTGCGGGCACGTTTGTAGTTTGGATGTCGTTTTGCCTACCAGAGTTTCTGGCCAGCTCCCATAGGTGGTCTCTTGTTTTTAGCATCCCATAGGTGGTCTCTTGTTTTTAGCACTGCAACCTACAGTACTTAGTATGCAGAAGAGAAGCAGAACTATGTCTGGGCTGGGTCCAGTTCACAAAACGTGTGCTTCAGCTCTAAGTTCACCTTAGTTACATCGGACACCTCTACTGGCCTAAACTCTTCCGAGACAGATGGAGTGCATCTATTCCCCCCTGCCCAACCACTGCTAGGCAAAAGCCTAACAGGCAGAATCCCCGAAGGGATGGCTGACACTCTGTCAGAGAAGAACAGAGCAAACTCTTCACATAAAGTGGATGAAAAGGCTTTTTTCAACTGTAGACATAGATGATGGCAAAGATATCAACAGTGAAGAATCAAAGGATTCCAGGCAATGCCTGGGGGCAAAATGGTACCGGGACAGGGGTAGTCTCTGTATTGTTCCCAGACCCAAGGGCCCAGCAGTTAATGATGGTCAGGAGTCGAGGTCTTCCTCAGCATCTCATCCAACTTGGGCGGTGTTATGTAATGCCAGGTCCATCAAAAACAAGACAGCTATTATAGCTGATCTTGTTGAAATGGTGGATCTGGCATGTGTCACTGAGACCTGGCTGGATGAAAATGCTGGTCCAGTTTTGGCTTCCGCAGTTCCAGCTGGGTTCTCGGTGATTCACTGCCTGAGGCTGGATCGTAGATGTGGGGGTGTAGCCATCTTTTTTAAGACCAAACTGAGCCTTGTGGAGGTTCCAGTAGGAATTCCTAGATCCTTTGAGAGTATCATGGGAGAGGATGTAGGTTGCAGGATACTCCTCATTTATCGTCCACCAAATGATGAGGGTTTATTGCTTCAGGAGATTGTGGACTTCATCGTTGACACCATATTGGAGTCTCCCACATTAATTATTCTGGGGGACTTTAATGCCTGGGTCGACGATGAACTCTTGCAGTTTGGTCAAAATCTCCTCCAGCTAATGACAATTGCTGGGCCTCACACAGGTTATTACCTCCTCTACCCATATAGGAGGTCACTCATTGGATCTACTGTTCCTCCTAGGGATGGAGATCTCTGACTTGGGGGTGGAACGAGTCAGTTAGTCTGACCATCATACCTTAGGATTCAGTTTTGGGGCCCCCCCCAAATAGACCTACCCCTTTGTAGATGGTCCGGTGCCACCCTTTAAGGGGAGTTACCCCAGATGGTCTGTCGGCAGATCTATTGGAATTGCTGAGTGAAAGCACAAATCCAGGGGATCTAGTACTAGCCGATAATAAGACAGTGGGAGAAGCCTTGAACTTGATTGCTCCTGTTTGGGTTCGACCACTTAATCTTCGCCCAAGGAACCCTTGGTATGATGGGTCCTTGAAGGAGATGAGGTGAGTTGGTCAAAGGCTGGAGAGAGAGCATGGCAGAAATCTGGCCTTGACGCTTACAGGCTTAGATTGATGGAACATTATGAGGGCTATCAATCAGAAATCTCCCATGAGAAGGAAGAGTTTCTGTCCAGGGAGATTTCTGCGGTGCAAAATTGACTGGCTCAACTCTTTCAAACCATCGACAGATTGTGCAATCTAACCTGTCTTCAGTCCGAAAGAGTATTTTCACAAAATAAGTGTTATGAGCTAGCTCGTTTTTTTGCAGATAAGGTTGCCAGCATCAGGGCTGGAATTGGCCCAGCTCCCTCCACGAGGGGTTGCGAAGGTCGATGGGATGTGGTGAGCACCCAGTCTGTCTGGACCGATTTCAGCTGACCAGAATTCATGGACATTGTGAAGATCGTCCAGACTTTGCGCCCAACCTGTTGTAGTTTGGATCCGGGCCCTACTCACCCATTAGTGGGTTATGTAGATGCTATCTTGGCAACTTCATAGATAACAGTTAGAACTGCTACTCCCTCTGCACTCGCCCTTCCCCTTAAACACGCAACCCCTGCCTACCATTTAAAATCTAGTGCTGTACAGGCCCACCTGGTTCCCAAGACCTGCACCCTCTCAGGTGACTGGGCTTTCTCCGTCCACACACCAAGAATATGGAACTCCCTTCCAGCCTGAGTTCGTGCCTCTCCCTCCCACACCTGCTTCAAAACATCCCTATGGTGCTTCCTCAATGCTGCCTTGGCCTGTCTATGTTCCACATAAACCCAACGTACTCTGTCCCTCTGCCCAATTCTCTGAGGGCGCTGCCCTGTGAGCAGTTTTACTGGCCGCTGTTAAATCTCTGCTGATAACCTTTATAAGGCACTTACCATCCCCCTGTTGGAGAGGCGATCCTGTCATATCTGTACCCGCCTCCTTTCTGCATAGTTCTTTCATTTCTCTCTCTCTTGTTAGGCGCTCATGTCAGGCAATTACATACATGTACTATTTTGATGTTTATTTCTTTTGTGTTGTTCTCTGATGTTATTTTGAGATGTGATTTGATATTATTTTACCTCCCTATGCTGTTATGTAACTTGTTGCTAGACTGCTTATCTGACCATTTCTGAGCATGTTGTACATAAGCTGTACCACCCACTTGTCAGAGACTGTGGCTCCTGTATGTTACCTCGACTGTGTATTATGTTTCCCTTTCACTCTGTAACTCTCCCGGGTCGCACCTGAAAATAGGCACTTGGATGTCTAGTGTGTTTAACTGGTTAACAAAAGCAAATAAATAAATAAATAAAATCTGCCCGATCCTAGCTGAAATTGTATGGAGATCCTTGGAGAGGGGAGTCTTTCCAGACCCCCTAAAGGAGGCAGTCATTCGACCACTCCTTAAAAAATCCTCCTTGGATCCTGATGATCCAGCTAACTATCGACCGTCTCTAACCTTCCTTTTGTGGGGAAGGTTATTGAGAAGGTGGTTGCGTTGCATCTGGGTGATCACCTTGTGACTCACAATGTCTATGAAGTTCTCCAGTCTGGCTTTAGGAAGAGGCAGAGCACTGAGACTGCCCTTGTTCAGGTACTTAATGACCTCCTAATGGCAAGAGATTGAAAGGCTTGTACCATCCTGGTCCTTCTTGATCTCTCAGCAGCCTTTGACACTGTGGACCATGGGGTGCGTTTGGAGACCATGCAGTTCCTTTGTGGACTGTCGGGTACAGTCCTTGAATAGTTTCAATCTTTCCTTGTAGGTAGGTCTCAGAGGGTGTTCACTGGAATTTATTACTCTGACACCCTCCCCCTATCCTGCAGGATGCTGCAGGGATCCATACTGGTGCCCATGTTGTTTGCAGTGTATATGCTACCATTGGAGATATCAGATGATACCGCTTGAGTTTTCACTGCTATGTAGATGATACTCATCTGTATATGTCTTTTGTGCCAAAACAGGTTGATGCGGTCTCCATGCTAAATAGTTGGCTCTCTGAGATCAAAGACTGGATGAACTAGAGCTGACTGAGATTGAATCTGGGTAAGACTGAGGTGTTGGTCGTGGACCTGGGTCGCCCGGGGGTGGGTTCTGGAGCTTGGGACATGTCGGGCCTATGGCTTGATGGTGTCCAGCTCACTACCTCAGACCAGGTGCATAACCTGGGTGTTATTTTTGATGACGGTCTGACCCTGAAAATTCAGTTGTCGGCTGTGGTTAAATCCTTATTTTACTATCTGTGGAATATCGCCCAGGGGTGAAACACCTGGTTCCTCCAGGTGACCTTCCAACACTGGTCTATGCCTTCATTACTACCCGTCTTGACTATTGGAATGCACTCTACCTGGGGCTACCTGGGGTTGATATCTGCCACTTGCAGCTAGTGCAGAATGCTGTGGCCAGGCTGCTGACTGGCACTTCTAGGGCCAGTCATATTACACCTGTGCTGCGAGGGCTGCACTGGCAGCCAGCTCAGTGGCAGATAACCTATAAGGTAGGATTGCTTACCTTTAAAGCCCTACATGAACAGGGACCTGACTACCTGAAAGATCTCCTGACTCCCTACTCCCCAATCGTCCTCTCCAATCCACCGACGAGGGATTGCTAGAGGTTTCAAGGGTCTTTCTAAAAACTTCTGTGGCTCGCGCTTTTTCATTTGCTGTACCAACCCTGTGGAACTCTCTACCTCGTCGGTTAAGAGAATGCCTGACCATCAGTAGTTTTAAAACTATGTTAAAAACATATTTATTTTCTCAGGCTTATCCAGACTGATTTTAATATTTATACTGTTGATGTTTTTATATGACTGTACAGCGCCTTGATTTTGAAAGGTGCTTAACAAATAAAGCTTTGATTGATTGATTGATAAAAGCCTTTCAACTAAAAAGGACTGGTCAGGGGAAGCTTTTCCACTCTAGAATATTTCAGAAATATTGCATTGCACCATGGGGCAGGTTGTGCTGCACAAAGGGATAAAGGCTTAAATGGAGAATCCTGAGGGGCATTCATTGGACCAGCCAGAGCTGGAGCATCATTCAGAGAAGCTGATGCTGAGATCTCTGGTTGAACTGGATCCATCAGAACTGTGACTTTCTGTGGAAGAGGTAGTGAAGCAACAATCCTTATGTCTGACTGGAAAGGTTGTGAATGGTGGACCATAGACTAAGCTGTGGAATCTCATGGATATTCCGTATGTGGAGGTCCACAAGCATCAATGCGATAGGCAGGCATAAGGGCCAGGTATGGAATTCATAAATGGTTATCAGGCCCTACTGTCCAGCCTGCCTTCTGTAGAGCCTCCTCTGGACTCCAACCAGACTTGGAAGATGTAGGTTGCCTTTCTGGGAGATGAGGAGGAGGTGTGGCCTGGTGCTCTCCCGCCAACAGGGTTGGTGGTGCTGTCACTTGGTGTCAGATGAACTGAAACTGGCACCAGAGAAGCAAGTGCTACAGGATTCAACTGATCACTGGAAGTTCCAGTGTTGTATAAGGGATAAAGCACCACCATTTAAGGAGAAGGCTGAGTGGGGAGGCCCCAGGAACGACTCAGATGTCTTGATGGTGAGCAGCTATGTGAAGACAGGTGGGGAGGCAAAATGTAGAGGCCCAGAAGAATTTACAAGTTCTATCTGAGAATTCCCATGCTGAGTCCCTATGTAATCAAATGAGGGGTCTCCGGAGTGCATCACGTCCATAGAAAGGGAGTTCAATTGGAACAAATGCAGACAGGAGGCTAACTCAGTATGTTATAAACCCAGCACAAAGTCATGCGATTTCAGACTAGGTAACAACTCTGGGAGGAAACTGGTATGTGGCTGAGCCACGGTTGTCATAGTTGCCGAAATTCTGCAAACAGAAGAAGGAGCCAAACAAGCTGAAGGGTTCTCAACAATAGCATTTACCAGATAGCCAGAGTGGGCACCCAAGTTCATGCGATCCAGAGCAAAATTTGGAGGAAGAGAAGCATTTTACAGCAGAGTGGCAGCATCTGAATCAGGTACGTCAAGTTCAAGTAACAATATTTCAGGCACACCAAAGGTACAAAGATAAGCAGAGCAGGCTGGCAAACTAGTAGCTGATGGGTTGTCCTGTCAAATAACAGGGCAGACAACCTCCATAGGCTGGGACAGGACTGCAGTGTCTATCAAAAGTAACAATTGAGCACTTTGCTTGATTAAGTCAGAGAGAAGTTGTGAGTCATCCGGTAGAATTTCCATAGCTGCAGGTAAGCTGCGAAGGAGCGTGGCAGCAGGAGTTGTATGCTGAAGGTGAGCCATTAAGTTTTGAGCTGACAGTGTTGCAAATGGGTGAGTCACTGAAACTGATGGTAAAGGCAAAACACCAAACAATACAAACAAATTGGTCCCCATCAAAAAGGCTGAAGGCTGCTGTATTCCATTCTGCTTACCAACACCAGAATCAGCCATCTTATCAGATGGTCAACAGGTCCCACTACTGGCATGAGTTACACTGGGACCTGTTCACATCTGCTGAACTAGACACCATCCTGACAAATGTCTCCCAGATTTGGGTCTTCTCTGCCTATGACACTTTCTTTGAGGCTAGAAACAGAAACATAACATTTTTGATGGCAGATAAGGATCATATGGCCCACTCATTCTGCCAACCCGGAACCACTCCTTTTTGGTGACCTCCCTCACTAGTTCACTAGTACTGCTACCTCCTCCTAGCTAAACCTCCTGTCTTACTGCCGTTCCTTGTCTGGGACTCATTGCTTAGATTTTGACATGGCTCTGTCCCTCAATGTGCTTTGTACCACCCTCAGTCACCACAAAGTTTTGTAGGTTTGCTGCTGCAATCCACTGTATATTTATTGTTTGCATAACTGATGCATACATGTCTACCTTCACATAGACACCACAGACATCACAATGCTCATGCACACAACAGGTGAATATGCATTTCTGCGTGCATCCACTAATGTTGAGTGCATTCACAAATGTTGAGCATGTGGATGCAAACACACTCTTTTGCAGAACAGCAATATGTTCAGCAATGCAGGCCATGATGTCACTGTAGCACACCTCAGCAGTCATATGCTTGCAGATAGTGCCTCATTAATGTGACCAGCTGCGTGTGCACAGCTCACAAAAATTTATATATTGTTACTTAACATGCAAACTGACTTGCTTCACCAGCAAGGCACAAATCATCATTAACATGCCACTATGCATTTATCACAATCCCATTGCAAGCTGCCACACCACCACAGAGTCCCAATACACACTGAGGAATGTGCCTGAGGGTGCAGCAGCACAAACTGAAGTTGCAGGAGTAATGTAGGACAATCACAGTAAGGTATATTCTGTTTAGTAGTACAGTGCTAGAAAACTCCTTAGATAAACCACCCTAAACCCATGCGACACAGTCCTTTTTATCAACTTTTTCCAGAATAGCAGCATTGCAGTCTGATAATCTCTGCAGGCCTAAATTTGCTCCAGAGGAATAACAGATATGCAAGGGAGTCAACATGCACTGTACACAGTTGTGTATGTGTACTGTTAATAGTGTTATTCCTTGATGATGGGGTAAGACCCACTGAGCACAAAGCATATTCTTTTGCAGATGAAGGTCACAGGGCAGAAGCTATAGCAGAAGAGAATGCAGACAAATTTGCCTCTACTATTTGTACTTGCCTGTTCCTGGCCAAGGTACTGCTGCATTGGAAGGTGTTTTTCCTCTAAAGGGGAACAAGGAGAGTTTCAAATAATCAACATTTGGGCACAGTGAAAGTCAACAAACTTTGACCCCTTGATAGTGAGGGGCTAGGGCATCGTGCTGCAGAGGAGACTCTCTTCAGTTTGTTCTGCTGTTTAGTGCAGTCAGGCACCTTTAAATAGCCTTTTTAAAGGCTGCTTACTCATGAAGCATATTTGAATTTCTTTTAAAATCCATGAGGACACAGGGAGTTCTGCTGTGATGCCACTTCCGGCTTGGAGGGCACAAAAAGCAGAGCCTCAGCAAGCGGAGGCAAGTGTTAACTGAGGTGATGCTGGCAAAAGCAAGCAGCATTTGCCTGTGTCAGCCAATGCAGCAGAGACAGCAGGGCATATCCTTTTAGTTAAACTAATAAACAAAGGGTTGACAGCTTAAAAGAATCTCTTTTTATGGGTGATTATAGAGTACCTAGTTTTTATCAGTTCTAACTCTGTGCTGTTGATAGATAGCATACTATTACACCTGGTGGAGAAGTTATTGGAAGCAAAATTATTTTCATTGGTGTACTAAGTACAAGCACCCCAAGCTCAAGAAGTCTGTACTCTATGAGAAGCAAGTATAACACATTTCAAAAAAGAGAGTAACCTTAGTCAAAATGGACATGAGTGATGTTACATTGACTGTGTTGTGGGAATCAGGTGCAGCTCATGTCATAAGTTTAGCACAGAACCAGATACTTATTTATTTACATCTCAGATTAATGCCTTTGAGCTACAAGTTCATTTACAAATGTTCCACATCATGAAAGTACAACAGACATTGAGTTACAATGGACTGTATGTTACAAAATACAGTAAAACATGCAGGTCACAAAGATTTATAATAGTTCACAGTGCAATATTCAACAGTTCATGTTTGATTATAGCTTGCAAAGAGCACTAAGGATGGTGATGCAGAAGGGGATGTGGGTAGAGAAGGGGATAAGTAAGATAGTAGACTTGGAGGAGGCAATAGGCATAGGGCAGGGCAAATTAGGAGAATCAAAGGGAGAGTGGTTTTACAAAAATAGAGCAGCCAAGGCCTTGTCGTGACAGGATGGGGGTAGATTGGGTGGGAAGATGGTGTGTATGGGGGAAGTAGAGGGAAAGGGAAGGGGGGAAGTAGTGGGCAAGAGGAGCTACATAGAGTTTCAGTGGTTCAGGGTAAATAGAAAGAGTAGTTAGTGCTGTAGGTTGCAATCACAAACGCTAAGGACTGCAAGGTGTGAAATGAAGCTTTCACTTAAAAGAGGCAAACTTGGGCTCAAAGGAGATTTCACAAGGAGGTTCATTTAGCCAGTAGGGGGCACAGTAGCTGAAAGTCCTTTCTCCCTTTGTTGTTCAGTGGAACGGGATCTGGTAGGGCTGACTGGACATGCTCCTGGTCCTATGAGGGTTTGTTAAACGGGTGAGGAGTGGCTGTAGAGATGGGGGGGTAAGGCCAAGACAGATTTTTTTGCCAGGAGGCAGGTTTGGTATTTTATTCTCCCTTTGAGGTGCAGCCAGTTGGACTGTGCATACAGGTTGCAGGTGTGCGTGAATCTGTGCGCACCTGTGACCAATCTGCAAGCTTTGTTTAGAGCTGTTTTAATCCTGTGGAGTGTAGTATCAGATGCAGCATCATACTGTAGATTACTAGACCATAATCTATGATGAAGACTATGTTGCTGTTGACCACAAGTCAGAGTGCCTCTAGAGTTAGACAATGTTTATGTCAGTGTGGTAGGCCTGTCTTAGCAATGACTGTCTTTGCAATGTGGTCTACATGGTATGTAAATGAAAGGGAGTTGCAAGTAGGATCCGTAGATATTTAAAAATTGTAACTAAATCCAGGGGGGTGTTATGGTTATTTCAGATTGTAAGCAGATGGGATTTAAGCTTATTATGGGGGTTTGAGAACAACATAACCTTTGTTTTTTTTTATAGTTCATGAGGCGTTTATGCTCTATGAACCAAGATTCAACCAGAGTAAAGTCTGCCTGGAGTTTTATTTCCAGAGAGATGGAGTCTGAACTACTGGCGAAGAGGACTGCATCCGCATAAAGAAGGACATTACCCAAGCACACCTTAGGGAGGTGATTAAGGAAGATGCTAAAGAGTAGCAGCCTCAGGATAGAACCTTGCGGGACTCCTGAGTGGATATCTCAGCTGTCTGATAATACATAATTAATTTTGACTTGTTGGGTCCTGTCACTGAGATAGCTGTCAAACCAATCCACAGACTCAGTTAAGAGACCAATTGTGGAGAGCTGTTCAAGCAGTAGTGAATGATTGACTGTGTCAAATGCTTTCATGAGGTCTATGTATGCTGCTCCCACCATTTCACCTCTTTCGAAAGTGCGGTGAATAAAGCCAGTATACTCCAGAAGGGTTGTGGTAGTGCTGTGCCATTTATGGAACCCATGTTGCATTGGATGTTGTGTTTATCCAGGTAATCAGTAGACTAGTCAATACTTTGGAGAGGAGTGGAAGTAAAGAAATGGTAAGATAGTTATTGTGAAAAGCTCTATCTCCACTTTTGTGGCCCGGCATAACCACTGCAGTCTTCTATCTCTGGGGGACCTGGGACAGCCTTAGTGAGAGATTTATGATTTTAGTTAGGGGAGTAAGCACTTCCCCAAGGGTAAGGTTGATGAGATTTAGATTAAGGGTATCATACTGTAGCTGGGAGTGGGTTTTCTTAGTGCTCATCGAAGGTAATGTCTAGCTTCTGCTATGATAATAACCTTGAAATGAAATGGTAGGGTAAAGGCTGGTAGATCTCCTGTTTGTGCTCTTGTCTGTGTGCTGGCATTCTCAAAGAAGTTTGGAGGCAGGACACTTTTAAGGTCGGTGAAAGCCTGGTTGAAAGTTTCTGCAGTTCTTTTTGGATTCTGGGTGATTTCCCTAGCTACCTGAAGCATGGGTAGGGAGTTTTTTTTGGGTTTTCCAGTCAAATCTCTCAGGTTGCCCCAGACATTTCTGCTGTCACCCCAGGATTCTGTGAGCTCCTCCTTAAAGTGTCGACTTTTAGCCAAGTGTATTGTCCTGGTGCAGTCATTTCGGGCCTGTTTGCATTGCTTTATATCCGCCTGCTTGCCGGAGGCTTGTGCGCGGTGCCATAAGTGATCTCTTTTGGCCATGAGGTTGAGAAGGGCTGGGGAAATCCAGGCATTGTAGGTGCCTTTTTGCTTGTGTTTTCTCAGAGGAGCATGAATGTCACAGGCGTAATTAAATGCAGTGATAAAGAGCTCCAGGGTGCTGTCCACATAATTGTATGTGTCAATCTGTGACCAGTCATGCTGACTGAGCCAGTATTTTAGAGGTTCCAGTGTCCACACCATATATCCTTATATCTCAGCTGGTGATGGTTCTGGCTGGGGGTTTGGTAGCTTTGCTGGACCAGGTTAGCAGCATGAGGCAGTGGTTACTTATGGAGTCAGGGAGGATGGATAGGCTGAGTCTCACAGAGGTGGTTTGTAAGTATCCAGTCAATCGGTGTACTATTACCAGTGCAGTAGTTGTGCCTAGTGGGGGTTCCCACCATCTGTGTGATGTTGATGGATGAGAAGGCATCTTTAAATTGGTTGGCTTTGGGCAGCTGCCAGTCGACATTGAAATTCCCCATAACAATTTATTTATTTATTTTAAAATTTTACCAGAAAAGCATACTGAGCAGACAACTGCTCCTTTCCGGATGTGTCCTGGAGGGAGGGAAACATTGGAAAATACATGAGTAGGCAATATTGTCCAACTAAAACATGAGCAGAAAGTACTTCAGCATATATTACCATTAGTGATGGTCGAAGTGGCCCCAATTCACTCTGTGGAGTGATTACCGCCGGTGAAACCTTGATTAAGATGCTCCATAGCAGCGAAGCAAGTACTTTAAGTGATAATAGAGTAACGCAAAGTCCATTGAAAACAATGACTTTGCATTACTCAGCCTTCCCAAACCACTACCCTCCAATTTTAAGGTGAAGTACTGTACATTGAAAACAATGTACTTCACCTTACTTCGCCTTGTTTTTAAGCTCCAAAGGTGAATTTTGTAGTGTTTCATGGGATTTCAGGTCACATGGGCTCTAGATTGTTCTGCACAGCCTCAATTTGTGGTAGTGTGTTTAGGAAGCTGTAGGAGACAATCTGATCTGAGAGCTCTCTGCAATTCAAACCTTCAAAAAGCTGTTAAAAAAGACTTTTTGAGGTTTTTTTTGCTGAAACTTTAGTTCATCGATTATAGGAAACCCTCCTGTGCTCATATCATTGAACGTTTATTGTTTGTGTATGGATTTTGAATGATAATGTACAACATTCAATTTGTGTACTGACAGACAGTGGAAGTGTGCTTTGGGGGAGGGGTATATCTGTGGTGTAGGAAGATTAACTTCGAGAAAAAGACAGTGCTTTCTGTTTTGGTGATATTTTTCTTGTATAACTGTGTTAATGTACACACAGTAATATTTTCAAAATTTCTTGCCATTCTTTTGCTGATTGTTGTGGTGCAGCAGTGCATAATTTTAGTTTGTTTAAAATATGTGGTTATATTATATTACTGAAGTTTTCAATTTGCATGCATTACTTAGTGTGTGTGAGAGTATTTGTGTGATGCATGTCATCAAATCAGACACCTTTTATTGTGCCACATAATAATTTCAGCAATGTGAAGCTGCTATCCACTGCAGCTGTGTGATTTTTGTACTTCTTTGTGGTATCTTTACTGGTACTAGTATTGTGACTGTTACTGCAGCAGTGCATTATATTGCACCCCCCCCATGGCCCACCCCAACTGGCAAAGGTATTCTTTTCCAGATTTGAATTTCTGATGGTGAGCACTGGTTAGGTGTTGTGACTTTGTGTCTGCATCTCTTCAGTGCACAATGCAATCTTGATCTGTCTGTGCATTTGCATCTCTTTAGGGCCCAATCTCCATCTGTAACTTAAGTCACAGTTGTTTCTTTGACTTCCCTTCAGAGTACTGGACAGGTGTGGTGCTTAATTCTGCATGAACATTGTACTCATTAATATGCGTTTTTAAGTCAGGACCATCATCACGAGTCACTCGTGATACAGATCATGTTCTTCATCATCACGGTCACAAATGCAGTCACAAATCACAATTTACGATCATTCACATTACGAATCACAACACTAATTTTTTTTACTAGTTACTTGGATGTATTGTAAGCCTTTTTTGTAGTATCTCTCCAGGCTTCACCACCCTACCATTGTACTTATTGATACATGTTTTTAAGTCTGGGAGTTTTAAGCTACAGCTCATCAGGGAAATACAGCCATAGATGGTAGGCATTCACGTTTCTTCATTATCATGGTCACAAATGCAGTCACAAATCATGATTCTTGATCACATCACTAATCACAACATTCATTTTTTTTAATAGTTACTTGGTTGTATTGTAAGCCTGTTTTGTAGTATCTCTCCATGCTTCATCACCCCACCATTGCACTCATTAATGTTTGTTTTTAAGTCAGGGAGTGGGACAGTGTCTGCAGTACATACACAGATGGGAAAAAAGACTGAATGCACACATGCAGTTTAGTACAGAATACTTGCACTGCTCAGAATACAAAGTGTCACACATACAGAAGACAACAAAAAAAGGCATAATTACATACAAGGGTCAGGGATGGTGGAGGAATACATTTTATAACACAGCAAGGAAGGTGTGGGGGGCACAAGGTGTGAGGAAAAAAAAATAATGTGGGATCCCATGGTGATCCAGCAGCAGTTCCAGCATGGATATAATTTGCAACTGATGTTCCTCTATATGATCCAGCCACTGCTCCACAGCACTCACCCTCTCGATGTTATCCTCAACAGCACATGCAGTTCTCTGGGGTCTACACATTCTACAGACTGACCTGCTGGTGGTGGTGGTGGTCGGGGTGCTGCTGTGGCCCTCCTCTTCTTAGGGATCCTGCAATGCACAGCTGCACCCTCTGTCACAGAATGACCCGCAGGTGCAGGCATGGTCTGTTCTGTGTCAGCCTGCCACTGCAACTACTGGTGATTGAGCATATGGGTGCCACGGCGCACCTCCAACTCACATAGGTGGCACTTGACCACACTGCTGTCCCCCCACACAGTAAAAAAAAAACTGCCAAACAATGGAGGTGCAGAGAGGACCAGGAACAGGCAGGAGATGGCCAGATGAGCTGGCAACCGGCTGGTCACATTGCTGAACAGGGATGGGATCCACTCCTGAGACCGGGGGAATAGGCACATCCTGCTCCAGAGAACCTGGACTTGGTGGTGGTGGTTCAGCTGCCACAGAGTCAGAACAGGAGGCAGTGCTAGTCCTGCTTCAAGGGGGGTGGGCACTCACAAGTATCGAGCAGTCCAACAGGAATGGGTGCCCATGCCCTCCACACATGCGCATGGTACGATGCTTACCACTACCAGGCTCTCCCAGAACTGCCCCCACCCCAGACATTCCTCACCCTGATCCATCTCTCCTACTGAGCTCCCTCAGTCTGAGCGATTACTATTCATATTGTCACACAACACACACACACACACACACACACACACACACACACACACACACACAGTCACACAGACAAACAACTAACTACTTATAATGGTAAAAAAAAAATTACAGAAAGAACAAATTAAGTAAAAAAGAGTACAGAAAAGACAAAAAAATGTAGCTTTTAAAAAAGTTGTTGGGTCTAAATCAAAGTCTAAATCTCCTCTTCGCTCTACTCTCAAAGTATCAGCAGTCACAAAACACACTACTCTCTCTCTCCATCTGCACAAGAGAAAGTAAAAGTGTCTGCTTGTATGTTTCACTTTCTTCCTGCCTAGTTAAAGAGCATGTGACTTACAGTACTACAAGCCATGTGATGTGT
The DNA here is from genome assembly GCA_016271365.2 of Neoceratodus forsteri. NCBI lineage: Eukaryota > Metazoa > Chordata > Ceratodontiformes > Ceratodontidae > Neoceratodus > Neoceratodus forsteri. The sequence continues at coordinate 817,353,598 of CM057454.1, forward strand.
GGGGAGGCTGCCAAATCTGAAATACCAAGTGGATCACTTAGAATCATAATGAGGGATGCAAAGTCCATTAAAAATAATGACTTTGCCTTATTTCGCATTGCCATTCTGCCTTAACATGGAGTGGTAATGGCAAGGTGGAGTGAGTACTTTGCATTGCCCACTCCACATAGTGGATTGGCAACGCAAGGTGCCCACTTTGCTTTCACTTCGCCAGCGGAATTTAAATTTGCTGCATCTCTAATTACCATACAATAGAATACAGTGCAATTCAGAACATCAGATACAATACAACAAATATAATATAAAACAATACAATTAGCAATGAAATACAGCAAATACAGTAGTGCAGCAGGATTCCAGCATTAAGCTGCCAAGTCAACACTGTGTCAGGTAGCCCAGTCTAAGCAGGTAAGTGAATGCAAGGACATAGTTCAGCAGCTAGAAGGTTAGGAACAGGAACAGGAGGTGTGGAAGTGGTCTATAATAATAATAATCATGATAATTATAATAGTAATAAACTTTATTTACTTCAACTGCAATTCAAAAAATACCAAAGCGCTTTTACAAAACACATAAAAAACAATAAATAATTTAAACCAGTTAAAATGACAGAATTGCATGAATTAATAATCAGGATATGCAAGAGAAAATAAAAACATTTTAAGAGCAGATTTAAAGTTCTCTCTGCAGTCAGGCACCTCCTCATCTGAAGAGGTAGAAAGTTCCACAGGGTTGGAGCTGCAACGGCAAACGTGCCGGCTACAGAGATCTTCAAACAGACCCTGGGAATCTCCAGCAATCCCTCTTTGGATGAGCAGAGAGTGGACAGAGTGTATGGTAGAGGAATTCTTGGAGATAACTCAGTCCCTGTTCGTGTAGGGCCTAATAGGATAGCAAGCCAACCTTGAAGGTGATCTGCTACTGAACCAGCAGCCAGTGCAGTCTGCACAGCACAGGTGTAACATGACTAGATTGAGAAAGCCCAGTCAGCAACCTGACTGCAGCATTCTGCACCAGCTGCAAGTGTCGGATATCAACCCCCAGAAGCCCTAGATACAGGGCATTGCAGTAATCAAGGTAGGAGATCATTAAGGCATGGACCAATGTTAGAAGATCACCGGGCAGGACCAGGTGCTTTATCCAGATAGTGTTGCGATAACAAGGGGAAGGGGTATGGTGAATGGTAGAGGGGAGAGAGTTCCACAATTTAGGCAGCCAATAGGAGAAGGCAGCCTGGCCTGCAAAGGTGGACATGCAAAGGACGGATAAGGACCAGAAGTCGAAGTGCCTGAGGGAATGGAAGGGAGGGGACAGGAGAAGAGAATGGAAGAGAGATATGCAGGCAGGGACTGTGACCAGTATTTAGCTGTAAGACTTGTGCAGTGCACCTGCCTCCTGCCCTGTAGGGCTGAGAGGCACAGGGACTGGTGAAGGAGAAAATGGTGGGTACTGGGAAGACAGTCCAGGGTGAAATGTCAGAAGGAGTGGTAGAGGATGTCCAGTCTGGTTAGGGAGGTTTTGGGAGTGGCACTGAAGACTACATTCCCATAGTGAAAAATAGGGAGATTCATTTTCTGTACTTTTGCATGGGATGCACCCATGGTTGTGATACAAGGCACCCAGTTTGTGATGCAGTTTCTTGTGGATGGCCTTGATATGTGCAGAAATGTTGAGGTGCTGGCTGAGCCAGACCCCAAATTATCTAAAGGAGGAGCAGCCCTCCAACTTTGTCCCATTCATTGTGTGGAAAGTGGGGAGGGAAGGGAGCTGAGAAAGTCTCTCCCTTGTGCTAAAGGTAATGGAGACTGTCTCCTTGACATTCAGGAACAGGTGCTTTGCATGAAACCAGTGCTGGACTTCCTCAAAATCACACTGTAGTCTGGTTGCCACATCAGAGGTTGAGGGACCAGATGTAATCAGGATGGTATCATCCACATACATATGGATGGATGTGTGTGGGCAGGCCAAGGGCAGGTCATTGAGGAAGATGGAGAACAGCAGTGGGCCAATGACTGAGCCTTGAGAAACACCAACGGTGATGGGGAGGGAAGAGGAGATGGTGTTTCCAGTACTGACAGACTGGATTCTTCCCACAAGATATGAGTGGAACCAGCTGGTAGCCTTGCTTATCTTGGTATGAGTCTGGATGCTGCTTAGGAAGTCGATGACCTTACTTGGCATGTTAGATTGATCTCTAGGGGGACTATAGATTGAGACAACTGTGACTGCTTTACCTTGGGCTCCCATGAATTATTTTACTGTGAGGGCCTGTGCATTATTTCCTGAATCTATGGTGGGAATTATGCAGCCGTGTAGGGTATCTTTAATATAGATGGTACAATCCCCTCCCTTTTGTTTGTCTGTCTTGTCTACACAGGGTATATCTCTGCAGTAAGACTGCTGTGTCAGGGATATTAGGAAATAGCCATGTTTCAAGTCACAGTACACACCTGTAACCAATATGTAGAGCTAAACAACCTAAAATCAAAAATAATAGAGATAGAGCTAGAATTGATGTTGTTATGAAAGATAATTGATTTGAACAAATCAAACATTAATAAAGACACAGTTGCTGATTTAGCATCTAGTGATAACACAAAAAAGAAGAGACAATGAGACTCAACAGAAGAAGAAGCCGAGGGGTGGAGCATATTAGATAAAAACAATAGGAAGGATAAAAAAGAAAGAAAAGCAGAAGCCTTTCAGCTAGAAACAGAAAACAGGTTTTATTCCCTTAATGGATTTAATTACACAAATTGAGGAAGAATCACAGGAATTATTAGATATAGCAAGCAGCAACGAGGACACCAATAACAATCAAAGAGAAAACAATCCCTTACCTAAGGAAAGTACAACAGGAGCATACGAGGGGTAGGAATCCAAGCAGATTGATATAATGGGTGACTCAATGATCAAATATACAGATCAATATAGTACAAGGAGCAATAAAAAGAATGTCACTTAAAGTTACTTTTCTGGAGCAAAAATTCTCAATATTCAGTAAATGGTCACGTATATAATTAGACCAGAAAAAACAAAACCTCATGTGGTAATCCACTTGGGTATGAATAATATCAAAATACAACAAGAAGAGGAAATTATTAGTAATTTCAAAGCCTTAAAAATACATTTGATGAACACAATTGTGAGATCATGTTCTTGGAGATACTTCCGGTACCTAGGGCCAGAGCAGGGAAAAATAGAAAAATAAAAAGAGTTAATAACTGGCTAAGGAGATGGTGTCTGGAAGAAAGAATTGAATGTATTACAACATGGGAAATTCTTAATGTTAAAGGTGAATTATTCTGTCAGGATGGACTCCATCTTAACAGAAAGTGTTCTAAATTGTTGGGTAACATCTTCCACAATCACGCTAATCACCCTTCTTTAAATTAGGAGGGCAGAAGAATGGGTGGCAAAAACTAATTTTACACAAGACATCAGAAACAAACTAAAATAATGAAACCAGGATTTAATGTTCTATTGACCAATGCAAGAGGTTTGAATATAATTAAGAGAATGGAACTGGAAGCACTTCTAGAAGAGAAAAATATTGACCTTGCAGCCATGACTGAAATGTGGTGGAATGCTAACAATGCATGAAAAAGAGACATCAATGGTTACAAGCTCTGGAATAAAGACAGAGTTAAAAAAGGGGGTGGAGGAGTTGTAATCAATATTAGGAATGATATAATCTTCAACTAAATAATAAGCAATAATCATAAGGATACTTCACTAGAAATCTTATGGTTAGACATTAATATGAAAGATGGAAAAAATAAAGGGTTGGTGTCTGTTTCAGACCACCCAACAGTAATGGACGAGAATACCTGGACCTATTACAGTCAGATCTGGCCAATCCATAGACATTTGTTTTTGCCAAATTTTTTAACGTAATGAAAATATACATAGCAACCAGACAATGTCCATAGGATTTTTTATTGGCATGGCAATACATTTTTCTTAGGTTCCCTGTTCAGATTATCAGGTATACATAAGAACAAGGCTGTAAATAATATCTCAGATATGGTTCAGAATGTAGACGTCATTCTCCTGGAGGATTTTAATCTCTCAGGAATTAACTGGGAAAATATTTCAGCAACAAATCATAATGAACACTTATTCATAAATATGATAATTAAAAATGCATTGCAAAAAGTAGTCAAAGAACTGACTAAAATGGACAACATACTGGATCTTGGCTTAACGGACATGTCAGAAAATGTACAGAATGTCCAAATCATAGATTATCTACTCAATAACAATAATGATACCCTTATAGTAAGGCCTCAATTCTCCACTGATTTCAGCAGCTGCTGAAATGTTGTTGTAGTACAGTTCAAATGTCAAAGATGTACTATCGTTCTGATGTCACATCGATAGTATAACAACATTTCTGACATTTAAACAGGCACGCACTGTTACTGCCCCAAGGAGTCCAAATCTCTAACTCACACTATGCAAAACTGGAAAAGCACAGATGTATAGCCATGATTTCTTACTCCAGTGACTCTGACTAGGTAAGTCTCCACTTCTTTTACTTCTCACACCATAAAAACTGTTAACTTATTCTCTATACAAATGGGGAAAAAAAGCTGTCATTAAGGTTTTTTTTTTGCAGTCATCAATCTGAATACATGTTTTCAAACATTTCATTTCATGTCAAAGTGTTATTCTATTTAATTTACTTTCTTGAGAGTGGAGAATCGAAACTTACCATATACAATATAAAACAGTATATGAATTAGCATGCACAGCAAGGCTGTATTTCCATCTCAGGTTTGTGATGACATCATAAGACCTCTCGAGCTTCGCTCTCGAGATCCATATGATGTCATCAAAAATCCTCAATGGAAACACAGCCTTGTTGTGCATGCTTACCCATACACTTTTCTTTATATTTTCAGTATTATAACTCATATTAAAACAATTAAGGGAAGCACTGTTATTAAAGAGGGACTGAGACCAAGAGTTTAGGCATCAATAAATTCTGAATTTGGATCAGCATATCCTTAATCAGCTTCATACCAAAAATCAGATCTGTAAGTTACTTTGTTTAAAAGTTACAAGTTATTTTGTAACCCTTAATTCACTGCCTGTTCAAAAAATGCCAGTTTCAGTGAAGAGCTGCTGATATTGTCATCTCCTGGACTCACAATCTAGTCCTCCCTGCAAGCTGCCTTACATGATTTATTTATCCTACGGTACTGAAAATTGCAATTGTAGTAAACATATGAAAAAGGAAAACTGACACTGGGTGGGTCAGCACATGCACTTCCATAATGTGTAGATGCAAGGTACAGTACTTCAGAATGTGATGGGGTGGGATGGAATGCAATGGAAAACATGGCTTTAGCATGAGAAAGTTGTGTGCATTTTTTAAAATGCAGCAGTTATGAGATTTCAAAATGTCACCAGGTTGCGATTGTGGAATGCAGCAATGACACAGTCTCAGAAAGTATCTGGAACACATAATTTCAGAATGTGGCAATGATGCACAGTTTCAGAATGTGGCAGTGACACATAATTTTGGTATGTGGTGATGCACACTTACGGAATATGGTAGTGATGCACAATTTCAGAATGCGGTGGTGATGTGCAATTTCAGAATGCAACAGTGATGTGCAATTTTGGAATAAGGCAGTAATGCACAGGTATGGAATATAACAGTGATGTACAGCTTCAGAATGCTGCAGTGATGTACAGGTTTGGAATGCAGTGGTGATGCACAATTTCAGAATGCAGCAGCTATGCACAATTTTGGAATGGAGCGGTGCTGTAAAATTTCATAATGCGGTGGTGATGCACAATTACAGAATGCAGTGGCAATGCATAGGTTTGGAATGCAGTGGAATGCATAGTTTTGGAATGCGGCCGTGACACACAGTGTTGGAATGTGGTGGTGACACATAATTTGGAAAGCAGTGGTGACTCACAATTGTGTAATGTGGCAATGATGCACAATTTCAGAATGTGGCAATGACAAGATTTTGGAATGTGACAGTGATGCACAATTTTGGAATGTGGTGGTGATGCACACTTTTGGAATGTAGCAGTGATGCACAATTTTGGAATGCAATGGTGACACAAATTTCAGAATGTAGTAGTGGCACACAATTTCAGAATACAGCGGTGACAAACAATTTTGGGAATACTGCAGTGATGCACAGGTTCAGAATGTAGCAGTGTTGTACAGGTTCATAATGCGGTAGTGACATTCAAGTTTGGAATGCAGTAGTGATGCACAATTTCAGAATGCAACAGTGACGCACAGTTTTGGAATATGGTGGTAATGTACTGGTTTGGAATGTGGCAGTGATGCACAGTTTCTGAATGTGGCAGTGACACACAGTTTTGGAATAAGGTGGTGACACATAATTTCAGAATGTGGAGGTAACACACAGCTTTGGAATGCAGTAGTGATGCACAGTTTTGGAATATGGCAGTGACGCTCAATTTTGGAATGTGGTGGTGTCACAGAGTGTTCTGTGAAGCATTGTTCCCCCTCCTGCCGGTAGCTGTAAGTGCTTTTTCTGGCTACTGCCTGGAAGCCTTGTGTGATAGTGCGTACTGATACATAGGCTATATAGCTCAGCCGTTTTATTTTGTTAGTAATATAAAAAGAGAAGGGCAACTCTTTTTTGTTCTCTAAGTGTGTAAAATGAATAAAGAATGTCAGGACTGCTAAATCCCCTGGACGTCCTATCCCCTTTGCATAAATTGTATGTTTAAAGTTGGTTGGGCACCTTGTAAAATAAGCGTTTAGATTTTCCCTGACAAAATGAAAGTTTTTGAGCCATTTATACTCTACAGGCTATTCCTTGACAAAATACCTGCAGGTTAGCTAAATGTTAAAAGTTTGCAGGGCTCTGCAGAAGAAATGCCCTGTTTCTGTCCTTGCATGTTTCAGGGTTTAAAATAATAAGTGAGAACCTGGGGGCTCAATAGCTTGTTCCATGAACTGCCCAAATTAAAGAAAACTCCTTCACGACAGTACGAGTATGAGCCCCAGTAAGCTTCTAAGCCTCCTTGAATGAGCGCACTATCGTGAAGGCATTTTGCCTTGTACATGTATTTAGAATACAGTTTCCTGGACATAGTTAAGAGAATTAAGTAGTACATACCCCATGACATGAATGCAGGTATTTGTGGGCTGATTTTGGGTACCTGGTGGGGGCGAGGGTGTTGCTGTTTTGTGGCTGGCATTTTAAAAGCCCTGAGTTAATTTCCTATCACTCCAGCTCTCTTCTAAGAGCTGGCCGGCTATTTGTAGTCTGCTTTTTCTGCTGCTGCTAGAGGTGGGTGGTGATTATTGATGCTCAGGAGATATTATGGGGTTTTCCTGAGACAAAACCAGTAATAAAAATACACTTTCCTGGTCTAGTTTTATGCCCTAAAGAGCAAACAAACATATATGATTTTAATCTAGATAGCTAATACAGCCTGATAATCAAAGAAATGAGAGGAAAAATGTCCTTACTTTCTTCACTGCTTGCTTTTTTGAGGGTGTGGTCTGATGCTGTGGAAGAAACACACAGACTAATCATTAGGTGAAGCTGTATAGGGAGGAAGTGGCTCAATGTGTGCTGATTTTATATTCATGTTGAAATCTCCTTCCTGTTTTACTGGGCTAAGCATCTGTTAATGCAGCCCACTTTTACAGTTTATTTTAGTTTATAAACTCTTCAGAGGGATACAATACAAATAGCGAATTGTAAGGTTGATTATTATAAAAAAAGATATGAAAACCTTTGTTATTGCAGTAAAACAACTGTAGTATTGAGATAAACAAAAGTGTTATTTTAAATTGTTGGGAGGGGTTTCAGATTATGGGAGGAGATTAGACCCTATTTAAAGAGTAAACTGAGACTCCCAAATCAGATAGGATTTTGGGTCTGGAGAGGAACTCCAGAGAGCTCTGCCAAACGCTCCACCGTGTTGGACTTTGTCTAATTTATTCATATTTTGTTATGTTGATTCGCTGTCAAACCAGTTCACTGTAATTCATGTGTCCTGCTTGGAAGAAGAAACAAATAAATTTGAACTTTAATGATTGCTGATGTGTCAGACTATCAGTGCTGTCCACTTGCTCACCTGCACCCTATCACAGGTGGTGATGCACAATTTTGGAAAGTGGCGGTGACGTACAGTTTCGGAATATGGTAGTGACACACAATTTCAGAATGTGGTTGCGATGCACAATTTTGGAATGTGACGGTAATGTACAATTTTGGAATCTTGTGGTGATGCACAGTTTTGGAATCTGGCAGTGACACACAGTTTCAGAATGTGGCAGTGACACTCAGGAACCAAGGAATATACATTCTTTTTGAACCCCCATGGAACATATTCCAAGCTGGATTACATATACTGTAAAAGGAGAAAATATGGTGAAGTCAGGGATGTCTCTTACAGCCCAATAATGATATCAGATCATCATATGGTAATAGTAAGAATGCTAGGGTGGAGGGAGGAAAGGCCCAATATGGGATGGAGATTCCCCAAATATTTGATGACCTCTGATAAATTTAAGGAATATCTGAAGGAGCAGTGGGGGAGATATATAAGGAGTGAAATGCAGCCTCAGCACTATCAAAGACAATATACTGGGAAGCAGGTAAGGCCTACAGGAAGGGAATGATCATTAGCTATGTGGCGAACATAAAAAGACAGAGAAGGGGCAGATGGCAGAATCTGGAAAGTCAACTTAAAGAACTGGAATAGAAAGCAGCTGAGACCCCAACGGTGCAAATGCAGGATGATTTGCAGGCAGTGAGAGGGGCCCTTAATCTCCTGCTAACAGTGGAGGTAAGTAGCTCTTTGCTTTTTGCAAGGCAGGGGCTCTATGAATGGGGGAACAAACTGGGAACTATCCTGGCTATGTTAGCAAAAGGAAGAAAAGGACCAGACACAGTAACAACAATTAAAACTCTGTGGGGGGTGTAGAATGTTAAAGGGGCATAAGGAAGGCCTTTGCTGACTTTTATAGGAAACTTTATATGGCAGAGTGTACGGGTATGAAGATTTTAATTAATTTTTTGAAATTTTGTTAACTGGGTAAGACCACTAAGACAATTACAGTCCCTTCTTCAGGGCAGACCCAGAAAGACAACACACATACAAAGCAATTACAGCAAAATTCAGGAACAGACTGATTACAGAATAAGCATGCTAAATTCAAAATATTTGGTCACAGTAAAAAAAGAGTATTTACAAAATATACTGTACATAACTACATACAAGTGAAGACAACATCAGCATATTTAGCAAGCATGAATAAATGCAGATATCATAGTATAAAAGAGAGATTACTACTCATTAGGATATATAGAATGCACAGAAATACAAAATCACACATGCCCCATAATGCAAAGCATCATGAGCTGCTAATACAAATACCCACAAAATGTTATGCTGGTTCAGTTTTAAGCAGAAATGCAAGGTACTGAAAGGCCTCTCACACAGTCTTCAAAGGGTGCCAACAGAAGACACAGACATGTGTTTCATCCTACCAGGACTCATCAGTGTGCCTCATCTGTACGAGATGCTGGCTACCAGCTTCCTAGAAGGGGTGCATTTACCAGAACTTACTAAGGAACAAAGAAAGGTGCTGGGGGAGCAGATCATAAGGGGGCAATTGGGAGAGTAATTGCCCAGATGAAGAGGGGGAAGGCAGGGGGTCCTGATGGTTATGTGATGGAGTACTATAAGGAGTTGGTAGGGAAAATGGTAGGACTTATGGCTGAGACATTGGGGGTGGCAACGGAGGAGGAACAGATGCCTGCAGCATGTCTGAAGGCATTAATATGAGTACTTCCCAAGCCAGGTAAGGACCCGGTGGAATGAGCCTGCTATCATCCCATCTCCATTCTAAACTGTGATGTAAAGATATCTGCAAGGTCCTGGCTAGGTGACTGGAACTGGTGCTGTCTCACCTGGTGCACCCAGATCAAATGGGGTTTGTTCAGGGTAGGTTGTCATACAACAACCTAAGAAGACTCCTGAATGTGATCTACTGGGGCACTCGGCATCCTGGACAAGTGGTAGTGCTCTCTATGGATGCCGAGAAGGCATTTGATGAAATTGAATGGCCCTATTTATTCAAAGTCCTGAGTAGGTTCGGGCTGGTGGAGGAGTATGTATGTAAGTATGGTAAAATTACTAAATTACTATATAAAGAGCCAAGTGCACAGGTATTAGTGAACAGGGTCGCTCAGAGTCTTTTAGGCTATATAGGGGGACTAGGCAAGGGTGCCATCTCTCACCATTTCTGTTTGCACTGGCAATAGAAACTCTTGCAAGGCATATAAGGGCAGACCCCAGAATCAAGGGAATGATAGGAAAGTCAGGAGCACAACACAAACTCACTTTATATGCAGATGACCTGTTGTTTGTAACAGAGCCAGAGGTCACAATGATGGCTCTTTTGGAAGTGATTAAGGAGTTTGCAGCCTTCTTGGGGTATAAACTCAACTTATCTATATCTGAAATGCTATGAGTATCTCATAGTAGGGAACAGCACAGAGGGAATCCATGAGGATTTAATTTAAAGAGGTGAAGGACAGTTTTGAATATCTGGGCATTAAAGTCGGGTGGGATCTGAATAAGTTATACAGTTTTAACTATGTACCTCTACTAAGAGAAGTAAGAGAAGACATGGAAAGGTGGAAAGCACTACCTATATCATGGCTGGGTTGGATAGATATGCTGAAGATGAATGTCCTTCCCATAATTTTATATATTATACATATGCTCCCAATGGGTCTTTTAAAGAGAGATATTAAGTCTTTGGAGGTGTACAGCTTGAGAGATTTGTACACGAAAGAGGAATTTAAATTATTTGAGGAACCTCAAGAGCAGCACGGAAAACCAAGATGGCATTGGTATAAGTATTTTCAGATACGGGCCTTCGACTTGAGTAGGGATGGACAGTGGGAGATATAGCAACTATAGACCTCTTGGAGGAATTACTATTGAAGGCCCACATATCTCCCAAAGGATTGGTAGAAAAGCTAGTGTGTCAAGAGAGGGAGGAACTCCTGGACATTACAGGCAAAGTGAAGGGTCTGTGGGAAAGGGATTTGAGGATACAGATTACTGAAGAAAAATGGGCCACAGTACTGGCAACACACATAGGGTTGCTCTTAATAAATACAAAGAAGTACATTTTAAATTCCTACACAGATTGTACTGTCCACTGGTGGTGGTGCACAAGTATCACTCAGGAATTTCCCCAATGTGTGGTAGGTGCAAGGCAGCATTAGGTACAAATATTCACTACGTTTGGGACTACAAGAATTTGAGACCATTCTGGATGGATATTGCACAAGTGATCTCACAGGTGGTGGGGATACTGGTGGCGGATAATGCATTTTCACTACTGTTTGGGGTTGAGGATTAGAGGAAGATGGATGGGAAGTGTACCCGAGGGTAACCAGGATCCTGCTAACCCTAGCCAGACAGTGCTTTCAAAATACCTGGGTTTCTCATGCTAAGCCATTGATGGAACAATGGAGGGCCCGGGGAATTCCAAACCTGGCATTGGAATGGCTCACACACCAGCTACATAGGAAGGTGGAAGGCTTCTTTAGTACTTGGGGACAGTACATTGACTCTCCTCCTGGGGAGGAAAAAGCATTGTTGAGACAAGGAGTCATATGAGCTTTTGAATATCTCTGGGGTTAGGTGAAATGCACCAACAAGGATTGAAGGGAAACAAGGGAACTCAGGCACCTACACATGCAGATAGGAAAGAACCGGTATGGAGCATAAGAGGGTTAGAACCCATCAGAAGGGTAGGCACTCTGCCTTGCCAACAATCAAAGTTAAGAACAGCAACCCAGAATAAAGCACAAGGGCCTTGAAAGTAAGGTATGAACTGCTCACATAAATAGAACGTGTGGATTAAAAGGTTAGCAAATGGATATAATGCTATTGCACTACATAATAGGTCAGGTACCTCTTCTGTTTTCTGTTTTATTTTTGTTTGATCTTTACCAGTTTTGTGATCATTCTTCTTGTGTTGGAAAATATAAATGAAATAGTACTAAACAGGAATACATACAGTAGAGATTGAATGGATATATAACTGTATAGGGAAAGACTACATATATGTAGGTAGCATACTTGGATTCTGAAAGATGTATTGTACAAATGTGTTTATGATATTTTCATAAAAAGACGAAACATAAAAAACACTAGGAGAGGATTTCTTACATAGAGGGCATCAGCATTTTGGAACACACTTCCTAAGGAGGTTGTCTTGGCAGAATATTTTGACATCTTTAAAAATAGACTGGATAACTACTACCTCAATCGTATGTAATAATGGCCCCATTATGGTGGGAGACAGGCAAGATGGGCTAATGCCTCCTCCTGTCTACCAAATTGTATGGAACCTAGTATAGAACTTTAGGCTATACCAGGAGGTCATCACAATGGAAAATAAGTTATTTTCTGCTGTGACTGCAGCTAAGAAATACTCATCTGCACTTTTCTGTGTAGTAGACAATTTATTACATCCTGATTGTCAATGATCAAGTGCCAGTGTTTTTGAACAATAAATGCAATAGAAGTGGAGCAGGAATTAAATGAGATGGAAAGGGAATTACAAAAATTTAGTGACACACCTCAGTATGAACAAACTATTCAGAACTTTCCTGAGAAGCTACATATGATGAAAAGATAAAACCGATTCAAAAATCAAAATTTGAATGTGTTGAATGAGACTATCAGAATAGATATATTTTTGTTTGGTCATCAGGAGTAGCTACAGGTGTTGGTGAGAACCAGAGTACACCCAACCAGAGACAGGACAATGGAGAGAATCAGGCACAAGCTGAGTCAGCTGACCCAGACCAGGACCATTTTTTAGGAGAGGAGGAACAATGTGCAGATACAATGGAACCAGTGAAATCTGTTCCCTGAAGAAATCAGTGGGTGAAGAAACAAACCATAGGAAACATAAATGGACTAGGAGGAGAGGAAGAACAAGGAATAAGATGTGACATCTTTGGAAGGAACTGAAGGGGGAGATGAAACAGGAGGAAAGGGAGATATAACCTATAAATGTGATTAATCTTTCTGGATACACACTTATTGAGACTGAATTAGCAGTTTTAAATAAGGATTTATCTTTCACACCTACCCAGAGGTTCGATCATTTTAATACTATATTGGATATCAACTGACTGGCCAGGAATTTAAATCTCAAGGCATTTTTTTCATAATGAAGAGATTTCTGAGAATTCTAACAGCACAGGTGAGAAAAATTAAAATGACAATGCGAAAACCTACACCAATAGTGCCTTTTTTTTTGGCCGTATCTTTCTACTTGCCGGCTTACCTCTGGAGGGATCCCCCATCCCCGTCCACCTGCATCAACCATCTGGCACTGGCCCAGACTCCCAGGGCTTGCCCCTCCCCAGTGGGGCTGGTGGGGTTCCCCAAGCCCCACCAGAAACTGGATTAAGTAGGCCAGCGCCATGGCTGGCCAGGATCGGAACCTGCAAGGCGCTGTCCACCATTCTGCCACGGCATCTTGTTTCCTGTTTTTTCTCCACAGAAGTTGAGGTGTACGATGATATCTGTGGAGAGGAGTGCACACGCATCCACACTCGCTCCCTCCAAGCATCTGCCCCGACTCCTCCCCCTTCTGCAGCACAGTGCCCTGTCCCCCAGCCTCCGCTAGGGAGCAGGCCGGTGCTGACCTCTGAGAACCCCACTCCCCGGAGAAGGAAAGCAGTCCATTGGATGCTCAATCCTTCTCTGTCCCTGCTGATCCCCAGAGGCCCATGCTCATTCCTGAACATGGGTCTCTGGCATCACGCAAGGTATGGTGTCCAGTGCCTCAACCCTCAGCTCCACTGGGCAGGCCACCAATAGTGCTTTTAAACCAAAATCAATTTTGTCATCCCATACCCCCAGCCATACAAATGTTCCTTAAATGTTGTGAGCGGACATTGAAACATAGAAGTCGATGGCAGATAAGGACCGCAAGGTCCATCTAGTCTGCCCAACATTGCAGAACTTAATGATGAAACCACTAACCATTTTTTCATAATTTAAGGAACAGTGAGCATTAAAGATGAAATGCTAAGGTAATAATCATAAATACAACTTAAATGTCAGCCAATGCATGTATCTTTTCAAGTAGTCCTGTGCAGTTTTGGTCATTTTCCCTGATCGGATAGGCATTTTAAACTAAATTTATATTTACATTTACTGTACGCTCATTCTCCATTTCACCCACAGCTCTCTCGGGGCTAACTTTGACCTTGCATCACTCTGATGACATGTTTTTTGCCCCTATCATTGCTGAGTGCTGTTCAGGTCCAGGAAGTGTCAAGTGAGTACTGGTGGTGCCGCATAGTGTTGAAGACATCTCATCCGAAGACAAATCTGAACTGATGATTCATTAGTGGTGTTTCCACCAGCTGAGCCATATATGTTCAAGCCCTTTGCTCCTTCTGTTGTTCCCGATCTTGTTGATGTGGACAGTGACAATGGGGATGAGTTACTGCCTGCAGAGGGGTGGTCAGTGTAGCTCTATAATGATATTGTTGTACCACTACTTTTGATGAGTATAACTTGTATTTTATTATTGAATACACTATGACTATATTAGATATAAGTTCAGGACATTATAACCTTATTGCACACATTATTTAACAGTGTCCTAGCTATCATTTTAATGATGTGAGCACCTTTCATAATACATTCATAATTGCTGCCAATGGTTCATTTATTCAGAATGGGGATGTACATAGTCCTCATCCTATTATCTATTAAACAGATGATTTTATACTCCACAAGCAGACATAACTGTTATGTGTGTTACATGATAAAGAGATGTGCACATACTGGTAACCTTATAAAATGCATTAACAATAAGCACCCCTCCATCCCCACACACCCCGGCTAAAAGCATTTTCAGCAACAAATGTTTATAGTGCTCTGAAATTAATGTGGGGTGGGGTGGGGAGTTCACATGTAATGCATGTCATAAGGTCAGCAGTATGTTCCTGATGTAACCTACCTTACAGGGCACTGTATTCATAATGGAAGATAATGGTAGTAACACAGTAGGGAATATAGGTTGCCATCACTTTTTCTGTCTGAACCCAGATGTTTTAAGACTCGGCACACATGCCTGGCATGGTTTTGTTACTTATAAACAGACAGGCCCATACTGATGACATTATGACATGCATTAAATGTGAACTTCACCACATAATGCCCCTCTTCTACCGCTCTGCCACCTCCACCCCCCCCCCCAAGTGAAAGGTGTTTTGGCCAGAAATTGTAAGAGTGTTCTGCTATTATCTGCTTCATAGTGTTTTTTTCCACCATGCAGCACAACAGTGGATTTGGGTGGTGGTGTGAGTAAATTCACAGCTAATATACCATGTATGCCTGTGTGTTGCATGTCAAAATGTCAAGGTGCTACATGACAAAGGGTTTACAGCCCAGCCAGAGAGCACTACTGAAGTAAGCATGCCTGAAGATCAAACTGAGGATATTACTCTCAGGAGTGTCCCGGGAGCATGCATGGAATGGCGTTCTGAGAGAGGAGTGAGGCAGTCGCACTTGAACCCCCACCGAGGCAACACGCTAATGTTTAGCGGGCTCTAAGCATTTTTTATGTCAGGCGGTTGTTTTCCTTCACAACAGCTTTAGTGCATTCTAGCTGTGAATTGGTACCTGCAGAGAATTATGGAGCAAGCAGCAGAAGTTGATCTCTATTTTTATGGTTTAAAAGTCCCTCAGTAGAGAAGAAGGAATATTGGCGCTTTTCCTGCAGTTTAAAAATGTTTTTGGGAGTGGTAACACAGGAGTAAGGACAATGCAGCTGCTCTTAATTGAATCAAAGGACATCTGAATGGGACAGTGAGTAAAACAGAAGATGTCTTTGCCAAACTGGTGCTTTATTATTCTTTTTGCTATTATCTCAGAGCTTAAAGATTAATGTCTATATTTTTGTTGTGAGATGCAAAGGGGTATGGAACTTCAGCTGCAGTAAATCTAAGGAACGGAGTGATGGAGGTCTAAAAAGAAGCATTGAATAGCTCCGAAGACGTCGGGTCTAAGAATTTTTGTTAACAAAATTCTCCATTTAAAGCTTTTTAGCGTTATTGCTAATTTTTCTTTCTACAATATGTATTAAAGTTCCTAAATGGTGAAAAGAGTGTGGACCTATGTTTACAAATGAAGTGGTGAATGTGAATGTTGAAACATAATTGTTTTTCCCATTTTAATGGAAAATAAGAACTGCTGCAAACTGCCAATAACTTTACAACTCTTTTTTACAGAGTAGTTAGTGCACTAGCATGCTTTCTCTATTTCAATGTGTCCTCGAGTGAACTGTTGTTAAATTTAATTGACAGAGGCTTGAACCAAAACAGAGTGTAAAACAGAAGACGCCCTTGTTAAAGCTTGTGCCTTACGACCCTTATTGCTACTATCTCAAGGCTTAAATTTAGCAGCTATACTTCTGCTAATTTGTTTGAGATACAAAGGGATAAGGAATTGCTGTTGCTTTAATGTGATGAACTGATGGAGATTTGAAGTAGAGTTTTGAGTTGTTTCGAAGACTCTGTGTTTAATGGTTCTCAACAATAATCTTCCCATCTAGCTTTTTCAGAGTTGCTACTACTTCCTTCTCCTACACTATAATAAATGTTTATACAAAAAAAGGAAATCGAGTATCAAACTGTGGAAATAGTGTTGGCTTACGTGTGCAAATGGAGTAGTAAATGTGGAAGTTGAATTGCATTAATTTTGCCTTCCCAAATGGGGAAAATGAATTACGAACTACTATAATTTAAAGTGCCAGAATTTTTTGTAGATCTGAAGACACTGTTTTCCTCTCTTTTTTATGGTTGTTGTTAGCTTTTTTCCCTTTAATATTTCAGCTTGGTTACTACCTTTCTTCCCTCACTATAGCCACATGTTCACATAAACGAAGTCTAAAACTGTGAAAATAGTGTGGAAGCACATTTTTGCTGAGGGAACAATGAAGATGAACACTGCATGCTATCAATTTAGAACCTCTGAATGAAAGGGAATGTAAACTTTGAAAATTTGCAAATTAAAATATGCCAACTCTTAACTATCCTGAAGAGGTTATGTATAGTGATTGCTGATTTATCCTCCTATCAGGTTTTCCTGAAAGGGTCCATAAAACAGCTTCCTGGAGTATAATTTAAAGGAGCTTTGACTAGTTAATAAAGTGTATTTATAACGTAATACGTCTGCCAGAAGGGAAAGAAGGAAAAAAAGTTCAGTGGACTTTTCTGAGAGAATACAAGATAAAACACACAGAGAAGCCAAAATTAAAGGGAAATTACCACCTAAATTACCCCCTGAACAGGACCTTTTGAATTTCTTTGGCAAACTACCCACCTTAAATTTTACTAATCCTCTAAACCCAATTACATCCCCTTTTAAGAATCAAAACATAAAAGATACAATGGAAGGGGGGAAAGTTATTGAAAGCTCTACTTTATCTTCTCAGAGTAAGTCTCTACTAAGAAAAGGGAAAGAACTGAAATCAGGGGCCATGGCCTCAAATAGTCAAGAAAATGTTTACCCTTCAGCAGAATCAGATGTGAATTCTATGAATGAAGAGGATGGGAAACTTTCAACATCAAATGAAATAAATGAGACAATAATTCAGAAGGGAAATGGACTTAAAAAAACAACATCAAGAATCACAGGAAGTAGGAGAAAAGGAATCCATTCATTTCTGGGTTATCTCATTGATGGGAAATATTAATGAGATAAAAGAAGATATGGGTTTTCTTAAAGTCATAGATGAAAATATGGATAAATAAATATCAGAAATGGAAGGGATCAGGTCTACAATACAGCAATTAGAGGTTTCTGTTACATCCATTAATAATAAAATACAACAAATTGAAAAGATAATCTCAGAAACTGAAGACAAAAACTTATTAGTGGAGTGGCAATTAAGTAATCAGGAGAGACAATTAACAGATATGGTATCCAAGATGACAGACTTGGAATTAAGATCAAGGAGGAAAAATTTGTGGTTAATTGGTATCCCTGAAACCCGGAAACAGTCACAAACATTAAAGGAAATCATACTGAAAATATTTGCTAATTATTTGGATATACCTGTAGGAGTGCAAAATTGAAATTGACAGAATACACCATTCTTTAAAGACAAGACCAGAAGATGGTTTGCCAACATGTTCAGTTACTGTTAAACTATTTAGATCTGAAGATAAAAATAGAATTATGAATATGGTATATCAAAAAAAGGGTTATGATTGAAGGTGTTAATGTAGCTATTTATCAAGACTTGCCCTATGATATTACAGAAGAAAGAAAAAAAATTGCTCCTTTAAGAAACATTTTATGGCAGAAAGGGTATAAAACAGCATTGTTAATACCAGCAAAATTAAGAGTAATTATTGATTATAAACCTGATTTTTTCACCACAAGTGCTCAGGCCAGTGAAGAGCTACCTAAACTTATATCCAATCTCTTTACTTGAAGTTAGATGGAAGGTGACAAGATGTGTTGGGGGGGGAATCTGACTACTCTCAGATAAAAGTGAATGCTAGGTATCTGTAGGGGAATTAATACCAGATTTTTTTGTGATTTTTTTAAGAAAATGGGATATGGGTATATCAGAAGAAGGTGTGGTTCTCGCCAGTTTTGGATACAGGAAAAGAAGGATATAGATATGCCTTATGAGCATGTAGATATGAGGATTGCTTCCTTAAATGGTAATGACTTAAACAGATATAATAAAAGGAATAACATTCTACAATATGCAAAAATGCATGATATAAAGATTTTGTCTACAAGAAACCTACTTATTGAACAGTAAATTCAATAGATTGAAAAAATCTTGAGTGGGTCAAGTTTTTCACTCAGCTGTTACAAATACTAGTAGAGGAGTGGCAATCCTCATATGTAAAGATGTGTTTTTTAAGAGTACTCAAGTAATTAAGGATCTTGAAGGTTGTTATACATTAGTTAAAGGTAAGGTTTTGGGGATAGAGGTTGCTATTGGCTCAATTTATGGACTGTTCCGTAATTATGGGAGATTCTTACAGGAACTAGAACAGAGTTTAATAACCCTTGCTTGTCAGGATACAATTTTGGTATGAGACTGGAATGCTTTATTAAACCCAAATCTTGAAAGAACTACTAGACCTCTGAATAATGATGTGCAAAACTCCAAAGCATTAAATGAGTTTGTGAAAAAAAAATATTTGGTAGATATTTGGAGAGAGAGGAAGAGGAATTTATCAGAGCTAGAATTTACTTATAAATCTATTCCATTAAAGATGTATAGTAGATTGGATTTTTGTTTTGGTAAAACAGAGTTTGGTAAACAGAATTAAATCTGCTTATATTTACAGCATTCTGGTCTCCGGTCATGTGATGATTTCTATACAGTATATTCTGACCTATGATAGGGTTTTTGTTCCTTAGTGGAGATTTGATAATAGTTTATTAAATAATTCTGAATTCATCTCTTATATAAAGTTTCATTTAGAAGAATATTGGAGGACAAATAATAATATGGAAATTACAATAGCGGTTAAGTGGGATGCATGGAAAGTAGTAATAAGAGGTTATATTATGCCATTTGAAGTTAAAAATAAAAAGAATAGAAGGACTCAACTTCAGAAATTAGAAGAAATAAAAAAGATAGAAAATAGTAAGAGGAACAAATCTTGCAGAATATCTTATTACACTTAATGAATATAAATATAAAAATAATGAAATAATACTTCTTCAAATGGAAAAAGATGTTTGGAAAGTAAAAAATAAATTGCATTTCCAAGGTGACAAAACAGGTAGATTATTAGCATATGCACTTAAAAAACAAAGAGATCATAATGGTATTTTAAGAATAGATAATGGGCAAGAAGAAGTGCACACAGATAAATTAATAATGGACAAATTTGTATCTTATTTTTCCAGGGTATATAATAAAGGTTATGATGTTAATTTAGAAGAAATGAGGAACTATGCAACAAATTCAATAGACAATAAATTTAATATAAGTAATAAGACTGTTTCCCTATGAAATAGATATAGCTATAAAACAATAAAAAAATGGCTCGTCACCTGGGCCAGATGACTATACCACTGAATTTTACTTTATGTTTAAAGAACAATTAAAGCCTTGGCTTAAAATATTGATTGATGAGATTAGTCTATCAGATAATCTGGCATCCTCTTTAAATGAATGTACAATAATACTACTATTGAAGGATAATAATGATCCAAAAAAAGTGTGTAGTTATCATCCAGTTTCATTATTGAATTTGGATTATAAAATTATTATGAAGTTAAGAGTTAATCAATTAGAAGATCAAATTGGCACACTCATTGGAGAAGAACAAAGGGGATTTATTAAAGATAGGAATATTTTTCAAGGACTTGAACAAATGCAGACTTTAATATCTATGGAGGCTAAAAATAAAAAAAGGTAGAGGTAGAAGAAGAAGAAAAAGTAATGATTGCTTTGGATGCAACTAAAGCATTTGACTTAATTTCTAGAGAATATATGTTGGTAATTTTGAAGGAATTGGGTTTTACTGACTTAATTATCCAGGTGCTGCATAAAATTTATGCCAATGCCACTGCTAGACTAAAGATTAACTCTTCCCTTTCTGAATCAATTAGGATCTCAAATGGGGTCAAACAAGGACGTCCTCTTTCACCTATTTTATTTATATAATGTTTGGAACCCTTATTAAGTGGTATTAGGGCTAATAATAGAATTAAAGATATTGATACTAAGAAAGGCAGAGTTAAAATGAACGTTTATGATGACGATATGATACTTATTGTGTCTAATCCAGTCATTTCATGGCCAAATGCACCCAAGGAAATTAAGAAATTTGCAATGCACTCTGGATATGAATTGAATCTCTAGAAATCTTTAGCTGTTTCTATAACAACACTTAGTGAACAGACTAAACAGTGTGTATTCCCTATTAATATTGGAAACAATATGAAATATGTGGGTATAATCCTCACAAATAACATAGAGGATACGATTAAAATTAACACTAATAATACATATTGTAAAATTAAGACATTACTTGAAAATTGGGAAAACTTGGCTTTTTCACTTTGGGGGAAAATTGAAATGGTTAAAATGGCTATACTTCCACATATAATGTTTTTGTTCCAATCACTCCAAAGGGAAATTCCGGAGCAATGGTTCTCCAGGGTTAAACACGCTTTGATTAAATTTCTTTGGAGGGGTGCCTCCCCCAGAATAGCATGGTTCAAGTTAACTTTACCAAGATTGAACACTGGTATGGGCTGTCCAGATCCTTTTTGTTATTATATAGCAACAAGGGTTAAAACAGCACTTTTCTGGATAGATAAAAATCAAAAAGAGATTGACAAGAAAGGTAATTATATTACTAATGTCCAGAAAATTTTAGATATAAAACACTTAAATTTAGGGATTCAGGACATGATAAGAAGGAATAATCTGTTTATCAGACCAGAAATAAATCCGATAATTAGAGGTATAGCCTTAGCATGTAAAGAATAGTTAAAAAAAAGTAAGGTGAAAAATTACTTACTACATAGCTCCATATTATATAATAGTGTTGCCTCTTTAAAAGATAGCTGGAGATAAGCATTAGTAAAACAAATTATTAATTTGTCAGATTTATTGGAAGACACCTATTTTATTTCTTATGAGTCATTTAAAAACTATCTTATATCCAGAATTTAAAAGCTAATTTGTGGTTATATTCTTTATTGAAATCACAATTTATGGGGTTAAAAAAGAATTTGGATTCTGCTTATAATACTGATTTATATTTACATTACGGATTTAATAAACAATATTGCATTATTGCCCTAATATATAGACCCTTTTTTGATTTGGAAAATAGGATGGGTATTAAAAGAAGAATAATACTGACACAAGAGAAATGACAATTAGATCTGAAACAAATCTTTTCTTACAGGGAGTGGCTCAAGATTAGAATGGATGCCAACAAAATATTTACATATGCCAAGAATAAGAGCATTCAATATTAAATAATAGAAAGGGCATATTTTACACTATCAGTGATCTCTGCTATCCAGGGAAGGGAATGTGGTTCTTGTTGGCATTTATGTGGGGGCATTAGCAATCATGGGCACATGTTTTGGTTTTGCCCAAAAATTTTAAAATGGTGGCAACAGCTACATCTGGAATTAGAAGTCATACTTAATAAAAAACTGATGTTTGCTCCAGATTTCTATATATTAAATAGATATGATCTATATATTTTCTCCAGGGAAGAGATCGAGATATGTGACCTGGCTGCTATGTTACTTAAAAGACAGGTTCTAGAGAAATGGAACTGGACAGAAGTAGGGAACTGGAATTATAATCAATGGATTTATAAATTTAGAGAGAGTTTAAGACTGGAGAAAATAAGTCTGGAAATTAAAGAAGTGGAACATAATTCAGAGGAATGCTATATTAATTGAGCTGAAATTATTTGTATCCTTCAGCCTGTTTTAGGAATAGAAGGACAAATTTGGAATATTGCTATTTGAATCTGTTGGTGAAATGGATGCTAGAGGCATGGGAGCAGATGAAAAAGGAGAAGAGGGGTAGGAACTGATTTAACATGGCTCACCCCAGTAGTGGGGAACCCAACATTCCTTCCTGGGTTGGCGGACACAGGGTTTGGAGTATGGGAGATTGAAGGGGTGTGCAGCTTGAGAGATTTGTACATGAGAGCAGGATTTAAATTATTTGAGGAACCTCAAGAGCAGTACAGAATACCAAGAGGGCATAGGTATTAGTATGTTCAGATACGGGCCTTCGACTTGAGCAGGGGCAGACAGTGGAAGATACAGTAACTATACGCCTCTTGGAGGAATTACTATTGCAGGCCCACATATCTCCCAAAGGATATATAGTGAAGCTAGTGTGGCAAGAGAGGGAGGGACTCCAGGACACAACAGACAAAGTGAAGGGTCTGTGGGAAAGGGATTTGGGAATACAGATTACTGAAGAAAAATGTGCCACAGTATTGACAATACACATGGGGTTGCTCTTAATAAATACAGAGAAGCACAATTCAAATTCCTACACAAATTGTACTGTCCACTGGTGGTGGTGCACAAGTATCACTCAGCAATTTCCCCAATATGTGGTAGGTGCAAGGCAGTATTAGGTAAAATATTGACTACTTTTGGGAGTGCAGGGATTTGAGACCATTCCGAATGGATATTACACAAGTGATCTCACAGGTGGTGGGGATACTGGTTGCAGATAATGCATTTTCACTACTGTTTGGGATTGAGGATTAGGGGATGATGGATGGGAAGTGTACCTGAGGGTAACCATAATCCTGCTAACCCTAGCCAGACAGTGCATTTAAAATACCTGGGTTTCTCATGCTAAGCCTGTGATGGGACAATGGAGGGCCCTAGTAATACGAAACCTGGCAATGGA
The DNA here is from genome assembly GCA_016271365.2 of Neoceratodus forsteri. Taxonomy (NCBI): domain Eukaryota; kingdom Metazoa; phylum Chordata; order Ceratodontiformes; family Ceratodontidae; genus Neoceratodus; species Neoceratodus forsteri. The sequence continues at coordinate 817,377,068 of CM057454.1, forward strand.
ATGGCTCATACACAAGCTACATAGGAGAGAGGAAGGCTTCTTTAGCACTTGGGGGCCTCACATTGACTCTCTTCCTGGGGAGGAAGAAGCATTGTTGAGACAAGCAGTCATAAGAGCTTTTGAATATCTCTGGGGTTAGGTGAAATGCACCAACAAGGACAGAAGGGAAACAAGGGAACTCAGGCACCTACACATGCAGGTAGGAAAGAACTGGCATGGAGCATAAGAGGGTTAGAAAACTTCAGGGGGGTAGGCAGTCTGCCATGCCAACAATCAAAGTTAAGAACAGCAACCCAGAATAAAGCATAAGGGCCTTGAAAGTAAGGTATGAACTGCTCACATAAATAGAATGTGTGGATCAAAAGGTTAGCAAAAGGATATAATGCTATTACACTACATAACAGGTCAGGTACCTCTTCTTTTTTCTGTTTTATTTTAGTTTAATCTTTACCAGTTTTATGTTCATTCTTCTTGTGTTGGAAAATATAAATGAAACAGTACTAAATAGGAATTCATACAGTAGAGATTGAATTGGTATATAACTGTGTAAGGAAAGACTACATATATGTAGGCAACATACTGGGATTCTGAAAGATGTATTGTACAAACGTGTTTATGATATTTTAATAAAACGATGAAATTAAAAAAAACACTAGGAGGGAATTTTTTACATAGAGGGCATCAGCATTTTGGAACACACTTCCTAGGGAGGTTGTCTTGGCAGAATATTTTGACATCTTTAAAAATAGACTGGATAACTACTACCTCAGTTGTATGTAATAATGGCCACAGTAAGATGGGAGACAGGCTCAATCAGCTAATGCCTCGTCCTGTCTACCAAATTGTATGGAACCTAGTATAGAATTTAGGCTGTACCAGGAGGCTATCATGACGGAAAAGAAGTCCTTTTCTGCTGTGACTGCAGCTAAGAACCACTCATCTGCACTTTTCTGTGTAGTAGACAATGTATTACATCCTGATTGTCAATGATCAAGTGTCAGTATTTTTGAACAAGAGATGTAATAGAAGTGAAGCAGGAATTAAATGAGAAGGAAAAGGAATTACAAAAATTTAGTGACACACCTTAGTATGAACAAACCATTGAGAACTTTCCTGAGAAGCTACATAAATATAATGAAAAGATAAAACTGATTCAAAAATCAAAATTTGAATGTGATGAGTAAGACTATCAGAATAGATATATATTTGATTGGTCTTCAGAAGTAGCTAGAGGTGTTGGTGAGAACCAGAGTACACCCAACCAGAGACAGAACAATGGAGAAATTCAGGCACTAGCTGAGTCAGCTGACCCGGACCAAGACTGTTTTTCAGGAGAGGAGGAACAATGTGCAGATATAATGGAACCAGTGAAATTTGTTCCCTGGAGAAGTCAGTGGGTGAAGAAACAAACCATAGGAAACATAAACAGGCCAGGAGAAGAGGCAGAACAAGGAATAAGATGTGACGGCTTCGGAAGGAACTGGGGGGGGGGGGAGATGAACCGGAAGGAAAGGGAGATACAACCTATAAATGTGATTAATCTTTCTGGATACACACTTATTGAGACTGAATTAGCAGTTTTAAATAAGGGTTTATCTTTCACACCTACCCAGAGGTTCGATCATTTTAATACTATACTGGATATCAAGAGACTGACCAGCAATTTGAATCTCAATGCATTTTTTCATAATGAAGAGAGTTCTGAGAATTCTGAAAGGACAGGTGAGAAAAATTAAAATGGCAATGGAAACACCTACGCCAATAGTGCTTTTTTTTTGCTGTATCTTTCTACTTGCCAGATTACCTCTGGAGAGAGCCCACAGCCTGGTCCCCCAGCATCCACCATCTGGCGCTGGCCCAGACTCCCAGGGCTTGGCCACCCTGGTGGGGCTGGTGGGGTTCCCCAACCCCCACCAGAGACTGGATTCAGTGGGCCAGTGCCATGGCAGGCCAGGAGTGGAACCTGCAAGGCATCCTCTGCCATTCTATCATGGCATCTTGTTTCTTGTTTTTTCTCCTCAGGAGTTGAGGCGTGCAATGACACCTGTGGAGAAGAGCGCACACGCATCCATGCTCACTCCCTCCAAGCATCTGCCCCAAATCCTCCCCTTTTTGCAGCACAGTGCCCTGTTCCCCAGCCTCCACTAGGGAGCAGGCAGGTGCCAACCTCTGACAACCCCCATCCCCGGAGAAGGAAAGCAGTCCACTGGATGCTCAATCCTTCTCTGCCCCTGCTGACCCCTGGCGGCCCATGATCGTTCCCGAACATGGGTCTCTGGCATCACAGAAGGTAAGGTGTCCAGTGACTCAACCCTCAGCTCCACTGGGCCTGCCCACTAATAGTGCTTTTAAACCAAAATCAGTTTTGCCCTCCCATGCCTCCAGCCATACAAATGTTCCTTAAATGTTCTGAGTGGACATTGCAGAACTTAATGATGAAACCACTAAACGCTTTTTTCATAATGTAAGCAGCAAGGAACAGCGAGCATTAAAGATTAAATGCTATGGTAATAATCATAAATGTACCTTAAGTGTCAGCCAATCCATGTATTTGTTCAAGTACTGCTGTGCAGTTTTGGTAATTTTCCCCGATCGGATCGGCATTTTAAACTAAATTTATATCTATATTTACAGTGCGCTCATTATCCATTTCACCCACTGCTCTCTCAGAGCTAACTCTGACCTCATGTCACTCTGATGACATGTTTTTTGCCCCTATCATTTCTGAGTGCTGTGCAGGTCCAGGAAGTGTCAAGTGAGTACTGGTGGTGCCACTTAGTGTTGAAGGCATGTCATCCGAAGATGAATCTGAACTGATGATTCGATAGTGGTGTTTCCACCAACTGAGCCATATATGGTCAAGCCCTTTGCTCCTTCTGTTGCCCCTGATCCTGCCAATGTGGACAGTGGCAATGGGGATGAGTTACTGCCTGCAGAGGGGTGGTCAGTGTAGCTCTATAATGATATTGTTGTACCACTACTTCTGATGCTTATAAGTTGTATTTTGTTATTGAATACACTATGACTATATTAGATATACGCTCAGGACATTATAAGCTTATAATTAATGGCTTCCAATTTTTTCAATGTAAAAATCTGTGTGTTAAATACCGTAATACCTGTGAAGGTTTTACGGCATTCACACGCTCTCTCCCCTTACGAATGGGCTCGAGACACTGAACAAACACAGCTCAAGCTTGAAACGCTCCATTTCTCTTCACACATTACTGAACACAAAAACCTTGGGCTGCCTCTTCAGCAGGTCAGGAGGCGGGAGTTATTCTCACAGTGGGAGGGAGTAAAAGGGAAGCTGGCGATGTGAGGGACAGCCATACGGGCACGATGCAGCTCTTCAGTGCTGCCGAGGGGAACCGAGTTTAAACTAAACCTCTAAAAGAAAAAAAAACTTTGCCCCTCAATTATAAATAACAAAATATGGGGTGCAGTGTGTTTTACTTGAATTCCACACACTCCCTCATTGTTGGATATCTAATAAACCCCTTGGGCTTCACCCTCGGGGTTTATATGCTATCCAACAACTCAGGAGTGTGTAAATTCTCCTAACACACTGCACCCCATACTTTTTCCTATATATTGCACACATTATTTAACAGTGTTGTAGCTATCATTTCATGATGTGATCGCATTACATAATACATTCATAATTCAATCAATCAATCAATCAAATCTTTATTTATTCAGGTGAACATCATTGAGCAAGGCTCATTTAAAAGATGGACCTGATAAGCTCAAGGTTCAATAGTTAATACACAGCAAATACATCATATGCTTTATAAGATAGTTATACATACAGAGAAAAATAATGTTTATAACACAATGATGTACAGTGAATTCACATGTTAAAACTCGGTTAAAGGAAGGTTAAGCTAATATCTACAGTATGTACAGTACATACATATCCCAATGGGGGCCATGACAGACACACAACATAATGAATACTAGGATGGTGAAGGTATTATTGGGTGCCATAAGCTGGGGGTGTCTGACTGGAAGGAATATGCCATATATGATTGGAAGCCAGATTTGTAGGAAGACTATTCTATCTCTATGAAGAAGGCTGTACAATGCTGTTTAAAGGATGCAAATGGAATGATAATGGACAGTTTTAGGGATTTTTGTAGGGTGTTCCATGCTATAGCTAGAGAATAGCTGATTGCTGCCCTCCCTAGTCTGATGCTGACTTTGGGCAATTTGAGCAGGATGATATTGTTGCTTCTTAGGGCATAGGAGCTAGGAGTGGTCTGGTTGAAGCAGTCCAGGATTTAGTTTGGAAGTTTTTTTGATAAAGCTCTGTAAATCCATAGAGCTGCATTTCTGCTCCTCCTGATACGAAGGGAAACCCATCCAACTTCGTCATAAAGAGAGCAATGGTGGGTATTATATGGCAGACCTGTAATGAACCTTTTTGCACTATGATATAAGGTATCCAACTTGTGAAGGTAGGAGATGGGGCAGTGACTATAAAGGAAGTCTGCATAGTCAATAACTGATAGAAAGATGGACTGGACTAACCTCATCTTTGAGTCTCTGTTAAGGAAGGTTTTTAATCTATAGAGGAGGCCAAGCCTTTGGCGAAGCTTTTTTAACAATTCTTCTAGATGATGAGTGAAGTCGAGTCTATTGTCAATCCACACACCTAGGTATTTGAAGTTTTCAACATACTCCAGATTTTCTCCAAGTATAGTGTATAGCTGGGAGAGAGTGATTGAAGAGGATGTGCTGGTGGAGTTTTGAGTTGTGAACATCATTGCTTTAGTTTTCTTTGCATTTAGCAGAAGCTTTTTCTCGAGTAGCTGATGTTGTAACAAGGAGAATTCTGTTTGTAGGATTTCATGCAGCAACACGTAGGCGAAGGGTTGCTGACATACAGAACAGTGTCATCAGCAAAGAGGTGTACTGAGGACTTGGTAAGGGTTGAATCAATGTTATTTATATAAATGGCAAAAAGGATAGGACCCAGAATAGATCCTTGGGGGACTCCTCTTGACAGTGGTCTTAATGGGGATAGGTCACCTTCAGCTTTTACCTGCTGTGATCTACCGGAGAGGTAGCATCTGAACCACTTAAGGGAGGGTGGATCTAGGCCAAGGGAGTGCAGGGATGAGAGTAGCAGCTCATGGTCCACAGTATCAAATGCTTTGCTCAGGTCCAGGAATACTGCACAGACATTATTCTTTTTATCCAATTCGGTTTGCCAGTCATTTGTGACCTTGGCTAATGCACTGATAGTGCTATGTTTGGCCCTGAATCCAGATTGAGCTGGATTTAATAGGTTAGCATTGTCAAGATATTCCCTTAGCTGATCACTCACTAATTTCTCCAGCATCTTGGATAGCACAGGTAGAATGGAAATGGGCCTGTAATTATTAAGATCCATAGGGTCCCCTGATTTTAGAAGGGGGACCACTTGGGCTGTCTTCCACAGTGTGGGAATAGAGCCAGAGTTTAGGGAAAGGTTAAAGAGGTGTGTTAGGGGGACTGCAAGTACATGGCATGCAATCTTTAGAAAGAAGGGGTCCAGAGAGTCTGCTCCTGCACTTTTTTTGGTATCTAGATGCCATAATAGATCCTCAGCTTGTTTCAATAGTATAGGTTTGAAGCTAAAGGAAGAGTCAAGTCTTTGATCACCAATGTAGTGGGAGCTTAATTGGTCCCTCAGCAGGTTAGCTGGGGAGGTGTCAAAGGCAAGGCCAGCCATTGTGAAGTGGTTGTTGAATGCGTCCAGGATTTCCATTTTGCCAGTGATAGGGCCATAACTATTGTGTAGTTGAGTTGGAAGGGGGGTTGTTAGCATCCTGTCCCATCATACCCTTGATGGTGCCCCAAAACCTAGCAGGATTATGGTAGGAGGAGTCGAGCTTGGCCAGGTAGAAGGCAGCCTTTGCATCCCTAACTTTCCTGGTGCATCTATTCCTGGCTTTCCTAAAACTCATCCAGTCGTTTGCATTCTTAGTTTTTCTTGCCACTTTCCAGAGTTTGTCTCTCCCCAGCAGTGCAGCTTTGAGGTCAGCTGAAAACCAGCGACAGGATTTGTTTTTTTATTCTGATACTAGAGATTGGGGCATGGATGTTAAGGGCATTTATTATAATGCTATTTAGCACCTGCTGAGCTTTTTCTACAGAATTTGCAAGATAAAACTTTTGCCAGTGTGGAAAGTAAGCTAGATCATGCAGATATCCTTCAATATTGATGTTTTTCTTGGATCTCCTCATGAGAAATTTTGCAGGATTTGTTGTTATGCTAGTGGATCTTACCCCTGCGATGGGGCAGTGATCACTTATATCACATAGGAGCACTCCAGAGTGTGTGAATAGATGTGGTTTACTCACTAGCATGATATCAAGCAGTGTGCTGTTACTAATATTCCTTGCATTTATTCTTGTTGGTTCATTAATTAACTGTGTGAGCCCATAGGTGTCACAGAATGATACCAGAGGTGTAGCTGCCTGGGTGAGCCAGTTGAAATTCAGGTCACCTAGAATAATGACTTCTTCAGTGCTGGGCTTGACCAGGTTCCCCATGTGGGATAAGAGCTTGTGTTCAGCAGAGGGGGGTCTGTAGCATCCAATTAGTTGAAAAGCTGCTGTATTGGGGAGAGAGACTTTTAGAGATAGGCATTCAAATTCCTTGGGCATAGATATTGCAGCAGTACAGGATACAGCTACCAGCTTTTGCATATATGGCTACTCCACCTCCCCTTGTTTGGTGATCAGCTCTGAATAGCTGATAGGTAGGTTAACATCCCTGTCCGCTGTGGTGGGTTTGAGCCATGTCTCAGTTACCACGAGAAAGTCTGGCAAGGTATGGGCAACCCAGGCTTGTATCAACATAAATTTTTTATTTGCTTTTATTTATTTTGCTTATTTGATCTTATTTTATTTTTTATAATTGCTGCTAATGGTTCATTTATTCAGAATGGGGATGTACATAGTCCTCAGATAACTGCTGACAATATTTATTTTTAAATCTATCACATTAGTTTTTGTCATTTTTATGTCATCATTGCAGCAGTTATAGTGTAATTAGCATACTGACTGTAGGAATGTCAGTTCAAAACGTGTAGGTTCATATTCAAAAAGTGCTGACAAGATGCCTTCTCTTGTTTGTTGGTGGCAGGACACAAAACAGTTGCTGTATGTATGGGAGCAGAGAATAAAAATGTCTGTTTGCTGGATGATAAAGTGTTGCCAAGCTGCCTACCATTGTGTGATAGTTGCAGGATCAGTATGGTGCACTGTAATCAGTGTTTCAGAAACAGAGTCCATTACAGCCATATTCACATTAGGAGAAATGGTAAGCAACACGTACATCCCAGAACTTGTATGCCGCAGATGCAAGGTGGCACTTACAGCTGCGATGCTCTACCCCAACTACACAAAACCTCAAACTAGCAATCACTTTCTGTCATGGAGACAGTCTGCTAATGACAGTGCAACTGCTGCCAACATGGCATTAAATTATCATAAAAACAAATATAATAAGTTTTAATTTGCTTTCTGTTGTAAATAGGATAGAGCATCAAACCTGTGACTGCTGACTTTCATTTGCAGCATACAAGTTCTGGGATGTACATGTTGTCTTCCATTTCTCCTAAGGTGAATATGGCTGTAGTGGACCCTGTTTCTGTATAACATTGGTTGCACTGCACTGTAGTGATAATGCAAGATCCTGCCAATATCAAACTGTGGAAGGCATCTTGTCAGCACTGTATTATCTATTAAACAGATGCTTTTATCCTCCACAAGCAGACATAACTGTTATGCGTGATACCTGATAAAGAGATGTGCACATACCGATGACCTTATAAAATGCATTAACAATAAGCACCCCCCCCACTCACCCCGGATAAAAGCATTTTCAGCAACAAATGTTTATAGTGTTCTGAAATTAATGTGGAAGGGGGGAGTTCAAATGTAATGCATATTATAAGGTCAGCAGTATCTTCCTGATGTAACCTACCTTACAGGGTACTGTATTCATAATGGAAGATAATGGCAGTAACACAGTAGGGAATGTAGGTTGCCATCACTTTTTCCTGTCTAAACCCAGACGTTTTAAGACTCAGCACACATGCCTGAGATGGTTTTGTTACTTATAAACAGACAGACCCATACTGATGACATTATGACATGTATTAAATGTGAACTTCACCACATAATCCCCCTCCTCTACCCCCCCCCCACCACCACACAAATACATCGTGGTCAAAGGTGTTTTGGCCAGAAATTGCAAGAGTGTTCTGATATTATCTGCTTTGTAGTGTTTATTTCAACCCCACAGCACAACAGTGGGTCTGGGTGGTGGTGTGAGTAAATTCACAGCTAATATACCAGGTATGCCTGTGTGCTGCATGTCAAAATGTCAAGGTGCTACTTGACAAAGTTATGAAAAGCTGCAATCTTGTATGATACTGATGCAAGGTGCCACTCACAGGTGGGATGCTCTATCCTAATTACACAAACTGGCAAACTAACAACCATAGACATTCATGCAAGCAGACTGCTAATAATAGTGCATCTGCTGCCAACAAGGCATTGAAATGTCTTACAAACAAACGTAGTAATTTTTAGTTTGCTTAATGGTGTAAGTAGGATAGAGCATCCCACCTGTGACAGTCACCTTTCATCTGCAGCACATAAGTTCTGGGAGTTGCATGCTGCTTTCCATTAGTCAGAAGTTCTATATGGATCTAAATGGTCCCTTTTTGTGTCCTGAAGTAACAATCCTTACAGGGTACTGTATTTATAATTTGAGATAATGGCAGTAACAAACTAGATAAGTCAGTTTGTCATCACTTTCTCAGTCTGCACTCAGATGTTTTCAGTCTCTGCCCATACACACATACCTGGTACGGTTGTGTTACTTATAAACACATGGACCCAAAGTGATGACATTTTGACATGTATTAATTGTGAACTCCCCCCATACACACACACACACACACACACACACACACACACACACACACACACTGGCCACAACTGTTTCACAAAGAAATGTTTATAGTGTTGTGAAATTAAAGTACTTTTCCTTATTAGATTTAAGTTATCTTCCATGAGCAAGTGAGTGAACTGCATTATTTGCCCATATTAATCCATTAAGATATCTGCTTCATAGTGATTTTATTTTTCACTCTGCAGCACATTTCTTTATGGATGAATAGTGGTGCATAATGAAGTAGCAACCATATGAACATTTCTGGCTGAAACAGCCTTCGGTCTGTGTTGTGAGATGGGGTAGGAGGTTCAGTTCACAGCTAATGCATGTCATAAGTTCAGCAGTACATTCCCATCTCTTTGTCATCAAGACACATATACCATGTATGTCTATGTGAGGAATGTCAAAACTACAAGGTGACAGATGTGAAAGTGCTGAAAAGCTGCCTTCTCTAGTTCGTTACAAACCTGATCATCCACTATCAATCCAATGTCCTGTATGGAGTGTTCTAATGTAACCTTCCTTACTGGGCACTGTATTTATAATGGGAGATAATGGTAGTAAGACACTAGGGAATGCAGCTTGTCATCACTTTTTCTGACTTTATCCAGAAGTTTTTAGTCTCCACACACACACACACATGCCTGGTACGGTTGTGTTACCTACAAACACATGGACCCATAGTGATGACATTTTGACATGTATTAACTGTGAACTTCGACCCCCCCCCCCACACATACAGGCCAAAGCTGTTTCACCAAGAAATGTTTATACTGTTCTGAAATTAACATACTTTCCTTTATTAGGTATAAGTTGCATTCCATGAGCAAATCAGTGAACTGCAATATTGGCCCATATTAATCCATAAAGATATCTGCTTTGTAGTGTTTTTTTTTTCACTATGCAGCTCATTTGTTTGTGGATGAATAGTGGCAGATAATGATGTAGACCCTCCTGCTGAGATGCTATGTTGTCTCAGATGTTTGGCGTCATTTAATTCCAGATGTGCAAATGTCCTTTGTCTCATTGGTTGTTCTATGTTATCCCCCAACATGGAGTAGATATTAACTGAACTTTATTTCTCACTTTTCTTCCTCCTGCCAATGTTGTGCAGTGTGCTCTCATCCAACATCACCCACTACTCTTGAATCATGAATGTGATAAATGATTATGTGATCATGGTTGTCAGATGCATTGATATTTTCATCTTCATATCCCCTAATATCATTGTCCGTATGTTGGGTGGCAACATGCCTTTATCGCCCTTACCTATTTTTTTGTTTCCTCAGTAGTTATGTCCACTGCAAATGGTGTGGTTTCCACCACTCAGCCCTCCCCCAAATGCCATTTCCTCTGCTCATCCACTTTTCTAGTAAAGTATAGCAACCCATATTGTCTAGATTATATTATATTATGTGAACAACCATGTTCGAGGTTTCCTTCAAAGCCACTGAGCTGCTATAATTTGTGTGTTGAACAGTAGTAGTTTGCAGATAAGTTTTTCTACTTTGCATATTTTATATTTTAAGTTTTTAATGCAAAAACATCTTATCACTGTTTACAATTTCAAGGTGTACATGTGAGAATTGTAGGACAATGCCCACAGAAGAAGAAAACTGGTGCTGCCATTCTTACCCACTTCTTCATGCATAATTGGATGCAGCCAACAATGCCACCTGTATTACGGAAGTACTGGGCTTACACAGCAATTGCTTGGACAAAGATATACTGGGCACTACATTGACTGGTTATATTTGGCTTGATAGACCAGTTGATGATAATATTGATCCAGCGCAGTGAATCGATAACCGATAACATTTATTTACAGAGCTGACTACAGAGCATGAATACTATATATGTTCGCAGAAGCATGCTTATCGCTGCAACTCCGAACTACACATAACGTGGACACATGAAACGACCTGTTTAACTGTCAGTCTTTCACAATATCATCTGCTTATTCATAATTTGTTACACAGGTATGCCTGTCTGACTTTATTGTCACCCCCCAACATACACATAACACCCTGGCCCACTCCCCCCCAAAAAATATTCATACATTGTAACAAACAAAGTATTATGTTTTTCAAGTTACTGTATATGTAAGCAATGTTAGTATTTGTGCAAATATTTCTACCTCCACTGTACTGATCACCTTCACATACCTGACAGGTTATATCCTGGCCCTCCCCTCCCTACTTGCTTCTAGTTTGTACCAGTACAGCACAAATTCTCTCAACCACCATCACACATTGTTTATGTGGCCATTGGATTCCTTGCCCCATATGTGCATCAACATGCCTCCCATCCACGGTACCCAAATTGTGATTGCAAGTTGTACTGTGTTCCTGATTTGGTTGTATCACTATGTTTAGCTTCAAAAGAGGTGGCTACCAGTTAACTGTTACGTTTCAAACTTTGCATTGTGTGTTTCTGGTGGGATAAGGTGAATTAAAGAATGTTCAAGGAGTTTGGATCAGAGTGGCAACATGAGTATCAAGTGTTCTATTTCAGCACATCCTGCCAGACAGTATGAACTGTAATTCAAGTATCCTCGGTAAATATGTTAAGTATGTATGCATATAGTGGTTTACTTATTAAAAGCTTAATAAGTAGATTGTATTCTGTAGTATTGCTGGTTGATAGTATTCATTTTTGATATGCATTGTATCAACAGTTGTTCCAGATTTATTAGATTTTTTTGCTGGTTTCTTACAGTGGATGAACACCACATGCCTTATGTCATAGCGCATGGACTGTCATTGGACCGTACTGTTTTGATATTAAATGTTGAAGTTAGGTTATGAGTTTGTGCAACATTGTTCATCATTGCACTTGTTGTAAAATGTTTTATCGATAATATACATTTTAAAAAGATGTATGAAAAGTATGTATATCCACAGTTTTTTACTGGCTATTGCTTGGGACATTGGTTGTACAGCAGCACTTTCCATTCCTCCATAAGCATCTCCATTAATAATCTGTGCTGTTATGTCTTTCCATCCTGGTTGGCCTAGTCTGATCTTGATATGCACCGTGCGTCACCTAATCCCACACCTAACCAGCTTCTCCTGACATAATTCTATAGTTCTTTGATTAATAACACCTTTGTGTAAGGGCACCACTTACACTTATTTCCATCCCTGCGTCCGGTCCCATAGCCTTGTGGAATTGAAATATACCAAAATGCATTTTAACTATTTCAGAAATGTTATCTACCATGCTGCCTTGCCACCCTCTTCTAACAAGCTCATGCCCAACATAACACCATCAGACTTATTAATTATCAAGCAACGGTACTGTTTTATATATTCTGCACTTTCACTGTCCCATTTGTTTTTCACCCCTTCATCTCCATATGAGGACATTGGAATTAACTAATGATACAGTGTTTTGGGTGTTTTACAAGGGTGTGGTGTACATATATTCATTCAACATTGCATGTAATAAACAGTTTTATTTTAAGGAACAACGATCAGTATTAACATCTATTTCCTATAAGTTTCTACAACTGTATGGCATTCTAATGCAAAAAATATCTTATTAATGTTACATGAATTGACTAAAAACAATAAATCTTACTAACTTTATCATTGTTGTCATCTTTCATTTACTGACTTACTCCATATTTTGAAAATTGGTGTCTTCCTAGAAATATAGAATACTTTTATTTGACTCTAGCATAGAAAGATCAAAAGAAATATGATAAAATTCATGACTGATAATTTTTTAATGCAAGAAGCACCACTGAATAATAGAAATAGTGCCACATACTAAATGAAGTCATGATTTACTTAGTCACAGTCAAGTATAACAGTTAATGTATTTACTGATTTTCTTTATTTGCTTCATTCAGGTACTCATTTATTCAATACTGTTACAGCAACATTTCCTTCTAACACTTTGTCTGGTGGTCTGGTGGTCTGTATATCAAATACCTATTCTTCATCTGCTACCAGTCCCTGTATTCCACCATCAGAAGAACTGGCACTATAATAAGGAAATTGGTGACGATGACATCAATAGTGATGTTCACTTACTATTTGTATTACCGACATCCAAACAGGAAATTGACTACTAAATAAGTCATGTGTTATTAATATCTCTTAAACTATTATTATAAACATTTGTTCTAATAGTACTTGTATTTACAGAATGTGCTAATAGCTTGAATTAATATGCTTCATTCACTGTTCTTCATATGAATTGCATAATGTATAAAACACAGTCATCTCTTTGGTATGCTTTAAACCACAATAGACCTTGGGTATATCGGTGCAATAATGCACGCCCCGTGTGAGTTGTGATGCATGAGGGCTTGCCCAAGTTATTGCAACCAGTCAAGAAGTGCATTAATGCCCTGATACACCCATTGGCTGGAGTGGATTGTCACACTTATAAAATGGGCTAGCTGATTGTAAAAATGTTTTTGCTTATTTTCATTCAGCATGCCAACTCTTGGTGTACCATGGCATTAATGAATGGTCATGTGACACCTTCTGCCCAAAGGCAAATTGTCATTTGATCTTTCATTAATGTCCATTTTATAAAATTTCTATACACAACACCAGGGCTATGCAAGGGCCAACGATTTAAAAAAATGATGTGGTGTATATTCAATACATAGTGGATTGCATTATGGTATCACATTTATCTGTACACGAGAGTTGATACAATTGTATAACAAACTTGTGACTTTGCTATTCATGACATATTGGTTTTAGCACTCACCAGTGAAGATAAATGTGTTATTCCAATGTAGTCCATTATGTTTTCAGTAAGCCACAATCCATGACAGGGCATGAGTATACCGTTGTGATCCACAAGTGAATGCCCAAGTGACTGCAACCACCTGTGAATTGCATTATTGACTGGTATACCCATGACCAGGGATTAGGTTATCGCAGTTATACAAGACATTTGTAAAAAATAAAAATATTTTTAAATTCAATAACAAAATCACAGTGTATATCCACTCATAATATCTTTGTAAAATATATTTACAAAACATTTCCAAAGTTACTCACTCAAATTATGGAAGCCTATTGATGTGTCCAACAATTCTTTTTGCAGTTCATCAAACCGTGTCAAGCAAACAGAGCTATAGTGTTCAATTTATTTTTTCATAAGTCACTGAGAACACTAAGGTGCTGGCATGTTACATTGGGCTCTTTGGAAAACATATGGAGGATAAAGTATTATTTGTTGGGTTAAACTATTCATTTTAAAATCAATGTGAACATCATGGTGCTGGTATGTCTTTGGACTATTTGTAAAATAAGTTGTGACATTGAGTTTAAGATGCATGAAGAGTTTTATTCAATTCAATGATTAAACTGAAAATAACAGTTCAGCAGGAAGTCTAACATGTCTTAATGGATTTAAGGAGTACAGTATAATGTATATATAATGTACACTATAATGTAAACACTTACAGGAAAGCTCTGTTTGCTTGACAGGGTTTGATGAACTGCAAAAAGAATTGTTGGACACATCATTAGGCTTCCATATTTTGAGTGAATAACTTTGGAAACATTAAGTTTTATAAAAATATTTTATGGTGGTAGGTGGACAGCTATTTAATAATGTATTTATCTATTTATTAGGCAGTGAAAGGCATCTCTTGAAGAAGCCTACACATGTATGTGAAACATAGAGATTGTTTGACGTGAAAATTGAATAAATTATTGTGAACATTTTTCTACATCCAAGCTGTCTGCTGTATACTCATTTGCACCCCCTACACATTTACACAACTGGAGAACTTTATCATTAACAAATATACCACAGATGGCAATCAGTAATAAAGAAGCTCCTCCTGCCCACCCCCTCCCCCTCTGCAACACAACCAATCCACATAGAACCATGCTCATGGATCATTCAGACATGAATTGTTATCTGGGATGTGCACATCTGACATGCATATTATAAATACATATAAATGTACCTTTCTTAACGTATCAGACACCAAATCTGTAGTGAATGTCTGGTTCCTGCTCCCTCATATATTTCTTGACACCAATGTGTCTATCAGTGGTAAGGCTCTCAACTTTGATGCCTTATGTCTTCATGTATTTAAGTCCTCTTTCTATCCTTTCTAGTTCAAGCACATTAGACCTTGCTACCTCATTACTATTTAGAAGAATAAAAAGAATGCATCAATATAGTGTTAGACCAAAATAATAATATTTTTACAAATCTAGTAATTATTATACTTTTGTGGTACTATTTATTACATGCCACACCTGAATTAGCTGCATATCAACAATCTTGGCTCATTCTAGGTCCATCAAACTGTAGCTGCCAAATTTGGTCACATGCCCTGGGGAGCAGCATCTGGCATCTCCTCCCAAAATGGCTGTGTTGTTTGGAAATTATCCAACCAGTTCAGTCTGTTGTCTTTTCCAAACATTACATACTGCAGAAACCAAATAAGAGGTCTGCATTTGGTAGTATGTATGCATTGATATGTTTGGGATGTTAAGATGTTTAAACAACTTTAGAATACGTACTGTACTGGACTAACTCCCATGAACATACTTTAATAGCACAAGTAGTCATGAGGTTCCCAGTCAGCATCAAAAGATGGCATGGTTGATTGCTCCAGACTTTGAAATAGCCATTGACACACAACTGCTTAAATTCCCTAAAACTACCCATAATGTGTGTACAAATATTCTGCAAATTGCAAGACACATAAAGCAGATCTGCAACATGAGCAGTATTGTTCTCTCAAAAAATAGAAACTTCCTTTCAAAGTGCGGTTCTCCATCTTGTTTCAGTTATACATACCTAAAAGATAAAAAAGTAATGATGAGGCAGTCATTGAATAAATATTTGCAATTACATCTTTTTCTCAAAATGTACTGCTACCTGAGTGTATAGGTAACAACTTTCTGCTCAAAATTGCTTTCACAGTCGTTAGAATCAGTGTCAGATGTGTCAGTGTCACTGACATCCCAGTCCAGATCTTCCAAGTTATCATCTTCCATTTCACTGTAGGCATCGTTATCTGATGATATTTCAGACAACATGTCTTCTTCAATCTGATGATGGCTTTCTGCAGGCAGTTCACACTGAATTGCTATATCACAAGTGAAGTCAGTCATCATGTTACATTGAATGCTGGCATCATCTGTAGATGCGTCAGTTTGAGTCCCATGAGTGCACGTTGTCCTGCTGATGTAATGAGGGACATACTTCAATGTCTTTTCATACTTGTCAGCCATGATCTGAATTAACAGTAAAAGACAGAGGACAATAGTGATGTGTGAAGATGTATTATTCAGATAATGTCATAAACAATGCAATTCAACTTGCTTTTTGTTTCACAGCAAAGCAAGTCCTGTTATGTCTGGTTAAAACACATCACATGGGCGTGAGTGTATCTTTTTTTTTTTGTATGATCTATTTTTCCGCCCCCGTGCTTGCTGGTCCTCCACTCCTTCGGGCTCTTGTCAAGTTCCTGCTGACCTCTTCTGTCCTTGCCCGGCCCTCCTTTGATCCCCAGATCACAGCTGACCCCAGGGATATCTCGGTGTATCCCTTCACCAGGTAGGTCCCCCTCCTCTGAGGGGGGAGGCACCAGGGGGGATAGCCCCAGCGCACACTTCTAGGGCCCAGGGATGCTGCTGGGGAATAGGAGGCACCAGGAAGGCACTGGAGGCCATTAGGATTAGAGAGCCATCATCCAGAGGCCAGCAAGCAATTTTCCTCATTTTTCTTAGGGTGCATGACGTCCAGACATCAAGGCAAGAGCCGATGTCTGTCACACACCACCCATAATGACCTGATGTGCTGCTGTACCACCGGCCTCCACTAGTGGTCGCTTCAGCACCAGGTCACGATCCATTCCCTCCCTGGAGACAGTGAGCAGTCATGGGATGCTCAAGCTGCCTCACCCCCGGCCGGCCCTCCAATGACCCCAGCTCATTTACAAACCCGGGTTGCTGGCATCACAAGCGGAAATCCAACCGCTGCGCCAATGGGCCGGCTCTATGGGTGTATCTTAACATAACCCAAGCCTGAAAAATTGAATCTATTGCAAAAACTTAATGTAACATATTTTAAATTCATGTTTGTTTATTTATAAAGGTTTAAACCATTGAGTTAAAAACTAATTTGCAACGGTGACCATGCACATTCATACATATCAGTTATAATAAATTACATTCAAATAATACAACAATTAATAACAGCGATCACAGGGTTTACACAGGGATCACAGGGTTTACACAAATATAACAATGCTTCTTCACAAAAGTAATTGATGCTGGGTTACAATGACAACTGTTACTTGTGGGTCATTTGGGTAATCGCAATAAGGCACTACAGAGTGTTGGTTAGGTAAACAATAAGTAAAAACAGGGTGAGGGTTATAGGGGATGTAAAAATGATTAGTGTGGTATGCCACGAGGTGCAGTGAAAAGATTTGGATACACAAGTGGGTAAATAGTCCAATAAACCAAAAACTGGATAGCATTATTGCCATTACACAATGGACTCGTGTAAAATAAGATTAAACTGTATTTATTTCTGTTTTGCGTAAATGCAGTTTCACAGTCGTTTCTTATTGTAGGATATGCTAACGATAATGTGATGGATTTTGACAAATGTGATGACAGTGGTTTTATTCCCAATTACATAATTGCAATAGGGAATGGAACAGTTGCATATAGTTATAGATTTAAACAGCACACAAGATGCAGAGAAATTCACAATAACCAATACCCTGTGTTGTCTAATTTTATTATACACAAGATGGGCCATTTTTTATTTATTTTATTTAAATTATGGTAACCAGGTAGGTCCACTGGAATCTTGCAGTCCCTTTTTCAGGAGTGACACGGGTAATAAAAATATGATTGCTCAGCATGGAGTTTCATAGTGTTGTAATGCCTGGCAAAACACACATAGAGATCAAGCTGATTGTCAATCATGGTAACCCTCTCTCCCGGAAGGGGGGGGGGGTAACATCCAATAAAGTGTTACATCTGGTCACCATAGGGATCTATGGGAGCTGACGAGTGAGCAGAAGGATGGTGGCTAACTGAGCTGTGTGGTCATGTGGTCTAGGTGGCTTGAAGGAGTGTCAAGCCAAGAAGGATATGAGGGAGCCCAAAAAAAGAGAATGGAAAAACAAATGAATCCTAGTACCACACTTCCTGTTGTACTGCACATATATTACAGTATGACACGTTGATCATTTTTAGACTGTGTCTGCTAGAGATTGTTTTGCCTACAGAGGGGTAACCCATCCATGAGCTTCATGCAAATTAGGGAATATCATCCACAGGTTATGGGTACCAAGACAGACAGAACAGTCAGTTGTAGAACCATTACATTAACATGTCATGTGAATGACTGTCATTGAGCCAGTAAAATGAGTCGTACTGATGAAAATATTTTACCAGATCTGTTTGTCTCTCTTGATCATGGGTTAAGATGTCGGCATTAGCAAGATCAAAGTCCAAAGGGTCTTCCACTGATGTCAATGTGGCTTTATCAGACAAGAGTGATGTGTCAGGAACATTATCCTTTGCCTTCAGCAAACCAAGTTCTGATAGTACCTGCATGTGATAGTTATGTGAAAAAAATAAAAATGAGTACAAATAAACTGAGAAGTAACTGTGCAAAAACAATTTTGGAATACTAAAAATCATTGCTAATAACATAGACAATATTGAATGGGTGACTATGCACAACCAGTGTGTTGTGTCACATAGGGGTTCTGATTTCCTCTGACCACCAGAGCAAAGCAGAACACACTGGTTATATATTACATTTATTTATTTATTTTATTCAATTTTGGTGACTGGATAGGCCCACTGAGCCTCGGAAGTCCCTTTTTCAGGGGAGACCCAGGTTAAATTACAGAGGTAAAACATACATAGTAGTTTATAAGGTGATGGCTTAGTACATGTTATAAAACATACATAGTGGTTTACAGGATGTTAGCACAGTACATATTCTTAGATTTTGCAATGCAAATTCAATAGAAAGATGAGGATTGGTTCTAAGTGTGGAGACCAGTATTTTCGCAGTTGTGGGTGGTGTTAGCTCAGGTATCATGGCAAAAACATATACTGGCATCTAGCAGATGGGCCTTGAGCCTGGTTTGGAATGTTTTGATGGAAGGGGCTTCCTGAACAGAGGAGGGGAGTTTGTTCCATAGCAAAGTGGTAGAGGAGGAAAAGGACTTGCCACCCGCCTTGGTCCTCACTGTAGGTTCTTCTAGGAGGATTCGCTTGTGGAATGGAGGTTCCACCTGGAGTGCTTGGGGGCTAGGAGCCCAGTGAGGCTGGCAGGGGAGAAGAGCAGAGGAGCTTGCATATGTGGCAGAGCAAGGGGTAATGGAGGTGAGAGTCAAGTGATGGCCAATTTAGAAGTGCTAAGGCATCACAGTGATGACTTTTGGTGTGAGACTGTGTGGCAAAGTGAGCCTCCTTGTTGTACAGCACATGCAGTCTGTTGATCTCAAGTTTAGCCATGCCCTGCATGATTGATGTGGCATAGGTCAGGGTAGGGAGGAGGACACTTGTGGCTATGATGACCCTTGCCTTAGGGATTAGCTGGTCTTTTAGGTGGTAGAGGGTTCCTAATTTGCAGTGGATGGTTTTGGTTACCTAGTCAATATGCTTCTTTAGGGTGAGGCCCTGGTACAGCATTAGGCCTAGGTACTTTAGGGAACCCACCACTTCAATGCTGTTGTCAGAGACAGAGGTGAGTGGTAGTGATTGGGTTCTGTCTTGGCCTATGGATCTTGGTCCAAATAGCATGACCTTAGTTTTGCCTGTGTTAAGGACCATTCTGTTCTCTATAAGCCAGGTCTCCAGCATAGTAAAATCAGTTTGAAGGTGAGGGGCCAGGTCAGCCAGGTTGTCCAGGGATCAGTATATGACAGCGTCATATGCATATTGGACAACTGAGCTACCCCCACGGTGGCCACTTAGGTCGTTGGTAAACAGGGAGAAGAGGATGGGGCCCAATATTGACCCTTGCAGTACCCTCTCTTTTAGGGTAAGTGGATCGGATACTGCTCCTTTCCACTTGGCTCTTTGTGTTTGACCAGAAATGTGACTGTCAAACCATGCAAGAGAGTAGGGATCTAGGCCTAACCTACCCAGCTTAGTCAGCAGGAGTTGGTGGTTGATGAGGTCAAAAGCCTTGGATAAGTCAATGAAGATCACCACTGTTGGGATCCCTTTATCCATGGCACCAAGTACATCTGCTGAGAATTTCATCAGAGCTGTGTCTATTCCATGGTTTATTTTGAAGTGGTGTTCGGAGGGGACTAGTAGCTGTTGAGTCTCTATGTAGTCTTGGATTTGTCTGTAGACTAGCCTTTCCTGAATTTTTGCTAGGGTGCAGAGCAGGGAGATTGGCTTGTAGTTGCCAGTGGGTTCCCTGGGGCCCTCCTTTGTGGATGAGAACCACATGGGCCTGCTTCCACATGTCAGGGATGACTCCTTCCAATAGGGATCTATTTATGATCCTGGTTAGGGGTCTGGAGATGGCTGGTACTGCGGTCCTTAGTAGCCTTCGGTTGATTCCATCATGTCCTCTGGATCCCTTGGTTTTCATGGACTTGAGGAGGATGACAGCCTTGGCCAGTCACAAGTGGAATGGAGGTCAGTTGAGGCAGGGGTTCTTGGATGTTCTGAACTCGGTGTTTATAGGGGGTAGTTCAGTCTTGTAGACATCCAAGTTGGTGATGTGTAGGTTAAGGGAGGAGGCAATTTGGTGGCTGTCACTTAGTAGTTGGCCATTGACCTCGATAGGACCTGGTTGGGACTTGCCATTGCCCTTGATAAGTTCATTAATGTGTACCAGAATAACCTAGGGTTGCCTAGGTTGGTTTTCTGGAGATGTGTGACATATACCCTTTTAGTAAGTTTGATGGCTCTCTTCCATTGGTTCCTGAGGGTCTTGTAAGTTACAAGGTCAGCTGGGAGTGAAGAATGCTTGTACTTCTTCCAGGTCTTGTCATGGCACACCATCAGGGTCTTGAGTTCTGGGATGATCCACTTATAGAAGCTACCTTTAGCTCATAGTTTTTCCAAGGGAGCAAAGAGGTTGGCTGCAGTCTTGAATGATTTCTGGAAGTAGTCCAGTGCCTCATCCAGTGTAGAGGAGTCTTGGGGCTCCAGTCAAGGTTGCTGAGATACTTATTGAAGTGGTCAGCTATGAATTTGGAATAGTCCCGTGTTGTGAGTATTCTAGGGGGAACCATGGGTGCTCTGTTCTTCCAAGTACAATAAATAGGAGAGTGGTCACTCAGGGCATCAGCCATAGTACTGACCCTCTGAATGTTGGATGAGTTAAACACCAGGGCCCAATCTAGGATGGAGTGGTTCTTTTTTTGTGACTTAGCCTATTTGTGTCTGTAATGACTTGCTCATGGTTGGCGTCTTGAAGCAGAGCCCTGAGATCCATGTTCGAATCATGAGCCCAGTTAAGGTTAAAGTCCCCTAGGATCAGGAGCTCAGATTAGACCTTGTCAGCCAGGGCTTTGGTGAGAGACTCAAGGGATTGGAGGTCAAGCTTGGGAGGGTTGTAAACACACCCTATGGTAAGGTACTTTGAGAGGCCAAGGGTGATCAGTATGAAAAGCAATTCGCCGTCGATACGGTCACCATGCTGCAGACAGATTAGTGATGCATCTAATGTGTCTTTAGCATAAATAAGTACCCCTCCCCCTCTTTTGATATCCATGCCCTTGTCAAAGGTATTATACCCTAGGGCAGCAACCTCATGCCTAAGGATCTGGGCCTTCAGCCAGGTCTCAGTGACAGCGAGGATATCCAGCTTATAGAGATCCAGCCAAGCTTGTACTTCATGGATCTTGGGGTGGAGACAGAAGCCTCCATGAATAGCAGAGAGCTCCATAGCATATGCCCTTTTTTGAGAGCTCATAGACACTCAGGAGGGAGTCTGTACCTGGAGAGGTAGGGCAGCAGTGTGAGTTGGAGGAGTGCATATTTTGGTGCCTGGGTCCAGTGTTATCAGGGTCCCCTAAGCACATGAAACTGTCTGCCCAGATGAGAGACAGGATGTACATAGATGCCAGGACTAGTCCCCTGTTAGGCAGATAAGAGGGGAGTTTGCCAGGATAGATAGTAGGGTGATTAGGTGAGCGGTATGAGGGGTTCTGCCCCAGGGCTGCTATGACTGGGAGACAGTGTGCCAAGTTGCCAGCTAGGCATTGGCACCTTGTCATATTAGGACCGTAGCTTGTGGGTGGGTAATTTGATCCGGTAATAGTTGTGGGTTGTACAATAACTGAAATTATCTGGGGTAGTTCATGTGCCTTTGACTTTGGCCTGTAATTCCCAAGTTAAACTGTTAGATTAGCTTTGTAGAATCATAAACTTTTGTTTAGGATTGGTAGATGCAGGCAATGATCAATAAGTCAGGTAATAATAATAGCTTATAGGTAGTGTGGCTCTGCCCAGATGGAGGGGGTGCCACAGACCTACCTTAACAAGTTATGCTTTACAGTAGTAAATTTACTTTGCTGCTATGTGTATCCCAGAGTTATCTCTTGAGTGCTATATGCAGTGATAAACAGTTTCAACTTGTATGAGCTCATATAGAGTAATATTGGGCAGTAAGCAGTAAAAGTTCAACAACAGTGGTTTGCTTTGTGGCTGTGATAGAGTTCTAGGCCACTTGGCTGCATTGTTCAATGCAATAGAAATGACTGCAACAATATAACAGCTCAGGAGATTGGTCCACTGGAAATAAGGAGAGGAATTAGTGAGCATTTAAGGGGAGGAGAGAACGGGGCGGGTGGGCAGAAAAAATCTCCTTCCAGGATGTGCAGGTCTCGATATTTCAGGGGAGGTCCACCTGGCTCAGAACAGCTTGCCAGCATCTCATCCCCAAAGTTTTTGCTTCTGAAAAGTCTGAAATTAGTCTGGTGCAGGGGGAGGGGACCCACGGCAATAGGTCTTCCTCTCAACCCCTGATGGTTGCTCCTCCAGTGTTTTTTTTATAATGTATAGTAGTATGTGAAATGTGTGCATTGTGTTTTTTTTTATCTTTCACAATGAAACTGACTTGTGCCATCTCTATTGGTTCTAGAATACTGTTGCTCCACAGGAGAGTACAATCACACTCCATGACCTTTGAACTGAGGAACAAGAGCATTTTTAAATGGATGGATTTCTTTTTTTTTTATCGTATAATGTTTTATTGATTATTTCTTTTTTGCATTACAAAGCTAGCTGGTGCAGTCTTTAAACTTATACAAAAAGATATTCAGAACAAGGATGCATATACTTTACCATGTCAGTGGTACATACTGCATCCATTTTTTTATATATTATCCATCCATAGCATATTATTGTCTATCAATTGTACTCAAGAAAGCTTTATAGATACGGACATATAAGGATCAATGCTCTCACCTCTAAATGTATTCCTATTACCATCTAGAAAAAAAAAGGAAAAAAGGAAGGGGTATGTGAGTAGACCCTACATTCTAATACACTATCTTGCCACTAGCATTGAAATCAGGTAGTAGGGGGGTTTCCTGGTTGATTTGGAATTTTCACAAATTCGGACTGAAGATACAGCCCCCACTTAGTTTGGTATGTGCCACTCCCTTGTAAAGAGGACATTCTTTCAAAAAGGGGTGAGTGAGCTACAGCTGCACGCAACATAGTTCTGGTAGGTATTGTAGGTTGGCACCAGTGATAAGTAAGAGACGCTTAGCTTCCAGAATGACAGAGAGAGAGAGTCCAATGCTGTGTAGGTTTAGGGAGACCCCCAATTGAGGGTTTATCCTCTAATAGTACAGTAAGTGCAGTTAATTTAACCAGGATATTTAAAACCTGAGCTATATCATTAGTTACCATATTCCAAAAAGTTGTAAGAGAGGGGCAGGACCAAAGTATGTGCCCAGTGCGGGCACTGGGTTGTGAACAGCCCCAATAGTGGCTATGATCAAGTAACCCACGTTTGTGCAAGACTTCTGGGGTTCGATACCAAAATAGTAAAATTTTTAACTGAATAAAATGACTATTCATGTCTTTATGGGCCTGATGTATACCAGTACAGTAAGAATGCCATTTTTCTTCTGGTATTACTATGCCTAAGAGTTTTTCCCATTTCAGTCTGCATGCCTGCATAGGATCATTTTGTGAGTCTCTCCAGGTACTATAGAAGAGACCCATGAGGTGTAACAGGGCACTACAGATCTGTAAATAGCACCAAAAGTCTTTATTTGGTAATGCGAATTGACTCTGTGACTGTGCAAAGGAGACCACTTGTTTGGCACTTTGCAGGACAAGGTCAGAAATTGATCTAACACCAAGATGTTGCCATGATGGCCAGTTTACCACCATTTCTTCAATGTGTAAGAGTTTATTATTCCTTAATGGGGCAAATTGGATCAGAGGGTACCTTACCTGTTCTGGCTTGTGGGACTTAGTGAGTAGGATTTTCCAAGCCCTAGCAGTATCTATAATTGTGGGGGGAAGATGTGGATCAACTCTGGGTTATGGGGTTAGTAGGTTATAGAGGGCTGCTGATCCCCCAATGCCATTTCCAGATGGACCCAAAGGGTGGGGGCCTTCCAGATTCAGTTCTGTAAACCATCTGGTCGCTTCAGCTGCAAGACAGGCTAAGTGATAGCCAAAGAACCACAGTGCGTTAAGGCCACCTTTAGACCAGTGTGCCCTGATTTATTTGTCTACTCCATCTTGGTGCTTTATAATCCCAAATAAAGTTAGAGGCCAGTTTATCTAGTGACTGAAACAGTTTCAAAATGAGTCGTTTGGGTAAATTGTTAAATAAAAAGATAACCCAGGGCAGAAGTAACATGCGTATAGCAGCCACCCTGCCTGGGAGTGACAACTTGAGTCTACACCACCTCTCCACTTCAGCGTCAGTTGTGTGTATAGGGGAGAGAAATTGACAGTCTCAAGTGTTGACCATTTGTACGGGATTTGGATCCCTAAGTAATTGAAGCTCTGGTCAGCCCATGTTAGCTCAATGCCCTGTATACAGTCCCTCATACAGTGAGACTTTAAGCGGGCCAGATTAGTTTTTTTTCTGATTTAGCATAAGGCTAGAAAGCATAACCAAATCACCCAATACATGAAGGACTTTGGGAATTACTTGCTGAGGTTTGGTCAAGGTCAGGAGGAGGTCATCCGCATAGGCCACAGCCACATATGTTGCCCTGCTACTTCTATCCCTTGTATCACTGGGTTGGTAGTCAAGACCCTGATAAGAGGATCCAGAGCAATCACAAATAGGAGTGGGGAGAGGGAGCATCCCTGTCTGATGCCTCTATGAAGAGGGAAGGGGGTGGAGATGTCATTGTTCGTAAGGATACATGCCATGGGGGAGCCATACAACGTATGTAGCCACTGCTTGAAAAAGGGCCCAAAACTATATTTCCTTAAAATTTTGTGCATGCAACCTCACTCTATGGAGTCAAATGCCTTAGCAAAATCTATTGCTATTGCCACCATGGGGAGGGTTGGGCCTTATGTGCAAGCCATTTAATGTTAAGCAAAAGGCGTGTGTTGTCCACTCCTGTTTTCCCTGTCATAAAGCCTACCTATGCAGGGTGGATAATTGATGGGAGCACCTCTATAAGTCTGGTGGCTAACACCTTAGCCAGTATTTTGGTATCCACCGATAGAAAGGATATTGTGCAGAAGTTTGCACAATCCAGCAGGTCTGTAGATTTTTTTGGCAGTAGTGTGATAAACGCATCTTTCATAGATGGCGGTAGCAAACTCTTCTTATGCGAGTCTTGAAGGGTCAATTGGAGCAGGGGAAAAATATCTGGGCCTAAGGCCTGGTATAGCTCTACAGACATGCCATCAGGTCCAGGGGCCTTCACATGAGCCATACATGAGAGTTCTAGTCATAGTTCCTCACATGATAGGGGGGCCTCCAATTGAGTCAATTGTTCAGGTGAGAGAGATGGCAGCTGAGTTTGCTGACAAAAGTTCAGTAACCGCTGGGTCAGGTCTTTAGAGCAGATCGTAGAGTGGGATTGATACAATGACTCATAAAATACTTGCATTGTATGGTTAATGTCTTTTGAAGTAGATGTAACTGATCCAGAAGCAGTACATAATGAGTGCATCCAAGTGGCAGCCTGCTAGTTATGCAGGTGGAAAGCCAACAATTTCCCAGACCCCTCTCCATTGGCCCAGAAATTCTGTTTCGATCGCAAGAGAAGCCACTCAGCTTTCTGATGGAGAATGTTATTAATCTGGTATTTAAGACTAACAATTTTCCAATACAGGGCATTATCTATCTTGATCTGTGATGCTGACTTAAACCTTTGTTCCAGATTGGCTAGGTCAGCCAGCAGTCTGACATGCTTTGTCATGGGCTGCTGAAAAGGCAATAATGAGCCTCCACAGTACTGCCTTAAAGGCATCCCAAACTATGCTAGGTGATACTACACAGTCATAATTGAAAGCAAAGTAATCCTTTGTCACTTGTGATGGCATTGGACCAAAGGCTGGGTCTTTGAAAAGTAATGGGTTGCAGCGCCAGTGCACTCTATGGATGGGGTGGTTAGAGGGAAGGTATTAGAGCCATATGGGGGAGTGGTCTGAGATTACAATTGAGCCAATCCCAGTGCCCGTTATGCCCCTCATGGCAATGTCATTAGCTAGCCAGAAGTCTATGTGACTATGCATTTGGTGGGGAGAAGAGAAAAACGTATAATCTCTGTCTGTGGGATGCTCCCTATGCCAAGCATCTACCAGGGTCCACTCCTCCTGCAGATCTATATGAGATTGTCGGGCTTTGGGGGAGATCTGTTGTGTAGCAGTTGATTTGTCTAGAAAAATGTCATCAACCAGGTGTACTTACTGTGCCAATAGAAGGGGGCAGGGAACAGTAGTTTCAGGTTGGTGGTGAGATACAGTACCCTACACAGATCAGCACGGCCCGTCCAAGCAAGAACATGAATGGAGGTGAGAGCATTTCCAGAAGCCAAACAACAACTTTATCCTTGATATATGGAATGACTGAAGAAATAATCAGAAACACAGCAACAGTTAGCTAAGAGAAATGTATAGGCAAAACCTGGGTCAAGTGACCTATAAAGAACTAAACTAGTGGCACTAAATGTGCACTTCCAAAGTGTCTTACTGTGACAGGGCAGATTACTGCAATAGAGGGTGTAAAAAAAACACCCTTTATCTATGACCACGTGACAGTAGGGATGAAGTTCCTTCAAAGCGTCTGCCCAGCAGGCCATGGGTGCACCAGCTGGAATGTGACCACCTGCAGGCACAACAGAAGAATGCAGAGGCCCTAAAGAACCAGACTGTGAAGGTGAGAGTAGTGCACCATGATACTAACAGCATCAGGTGACCTTCTGGATTGGCTGACTGAACAAATCTAACCACACCTGTCACACTGGCCTCAGCTGTTCTCATACCACAGCCAGCTACCCCCAGGTAGCTGGCACCCACCAGACCCTCAGGACCCATGTCACACATAGATACCCCTGTCCAAACAGCTGCCAACAGTCCCCCTGGCCCCATGGCACACACGACCTACACAATCCAGGCAGCATCCACCCCACCAGCACCCCAGGACCCATGCCACATACAGAAGTAAGCAGCCATCAAGCACCCACCACTCCAGGCATCCCAGAGGTGCTGGATGGGGGCCACAAATACCTCCTGAACACAGACACATATATACATGTACAACAGCCATGGGAATGGACACATATCCCTCACCTCCATCAGGAGCACATGCACTCAGGTCATACCAGAACTCATCACAGTGCAATGACTGTGATCCATCTATCTATAGAATGCACACTGCACAAGTACATGATGTGCTTTTTGGCCAGATAGTGATTCGGGGCCATAGTGCTGGCTGATTCTTCCTCTACATTGCCCAGTGGAATATCTTCATGTCTGTCCTGTGTCATGGGTAGTCGTTTGTGCATTGCCATGTTGTGCAGCATGGCACATGCAGTGATCACTCTGCATACCTTCCCCAGGGACCGGCATCATCATGCTGCCAGTGTGATCCAGGCACCAGAACCTCATCTTCAGGAGCCTTATAGTCCTGTCAATCACCACATGGGTCTTCCTATGGGCCTCTTTGCATGCCTCCTCCTCTGTGTCATTCACCACCAGAAAAAGAATCATCATGTATTGTCATAGTGGGTATCTGCTGTCAGCTAAGAAATGGGTAAAAAAACAGCAGTGTTAGCATGCTGTGGGACTTCTCCCCACTGTGTAGCACCTGCAGCATATCTATACTCACCTAGCAGCCATCCACTGGCACCACTGCATGCCATGAGGAGGGCATGCAGCCTGGAACCATCAAAGATGGAGGAGTCATGACAAGACCTAGGGTACTTGACATACATTTTGGTGATGATACCACCCACATCACATACAGTACTATGTAGCAGTTTATGCTGTGGAACCCTTTGCTGTTCCTGTCCACTGCTTCATCCATTGTAGGTGCTAGGATTGCCACATGTGTACAATTTAGTACATCAAATACATTGGGCATGCCATGGTTGGCATGGAATGCCTCTTTTGTGTGTATGTCACCCTATGAACATACGAACATATGAAACTGCCAGCAGAAAAAGGACCACAGGTCTATCAAGTCTGCCCGATTGTGCAGCTCTTAGTTTCATATTACTGCAGCTGCACCAGCCCCACCCAAACCCCTCCCTTCCTCCCCTTTCCTGATCTTCCCCCTTTGTGTTCTTGTCTGTACTAATCCTCCTCTTGACTCTATCCCAATCCTGCTTAAAGCTGTCCACTGTCCTCAGTTCGATTAACTCCTCTGGCAGTGTGTTCCATCTCACCACCACTCTCTCTTTAAAGCATTGCCTCCTCATCTCTCTTCTGGACCTTCCCCCTTCCAACTTCAGACTGTGCCCTCTAGTGACCCTTCCGCCCTTTAAGCAGGACAACCCTCCCCTTCTGACTTTGTTCATGTCATTCAAGTAGTTAAAGGTCTCTATCATGTTCCCTCTTTCCCTTGTCTCTTTCAGCAAATACATGTTGCACTCTCTCAGTCTTTCCTCTTATGGCAACTCCCACTGTCCCATGATCATTTTCATAGCCCTGCACTGCACCCCCTCCAGTAATCTCACATCCTTTATGAGATATGGGCACCAGTACTGTACACTGTAATCCAAGTTGACCTCACCAGTGACCTATACAAGGGTAGAATGACCTCCTCCTTTCTAGAGGTGATCCATCTGGCAATGCACCCAGCATCCTATTTGCCCTTGCTGCTGCTCTTGTACACTGTGCTGATACTGTCATGTCCCCTGTGACTATTACCCAGAGGCCCCTTTCCTCCTCTGAAGCTGTTACCTGCACTCCCCCCAGCCAATAGTTGGTCCTGGGACTTCTTACTCCGAGGTACATGACCTTGAAAATTCTTAGCATTAAACCTCAACTGTCACTCCCTAGACCAGTGTTTGAGTTTAACTAGACCCTCCTTGAGTGCCTGTCTCTCTTCCTCATTGTCCACTTTTGCACAAATCTTAGTGTCACCTGCTAACAGGCTGATCTTACTCTTGACCCCCTCTACAATGTCTCCAATGAGGACATTGAACAAAACAGGGCCCAGCACTGAACCCTGCAGTACTCTACTTGTTAATGGACTTGGCTTGGATGTCTCCCCCCTTACAACTACCCTCTGTTGTCTGCCTACACCAAGTTCTCAACCCACCCTACCAGTTTCTCCCCCACCCCCATATCCCTCAGCTCACTCATTAACCTCCCATGGGGCACTGAGTCAAAAGCCTTGCTGAAGTACAGGTACAGGACATTCACAGCATGGCCTTCGTCAACCATCCTAGCGACCCAGTCGAAGAAGTTGATCAGGTTAGTTTGGCATGGTCTTCCCGAGACAAACCCATGCTGTCTGTCCTCTTGTAGACCATTACTATTGAGAAAGGTTATTAGTCTTTTACTTTAGAATGGTTTCCATCAACTTCCCCACTGTGGAAGTCAAGCTTACTGGTATGTTGTTGCTCAGTTGGTCCTTGGGTCCACTTTTGTGAAGGGGCACCATGTGAGCCATCCTCCAGTCCCTGGGTACCTTCCCTGTCTCCAAGGAGGTGTTGAAGAGGTTCATCTGAGGGCCTGCCAACACCTCTACCAGTTCCTTCAGGACCATTGGGTGTGTACACCATCTGGTCCTGGTGCCTTGTCCACCCGCAAGGCTTTAAGGACTTTCAGAACTCTATCTTCTTGAGACTTCTGGTAACACAAGCATCGGTATGACAGCCTGATCTCAGAGCACTCTATCTCCGGCAGAAAATATTCTAAATAATAATCACATCTCCATACTATTCTTGTATTAAATGCATTCCATTCGATATCAGACAGCTTTTTATGATGGCCACCATGAAAAGCACAGTGTAATCTAGATTCCCTAAATGAAATCATGGTAATTCATTTTTGCAGCCTAGAGACACGCGCCCACCAAGTTATATTGCCTCTACTCATACTGTTGGCTCAGGAGAGGAAGAAGATGAAAATGGGTCCAAGACAGGATCTCAAATTGGGAGGTCTGACTCCCGTGCTATCATGCACATGTTGTATAAAATAGATGGTAAGGTCACTAGCATCAGAAAAGACCTTCAAAAGCTAGAGAAACATACCACCGACAAAGAAGCCCATATCAATACCCTCCACAGTGAACATATGACCTTCAGCTGATCACTGGTATATCTATGCAGAAGAGAAAGAGATCTCACCAACAGGGCTAAAGACTTGGAAGCTTGAGCTCATAGAAATAACATTCGAGTCTTCAGAGTCCCCGAGGGCTCCAAACAAGCAGACATGGTGGGATTGATGGCGACTTGGCTACAGAAGGAATTGGAGCTTTTGGCTGACTCTAAGCTCGGAATTGAAAGAGACCACCAAAAGTTAGTCTCCAAGCCGGTGCAAGGTGCACCACCAAGGTCCATAATAATAACATTTTTAAGCTTCCAGACAAAGGAGAAAATATTATGAATGGCTTGGGCAAATAAAAAGGTTAACCTAGATGGCAAGCGCATATACGTTGACCACGACTTTCCGCCAGCTCTGCTGGCACGCAGGTAAAAGACCCTCCAAGTAGTCAAAAGGCTGAAAGAAAAGGGAATTAAGGCACAAATCCATTACATGGCTAAATTATGGGCACAAACAAAAGATTCGATCAAGATGTTTGACAGTCTAATGGAGGCTTCCTCATTCCTAAAGGTGTTAGACATACCTATCCCAGACTTGAGAGAAGAAGAAGCTGAGGCCCAGATTGAATGTCTGCTGTGGAAAATAGTCTTTCTGACTCCTACTGGTGGGAAACGTAAACCAAGGGACCTGCTGTCCATGCATGCTGATCTATCCAAATGGCTGAGTTTGGCAGAGTCGATCACAAGAGGGAATACTGAGTGGACTTCACAGTTAAAAGATATTCCAAATTAGTGATGGGAGACCACACTGAATTACTGGACTCTCCGATTGACAAGGAAGGAGTGATAATTAAATCCAGGAAATACATTCTACTGGAGCTGATTTCCCTATCTGAACAACGATCTTCACTGAGAGGAATTAACTCTTTCTGTGAAGGATCTCTACAAAACACCTCCACACAGGGGATGGAAGTTTTCAATTTAGGTCCTCACCTGCCAGAGAGTGTGTATGGTTTTGCGAGGGGCAGGCTGAACAAATATTTCTAGGTACAGGTTTCTGTTGGTGGTTGTTTTTCTGTTACCTCACCTCATGTGTACCTGCTTGTTCCTTCCCCTGTTTTTTGCGAATGACACGGACGGCGGGTGGACACTTTAATTGCTTGCAAGGAGTTTTATAATAAGTAAGGTAGAGAGCTGTTAATAAATGTTACTTATTCAGTTTAAAAAAAATCATTAACTGTTGGCTTGTAGGAATAAAAAGCAATGCTAAATGTTGCAGTTACAGCAGGGCTCTGAAAGTGCGCAGTAGCTTTGATAAGAATCCCATGCCATAGTCGTTTCTATCACTGTGGGATCATCATGAAGTTTTCTAATAGTAAGGTAGAGAGCTACTAATAAATGCTTCTTACTCAAAGCTTATTTAGTTTAAAAATTCATTAACTGTTGTCTCGTAGGAATAAAAAGCAAAGTTAAATCTTGCAGTTATAGCAAGAGTCTAAAAGTGAGTAGTAGCTTTGAAAGGACGCCCATGCCATAATTGATTCCCTCACTGTGGGATCATTAAGATGGCTAAATATTTATCTTACTTAAATAATAGTTTGGTGATGGAAGGAGTTTAAAAAGATGAATGCATTCTTACAGTCAATACCTTTTGATATATTCAGAGATTTTTTTTGGGGGGAAATGGAGGGGTGGGGAGGTACTACATAATCAAAATTGACTTGTACAGCTTGGCACGCTCAGCTGGGCAAATGCTGTATTGCTCCAGTGGGTTGCCATCTGTTACCAACGATTTAAGCCAAAAACAGATGCTTCCCGCCTGAGTCTCAGATGCACAGCAGCTGGAGAATTGAGTACTGGGATCCCGGAGGTCCAACTCAAGGAAAGAGTAGTGAGTGCTCTTTTTGAGCTGACACACTCTATACCCCATTTGGGGTGCTGTCTTGATTCACCGTAATCTAGATATCTAGACACCTTAGAAGGGTTTTCACCTTCTACAACATAACATGTTGTTTGTTACATGTGTTGGATGTATAAGTTAGATTATTGGTTTGATGCTTTTATGTATATAGTTGGAGTTAAATACTCTGTTCTCTTTTTTTTCCCATCCTTTATCTTTCTAACTTTTTGGATCACTTCCCTATATATGGGGATAGACTAAATGTATCTAAGATGCACAGTAAGGGTTTAAGAAGGCAGACTTTTTCTACTAGAAAACAAATATGGATAAATTAGTATTGTGCTCATGGAACGTTAAAGGTGCAAACAGTGTAATTAAAAGGTCAAGAATATTGCAGAAATTACAAAGAGTAAAATGTGAAATAGCATGTATCCAGAAAACCCGGTTGACTGCTTGTGAACATGCTAAACTCAAGAGGTCATGGGTAGGAAGTGTATATGCAGATTCCAATCCAACATCTAAAAAAACTGGAGTGGCTAATTTGATACAAAAGGGGTTACCTTTTCAGATCACAAACACATACTTTGCAGGGTCGGGGATGATAGCATTAGTTTCAGGACAGCTTAGGGGTCGCACTATACATATTATGCCCATATATGGCCCAACACCCTCTACGGGGAAATTCTTTAGGCAGGTATTTAACATAATAGCACACTTCGGATAGAGTCGGGTTTGGTAGACCCTTGGAGACTTGCATCACCTAATGGAAAAGATTTTACCTTTTTTTCTCCTTCTGCCCAGTCCTACTGTTGCCTTGACAGACTTTATACTCAGAAGAATTATGCATTTATAGTTAAAGACATAGATATTCAGCCTAGGGCTTTGTCTGATCGTGCTCTGCTGACCTGCCAGTTGCAGTGGGGCCCAAATATGAAGGCAAGGGGTTGGAGGTTTAATGTCAGTCTGCTGAATGACAAAGAATTTGTGTCATCCACCAGAGAGGTGATCACTCAATATCTTTTGGAGAATGACACGAATGACACTCCCCTAAAATACATATGGGACTGCTTAAAGGCAGTCATAAGGGGACATGCAATAGCTGTTGCCTCACACAAAGCCAAACAGTAGAGAGCAGCACAGGACAAGGCGGAAGATAGATTACATCAAATAGAGACAGAACACAAGATTACAAGAAACCCCGAGCTGCTCCCCAGACTCGCAGAAGCCAGAGAGGAGGTTAATAAACTCTTGTTGCACAGAAAAGAAAATAATCTGTGGTTCATGCAACAGAGATATTATGAAGGGGGAGATCAAGCAGGTCGTCTATTAGTGATACGCCTTAGGAAAAAAAGAGGCAGACAGATACATCTCCAAATTAAAAAAGGGGCCTGCTTCCTGGGACTGTGTAGCCCAAGAATTTTTAAACTTCTACTCCTGACTTTATAAGGAGGAAAGGCTGCCTGGTCAAGAACAAAAAATTTAGCAATTTTTTGAAAAGGCAGCCCTCCCATCCCTAACGGCCGCACAACAGCAAAGTATAGATGCCCCTTTTTCCACTTTGGAAGTAATAAAGGCCCTAAATACATTTAAGGGGGGAAAAGCCTCAGGTCCAGATGGCCTTCCTGCTGAGTTTTATGCTACATTTTCTAAATAACTAGTCCCTGTGATTACTAGGGTCTGCAATGTAGCACATGAGGAGGGACACACCCCTGATTCCAGGGTGGGGGCACTGATAGCAATAATACCAAACCATATAAAGACCCATCTCAGTGCTCCAATTATCGGCCCATATCCCTGCTCAACCAGGATGTTAAGATTTTTACTAAACTCATCAACTTGCGACTACAATCGTTGATAACGGACTTAATCCATCAAGACCAAACTGGATTTATTCCAGGCCGCCACATACAGGATAATATACGTTTCCTATTAAACACTATATCTGCAGCACAATATTTTCCTAAAAACACCCTACACGCTGTGATGTCAGTAAATGCCGAGAAGGCATTTGATCATGTAGATTGGTTTTAGAAAAAGCACTAATACGTTTTGGTTTGGGACAACGGTTTCACTCCTGGATTACCAATCTATATAGAAACCCACAGGCACAGGTAAAAGTAAATGAGATATTTTCCTCTCCTTTCCCAATTCAGAGGGGTACAAAGCAGGGATGTCCCCTTTCCCCCTTGTTGTTTGCCTTGAGTATTGAACCACTAGCAGCATATATCAGACAGTCTTTGGACTTTAAAGGAATTAGGGTGGGGGGAGGAAATACATATTTTATTATATGCAGATGACACCCTATTGTACTTAACAGACCCAGTACAAGAAATTCCAAATGTCTTGAAAATACTTCAAGCATTTGGAGATATCTCTGAATACAAGATAAAGCAATCAAAAACAGAGTTGTTGCCGGTGGGTGGGTGGGTTTAGTGGTCCCTTACGACAGAATATAAATGGATTAAGGTGGGCAGTACATGGAATTAGATGCTTATTGGCCTGGATTACAAAAGACCTATCCCAGCTATACCATACAAATTATTTAAAATGACTTCAAATAACTCAAAAAGACTGCAAAAGATGGAGAGAATTACCCCTAACATTGACAGGCAGAATTGAGACCACATGTATGAATCTTCTACCTAGATTTTTATTCTTGTTTACGGTCCTCCCTATAAAACCACCTATACAATTCTGGAAACAGTTGAGCTCTACATTAATAAAATTTGTATGGGGGGATGAAACCCAGAGTACAGTGGCCAATTCTAGTAGCTCCCAAAAAGCAGGGGGGACTGGCCTTGCCTTACTTTAAAATATATTTTAGAGCAGCTCACCTGTAATACCTTATTCCACACCTCAGTGATGTCGAGACCCCTCTGTGGGTAGACCTAGAGTGAAGGGAGGAAGACATGTCCCACATAGGGGATATAGTATACATGGACATACAAAATTTACATTTGTTCTCTCCCAATAATATGTGGGTATCAAATTTCAAACAAGCACAGATAGAGATATGTAAGGTGTTCAATATATCTACTCATCAAGGGGCTGATACCCCTCTCAGGGTCTGTCTGGACTTTCCCCCCTATAGCTTAGAGGGTGGACTAAAAACCTGGGAAAGGAA
Source organism: Neoceratodus forsteri (assembly GCA_016271365.2). NCBI lineage: Eukaryota > Metazoa > Chordata > Ceratodontiformes > Ceratodontidae > Neoceratodus > Neoceratodus forsteri. The sequence continues at coordinate 817,412,706 of CM057454.1, forward strand.
AGGCCTATCAACTATCGGTCAGTTCTTTCAGGGGGGAATAGTGAAATCTTATGGCCAGCTCATGCAAGAATTCAAATTACCATGGAAATAATTTTTTCAATACCTACAGTTTAGACACTACCTTATAAAGAAAGCACCTCAGCTGAATCCTCAGCAAATGAACCACCCAATCTCCACACTTTTAATTACATTGGCAGAATCCAGATGAATAAGGGGGAGGGTGTATCAGATTGTCAAACTGTTAACAGATTTACAACCTGACCCAAGCCATATCTTAAGAAATAAGTAGTCTATGGAAGCAGGACTGGATCTAACTGAAGACAGTTGGACCAGGATCTGGAGAGGGATTTTTTCCACTACTGTCTCCCCATTCTGGAGGGACTTTAGGTGGAGGGTGGCTGCCCGACACTTTCGCTCACCAGTTATCATGAAACCTTATTGGTTGCACCCCACAGATTGCTGGTGGAGAGGGTGTTCAGGGGTGAGGAATCACACTCATATTTTCTGGTCTTTCCCCATATTAAAACCATTTTGGATAACAATAAATAAAGAATGTGGTAAAATCTTAGAGATGGACCGACCCATGGATCTCCCCACTTTTATACTGGGATTACCCTCTCCAGGATTGAAAACTAAAGCACAAATTTACCTATTCAATATTTTGGTGGCAGCGTCGCTCATGGCAGTAACTCAAAAATGGCTTACCACCCAATTTCCAACTCTGGAATCTTGGTTGTCTAACTGTTCTCGAATAATGAAGATGGAGAGGCTAACTGCATGGCTTAGAATAAAAAAGGAGAAATATATAAGTTGCTGGTTTCCTTTTTTCCATTATATTGCAGACACCTCCCAGAGGACTGTCTTAGACATTTTAGCACAGCAAGATTAACAGTGAGGTACAAGTAAGCAAGAGATGTGTCTGAGTGTGTTTTCAGGTGGAAGGCGGATCAACTTGAATAAATATTGATGGTCAATTTTTGGCGGAAGGGTGGGAAAGGATGAGTTGGGACCAGAAAAATAAGGCCCTCAAAGTTTTTGTCTTTTTCAAGCATTGTAACAAAAGAATTAATGGTATAATATGTGAGTCTTCCCCTACTCTTCATAAATCCTTTTTTTTTCCTTTTCTGGGAACTTTCTCCTATTTTCCTTGTCCCCCTCTTTCTCTATCTATTATTTTATGTTTCCCTATAACCTCATTGTGTATAAATTATATATATATATTTATACAACTTTTGTGCTGGGATACATTCCAGTATAAAAAGTAATATCTGTAGAAGCCAGTGAAGATAACACTGTTATCTTCATGTTCCTATATGTCATCATGATATCTTTACACTCCTGTACATCATCATGTCAGGTACTCACAGTAACGTACTGAAGCTGCTCAGTGACACTACAAATAAAGGACGTCAGGAATTAAACTGTTTTGGTGACACAGGGGAAAAATGGCAGGATCAACCAGATAACATTTTCAACAACTTAACAAATGTCTAAAAGCCACAGAGCTTTTTCTTAATTTACAAAAGAGAGTGTTTTCTTTTAAATGTCTGCCCGTTCCTCACTGAAAACCCTTTTGGTCAAGCTACACATGTATACTACAACTCCTCAGTGAGACCAGGGGGGAAATAACAGTCAACCAAATAATGGATTTTTAATAATCATATCTTTACCAATTATGACAGGACCAATGCAGGGGAGGGGGGAGGCGCTCTTATTTCTGCCCTATAACTTATGTGCAGTATTGTTGTAAGTATCCAATGTGGTCAGTTCTCTCTGAGGATTGGGGCAAAACATATCTGGGGGTCATGTTGGGGACCAGCACAAAAGTTGTATAAACAGAACATGACATCATTGGCCTCTCGTGAAGATAAATATGATATCTTCAGTCAGGCCATGTCATATCCCATATATATATATATATATATATATATATATATATATATATATAGTTAATTTAAGGTTTGTGTTGGTATCGTTAAAATGTTGTAAATTGCATAATTGGAAAATTAATAAAATATAATTAAAAAAAAAGGAACTCTATCCTCTTGGATGACCCCATCTGTTATCTCTGCCCCCCCTTCACCCTTGCCCCTTCCCTGTGGTATTGGCCATCCCTTTCTTTTGAACACCAAGCAGAAGTGCTTATTGAGTGCCTTTGCCTGTTCTTCCTTTTGCCACCCATCCCTCAGCCCTCTTGATTCTAAAAATGTCATCTCTACAATTCCTTTTCTCCCTTATGTATTTAAAGAACCCCTTTTCCCAAGCTCTCATCTTCTGAGACAACTTCAGCTCCTTTGCTGCCTTGACTGTCCTGACTGACGTGGTCACCTAACTAGATGCCTTTGTGAACACCTCTCTATCCTCCTAATGCCACAATTTTTTAAATTTAAAGAAGACCAATATTTTTTCCCTCACCTTCCACTCCACTTCCTTGCTGAGCCAGCTAGGTTTTTTGAACCTGGACTGCTTATTAAAAGTGTGAGAAAAAAACTTCCGCTGGCAGAATTTCCATGAAAGGCAGATTGTCGCTTCCGCGAAAGTGCAGAAATCAAATTAGCAGCTTGCAGAAATTCTGACTTAGTAGGGTGGAATAAATGAATAAATTGTGGACTATTCTATTAAACTGCAGAGAAGAAAGTTCACAGAACTGAGTACTGAACTGCAGAATAATTACATGAATCGCAGAATAATTTATCAAACTGCAGAAAAAAAATCCTCAGAACTGTTATTCTGCTGTTCATGTGTATTTTTCGGCAGTTCAACCAAACAATTCCGCAGAACATGGCAAAAGTCCTCCAAACACATTCAGAAGATTCCAATCTCACCAATAGCGTAAATTTGGAAAATTTCATGTTAAATATCTGAATTTTCACCCACCCCTACTGCTTACTCTGAGATTTGGCACACATGTTCATGGCCTCATTCAGCCCCTTCCTGATGATGGCCCACTTCTGTTCAACATCCATCACTGGGTTAATTTTGGCTAAATATCCCTCCAGGATGCTTCCCATTCTGGCAAAATCTGCCTTCCTGAAGTCCAACACTCTAGTCCTGGTCTTAGCTGACTCCCTTCCTGTGTTGAGGAGGAATCATACTGAGTGGCGGTCGCTTCCTGCTTGAGGGTCCTGTACTACAACATCCTGTACTTGATCACCATTTGTTAGCACCAAATCCAGTATGTCCCCCTGTCTAGTATGTTCCATCACCCCTTGCCCTAGGTAGCTGTCTTGAATAGCCTCCAGCAGCACTTGTTTCCTGGCATGTGCTGTAGTTGCTGTCTGGCAGTCAACCCCAGGTAGGTTGAAGTCTCCCACTATAACTGTATTTTCCTTGCCACTGACCTTCCTGATTTGCTCCCCCAGCTCCCTATCTACCTCTTCACTCTGTAATGGTAGCCTGTACACCACCCCCATCTTGAGCTTCTTACCTTTAGGGTTTTGAAGCAATACCCTAATAGCTTCTGGCCTCCCCTCATCCCCCTCCTCCCTGGTACACAGTATCCCCTCCCTGACATAAATAGCCACCCCTCCTGCCCTTCCCCCTCCTGGCCCCTATGGAACACCTTATAACCTAGGATCGTAAGATCCCAGTCATGGTATTGGGTGGCCTAGGTCTCTGAGATGGCAACAATATTTACCTCTATCTCTACCATTATGGCCTGGAACTCTGCCACCTTGTTTGCTAAGCTCCTTCCATTCAAGGATACAACGGTCCAGCTTGTGCCCGCCTCTCATCTTCCCATCTCTCCCCCTTCCACTTTTGTCTTGATAACTTCCATCATTCTCCTCCTCCTCCTCCCCCCTCTCTGGGGGGAGAGGCCTTCCAGTCTCTCCTGGAAGGTGCCTCCTCCCTGTTATATGACTCAGCACCCCCTTAGTTTAAATCTATGTTATTTTTAATGCACTTCTCCAGCCCCTATCCCAATGTCCTTGCACCCTCGATGCTGAGATGCAGCCTATCCTTGGTATGATGCCCCTTATTGCTCCATGTCTCATCCCACTCCCCTACTACCCCATTTCAGTACATCACTGCTTCAGCCACCAATTAAACTCCTATATTAGCTTTCTCATCATGCTTGCCCTAGGTACTGGGAGTACCTCAGAGAACATCACTGAGCTTTCCACCCAACTGCAGATACTCCCCACTTCTCTGAACCTCTCCTGTACTTCTTCCACTGCACTACCCTCTAGGTCATTTGTTCCTATGTGCATAACAATATGAGGCTTCCCTCCCACCTTCTTCACACATTTCTGAATGCACTGCCCTACTCTCCTGGCTGTCATACCTGACATACACTCCACTCAGTTTCAGCTCCTCCTTGCTCCCTTACCACCTCATCTCATGCCCTGAGCATAGAATCCCCTAATACAAGTACTCGTTCCACCATCCTTTGCACTTCACCCATGGTTTGTCCTTCTATGAGCCCCTTTTCCTCAGTGTCCTCTCCTCTCCTTCCATACACTGCCCTTTTCCCCTTCCTTTTTCCTTCAGTTGCACCTCTACCTGCTCTCCTCCTCCTCTGTCCCTTTTGTGCTCACTCCCTTCCATAACCTCTCCCCCTCCACTATGTGTATCTCCTCCCACTGCCCCCTGCATTTTGACTCTCCTCCCCCCAACATGTTTGGTCTTCCTCACCTTTATTTATTGTGTTCTTTCCAACTCAACATGTACCACCTCCACTTCTCCACAGTCTTCCTCCACCTTCACCATGTATTACCCCATCCCTCCTGGTTCCCTGACCTCTTGTCGACTATGGTGCCTTCCTCAACTTCCTGCCCTGTTTCATCAGCCAGTACTGCATACCTGTTTGTTGTATGCAGCCTCCTGCTCCATCCCATCCCAGTTATCCCTCCCTGCCTCTGCTTACCTGGAACCTCTTTTCTATATCCTGTCTGATTGCCCATGTTCCCTACTACCTGCCAACACCCCGTTTCAGTGCTCCCAGGACCCTGTGGACTTGGTCCCCCTGGCCAAGCACCCCCTTCTAGCCCTTTGTAGCTTTATCTATCCTGTGATGTAGCCCCCCCTGCCACTCTGCCCCATCACCTCCTCACCCTCTCATTCCTGTCCCCTCTCCCCAGTTCCAATCTCAAGCTCTCTATCTCCAGCGTAAGCTGTCTGAACAGCCTGCACACTGGAAAAACCCCCACCTTCCACTAGGTTCCCAGAAACAGTACTGTCCCACACTCATTGCAGCTCACAACCCTCCCAGCCTCCCAGTGCCCTCAACCCCAGTCATCCCTACCCCTCCACTCTTCACTCCCATTCATTTCATCCAGCTGCCTCCTTGTCCTGGCCTCCACATCTTCCCTGTATTCGTTAGGCTCTAAATATTTTATAGATCTTTACAATTGCATCCTTATTACTTAAGAACTGTAAATCTGCATTTCTGTCAAAACATTGTCCCCAGAATAGCCATTATCTGAAAAAAGAAAATACACACCCATTACATTAGCATCAGTATTTCTTTAAGACTTTAAACCAGATTTCACTCCCTTTAAATTACTCCCCCTCCTGCCCCTTCCTAATAGGTGGAACCACTACTAGGAGTGGTCCAGTTGCCTATTTCATAGTAGTAGCAGAGGGGGGTGGGAGCAAACAAACCACAAGTCCTCCTCCCAGTACAAACTATCCAGCCCAAACTACAAGCTAACCAGACTACAAGAATAAATACTTCCCTTTAGTTCCCAGAAACACTGACTGTAGCTCCTGCTTCTTTCAGCTCCAAATGCAAAACATGACACACGTCCTCTTCCCAGTATAAACTATCCAGACCAAACTACAAGCTAACCAAACTGCAGGAATAAATGCTTCCCTTTAGTTCCCTGGAACACACACTGTGGTTCCTGCTTCTTCCAGCTCCAGCTCCTGCTCCTTATCACTGGGGAATTCTGTTTGCCCATACACATGCAGTAGTAGGGTGTCCATGACCTGGTGAAAAACCTAGGACATGGATGATTGGCTGACATCAATGATATCCACAGCAACCCTCTGGAAGAACCCTATGGCATAGTATAACAGGACACTCAGTACCTTTATTTCCATAGACATTGCTCATGGCACCTGGATTTGTGGTGCCAGCTCTGGATGGAGCATGTCACACATCCCTATGATCATAGCATTGCCCAGGCAGAATCTTTCAATGCAATGTGTGTCTCACAATTGCCAAACATCCAGCTGTGGCCTGAATATATGAGGCCTCAGGCATGCCCTCATAGCCCTTTACCACACCAGTTCACCATCCATCAGGAGAACATTTAGCAGTAGGCCTAGATACATCCTGTGGACCCCTTTGTGAATATACCATGGTGTGCAATGTTCACAAACCCTCAATCCACACACAAGCATTGTCTGTTCCACTACTCAGGCATCCATTGCTGAAAGGGTCCCCTTTAAATGGGTGGTGACCCAGCAAGATGCTAGACTGTGTCCATGTTACTGGGCATCAAACAGCACTGTTCAATAGGGACGTAAATAATACTGGGGGCAGCTATACAGTGTACATGCATTGGAACTGGGCCACAGGTGGGATGCCTAGGGATATACCCACACAAGCTGTTGAGGGTATCCTCATAAGTCACACCACAGATTTCTAATAACTGCAATTCCAAACCAAAACAAACTTTTCAAATACCAGGTTCTCCCTTTGAGCTAGGATCTACTCCGTTAATGTTCACTTAGATTCTGATAGTCACCCCCCCGACAATCCCTACCTCCTATTTATTTCAACAAAACCCTCTGGGTGGCTCCTTTCACTAAATCTCCTATCCCTATACCTCTCACTTGCCCACCTCAGGACCTTTTTCCCCCCCATAATTCACCAACATAATCCCTCAAGGTATTTCTCCTTCTGACCTCTTTACCCCCTCACTGACATAACCCCATATCCTAGGGCTGATTCTCTTCAAAACGTTTCACAACCCCCTGGTATACAACTCCCTCTACACTTTGCACTCCTCTGGGGATAGGAAATATGCCCCCTCTGAGGCAGTTTACTTTTCCTGCTATAATGTTGGAACCTTTCTGCATGATATTAAGTTGGAACAATGGTACCATATGCAATTGTAAATCACTTTGTACTTCTTGTATGTCATATGTTTATTCAAAAATAGTTAAAATTGTTATTTGTTGTGACTGTTTATACCACTGAATGTTGGCTATTATTGTAAACTGCTTGTATCCTTACAAAGTGTAACCTTTGTAAATGCATTGTGTGAATCAAAGGTCTTTAATCCAAGATTTCAATAAATGAATGACGTTATCTGGGCTTATCAGTAGAAAAACTGCTGGAGCCAATCACTTGGGTGCTGTAGACAAGAACAGACCTGTGCATACTCATGCAGAATAGTTGCCTCCATGGGTAGCTCCACCAAAACATTTATGGATAAAATGTTCTGCCTTATTAGGATTTAAAGCCTAAGAATATGCCTGTTTTGCTGGTTTCCAAAACCTTGAAAGAAATGAAAATTGTCATGGAAAATACAATTATGGCCCAAACCTCAGTTTCTGGTGTCATTACTATGATATTGCTGATCATTGGAGCTTGGCAGTGAATATCCTACTCTTAATACTGTATATTGGAGGGTTTCATTTAACTGCACACCAGAAAGCATGTTACCTGTAAATGACATGCTTAGAAGATGAGACTTGAAAGTTTGGTACACAGACCAGTGTCATTGCCATATAAAATGCATTGCCGCAGTTGTAGCTGCCAAAACTCTAGCAGCGAGTTTAAGTAAATTCATATGGGAATCCCTCAAGAACAAAACCACCATGAGCACTAAAGGAACAAGACACCATATGGTAAGAACTTGGAAATCCTGTCTGCTGTTATTGTTGTTCATTTGCATATTGTCCATGCCACTAATGCTGTAGCTGAGGCCACTCATAAGGAGGTGCCTGCAACTGAGAAAGTGCACTTATAATCTGCCTCTTAGCACTTGTCATTTGCAGCTGTCAGAATAACTGCTCCCTTCACCAGGATTACAGTCTGTCTAACCACTAATGAGATGGCTGCATCCATAACAAGGAGGAGCCTTTTATTTCTTAAGCAATGATTCCTGGAAAAGATATTATCTTGCCCACATATTTGATAACTACTTTTTCTTATCTAACTCTATTCATCATTTTTTGTAATGATTTCTGCAATATGCTCATATTTCGGGAAGCATTTAGGATAGCTGCAAAATCCTGCAAGTCTCTTCCACCAGGAATAAACTATACTATCAAATAATGATGGGACCATTCCCCTTTTCCATCTTCTCTTTCACAATTTGCAGGATCCCCTGTATTCCAAGGATTAGTAGGAGTCCCATTTCCTTGGGAGCCTTTCAGATCATCTTGCTGAGGAATATTACCATGAACTGATGGATCAGGGAATGACTTCAAGTCAGGAAAGGCATCTTCCTCATTCAAGTTCCTTGGAAGATATCTCAATGCATCTGCATGTGCCTGTCCCAACCCCACTGAAAGGAGGGGTCTCTTGTGAATCCAGTATTTTCTTAAGCAATCCTTTCTTGTTCCCAGACAATGGCTCTTTCCTGTGAAAGAGCTCACTGAGATCGAAGAGAAGGCATGTGTGTAGCCTTGTGCTGCCTCTGTCAAAACTAAAGCTTCATGTAACTTCCCCCTGGTCCAACAACAGTCTGAGGATCAGAAGCCAGAAAACTAGAACTGGTCTTGCTAGTGCAGAACAGACAGAATGTAACATGCAGAGACTGTCTCATGCTTTTGTGACACACTTTGCATCTCTTGTTGAAAGGAAAGGGCCTACAGAATGCCATTGTGTAATCATCTCTTAATCAGTGAGCAAAAGAAACATGTAGCGTGTGTCAGTTATAGCCGTTTGCATCTGAATTTTTGCACAGTTGTGCCAAGGTTTTGTGCACTTCTGCATCTGTTTCCCAGCTTGCATTAATTTACATATTTGTTACATGCACTTGTGCTAAAATTGACACTTGGGGCCAAATATTTGCAAATGGGTAAAATGGAGTGTAAAGGTTTATGCTGTGCTTGCCCATTGCTCATGACCCTAAGTGCTATATTCAGTCAGATAGCATACAGTTGCTATCTGACTGAATATGGGGGCAGGTTGGCACAGTGCTAAGCTGAGTAGTGCTGCCTCAACATTGATCTTGGCAGTGCAAGGAAGGAACAACCCACACAGATCCAACAGCTCCTGTAGTTCCTGGCATGATATAAAGATGACACCATGCAAATGAGCCCATTAAGCCTGCAAGGTGCTAAGGGGCCATTTGCATGCCCATTATGGGCATATCTGCATGGAAAGTAGTGGCAGGTTTGTGCTTATGTGACTGGCCTCACCTCCACCCTGATTGCCTGGTCCTATAACAAAGAACATATTCACTGGTGCCCAGTTTCCCTCCTCCCCACCCTTCTATTGCTGGCCCCATCTAAGGAAAAGAAATGCCTGGTGCGTAGTGGCCCCCCCTATGATCACCAGCCCCATGTCAGGAAAATGAAGTCTCTGGTGCCTAGTGGTCTGCCCCACCCTCTGATAGCCACCCCAGTAAATGAAAAAAGTATCCCTGGTGTCCAGTGGTCTCCCCACCCTCTGATCATCATCCCAAATAAATGAAAGAAATGTCTCTGGTGCCTAGTGTTCCCTCAACCCTCCGATTGCTGTTGCCATTAAATTAAAGAAATGTTTCTGATACCTAGTGGTCCCCCCACCCTCCAATTACCATCCCATAGAATGTTAAAACTTATTTTAGTGTCCAGTGGTTCCCCTACCCTCTGATCACTGTCCCCGTTAATTAAAAGAAATGTCTCTGTTATCTGTTGTCCTCCCCTTCCTCTGATCGCTGGTCCTGGATAAAGTCAAATATTCCCTGGCATCTAGTGATACCCCTCACTCACCAATTCCTGTCTCTGTCCCAGTGTCAACTATCCTGGCATCTAGTGACCCCCTGCCACACCACAAGCACCAACCAACCCACCCTGCCACCCCTTTACCTCAATTACCGACACCCCAGGATCTCATACAGCAACCAGCACAGCCCTCCTCTCACCACTTCGGCCAACCTCTGTTTGCAATGACAGGCAATGCGCATCTTCTATATTGTAAGGGGAGTGCACATAACCCTTTCAGCACACACCACAGCCCCCTTTGAATATTGCGCACATGCACAAACCCCGGCCAAACAAGGTACAATAATTTTGCCTACCAGGAAAAGTATTGCATATGTGGCTCTTGGCATCAAATTGTGTGAATGCCACAGTCTTTCCCATTATTGTGTCTCATCTAGAACAACATACTCACAACTGTAGAATTGCATCAGTTTATTTCCACATCTGCATCAGTTTTTGTGCACTTTTCACCTGTTGTGCAAAAACAACTAAAATGGCAAATAGTCTGTAGAAAAATGACACAATTTCTATAGAAACATGATGACAATGGACAAAATTAAAAAAAATCTAAAAATAGTTCTAACCACGAAAAGGGATTACCAGCCTATAGAAAGCCCCATTCCCAACCCCCAAAACAAAGAAAAAAGACAAAGAAATGATAAGGCAGAGGAGAGTTCTCCTGAAAGCCTCCTATGTTGGAGGAGAAAAAAACAATATTTAGAAGGAGTGAAACACCATGACAGAACCTCATACAAGACACCAGGCTAGCAGACAGACTGAGAATAGCAGGCAGAATGTACTTATCTGTTACTCTTATTCTTTTAAAGACAGGATTTCAGAACAAACATTCATACAACAAGAGATGGGGCCAAAAGCAGGAGCCAATTTACTAAAAAAGAAAGAGTCATGCTCTAAATGTAAAGCTCTGCTTGTTAAAAACAAACAGGATTCTCTGCTAACAGTTACCACTATAGCAAAAAAAGAAAATAAGTATACTTCAAGTATAGTAGTAGAGGCCTCTGGACAAACATACAAAACAACTGAGAATTCCAAGATTACTGCTACTGTGAAGGGGAAGGGGAAGAGTCACGGTTCTATGATGATGTCACAGTTTGGGGGCAGCCCCTATTAGATATGTGTGATATCACCTACAGGAAATGAATAACCCAGTGATAATGTGGGACAACACAGAAGTGAGTGGGACTTGCATGGATAACTGGAAGGAAGAAGAAGAAGAAGAATCAGCATTTATATAGAGCTTTTCATACATCCAAAGCGCTTTACAAGCAATGCTAGACTGGTAGTGAAGTGACTAAATGTGTGGTGGCGGCCATATTACACATCATCACCCACACACAGCCTGGATAATTGCATGAACCGGTTTTATGGGAAGGGGAATGTTGGCCAGGACACCGGGAATGTTCCCTACTCTTTTCGAAGAGTGCCCTGGGTTCTTTTACTTCCCCTGGACACCCACCAGGACAACACCAGGATGGGCAGAAGGGACCTCGGTTTAACATCTCATCCGAAGGACGGCACACCCCAGCAGTACAGCACCCCCCAATACTGCACTCAGATGCCAGCGATTTTTAGGTGCAAGTCTAATCCCAGTGTGGGACGAGAACCCACGACCTTCTGGTCCAGAGGCAGATGTGCTACCAACTGAGCCACGCTGAGGAATGGCATGGGTAATGTACAATTACATTAAAGTGGGGAAGGAGTCGCAACAATACAAGTAAGTATTTGGATCAGGTAGGGGGGGAGCTTATCAGGTGGTGGGAAACTGTATATGGTGACCAGGAGCAGTATTGAGTGATTTTTGAATCACATTGGGTTACAAGGGACATCACTAGATACCAGGAAAAGGGATCAAATGACTCAGGGTGTGGTGTGCCATACTGCCATTATGTACCAAGGAGTGCTTATGAAGGGAGAGAGAGAAAAGGAGTAGTGTCATTGAACAACAGTAAGTGCTTGCAACAAGAATAGTGAGAATAATGCATTGCCACTGTTCACCAGGAGTGCTTTGAGCAAGTGCAGAGGTGGTGGTGGGGGGCCTGACAACATGCAGTAGACATGTTGTCAGGGGAAAAAAGAAATTAAGTGCAAGCACCCGCACAGCACACTCAAAGCGTCTTGTGGATAAAAAATCCAAATTTTACTATAGACCAGGACGCACACTACATAAACTGATGTTTCACTTGGCCAGCTGCCAAGTTTCTTCAGAGTAAAAAACACCTTACAGGTGCTTTGTTTAAGTATTATAGTCACCATATCATGTAATTTGTATGCACCAATACAACACCATTCATGCACTAATTAATTAACAACACTTTTTAAAGAAACACAGTATATATCCATTGCTCCCATATTATTACTAAGAAGCACCTTAAACATATAACATTATTCTTGGTAATCTCAAATGCAATGTTACATAAATATTTACATGTAAATGTCTATAAAAAAGATATATAAAATGAGGTGATCAGGCTTAATTACTTAGTAGAAAACATTTTTGTGTACTTATTTATATAAAAATAAAAAGTGCATGTGTTAGAGGGAACAACACCTGTTAAATGATTTTCTATTACTTTTTCTAAATCTTTAATACAAAACCTGTTACACAGTTATGTTAATTGTCTATTTATCTTGGGACATATGGCTGGGTTGATTTATTTAAGGTACTTTTTAATTTACAGATTTTCCAAAATCCATGGTAATAATACCTATAAATTATTTGTACTTCTTTAAAAATGCAGCCAGTTCTATACTAACATTGAGACCCTTATTTGTACATGCTCCTAGAGTATAGATCCAAAAACTTTCTCTTTGACCTATTTTTTTATTTAGGTCTCCACCTCTTGGTCCTAGTGAAACTAGTTCTAAACCCAAAAAACTGAAATTATGGTTACTTGTACCATATTTTAGAATATGTTTAGCTATGGCATATGAGGCATCACATCTTTCTACTGCTCTAACATGCTCACCAATTCTCACTTTGAATTTATGTACGGTCCATCCAACATAATAGGCGCCACACTCACATGTTAGTAGATATATCACACCTGTACTATTACATGTGATAAAATCATGTAATTCTACACTGTTTCCAGTAACCAGATTTATGAAGGATTTGCAACAATTAATATATTTACAGTATACACAATTTCCACATCTATACGTTCCTTTTGGTTTTGTTGTCAACAATGTTTGTCTGGCTTTTATGTTGGAGCCTACCATGTCAGGGGAAAGCAGTCAGGGGCACAAAAGTGCAAACAGAAGAACAAATAGCACGGGCAATGACAAAAGGGGGCAAGAACTTTTTCAGGTACGATATTTCATTTCATTTCATTTTAATTTTTTATACTTGATAACTTGATGAGCATGACTGCCCATTTTCACAAGTGGCAAGTAGTACAAAAAACAAATACAGACATTAAATAAGGACAATATACACAATACAAAACAGATACTTAAATAAGTACTCTTTAAAATAGTAATCCCATAAAATACTGCTGGAGCAACAACAGGAGGTTGTACTTTCTAACCATGTTTTTAGTCTACATTTCAATATGGTAAGTGAAAGAGATGCACTGATTGATGTGGGAATGGAATTAAAGAATAGGACTGACGTTAGCGAAAGAAAAAAGACTAAGAGTGGGATTGTGAGACTAAAACAGAAAGGAGGGAAGCATGCAGAGGGAGACCAAGAAAAAGCAGAAATCCTGAACAGGTGTTTTTGTTCAATATTCACAGAAGGGGAAGGGGCAGGACCAAAGTTAGATGACAGAAGCACCACCGGGAGGGAGGTGAACACCAGTCCATTTAAGGAGGAGAAATTATTAAAGGAACTCACTAATCTGAAAGTGGGCAAGGCAATGGACCCAGATGGGATACATCCCAGAGTATTAAGATAACTCAAGGAGGTGCTGGCAGCATCACTGACTGCCGTGTTCAACACTTCACTGGACACAGATGTGGTACCAAAGGACTGGAGGAGGGCAAAAGTAGTTCCTCTCCACAAAAGTGGGAGCAGGGAGGAGGCTGGCAATTACAGGCCAGTCAGCCTGATCTCTGTGATGGGGAAACTAGTGGAATCACTACTAAAAGAAAGGTTTGTGATATAGCTTGAATCCAACTGAGCACAGGATCTGAGGCAGCATGGATTGGGTTGCACGTCAAAACAGCAATGTCTTTTTAGTGAAGTCATTACAGTGAGAGACAATATAGCGACTGTGTCATGATAACAACTCGGTCTTTTCAGCGATCCCCCTGAGTCAATTTGCAACTCGAAGTAGGAATCCTATAGTTAGGGGGGTATGGTGGGCACATGGTACAGGGGGGTGTCCTATTAATATCCTGTTATTAGCCCACTTCGGATAGCACTTAACAGGTAAACCGATTGCGGTCGACATTGGTGCCATGATTTGACCGAACGCTTGGTTCAGGCTGTATGGAAGCTTTTGCAGCCTAGTAGGAGAAACTGAGAGACAGAGTGAGCAGAGCAGGAGAGCTTGATTTTCAAAAAATAGTGTTTGTGTGTGCTTGTTTGTAATCTCTTCCCCACTTTATTTTGAAAGTAAATATTTTCTGTTAGGGCTTTTTGTTTAGTGTTATATTTTTCTGTCTTTGTGTGTGTGTGTGTGTGTGTGTGTGTGTGTGTGTGTGTGTGTGTGTGTGTGTGCTATCCTCCCCATCCCCCACCCCAGTCCCTCCCTTTCTTTCTTTCTTTCTTTCTTTCTTTCTTTCTTTAGTTTTATATTAAGAAAGACAATTTTCCTTTATGATGGAGAGGGAGACTGGTAGTGCACACCAGAAGCTGGGGATCTGCTGTCTGCCTTAACAGGTGGGTATTTTTCTAAGTGCCCCAAAGAGAAGCATGTGCCATGGCCTCCCAGCAGCAGCAGGTCCTCCTCCACCACCAGCATCAGTAGGACACCTTACACTCCCACAGCAGCATGTACCCCACACAGCAAGAGCAGCAGGAGCCCATTGCACCCCCAGGAACATGTGCAGCCCTTTACCCCAAGCAAGAGCAGCAGCAGAAGCAGGTCTCAGTCTCAGAAGAGGTGGCACACGAGAGATCAGCTGATGAGTACCCCCACAAAGTATCTCCAGTTTGGAGTTTTATTTTCCACAAAGGTTGAAGATGACAGTATTGTCATCTGCAACCTTTCTGGCAAATATGAGGCATGGAAAAAAGTGTCCCACTTTGGGAGGGGCGGACAGAGGAGCCACCTGCAGCACCACCATGCTGCAGAGTGGCTCTTCAAGCAGCAAGAAACTGCAACAGGAGGCAACAATCGGACTGAGCATTAGAAGGGTATCCAGCGACCTAGGGGGTGCTGCAGTAGCAGCAGCTGGAGGAGTGATACACCCCACACCAACTGGTGCAGCCATGCTGCAACTGCATGTTCAACATCACAGCCTGCAGCAGCTCCCCCAGCAGGTAACAGCAGGATGGAGGACCTTGAAGCCATGCGCCAAGATATGATGGCAGTGCAGATGGAGGTGCAAGGACTCCAGCAGCAGGTGGACAAGTTCCAACAGGAGGTCAGGGGAGAATTTGATAAAATAAGGTAGGACCAAAAGAAGGTCTGGGACCTCCTGGCGGAGCTGTGTCTTGGGGGTGGTGGTGTTGTCGGTGGCAGTGGCACTGGTACAACTGATTAGTGCTATCTATGTACCTATTTGTTTTTCTTTCCTTTGCCTTTTGCAAGTCTTGTTCTTTTTTCCTCTGCACCCCCCTAAAAATTAGAAAAACACCCAAAAATTAAAAAAGTAAAAAAAAAACATAAAAAAAATTGTTCTGTCCTCTTTCTTTTCTATTATATTTCCTCTTTGTTCTTTTTCTTGTCCAGTGGTTTTCTATCTTTTATGTTTTATGGAATGTTTGTGCTCCCTCCATTTCCCCTCTGTCTCATAAGATTGAATACCCTTACCCTGACTGAGTCTGACCCTGCATGTCCTCCCAAGTACTATGCCTGTAAACTGTATACCTTTTTGCTTGTTTTTATATTACTCCTTCTTTATTTGTTTCCTCCTGTCCACAAATGTCAAGTATTGTAATTTGTTCATATGAACATTTTTTCCTGAAGCTATGTGATGTTGTTGTCTGTTGTGTGTGCTAAGGGCTGGTGGCAGTTGCTTTGGCTATGTGCAGCTTCAGTTTGAATATGTACACAGCAGTCTTAGAAATAGTTACATAAGCACTTTTACTGTGACGTTAAACATGAATATGTTTTGTTCTGCTGAGCAACACGTGTCCCTCTGACCTTGCCACCTTCACAAATGTTAACTTTGTGTCCCCTCCCCTCCTCTAGTCATGATAATGTTTTATTAATGCCTCACCACCACACGGTCACGGCTGGCCCAGGTGACCCAGTTCAAAATGTGCACTGTGGCCACAGTTTAACACAACCTTTTGCTGCCATACTATGCAGAGCAGGCATGGTAAAAGGAGAAATATGACAGGAGAAAAGTTTGATAAAATTGAGACATATATCTGGTCTGAGTCATCATGTAAAGTGGTGTCCCCCAACATCCAGAGATGAAATAGCTGTTTTGGGGCCTGTTTGCCAAATATTCCAGCCAGAATCTCAGTGCAGATCATGCCAAACAGGGCCTACAAGTCCAGAAATGTTTCCCAAAAAATGTGACATTAAATTCAGACAGAAATCAGGTCTCAGCCATGTTGTTATATGGTGCTCATCAAGCCATCAACCGAATCAAAACATGGTCTTTGGTCCACTGCATACAAGTCATCTCATGCTGAATTTCTGTTCTGTGAGCGCAGGACAGGCTGTACATGTCCTAAAATGTGACAGCAAAAATGGTAGCTAAAACTATGACTGAAATGTGGTCTGATGTCAGTCCTGATGTTAAATGCAGCACCACCACCTCATGGACCTGAAAAGGGGTGCCATGCAGTGAAAATGAATTTGTCCTGCAAAATGCTGCTGCTACTCGCAATTGTTTCCTCCTGTTGCTGCTTTTTCAACTGATTGAGATAGACATGTAGTAGAATTATCATTACCCTATGCTGCTGTCCTGATTGGCTGTGTTGACTGACTCTGTGATTGTAACTTGCCTGCCTGGCAGTAGGGAGAGAATGAATGACATTTCGGGGAACTGTATCTTGCTGTCTGCTGCTGTCTCTGACTACTACTTGACAAGTTGTCACAAGTGGTACCGTTTTGTATGGTTGATGGTGGATCATCTTCACAGAGTTCATACTGCTGCTGCTGCACACATAAGTATCTGTCTTTTTTTTTTTTTCCTGTGCAAGATAAGTGTGTTGGTGGGTTGGCATTGTGGCGTCTTGAGTTCTAATATGTTTGTACTGCTTTTATATTATTTTTCAGTGTTTTGTGGATGACATCATCATGACAGGCTGGTATTAGGATATAGGGATGTTGGAATGCACCACATTTCCAATCCCAAGGCAGACGTTAAGTATTCAATTTTTCATTACTAGTGGGGTACTTCTGTTACTGCCATCTGAATATTTGAATTTGATAGTAATTATGTTATTCTTTGCTTTTGTCAACATCAGGAATTCTGGGTTAGTTAAATCTCACTCCTTCTGCCGCTGCTGCTGCTGCTCAACCAGATCTGGGGGATTTATTTAATTGTGCTTTGTGCAATGGTTCCACTTTCACAGTCACTGAGGTAAGTATTTCTTCATTTTACATTGTTGTCTGTTGGGGGGGAGACTGGGAGGATGTTAGTGGAGGGGGCTGGAACTTTTTACAATGCTCAAAATTTGTTCTTCTTTTATCTTATTTCCAGGTACACAATACTGTTAGGGGAAGGGTAATGCCTGCTACTGTGCTTCATCATGGTCTGGAATTATGTGCACCACCCAGCATGTTCTTTCTGGGGGTGATTTCCACAGTTTAATGACATCACACAGGGTATGGCAAGTATACATTTTTTCTATACTTGTTCTAATTTGCTTGCTTATACCAGGTATGCAGATTGATGAGTATTTGTCATTTTTCCTTATCTTTGGTCTTGCCTAGGTAATTTTCCTATGTTGAGGTTTCATCCTATCTCTGTGTGATAACTACATCCATATGGGCCCTGCAGGAGCTGTATTGCAATTTGCATGCAAGACAGAGGGTGTTGCTTGAACTGCGAAATTGGCCACAGGTATCCATACCATTAACAATTAAGCACCACATCCAGAGAGGAGAAACTATATGGAAATGGATGGTTGAGATTGTGTTTAGTAAATAATTAGTTGGAGGGGGGTAATGTATTGTTTAATCATTTGAGATGGCAGAGCTGCAGTAATCATAAAAATCTGGAAGCCAAATCGAGGGCAGCATACACCTCCCCTTCCCTCCCTGCCCTGACCCCAGGAACCATCACAGTTTCGGTACAAGAAATTTAACCTGGTAGTATAGCATAAATAACCTTTTTTGGGTAACTGGATGTTGTAAGTTGTTAAGGTTTTTCATGATTACTTTTGAAATTAATGACTAGTATCGTTAAAGATGTCCGCCATTCACCATTTCTCAAAATTTATTCAACTTGTGGTGTTAACGGTTGGATGCGCATGTTACAGTCATACTTGACTTGTACTAGGAGCTAAGGTTCTTCAACAAGTCATGAACTGTAAGTGGCAGAAGATATTTTTTAGGTCACGTGGAGTACATGGGTGTGTCAGGTGGTGGGAAGGAGTTGGGGGCTGATGTGGCATGTGCAATCATGGGCACTTTTAAGGACATCAAGACAGCATATCTTGCTGTAAGATGAGGTTAGTAGTCAAATTGAAAAGTAACATGTGTATATTGATATTTTTTGCTTCAAAACATTGTACCTTATTTATTTATTTATTTATTGAATTTTGTCGACCCAGTAGGCTCACTGAGACTAGAAGTTCCTTCTAGAGGGGTAACCAGAGGGTGGGGGATACAGACGGTAACCAACTGAAATTGAACAAGATTAAGCTGTTGGTGGTATTTTTAATGAATGGGGGAAATTTGGCCAGGACACCGGGGAATTTCCCCATCTCTTCCAGTAGGGGGAACCATTGGCCATCTGTTCCAGAATGGCCAGTGCTGAGGAGACTTCAAAGGAGATGGACATGGAAAGTGCAGGGGAGCAAGCTTCCTTCCCTGGCACTGCTACTCAAGAGGCCGTTGATGCAGCGCTAGTTGCAGCTGAATTGTTAGAAGACGCTACAGTTTTGAATACTGTTGAGGACCAGAAATAGAATGAAAATGATATGGATTTGCCAAACAAGTCTCAGAATAGTCCAACTGAGCAGAGCCAGGACTCTCAAAGAACATATTTGTTAGCGAAGAAAATGTTGCTATTGCAAGAGGTACAAGAACTAGATTCTGCTATAGACTCCTGCTCGGAGCCCGCGCTGCCTGTCAAAACCAATTGTGGGTCTGTCATTTCCCCAGTGAATCAGCTGTGTGCTGACATGGACTCCAACTCGAGTAAGCAGAACTGCAAAAGTGCTACAGATGCACTGGCTGTTGTAAACAGAGTCCCGGATGAGCAGGCTGCCAGTTCTGACAGGATTTTCCTCGTGTGTCAAAAGCCTGCTGCATTCAATAAGGACTTAAAGAAAAAAAATTATGTGCTGGGCGTGGTCCTCAACCTACGGCTGCAGATTCTAAGACAAGTTCTGAGGATGACTCTGCACACCGGGAAGCTGACTTTTCCTTCCCTACTAATCAATCGGCAGCAGGATGGAGTAAAACCAATGACCCAGAAAATTCACTGCAGGCTAATATTTTTTTAACAAACAAAGACTAATATGAACCCCCCCAGGAAGACAGAAATCGGGGGCCTGAGTTGGTCTCCCATACAGGCATTAGAAGGTGCCAGTTGGGAGAGAACTGAAAATGGACACAGGATGCTGGATACCTAGGACCCCTTATATTCAGATGTTGGGTAAAACTACTACTTCTGTTGCCACCACCTCTTTTGCTGCTGAGAGCTCCAATGTGCCCCAGGGTACCTGCATTATAAATATTTCTGAACATTCAGATGATAATATTGTGACAGATGAAACCGTGCACAATAAGGAGGAATCTGTTTTTAACAATGAGGGTCCAGTACGACTTGGTCCCTCTCTTGAAATGGTACAAAATATGATGGATGGGGGGGTACTGAGGCTGCATTTAAACTCTCTGGCCTTTTCCAGAATGGGGGGGAACCAGAACCTCGATGAAATGCTGTTCACTACTTATAGAACGGTGGTATGGTGGACCCCCCCAGATCGAGTCCATATTGCAAAAACACTGCTGAAAGGTTCTTTAAAGTTCTTTTCTTCAGAGATATTTGTGTTGATTGGTTTAAACATGCAAACTACGATATTATCTTTGAGAATGTCTTTAGTTTAGACAGATTTTGGGCCTAATATAACACCTTAAAAGTACTCCCTTATGGGTCTCTTTTCCCGCTATTCCCTTGACAAAACCGGCAGTAAAGAATATTAGTCATGTTCAAAAATGAGGGGGTGAACATCGAAGATATTCTTTTCTGGCTGAAGCAGCACTGTGAAGTTCTAAGTAAAGTCACCCTGACCCTAGATAGTGAGCAAATATAGTTTTGGGGGGTTGAGGGTTCGTGTGAAACTGTGTACCACCAATTCAGGACCTGTGCACCTTCCCAGTACTTTCTATCTAGGAAGGGATAGAGGCTCAATTTTTTTTATGTAGGCCAACACAAATCATGTTTTAAGTGAGGCTCTTGGGCTCACTTAAGTTTGGCCTGTGACTCTATTAAATGTAGCTGCTGTCTAGAGTTTGGACTTACCGAAGGGAAATGTCTAAATCTCTTCAAATGTAATTTATAAGAACATATAGGATATGCATATGGTTGATGTCTTTGGGCCTCGCATAGTCAAGAAAATTGCCCTTCCCATGAGGGTATAATAAACATGACACAACAGCAACAAGCAAACAGAGTGGCCAAACAAAGTTTGAGGGCTGGATTAGATTCATTACAAAAAGAACCTCCCTTAGAACCACAAGGCCCTGAAAGTATGCCAGAGCAAACCCCTCTTCATGATGATGGTAGCACTGTCATTAGAACTCAGGATGAGCAAGGATTCCCCCATCTCCCTTTCCTGTAGCAGACAGGGACGGGCCGGTGGTATATATGCTTCCCACTCCCCCCCTTCTGATATCCCATTTAAAGTAGTCCCACAAAAAAGGCAGTCTAGATTGGGGAAGATCATGTCCAGGAAGGTAGGGGGCACTGATGTTGTACAGAATCCCTCTTCAAGTTCCTGGAAGTCAGGCAATAAGTTTGCAGCCCTTTCATCAGAAACTGCTGAAGGGGACTCAGTGGAGGAAGGTACTGATACCTCCTTGGTTCTTTCAAACACAGATACTGAGGATGGAGATGGTTCAGATTCTATTGCCAAGAACACCAGGCAAAGACAGAAAACAAACACCCCTTAATTGAGCTTTTAAGTATAGAGCCCTTTTTCTCTTGCCCATGGATCATTTAACCCTCACCACCATTCATATTAATAGCATTAAGGGGAATAAGAAATTAGCAGGAGCAATGTTATCTCTACAAAATCCCGCCAGTGATATCATATGTTTATTAGATACCAGACTTAAATCACATAGTCAGCTACTACGGGTCTCCGAGATCTGGTCTCAGGGCCCATCCTTTTGGTCCACTGGAGTGGACACTCATGATGGGGTGGGAATCTTGTCCAATCCTAGGCTGCAAGTCACTAAACTAGTAGAGATTCATCCTGGGAGAGCCCTGTTACTAGATATATCTTATTATACAGAAAGATTCAGGCTAATTGCAAAATATGCCCCTCAAACAAAGGCTCTAAGAGCCACACTATTTAGGGATATTTAGCCATTTCTTCATACCTCTCGGTTGGCTCTTTGGATGAAAGATTTTAATTGTAGCTTGCATCAGTCAGATGCAGTCATCAGCCTTCAAACATCCATGTTATTTTGTGATACTATTGCCTTACAACAAATTCTCACAAATGCCACTCTCAAGGATGCTTACAGTTGTTTTCATCCCTCTGGGGGCTTTACTTATTTTATGGGGACCATTAAGACCAGGATTGATTTTATTTTTCTGTCTAAAATATTGCACATACTTGATATGCTGACACTGGCCTATGAATTTTCTGACCATGTTACATTAAGAGCACGGATATCTTGGCAGGGTGCAACATGATGCAAAAAGAACAAAGGGAGGTTAAATGAGGCTCTTTTACTGTATCCCAAAATTCAGAACATGTGGCAGCAAAACTGGTTGGCCAGGTTATCTGTCATAGAATGTTATGCGGATATGGCTAAATGGTGGGAAGACACAACATCTTCCTGGCAGAGCTGTTCCAAAAAAAATCTTATTATGATAATAATAAAAGTTATTTACAATATTTAACTTAAGGCAGCAGTTACAGCACTTGATATCCCTGGCAGAATCCTCAGCTATTGATTACAGTAACCAAATAAATGTAATTAGAAAACAGATGTTGGATATTCAAAATAACAGCACAGTCCCTTGGACAGGAAGTTTGGTTTGGGACACATCACACTAAAGGGGGCATGGATCCTTTAGAGAATGTAAAAGTAGAATTGATTCCAGAATAATTACAGAATTGATCACATCTTCAGGTGATAAGATCTCCACCCTACAGAGCATTTTAGGGAGTATTGAAGAGCAAGTAGTGAAACTTTTTGGAGAACATCCAACCTGTGAAAACGCTAAGAATTTCTTAAATGCTTTACATCACCCACAAGTTACATATGCCAACATTACAGCTCTGACTCAAGAAGTTTCTGAAGCAGAAGTCCTTCAAGCAATCAGAAAATTTAAATCCAAGTCTGCCCCAGGATCAGAAAGCCTGTGCGCTGGCCTATACAAACATTTTCGAGAGACACTAGCACTAGAACTAGCCATTCTGTTTAATTACATGTTTAACCACTCTAAATGTGTCCCTACAATGCAAGAAGCAATCCTAGTTTTAATTTATACAAAAGGGCCCACTAAAGACATTAATAATTGGAGACCACTGAGTTTCTTTAATACAGATCTGAAAATTCTAGCCAACATACTGCTAGCCACCCTAGCAAATGTGTCTATGTATTTGATTAGTTCAGTGCAAACCTGTGCAGTACCTGGGAGACAACAGTATGATAATCTTATCATAATGAGATAATTTTTTTTGCGAGGGGATTCAGATAATATTAAAGGATGGGTGGTTGGGGTAGACCAGGAAACGACCTTTGACGGGTTGTCCAGTGAGTTTTTATTTGCAGCTCTAGAGGTCTTTAGGATACCATCTGAATTTGTGGCTTGGAATAAGTTGATGTTCAGGAACATATCTTTAACCCCAAATGTGAGTCTGTGGTACAGGAAGAGGATAATAGTTAATAGAGGAGTGTGTCAAGGCTGTCTGCTTAGCCCCCTTTCATATGCATTTGGTATAGATATATTCACTAGATTGATTTTACAAGCCCAAGTGATAGTAGATATAGTTGACACTACTAATATCACCCCCTTTTAAAAATGTTTAGCCTATGCGGATGACATGGTACTTTCCCTTGGTACTGAAACAAATGAAGGTGCTTTACTTGATGTCCTGCATACCTACTCACGTTTGTCAGGATCCAGGATTAATATTAATAAAAGTAGAGGGATCCCCCAAGGCACTAGTCCCGTTCCTGCCTCTGGAAATATTGGGGGCATTCAAATTTCGCATGAATCCATCAGAATTCTTGGTATTAATTATGGGCCTCAGAAACCTCAGGTCCTAAATTGGGAATCAGGACTGTCTCGAGCATATAGATTAAAATCTGGTTGGCAGAACAAAGTTATTGGGAAGAAAAAGAGAGTATGGCTAATTAAAACATTACTAAGTCCTATTTAATGATATCTAAGGTATATTTTTCCACCCCCACAGTGTATCATAACCTGTTTATACAGTGCTTTCTTTCAAACCTTTTGTGCCTTATGCCTAAATCCTATTAAAAGAATATACACCTATAAGCCCATCGGGGGGGGTAGATATGGTTAACCCAGTGGCCTTTTCCTTCAGTATCTTTTTTAGTTATAACCTGAGGCAAGCACTGAGGCCTGGTCATAAGGTTTGGAAACCCTGGTTAAGTTTATGGTTGGCCCCCAATCGTCCCTTATGGGAACAAGACAAACCCCGATTGCTGGAAAAATTGTTGGGCTCCCACTTTATTGGATGGAAAGTTTGAAGTCAGCTTTGAGATGGAGCCTGGCTCAACGTAATCTGTTATCCATGGCTGGGAAGTCAATATATAAAGCTATATTGCTGGTGGATGGACAATCTCCAGTAGAGAACCCTCTTTGTCCTGATACCCAGAAGGCACAATTCTTAAAACAACTCACAAACCCAAGGATCCCACCATATATCTGGGATAGTCTTTGGCTGGGGAATTATGGTAGGCTCAGAGTACGTAGGAACAACAAACACAAACAGTTGTCTGATAGGTACTGCCCTTGAGAAACATGCTTTCAGCTTCCAGAAACACAGCAGCATCTGTTTATGGATTGTGTTTACACTCAGGTATTGTGGGCCTTATTAACACAACAATGGAAGGAACCTCTCTTCTCACAATTATCATACCCAGTGGTCTTATATGGGACTAGCCCCAAACTTATAGGAAAATACCATTCAGGCATTGTATATGCTACTCTTCACATAATTTGACATTACATCTGGCAGGCACACCGTGTATGGGTTCTGCAGCAAAAATGGATGTCACAGATTGAAGTTATTGCAAATATCAAGAAAGCTTTGCAGCAACTGGCTAAGTTTGATATAAAGCATTTTCCAGTGACAAAAGTGGCACATTTATGGATTAATTGTGAGCATTGGTGTTATTAAGGTATGAAGTCGAAATATCTGTTTTGCTTAAACATATATGGTTGCTTCATAAAATTTTCAACTGTATTGTATGCTAATTATGTACTAATATATGTGTAAATCTATGTAATGAAGTCCAATCTCCTTAATAAAAATTCCCCTACTCTTTACGAGACATGCCATGGGATCTTTAACATTCACCTGAACAGGCAGACAGGAACTCAGTTTAACGTCTCATCTGAAAGACGGCACCTCAGAAGTGCAGCATCCCCCTCATGCGGCACTACTGTGTCAGTATTGGAATTTAACCCAAGTGCCAGGTGTGGGGATATAACCCACAGCCTTCTGATCTTCCAGCCTCAGACGTGAGTGTGCAACCTGCTGGGCCACTGACACTGACAATGATGACTGTAATCATGCAAAATCTTTATGGTTTATGGTTATGTATTGCTGCTGCTTTGTATAGGCTGGGGGACTGGGGACCAAACAACGTTTACTGGCACAGGGTGATCAAATGAAAGTGATTCACACTGCAGCAGATAACACATAACCATAACCAATACAATGGTACATAGCTAAAAATAAGTTATAACACTATACTGACTAAATGTGGTTGGGGGGAGGGTGGACTTTGAGTAAACTCAGTCTTTTTCCACTTCCACATCATACAAGAAGCACCCCTCACAGTCTTCAAGACTGGAGTTGTCACCAAGTGGGAATTCTCTCACCATTGCTGCTTCATCCACCTCAATGCTGGTGGATGCTTTAGTCAAGGGATTGTTATCATCTTCATCACCGAGACACAGTTCCTGTGGCAACACCACTGACATCACTGTGTTGTGTGGAATGTGCCTTTTGTTCATTTTGATGAATGTTAGTATGGACACATTCTTGGGTGACAAATTGGTCCTACAGTCACTCACAATGGCCCCAGCCACACTAAACACTCATTCTGCACTGACACTGGATGGTGGGCAGCTCAGGTATTTCACAGGAACCGATGTTAGTGCTGGCCAGTCAGTCATTTTGCTGCTCCAGTACAGCAGTGGCTCATCAGTAATGGCAAGCTGCTTTGGGTCCCCCATGTAGGCCTCCACCATTCGTTTTGCTGCCCTGAGTTGAGCTGCCTCATCTGACTCCTCCTCCTTTTCCTCCATATCTTCCACTCCCACCTGAAAGAGAACATCCCAAATGGGATTGCTTGCTGTTTTCTGCTCTGCCCTGTCCATTTTCTCTGATTGGGTTGCCTGTGAGCCACTGGTGGTGGTAGCAACACCCATTTTTGCCACAATGCACCCCTTTTTCATGTGTGCAGTATATAACATTCTAATGAGGTTCTCTGTCAACTTTTGTACTCGCTGACAACCTCCTTTAATTATAGAAGGCAGGCTTGGTTGTAGCATGGATCCAGCATGGTGGTGATTGCAAAGTCAGCCAACTGAAAAATGCCAGATACATGGGTATTTGTGTCCAGCACATGGAACATGTGATCCATTACATCACAACTGCCATGATCCCCACTTGCCTCCATCTGGTGTTGCACATTAACTAATACCTCAGAACACATATGAGTGGTATGGATTAATTTTTACAAGCAGAGTCCCCCCCCTCACTGCCTGTGTAGCATGCTGAAATGGATGGAGAATGCATATCAGCCCATCCATTTGGGGCCACTGCTCTGTTGTTAGAGCGATGGACACTTCAACACTGTCATGGGTGGTGTGTCCCAGCAGGTATTCTGATGCAGCCATATACTGTTCATACAGCAGCTCAAGCGTGTACAGTGTGGAGTTCCACCTGGTCACAACAGCAAGATTCATATAGTGTTGAGGCAGATGGTTATTGCACTGTAGGTCATGTAGATTATCACGGGCCTTTGCAGAATGGGTGAAGTGGACACAGATGCGACATGCGACAGTAACTGTTTTTTTAATGTCTGCATGGTTAAGAAACTACTATACAAGAATATTAAGGCAGTGTGCCAGGCAGGGCACCCTGAAAAAACACCATCACTAATGCACTTCATTACATTGGAGCCATTATCACTTGAGATGAATCCTGCTATGAGTGACTGTGTGTGAAGCCACCCGTATATCTCTGACAGCAGAATATTAAGCATTTTCTCAGTTGTGTGAGAACCAGAAACACTTGTCATACTCAGGGTGACATGCTGCCAAATACCATGTGTGTTGCTACCACCACAATTTTGATTTCTGAAGGTTTTGCCAGGCCCAAAATCATTTACCACCCCAGGTAACTGTGCCCAGCATGCTGTTATGCATAGATACAAGCTTGCTGCCGTCTGTCCACTGGTCCACATATCCATGCTAAGATGGATATATTCTGATGCACTATGCTTCAATGCATGTCTAGCGGAATCACCCACTCTACTGTTCAGCTCTGGCATGACATGCTTAGAAAAACAGGTTCACAATGAAACCTGCCATTTGGGACAGGCATGGGCCATCAACCTGTGGAAATCAGCATTCTCCGTGAACTGGAATGGCAACAGCTTCATGGCCAGCATTTCAGCAGTGGCAGCATTTAACTCTTGTGCAGCAGCATGATTGGGGAGAAACTTTGTGTGCCGCTCAAGGATGGTTTTCAGAGTGGGCTGCATCTTTAGGGCTGTTCGATCATAACACTATACTTGTGGCAGAAATAATGTTCTTTTAGGGGTAACACTTGACTCTTGGGGCTGTGTAGACTGAATGAAACCAGTTATTTTGGTTGCTTGTGAGTGTGGAAGTGTACTTTTCAGACTTAAGGGACTGGGACTGCCACCTCCACTACTATACTCTCAACTCGAGAGATCAAAGGATTGCTCACTCTTCTCCTCCACCACTGACCTACTCTACTCTACCCTCCCTCCTCCTGCTCTTGCTCTGCTTCATTTAGCTTGTCCAGGTGCCAGCAACAGCTCCCATCCTTCTGCTGTTGCAGCCATCTCAGTGGGTGCTTGTTTTTCAGGTGGGCGTGTTGGCCACTGGTGCCTATGCGGCTTCCCTTTTTCCCCCAACTAACATAGGGTTTACAAAGTTGGCATATTGCTATGGGCTCATCAGCAGGATCAAGCACATAAAAGTCCCAAACTAGGGACTTTTAACATCTGGACTTCAGATGCTTCTGGGACTGGTATAATTCAGAAATAAGTGTGGAAGTGTGTTTTTTGGGCTGCTCTCATCACTTCCATAAGACTACTTTTGGGAGGGGGGTTACTTGACTGCTTGGAGGTTTGCTTATGGGCTTGGTGACAGAATGATCCATGGGCTGTGCATGTAAATGGACTACATCACCCTTGACCTTTTTTAACTCAGGTTTCCATGTGGGATCATCTCAGTCATCATCATCACCACCAATAGCAATGATGTCCATATCTTCCTCCTCCCTAACACTATCTTTTTGCAGCACGGCACCTTTTTCTTTCTCTACAACAATCTCAGGGGACTTACTAACCCTATCTCTAGGATTTTCAGACTCTAGTTGAACACTATCATCACCAACTCCTGCAGGAACAGGGACAGTCACACCGATAGACTTATCACCTTCCTCCTGGACCACTGTTCCTGTGCTGGTATCAGTGTCCTCAAATCCCTTCTTCTCACTGTGATCATCCCCCACCAGCACAGATGCAACAGTTTGAGCCTTAAAAAACTAAGACACAGGTATGCCAGTACTTCCAGCAACTGCTTTGCTGGTACCTGTCGCACCACCACTGCCCACAGCAGAAGAAACTGATGCAGACATACGTGTGCTTTCACTGCTATGGGGAGTGGGGCCTGGAACTGAAGTTGTACTCTTTTTTTTGCAGACTTCTTAGCTTCCTCCTCCTCCCAGGCATGTTTCTTCTCATACTGGGCCATCTCTTGGCAGGCAGTTTTGCTGGCTTCTGCTTCAAAGCTTTGCCTTTCTCTGGGAGTATATCAAGAATGGATGTATTACTAACTGTGTCAACAACACCTCACATGCCCCACCTACAATACTAGCTTCTTTACAAGTACAAACACTATCAGGACAGGTAGCAGCACTTAGAGAACAACTAATACCATATATGGTAGTTAGCCTATTCTAGTAAAAACAAAAAGGTAAATGTTTTCTTTCCCCAAACAGGAATTAAAGCAACACACAGAGAAAAGGGGCACAAGTGACTAACTTTAAATACAGATCACCTGTGTCTGGACAGCTAAAGTACTGTAATGCGTTATTACATAGTTAATGCCACAAATTGTTTTTATTATATAAGGGCAGAGACAAACATTAAAACATTGAACATTGACAAAGGCGAGTACCACAATGTGGTAGTGATTTGGATGGGAGTAATCAACAAGCAATCTCTTGAAAATTACTATATTAATATTTTATACTACACTCGGGTGTTACACAAACAACGCTGTAACAGAGAAAGGGTAAGGTAAGTCAACTAAAACAGGAACACGGCACAATGTGCAGAGGCAAGCTCTAGCAATAAAATACAGGGGAGCAATTCAACAAAGCAAGGAAACTGTAAATGGACATGCTCAAGTGATCAAGTAAAAGTACTTCAGTTTCCATACCAAAAAATATAGAACTGTTGATTTTCACAGTTTAAAGGGGAAGTAAACGTTGCAGGGCTCACTCAAATGGTGAAAGCACAAGACAAGACCATTCAAACGAAGTACTAGCCTTAGATGTAGGTTTCAGATGTCGTGAGACATGAATATCAAATTATCTGTAAATGAAAGCAAAGCAGCAGCCATTTCATGTAATCTTAAAACAGGAAATGATGTCACTGAGCGGCCAGCTCTATGTTGTTAATTAAAACGTACCCCTCAGTGACAACACTTTCTATCTCAGGATCCCATGAAATGGATGCTACCTTATTTTGATTTACTGAGTATTTAGATATTCATATCTCAGGACTCTTGACACCTACGAGGAAGTGCCATACTTCATTTGAAATATCTTTGTATGGGCTTTCACAATTTGAGAGACCCATGCAATGTTTACTTCCTCTTTAAGTGACACAAGCTAACACTTCAGCAAAGAGAACTAACCACATGCCAATAACGGATCAACTCTGTGTTTAAAACTTTAGAATTCACAATCACAACTAAAAGCAGAAGAATGGAATATATAACACAGGCTAAAAGCATCAGGAATTCTCAGACAGGATGGAGTAACTTTTCAGAGAAAAATAAATTGTCAATATATAACAAAATTAATAAGAAATAGTAAAAATAACTCACATTTTGTCAGTAATCTGTTTGTAAAAGGCTAAAAAATAGCCTGCACTGGTTAACACTCCTACCCTACCCCATTCAACTCCTTCAAAGACACAGACAAAAGTAAAACCTAATTAAACTAAGTATTATGCAAAAAAACACAAAATTAGAAAATGTTCCCTCACAGTACTAGGAAAAAGCTGTTTATTTTTGAGTGATTAGCTCTCAAAAAGAGGTTTTAAAGAGGTTTTAAAAGGGTTTATTGGCTCTGATGCACCACAACTAGAGATGCAACAAAGTAAAATTCCACCCAGGAAAGGGGACGCAAAGTGGCTCCTTCGTGTTATCATCCCGCTATGCAAAGTGCCCATTTTAAGCTCTCACTTTGCAACTTCACATTAATTATGACTTCACATTGTACATTCTGCCTTACTTCACTTTAAGGCGGAGTAAGAATTCATAGTCAGCCCACACAAGTCACATGGCTTACACAGTGTAGGTCACATGCTTCAGGCAGGCAGGAAGTGACTCTTGCTTGAAAGAGAGTTTCACTTTCACCTTGTAATAGGAGAAAGAGGTTGTGTGCTGCTTAGACAGAAAGTAAAATCTGTTGGAAGAATGCTTTAAACCTTTTAATTTTTTTGCTATATGTACTTCTTTTTGAATATTTGTTGTCTGGATTTGTGTTTGTGCAGTATTTCAGTTTAGTATTTGTTTATTGTTATTTGTTTTTGTATGTCTGTGTGTGTGTCATTGTGAGAGAGTGAGGGAGAGAGCCCAGAATGGAGGGGGAGAGATTTGGGGTTTTTTGTCGACATGGCGGAGATCGAGTGGGTGTGAGCATGCATGGTGGTTGGCTGCATCTGAACTGGAGCACCATCCTGAGTGCTACCCCCAAAGCAAGAGATAGTGGAGTTAGTGTCATGGAAGCACCACCTCCTGTGGCACCAAGTAGTGCCCCCCAGTGCCAGTAGCACCTGGTATGGCCTCTGTGCCAGCCTCTCAGCAGCAGCAACAGCAGAAAGTCAGGGAGGAGGAGGAGCCACAGCAGCAGTTTGCAGCAGCAGGTTTCTGTGCCCCTGACCCCAACTGTAAAGCAGCAGCCCCTGGCTCCAACAACACCTGGGATCCTCCGCCTGTGCCTAGTCCTTTGCGCACCTCAATAGTGTGGGAGTATTTTACTACACTGCCTGGGGACAGCAGTATAGTAAAATGTAATTTGTGTGGTGTTGATGTGCAACCACCACCACCTAGAGTGGCAGACCATGGTCACCGAACAGGTCAGTATTGCACTGGCTCTGCTGGGGAAGAGGGAACAGAACTGCATCCACCTGTGCATGGTGTGAAGCGGGGGACGGCCATGGCAGAACCTGTTGCTCCACCACCACAACCTGCAGCACTTCCTAATGATGTTGGCAAACCTCTCCAACTACCTGCCACACAGGCCAATTTGGGCCTGCTGTGGAATGAGATGGATGCTACAAACCACCGGATGGACAATGTTGAGCAGCAGTTGGATTGCATTGAGGGGCACCGACTACAGATCATGGGGATGCTTCAACTGCTGCTGTCCCATCACAAAATTGATTATTAGTTCTAGTTTGTCCTTGCACTCACCACCACCACCCACTGTGTGAAAAAATAGTTCCTGATATTGCCCTGATGATCCGTCCCACTCCATCCTGAAATTTTGGTCCCTTCTTCATGCACATCTTTTGTTCTGGATGTGGCTATCCTGTTGTTGAGTCCATTTCAGTACTTCATGGTTTCTATCATGCTCCCCACCTTTCCTTGTGTTTATGTTTTTTTATTTATTTTAGTTTTAGATGACTGGGTAGATGCCCTAGCAATAGCAATGACTATTTTGAGGCACGACCCAGGAGGGTACATAACAGAAAACATCAGGAAACAATTACAGTAAATATGTTGGATAATTGTCAAGCAGAGGAATACAGAGCAGTCAGAAGAAATATACAGCAGGCAGGGTAAAATACATAACAATGTCAAGAAATAATATACAGGAAAGCAAATACAATTAAGTGGGATCATAAATGCACTTTCCAGAAATTCTGGGAGCATTATAAATTGATGACAGTTAACACTATAGTAGTCATACCGGATAGACATAGGAGAGTTTGGAATGGTAAGGGATAGGGATGACTGAAAGAGGCGAGTGGGCTACAGTGGAAAAAAGATGGGACCTGGTAAGTGGTAAAAGGTCCCTAAGTAAAAGTAGGTAGACAAAAACAGGTAGCAGGAACAAAGAGCTAAGCGTTGAGTGGGGACAAAACTGATAATGCTGGGGTGCAGTGGTTGGAGAGAAGTGAGAGGGCAAGGGTGGTTTGAAACAAGAGTCTAAACAGGAATCTACGAGATATGTAATGTCCTTTAGTGTATCTTTGCCTGGCTTCATTCTGGTGCATACCCTTCAGCATTTTAGTTCTCCTCCTTTGTACAGCCATTTTTTGACTTTGTTTTAATATGATGGCATCCAATACATACCAGTATACCCTGTCCCCCATCCCTCCTTACTTCCTTCTGGCATTTCTCTTGTATACCTTTAGGTCATCTGACACAGGTCACTATCCATTTTTGTTGTTAGTCTCCCCCATATTGTGCACTGTTCTGTGTATAATGATGTTAAGTGTGTGTTCCATCTTTCTTTTACATAACCTAGTTTACCTCTCCAAAATGGTGAGAACCATGCCTAGGAACAGCTGAAATAAAATAAAATAAAAAAGTGTTGTCCATGCCCTCATTATATTCCTACTTAACAAAACCAGAAAGCCATAACTCCACATGAACACATGCCAAAAAAAAGATGTTCACTGCTAGTGCACATGTATTTATGGCAAAAGAAGGCACACTAATGACCCTTGCGCTTTGACAGTTAGGCCTTTATTAGTGTGCCCCTTCATTTGTGTGTGGCTTGTTTTGCCATCAATAAAGTTGCACTAGCATTGAACATTTTTTCTTGGCATGTATTCATACAGAGTGGTGGCTTTGTGGGTTTGTCTTGCATTTTTGGAGCTAGCTACTCTGTACCAGGACTCATCCACAATGTTAGTGCAGCATGCTTCTGGCGGCCCTGTTGTATTCCTACTTAACAATGTCTATTTACCAAGAAATATTTTTGGTGTCTCAGTAATGTTTCCTTTCTGTTGTGGTAGTTTGTTTGTTGAAAAGCAGAAGTGAGCAGTGCAATAATCTGCTAAACAGCATGTGTGCAATGCACTGTCAGTTGTACACAATGGCCAGCCCCCTGTAAACATATTTGATAGCTGACTTATTCCACTGTTGATGGTATAAAGAATAAAGAATATATAATGTATGTTTTATTTGTACCATCATCAACAGTGGACCAACTCATATACAGTAATATGTTTTCAGAGGTCTCAATGGGCAGTGTGCACCTGACAGTACACACACATGCTATTTAGCAGATCATTGCACTGCTCACTACTGCTTTTCAACAAACCATGATTGAAATAAAACATTGCTGAGGCACCAAAAATATTTAATGGTAAACAGACATTATTAAGTAGGAATATAACAGGTCAAGAACCACGCTGTGGTAATACTGGGGTCAGGTGCTGGTGGAGAGCAGCTAGCTGCAAAGGTGCAAAGACAAAACCAGAACCCACCACTAACTGAGTCCAGATGAATAAATGCCAAGAAAAAATGTTCACTGCTATCATATATGTTTTCAGGGTGCTGGACAGTGTGTGCACCTGACATGCTGTTTAGCAGATTATTACACTACTCACTCCTGCTTTTCCCCACATGCACATAGCAAGACATAAATAAAACATTACTGAGACCACTAAAATAATTTATTTTTTGAAACAAAGATCATTAAGTCAGAATATAACAGGGAAAGGAAGGACACCACTTTTTTAGCTTATTTTATGTAGAATGTTTTTGGCAAGTGTTTGTAAAAATCTTGGGGTGCTGTTTTATGTCCTGAAAATTCCAGACTTCAGATGAAGAGAAATGAGAGCATAAAATGAATGAAAAATCTCCATTAATTGCACCATGCATTTCTGCTTAAAGTTGGACCAGCATAACATTCTGTGGTGATTTGCATATGCAGCCCATGATGCTTTGCATTGTGGGGGCATGTGTGATTTTGTATTTCCATTAATTGATGCTACACTTAGTCATGCATGCAGTGCAACCACCCAGTCCCCAGAATTAATGTGTGCCCCCAAAATGCTGCTGTCTTACGTCCTGCAAATTCCCGACTCCAGACGAAGAGAAATGAGAGCATAAAATGGAATGAAAAGTCTCCATTAATTCATGCCACACTCAGTCATGCATGCACACACTCCAATAAGAACTAAGTCCCCTGCTGCTGTTGGAATTTCATGTAAAGATTTTCTTGACCTGACCAGGCTGATGCACCGTGTCTTGCCAAATGATATGCTAGAAGGATGACCCGACCATTGAGTTAACCATCCATGATGATGTGATAATGCTGTTGGTTGCCCAAAGTCTGCTGCACTGACCCAAACAGAAAGGATGCCTTCTGTGTGTACACTAATACTACCCTTGGTAAGTTAATGTACCTGGCAGGCACCATCATTGTTTTCCACAGAACCTGACCTTAAATGTGTATATATAGATAGATAGATAGATAGATAGATAGATAGATAGATAGATAGATAGATAGATAGATATACACACCCACACACATATACATACATACATCTAATCACTGCTTTTTTTTGTATCATAGGTCATATAGTTGAATTTGGGGTGCTCATTTCTTGGCTTGATGAGGAATTTTGGCATTGGAATACTGTCAAGCCAGTGAAGTTAAGTATTGTTTGTTGGGGGAGGGGGTCATTTGGAAGCAAGTTTCATTAATTATTTTTTTTTAATTCTTCACAGGTTTTCTGTGCATCCTCCAGTCCAGTGATGATGGTCAGGATTCATATTACTTGTTGCGTGTGTCCCGGGGTGTGATGTTGAACTTGTCATTTGGAAAAAGCACCAATGGAAGCACACAGCATCAGAACCGTTTCCTGCAAAAACATATAAGCAAGAAATTATTAGTACTTGATTGCAGTAACACATTCTGTTTAAAGTGTGGTTGTTCCATTCTGTCATATATCCAGAGTAACAGATATCAAGCTCTCTCAGTAAGCCACAACAAGACCAAATCATCACAATCACAAATTTAGTACATGTAATACATACACTGTCCCAATGTCTTAACTCAAGTTACATTTTAAAAGAAATCTTGTCATGTCATGACCTGGATAAAACTTTGCTCAACAACACCATGGCTACTGCAGCAATACAGTGTCTGATGTGCATGACAAATATATTATGTGACGTGCTGTACATGTCACCTATTTTATGATTTGTACTCTTTTGAAAAAATGAGCTACAAAAAAGAACTGATGAAATAAAATGTATATACTTACTGGGAATGGATATACTGTAGATGGTTATAGAACAGTATTGCAGTACTATAGTCCTCCAGTCAAGGAGAGTGCTTGAAACTGTTAACCTGTAAAAAAAGAAAATAAGTTGACCGTGTGTTTCCCCACTGCATCTCAGAAATGCAACAGGAAGCATAACACAGCTCAAGGAAGTTCAATAGTATGAAAAGTTAGTACACATACTCACTGTAAAGTACTGATGGAAAGAAGTCTTGCAGCTGTGGCTGCTGGATGCAGTCTCCTCTCTGACTCCATCTGCCATGGCATGGGCAGGGCACAGGATGGAAAACATTGGTTTACTGGTGGTGATCATGGCACATGATGTTGACATTCCCTCTCACTGTCTGATGGCTTTGGCTAACAGCAATTTACTGGTGGTGGTCATGTGGGCACATGATGACATTCCCTCTCACTATCTGGTGGCTTTGGCTGACAGTGGTTTACTGGTGGTGGTCATGGACACATGATGTTGATATTCCCTCTCACTGTCTGGTGGCTTTGGCTAACAGCAATTTACTGGTGGTGGTCATGTGGGCACATGATGACATTCCCTCTCACTATCTGGTGGCTTTGGCTAACAGTGGTTTACTGGTGGTGGTCATGGACACATGATGTTGATATTCCCTCTCACTGTCTGGTGGCTTTGGCTGACAGCAATTTATTGGTGGTGGTCATGTGGGCACATGATGACATTCTCTCTCACTGTCTGGTGGATTTGGCTTACAGCAGTTTACTGATGGTGGTGGTCATAGGAACAGCTGTAGCCTGCAACACATTCCCTGTCACTGTTACACACATGGGTGGGTGGCAGGATATAGTGTGTATTGTATTACAGTATTTCACAATCAGTCAGGAAGCAGATATCTTGAATCTGCAGGTTTTAAGCAGCTAACACATAGTACTACAAATGGACAGTTGTGTCTGAGTCTGACAGTGTTTGCTAATGACAGCAGCACACATTCAGTTAAGTCTAATCAGAAATAATACCAAGGCAGGGAAGGTAAAATAGAAGGACTATGAATTTATTTGTACCAGATTGCCAATATGATATATGGAATTTGAGTCATTCTGAGTGGGACACTGATTTAGTGTTATGAAAAACAAAACATTTGAACAGTTGATTCATCATCCTGTTCTCTAGATTCATTGATGTCACAAATCCCGACTTGGGACAAAGCACCCCAAAGTGGGTTAATGGCAACCAGTTTTGATGACAGACCACCTGGAACTGTAGCCACCTTACAGATGTGATTGATATTACTCCAAACTGACCTTCAGCCTGGTTATGCTGCTGAGGTTTGCTGACCTTAGCACGTGACTTCTGTGCCCCATGAACCAAGTGCACCAGTTGCCCACTGACATTTGTAACCTGTTCAGGCTCTTGCCAGTAGTGACACAATTCCACATTTGTATTGTGGGTCCAGCATTGCTGCTATTGCAAAGTCATTACTGTGCTGAATGATCAAGATGTATAGATTGTGGTCGAATAGTGTCAGCATGTGTTTCAGCAACACACTGCTAGCACGGTCTCTGGAACCATCAAGGCTATGCTGTAGATTCAGCAATGTCTGCCTCAGCACCCACAGTAGTGGAATTGATTGGCTGATGGAGGCAGACTCGCCACTCACTGCCTGTGTGGTGTGTTCAAAAGGCCTCAAAATTGTTATAACAGAGTCCATGAGGTTCCACTGTTCAGTTGTGAGAGACATGGAGGCCCCGGAAGTGTCATGGCTAGTGTGCTTGACAAGAAATTCAGAGATTGCTTTGTATTGTTCATACAACCTCTCTGCCATGTATAAATTGAAGTTCCACCGGGTGACAATTTCCAGCTTGAGGCAGTGCTGCGGGAAGCTGTTTTGGATCTGCAGCTGCCGAAGCTGGTCACGGGCCTTTGCAGATCATGAAAAGTGCAAACAGATATGGCGTGCACCTGTAAACATTTCCTTTGTATCAGGGTGCTGCAGAAACTCCTGAACCACCAGATTTGAACAGTGGACTATGCATGGAACCCGAACAAAGCCACCATTCATGATGCATTTAACCACATTTGACCCATTGTCACTTCCTATAAATCCAGCTCTTAGGGACAGGGGGTTCATCCACTTGTCAGTTTTGGTCAGTAGCAAGTCCAGCATGTTTTCACCAGTGTGGGAACAGGCCACACTGCACATTGCAAGCATTGCATGCTGTCAAATTCCTGGAAGGTTGCTACCATGACAGTCTTCCTTACTACACTGATTATTCCCACTACCACAAGCACAAACAACCCTCGGCACCTGCACCCAATGTGCAGTTATACACAAATATGAACTCCACATTGTTTTGCCACTTGTCCACATACCCATACTTAAATGGATGAATGGAAAGGAGGAATGTTGAAGGGCATGTCTTACAGAGTCGGCCACAGTACGGTATAACTTGGGGACAGCACAGGTGGAAAAGTATGTCCTGGATGGGATTTTCTATTTTGGACAGGCTCATGCCACAAACCACTGGAATCCTGAATTCTCCATGAAGGGGAAGGGCAAAAGATCAATTGTCAGCATTTTAGCTACATCAGCGTTAAGTTCACGTGACACTGCATGATTGGGTAGGTACTTCAGGTTATGGGCAAAACACTCTCCAGTGCGGGCTGACTTACACATTTTACATGGGGTGTGACACATGGCTGTGCTCTGCAAATGACCAGGGGTGTGGTGTGGATGTGTGATGAAGAGGGGTGCACAGGTGACAAGTCCACAAATGAAGTTATTTTCCATGTTTTACATACAAGGGTTAATGTATTCCTTGCACTAGACATACTGCATTGACCACCACCACCACCACTGCTACTCTGACCACCACTTCACAAGATTTCTAAATCATAATCCCAACCCCCCACGATCATGCCTGTACTAATCCTCTGGTGTTATTTCATCACTACTGCAGACATTTCTACTTGGTCTTAGACTTATGGAAGGGGATCATATGCTCAGTAAGGTTGATGATGAGGGTGAACGCCGCACTACTGCATTAGCTGCCATCTGGTGCCAAGTCCACAGTGCCAAGTGCCTGTTCTTAAGATGTGTATGCTAGCCTCCCGTGCCCAGATGACTCCCCTTTTTACCTCGACTCACATGCACATGATAAAGCTGGCGTATTGCAGCTGACTCATCATTTAAATCTTGGACAAAAAAAATCCCAAACAAGGGATTGTGATCCCCTACTTTTAACATGTCCCTGATGCTGCTTATTGGACTCTGTTTTTTAACCCCTGAAATAGGGGGTGTACTACATGATTTTTCAGACTGGACACACTTGGACTCCAACTGACCACCATGACTACCTGTGATTATTACTGGCTCATCATCATGGCTGGATGAGAACTCTGGCCCCATTTTGGAGGCTCTAACTCCAGCCAGGCACTCGGTAATTCACCGCCCAAGACTGGATCATTGGGGGGGGGTTGCAGTCTGTTTCAAGACTGAACTTAACCTCGTGAGTGTACCGGTTGAGGAAACTGAGTCATTTGAGTGTACTGTGGTAGGAGGTATAGGCTGTAGGTTCGCCCTCATCTACTGTCCACCTGGAGATGAGAAGAGATTTCTTCAGGAATTGGCGGATTTCGTCATCGACATGGCATTTGAGTCACCCAGACTGATGGTTCTGGCTGACTTCAATGCCTGGGTCAATGATAAACTCTCACAGTTTGTACAATACTTCCTCCAGTTGATGTAATCTCTGGGCCTTACATAGATAGTTACCACTGCTACCCATAAACATGGTCACTCCCTTGACTTAGTCTTTCTCCTGGGGATTGAGGCCTCTGATTTGGGGGTAGAACCAGTTTGTTGGTCTGATCACTACACCATGGGGTTTAATTTTAGCTCCACCCTTCATAGTCCTACCCCTGTGGAGATGATCAGGTATCGCCTTTTATGAGATATTAACTCTGAAGGCCTGGTGGTTGTATTTGACATAACGCCCCTTCCGGTGGCAAACAATGACCCAGATGCCCTCATGGTAGCCTATAATATGGCTATCTCAGTGGTGCTGGATGTCATTGCTCCTGTCTGTGTTCGCCCTCTCTCCCTTCGCCCTTGGTCCCCATGGTTTTATGGGACCTTGAGGGAGATGCAGTGACTAGGTCGAAGGTTACAGCATTGCCGGCGGAGAGCCTCCCTTGATGCAGACCACCTTGGATTGATGGAGCATTATCAAGCCTATCAATCTGCAATCATCTGTAAGAAGGCAGAGTTCCTGTCTGGGGAGATTGCGGCTGCTCAGAATCGACCAGCTCAGCCCTTTCGCACTGTGGACAGGCTGTGCAACCCAGCCTGTCTACAAGTCCGAAGGGTCTTTTCACAAATAGAGTGTGATGAACTTGCTTGATTCTTTGCAACTAAGGTGGCTGACATTAGGCGGCACTCCAGCCAGCACACTCTAAGGGTGTTGCTTTGGATCAGCATGAGGCTGCTGCTCCTCAGTTTTCCTGGAGTGCCTTCGACCAACCAGAATTCATGGATATCATGCGGATTGTCCAGGGTGCACTCCCTACATGCTGTAGTTTGGATCCAGGACCAACTTCCCTGATTTTGGGTTGTAGTGATTCCATTGGTCTGGTCCTAGCATGGATAGTCTGTGCTCCTTGGAAATAGGTGACTTTCGAGCTCCCTGAAGGAGGCAGTGGTAACACCCCTCCTGAAGAAAGCTTCTTTGGACCCCGACTGTCATGCAAACTACAGACCAATCTCTAACCTTCCCTTTTTAGGGAAGGTGATTGAGAAGATAGTGACCATGCAGCTGGAGAACCATTTGACCATTCATAATATCTATGAACCCCTCTAGTCCGGTTTTCAAAAGAGGCATAGTACTGAGACAGTGCTGGTTCGGGTGCTCAATGATCTCCTGATCGCTAGGGACCAGAAGAACCATTCCATTCTGGTTCTTCTAGATCTCTCATCAGCTTTTGACACTGTGGACCATGGGGTTCTACTTGAGCATCTGAGGTTCATCTGTGGACTATAGGATGTAGTCCTCAGGTGGTTTACATCTTACCTCACTGGAAGAACACAGAAAGTGGTTTCTGGGGTTTATTCCTCGGACCCAGTTTCTCTGTCTTGTGGGGTTCCTCAGGTCTCTGTGTTGTCCCCCATGTTCTTCAGAGTGTATATGCTGCCCCTCTGAGACATTGTTAGAAGGTATGGAGTGAGGTTTCACTGCTATGCTGATGATACCCAGCTCTACCTTTCTGTTGCACCCAATCATGATGGAGCTCTCTTTGTCTTTAATAGCTGTGTCAAAGAAATCCAGGAGTGGATGGACTCGAGTTGGTTGCAGCTGAACTCAGAAAAGACAGAGGTGTTGGCAGTGGATCCAGCGCTCCGGATAGGGGGGCCGGGGGCTGGTTCACCCTCTGGACTTTATCTCGGGGGTGTTTCTCTCCAGACCTCTGATCAGGTGTGTACCCTGGGGGTAACTTTTGATGAAGGACTGACTGTCTGCCATCATCAAGTCCTCATTTTACTATCTGAGGAATATCTCCAGGATTAGGCACCTTGTTCAGTCCAGTGATCTTCCTACGCTGGTCCATGCCTTTGTGTCCTCACATATAAACTATTGCAATTCCCTTTATCTAGGGTTTCCTGGGGTTGAAATCCTCTGCTTGCAGCTGGTGCAGAATGCAGCAGCCCGGCTTATGATTGGCACATCCCGGTCAAGCCATATTTCACCAGTGCTGCATGGACTGCACTGGCTGCCAGTGCAGTGGTGGATCACCTTTAAAGTTGGTCTTCTGACTTTTAAAGCCCTACATGGACTTGTCCAGGACTACCCAAAAGAGCTCCTGGTCCCTTATTGCCCTGGGCAATTGCTCCGCTCAGCTGGCGTGGGGTTGCTAGAGATCCTGAGGGAGTGCTTGAAATCTTCTGTGGCCCATACATTTATGCATGTGGCCCCTACCCTCTGGAATTCTCTACCCCATCAGTTACGGGAGTGCACGACCATGGAGGGATTTAAAAAGGCCCTGAAGATGTATCTATGGACTCAAGCATTTGGAATCTGATTTTATTTGTCTATTTGTGCTAGCTGTTTTTAACTTTAAGGTCTGAAATGTTTGGCCTGTTTTTAAATTTTGTACCGCACCTTGGTTTTTGAACGGCGCCATAGAAATACATTTTATTATTATTATTATCATTATCATCATCAACAAGAACCGTTAAATCACAACTTTTTTGAGGGGGGGATTTAATGCCAACAGACCCAGACACAGCCATCTTGACTTTCTTTTTCTCTGTTTCCCAACAGGTGTCACTGACATCATCATCATATTCATCAACATCATCTGCATCCACATTTTCAGCTTGGATGTTGTCATGTGGAGAACATGTTCCAACCACAGCATCATCATCATCACCACCACCACCTGATATTTTTGTGCCTCACTTTGAATCATTCGATTGCAAAGGCATGACCTCAACAGTACTGGAAGAAATGTGACATTGTGAGTTATCATCGCCAAGATGAGAATCATGTTCAACTACCATAAGGATGTTAATGGGGAGTATGACATCAACTACCCTGTCAGTCACAGCTTTAGACTCAACTATAATTTTTTAAATGGTTAACTGGTCAGAAGTGGAACTTGAGGCAGCAGTACTCATGCCAACAGAAACTGCACTAACACCACCAGCTGGGACAACATCATCTCCTCCAACTATGAGTGAGGCTACAGATTGTGCTATAAAAACATTGATGGACAAATCCCTTTACTGACATCAGCTATGCACTTCTGTATACTACCACACCCCATGGACAATCTTGCCACTGGCAGCAGTGTCATGGTCAGAAACAGCTTTGCTTGCACGTCTCTTTGCAGGCATTTTGCGGGATCACCAAGAAAATTATAAACAAATTTAGATTTCTGAACTTTCAGTCTGGGCCGGTGGATGTAAAGCCAAAAAAAACAACAACTGTGGCTTGCAGATGGAGACTGGGCACTAAACAGATGCAAAAGCACAGACAGATTAAGACTGCACTGCGCAATCAAGAAGAGGTGCAGACTCAAAGTCATAACAACTCCTTAACCAGTGCTCAAAGGTCACAATCCAATCTGGAAAAGAATACCTTTTGCCAGTTTGGGGGTGCAGTGCAGTGCAGTAACAGTCCAAAACCAAGATACCACAAAGCAGTACATAGTCATGCAGATGTGGTGGATGGCAGGTTCACACTGCTGCAATTACTCTGTGGCATAATAAAATGTGTCTGATTTGATGGCAAGTTTCACACACACACTACAAGTAATTGCACAGCAATTTGAAAACTTTAGTAATATAACCAAATCTTTTAAACAAACTGAAATTATGCACTGCTGCACCACAACAATCAGCAAAAAAATGTCAATTACTGAAAATATTACTGTGTGTAAATTAACACAGTTATACAACAAAAATATAACCAAAACAGAAAGACTGCCTTTTTCTCCCAGTTAATTTACCACCTCCACAGCTATGCCCCTCCCAAGCATACTTCATGTGTCTGTCAGTAGACAGACTGAATATTCTAAATTAACATTCAAAATCCACACAAACAATAAACACTCAATGATATGAGTGCTGGAGGGTTTCCTACAATCGATGTACTAAATTTTGAGCAAAACAAAAAAGGCTCAAAAAGGCTTTTTTAACAGCTTTTAGAGGGTTTGAATCACAAAGCTCTAAGAGCAATCTGTCTCCAGCTACTACTACATACACACCACATAGAATTAAGGCTGTGCAGAACAATCTAGAGCCCATGTGACCTGCAATCCCATGAATCACTGCAAAATTTGCCTTGGAGCTCACCAAGAAGGTGAAGTGATGCAAAGTACTTTGAATTCGATGTACTTCACATTAAAATTGTTGCAGAAGTGGTTGGGGGAAGGCAGAATAACACAAAGTCTTTGTTTTCAATGGACTTCACAGTCCTCATTATGATGTGAAGTACTCTGCTTCACATTGCAGTTTACTTCACGGATTCTGCTTTAATCCATGAATTGTTTTGCGGAGTGAATTTTGGCCACTTCGCCCACCTCTAACCAGAACTGACTGCTCTTCAACTCAACATGTAGCAGAATGAGCTGTAAGCAAGCTGCACGTGACATTTGACCAATTTACTCACACTGCAATGCACATTTTGATTTTGAAGAAAAATGTTGACGGTGAAATCAAAAGTTATGCTGGTAAAATTGCACCACAAGGTGACATTTTAAGCATCAATGGGTGGAATTAGCTGACCAAAGCATTTTATGCAAAATTTCGTCAGTACGCGAAATCGGAAAACAAGGCAAAATAATTCAATTTCACACAACTCTAACCATGATATGAAGCTGGGGTGGGGGTAGACTTAGGGGTACTGTGAGAAAGTAATTTTTTCACAGAAATGGTGTTGGATATATGGAATATCCTCCCATCACATGTTGTGGGGACAAGAATAGTAGGGGAATTCAAAAATGCATGGGACATACAGTACATAAAGGAACTCTAATGATAGGAAAGACAGGTTAAGCCACAGATCATTTAGGATCTGCAATATATGAAACAGGTAAGAAAAATGGGCAGACTAGGTGGTCCAAGCAGTACTTATCTGCAATCAAAGTGTATGTTTCTATGTAACAC
The DNA here is from genome assembly GCA_016271365.2 of Neoceratodus forsteri. NCBI lineage: Eukaryota > Metazoa > Chordata > Ceratodontiformes > Ceratodontidae > Neoceratodus > Neoceratodus forsteri. The sequence continues at coordinate 817,456,708 of CM057454.1, forward strand.
AAGGTAGCATTATGACATGTACCAGGTGCATGTTGCAATGCAGCATAGCATCACATCTATAGCCACTGGCCAAGATATCAGTAGGTTCCATTCATCTGCACAATACTTGCTAACATCAGGATCACTTACTTGAATTGAGCTGCACTCACAAGGGGACTTCTACCTATAATGCAGTCTTGTGTTTGTGTATAGTATGATCATATGACAGTACAATATGGCTGGTGTAGCAATGGCCATTTTGCATTGCCCCACATGAAACTAAGAATCAGACCCAAGTTCAAGTATATTTATTTTGAAAAGATGTACAGTATGTAAAACAATCATAGTCGTGACATACACACAATTGCAATCGATAAAAAGAGACATACAATACAGAGTAATCTCTGAATCCATGGCTGGCACATGCCATTATTGTGCAAAAGAGAGGAGGATATACAATGCATTGCAACAAGTATCTGTTCTATTACAATGAAAATATTTTAACAAAATTTCAGATTTTGTAACTTGCCTTGAGTGCATAGTTGGCATTGAAAAAAAAAATGAGATTTGCAGTTACAAAATAATATACATTTAAATAATCTTTTAATGTAGGATGAATCATATGTAACCATACATAATCTGGCTAGATGGATATTAGCTTTCTCTTTCTATTTGTAGACTTTGAAACTCAGTATGTTCTAGAGAGAGTTCATATCTGGTATCACACTTACAACTATCTATTTCCTTTTGTAATCCCCAAAGTTTATCAAAGATTCTGCATAAAATGCTTATTTTAAATTTGCAAAACATTGATCTCTGCTTTTCTTTTTGACAGAATTTTAAATATTTTTCTTCAGCTCTGAACTGTTTCTCTTGTTAGTATTTATCAAAAGGAATATCTATTAGTTTACGATATTCTGTTTGGAAGAATATCTATTAGTTTACTATATTCTCTATGGAAACAACTATCCTTCAGACACTGTATAGCTGCTTTGCAATAGCTATCTATATTGGAAAAAATCATACTCATCTCAAATATTTGGTAAACCATGTGTTTCTAATAATTGTAAAATGGTTAGGGAAATTACTGTGTCCTGAGTGGTCAGCAGCTGAGCAGTGTCATAGCACAGTATTAACACTAGTTAAAAAAGTGCTGGCAATCATAACACAGCACACTAACAAATCAATACCTTTTGTAAAAAAAAAATAATGATTTCCATCACAAACATGACAGCTGCCTTCACTCTCATTGATATAACCAGTTATGCCTTCACTCTCATTGATATAACCAGTTAGGCCCTAACAATGAAACACCCTCAAAATACTAATATAATAACAGTTTAATGTTCTTCCCCTTTATAATTCCCTTTTTGTATGCATGCACCAATTATAAAAATGAATTACTACTCATAGCTTTACAGTTTTGAGCTTCTTTTCTGCACATCAAAAAAAACCTTCCTATCCTTACCTGCCTACCAGGGAAATCTTTGCTGTTTACCTTTTCCCAGATACAGCTGAGTCCCTGGATTTACTGAAGCCTTCTGGTGTGTGTATTTCTCTGGGAGGAGGTAAACATTCTGTCTGTAGGCTTCTGAAAAAAATTGAATTCCTCCCATTCCATGATTATTAAACATGCCATTCACTGAGTATGTGGAAAAACAGATGAAAGACATGTGGGGATTATTTTATTTTTACTGGTAACATTTAACAAAAGAAAATACTCTTTTCTAAATAAAAAAATATATTTTTTTTGTTTTGTTTGTTCTTTGAAATTATCTCAGTTTTCCCATTTTATAAGAGCAATAAAACATGTCAGGATGTGGGTAGTTATGTGATAAATGCACTTCCAAGTGCTGAAGACACTCACTGTTAATGTCTCATGCCTCACAATGCATCTGGGCTTGCACTTCTCACATAACTACACATGTCCTGTTGTGTCTTATTGCTTACACAGTTAATATTATAAAAACAAGTGTGATTTATCTTATTAAGTGCCTCTTTCCAGAATACATGTAAAGTGCAAAGCTTCTCAGTATTTAATATTTTGTTCAGAAAATTGATTACTCTTATTTGTGCTGCTATACCAACAGAAGTGATGTTTAATTCTGTATATAATAGTGCAGTTGGTGATTCCCAGAATAAGTGTAAGATTTGTATAAAGAATACATTTTGAATTAAGATCCCTTTTTGCATTATTGAAAAGCCAAACTTCAGCCCCATATAACATTAAATTCTGTACTTTGGCATTGATTGCTTGTTTCAGAGCAACTTAGGCATTTCCTACAACTGTGCATACATACCATATCAATCCTTTTGATGCTTTAGCTGCTGTTTTTTAACTTCATTAATATGTCATTTCCAACTGTTATTTATGCTAAATTGAATTCCCAGACATTTGTGCTCCTGTACATCCTCCAGTTGTATCTCATTGAACTTCTATGTTCTAAGTAAGCAATAATGCCCGATAGGGTGGGCGGTATTGGGCAATACCGGACCAGCCAGGGGCGTGTGAGCCCGCTGCTGCAGGCGGAGGGCCTTATAGCTGGGTCCAGTATTACCTATACCGCTCACCCTGAAGACGATGTTAGAAAATGGGCCACTGTATTATGTACAGTATGTTTTAAAAAGTAATTATGTTTACATGTAAAAACTCTTATTTTGTAATAAAATAGTTCCTCCACCTGAATTGCAATGTTGTTGTTTTTTTTAAGCTAGCTGGTTGTTATGGTTACTCCCCCCCCCCCACACACACACAGGGTGTGTATAATTTATTTACTCAGTTATTTGTGTGTGTGTGTCTCTCCCGGTATTTGTTTCTTTAAGTATTAACTTGGGAAGTAGCTGTTGCTGTTCAGATCGGGAGTGTGGCAGTCATGGAGGCGCACTCAATCAGCAACAGTTACCTGAAGCCAATCAGGCTGATAGCTTTGTTTTCTTTCTTCATTCATGCCGACACCACGGTTGCCTGAAAACCGTCGGGTTGGCAACCGTTTTATTCTTCATTGTGCCCCCAGTTGCCTGAAGCTGTTTTATGTTGTGAGACTGTTTTGTGTTCCTAATGTATTTTTAGACAGGTCAGAGGTTGAGTGGGGTAGGTCAGAGATTCGCGATGGTGACGACTTGAGCTGGTGATGGGAGAGTAAGCTGGTATCGAGGGAGCCAGTTGTTTTATTTTTTTTTAAAACATTCTTGGTCCTCGGTGCTTTGTAGAGCGGGACTGTGAAGGGGAACGTCTGTTTTACCTAGCAGGACTGTGAAGGGGCGCATGTGTTTTAGAAGGAGTCAGCGAGTGGGTGACCAAGCGACCGGAGCAGGAGGAGTCACAATGTTGAGAGTTGTGGGAATGAGCGAGAGTGCTGCCAGTTGTGGGAATGTAAGTCATTTGATATTCAGTGTACACAGTATCAGGGTTGCAGGGCATGGGGAAAGATCAGTGGTGGCAGTGTTTTAGAGGTGAGGAGTACTGTAGATTTTAAATGTTTTCTTCTTTGAAGACACGTTGCAACTGGCAGGAGGAGGGACGAGTGAGAGTGTTATCGGGTGACCCGAGCTTTCCTTGCAGCTGTGTGGGGAATCGGGGGCATGGGACAAACTGCATATTCTTTATTTAGAGAACGAGATGTTAAAAAATTAATGTAGGTAGCAGGCAGTTGTTTCAGTCAGGAAGGAGTGTATCGGGAGAAGTGATGGTGGTTGGGCTCTCTCGCTAAGCAAAGGGAAAAAAATGGTGGCGTTTTACATTTTAAATGAGTTGTTGCAGCCAATTATGTAGCAGGGTGGGCACTACAATACTACTGGGTGAAGGGGCACTGTAGACTGGTACTTTTTGTTTCCTGGGCATCTATTGAAAGTTAATGTACCCCCTTGGCAAGGGTACTAGCCAATCAGATGCCAGGAAATCAAAAGCCCATTTTCCCAAGATTCCTTAAGCATGCTCCATAAACCATAATTTTCACTTTAGCACTATTTAACTGCAAGCCAAGTTTCTATAAATGGCTAATAGTGCAATATATCACCCTTCCCGAACCTAGAAGTGTCACTGAGCATTACACTAGGTCATCTGTATAAAGCAACGAATGAATACTGGTGTCTTCAGTGTTTGATGAAAATGTGTCCACCCTATTTAGTTCCCTAGCTGAAGTTTCAACGTACTGTACATATTGAACAAAATTAAGGCCAACCTGTACATTGGTTTGAGCCCCTCCTTCTGGATATCTATTTTACCTGAAAATGATCCTTCTCTCCCTATTCAGACTTGATCCACATTGCCCGTGTTCAACATTCTTAACATGTTAAGTACTCTTTCTTCTATACCTCAGCCATTCATAATTTGCCACAACAACTTTTTGTTCATAGTATTAAAGGCCGAGTTAAGATCTAAAATGTTCAGGTACACCTTCCTCCATTTTGACATCACATACTTGTTGATCATAAACTTCAGTTCGAAAATGGGATCCCAAGTACCATTGTCCTTTTGAAACCCAGCTTGATTATTTTTGATTATGTTATTTTCAGTATTTCAGCCTTATGAGTAACACTCTGCAGTAGATATTAAGGGCAACACACAGGATATAAACTGGGTAGTAATTCCCTGCACATTTTGTTGCCCCTTTCTTGATGAGGGATACAATTATTATTTCCTAACCCGCTGGTAAAGAAAGGGTTGCATTTATTCAATTATTTGCCCTAGTCAGAATTTTTTTCCCACTATTCTGGGTTGGCAACATAAATGTCCACTGCCACACCATATTTCCCTGCAGCCTTGTTTCATTTCTGTCCATTAGTGGCATCTCTAAGATCAGCAACTGAAAATACCCAATTAGAATCCTCCTGCTCATAGATATTTACAGGCTCGCTCTTTAAACCAGGTAAATTATTTTCACACTTAATGTATTCTGGTGATTTCGCAAAAATAATTTATGCCAAATCTCAGTACTTATTGTTGCTAAAATATTTTGACTTTTATTTTTTGTACAAAAGACAATTAAGTCCCAGAAAGTCCTAGACTCTTTTTCCTTTATTGCTGATTGCAGTTTTAGCCATAGCATAGTTTGATAATTCATTTTTGTTTTCTAACAACCACCTATACTCCTTTCTTGTATTTATATAAGCTAACCTATGTTCTTAGTTCACTGTTTTTTTTTTATCTGATCTACCCAACTGAAGAACTACACTCTTTAGCTTCCGGCACTCTTTATCAAATACTTTCTGGCCATTCTTGTCTCCTGTTGAGTTTATAGTTCTGCCTTCTCTATTCAGGTTCTCTTTTAAAAAAAACAATAACTGCATTATAGCTTGTGAGAGGATTAACACCAATCACAGTATCTCACAGACCAAAGAGCAAAGAACAAGTGAGACAGATGCATTAAAAGGCAAATTTAAATATGTTAAAATGCAGCAAAGACTAAGAGAAAAAAATACCAAGCGAAAGTAGTGACCCAGAAGATACAGAGCAGAGTGTGATAGAGGCTAGAACAAAAAATGCATAGACAAGAAAGAGGAAGAAAATGAACCAGGACACATTCTGCACCTTTATGTTAAAGGTGTGCCAAGGGGGGAAATTAAAATGCTTCATCCTTAAAGATTTTCCTTGGATCCCCACCCAGAAATAACTTAGTCCATTCCTTGTTAAACTTTGGATGCTCACTGGCAATATTTATTTATAAAAGGCACAATTATATTTGTACATTTACATCCAGTTTATTTTTAACAATTCCATATTTTCATCTTGGACATAACAGTCCCATATCTCTTCTAGGACATAACAGTCCCGTCTTCCCTCTCATGTGGTTCTTCTTCTTGCTCTCCTCCTCTTTCACCATTGCTTCTTAGGGTCCAGACACCGTGATCCAGCCCCCCCTTTCTATCACCATAGCCGGGTACCACACTTACAGACCACCCACACACTGGGTGTGGGACACAGCGATCCACCCCTAGTTCTATATCTCTCCTCCCCCATTACTCCATGCCTGGGTTCTTTTGTCCCCAGTCCATGGTACCTACCCCCTCTCCCTCTACCTGCCCCCCTTTTTCCCTCTTGCTCCCACCCCTTCTCCTCTCCTCATGCCGCTCTCCCTCGTCTAAATAAAAACCTCCCAGCAGGGCCCCACCCTAGCTCCCTGGACCCCAGCAGCCCATCTAGGCCCCATCTGCCCGTGCAGCCCCATTAGAGGCACCTCCACCTTGCACTTTTGCCTTACCAGTGCCTATTCCACGTTTCCCATCCTCTTTCTTGCCGGGAGGGTGGGTGGGGAAAATTACAGCAAGAAAGAGGGCTAACTGAGGGTTACATGCCCTTAAATAGCCCCTAAGAACCCCTGATCAGGACCCCTACTGGCCCCTCCCCTTGGCCAATACCCAGCAAGCTCTGACCTGGTCGTATAACCCCTCTCTGAGGTCATAGCCCCTGCTCCTGCCCTGCACACCCCACCCCCTCCTCCCCCTTCACCTTCCAGCATTCATTTCTGACTGGCTACCAGGACAACCGAGCCTGCCTTTTAATGGCAAGCCCCATTGTCCCTGGATCCCCACCCAGCAATAACTCAGGCTACTCCTTGTTAAATTTTGGATGCTCACTGGCAATATTTATTTATTAAAGGCACAATTATATTCATACATTTACTTCCCAGTTTATTTCTAACAATTCCATATTTACATATTGGGCATAACAGTCCCATATCTCTTCTGGGACATAACAGTCCCGTCTTCCCACTCGTGTGGTTCTTCTTCCTCTTGCTCACCTCCTCTTTCGCCATTGCTTCTCGGGGTCCATACACCATGATCAGCCCCCCCTTTCCATCACCATAACCAGGTACCACACTTACCCGGACCAATCCCCCCACTAGGTGTGGACACAGCGATCCACTCCCTAATTCTATGTCCCTCCCCTACCCCTTTACTCCCATGCCTGGGTGCTTTTGTCCCCAGCCCATGGTACCTACCCCCTCCCCCCTCTACCTGTCCCCGCTTTTCCCTCTTGCTCCGACCCCTTCCACTGACCAATCTCCAGCTTGTGATGGAAGATAGGGCTCCCCCCTTGTGGGTTAACCCCTCAGACCTTTCTTGTTAATTTCCCTGACTAAATCCCTGAATGGATGGGGAACAGGCCCATGCCGAACTCAATCAGATGAACCCCATCCCCCTGGTACACCACCTCCTGCTCATATGAGACATCCCTATGCTGAATGTGAACTCCTCCATCTCAATCATTGCCCTTGCCACTTTCCTGTTCAAGTGTTTCCGTGCCACCGCTATCACTTTTGGCCCCTTCAGTCCCCTCCACACCCTCCTGGAGGTGATCTCTGACCAACCGATCACCACCCTGTGCCACCAGCTCTTCACCTTCTCCAAATCTGCAATTATGTCCTTCATTAGGGACCCCCATGGCAATGTCCCCAAGTCATTGCCCTCTAAATGTACAATAACACAGTCCAGTCAGCCCTAATGCACCCACAGGTCTCCCAGCAGGGGAAGCAACTGTGACCACCTCATGCCTCTCAGGCCCCTCCATCACACTCTGGTGTGCTATGCTCCCAGGTGCAGCTGTGTCCCTATCCTGTGGCAGCTGCAAACCTCTCTGCCCGGTATATGAATGAGTGCCCCACAATCCACACTTGCCGCTTGGAACCTGCTGTGGGGAGAGAAAGGGACATCCATTAGCCATTGTCAACACCTCACATATCTCTTGTGACAGTTTGACTTCCATCTCCCTACCTGCTTGACCTTGGCTTTCCCTGCCCCAGCAGCAGCCACTTCCATTGCCACTCCAATCCAGAAGGAATGCAGGGCAAACTTGGTGGGGTTCTCACCTGCAAACGCCACCGTCTTTTTCAGCACCACTACCACCTGATACCCCATCACCGAGGATCTATCCCCATGCATGAACCAGGCCCCACTCAGTCGCCCTTGCATTCTACTATACTCTGCCAAAATACAGACTGCCCTTGAATTGGAAGCCTAGCAGGTCCCAGTCCACTGGGCGGAATGGTAACAGCCAGAATGTGGATGATGTCTGACTTTGGCAGCCAGGCCCCCTCGGCCACCCATATCAATTCCACCGCCTGATTCAGAGACACATAAGAGACCATGCTCAGCTCTTCCAGGATTCCCACATTCACTGACACCCCCCTGGGTAGGAGAGGTGATGTATGAGATGGAATTCCCCCACTTGCTTCTTAGGCACCACCCCAAGGGGTGACACCCAGAACTGCCTGCAGCGGAAGTCATCCAGTGGCCCCTCTACCCTCCCTGCCCTGAATTCCTTCTCAGTCTTACCCCAGACTATGTCCTCTTTCCCTTTTATTGAGCCCAAATTCTTAGCCTGTATGCCTACCCATGACCCCTCAAACCTCAAAGGAAAACCCTCCTTCAAACCCACCCTCAGCAGGTTTGCCCCTCTCTTGTTGGGGTAACCCTCTGTCCAGGCCTCCACCACCCCCAGCTTGATTGGAGTGCAGGCCATGGTGTAGCCTCACTGCCCATCACCTGTTCCTGCCCTAGCTCCAACCATAGTCGAAGGTATATCCCACCAGGGGCCCACCATCCTCTTCTGGCCCCCCAGGTGGCCATGAAAGGGCTGCTCCTTTGGCTGCAACCTGGACTGCCCCACCTTGTCACCCCCTTGCCTGCATGCCGTTGTCAGATGCGATCCCCCACATTGTGAGCTGGAATGCCGAAACTTGCAACTAGGCCATGTGCACGAGGCCCTGTTATAGACCCAGCATGCTTTGGCCCCTGGAGCCGGGGCTACTCACCTCCCCAGTCCACCACATGCCCCCCCTGTTGAACCCGACAGTGTCCTGACCCACAACTTGGCATGGGTACAATCCCACCTCAGGTCACCTTTCACCACCATTCTCCTCTGGAATACCTCATCATATTTGAGCCACCCAAAACCCAGCTTAGCCCAATATGTGTCCCGGATAATTGCCATGTACGTCAGTAGTAGGATTGCCAGGTCCGGCTGCTTCTCTAAGACCAGAGTGCTATAAATTATGAAACCTGCTTGCCATGTATCTATGCTCTTCCCCTTAAACCAGGCCTCCTCCACCTTGTGCCCTACCACTGCCAGCACCACTGCCATCTCTAACTTGCCCACTGATTCCCTCTGTTCATACTTTTTGGCAGTCTCTTCATCTACCAAGCCAAAGATATCCACATATTCACCCTTCCATATTTTTTCCTTTATCAAGGCCAGGACATGATTGTCCAGCGTGAAGCCAGCAGCCCCTCGTACAGCTTCGGCACCCTACCTGTGGTGTCAGCGCCTTCTTTCCCTAGCTTGCCTCCATCCTTAATGGCTTTTAAAGCCCACTCTAACTTTGAAACACCATCCTTCCCTATGTGCCCCAACAATCCTTCAATATACTCTTTTAAATATGCCTCATTAATCATATCCACTTCATCCTTACCCCCATCCGGTAGAGGCCCCACTGGGCCAGGGTTGGGCTCAGCACCGGCCCTGGGTGCTGCAGTTGGGTTGGGCACTGCCTGCTTCAGTCTTCCGTTCCCCTTCCTGGCACTGGACCTCTCATCTTGCTTTTTCCTCTGGGCTTCCTCCTCTGCCTCTCTCTTCTTCGCAGCCTCCACCCAATCTGTCATCTGTGCCATCAGCTTCACTGCCTCTGCCAACATGGTCTCGCTCAATGCTGGGGCTCCTTTGGGTGCCATTCCATCCGGTGATTCTGGGCTGCACAACAAAATCACAAGATCATACCACCATCCTTGACTGCCATCACCATAGTCCGCACCCCCCTGGATACAGTGCTCATGAGTTCATCCCCCCAGGACCTCAGCACCCACTCTCCCCCCATGTGAAGCAGCCTGCCCAATATAGCTGCTTGCTCTTGTGCCCTCAAGATGGTTAAAAACAGCCAGTACCCTGTTTTTGTCACTGCTTTCCTGGCACCCGTTTCCCTTCAACAAAAAAGGGGGGTTCCACCCAGTCTTCAAACCTTCAGCCTCTGGACCGTGCTGCTGTCCCGCTTAATGCCTACTGGGTCTCTGACTCACCCCCATTGTGGCCTGTCCCTTCGGGTGAGTGATCAAGCCTTGTCCTAGGCTCTGCACCACAAACCTGGCCCCTGCCCACAAAGATACTGCTTGCCAGTCCCTTATGGCCACCATTAACTCACTGAGCACCCCACTGGGTGGACACCTCACATGGTAGACCTTTCCGAGCACCCCACCTGCCTCAGAGCCTCTGGTTCCATCTGGAAAAACAGCCAATGCCACTTCTCCCCTCCTTGTGGCAGGCCCATGCCATGCGTGCTCCCCAAGGAGGCCTCCCCACGTGCCTCCCCAATCCAACCCAGTGGCCTCGCACTGTGGTAGGCCTCACCGGCCCCCGGCTGGTCAAAGCCCCTTATCCGCAGCACTGTTACTGCTTCACAGCATCACATCCTGAGGGGAATGCCACACTACACGGTGGGCCTTCCGCCCCTCCAGCCTGCCCAAAACAGCCACATGCCGCTGCCACACCAAGGCCCTCACCCCAATGCACCTAGGCCATGAGCATTGTCCTTGACCATCTCTCCTGTGTGGCAGCTGTCCAAACCAAGCTTCTCCCCGAGCCTGCCAATACGCATAAACATGGTAGCCACACCACGTGGCCTCTCCCCCAATCCCAGTTCTGGCTAGCCTCCTCATGCTGTGCAGACCACTCATACAGGCCCACTCCAGCATTACCCACCTTGCTTCCCTGACCCAGTGCATCTCTTGCGCCGTTCCACCCCTCGCACTGTGGCCCCTGTCCTGGCCATGATTCATACTGATTTAATGCGGCTGCACCATGTGGTAGGAAGCTCCTTCACCCCCCCCAGGCCCTGTCCCCAGCTCTGCACCACTCTAGCCTCCCACGCGTGGTGTAGGCCATGGCTCCAGGATCATGCTGTAAACACAACGCTGCCGGCAACCACAGCTTCCCCACAACTGTCCTAAAGAAACAGTGCATAAAAACGCTGAATAATCCATCACCTCCTCTGGCTCCAATATGATTGATTCTCTCTTCAGCTAAGAAATGGATGGAAAGAGTGCCTAACCAAATGCCATCACCAACATGAAGCCAATATAGACAAACAGTGGGGAACCAGTTTTGTGCAAAATCATGACCCAAACAACAGAAAATGAGATAATAAGCCTCTTGTGTCCCTGGCTTTACCGACAGGGCTTCCCCCAACACACAGCTCTGACAACAAAGGCCTTGGCCTGCCAAACCTTCCTTGGGCCTCCCACAGCCTTCCACCTGCAGTGAATGCGGCTTCAACATGCTGCAACAACCCCAAACCCAATCGCTCCACTCCAGCGAGTGATCGCTTTCTGCTCCTCATCATTTCCTTTTAAATTTTCTTTTTTTTTTCTTTATTTTTTGTGCACGCCCAAGCCAGATCCTGGCCATCCTCCACCATGTCAGGGCCCAGCACCAAGTCACCTCACTATGCCCTACCTTGCTATTCCACCAGACAAAATGTCATCCTGCTTACTGGCCCCAACTCACGGGCTTTCCAGTGCCGCATGCCAGCACTACTGAGCACAAATTGCCTCTCTACCACAGACGAGCAAGGCCCCCACCACTGAGCCCACCAAACCACACTCATTGCCCCGTCATAAATTCTCTGCATTCCCCAGTAACCCAGCTCAGTTTAGAAATGGAAAAGTAGTATGACGCAGGGTGCAAACCCTGTACCTTTTACCCCAATAGCATATGCATGTTCTACTGAGCCACAAACTCAGCCTGCCTGTCCCTAGCCATGCAGCTCTTTGCTAAGCTGGCCCTGAAGCATTTCACAACAGCTTTAGAAATTACCTCAGACTTAAACTTCCACTTAAACAGTCCACACAGCATTCTTACTAACAAATGTATCTCAGCACAGGGGCCAGCGCCCCAGTCCTTCAATGCCTTACCTTGATCTTGCAAACGATGTGCTGTATATTCAAAAGAATTGAAAATTACAGCAAGATAGAGGGCTAACTGAGGGTTACATGCCCTTAAATAGCCCCTAAGGACCCCTGATCAGGACTCCTACTGGCCCCTCCCCATGGCCAATAGCCAGCAAACTCTGACCTGGTTGTATGACCCCTCTTTGAGGTCATAGCTCCTTCCCCTGCCGTGCAGACCCCACCCTCTCCTCCCCTTCCCTCTCCCCTTTTCATCTTCCAGCATTCATTTCTGGCTGGCTACCAGAACAATCTGCCCTACCTTTTAATTGCAAGCCTCATTGTGCTACATAACCTCTATAAGGGGATGTTAGGGGGAAAACTTAGACAGACCACTATACATACAGTATATAGGTATAGAACATATGATGTGAAAGGGATAATTTGTGTGAACATAAAAAAAAAACATTCAAAGAACAGAAAACCCACACTACATCACAAAAATGAATTTGGAAATCTAGGTGTGTCAATCAATGAAAATCTAGAACTCTGATTGTTTTTAGTCTCTTTTTCCTTTTAGTATTTTTTCTTTGATCACTTTCACCTTATCTTTACTCAGTGTTTTTGCTATCCTCTGTGTATTTCTTCTTCCTCCCTACTTGTGATCTTTTCCCTGATATGTCTAATAACCTGCTTATTCATTTCTCCTTCGTTTGCTCTATTTTTTTAATGGCTATGGGTGGAGCCTACTGCTGTTTTGCAATCTGTAGCCTGAAAACAGTCAATAGTGGCACCCTTCTGTTGGACTTTTGGAAGTATCCTTCCAAAAGTCCAACAAAGCTGGGAGTACTCCACCATGGTCGGCCGCTATGGAGTACAGCCACACTATTTTGGCTATTACTTCCACATTCCAGTATGAGAACTGCACATGCATACCTCATGTGCATGTACAGTTCTGCTGGAGGGCCATCTTCAGAATGACAGAATGCAATTCACCTAAATATTCATGCACGAATCCTGCACATGCACAGTTGTGTCACCAGTGCCATCTTGCAGATGGCACTCCTCCCACTCTCTCCCACTTCTCCACTGCTGCTGTCCTCCCCACTCCTTCCATTCCCTATCCCAGTGCTGACATTGGGATGCCCAATCCCCCTGTCAGAATCATGTACCCCTCCCAACTCATGTGGCACACTTGGAGCCCACCCCAGTGTGCCCAAATTTATGGGTTTTTTTGCTCCCTCCCACTGCTGCTGTCCTCCCCTCTCCCTCCATTCCCTGTCCCTGTGCCAACATTAGGGTGCCCAATCCCTATGTTGGCATCTTGTACCCCCCAACTCATATGGCACACTGGGAACCCAACCCAGTGTGCCCAAATATATATTTTTTCCTGTAAATAAAAAAAAAACTGTCCCCCAATGTCTTTTTTTAACTGTAAAAAAAAATGGTCCATCTTCATCACCCCAATCCCCCTCCCCTTCTCCACCATCACACTGAGCACCCTCTTCCCTGCACCCCCTTCTTACCCGATAATTCCCTTCAGAGGTTGGTGCTGTCATCTTCTCTGGACTGAGACATGTCTGCACTCTTCAAAGCCAAACCACAAACTAAAGAATCAAAGGTAAGTGTGGTATAATGGCAGTCAATGGAGTTTTCAACTTCTGTTGATATATCAGCCATTTTTAGAAATTTTGGCCCAGCATTTTCAACATGGGGTTCTTGGGACCCCACCTCATGAATACTGTCACTGTCATTTCATTACTCAGTCATGAAAGGTGATTTCATGGTCGTTGTGAGGAATCACCTTTTGGGACTGACTGACAAAACGACAGTGCCACTGATCATGAGGTGGGGTCCCAAAAAGCCCATGTTGTAAATCTGGTGAAAAAATTCTAAAAAATGACTGCATTATGAGTGTGCATTGCATATGTTCTACACACACTCCTAACTTCACCAGTTTTTAATATTTTCCTTCCACATTTTCAACATTGCCATTTGTGCACACCTCCTTATTAACAGTTCAGCTATCATTTTTCACATCCTTCCCAAAACATGTTTTTGTACCTCTGGCATAGAATGGCCTGGTAGCTCTGCAAAATCACCTTTTAGGACAAGTGAACAAAATAACAGTGGTACTCTTCATGAGGTGGGATCCCAAAAAGGCCATGTTGAAAATTTGGTGAAACAACTCCAAAAATGGTCGAGTTACACCTGGTCATTCAAACTTTTTTACACACATGTGTAACTTTGGTCATTTGGCAGCTCGTCACAGTCGTATTAGCTCTGGCTAGAGCCAGTTAGCCTCTGTTAGATCTTTCAATTCTCTGCCTTCATTTTGCCTAATTTTATGTAGTAAAAACAGTGTTAAAACAGACATCATTTGGTTAAGCAGATCATTGCCTCTCCTAAATTCAAATAATATGAGAGGTAGAGGTTGTAGACAACACTATACACCATCACATACAGATTTTTACTCCTACTATTGTAGACCATATGATAGGGATTTTAAGAGGTGGAGGCCAGTCATGGGATGTAGAAGGGCAACACATACAGGAAGTGAGGAAGGGATGGTAACATCCACTTCAAGGACTACACCACAACATTATGGTAGAGGGGAAACAAAGGTAAAAACACATGAGATGCACAAGTAGAGCAGGAAAAAAATCCCTAATATTTTAATCTGTTAAATAGTGTATTGACAGGTTTGGAGGCTAAAGTGTTGAATAGAGGATTATGCTTGTGTGTCAGTAAGAAAACAAAAATAGATACCTTTGAAGTTAAACTAGACTGTGAGATTTTTTTAATTAGTTTTATCAAAAAACATTTTTAGTACCATTGTTAGCACAGATGACTAAAGAGCCATTTTGGAGAAAGAGAATAATAAGGATTTGAGAGAAAGTTTTAAAGTCAAATCAACTTTTTTACTCTGGGGCAAAAACCACATAGTGCAAAAATTCAGGAAAAGACCCTATAAATCTGAGGTTTTAAAGAAGATCTACAAAAGGCATCAAGAACTGATAGAAGTGAAATCCTGACAGAAATGGGCAAAAGAGAGAACACAGATAAAATAACTATGATTACCATATGAACATATGAATTTGCCAGCAGCTAAAGGGCTTATGGTCTATCAAGTCTGCTCAAGTGTGCAGGTAGCAACCCTTATACTGCAGCTACCCTTCCTTCCCCTCCCCTGACCCTCCCTCTTACCCTATCCCATCCCCTTTTGAAGCAGTCCACTGTTTTACAGAATACCGCTTCCGTAGATAATGCGTTTCACCCAGACACCACTCTATCAATTAAAAAGTGTCTTTTCATTTCCATCCTGAACCCTTCCCCCCTCCAGTTTCACCATGTTCAGTGATCAGTTCTATCAGATCAAAGACATAATACACAGATACTAGGAAATTTCTCAGAGCATGGAGCTAGGGAGAATAACTTTTGGAGAGAGACCATGGATAATTGCACTAAAGACAGACAGTCTAAAAAATGTATTGGTTAAGACACAACACTGGACACCACCAGCACCACATGGATCATGGTGGGGGGAGAACAAAAGGCTGTTACAGTTGTGGCCATTGCACACACTGTTGAATGCCATTAAGACTGGCAAGAATTTGAACACTAGCAAAAAGGAGGACATGTGACTCTGACCACATAATATACTGTGTACAATGTACTTGTGGTCTTAGTTACATTGGCAAAACTATACATCAACTGAAATTGAGAATCAGTGAACATAAGAGTGCCATAAGACATAATGGCCAGATGTCCACTCCCCCAGCCAGGCACTTTATGCAAGAGAAACATAAGAGAATAACATGAGGAGTTTTTTCTATCTGATCAGGTTCCCAAACCTAAAAGAGGTGACAGTCGGGATAAACTGTTAGTAAGAGAGATTGTGTGGTGGATTGACACATTGATATCATAAAGACATGGCCTTAGTGAAGAAATTGAATGGGTGAGTTTCATGTGAATGTTGAATCTGTCCATTCACACAATAGCCAGTTTGCTCTATTTTTAATATATGTATAATGAGGTATTGTGACTTAGATTTGTCTTTGCAACTGTATATACAGTATGTGTTTTAACTCCTCTGACCACATTTTCATTTTAGACCAAATATGATGTCCTTTTAATTGCATTTAGAAACATAAAAAAATATTGTGGCACAGGATCTTTATGCACAGGATTATAAAACAGATTATTGTCCCTTTAAAAGATTTGTTTATATGAGCATCAATCACCAATGCCTACTAAACTGGCATGCAGCACTTTTGGTGCAGCGAGCTGCTTTGACAGTATTGAGAGCCTCTCCAGATAAGCCTAGGAAATGCATCACATGACATGCACCAGCTTGATGACACAACGATGTCCAGGATGTTCCACGACATGAGATGCCGTCAGTTTCCTAGCAGCGTGAGCACAAACCTCCTATAAAAGATGAAGGGAAGGGAAGACAAACCTCCTTACAAAAATGGTGACGGGTCCATGTGGAGAATGACAAAAGTAAACAACTCTATTCCAAGTGAGTACTGAGTTTCATTACTTGATATGAGAGCAAGTTATTGCAGTTTAGGACAGAATATTTTGGCATTATGTGGGGAAATACTAAAAGCATGTTTATTTTATCTTTTCAAACAGAAAGTTTTCTGCTGAGGAAGTGGCAGACAGGCTAGATGGGCTTCAGCTCCCTCCTGTGTGTACTTCCTAAGTTCCCGTGTAGAGGAAGAAACAGGTAACTGTGACCCAAAATGAGGAGTTAAAATGAAACATTGTTTTTTTCCCTTGAGGAACTGAACAGTGATTCTAATTGCTATATACAAAATCACACATACCTCCATAATGCAAACCATCATGGGCTGTATATGCAAATCACTACAAAATGTTACATAGAAACATAAAAGATGATGGCAGATAAGGACCGCAAGGCCCATCCAGTCTGCCCATTTCTTTTTCTACTTTATAAATGTGCCTTCGGCCTTTGCTCTGTCAGTGGCCTATCTATTCATACTCATTTGTATAGCTCCCTTATGCCTATCCCATGCCTGTTTGAAGCCCTGTACTGTATCCATAGCCATCACTTCTTGAGGTAGGCCATTCCATGCATCCACCACCCTTTCTGTGAAAAAGAATTTTCTCACATTCCCCTTAATTGGCCCCCTCTAATCTCATGCTGTGTCCTCTTGTCCTGCTATTTTCTTATATTTAAACATGTTAGACTCTTTCACCTTGTTAATGCCCTTAAGGTGTTTGAAGCATCTCGATCATCTCACCTCTCTCCTCTTTGCTCAAGGGTATACATATTGAGCTCTGTTAATCTGTCCTCATATGTCTTCTGATGCAGTCCCTGAACCATTTTGGTTGCCCTCTCTGGACTGCCTCAATTTGGTTAATGTCCTTGTGAAGGTGTGGCCTCCCATACTGCACGCAGTACTCCAGATGGGGCCTAACCAGTGTCTTGTAAAGAGGGATTATTACCTCCCTCTTACGACTTGTGATACCCCTACTAATACACCCTAACACCCCCTAGCCTACCTACTGCTTTAGAGGTCTGCTTGATGATTTCAGGTCATCAGTGATGATGATGCCCAAGTCTCTTTCTTCCTTTGGGACTGCTAGCAACTCCCCTCCCAGCCTATAGGTGGCTTCAGGTTTCTCTTCCCATGTGCATGATCTTGCACTTCTTTGCATTAAATCCCAGTTGCCACTCTTCTGATCATTTTGCTAGTTTATCCAGATCTCTTCTCATTCTGCCCACCCCATCTGGATCATCTACTCTGTTGCAGATCTTGGTATCATCTGCAAACAGACAAGCCTTACCCTCTAGTTCATCTGCAAGGTTACTAATGAAGATGTTGAAGAGGACTGGCCCCAGGACTGATCCCCGAGGTACCCCACTTGTGACTTGCATCTCTTCTGACTGTATACCATTTACCACCATCTCCGTTTTCTGCCCGTCAACCAGTTTGCCACATAGTTGACCAACTTCTGACCCACCCCGAGCCTACCCAGCTTATTTATCAATCTTCTATGTGGAACAGTGTCAAAAGCTTTGCTGAAGTCAAGGTAGGCGACATCAACTGCTCCTCCTTGGTCCACCACTCTGGTTACCCAGTCAAAGAAATCTATGAGATTAGTTTGACAGGACCTTCCTTTTGTAAACCCATGCTGTCTTGGATCCTGTGCCCTATGGATTCCAGGTGTTGCACTATCCTTTCCTTAAGGATTGCCTCCATAATCTTGCCCACTACTGAGGTAAGACTGACTGGTCTGTAGTTCCCTGCCTCCTCCCTGCTACCACTCTTGTGGAGTGGGATCACATGAGCCCTTCTCCAGTCTTCTGGGACCTCTCCTGTGCTCAGAGACTCACTAAACAGTTCTGCTAATGGCTCTGCTAGTTCCACCTTTAGCTCCTTAAGTACCCTGGGATGTATGTTATGCTGGTTCAACTTTAAGCAGGAGTGCATGGTACCAAAAGGTCTCTCACACAGTCTGCAAAGAATGCCAACAGAAGACACAAACATGTGTTTCATCCTACCAGGACTCATCAGTGTGCCTCATCTGTATGACACCCCAGTGGAATGAACCAGCTACCCTAAGTTGGTCTATTAGGATTGGGTTGTGGTGAGCCCAATAAAACCAAAAAACAAGCTAAAAGACAAAAAACCTGTGTAAGCTCTGAGGCAAGGGTGCCCCAAAGGCACCGGCAAAATCACACATAGCCCCATAATGCAAAGCATCATGGGATATATATGCAAATCACCATAAAATGTTATACTGGTTCAACTTTAAGCAGAAATGCATGGTACTGAAAGGTCTTTCACACAGTCTGTGTCTTCTGTTAGCACTCTTTTCAGACTATGTGAGAGACCTTCCGATTCAGCCATTCTACTAAAGATTGAGATTGAGCAATTTTTGCAGTATGTGTAAACCACTCCTTTTGAATGTGGAGGCCTTAAAGGTAGGCAAAAAATTAAGGCAATGCAATTAATTAACTAATAAGATACAGATTACTGACATAATAGTATTATTATGTAAAAGTAGTTTATATTTTTAGATTTGATTTACAGAATCAAAAGATTTCAATAAGAAATAAATTACTAAATATTCTCATTTGGAATACTAATTAAGGTAAAAATATGAGGCTACAAGCCACTCCATTTTTTAACATAAAAGAGATATCTGGTTAACATTAGTTCCATGCTTAAGGAACAATTTACTTATGTTGGTTCTTTCATTAGTCATGTCATGGCCACTCATCATGAGGAAGAGACTGATACAAGAGTGTCAAGAAAATAAAAGATTGAATACTGGGATTGAACTCTTCCAGACTTTGTTTCCATTTTTCTGAAGTTTTCGGGACATTGGACTAGAACCATAAATTTTATGGCTGATTAGAAAATGGAATTTGGGTTCTCAAAGTCATTATCAGTTCTTTATTGTATGCAATTCCACCCAAAGCTGTGTTTTCTTTGGGACCCATTTACAAGCTACAATCCAGACTTCATTATACAGACTTTTTTTTGAATTTCATCGGTAAAGAACTTTGGGACTTTTGGTTTTGAACAAGTTTTACCGTTGTTTATGCTGTCTGAATATTTTCACAGAGAAGATCCTGTCAAGTAAGACCCAGTACCATTTATATTCTTAAAATCATTATAAATCACTCCAAATCTCCAATTTTAATGAACTAGATAAGTTAACAAAGTGAAGATCAAATTTGAATTTTTTTTTATTTGAATTATGAGGCTAGAATTAACAATCTAGTAAAAAACTACCAGGAATTTAAATAATCCAACAGCACCTAAAATGGAATAGGGAAGTCAGAGTCTTTAAAACAAATAGTTATCAGACTTGATTGGCATGCAGTCACTCTCATGAATATGTGAAACACAGATGAATTCCCAGTGGCCTTAAAGTATTATTAGAACCCAATTTGGGTTTACAGTTAGTGGCTAGATGGACAGGTGGAATGGCATTAGGTGCAAATGTCACTTTCAATTTTAAGCATTTGTTTATTGAAACATCCCTTAATGAACAGGAATGTATAAAGGAAGAACGAACAGAGCCAGAACAACATCTAAAATGAAATTTGGATTTAAATGGGTTAAAGAACTTAATGTCAAAAATTGAAAAAGGTCTGGCAGAATTCAACAAAAATTTTAGACAGTTAAAACTACATAAATTCAAATGACATGTGATAGACTACAAACAAAATAGGCTTTACACCTGTAAGAAGGATTTAAACAGAAGCAACTGTACAATATGTATAATTCTGAAAGCAGTATATATTACACCAACACTGACAGTAGTAATGCAGACAGCCAAGATTCAGACCTTATAAAATGTGAAGCAGAGGGGCTAGACAATGCTATAGAACATCACACAGAGGTTTTTACCACACTATACTACTAAATGATACAGATTTTTAAAGGGGGGAGGCCAGATATTGTAAAATGGTACAGTAGCATCCATTTCAAGGACAACACCACAGCAACAAGGTACTGGAGAAACAGAGGTGAAAACACACAAGATACATCAGCAGAGCAGGAAGAATCCTTGATATTTAGTTGGTCAAACAGAGTATTGACAGATTTGGAAACTAAAGTCTTGAACAGAGGATTATGCTTTTGAGTCAATAAAAACTAGTCACCTTTGAACTTACTGAGAGATGTTTTTCAGATAATACATATCAAACAAGTTTTAATACCATCCCAAACACAGACAACTTAAGAGCCATTTTAGAGAGAGAGACAAAAGGCCCTTAAGAGATAGTTTTAAAGTCAGATTGACGTTTTCTACCACCAAGGGCAACACCATCCAATATGGAATCCTATACACAAATGGTCAGGAATGATACTGATGAACTCGTTAAGAATAGTAGACCCAACCCAGGAGATACAACCCTAGTAAGCAAGAGTGTGATGCATTGACTTCATTATAAAAAGATTATGTAATAACAATCAAACAGCAGATGGGAGGGGTGCGATAGTGATTTTAAAGAAATCAGATTATTAAGAGGAATGTCATTTCCAATGTAATGACACCACAAACTGTGAGAAGTTGAATGAAATCCCTTATGAAGCTTTGAAGAATAGGATTAAAAATGCAATTGATTATGCAGGGGAGAACAACTGGATTGAAGTCTGGATAGGGAGAACTTTAAAGTCACAATACCATAGAACCCCCTTGTTTTAGTAGTAGCCACAGACATTACCAGCTATTTCCAGATATTTCGAGCAATTTCTAAAGAGTTTCTCTCTGCTGCCCCTACTGTAGAAATGGAGAAAGCATTAGATATATCTGGAAATATCACAGAAATTTCAGGAAATAGCTGCCAGTGTCTGTGGCTGCTACTGTATGTTTTAGCAAAGAGTCATAAAAATCCAGTGAAACCCCAGGATGCCCTATTATTTCAGTACAGTACTTAATAATGGAACCTTTGTCTATTTGTATAGATTTTCATTGTAAGTTGATAATCTAGAACTCAAGTTCTTATCTAAAGGACTCCAGACATCTAATTGGGATATTGGATGAATTTAACAAGATAAGCATAGCCTGGCAAATTCAGTGCACAAGTGAGGATGTCACCACATTTCACGTGGAGGAATCCAAGATGGCCAGGTGAACAATGCACTAGCACTCCCGGCCTGAGATGGATCTCTCAGGAAAGATCTATGCAGTGGTGATATCTGCAGAGAAAATCAAATAAACAGCATACGGAGATAAAGAGATGTGAGAGGAAGAAGAATGACTCACAGGGAAGTGGCAGTAAAAGCGAGTATAGCATTTTAAGTATTAGCTAAACTGTAAAACTTGGAGAGTTGTTTAACTTTTTTACCTTTCTCTTCAAGTATGGCTGTCCCAGTGTACTGCAGGTAGACTAAAAAAGTGAGGCACGTCAAAATCAGTTCAGCTGGCGAAAGAACTACTAGAAGACACGACACACCAGAAAAATATAAAACTGGTTAGAGAAGATAAAGTAACCAGAGCCTCATGAAAACAAGCATCTCAGTATCTTCTGAGTCTGACTGAGCTGGCAGCTGATACAGAGGTACAGTATAACCTTTTATCCCCAATACCAAGTACACTGCAAGCAGACAGTATGACAAAAGGTAATATTTTGAACTTTTTCAAACCAAAAGAGGTGTTAAACAAAAATGCTTTGCTGAGTATTTCCCAACAAGGAGAGGGGTCACTAAGTAAAGAAGTGTGTATGTTAAAACAAAAATAAATAGAAAGCAGTGATTTAATGAGTAACTGAGAAATGCAAAATGGGGAAAGTAAAGATAGTAGAAGCACAATAATGGAAGAAGTACAAGTGGTAAACATAAATTCACAAAGAAAGACTAAGGGAAAAGTATCAGAAAGGGTCAAAAATTGGCCAGTAAATGGCTAGCCCCCTGCAGAAAATATGGCTGAGGGGAACCACATGGGTATAAGTGAAAATATAGGAATTTTCAAGACTAACAGCCCCACAAGTGAAAGGACACAGGAGGAAGATTTATAAAATGCCCCAAATGAGCAAAATCAGCAAGTTTTATAAGCTGTGGCTAATATGAAAGCAGAAATGCTAAATGCCTTTGGGAAATTAAAGGCACATTAGCCTCAGTTACAGGTTCACTGCAGGATTTAAACAGCAAGCTTGAAGGCTTAAATATAAGAACAAATGAACTGGAAGACAGAATGTCCAAAATGGAAGATGACATTGCTTCTCTCCCAAAAAAAAGTTACTCTGCTGGAAAGACAGGTACAACAATTAAAAGAAAAGATTGCAGAACAGGAGGATCGGGCCAAGAGGGAAAAGGTAAGGTTATGTAAAATTCCAGAAGGCATAGAGAACACGGGGGATCCATTGCCTTTCTTTGAGAAAATGATTACTATAGCCTTAGATAGAAAATATCCAGAGGAGAAAGTAATACTTGATAGAGCACATTGGGCAGGATCCAGATTTACAGGCAATGCCAATTACCCATGAACAGTGTTTATTAAACCTTTGAATTTCTAGGATCATGAAGCAATTTTGTATAAATCAAGATTGCAAAAGGTTTAGAATATGAAAACATTAAGTTTAATGTTTACCCTGATATGTCAGCTGACACCACAGAGAGAAGATGGCAGTATAACCAGGTTAAACAGATTCTTTATAAAAAAGGCATCAGATTTATGATGGTATACCTGGCAAAGATAAGATTTCCATTAAATGGCTGGTTACACACTTTTGATATGCCGGAAGATGCCATCGAAGCAGTCAATATTAATTTTTACAAGGAAAATGACAGCAGCAGAGAATACCAAAATGCTCAAGTTAGAGTAACCCCTTGCCCTTGCACAGAAGATTCAGAAAATATAAAATCCAAAGAGAATACAAAGTAATGTTGTCCTCTCCTTTATCGTCCTTCCTGTTTATGTAACTTTTTTTCTCTTCTTCTCCTTAGATCTTCCTTATTATGTTATAGCTTTCTTTCTTTACCTTAACTTATCCTGGGGCTATCTTAGGCTGGGATGGTAGGCAGCATACAAGGATGGTTATGTTACCATCTGGTTTGAATGGGGAGGGGGGACAAGGGATAAAAAAAGAAGGGAAATGGAATAAAAAAGATTCAATTCACTGAAAGAACCAAGTAAGGGGAAGAGGAGGGATGGGGGAGTAAAATCAAAGATACATTTTTTTAATTTAATATCACAGAGCAATGAACTAATAAATAATGTGCACAAGGTGTTTAGGCACAACCAGGAAATTTTATATGCATATGAAAAAATCAATAGAAAGGGTCCAGGATTCTTGAATATAAATATAAATAAAGTAAGATATAGCTGTCAACGTGTGGTTATATCTACAAATATATGGGGTCAGAATATAGACTAACAACATGGAATGTAAAGGGGTGCAAAATAGAACAAAGATGTTAAGGACACTTAAATATTTGGAAGATAAAAAATCTAATTGGGTAATGTTACAGGAAACTCATTTAACCATAAAAGAAATAAACTGGCTGGAAAAGCGATGGGGTCCAACCTTTGCCACAGAATATGCAAGGAATTCAAGAGGAACACCAATAGCATACAACAATAAATCTTGCTTACCAAAACTTTTAAAAACAATAATAGATACACTGGGAAGATATGTGATGAATCAAATAAAGCTCT
Source organism: Neoceratodus forsteri (assembly GCA_016271365.2). Taxonomy (NCBI): domain Eukaryota; kingdom Metazoa; phylum Chordata; order Ceratodontiformes; family Ceratodontidae; genus Neoceratodus; species Neoceratodus forsteri. The sequence goes on from CM057454.1 coordinate 817,480,711, forward strand.
ATGATGTAAGAAATACTTGTGCCACAATATATGCTTCTAATGTAAATAACCTTAAATTTTACACAGACTTTTTCTTAACATTATTAACACTAGATCACCACATATTGTAGCAGAGACTTTAATGTAGTATTACAGCAACTAGAAAAAAACAACACCTATTGATGCATCATATAAAATATCAAGGAGAATAATTAAAGAATTTATGGAGGAATTAGGATTAATTGATCCATGGAGGGCTTTATATGGAGACACAAATATATTTTCATTTTACTCTAATGTTCATGCAAGCTATTCAAGAATAGACTATTTTTTGGTATCTGAAACATTGTTACATGCAATAACATCGATAAAATATCCAGGGATAATAATTTCTGATCATTCCCCATGCATTTTATCTATCAAAATAACACAAGAGCAACACATGACTAGGATATGGAAGTTAAACACTACAACCATATGTAAGGAGAGCATGAAAGAGGAAATTAATAAAGTATGTCAGGAATACTTTAATCTTAATACATTAAAGGATACATCCACCATAAATATTTGGGTGGCATTTAAGGTTTATTTGAGGGGAATACTGATAAAAACAGAGGCAGAAGAAAGAAAAGAAAAAAAAAATAAACAGCTAGTAGAACTAGAAACAGAAATCCAAAATTTATCCAAGCTGCATTTCTCTACATTTAATAATCATGTCTATAACTAACTGATATATACAAGAGAGCTCTATAATCAAATTAATACTGAGAATATAGAAAAACAAATGTTAAATACAAGGTCTACTTATTAAGCTTCAACAGATAAACCACTTAAACTGCTAGCTTGGCAGACAAAATAGTGTAAGAAGGAGTTAACTATAATTAGGATCAAAAATAATCAGGGAAGGATAATTAGCACCCGGGGAAAATAAATCAAAGCTTTGTGGAGTTTTACCGGGAGCTATGCTCATCACAGGTAAATCAAGATGCAGAAGATCCAAGTAAACTCTTGGATACAATTAATATTTCACAAATCAATGCAGAAACTACTAGAATTTTAGATCAATACGTTCACAGGAGGAAATACATATAACAATACAGGAATTAGTTACAGGAAAAGCCTCGGGTCTGGATGGACTGAGAGCTGAGCTCTAAAAGAATTCAAGCAAATAATAGCCACCTAGTTAGAAATACTATTTAATTCCTTTAGTACACTAAAACAAATACCAGACACTTTTAATCAGGCTATAATACAGATGTTTCTGAAAAAGGGGAAGGATCCACTCATCTGTGCCTCCTACCACCCAATTTCACTTCTTAATACTGACTATAAAATATAGACAAAAATAATAGCTAAAATGATAAAAAGCATTCTTCCAATAATAATAAATCAGGACCAGAATGGTTTCATTAAAGGCCGCTCGCTGACTGAAAATATTAGATGTACAATCAATTTAATAACTTTAAACAAAACATCAGATGCCATATTAATGGTGATCAATGCGGAAAAAGCATTTGACCATGTTGAATGAAGTTATATATTTGCTACATTACAAAAATTGGGGGTGGGGGCACAGATGAGCGGATGAATAAAATTGTTATATGAAACGCCAACAGCCTGTATAAAGACACATATGACAATATCAAAACAATTTAAAATATACAGAGGAACCAGACAGGGGTGCCCACTCTCTCTGATTATATTTGCCATGATTATGGAGCCCTTAGCAATTCTATAAGAGACAATGAAAAGATTGCTGGAATAAAAATTGATAATACAACACAAAAAATTGCGCTCAATGTGGATGATGTGCTTTTATATCTTACAGACCCACAACAATCAATTTTGGAACTCATAAAAGTGGCAGAACATTTTGATATAAAATAGGGATATAAGATTAACTTGGAAAAATAGATAATATTAAAATTAGATAGCACCGGACAGATCCATTATTTTGTTACCTACTGATTGTATTTTGTTTGTACAATGCTGACATTTCCTTTATATGGAAAACAGTTTAACAAACTTTGAATTGCAAAAAAAAAAATTAGATAGCACCCTAAAAATAAATCTCCCCCTGCAATATTCTATACAGCAGACTGAGGATCAAATACACTACTCAGGAGTGAATATTACAGCAAAAGTGGATAAACTATATCAAGCTAACTATATAGAGCTAATAAAATAAATATAAACAGACTTAAAAAATGCAATGGATTATTACTTACATTAATAGGAAGAATAAATGTCATAAAATGTTAATTTTACTTAGAATACTATTTCTATATCAGACTTTAGCTATACCACTTACACAGGTGTTTTTCACACAGTTAAAATTATGCATAAGGAATTTTATCTGGAAAACCAAAAAACCAAGGATAACATGGGACACACTAACTTTATCCAAAGAAAAGGGAGGGCAAGCACTGCCAGATTTCTATGTATATTATTTAGCAACACAGATAATGCAGGTATGGCATTGGCTTGAAAAAGAGAAACTTTTTCCAACATCAATGCAACTGGAGCAAGATGCACAAAACTACCCATCACTGTTGAACCTGCTATTCTCAAATATAACACACAAAAAAATAGTGAATTAAGATGCATAACTACAGAAACAACTTTATGGTGCTGGAATATGGCTCTTGCACTGTTGAAAGAAGTAAACAGTATCACCCTTTATACTCCAATATATAAAAATTATAACTTTCAACCTTCTGTGTCAAATAACATATTCAGAACATGGCAGGAAAAGGGTTTGTCCCAATGGGAACATATATTAGATACAAATAAGTTAAAACAATTTTCTACCATACAAGCACAATATCAGATACCGAAGGAGCATGGGTATCAATATATACAGCTTAAGACTTACTTAAAAAAATAAAAATAAACAAATGATCACAGAACTGTTGCAACTATTACAACTAATTCAGTTAAACAAAGATGGGAAAAAATTATATCGGCTATATATCAAATATTAATAAATAATAGAGAACTCAATTTAAATAAACTTAAAAGAAAATGGGAAGCAGATACTGGCATAAATCTAATGGAAGAGATCTGGCAACAAATATTAGTAGCTTATACAGATAATATACAATCTACAATACTTCAGCAAATACAAATGAACTCTACGCATCGGACATACTATACTCCATCTAAGCTACATAAATTTAACAAGCAGATATCAGATAAATGTTCAAGGTGTGCATACAGAAGTTGGACCTTGATTCATATGCTTCATTCATGTCCATATCTGTCAAATTATTGGAGTAAAATAGAAAAAGATATTATCCAAAATGTTTGGAAAAACAATAGTGCTAAATCCTTTAACAACGATACTGGGAATTATGCCAGTAAAGGAATATTTAGGTCCACTTGAAGGTAGATTGCTAACGATGGCTATGACTATAGCCAAAAAATGCATTCTCCTAAAATGGAAAGATGCTACCCCACCTCTTGTAGAAGCCTGGATCAATATTATGATAGATACTTCAGATTTGGAAAGAATGTGGTATATCAAAAATGGAAAATGGGACATCTTTGAGCTAATGTGGGCCCCGTTCAGAACATTGCTTAAGAAAGGAATAAGACAAAATTTATGAATGAGTATAATTTAAAGTAAAAAACAAAGAGAGATAGATAGGGAATTCCTCGACCCTTGGTAATGATGATCAAACCAGAGCCTAGGGCTGACAGCAAATATGAAGAAGCTATGGGCAACTGTGATATATCTGAACTGAAAAAAAAAAGATACACATAGTCATTGAAAATAAAATGGTACTTTTTATTTATTTATTTAAAAGTTGGTAATTGGGAAAGGCACCATGAGCAAAAGCTTGTTTCCAGGTGTGATGCAGAGGAGGGGGTACAGAGGGGAAAAAACGAAACAGAAATGATAGTACATTGTAACAAAATATAACAATTTGTACATAATAGAAAATAAATTATACAATGAATAAAGTCAGATAAATTCAGAAAAATATTTATATGGCTATATACAGCGAAACTGAGGGAACAACAAATCGGAGGTGAGAGAGCACTAGAAGCGTGAGCAGGTACAGGAGGTAGTAGGAGCTGGTTTGTGTAGACGCTTGGGGGCAGGAAAGAAGAGAGAAAGACAGGTTTGAAGGGGAACACTATTTCAGAGGGAGAGAAGTCTATAGGAGAAAGAAAGTTTGCCAGCTGATGTGCATACACATGGGAGGGAAAAGTGTGTGTGCAGTTAGACCACGAGCTGCAGAGTGAGGGGTTAGCAGAGTTTAGGAGGGAGGCTAGGTAAGGTGGAAGGGTTCCAAACCAGAATTTAGCAATGAAGGTGCAACTCTGTGAGAAGCGTCTCTGAGCTAGGGATTGGAGGGAAAGGGATGAGTATAGATCACAGTGGTGGGATAACAAAGAGGAGTTGGAGGTGAACCTGCAGAAGGCATGAAACTGGATGTCTAGTCTGGAAAGGAAGGTAGCTGGGGTGGCTCTGTGGACTATGTCCCCAAAGTCAAAAGCCAGGAGGATCCATTTAACTAAGAGATCACATCTCACAGGAAAGGATAGACTGGCTTAATTGTGGTATAGTAGCCCAAGCTTAGGATGCAGCTTGGAGTGTAGTGCACTAAAGTGGGAAGAGAAATCGAGGGATGGATCGAGATAGACCAGTAGGTACTTGTAATTAGGGATGTTATCCAGGGGGGTATTGGCAGCAGAGAAGACTGGGAAGGTGGGGAGTCTGGCAAGTTTTTGCTTAGAAACAAAGGTCATGTCAACTGTATTTCTTTTTATGTTCAGTTTAAGGCAGTTGGCTTGGAACCAGGCTATGACTGTTGAGAGATTGCTTTAAAGGGGTGGCTTGGACATCTTGGGTGGTTGGTCCTGAAAGTAAAAGTACGGTGTCACCGGCATACATATGAATATTGACATGGGTGCATACTGAGGGGAGATTGTTAATGAAGAGTGAAAAGAGAACAGGCCCAAGGATTGATCCCTGAGGCACACCAGCAAGGATGGGGAAGGAGGGGAGAGGACATTGTTAATAGAGACTGACTGGGAATGGCCAGTTAGATAGGAGTGGAACCAAGACACTGAAGCAGGGGAAAGGCCAACTAGGCTTATTTTATTTAATAGAAGTGGGTGGGAAACAAAGTCAAAGGCCTTGGCCAGTTCAATGAATATGGCTGAGGTTATCTGGTCACTGTCCATGGCAGAGTGAATGACGTCAGTAAAGCACAAGAAGGAGGAGGTGGTAGAGTGAAATTTCTTGAAACCTGTTTGGGGTGGGGTGAGGGTGTTGGAAGCAAGAAGTAATTCATTGAGTCATGAGAGAATTAGGGACTCTTGAACGTTGGTGAGGGAAGGGAGAAGGGAAATGGGGTGGTAATTTCCAGGAAGAGTGGGGTCACCACCTTTGAAAAGAGGGAGGACTGTGGCAGACTTCCAGGCTGTGGGGACAGTAGTGGTGGAGAATGAAAGGTTTAAGATGAAGGTTAAGGGGGTGCAGACCTTCGGGACTAGACTTAGAGGGGTTGACTGAAGTGAGAGCTCTTAGAATTTCTGATGGCATAATTGGTGATAGCTAAAAAACAGTGATCTGAGGGGGGGGACTGGAGGTTACAGGGGTGTCCTGGAGAATGGCACAGAATATGAAAAATGTATTTAAGACCTCAGCAACAAGGAGGGGGTCAGAGATTAGTGAATCTGCCTCACGAATGGAGGGAGTAGGAGATTCGGTAAGGGGGTGCAGAAGTGAGTGGAGATCCTGCCAGAAGGAGGAGGGGGTACTATTAGAAGGGTGCCTTAAAGACGTCAGATTTGAAATAGCAAATACTGTTAGTACAGCTGTTGCGGAGGGCTCAAAAGGCTGGTAGGGAGGCCTTGTCACCAAAGGATTTAAGGCCGTGCTAAGTGAGATTGCGCACTCGGCACATGACCAAAATACCAGGGGTGATCCAAGGGTGGTGGCTGCATTTTACTAGTATGGTTTTAAGGGGGCCATGGGCATCCTAGACGTTTAAGAAGATAGAAGTGAAGTGAAGTGGGCTAGGGCAGTGTTAACAGTGAGGAAGGAGAAGACATGACCAGTTTGACATAGCCAGGTCAGGCAGCAGTTTACGCACGTTGAGAAATTTGAGGGGGCAGTACTGGATATATTTTGGGGTGGTGGGGGGAGGGTGTGACTTTCTGACACAAAAGGTTGGACAATGGTCACTGAGTGCATTGGGTAGGATACCAGAAGAGCAGATATGATGGTGGTTGATTGAGAACACCCAGTCCAGTAGGGAATGAGTAGGTGATCTGGGGTTGGGACAGGTGGGATCCTTGATCAGTTGGGTGAGGTTCAGGGCTTGATCTGATGGCATGAACTAACTTATGAGGGGGAGAGCCAGTTGAGATTAAAGTTGCTGAGAAAAATAAGTTCACCTGCTGATACGAGTGCAGAGACTGTGGAGATGCAGGAGATAAGGGCTGAGGGGAAGGGTTTAGGGGAGGCATATAGAACCCCCACAAAAAAGGGTGAGGAGGCCAAGAATGCTAGATTTGCTAGGAGGAGTTTGTGGGAGCTAGGGATAGCTTCACGGTAGAAGATGATACACTTTAAGGAGTTGCAGGCGTAGATAGCCACCCCACCTCCACATTTTCCAAGGTCTTGCCTACAGAGGTTAAAATCAAGGAAGGCCAGATGGGAGTCAGAGATATGGGTGGACAGCCAAGTTTCAGATATGCAAAGAATGTCAGGGGAGTGCTGAGTGACCCACACTTTTAGCTCATCCAGTTTGGGGAGTAGGCTGCATGCATTTATGTGGAAGATCCACAAGCCTTTAGGGAGGGCCTGAGGAGGGGTGGTGGTGGTGGTAGGGCTAGCTGGGCCAGAATTCATCTCTACGTCACCTGCTAGGGTGAGTAGAAGGACTAAAAGATGTGAGTGAGGGGCATGACTCTTTTGCTTGGATCAATACACTTGGGGCGGGGCATGCAAGGGAGGTTTATGGGGACATAACTGATGGGTGGCCACTAAGTGTAAGTGAGAGCAGTTGAGAAGCCCTGGATGAATTAAGGTGTGGTGGAGGGGAGTAGAGAGATGGGGAGGTGGAAGGTGACAGTGGGAGATGATAGGTTGCAGGGAGGGCAATGGGTAAGGGGGTTAGAGCTGCAAAAGGTGGGGCAGAGGTAGAAGAGAGGACAGAGGGAAGGAGGAGAAGGAACACTAGGAGAGGGGGGAGGAGAGCACTAAAGGTGTCCAAGTGGGAAGAGCAGACAAAGTGGAGAGGTGAGATAGGGGCCAAAGGGGCCATAGGAGGTTTAGGGAGATAGCTGTAAGAAGTGAAGTAGGTGAAGTGAGACCAGTGGAGGAAGAAGGCGGCTAGATAAGATAGGCAAGACAAAACAGCAGTTACAAATTAACTGCTGCAATGGTGTAGTGGTAGTTTTGCCGCCTCTGGTGCCAGAGGTTGGAGGTTCAAGTATGGGGGAAATGGATATGTAAAGGAAGGAGAGGGTGCAGAGGTGCAGGCTGGAAAAGGAAGGGATGTTTAGGAGTGGGCACTAGCAAGGAACTAATGAAGAGCTAGGAAAGAAGGATTTGACGGGTGCACACTAGTGACTCCTAGAGGTGACTTTGCAAAAAAAACAAATGGTGAAGTGGGGAGATAGAAACTGGCTGACACGATCACGTGACCAGTCTTGTGACAGGATATGATGTATAAATCTAGAACTGAACCAGGGTGGAAGGGTGAGGGGTGGGTAGGGCAGTCAGGGCAGTCAGTGCACAGCGTCGACAGGCTAATGGTCAAAGAATGACTGTCACCAGGGAGAGGATTTTAGGTACCTTACTGCAGCAGGCAGAGATCCTGGGGGCTTGCAGTATGTGCAGAGCACTCCATGGAGAGTTCTGGGTGTTTGGGGAAAGCCTGTGGATAAACAAGTCAATAAAAGGATTAAGAGAAGGAGGTCTTAAAAACACACAAAAGAAGCAGAGTAAGGTGGGAGAATCAAGGGGAGGTGAGTTGGGGGGAGAGAGACGGAAATGTGCATGCATGGGGTGGGCAGGAGACTCAGCGTGGAGTGTGCAGAAGAAATGAGAGAAAATTCAGAATCTGAATTAAGAAAGCACCTTCAAGAGTACACAGGTGCAATCAACTTAGATACTGGTTTACAGATTGCCTAAACTGTAACGATCACAACGCTGTGTCAATAGTGCGAAAAGGAGCTGCTCACTAGGTTTTTTAAGATAACAATGAGAACGCTGTCAAAATGCAACTAAATAGAGACAAACTGTGCTGAAAAAAACTATCTAAGCTGCTCCTCTGACAAATAAAGTAAATGCAGTCCAGGGGAACAGGGGCCAACAATGACTCTCACCAGGGAGAGGATTTTAGGTACCTTGCTGCAGCAGGCAGTGATCCTGGGGATTTGCAGTCCCTGCAGAGCAGTCCGTGGGGAGTTCTTGGAATTTGGGGAAAGCCTTGCCACAGCAGGTGGTGACCCTGGGGGCTTGTAGTCCATGCAGAGTACTCCATGGGGAGTTCTGGGCATTTGGAGAAAGCCTTGCTGCAGGTGGTAATCCTGGGGGCTTGCAGTCCATGCAGAGCACACCGTGTGGAGTTATGGGCATTTGGGGAAAGCCTTGCTGCAGCAGGCAGCGACCCTGGGGGCTTGTAGTCCATGCAGAGCACTCCATGGGGAGTTCTGGGCATTTGGGGAAAGCCTTGCTGCAGCAGGTGTTAATCTTGGGGGCTTGCAGTCTGTGCAGAGCACTCCATGGGGAGTTCTTGGCATTTTGTTACTTACTATAGATGTGCAGAGTACAGTACATACACTTCAATCTCACATAACACAGGATTAACTGCATTATCAGAAGCATTAGAAGAAAGGACAAAAATTCAACCACTGAAAGACATCATTCTTGAGTCTGCAGAGATTGCACTCAGTATCAATTACTTTAAGTTTGGAGGCGCTTGCTTGGAGAAACAGGGTACGGCAATGAAAGTGAGGTGAAGGCAAACAAGGAGAGGTACCAATACCGGTGTCAGAATTTTTACTCTATGTTGCAGTTTGCCTGGCTGTGCTGACCGAATGAAAAACTCTACAGGAGTGGGTAATTTATTGGTCCACAAAAGATCACCTTCCTTTGGAAACCAAAACTCCCTAGTGTCCTTGTCCAGGCTGTCATTACAGAATGGACAGAGAACAAGAAAGCGAGCATGTAAATTTGAAGAAGGTCAGGATGTCCTAGCCAGGTGGTCAGATGGCCTCTTTTATCTTGGAACTATCGAAAATATCCTGCCCCTGACTCGGGCCCATGAGCCGTCTGTAGGAACAGCCATGGCTCGGCACTCCAGCCACCCAGCCGCACACCTCCTGGCCACCCTTGGGATCCTGAAAGCCCGGTAAGTCTGATAGACTGACCGGGGTTGCTGTGAGCTGCCACCATTGGCCCGCTCGCTATGCTGCACCCTGATTGGACCATTGTTTTCTTCCTGCACTGAGATTGGCTGTCTGCACCTACTGAATCTTCCCTTGACTCGGGGCTGCTGCACCCATTGACTCCAAGTGGAATAGGCCAAAATCTTGGGCCTGTTCCAAGCTGCTCTGTCTGGACTCCCACTATTAATTGTACTCACTTTCTTTATTGTGTCGATTCCGAGGAAATGTAGAGTTAGGATCAAAAGTTGTAACAGCTCTTCTGTGCACACTGTGAACCTGACTTTCTTTTCTCCTTCTTCCATGGGCTTGAACCATCCCTCTCTCACTATCTGCTAATTTCTGACCTTCTGACATTTCTTCACCTCCCCTCCATGGTGCCAAGACAAGGCTTTTGTTCTCACAAAACAACTTGTCCCTGGCCGCCGCCTCCCCACACCACCACCACCTCTGCTCTGTCTGCCAACTCCAGCGCTCCGCTCCTCACCCCCCAATTTAGCTCTCTCATCACCTCTCTTTGTGTAGCTCCCCTCCCACATCTAACCCCACTATTTCTCTTTCCAGTTCCAGATCCTTCCCTTGACTCAGGCCCACGAGCCCTCCATAGGTACGGCCGAGGCTCGGCACTACAGCCACCCAGCCACACACCTCCTGGCCACCCTTGGGATCCTGAAAGCCAGATAAGTCTGATAGACTGACTGGGGTGCTGTGAGCAGCCACCATTGGCCCGTTGCTTGCTGTGCTGCACCCTAATTGGACCCTTGTTTTCTTCCTGCATTGAGATTGGCTATCTACACCTACTGAAACTTTCCTTGACTAGGGGGCTGCTGCGCCCATTGACTCTAAGTGGAATAGGCCAAAATTTTGGGCCCACCCCCCCACCTTAATTAAATAGACCATATCCCTGCCCCCTTAGGTAGCCCCTCCTCTTTGCCCTTTTTCTATTGGGTGCCTTGCTAGGTCCTCCTCCTTCCCCCTTGCCGTCTTGCAATTTAACTCCTGTACCTCTGCCTCACTGTACCTCTGTGCTGACTCTTCACTTACAATCACAGTGCAACTGCCTTTCTCTCTGCTCCACTTCTTGTCTCACCTGCCTTCCTTACTTTACTCTTTCCAACTTGCCTATCCCAGTGTCCGCACCCCTCATCCTCCTCTCTGCCATCTAAACATGCATTCCTCCAGTACTCTGCTCCCCTTCTCCTCTTCCTTGCTCCTCTCTTTCCCCTACTCCATCCTCCCAGAGCCTGCTTCCCCCTCTCCGCCCCACAGCTACCTACTTGATTCCACATATCACCACCTAGGTACCCTACATCTAGAGCACAAGCATCTGCCCTGGACCCCACCTACCTCTAAGGAACTGTTCTCTCCCACCTGTGGATGTTGGGTACACCACTCATCCCTGCTTACTGCTCAGTCCCTGAACCATTGCGCTCACTCTGTGACATGTTCATACATGACAAGAAAGCATAAGCGCATGATCAGGGAACTTCGTATGTGCACTCTGAAACTAGTGCTCCTCCTCCTGCTGCTGTCAGGCAATGTTCATCCAAATCCTGGCCCAACCCCACTAAGGTCGCTAACCAGAACAAACACTCAGGCTCCCTCTCAATTATAATTCAACATTTGTAGCCTCCTTCCTAAAATGGATGCCTTCCAGATCTTTACTAGCCAGCATAGCCCAGACACCCTAGCAGTTGTTGAAACCTTGCTCTCCCCTTTGGTCCCTGACCAGGCTATCACCCTTCCTGGGTACAATGTTTTTAGGCTTGATCGGATGACTAAAAGAGGTGGTGGTTGCTCCATATACCTTAAAGAGACTATCTTGAGACACCCCATCGACACTGCTCCCCTGATGACTACGGCGCAGATTCTTCCCATCAGAATCCTCCTTGGTGCTCACAATGAAGCCTTCACAGTCATTACGGTCTATATACCACATGAAAAGCAAGGTAATGGACTTTCAGCAGTTCTGGACTTTGTCAGGTCACTCCCACTGGATACTGAATCTATCCTGCTAGGTGACTTTAATATAAACTGGCCCTCTGCCAAGGCAGGGGCACATAGGGACTCCATTGCAGCATCCAACCTCACCCAGATGGTACTGTAGACTCACCAACCAGAAAAAACTACAAAACTGGCACCAGCACCCTTCTGGACTGGATCCTTACCAGCCACACCACCTGGATTGCAAACACCTTTGTCCTCCCAGACTCACTCAGTGACCACTCTTCCGTCAGCTGCTTCTGGTCTAACAAATTCAATAAACCTCCTCCAAAAACTGTCATGAGTAGAGTTCTACCCGTGGCCAATTAATTCATCTCAAATCTCACCTCCTCCAACAGGATTGGTCACCAATCTTCATAGCAACTAATGTGAACACTGTCCTGGACCACTTCATCAAATCTTTAATAAGGTCTGCAACAAATTCACCCTGCTTAAAAGGCAAAAAGTAAAAGCCATCTGTAACCCCTGGCTCTCAGGAGACCTCCTAATGCAGCTAAAGACAAGGGACCACCTCTAGGAGCTCGTTAGCACCACTGGGAAGCAAATTGACATCACTAACTACAAACGTGCATGGAATGACTGCACCAAATCTATTCGGCAAATGAAATCAGCCTATTTCAAGAGCGCTCTTACTAACTCCTGGGGCAGTGGAAGAGACTTCTGGAACAACATAAAAGAAGTCACTGTGAAGCAGTCAAAATCCACCCCATCGGTGCTCAGCATAAATGGAGATATTACACTGGACCCAAAAATCATCGCGGACACCTTCAATACTGCCTTTACTGATCTTAGTACTGTACTTCCCACTGATTTTTTCAAAGAAGTGGATGATTCTATGTCCCCAGTTTCTACTGCTCCCACTAATCACCCCCCTCTACTTTAAAGTGGTCAAGATGTACCAGGTTTGCAATGATGTTACCAAAGCCATTAGCAAGTTCTGAACCAGCAATGATTCACTTGACCTCAAACTTCTATCCCTCACCCTTGAAGAAGTACTCAGGCCAGTAACCAGGATTTTTAACCTCTCCCTCAGCCTCAGCCAGTTGCCTGACAAATGGAAATATGCCACTGTAACCCCTATACACAAATGTGGTGTCAAAACTGCCCATGAGAATTTCTGTCCAATCTCCATCCTACATCCCCTCTCAAAGGCACTGGAACATATTGTCACAGACCAGCTGACTGACTTCTTAGACAAGTACAACATACTGTGCAGGTAGCAACACGATTTTAGAAAGAATCATAGCACCTCCATGGCATTACTTGAATTCACCAGCACCATTTACCACTAATAGGATAACGGGCAGCAAACTGGTTCTACCTTCATCGATTTAACAAAGGCCTTTTATACCATACGCCATGGCCTCCTGCTTGTCCCGCTCTGGAAAGAGGGGCTCTCACCCAATTCTGTCAACTGGTTCAAAAGCTACCTAGACAACCGGTCTCAAAGAGTGAAAATTGCTGACATGCTCTCAGATGCCAGACCGGTCCACTCTGGTGTCCCCCAGGGCTCTATTTTGGGCTCCCTCCTCTTTAGCCTGTTCCTGAACTCACTACCAGATAACTGTCCAGAGAAAATCATACTCTATGCAGATGATGCTGTAATCCTAGCCTCCCACCATGATCCAAAACAACTGCAAGAAAACCTCTAGTGTGGCTTCACATCAGACGAAAACCGGTTCTAAAAGCACAAACTGATCCTAAACCAGAAAAAAACAAAGACCATGATCTTCAGCAGCTCCCACAACAAAAATGAGCAGTATTACCTCTCCATCCAAATCAAGCAAGGAGTCATTCTTGAACAAGTCCAATCCTTCAAATACCTTGGCATCACCCTTGACTCCCACCTCTCCTAAGCTGCCCATATTAATGCTGTGTCGAAAGCTGCTAACATCAGGCTGGGTCTACTGTTCCATCACAGGAAACATCTAACCCCTGAAGCATTATCATTTGCCATCCAGAGCTCCATTGTTAGCATGATTGACTATGGACTCATCATTTATGGCTCCACCACTGCCTCCTCTCTGAAACATGTTTCTACCTCCCTCAATAAAGCCTGTAGACTCATCACCGGATCTCACCATCTCACCCATACCTGCGACCTCTACTCTCTAACTGGGTGGCTGCAACTCAACAGCCAAATAAAATATCAACCCTGCATCACAGCAAAGAAAATAATGATGGGCAGTACCCCTCCTGGCGCCTGCTCCCTCCTTAAACTCAGAAACAACTGCAACACCAGGAGGTCTAAACCTCAACTCCTGCAAATCCCCTGCTGTCGCACATCCCAAGTCCAAAGGTCCTTTGCATTAGGGCACCCAGCTGGCTAAATAGTCTCAGTACTGACATCTCTGCCTCACCCACGCTGGGTGCATTCAAGTCCAAGCTTCACCTCGCTCTTCTTACCTCCAGCACCTGTGACTGCCAAGACTAATCAGTACTCCCACCTAACTGCTCTTTGTTTTCTGCTGCCTGTTGTTGACCCTCCACCTAGCACGTGCCTCCACCACAGCCCATCTGATGCACTAACCCCTGTCTGTCCTTGACAAAGCCCCCTAGGCTGCTATATGCCTGCCCCTGTCTCACCCCCGGCCCTCTCCTTTCCCCACCTCTCATTTCTACTTTTCTCCTGTTTGTGTACCCTTCCCTGTGTTTCATGTAGTAATACTTGTAATAACATGTTACGACCATCAGTGTTACTGATTGTTCTATACTGCAATTGAAACTGTATGCCTGTACTCACTGATGTGGAACCTTTGTAAAAGAGCCCTGGCTCAAAGGTACTTTGTAATCCTAGACTCAAATAAATAAAAATAAAAAAAATAAATAAATTTCCACACATATGTCAAGATGTTTATAATAGATTTTGAAACCAGATTTGTCTTTGGTCCCTCTATTTATCAAAATTCTGTGTCCATGAACAGGTAGTGATGCTTTATAGATTATATTTTTTCCAATATGGAAAGGCATTAGTGAAGACTAGAACAAGTTTTTTGAGCATCTTAATAATTGTCTGGAAATTAGTTAATTTACTATTGAACATGATAGTAGCAGAATAGCATATCTGGATCTACTTATAGTGAAAGAAAATGGGCACTATAGCGCAGATCTTTGCAAGAAAACCATAGATAGGAATATTTTACTTCACGAGAATAGATACTATCAAAAGAATCCAGTAAAGAGTATTCCCTACAGCCAGTTATTACGTTATAAATGGAACAGTGGTTCAGAAGAATGATATAAGAACAGTAGGGAATTAGTGGAAAAATTCAGGAACAGAGGCTATAAACCTGATGTTTTAAAATAAGCTATACAAAAGGCATCAAGAACAGACAGAAATGAAATCCTGAAAGAAACATGTAAACAACAGAACACAGATAAACATAGAAACATAAAATTTGATGGCAGATAAGGGCCACTTGGCCCACCCAGTCTACCCATTTTCCCTACCTACTGCAATACCATAGACCCTGCTTGATCTCCAGCTTAGCCCTCCCTTCCCTAATGACTAAGGTTCCCTTATGCTTATCCCAAGTGTTCTTGAATCCTGCCACAGCTTTCTCCCCACAACCTCTGCTGGAATGCTGTTCCAAGCATCCACCACTCTTTCTGTGAAGAAATACTTCCTTATGTTTCCCCTGAGTCTATCCCCTCCAGCTTCATAGCTTGTTCCTTTCTTCTTCAACATTATTTTTTTCTGAAAAATGCTTCCCTGTTGTACCTTATTTACACCCATGAGGTATTTGAAAGTCTGTATCATACACCCCCTTTCCCTTCTTTCCTCCAAGGAGTACACATTGAGGTCCTTTAGTGTTTCCTCATATGGTCTCCGGTGCAGACCCTGCACCATTTTTGTTACCTTCCTCTGGACTGCCTCTACTCTATGTCCTGTCAGAGATGTGGTCTCCAGAACTGGACACAGTACTCCAGGTGAGTTCTCACCAATGATTTATACAGTGGTATCATCACCTCTCTCTTTCTGATGGTGATACTCCTCCATATGCACCCTAGCATCCCACTGGTTATCTTCACAGCCTTGTCACACTGTTTGGCCACCTTTAGGTCATTAGATATGATTGCCCTCAGGTCTCATTCCTGTTTGGTGGTTGTCAGTACCACTCTCCCCATCTTGTACTCTGCTCCTGGGTTTCTATATCCAAAGTGCATGATTTTGCACTTCTTTGCAATGAAACTTAGTTGCCAGATTCTTGACCACTCCTCAAGCTTTCCTAGACCCCTATTCACCCCCCCTGGAGTGTCTACCCTATAATAGATTTTAGTTTAATCTGCAAAATGTGCACCTTCCCTTCTAGTCTCATTGTTATGTCTCTAATAAATACATTTAAGAGCACCAGGTCCAGTACTGATCCTTGTGGCACCCCCGCTGGTTACCCTCCCTTTCTCTGAGTGAACTCTGTTTACCACCACCCTCTAACACCTATCCCCCAACTAATTACTTATCCAATTTACCACTTTTGACCCCACTCACTGGCTGCCCAGCTTGTTTACTGGTCTTCTGTGTGGAATATTGTCCAAAGCTTTATTGAAATCTATGTAGGCCACATCCACCACTCCACCCTGATCTACTTCTCTGGTCATCCAGTCAAAAAAATCTATCATATTTGTTTGACATGACCTCCCCTTGGTGAATCCATGCTGCCTAGGATCCTGTAAGTTGCTGGTATCAAGATATTCCACAATCCTTTCCTTCATCAGCAGTTCCATTAATTTCCCCATCACTGAGGTCAGGCCGACTAGCCTGTAATTTCCATCTTCCTCCATGCTACCACTTTTGTGAAGTGGGACAATACCTGCTCTGCTCCAGTACTCTTCAACCATTCTTGTCTCCAGTGAGTGGTTTAACAGGACTGTCAGAGGTGCAGCCAGCACCACTCAGAACTCCTTCAATATCCTCAGATATATCCCATCTGGCTCCATTGCCTTGTCAACTTTCAGATTTGCGAGTTCCTTCAGGACTCTCTCCTCTGTAAATGGACTAGTGTCCACCTCCCTTCTTTCAGTGCTTCTGTCACTTAACTGTGGTCCCTCAACTTTCCCTTCCTCTATGAACACTGATATATTTGTTCAGGATGCCTGCTTTTTCCTGGTCCCCCTCCACACACTCTCCCCTTCTCTGCTTAGCCTTACAATTCCTCTCTGTTTTTTCTCCTTTCACTTACGTATCTGAAAAATGTCTTATCCCCTTTCTTTACTGCCTGTGCTATTTTCTCCTCCATTTGCACCTTTGTGGTCTGACTGCTTTCCCTGCCTCCCTCTGTGTCTCATGATACACTTCGCTATACTATCTCCTCTGTGTCTCCTTATACATCCTGAATGTTAACTTTTTTGCCTTACCATCTCAGCCACCTCTTTTGAGAGACATGGTGGTCTCTTTTTACTCTTCCTTTTACTTACTTACCTGAATCAGAGGTTTTTTGCCCTCTCTATGGCCCTTTTTAGTGTTACCCACTGTTACTCCTTTCCACTGATGTCCTCCTCTCCTGCCAGGGGATTCTTGAGGCATCCCTTCATCTTTGCAAAATGGGCCCTCCTGAAATCCAAGACCCTCGGCTTAGTGTGATTTGAATGTGGCTCAGTAGTTACATTTAAACACACCATATGGTGATCACTGGACCTCAGGTTGTCACCCACCTCGACGTCTTCAATGCTGTCCCCGTTGGTGAATATCAGGTCCAACACTGCTCCCTCATGAGCGGTCTTCCTTACTACTTGCCTGAGGAATGTCTCCTGCAGAGATTCCAGGATGCCCCTGCTCCTAGCTGAAGCTGCAGCTGGGATGCTCCAGTTCATATCTGGTAAATTGTAGTCCCTCGCCAGCAGCACCTCCTCCCTGGATGCCATCTTTTGGATGGCTTCCATCAGTACCTTATCCATCCCCCCCCCCCATGCTGGAGATCTGAAGGTTACAGCACTGTGAATAGCAGTTCCATTCCCTGTCTGTAGGGTAACCCACAGTGCCTCCGCTTCTCCCTGTATTCCCTATGTCTCTGTAGCTTTTATGCTATTCCTTACATAAAGAGCCTCTCATCCCCCTTTCTTACCCTCCCTGTCCTTCCTGAACAGAGAATAGCCTGGTATGGCTATATCCCAGTCATTGTTCTCATTGCATAATGACTCTGTGATGTTGGCAATGTCCAGGTCAGCCTCTGCCATAATGGCCACAAAGTCCAGGATTTTATTTCCCAGACTTCAAGCATTTGTACACATGGCCTTCCAAATGCTTCTATCATTGTATGACTGTATCTTTCTGTAGTCTGTAACCACTGTATTTGTGCTAAATCCTGTAACAACTGTGCTAAATCCTGTAACAACTGTATTTGCTCTGAAATCTGTATTTACTGTACTAGTGTTCTGTATCATTTGTCCTCCCTGACGTGGAACCTTTGTAACTGAACTTTTCCAAAACCTGTAACCACTGTATTTGTGTTTTGCAATATTTGTCCACCCTGACGTGGAACCTTTGTAAAAGAGCTCACGCTCAAAGGTTTTCCCGAATTATTCATAAATAAATAAATAAAATCACCTTTCTTGTCAGTCCCACTTTCTCCCTTTTGCCTACTCTCCTTATCCCTTCAGTCTTCATTCCAACCCCTCCTCATTTCTACCATTCTGCTTTTCCTGCTATTAGAAACCCTTGGGGATTTCATCACTTATGGTTTTCCCTTGTGACTATTTCAGCTTGCAGGGGTGAACAGTTCATCTCTCCATCACCACCTCTCAGCTAGTTTAAATACCTGACAATGTAGCACTTAAACCATCCACTGAGGGCTGTGGTTTCCACTCCCAGATGGATTCAGGACATCTCCTCTGTATAGGCCTTTATCCCTACAGGTGGGACCACAGTCCCAATATAGCTAAAACCCACATATTTGCACCAATCCTTCAACAATTGGTTGAAGCTCTTGGTACAGATTACGCTATCCTCCCCTCTGTCATAGACAGGCAGCTCCTCAGATAATGCCACTGAGAGTGCTACCTGCATAAGACCCCTCCCCAGTTCCTTGAACTCCTGTTGTACTCTCCTAACCTCATCCTTAGCCAGGTCATTGGTCCCTAGGTAGACAATGAAATCCAGCTCTCCCTCCCATACTGCTGTCCTAGCAACCTCCAGGATCTACATCCCATCCCTCTGAGCCATGGTGCCAGCTAGGCTCCTAACCTCCCTTTTCCCCTCCCTCCCTGTCCTCAAATCTGTCCCCATAACAATTGAGTCCCCCTTCAGAAGTTGCTTCCTCTTCTTCTGGGGACCTCTGCCACCCACCTTGGGGCCTCTCATATGGAGGACCCCTACATCCTCACTGGCCACTACTGCAGGTGCTGCCATGAGACAGTCCCACCCTGCCAGAGCATCATATAAGTTATGTGGTGGAACCATCTGGGGAATGTGTCTTTGACCCACCACCCTCACCCTTCCTGAGCCAACTGTAGTTCAGTCACCCCTCCTGTCTGGCAATCTCTGAGGCAGTGGTTGCAGGCTTGGTAGTCCCTGGGAGGGGGAGGAGGCCTCCTGAAGCCTTGCCAACTCAGCCCGGAGACAAGCAACCTCCACCCTCAGCCCCAAGAGGTGCATACAGATAGGGTAGCACTGCAGTCTCCATGAAAACTGCTGCCACACATCCACTGCAATGCACCAGTCCCAGCATAGGTATTGTTTACCTTGCCTGTTTTTGTTTTGCTTACTCTAGTCCCCTTTTTTACCCCTACACTAGATGAAGTGTTTCACCTAGTCTCACCTGTTTGCTTTCTTTAACCTTTTTTAACCGTACCCAAGATGGGGTGTTTAACCTATTCCCACCTTTTTGCTTTCCTCAACCCTTTCTTTGCCCTTACCTTAGGTAGTGTGTTACACCTATTCCCACCTGTCCCATCACTCTTCTCAGCAGTGACTGTTACACAGTAATGAATAGGTTCCTTGCCTTAGTCAACTTCTCTGCTTCCTCCTGCCCACCTGTCAACACTTACGATGCCAGTCACCTGTTCCACTGACTGTTCCACTCACTCGCTGGGACACTAACATGCTGAACATGTTAGAGTGGAAGTACTATTACAGTGCTCTTTTAAGAAGGCACAAAGCTTCTGTCAGCTCCACCCCTAATTATAGACCTGGCTCACTGGGCTTCCTGAATCTACTCACTCCAAAATTAAGTTCCTGAGCTAGTTTCCCGAACACAGCTTGTTACAGTTTAAAACCCAAATTCCAAGGTACCCCACATAACCATGACTACCACATTCAGTGATCACTTCTATCAGATCAAAGGCATAACACACACATTGGGTATTTTACAGAGCATGGAACTAGGGAGAATAACTTTTGGAGATAGACCATTGATAACTGCTTGAAAGAGACAGTCTAAAAAATTTATTGGTTAAAGTACAACACGGGACACCAACAGCACCACATAGAGCATGGCTAAGGGAAGCACCATGTAACGGAAAAATTCAGGAATAGGGGCTATAAACCTGAGGTAAAAAAGGCATCAAGAATAGACAGAAATGAAATCCTGAAAGAAACAAGTAAAAGCGAGAACACAAATAAAATAACCTTGATTACCACACCCAGTGATCAGTTCTACCAGATCAAAGACTTAATACACAAACACTGGGATATTTTACAGAGCATGGAGCTAGGGAGCACAGCGTTTGTGGACAGACCATGGATAACTGCACTAAAGACGAACAGTCTGAAAAATATATTGGTTAAAACACAACATTGGACACCACCAGTACCACATAGAACATTGCTGGGGGGAAACAATAAAAGGCTATTACAGCTGTGACCATTGCACACACTGATCAAATGCCATGATGGCTAGAGAGATTTCAAACACTACCAAAAATGAGGAAATGTGACTCTGACCACATAATACACTGTATAAAATATCCATGTGGTCTTAGTTGCATTAGCAAAACTATACGTCCACTGAAATTGAGAATCAGTGAACAAAAGAGTGCCATAAGACACAATGGCCAGAAATCCACTCCTCCACCCAGCCAGTCACTTTATGCAAGAGAAACATAGGATGGCAACAGTATGAATTTTTGTATTTGATCAGTTTCCAAAACCTGAAACGGGGCATTTGGGATAAGAAGTTATTAAAAGAGGAAGTGATGTGGATTGATATCATAAAGACATGGCCTTAGTGATGGAATTGAATGGGTTAATTTTACGTGAATGTCCCATCAGTCCATTCACACAATAGCCAGTTTGCTTTCTTTTTAGTATGGTATTGTGACTTAGACTTGGCTGTATATATGTGTGCTTTAACTCTGACCATTTTTCATTTTAGATAGAATATGAGGCTACTTTAATTGCATTTAGAAACATAAAGAAAATTACTGTGGCACAAGATGTCTATGTATGGGATTATAAAACAGATTATTGTCTATTTACATTTTTTTTTATATGTGCATCGCTCACCAATGCCCACTGAACTATTATGCAGCACCTTGGTGCACCAAGCTGCTGTGACAATACTGAGAGCCTCTTGAGAGGAGACTAGGTGATGAATCACATCACACACACCAGCATGATAATGCAATGATGTCCAGGATGCTCCACATCTAGTGATGTCATTAGTTGCCCAGCAGTGTAAGTGCAAGCCTGTTATATGAGGAAGGGAAGGGATCAAAAACTCCCTTGCAAAAATGGTGAATGGTCCTTGTGGAGAATGCTCAAAGTAAACATCTCTATTCCAAGTGAGTACTGAGGCTCAATACTTGATAGGAGAGCCAGTTGTTGCAGTTTAGGACAGAATATGTTGGCATTGTGTGGGGAAATCCTAAAAACATGTTTATTTTGTATTTTCAAACAGAAGAGAAGAAACAGAGAGCAGTGACCCCGGGTGAGGAGTTTAAATGAAATATTGCTTTCCTTGACAAATAGAACAGCAGTTCTAATTGCTATATGTTTGTCTCTCATAAGGGAAAAATACAAAAGACTTTCAAATTTTGAGAGTAATCATGGCAAGCCATATATCAAGTGAGACACAAGAACTTTTAGGAAAGTGTTTATTCACTACAAAAAAAGATTATTTTATACATAATTAGAATGTAAAGAAAAGTTATGAGTACTTCTTCGATTTGTTTTAATATATTTAACCCCAGGTTTTTTGAATATATATAAAACACTAATAGATTTAACACCCATTTTTATGAATATATATAACACACTCCTGTTGAATGTTGAGGCCGTATAGGGCAAATGATAAATTAAGGTAATGTATTTAATAATCGACTAATAAGACATGGATTACTGTAATAATTATATTATTATATCAAAGGTTTTTATATTTTTTATATTTGAGTTACAGAACCAAAGTATTCATATTCTCATTTGGAATACTAAATGAGGTCAAATATAGGGCTGTGGTCCACTACATTTTTTTAAATAAAAATTATATTTGGTTAGCATTAGTTCCATGTTTAAAGAACAATTTACTTATGTTTGTTCTTTTATTAATTATGTTATAGCCACTCACCCTTAGGAAGAGACCAATACAAGAGTCTCAAAACATTGGTTTTCAGGTGGCAGAAAAATGAAAGATTGAATAAGATTGGACTGGTCCAACTTTATTTCCATTCTTCTGAAGCTTTTGGGACACTGCACTAGAATCACAGATTTTGTGGATAAATAGAAAAGGACCTTGGTTTCTTGACACCATTTTCATTTCTACGTTCTTGTCCATATCTACCCTTCTTACAGCTGCATAATGGAGCTATGCTGATGTTCTACGATTACATCAGTAAAGAAAGGAGGCTCTAAAATATCGGGAATGCTTGCGAATGCAGCACCACCTGATTCCACACAGTGGACTTGAATCACATCTGCTCATGTCTTCTCCAGTCAGTTCAGTGCAGTTGCTTGCTCCTGCCCCCTCCCTTCCCCAGCCACACCATTTTCTTGCTCCATCATTGCTGGTCATAAACAGCTCATGCAGACACACACTCATTCATAATTCAGTGCCTTTGAAGCTGCCAATACTGTCGACTCTGTTTAGGTACTATTTGTTAGCATTAGTAATATCTGTAACACTTTAACTTTGCTTGCAAATAGTAACTAAACAGGGTTGGCAGTGTCAACAGCTTCAAAGGCATTGAATCAGCAGCCCTGCACCAGCCCAAGTTAAAAGTGAAATATAAGCCTATCTTGGTTCAGAGGAAGTTCAAGAGCAACAGTAGTGGTGCTGTGATTGTAGAGACTGCAGGCTGTGAAGCACAAAGAAAATGCAACTTTTGTTTTTCTAGGGTAAAGAGTTAAAGAAGAAATTAGCAGCAAACATAAAAAGAACTGTACTGGGACTAAATGCACTCAACTACAAGCACCCACGGGGTGTCGGCAGGCATACACAGTATACCTTGCAAAGTACAATAAAATTCAGGAAGGACAACACAACGAGGGCAGCAGTTTAACAAAATATTGCTTTTTTTTCAAACTTGCTGTGCTTATTTCTTGTGTTTCTTATGTCCACCTGGGTTTGGTAATATTGGTAGGCAATTTGACTGATTGGGGGGTACAAGTATACCAGCCAGACCCTATGCTGCTTTTCTTTTGAATTCTAAATATGAAACACGCACCTACATTTCCCTAATGTCACAGTCTTGCACTGTCACTGTTCTTCTCATGTAACTTTTGTTTTCAGTTTTTAGAGGAAAAGGCATCAGGCCAGTAGAGTGTCACTGTGTACCACCGAGTGGGTTTATGTTACTTCAGCTCTAGGAGACAGGAGGACTCAGCAGCCCTTCTGAACATAAGCTGCATAGTCAGCATATTTATTCAGCTGTGTGACACTCAAGAAAGAGAGAGAGAGAAAGACAGATGTTTATGTGACACACAGACAGCAGCAGCACTTACTGAGCAGGAAGCAGACATGGTCAGAGAGACAGGAAGAGAGAACATCAGGGGTCAGGGACACTCCAGTTAAAAAAGAAAATATACATGTGTGTGTGTATGTACTGTATATATATATATATATATATATATATATAGAGAGAGAGAGAGAGAGAGAGAGAGTAAAATATTGAGCCAGTGCAGGAAGAGACTCATACATACTGTGTCAGCTCAGTGGCCATCTTTATTCTTCTCAGAGATAGGGTTCTTGCATCACTGGACATACACAAAGAAAAGCCTACTGTGCATGACAGGAACTTACATATATAATGGACTACAATTATCCATATGCATAAACTGCAACTCTAATCCACTTGCTACCATATATATCCATGTATATACATGTAGATACTACAATCCCCCCCCAGACAGAAACTTGTCTTAAATACTTCAACAGTAACATTGCCTAACTTCTGGGCTGAAGTACATTATTCAGTACCCAGAAACAAGTTCAGGGGATTATTCTGCCCTTTGGGTAGAACTTCTCACCAACTAATTAACAGTACAAGTAAGAGTTCAGTTACACAGAGGTACAGGTTCAGTACATGACTTTAAAGGTCAAATCTTGGTGGTCTTTGGTATCTCATGGGATATCTGTAGGTTGGAAAAACCACTGCTGGTGGAACAGGTGTTTCATTATTATTTGACACTGGCTTCGGTGGAACTTCACAAGCAGGAACAAAGTCCTCTGTGTCACTGTCCTTAGCTACAGTGACATCATCTGCTGCATTTTCTGGAACCTTGGAATGCAGCAGGTGATCCACATGTACGTGAACAATTCACTGCCCCATGTGAACTGCATAAGTCAAAGGTCCACATGTTTCAATCACCACCCCAGGAATCCAGGAAATCTTGTGATGTCTACAGTCTTGAACCATCACCCTCTCTTTTTAAATACTTTTACTTTCATACATGTCCCTTAGCTTGACCAAGTGGTGTTTATTCTGAGAATGGAAGTGGTGGCAGAGTTTAAAATAAGGTATCTTTTCTCTGAAAAGCAGGTTGACTTGTTTTGTTTCAGTGAAAGTTCTGCAGTTTTTTCTCAGTGAAGCTACCAACTTTAGAATGAGGAGGGCAAGCAAGTCAGTGTCTTCAGAAGGGAAGACACAAGTGAGAGCGAGTGTTGCAACACTCACTCTCACTTGTGTCTTCCCTTCTGATGCCACTGACTCGCTCGCTCTCCTCCCACTACAATCAGCAGGTTCACTGAGAAAAAACTAAAGAACCTTCACTGAAAAAAACAAGTCTACCTGTTTTTTAGAGAAAAGATACCTTATTTCAAACTATGCCACCACATCCATTCTCAGTATAAACACCACTCGGTCACGCTGTGGGACATGTATGAAAGTTTAAGTATTTAAAAACAGGAGAGATGGTGAAATGGCAGAATCAACCAGAAAAGTTTTTTTTTTAAGAATGTTGATGCTTAAAATATGAGAAATATATGGTAGGATCCACCTGATGAGAGCAGTGTGGGTCGGCTGTATTGATTTGCTATGGGTGATGGTGCCAGGATGTTTGTGGCAGCCTGCCTATGCTGTGGTAGGTGTTTGTGTGCTGCAGCCTTTCTGTGCCAGGTGTGGAGTGATCTCACTACCGGTGAGAAGGCTCTAAGGACTGGAAGGGGTCTGGAAAGTAGTACAGCAGTGCGGTTGTGCTGGGGGCATGCGGTCATTGTGGAATAATGCAAGGTCATGTGACATGTTTTGGCTAATCAGGATACTGGATTTTCACAGATTTGTCCTACTCATTTTATCTATCTATCTATAAATATATATATATAATTTTTCTAAGAAGACATTGGTCCCTCTGGTCTTGGACACTGGGGCAGGGAACAGAGGAGGAAGGACTGGTGCACACTGCCAGCAGCCTGAGCAACTTGAGTAGGGGGGAATCGAGATCTGATCTATAGGCCATGTATGTCCATCTGATGGAGTTGAGAATGCCTCAGGGAACTCTCTGTGCCAATCTGTGGGCAGCAAATATTTGTGATACATGCTTCACACATTGGTTAGGCCCTAAATAAGCTACCTTCTTAAAACAGGGAAAGCTGAAGGTTCAGATTTTAAATTGGGCCATATCAAAGCAGCAACAAAAGCTATATTCTTCTATGTTTAAACTGCTGTGCTGGATCAGCTTAGGAAATGAAATAGTCTAGAAGTCAGCACACTGAATTGAGAAATATGAGATCAGTTTATTATTATGCTACAGCCATGTCCACCATGTGATTTCAAGCTAGTCCCTTATCCTCCCTATTCATTAGTCTACCCAGTTATAACACTGCGTCACAAGAAGGATAACTCTGTAAATAAGGTGAGGTGTAAATAAATGGTACAATAAAACAATGACATAGGCAATTATGCTGAAGAGTAAAAGCTACTGCTTCCTAGTTTGTCTAAATTTAAGCACAATTTGAAAATATGTTTGTTAATTCCCAATTGCTTTAGGAGCTCATGGTACAAACAAAACAAACAGTAGGATGACAGGGATGTGACTCCCCACAGTAAAAAAAAATAATCAAAAAGCACTAGATTAGGAACTGTTTCACCATTTCATTAACAAGCAAAGTGTGTGTGTGTGTCTGTGTGTTTGTGTGTTGTACGTGTGTGTGTGTGTGTGTGTGTGCACTCTAGACTGGAGTAGAACCTGGGTCTAGGGTTTTGCAGCTTATGGCTAGCCACAATCATACTGTCGATGCATACTGGATGGCATACCAGGGCAAAAGCCCATCTGTTCTAGGTTGTTACATTTTAACAGAACAGAATCACGTAGCCCTTATAAATGCCTACTGTAGTAAGGGTGGAGGGGTGGGAGGAGGAGTTTCTAGCTTCATACGTGCATTCAAGGGAGATAGGGATCTGTTTATCCCAGGGCACATAAAATGAGTCTTTGTGGAAGTGACAAATAAATGCATCAGATTGGTTTCCAAAGTCAAGAAAAGGAGGACGCCACTAGGGTTCTCAAAACAGGTAGCAGACAAAGTGAGGGATAAAAGGGAGGGCTTCAGGAAATATAAGGAGACCCAAAGGGAGGAGGACAGGGAGGTGTACCTAGAGTGTCTAAGGGAAGCAGGTAAGGCTGTTAGGAGGGCTAAGGTGCAAACTGAGGAAGGATTAGCACAGACGGTAAAGAAGGGGGACAAGACATTCTATAGGTACATCAGTGAAAGAAGAAAAATTGGGGGGTATGGTAAGACTCTCAGAGAATGAAGGGGAGCATAGGGAGGGAGATCTGGAAAAGGCAGAAATACTGTACTGAACAAATACTTCTGTTCAGTATTCATTGAAGAGGGGGAGAGTCAGGGACCACAGCTGGGCAACAGATGTGAGGGAGGAGGAGAGGCAGATACCAATCCATTCACAGTGGAGAGGGTCCTGGAGGAGCTCACATAAATGAATGTGTACAAAGCAATGGGGCCAGATGGTATACACCCAGCTAGAAGCACCTCTGGCAGCCTTGTTCACATAATCACTTAACACAGGAGTGGTTCTAGAGTACTGGAAGAGGGGCACATGTGGTTCCTTTACACAAATCCGGCAGTAGTGAGGAGGCAGGGAACTATATACCGATCAGCCTCACCTCAGTAGTGGGGAAGATCATGGAGACACTGCATAAAGAAAGAAGAGTGGGTCATCTAGAATCCAACGGGGCCTAGTATCTAAGGCAACATTGATTCACAGCAGGGAGGTCATGTCAGACGAATCTGATGGATTTCTTTGACTGGGTGATGAAGAAGTAAATTGCGGGGGCGCTGGATATCGCCTACCTCAATTTCAGTATGGCCTTCGACACTGTTCCACATAAGAGGCTGGTTAACAAGATGGGTAGTCTGGGAATGGGGCACAAGGTGGTAAACTAGGTTAAGAACTGGCTAACAGACAGGAGACAGAGGATAGTGGTTAATGGAATTCAGTCTGGAGAGAGGGGGGGGGTGGCCAGTGGGGTACCTCGGGATCAGTCCTGGGACCAGTTCTGTTCAATATCTTCATTAGTGGTATTGCAGAAGGACTGGAGGGAAAGGTCTGCCTTTTTGCAGATGACATCAAGATCTGCAACAGGGTGGATACTCCTGACAGGGTGGAGAAAATGAGGAGGGACCTGGAGAAGCTGGAACAATGGTCTGAGGTGTGGCAGCTGAGGTTTAATGCTATGAAGTGCAAAATTATGCACCTCAGACAAAAGAACCCTGGGATGAGCTACAGGATTGGAGGGGGAGTTGCTGACTATCACAAAGGAAGAAAGGGACCTACAGGTTATTATTTCTGATGACCTGAAAGTGTCAAAGCAGCATGTCAAGGCTGCAGGGAGAGACAGTGACATGCTGGGGTGCATAGGCATGGGTATCACTAACAGAAGGTGGGAGGTAGTGATGCCTTTGTACAAAACACTAGTTAGGCCTCACCTGGAGTACTGTGTGCAGTTCTGGATGCCTCACCTTCAGAAGGACATTGACAGGGTGGAGACGGTCCAGAGTAGGGCGACTAAGATGATACAGGTCTTGCACCACAAAACTTACGAGGAGAGATTGAAGGACCTCAGTACATACTTACTGGAGGAGAGGAGGAAGAGGGGGAATATGATAGAAACATTCAAGTAACTAAAGGGCATAAACAAGGTGTAGGGAGGAGGCACCTTCCAATACAGGAGGAACACAAGAGTAAGGGGTCATGATATGAAATTGAAAGGTGGCAGATTGAGAGGAAACATGAGGAAGTTCTTCTTCACCGAGAGGGTGGTGGACACATGGAATGATCTGCCACAGGAGGTGGTGGGAGCATGCATGGTGGAGGGATTTAAACATGCCTGGGACAGGCATCGGGAATCTTGGAGGTAAGGCAGAGGGAAAGGAAGCCACTGACCAGATAGGGTCAAGTATAGGGCTAACGGGCAGACTATATGGGCCTTGTGGTCCTTATCTGCGTACAATTTCTGTTTCTATGTTTCTGTGGGATGGGGAAGGGAGGGAGAGGCCTTTGTACCCTTATGTCCCTGAGGACAGTGCGTCTGAGGGAGATGGAAGGGCTGCTTATCTTGAGCAGTGGTGGGGGGTCAAGGAGCTTTGTATGTTATGTTGCTATCATAGATGGTGTGTCCTAGTATATAAGGTGTGTCTGAGGGAGATAGGGGGTCTACTATCTCTGAGGGTGGTATTTGAAGTTAACTTGCTACAAACAGGGCTGTGAAGAATGGCCTTGGAATGAATTTTTTTTTTCTAGCAGGAGAATGGGTAGTGGGCCACTGGAAATGAGTCTAAAGTTGCTGGGGGGTTGTTTTGTTACTGTTTTTTTTTTTTTTTTTTTTTTGGTGGGAGTACCTTGGTTGGTGTTGACAAAAGTGAAATTGCTGAAATTTGAGTTCTTGTTTTTTGAGTTGAATGAAAGCCACAGGTTTGTACTATAACCATGTCACCGTGCAGATTTTAAGATGTTCATGGTTACTACTTTTGTCATGTGCCCGTGGGAGCCACAAACAAGACTGAGGGTCCTGGGCTCATTAGACACCTCAAATGGGGGGTTGGTTTAGAAAAGGGTAGGGAAATAGCATGGTGCCTCCAACCAGAGAAAGATTAGTGGGCTAGGATAAATGTGCAATACTGCCCCCTGTGATTTAGTACCAGCCCAGTTCCCTGATGAATATGGAACACCAAAGCCAGCCAAGTGGCTTGGCAGTAGCGCTACCATCCGCCACACCAGCCACCCTAGTTGACTTGTGTTTGGGAGGGGGTTTGACCGGAAGGAGAAGGTTAAATGTCTTCTGGAGTGCGCTTCTCTTCCAGGGAGGCTTATTGACTTGATCCTTGACTACCACTGGGGAAGGCCTGGTGGTAGTGCAGACATGAGCAGTGCAAAGGGAAAGGCTTCAGTTTGTCATGTGTGTATACTTCCACATGGAATGCACCACCGTCCATACCAAGTCAGGGGATCCAGATGAATGAAATGGCAGCTTGTAGTTCAAGAAGCCCTGCCCACCAGCCCCAGACCTGTACCATCTCCTGGGACACCCAGACCCAGCTCTGGATGTGTGTCTCCCAGGGAGAGCTAAGTATGGTCCTCCTTCCCCTTGCCCTACTGCAGGAGAAATGCATGGGGGAACATTGATTACAGATGAGTGTCTGGGGAGGTGGTTGCTGGTTTGGAGTGATGGGGAGAGGGCTGATATAGCCCCTTGAGCTGCCAAGAGAGAAAAAGCTTTATGGAAAAAGAATATGGGACAGAACTTTTAGACCAACAAGTTCTACACCAGTTGTTTGCAAATGCCATTTATACATCATTAAAAGGTAATCTCCAACAAAATGCTCACACTCCAGAATTGCAAAACTACATGATTTTATTTAACTGCCAACAGGTCCTGTGAAGAAAAGGGGTTAGGCCATGAACAGAAAAAACAGTTATGAAGCAGTCTGACAGCAAGGTAATACTGGCAAGCAATCATTATGTTACAATACAGACCCCAAAGTTATAGTATAGGCCCTCCCTCTAGCTACACATGGGATCTTGTCATCCTACTGTACCGTTAGGCCCCCAAAAACCCATAGTAGTTATAACCCACAGTAACAGCAATTATCTCAAGGCTTTACTGTTGCTGTTTAATACTAGAGGAGGACTGTCTGATTGCAACTGTGCTGTGGAAGGGCTGCTTGGCCTGGCTGCTAAGAAGTTATGAACATACTATGCGGGGGTCGGAGGAGAGAGAGACAGAAAAAGAACCACTTGGGGAAAAGCGGCAAGTGCCACAACTGGCTGTTTCTTGCTGATTCCTTTGCAGCTAGTGATCTCCCTCCCTCGCCCATTTTCAATTCTGTGGAATATAGTGGTTCCCTTCCCCAATTCTGGTGTCTAGTGACTCCCACTTCTCACTGGGTAGAGCAGTGAGCAGCTCAAAGTGGGGGTAAGCAGTCAGACTGGTGGCAAGCAGCTGTCAGTGAAGGTGAGCAGCCCATAGTGGGGGCAAGCAACTCAGCATGTGGACAACCAGCTGTGGGTGAAGGTGAGCAGCTCAGAGTGTGGGGAAGGAGCTCAAAATGCAAGCAAGCAGACTGTAGTGGAAGCAAGCAATCTGGAGTGTGGGCAAGCAACATGGAGTCCAGGCAAGCAACTCAAGAGTGAGGATGAGCAGCTCGACTGGAGACAACTGCCTCAAGAGTGAGGGCAAGTAGCTCAGAGTGTGGATGAGGGTCAAGTAGCCACCTTCAAAGCCAATGAAAGTGTCAACATCACTTTGTGGACCTCTTGAATAGTCTGCATGGATTTCAGGTAGCCTGCCCCCACCGACAAAACTCCTCCCTTCCATGATACCCCAGAGCAGGGCACGTTACTCTTCTCATGTACAGTAGCTGGGTCTCCCAGGTGGAAAAGTAAAGTGATGTGGGCATGACACTGAGACACTCATCCTTTCTTTCTTTCTTTCTATTTTTTTGAAACTTAGATTTTTATTAGAGCATTTTTTTCCAATACTTGTGCTTGTAAAATAACATGCAATGCATCTGTAGTGGGTGATCCATAGCAAGCTTCTGTAAGAAATGAAATAATCTTTGGTCTGTCAATTGATTCATTATTTGACAAATATTAGTACAGATAGGATAAAAGCATTCAGCTATCAACTGCATTCAAATGCCTTTCCTTAAGATAATAGAAAAATTAAATAAGGTAGACTGTGGGAAGAGGAAGCAAGAGCCCAAATATATCACTTTGTAAGGGGGTAGGGTAGGGCCTAGGGAGGGGGAAAATTCTTCACAACCTGGATCTATCCTAACCTAATTCAACTATTGGTTAATCAACTGGGACATCCTAGGCCAAGCACTCAGGATCCTCCCCCCCAGTCCATAATGGGATCAAATCCGGTCTCATTTTTGAAATAAGCAGGAACCGGCTTGTCCATCAATTTATTATGGTCTGCAAATTATTTTTCAATTTAGCCATCGTACTTTCCATTAGCGTTTCTTTCTTTGATCCTCCTTAACCTTCCTGATGCCACCGATAACATAACATGACACCTAGGACTATGACTGCAGAGCAATCTGTTATAGAAATGACTTACTTCTGCTGCATAGGTTAAGGTCCAAAGACCCCACCAAAAAACTCAGAACAGAAATGCACTTGAGTACTGAGGGTAGAGATTTGTCCACTATAAAGGCAATTGGGAATCACATATCAGGTTAATGCACATTGTGGCTCTGACCAGGGTTTGTTAGTGTAACAGGGTTTGTTAGAGTTAGGTTTTGCTTTTTCTGCATTTTTATCAGTTTGTTGTACTGTTTTATATTTCTCACTGTCATTTTCAGTATATATCAGTGTTTGTTATCCACGTCAGTACACAGTGGTACAAACACCAGCAACCTTTAATTATACAGAGCCCAGTGAATAGCAAACAAAAAGTGCTTAAAAGACCATAGATCTCACAGTAAAAGCTAACAGAAAATTAATGCCACAATGATGTATACTTTATCAAGAGTGAAAAAGTTTGAGACTTATTGCAAAGTCATAGTATACTTCAAAATTAAGAATTAAAGTTAATATTTTGGCTCCATCGGACAACCTGCGTTGTCCTATATAGTCTAAATCTTCATCAGCTCTGGACTTCTTTGATAAACATTTTGGGTAGTGCTAAAATCTTTAAAATCTGTTTACACCAGCAGCTGAGAGTTCTGGCTCCTTAAAGTAAACTTCCTTGTGGGTAACTCTCCCCAATACTATAATCAGATAGATCACCTGATAAAATGATTAAGAAAGCAGGTTTTAATCCCGGAAAATAAAGCCTTTAAGTTCCTACTAAACCCCAGTCACCATATGCAGTGACTAGGGTTTACTACAGAAATAATGTTTACAGTTTAAAAAACAGAATTTAGTAGCACACAGGGTACTTACAAACATTTTCAATAACCAAATTTCATAAGAGTGTTGCGGGATTAGGTTAAAACCAAGTACACTCTGCCCTCTTAATTGCACCTTTAAATAAAAGTAAATTTCAGATAAAAAACTCTTTCAACACAGGCCACATGAAGTACTCAGCAAACTTATTAATGTTAATGTTACCAGTTAATAGTTGTTGGGTTTTGCCAATAAGCTGTGTTCTGAACAATCACAGACTACTTTCAGAATTATTTTTCACTTATCTTAGCACAGCTCATGCAGTTCCCAGTTTGGCAAGAAGAACCAGAGGATATACAATACTAATCTAGTAATGTCATTAAATACAACACACACTAAGAAACATGGCTAGGAATGCTTTCTAATGGCTGCATTGGAAATGCAGATCTATAATTGTATATTGGTTCTAATAAATAAAAGTTTGAAAATGCAAGTAAAAAGGAATTTAAAAAGTACCCTTTTTTCTTAAAAAAAACCCCATAACATTCAACTATGTGATCTGGGGTATCAGACACAAGGGCCCAGATATTCAAAAGAGTTGAGCCATGCGCAATAGGGTTGCGCCTGCGCAAGTCTGAAATTGTGCCATTCTGCGATATTCAGCAGGAGGCAGTTGTGCCCTCGAAATCATGCTGAGCAACAGCGCAATGATAATGAAGGCATGCGCAACCGAAGGGGGAGGAACCATGCATAAATGGCGCAGTGCGATATTCAACGACTTGTGCCATGCGCAATAGGGGGGCAAGCAGAAGTTGCGCCATAGCGGAAATGAGCCAAAATAAAAAGGAGCAAGAGGGAGGCGCAAGAAGACTACATGGAAGCCACATGAGGCAGAACTCTAGCCAGACAGACAGGGCAGGAGGCACAAACAGGGCAGGCCAGGGAAAGGGCAGCCTGAACAGCCAGGCACAGGGAAGGTGTGGGGAGCCACACAGAACAGAGGCCAGCACAGGCAGGTGTACCTGGTGCAGGGGAAGTAGCAGCCAGGACAACGGGGGGAATACAGCAACAGCTGCTGGGGGGGTGAACACAAGCCAGGGACATGGCCAGTGCCACCTTCCAAGTGGAGGCTGTTATGAGGGGGGTGAGAAGGTGGGCAGCAGGGGGGCGTGGCCATGGAAGGGCCCGTCGGTGGTATGCCCCCAACAGGCAGTACCGAGCCCACACCAGCTTTGAGCTGTACACTGATACTGAGATTGTGGGCCAGTACCACCTGAATAGGGCAATTCTGAGGTGACTCTGTGAGCTGTGCAATGATGTGATGCAGGCACCCACACGACGGAGACATGCCCTGTCAGTGGAGACTAAGGTAACAGCCTGCATATGCTTGCTTGCCACGGGTACCTTACAGAGACCATCTGGGGACACCACAGGCATAGCCCAGTCAGCCACGTCATGCCACCTCACCCAATTCCTCAGCGCACTGCTGCCACATGCTGCGGAGTACATCCATTTCCCCAGCACAGTGGCGGAGCGCACAGCAAACATACAGGAGTTCCACAGGGCAGCACGTATGCCTGGCATGCTAGGGGCAATAGACTGCACCCATGTGGCCATACGCACACCACCTGGCCCTGAGGGGGCCGTATACATCAATTGCAATGGCTATGCTAGTATCACCTGCCAGGTGGTGCGCGATGCCAGGGGCCGCATAATCAATGTCTGTGCCATGCACCCTGGGGGAGCACATGATTCATTCATCTGGCACCAGTCGGCACTGTGCCACAGATTAGAGAGTGGGGACATCCCCACTGGACACCGAGTGGGTGAGTATGCAAACCACATGGACAATCATAGGGCCTGGGGGGGCATGGCCAGAGGTGGCATGGGTAGTGGCCTACATGGCCTGGGGCAGGGTGATGTTGATCACAAAACTAACCTCCGCCCACTACACAAAGGTGATAGTAGATACTCACTCCATCCCTGGCTGCTCACACCATACCGCCGGCCCGCAACTCCATTGCAACAACGCTACAATGAGGCACACGCCACCACACGTAATGTCATTGAGCGGGTGTTCGGGATGCTGAAGGCATGTTTCTGTTGCCTGGACACCTCTGGCGGTGCCCTACAGTACAGACACTCAAAGGCCTGCTGGCAATTCCTGGCCTGTTGCATGCTGCATAACATGGCCAACAAATCACCCCACCCACCCCTGGAAATAGTACCT
Source organism: Neoceratodus forsteri (assembly GCA_016271365.2). Taxonomy (NCBI): domain Eukaryota; kingdom Metazoa; phylum Chordata; order Ceratodontiformes; family Ceratodontidae; genus Neoceratodus; species Neoceratodus forsteri. The sequence continues at coordinate 817,515,053 of CM057454.1, forward strand.
TTATACCTGGGGTTCTGACATCATTTCCTCAAGAGTGCAAGGTGCATATCACTGTCCTATCCTCTCTAGCACACTGCACTGACAATATAAGCATACACATTGTATAATATATATATTTCTATATAACAAACCAATCACACACACACACACACACACACACACACACACAAAGAAAAAAGTAGATAAACATGTGGGGAGTAGTACAATGTAATGGCTGTGGGACAGCAGTCTTCCGGGAGTCTTTCTGGAGGCTGAGATGCTGCCCTATTTTCAGACAATCTCTCTGCCCTGAGGGAGGAAGTTGCCCATCTTCAGGCCATGCTGGACAGTAGTAAGGGAACCTTCCCCCAGGCCACACTGGATGGTAGGAAGGGAACCTCCCCCATCCAGGGAGCACCAGAGCCACCACCAATACCTCAGAGGTTGCAAAGAAAACACAGCAGTTGGACCACAGTGGGCTCAGGAAGGGTGAGGATGGTGGAACAGAGGCACACCCAATCAGTTGTTCCACTCCACTATCCATACACCATTCTGGGGGAACATAGCTCCCCTATGAATGCACCCACAGAGGAGACTAAGGAGGCTGAGGACACCTGTCACAAGGGAGGCCCACAGGAAGGAGACAGAGGACACCACAAGGAAAGGAAGCAGCTCCTGGTGGGGTACTCAATTATTAGGGGGATAGAACTGGGGGGAGCAGGGAAAACTGAAGTCAGGTGCCTGCCTGGTGCCATGGCTTGAGGGACAGGAAGCATCCTCAGGATCATGGGAACAGCTGCATGGGAGTTCGAGCTGGACGTCATTGTCCACCTAGGGACAAATGACTGGCTCATCATGAGATTAGAGCAGTGCAGAAGGACTTTGTAGAATTGGGAAGGGGCCTAAGACAAGTAACACACACAGTATCCTTCTCAGAGGTGCTGCCTGTCAATGGCATGAGTGAGGCGAGGGCACTTTGCACCATGCAGTTTAATGAATGGTTGAAAAAATGGTGTGGAGCACAGGGGTTTGGCTTCATTGGCGACTGGGTTCCACCTGGAGGGACACCAGCCTATACTGGCAGGATGGTCTGCATCTGTCCAGGAAGGGAACAAGTCTTTTGAGCAATCGGTTTAAATGCTTCATTGGCAAGCTTTTAAACTAGTCAAGGAGGGAGGCACTAAGCAGCAGGAAAATCCCGGCCTCCCCCTACAAAACAGGGTACTAAATGAGAAAAATACCAAGGTAGAAAGGTAAGTGGGTGCAACAGAAGGTAAAGCCATCAAAAACTGGAGAGCAATGAGTACCAATGCCCGTAGTCTGAGTAACAAGCTTCCTGAATTAGTGGCCTTGATGGAGGAGGAACATCTGGATATCGTGGCAGTCACAGAAACATGGTACACACAAAACCATGACTGGGATGTAAACATACCAGGATACACTATCTACAGGAGGGACAGGGAGGGTAAAAGAGGAGGAGGAGTAGCTCTTTACATAAGGGAAGGAATCAAAGCAACAGAACAAAAGGGTAAACAGGGAGGAGAAGAAGCACTGTGGGTAAATTTGGAGACTGGCAATGGCAGCACAATATGCATAGGGGTTGTATACAGACCCCCTTCTCAGGGGGAGGAAATGGACAAGGAAATGATAGAAAGTATACTTAGAATGGCAGAAAAAGGGGAGATATTGCTGATGGGTGATCTGAATATGCCAGATGTTAACTGGAGTGCAGTTGCAGCAGCCACTTCTAAGAGTGGGGTTATTCTAGATGCCCTACAGGGGGCATGCCTTAGACAACTAGTATTGGAGCCCACTCGAGAGGAGCAATCTTAGACCTGGTTCTCTTAAATGGAGATGAAGAGAGGATCACAGATGTAGAAGTGGGTAGCCATCTGGGAACTAGCGACCATCGAACAGTATGGTTCACAATAAACACAGCAATAGAGTCAAGCCATACAAAGAAAAAGGTACTGGATTTCAGGAGGGATGACTTTGTCAAAATGGGTGAGTGCCTAAGGAATGCACTAGCAAATGGGCAGGAAGGAGGGGTGGAAGAACAATGGGGAATAATTAAAACTGCCATCACAGAGGTATCAAGCCTTTGTAAAGCAAATAAACAAAACGAAATGAGGTAAGAAACCACTATGGTTCTCAAAGGAAGTGGCAGTGAAGGTTCAAGAGAAAAGAAAGCATTCAGGAAGTACAAGGAATCACAGAAGGAACAGGACAGAGAACTGTATCCGTTAAAGCAAAAAGGAAGCTGGGAAGGCAGTCAGAACAGCAAAGGCCGAACCGAGGAAAAGATAGCCAACTCAGTTAAGAAGGGGATAAAACCTTTTATAGGTACATCAGGAGTGAAGGAAGACCAAGGGAGGGATAGTGAGGCTTAATAAAGGGAGGAGGGTGGGCAGATCGGTGACTGTGAAAGGCAGAGATACTAAACAAATATTTTTGCTCAGTATTTACAAAGGAAGAGGGGGAGGTACCTAAAACAAACAGGAGAAACACTCTAGATACAGAAGTTGATACCACTTACAGAAGAAAGGGTTCTGAAAGAACTCTTAAAACTGAAGGTGGACAAAGCAATGGGGCCTGATGGGATTCAACCCAGAATTCTAAAAGAACTAAGGGTAGAACTAGTGACACCACTGACTACCCTCTTTAACAAATCATGGGAGGATGGGGTGGTACCCGAGGACTGGAGGAGGGCAGATGTGATTCCCCTTCACAAAAGTGGGAGCAAGGCAGAAGCAGGAAACTACAGACCTGTTAGTTTAACCTCAGTGGTAGGGAAAATGATGGAATCACTTCTGAAGGAAAGAATTGTTAAATATCTAGAGGCTAGAGGGGCACAGGACCCAAGGCAGCATGGATTCACAGCGGGAAGGTCATGCCAGACAAATCTGATAGATTTCTTTGACTGGGTGACCAAAGTAGTTGATCAGGAAGGGGCTGTGGACATGGCCTACCTAGACTTAGCCAGGCATTTGACAGCCCCACACAAAAGATAATATACAAGTTAGCCAGCCTGGGAGTGGGTCCCAAGATGACAGCCTGGGTAAAGAATTGGCTGGAGAATAGGACACAGAGTAATAGTAAATGGAGTCCACTCTGAAAAAGGGGTTAGTAGTGAGGTACAGGGGTTCAGTATTAGGACCAGTCCTCTTCAATGTCTTTATAAGTGACATTGCAGAGGGACTGGAAGGAAAATATATCTCTTTGCAGATGACACAAAGATCTGCAACAGAGTTGATGCAAAGGTGGAGTGGAAAGGATGAAGGGACTTGGCAAGGTTAGAGGATGGTCAAATGTATGGCAGCTTAGATTCAATGCTAAGAAGTGCAAGGTAATGCACTTGGGAAACAAAAACCAAGGGAAAGAGTACACAATGGGGGCTGAGATACTAACAACAACAAAAATGGAAAGGGACCTGGTGGTAGTCATATCAGATGACCTAAAGGTGGGCAAGCAATGTGAGAGGGCAGCAAGGAGGGCTGGGGGGATACTGGGATGCATAGGGAAGGCATCACCAGTAGAAAACAGGAAGTTATTATCCCTCTGTACAGACAGCTAGTGAGACCCCATATGGAGTACTGCGTGCAGTTCTGGAGACACAATCTCCGCAAAGACATAGACAGGATGGAAGCTGTCCAGAGGAGGGCAACTAAAATGGTGCAGGGTCTGCACCAGAAGACATATAAAGAGAGACTTAAGGAGCTTAATATGTATAGCCTCGAGGAAAGGAGGGAGAGGGGGACATGATAGAAACTTTCAAGTACCTCAAGGGAATCAACAAAGTCCAAGAGGGTAGCATCTTTCAAAAAAAGAGGTGTGCAAGAACAAGGGGGCACAATTTGAAGATAGAAGGGGGGCGGCTCAGAGGTAATTTAAGGAAGTATTTTTTCACAGAGAGGGTGGTAGATGTATGGAACGGCCTTCCAGAGGAGGTTGTGGAGTCACAAACAGTGGTGGAATTCAAGCATGCATGGGACAGTCATAAGGCAATTCTAGGGGGTGGGAGTAGGAAGAAGTAGGCTGCTGGTTAACTAGGATCTGCAGCTTATCCATCAGGTAGGGAAATGGGCAGACTGGGTGGGCCAAGCGGTCCTTATCTGCCGTCAAATTCTATGTTTCTACGTGGGATAGCCGTACAGGTCGAAGAGGGGGACAGTGATGGGGACGATGGGGAAGCTGGTGATGATGGTGATGGGCAGCCCCGCCTTGGCCGACGGGACCCCCGACTGCTCCAGCTGGCACAGCTGCACCGGGACACCATCAAGAAGGAGCACTTCAGCCAACCAAGGTAAGTCATGGGGCCATGCACAACCACCAGTGGCTAAGGCACAATCCACAAACACACATGGACACACACACCAAGGGTGCATGCCATCAAGAGAAGTGGCAGGGCACAGAAGCACACACACAACCAGGGATGGGTGAGGACTGACATGCCACATGGACGGACACACACACACACTCACACACAACACAACAAACGTTCACAGAGGGCAGGAGGCACACCGACCCAGAACGCACACCCTAGCAACACACATGTCCACAGGCTACCACGCCCACTGCCTGTCCATGTGCATGTGTCAGATGCTGAGCACCATTGCACATTGGTGTACAGTGCAATGCAGGCATCATCATGCACACGCAACTGCAGACAGCAGCTGGGAGGGTGTGCAGATGGACTGTGTGTCTGCGTGCAGGGCCGGGTACCCACCCGTGCACTGCCCACTGAAACACACAATGCACACAGGGCAGCACCAAACAGTAGCCGTGCTGGGAGACAGGTCAATCACGCAACACAGTGCCACGGCAGCCACAGATGTGAGGGCGGCCCCGCCGAGACCCTCCAGCACTTACAGGCTGACCACTGACCTCATGGGGTGGCACCAATGGTCCCTCAGGGGTTCCACTGTGTGAACGTGACCATGCTCGCGCAGGGGTCTGCAGCACACCGAACATGCCTGCACCAGGAGTGCTCAGGATGCCCACAGCTGAACCCGGCATCAACAGGGGTGGGAGTCGCATGACGCCGGGAATGGGGGGTGGATAGTGCACTGCGTGGTGTCCACGATGCATGGGCATCTGACTGTGTGCCCATTGTGGCCATGACAGCAATGAATGCCTGTGCATGCCTGTCAATGGCAGCAGTCACATCCACCCGCAAACAGTCCATCCCTGCCAGGATCAGTGCGGTGTCCCTGCTGCGATGCTCCTCTGCCCGATCCAGAGCCACACGCAGTGCATCCACGGATGTCACAAGCCGCATCTGCTGCTGGACCGATGCTTGCAGTAGGTGGGTGTTCTCGTCCAAGAGGTCATCAGCCTCCTCGGCATCCTGTCCCTCAGGGTGTGCACGGTCCCGATGATCAGCACCCCTTGAGGGTGGATGCTGTGCACCAGGACCAGGTCTGGGCATGTCCACAGGCGGTGCTCAGAAACCGCCGCTGAACCCTGTACCCCCAAGCCCATTGGGCGACTGCTGATGGTGCCCCTCTGGCTGCCACACCCCAGGGCTCAGTGGTGCCACCACAGTGGCTGCAACAGTCCCACTGTCCTGAACAGACACCAGTGCTGCCCCACTGGTGATGACAGGCACAGCCTGGGACTGTGCTGACACGCAGGCCTCCATGGCGGCACCACCCACAGCCATGGGCGTGAATTGCCCTGCTGTGTAGCCATCCCGTGGCACACACATGTCACTGCCCATGATGGTCATGTCATCATCACTGGCGACAGACTCTGCACTGGCCACAGTCACAGCATGTTGGCATCCATGGAAGCCAGCATGCTGGGACACAGGCAAGGCTTCTTTCACACCTGTTACAATGACATCAGTGTGGACAGTCAGGCAGCCCCACTGTCGCAGTGATCTACGTATACCTGTGGAGGTGGATGGTCCCCCCTCCAACTCCAGCTGACTGTCCACAGTGGACAGGCCCACCACCACTGACTCATGCAGATGCTCAGGATCTGTAAGAGAAAGCAAAGTCGTGTTAGTGCAAGTGACCTACCCTGCTCCCCCATAGACTGATCATGACTTACCATGCAGGCATGGGCCATCACCCGTCTGGAAGCCACCACCTGGAACACCCTCAATGGCACTGTGCTGCATGGTTCCAGCAAGTCTCTCCTCCTGTGGGGTCAGCTGTACCACCTCCGGCTGTCCCCCACCTGTTGCAGCACATGCTGCCCTGATGGCAGCCACCTTCTCCTTCACCCGTCTCCTGTCAATGCCCATCTTTTTCTTACACTCCTGCAAGGAGCGCTGGTGGCTGCCATGCAGGTTCACAGCATGTGCCACCTCCTCCCATACAGCAGCATGGGCTTGAGGTGTTCCCCGCCATCCATTGAGAAGTGGCTCCTGATCCAGGTAGGCCTCGAACAGGGCCTCGGTTTCTGCCTTTGTAAAGTTAGGCCTCCTCCTCCTCCCACCATTGTGTTCCTCCTCTCCAACAACCTGCTCAGTCATTATGTAGCCTGTAAGATTGGCAGTTGTTACCTGTGACTGTGCAGTCCCATGCATGTCCCTGAATCCACAGTCCACACTCCCAAACAGCATGCAACTCACCAGAAGACTGCAGTAACCGACTATGGCCACTGCAGCACATTATCGCACTTTTATAGTGCAATCTATGAAAATGAGATGAGGAGCAACTTTAAGTAGATGCAAATTGCAGTGCTGTGCCATTGAATGGCTGATTAGATGATTTGCATATGACGGCTGAATATCGCGCTGTTGCGCTTTGCGCAATTGTGTTGAATGTGCTGAGCCAATGGCGCAGTTCTGTGACATGCATATTACAACTCACTGCACATGGCCGGGTTGCTGACGCAGGCGCCTGCTGCACTGATGACATGCTGTGTGCAGTAGGCAATGCAGGGCATGGCCACCATTATGCCAGTGGCACTATAGCGATAGTCACTACATGGCACTGTGGCACTGGGACATGATAGGTGCAATGGCCCAACTGCTCGGTAGTCCACTATGGCGCTGGTACACAGGCAGCCAATCGTGCTACACACATTGTCTTCCAATGGCGCTGTGCGTGGCCATGCACCAGAGACCCTTGACCCTGTGCCTGACCTTTACCCCCTAGGCACCATGCATCAGGCATGGGTGCACCTCTATCGCGCTGTTCGGTAACAGCGCAATAGGGAATGGCAGCACTGTACCGCGCAGCATCTGCACATGGGGGGCCGCGCTGCACAACGCCATATTGCCTACTATAACTAGAAGGATGGCATGCAGACAAGCAGTGCAGTGGTCTGCCATTGAGTTGGCAAATCTGGTGGCAATTGTTGAGCCACACTGTGGGCCTCTCTTTGGGAAGGCGCCCCTGGACAGGGCCAGGACCCAGGTGTGGCAGGAGGTGGCCACTGCCCTGGAGGAGGCCACTGGAAGGGGGAGGAGCACGGAGCAGTGCAGGCACTGCTATGGGGACCTGCGGAGGAGGGAGCCGGAGCTACTGGCATGACTGCGGGCACATGCCAGGAGGGGCAAGGTGCCACGTCCAGGTAGGGGTTCCGTCAACACACTTTTATCATCCATATGGGGTAACAGTGTTGTATGTGTCCAGCACATAGGGGAGGGACCGTCTGGGGCTGGCTGTGGCGGTGTTCACAGGGTGTGGGGTGGGTGGGTCTGGCTGAGTGGGAGGGCACACACCTTGGGGCAGGGGGACTTTGCTTCGGGATTGTACTAATGTTCTTCTCTCCTTGTTTTTACCACAGGCCCGGATGAACGCCGCAGGTTGAGAGATGAGCGGTGGAGGGAGGAGGACGGTGCAGCCAGGCGGGGCGAGGGCCATCACCGCCCACCTGACCGGCCCGATGAGGGTGAGTGCCATACATCCATGATTACTATTGCATGCTGTGTGACAGGGTGGGCAGCGGGGCATGGCCACCATTTATCGACACCACTGCCATGCACGCAACTTGTTACAGTCAACACTGTCCTGTGGCAATGCATGTCTGGGAGTGCGTCAATGGTGGTCCATGCATGCACCAGGTGCATGGCTGTGCCACTGCCTTTGCACCACATAGCCATGTCACTAAATGGCCACAGTGGTGCTGTGCATGACTTGGCCGGTGGGTGTGTGCAGCATTCCGCATGGCTGTATGCACCTGGGTGGGCAGGTCCTGTGAATGTGATCACTGCGGGTGGTCACACACCATCACAGTGGTATGTCCCATGGCTGTTTGCCATGCACAATGGGTGGGCTGTACAGGGTTATGCATTCACACCTATTGGCTGTGCTTCCTTGTCCTAGGTACCCGCCATCTATGGGACATCATGGAGGCTGTGAGGGAACTGCTACTGCTGGCCCGGGAATCACTGGAAATCCTCAGGCGACTGGATAGCACCGGGGTACTGAGGAGGCACAGAGGCCAGAGGACTCACAGCACAGAATGGCGCTCCAACTAGGGATCTCTCAGTCCCTGAATTCCCCTACCCCCCTGGACCCACCCTCACACCCCTCCTTTCCCATCCCATTTGTCCACCCCTGCCCCTACCCACCCCCACCTTGTTTGTGGCTCCCCAACCTTGTATATAGTTTTGTATTCTTGTAAATAGTTGAATTTTATATTTGTGCAATACATTTGATTTTGATATGAATACTGTGGTGGTCTCTGATTTGCAGCGGGCTATAGGTGCTCAGCTGCAGTGGTGTGCATGGCGTCAGTGGTGGTGCAGTCATGGGTATGTGTGTGTGTGTGTGTCTGTGTGGAGGTGACTATGGTGTGGGAGTAGCTATCAGTCAGTGTCTGTGGTGTGTGTGTTGTGCCCTGTGCACTGGATGACTGTGTGCAGTGGTCCATGGTGAGTGCTCTGTGCCCATGGCACACCCATCAGCCCATCCATGGCCTGTGCAGCTGACACACATGCATGTCTGTGACCTGTATGGTCCGCTGGCATGTCAGTGGTGGCAGTCCCTGCAGGGCCGCCACTGTACCCGTCACTTTGCTGGGTTGCTCCTGTCACTGGTGTGGTGCATGCCTGGCTCGGGTGGCACTGTGGGCACCACAGTCGTTGTCCCACATCCATGCTGTGCCTTGTGTGTGTTGCAGGGGATGTGCCCCACTGTCTGTGACTTGTGCTCCGGGCGACTGCTGGTGGTGTACGGGTCCACAGTGCCTGCGCAGGGTGGCTGGCACTCCACTGCCGTGGAGGACTGCGGGTTGTGTGTACACAGCTTACATGGGCCCACAATGGGGGCTTGGTTGCCCCACCGCTGCGTCCCTGTGTTGGTGTGCCCTTGGGTATGGGTGGGTGTCTGTCCATACACTGTGTGGCATCCGGTGTGGTGCAGGCTTCCACACACCACTGTGGGTGTCTGTGCTGGCTGTTGTGGCCAGTGGTGGGTCAGGGTGTGTCACTGGAATACTGTGCAGGGTGCTGTACCACTGGTGGTGGTGTCAAGGGCATGCCCTGTCCTGTGTGAGGTACCTCTTGTGCCGACGCATGGTTGGTCTCTCAGCAGTACCTCAGGGGGACTGTGAGTGGTGGCACTGTGTATGCCGTTGTTGCATTGCCGTGTGCTGCCACCCACTGATGGGTGCTCATGGTGGGGCTGGCTTGCATGGTTCTGTGGTGTACAGGGTTGCAGTGTCACAGTGGGGGTGGTGGCATGCATGGGGTTTCCTGCAGTGGTGGTCACTGCTCATGAGGTGGTGTCTGGGGGTCACAGTGCAGGGTGTGCTCTGCACTCGGGGATGGTGTGGCATGGGGTGGTCTGCCCTCCTTGTGTGCCAGTCACAGCTTGCCAGTAGGTGTGATGGGGCACCATGGCCCGGCTGTGGGTTGTTTGCTTGTCTCCATGGGCCAGTGGTTATTCCAGCCCTCCCCCAGTTGTGCAGTGCTTGGGGTGTGGGGGGACGATGTCTGTTCTGCTGTGTGTTCCTGTGCCCATCTGTGGCATGGGTGGTCGGTCCCTACCTCCCTGGTTGTGCAGTTACATTGCTCTTCTGCTGGGGGCTCCTAGTTTGCTGCTATGGCCTCTGGACTGCTCCGCTGAACATCTCTTGTTGCGCTAGGGCGCATCAGATCTGCTCAGCTTCCCCTCCCTAGTTGTGCTATGGCGCAGGTGGTGTGATATTCAGTCGTCGGCTGTAGGAGCAATTTGGCCTGCTCCGTTTTTGAATATTGCGTCTCTTGCGCATGGGAGCAATAGACTTGCGCTTGCTCCTGCAATGCACACTTTTTGGTCACAGTTTGAATATCTGGGCCATGGTCTCAAATTCAATTCTCAGTTCCAGTTCTTTGCTCATTGTTCTTTATTCCTGGATTCTGTCTCCCATCTCTTATCTGAACTCTTGACACTCAGTTTTCTTTCTCTACTTTTGGTTTCCTTCTTCGGACTCCCATCCTTGGGCTCCCATTTTTGCATCTCTCCTGCCTGCTTCATCTCTTTGTCACTAGCTCCTAGATCCTGGTACCCAAGTTCCGGCTTTGTCATAAAAAACTATAGCAGGTGCTAGAGCAAACTACGACATATTGAAACATAGACGTTTTTAGTAGAAAAGAACTACTTGGTCCACCTAGTCAAACAAGATGGTCCCTAACTAAGCTGCACCTGTAGACTCTATCTGGTCTCTGACAATCTTCCTGTCTCCCTGAATCTTTTCTAATATAACCCTATATTTATCCTTTGTATCCTTGAAGCCCCCCCATTTGTTCCAGGCACCTACTGCCCTATCAATGATGAAATATTCCCTCACACCTCTCTTGAAAGTCCACCCCTCTAGCTTCATCACATGCTCCCTCTCTAGGTGCTCGTTCGTATTTGAAAGAAACTCCCACCATTACACCCTGTTCCTCCCTGTGAAGTACTTGTAGATCTCAATCATGTCACCTCTCTGTCTCCTCTATTGCAGGGTGTACATTTTGAGATCTCTCAGTCACTCCTTGTAGGACTTCTTGTGTAAACCCTGCACCATTTTAGTTGTCCTTCTCTGGACTATCTCCACCCTGTCTGTGTCCTTTCTGAGATGTGGCCTCCAAAAATGGACAATGTGCTCCAGGTGGGGTCTCACCAGCAAGTGAAAAAGTGGAAACACCACCTCCATTTTCCTGCTGGAGATACCTCTCCATATGCACCCCAGCATCCCACTAAGCCCTACCCACTGCTTTGTACACTGCCTTGCTACCTTGAGGTCTTCAGATATAATAAAACCAAGGTCCCTATCATGTCTAGTGACTGTCAGTGCCTCCACCACATCCTATACTCATGCCTGGGTTCCTGTGTCATAAGTGCATGATTTTGAACTTTTTGGTATTGAACCTGAACTGTCATGTTTTTGACAGTCCTCTAGTTTTCCATAATCCCAGTAATTCTCTCTTGCTAAAGCTCCCCCCGTACATTAACAAACTCTTCTGGTGAACTACCTCCTTATACACACTACGTAGTACCACTTACATTATGCTGGAGGTCCCTAGCATTCTCACCTGCATTGGGGGCTTGGCCATAAGTCATGCCCTACCAGTGGCCTGGAACAAAGCCTAGTCTATTGTCAAGTTGAATCAGCTACTCCCCCTGAGCAGTTTCAAAAAATTACTTGATAGCAAGTTACTTGACTCCTGTCAATGCTACTGACTGTTATGCTCTACACTGTCAGTTTGCCATCACTCTCTCATCATCATCATCATGAGTTACCTCATTTAAGGTCCCTGCCCCATATACTTACCTTGACTCACCTAACTTTGCCATCCCCCCATCTTACCAGAACTACACCCCTACGCCCCAATCTCTGCTTATCTGACCACCACCCTACTTGCCTTCCACACTATTCTTCCCTATCCACCCTTACCACAACTACCCTACCTAGCCTACCTACCCACTCCCACCTCCTCTCCACCATTCAGGGCCATCCTCCCTCCTCAATCTTCTTGACAACACAGGCTCCCCTTCTCTCCACTATTATCCCTACCTGGCCTACCTTCCTGTCCACCTCCTCCCTTTTACTCATGGCTGACTCCTCCATCTCTTCTCTCCTATAATCCCATATCATCATTTCCAGGTTTTCTCATTGCTACTTTTATCATAAGAAGTTGTAATTACTGACTACTGCTAACCATGCCATCTACCTGACTCTTTATACCTGACTGTGTACCGCAATGTCTTAACCTTATAAATTATCCTACTCCATGTATATATTTCCCTTAGAAAGCTGCTTGTTAATGTATATCGCCTGTGTATTCCTGTTATATGTTTGGCCTTGGCTTATTGTATGTGCATTGCACATTACTTGTTTCTCAGGACCTCCCTGTAAATGAGCTTGCTCAATGGAGTTTCTTTCCTGACAATAAACTTTGACTTGACTCTCCATCATCTCCTGAGTGTCCATCCTATTGCAGATGTTGGCATCATCTGCAAAAGGCATACCTTTTCTTCCAGTTCTTCTGTAGTTTCCCCTATAAATACATTGTAGAGGACTGGTCCCAGTACCAAGCCTATGGTACACCACTGGTCACTCTCCAATCATTAGTGTGAGTGCCACTAACCACCATCCAATTTGTTAACCAGTTTCCAAACAAATTCACCACTTTGGATCCCACTCCTAGGTTGTTAACCTTCTTTATTGGCCTTTTGTGTGGTACAGCATTGAAGGCCTTGCTAAAGTCCATACAGGCCACATCCACTGCCATCCCCTGATCTATTTCCTTAGTCATGCAGTCAAAGAAATTTACATGATTAGTTTGGCATGGTCTTCCCCTGTTAATCCTCTGGATTCAAGACACTGTACCAGCCTTTCTTTTAGTATGGTTTCCATTAATTTACTCACCACTGAAGTAAGACTGACTGACCTATAGTTGCTAACCTGCTCCGTGCTGCCTCTCTTATGCAGAGGGACAACATCAGCCCTTCTCCAATCCTCAGGAACCACTCCTGTTTCCAGTGAACTGCTGAATAAGGCTGTCAATGGGGCAGCTAGCATGTCCTCTAGTTCTTCTAGTACTCTGTGGTGTATCCCATATAGTCCCGCAGCCTTATCCACCTTCAGGGTGGCAAGTCCTTTTATAATTCTTTCCTCTGAATATAGACTTGAAAGCACCTCCCCCAGTCCTGCTCATCCTTGGTGGTCTGTCCCCTCCTTAATCCACTTTGAAGACTGTGCAGACGTACCTGTTTAGGATGTCAGATTTTTATTGGTTCCCTCCTGCACGGCCTTCATCTTTTGCCCTTTTAATTTTTATTATCCCTTTCCTTGCTTTTGACTTCTCACTTATGTATCCGAAAAAAATCTTATCCCTTTTAGTGACCCCCTTTGGCAATTCTTTCTTCTTGGTTTACTTGGTGAATAGGGACAGAAGTAAGTTGAGGCCCATCGGGATTGTCCGCCACAAATGGTGGATCACAGAACCCAGTGATGGTTGGAAGATAGCCAATTATCCAAACCCTTTTTAAATGAAGAAGAAGAAGAAGAATCAGCATTTCTATAGTGCTTTTCACACACAGTGTAACCCAAAGCACTTTAAAAGCAATGCTAGACTGGTAGTGAAGTGACTGAATGTGTAGTGGCGGCCATATCGCACATCAGCACCCACCCACAGCCTGGATAACTGCATGATCCAGTTTATGGGAAGGGGAATGTTGGCCAGGATACTGGGAATGTCCCCTACTCTTTGCAAAAAGTGCTCTGGGTTCTTTTACTTGCGCCTGGACATTCACCAGGATGGGTAGAAGGAACCTCGGTTTAACATCTCACCTGAAGGATGGCACACCCCAGCAGTAAGGCACCCCCCTAATACAGCAGTATTTTAGGTATGAGTTCAATCTCAGTGTGGGACTAGAATCCATGACCTTCTGATCCAGAGGTGGATGTGCTATCATCTGAGCCACACTGACACCTGAGTCAAAGGTGTTACAGTTGACTAGTTCCTGTGGTAGTTTATTCCCTAGTCTAGGAGCTCTTATGAAGTAAAAGTTGGGTCTTTTGTTTGTTTTGGCTTTGCTAACTAGTAATTGTTTACTGTGGAGTCGTGGTACTATTTTCCTTTGTGACATGGTAATGCCACATTGTTTCATTAGTGTTGGTGACTGTAGCATTCAAAAGAGGAATAAAAGGTCATCTCTACTTCGGGAATTATACATTCCTCTGTTTTTGAAGTGAAAGTATGATCAGTCCTTCTAAGAAGTGAGTTGGAAATTTTGGCTACATGATTACAGTGATCAGTTGAGCAAAATTTATTATTAACTAAAATTCTTAAGTGTTTCTCATAGTTGGTTGGTGTTAATGTAGCATTGTTTAGTGTATATACTTGTTTGGGGTTATTTTTTTTTTATTTAATGCAGCATATTTTTCCATATTGAAATGCATCCCATTTATATATGCCCAGTGTTCAATGGTTGCAAGATCTTTTGTGAGTATGTATCTATTAATGTCAGTGTCCACTTCCCCCCTAGTTTTGTGTCATCTGCAAATGTTGACATTGAGTTGCTTGAACAGATTTGCATATCAAAAATAAAAATATTGAATAGTGTGGGACCAAGGACGGATCCCTAGGGCACCCCACTGGTCACCCTTTCCTCATCAGATAGTGCTCCATTATTTTTTACATTCTGGGTTCTTTCTGTCAACCACCTGTCTATTCATCTGACAATATTTGAAGAGAACTCTAAGTGAATTAGTTTAGCTATTAGAATGCTATGAGTCACCTTATCAAAGGCCTTTCTGTAGTCCAAAAGAATAACATCCATGGTTGTACTGGAGTCTAGGCCTTGATTTATAGTATTGTAAAAGAAGATGAGATTGGAGGTGCATGAATGTCCCTGTTTCAAACCATGTTGGGAAGGGTCTATAATATTTTGTGTCAGCATTTCTGTCTCTAATATGTATTTAATAGTTGTCTCCATTAATTTACATGGAATGGATGTAATTTTGTCGTCAATGTTTGTTAGTAACAAATCCAGTACATTATTCCCTCTGGTTGGTTCCTTGATGTATTTGTTCGAGGCCTGACCTATAATGCTAGATATTAATTTTTTTTCACACTGTGAAGCACCTACTGTATGTTGGAGTTTCAGTCAATTTAATGTATATTAAAGTTGCCTAAAATTAGTACATTACCTTTTTTAGCTAGGTAAGCTATATTGTGTATTAGTGTATTTGTGCACTCAATATCTGTTGATGGTGATTGATAGCATGAACCTATAAGGATTTGAGGCTGTCCTCTGAGTTGAATGGTAATCCATATGCTTATTGTTGGTGTGTCATACGGGTGTTCGAAGGAATTTATGGTGTCTTTAACACAGAGGCAGACCCAACCCCCCCTTCTATTGACTCTGTCCTTATGGTAGAGTTTAAAGCCTGGTATCTCTTTCATCCAAGAAGAATTGGTTCCCCACCATGATTCCATTATTGATATAATATCTAAGTTCAGTATATGTGCTTTGGCTTCTAATTCAGCTATTTTAATTGACTTTGATGATCTAGCATTCAGGGAGAGTATTTTACAGGTTTTATAGTGGGCTAACTTATTTGATAGAGACTCGGGTGTTAACCCATTCTTCCTCTTACATGATAGTTTAAATGATCATTAATGTATGAAGCATTTTTTTTGCTTAAGATTG
Source organism: Neoceratodus forsteri (assembly GCA_016271365.2). NCBI lineage: Eukaryota > Metazoa > Chordata > Ceratodontiformes > Ceratodontidae > Neoceratodus > Neoceratodus forsteri. The sequence continues at coordinate 817,530,616 of CM057454.1, forward strand.
TGCTTCGCCTCCTGCTGAGATGCAAATCAACCAAGCAGAAGAGGGAGGGTCTATCCTGGAAATCTTCTCAAGGTGTAAGACATGTGATTTCTTGGGCGAGACACCATTTCCTAACCCACTCATTCAGGGCTTTGATTTTATTTGTGACATAACTGGTAGCTTTTGGCACTAGCAGTATTTCTGAAAAGCATACTTCACAGCTCACTTCTGCCAGGATGTTATTTAGGGCTACAAAGTCCTGTTTCTGCTGGTCGAGAGGAATCCTATTAATGTCATTGGTGCCTGCATGTATTATTACTAGTGGGTTGTTTTCAACATTGCCCAGTATTTTTTTGGCCATGGAGGTAATTTCGGATATCTGGCCCCCCGTATCTTGAACATGTATGATTGACTTTATCAGGGTTACATACTGCTCTGTCTATATGTTTAATAAGGGAGTCACCCAACACAAATATTTGTTTGGTATTAGTAATAGATTTGTTAGATTCTCCATAACCTGGGGTCTTATGGTCAGTTATACTGGGACGGTGTACTGTGACTGTTTCTATAGTTGTTGGTTTTGAAGTCTGGATGTCAATTTTAGCTTTCTCCCTTCTTCGTTTAATGGTGTTGTTTATGGGTGTATTTATTATGTTTTTGAGTGCAGGCTCATTTACTTGGGTAATGTCAGGAAAGTCCTCATAGTGAAATGTAGTGTCATCTTCAGTTTTGAGTGCCTCATATCTATTTTGTAGTGGTAAAATTGGGGCACTGTGAAACACTTGACTACCCCACCCCTCGGTTTTAGTTTTGGGCACATGGGCCCATGCTTCTTTTTCTGATGTTTGTGAAGTGTGGAGCACTTTGGGGGTGTCAGTGTTTATAGTATCTGGATCTGGATATGTAGGATACTGGGAAGCAGGAGAGATGACATTTCATCTATGTAAGTCTCCAGGGCTGTTATATCTGGACAAATGGTCCATTTGGCCTGTAAACATATTATTTCCTCCTGCAGCGTTTTAATCAGCAAACATCTGTCACAAACTCTTTCATTTGTTCGCCTATGCCATACATTTGGCATGATTCACAGTAGTTAAAAGGGATATAAACTCTGTACTTCCACAGATAAACTGAGGTCACTTGCATGAGATCTGGCACTTGCTTTGTTGTTGGCCCTGCTTCCCTTGTGGACACTGCAGACACGCGTTGAGACACACATGTCTCAGCACCCATTTCCATGTGTGGAACCGCATGCATGCACCCACTCCCTCTCGTGGGAGCATTTCCTGAAGTAGTCACTGACTGGAAATGGTGTAGTATGTACATCCGGTTTGACGTTAGTTTCAAATTCAGAAAATTACAGTACAAGTATATTTCATCAGACCAGGAGCCCTAAAATTACCTACCTGCTAGTGCAATAATTGAAAACTCTTCAAAACACTGCTTGTTTTGTGCACTGGCAGGTACCAGCAAGTGGAGTGTTCCAAAAGTCCTCCAAGCACCCACAATTCCATGCAGCTGGAGCTTCTCTAATGATGCTGGGCATTTCTGTATGGTCACAAGGCCACATCTCTCACCAGAGAGATGAATTATCCAAACAAGCACCTAAAATCAGAATAAAATACTCTTTACTGCTGTCAGCAAACATACAACTGTCTTCCACAGCAGCTCTCATCTGTCTGTGCATTTGCTTGCCTTGCCACCTTGCCTGCTTTTTTCTGCTTTATCTGGTAGTCTGACCTGTCCTCACCACTGCATTTCCTTATACTTCTTGAATGCCACCCTTTTTTCCTTCACCACTTTTGTCACTTCCTTAGAGAACAATATCAGACTCTTTTTCCTTCTGTTTTTGCTCACTTCTTTCACTCAGAGATTGATTCCTATAATTATGCTCTCCCTTATTTTCCCCCACAGTGGCTCTACTCTTCCTGGCAACCCTTGCCACCCTAGGCAGTTTCTGAAGCAGTCTGCCATATCTTTATGATCCATGCATCTAAAGTTCAGGATTATCCTCCTTGTCAGTGCCACTCTTTATGTTGTATGGTGATCACTGGTACCTAGGGGCATGCCCATTGTGACATTTGCAATACTGTCCTTGTTCGTAAACACCAGGTCCAGCACAGCCCTATCCCTAGTTGGTTCATTGACTAGCTGCCTGAGAAAAGCCCCATTTAGGGAGTTAAGGATGGCCCTGGTCCTTGCTGAAGCCTCAGCTGGATGGCTCCTTTCCTCATCTGGCAGATGGAAGTTGCCAACTAGCAGCACCTCCTCCTTACTTGCCATACTGATGATGGCTTCCCAAGTGCCTCATCTATTTCTTCTCCTTGTGCTTGAGGTCTGTGCATTACTCCAGTACAGACAGTAGCCCCAGAGCCTGTCTCCAATATGACCCACAGCACTTCTAGATCCTCCTTTTCCTCTTGCTGCTCCTATAGCTCTGTGGCCTTGAATCCTTTCCTTACATACAATTCTAACCCCTCCTACCCACCCTGTCTTCCCCGAGTGTGCAGATGTTTAATACATTATGATAAGGCAAACTTCTAAGGAAAACAATGTTTTGTAAAAGATACGTACCAGAGTTTCAACACAGTCAGGTGTAATAATTATTGTCATTTAGCTTCTCATTAGCTCACTAAACCCCAGTTATGTACAAATAAAGGGAGGCAGGCATGCCAAAAGTGGTAGGGTTCCAGTGTGTGTGCGTGTGTGTGTGTGTGTGTGTGTGTGTATGTGTTTTTCTGTTACAAACATGGCAGGAGTGTATTGCAAAAGTTGAGGTTATGTGAGCTGAAAGTCCATCTGAGGTGGCAAAAGTATCTCATGTTTCATTAGCAATATTATTAATGTACATGGGTTTAAATACACCATGATACAAAACTCATGAGAAATTGCTACTGTCTTTATAGCTTTTGACTTTTTAATAAGCATCTCACCTGTGGGGCCCCTTGTTGTGATAAGGACATACAATTTCTAGTTGGGGTTCTTTAGTTGGTTACAATGTTACCAGTACCATTAAATATTTTGAACATCCAGTCATTCTAGTACTGACAATGACAGGTTCAATGTGCAGTTAGGTTCACAGCTTAGCTTATTCCAGGTGATGCTTAAAGGTTTGCTTTTAAATACTTTGCAGTTGGGCCACCCTGCTGGCTCAGTGGTAGGATATCTAGCTACCGTGCAGACAGACTGAGTTCAGGAGTAAACAGTAAGCATCATCAGTGGCAGCTAGGCATAGACTGATAATTACCACAGCAGTAAATTAACAGCCCAGTGACAACATAGAATGACACAGAAGGGAAAATAAGCTGCAGCATGTTACTGTAGTGTCTTCTGGCTGGGGAGGGCTAGTGGTGGATTCCACCACCACCACATCTGGGGCCAGAGAGTTTGTTCCTGCTGCAGAAGCCACTCTGTGCATGACAAATCTGACTTAGGCTGGGTCCATGCCTGGGGATTTGGAAGGAGCTAGGGAAGGAAGGGAACAACAGAGGAGGAAAACAGCACGGCCATGGCAGGATGAAGCTCAGTCCCTTGTAGACACTGCACTGCCAAACATGGCTTCCCTCCACCCATGATCTGGACCATGGATAAAAAGGAGAATAAGAACCCCTGCCAGGTGGATGGTGCAAGCTATTGAGATGGGAGAAGCCCAGGAGATGGCAGGTGCCTGGCTGGGGGTGGGGGTGGGGGCAGGGGTAAAAGGGGGAAGACTAGCCAAAGGAAAAACATCTGCTTAGAAATAAAAAAATGCTTTCCAGTAGTCTTGTTTCAGCCTTTTCTGATTCTGCCTGGGTAAGGAAACTGAACCATAAAGGAGTGACATAGAGAGGTCTAACAATACTATACATCAATAATAATGTTCTCCATTAGACCAGTACACCTGTGGATGGTTAGTCAGAATAGCCACCTGCTTACTTCTGATACCATGTACATCTACCTCTTTCTCCCACTTCAGATCACCTGTGATTGCCAGTCCTAACTGTTTATTTTGCCCTCTCAACTCAGTTGTGCCAAAGCATTGTGGTAGAGGTGGTGGTAGTGTGTGTGTGTGTGTGTGTGTGGGGGGGGTAATGGGTTTGTGGTGAGTTTGCCAACCATGTGCTTACTTTTCTTAGAAGTACTGATTATCACATTGGAGTTGGTTGTGTAGTGTTATCATGTTGCTTATTCCTGTTGAAGGAGGGTACAGCTTGAAGGAGTCTTCAAGCACGTCCATATAGTAAGTCTTTCAACATACTGTAGATCATTGATTTTTAGTGTGGGTTTATATCAAGGGTCACAATCATATTAGGGCTTAATAAGTTCCCTGGGGAACACCTTGGTTCATAGCAATCCGGTTAGATACAGGAAAGCAGGATACATGAAGCCTCTGAAAATTTAACCTAATTACCATGCTTCACTTTGTTTCACATTTGTTTTCTATCCACATTGTTGCAAGGCTAGTATCCATTCAACTGAAGCATTCTTAATCAGATCCATCCTGCACTCAATGGAAATCATATCAGCAGTAAAGGCAACAGTTGCCATAATTCAGAATCACAGCAGTTGCTGTTAAGACCCTCTTTTCTGACCTACTCTAGAATTATCTTCCTATAATTACAGCGTATTTTTTTCAAAGGAATCACATTACTTTTCCCTTAGCTTCGACTGATATCCTGCCATCATAATAGAAAAGTCTTAAAAAAACATGAAGTTATCATTCCTTGCCAAACAGCAAAAGACTAACGGACTGTCATAATGTAATGGGTACGTGTCAGACACACTTAAACTAAATGGATGCATAACTCCATTGAGGAACACTTCTCAAGCATTTTCACTATAATAAACCCTGAGCATTAACAAAACATATCCTTAATGGTAATGTTTTATTTGCACTAATACTGTATAGCTGACTCAGAGCATTTGAAAAAAAAAAAAAACAAATAAAAGAAAAAAATTGACTACTAGCAACAGTAGAAGAAACACACAATGAGTCCCCTACAGCTAAACATTTGTTTTATTTAGAAAATGAATACAAACTTATAGAAGTGCATAAGTAGATCAAATGCATTTTACCATCTAAAGGAGTTTTGAAAGTACTGATTGTCAAAACAATAAGTGAATAGAGGCCTCCCAAAGCCCCAGAGGAAGTGTTACATGCTTCTATGCTGATGACCTAGCTTCAAGAGCAGACCCAGGAAGTAAGTTGGCTACTGATGGCTGGGGAAGCACTGCTGTATGGCAGTGCACACAACCAGGGGAGGAAGACACCCTGATTCTGGTACCATAGGAACCCCTGTGGTAGACAAAGGTAGTTTGCCATCCCCACAGGATGTCATTACGTGTGACTAAGGTGATGTGCATGGGGTCACATGTTCTGCGCCAGGGCACTGAGGAGGTGGGAGGCCAAGGAGAAAACCAGAAAATCCATCAGTGAAAATCAATGATGGCAGTAGTGCCCCTGGTCTCTTCCCATGTGGAACCTTACAAGGGAGATGGTAGATGGATTGGAAGTTGGGGCTGGGCATGCCAGAGAATAAGCCTGAAGCAGCCAGCGGTGGTCAAAAAGCTCTATAGAATCATAGAAACAGAAATTGATGGCAGATAAGGACCACTGGGCACATCTAGTCTGCCCATTTTCCCTGCCTCCTGTAAAAGCCACAGACCCTACTTGATCTCCTGCTTTACCTCCTTGTTCCCATTGCTAGGGTTCCCCTATGCCTGTCCCAGGCATGCTTGAATCCTCCCACTGTGTTTGCCCCACCACCTCCACTGGGAGTCTATTCCATGCATCCACCACCCTTTCTGTGAAGAAATACTTCATGTAGATATATATATATATATATACACACACACACAGTGTATATTATAGTGGCATGGTAGTGCCACTATAGTTAGGGTTGAGTACTATGTATATATATATATATATATATATATATATATATATATATATATATATATATATATCTCACAAGGTCATGATCATATTAGGACTTAATCGTTCCTGGGGAACACTGGTTTATAGTGATCCAGTTAGATACAGGAAAGCAGGATATGTGAAGCCTCTGAAAATGTACCCCAATAACCATGCTTCACTTTGTTTCACATTTATTTTCTATCCACATTGTTGCAAGGCTAGTATCCATTCACCTGAAGCATGGTGTGGCATGGGAGCAGTGGGTGGCGCAGCAGCTGGGACAGGAGTGCAAGCATCAGAACTCGGGGCAGTTAAGTAATTTTTACTGTGCTTAGTGTGGGACACGGAGGTGATTGTACCTAATGTGGGGCTTCTGAGGAGGAATTGGGGTGTTTTTCAGGGACTGAGAGGTGGGGAGAAGCCGAGAGATTGAGGGTAAGGAGGAACTTGAATTGAAGGAAACCAGAGGTCACGTGACACAGCCAAGCCTATTGGGTGGTCGGAGTCACTACATATTTCCCAGGGGGCCAAGTGACCCCTCACATGAGTGACCCCAATGTGTGAGTGCCAAAAAGCAGCAGTGTAGTGCAGGAGTGTAGCATCTGGTGGGAATCAGCAGGGAGGACAGCAGGCCGCAGTCCACGCTGGGGAGTGGTGAGTAGGAGACAAGTGAGTAGATCCACTAAGAGGTGGACTGTCCTGTTATAACACAAAGGTGCAGTGTAGGAGTACTGGAAAGGGGGCTCAAGGAGAATGGGGGGTCCTAGATATTAAGACAATAAGCAGGCATGGGGATGGAGGAGGGTTGCAGGCAGGCAGGAGGGAAGGGAGGTGGGATGGGTAGTAAGTTGTAATGGTTGTGGGGTGGTCATACATAGAAACATAGATTTTGATGATAGATAAGGACTGCTTGGCCCACCCAGTCTGCCCATCTCCCTGCCTATTGAATAAGTTGCAGATCCTAGTTTACCAACAGCCTACTTCTTTATACCCCCTACTAGAATTGCTTTATATCTATCCCATGCATTCTTGAATTCCTCCACTGTTTTTGAACCCATGACCTCCTCAGGAAGGCCATTCCATGCATCCACCACCCTGTCTGTGAAAAAACACATCCTCACATTGCCCCTGAGCTGTTCTTCCTCTGTCTTCAAATTGTGCCTCCTTGTTCTTGCACATCTCTTTTTCTGAAAGATGCTACCCTGTTGGACTTTTTTGATTCCCTTGAGGTACTTAAATGTTTCTATCATGTCCCCCCTCTCCCTTCTTTCCTTGAGGGTATACATATTAAGCTCATTTAGCCTCTCTTCATATGGCTTCTGTTGCAGATCCTGCACCATTTTAGTTGCCTTCCTTTGGACTGCATCCATCCTGTGTATGTCCTTGTGGAGATGGGGTCTCCAGAACTGCACACAATACTCCAGATGGGATCTCACCAACTGTCTGTACAGAGGATAACAACTTCCAGTTTTCTACTGGTAATACCTCTCCCTATGCATCCCAGTATCCCCCAGCCCTCCTTACTGCAGTCTTACATTGCTTGCCTACCTTTAAGTCATCTGATATGACTACCCCCAGCTCCTTTTCCATTTCCGTTGTTGTTAGTACCTCCCCCCCACATTGTGTACTCTTCCCCTGGGCTTTTGTTTCCCAAATGCATTACTTTGCACTTCTTTGCATTGAATCTAAGCTGCCATAATTTTGACCATTCCTCCAACCTTGCCAAGTCCATTCTCATCCTTTCTGCCCCCTTGTATATCAACCCTGATGCAGATCTTTGCATTGTCTGCAAAGAGGCATAGTTTTCCTTCCATCCCTCTGCAATGTCATCTATAAAGACATTAAAGAGGACCAGTCCCAGTACTGAACCCTGCGGTACCCTACTAGAAACCCCCTTTCTTTGGCGTGGACTCCATTTACTATTACCCTCAGTGTCCTGTTGTCTAGCCAATGTTTTACTCAGACTACAACCCTGGGACCCACTCCCAGGCTGGCTAACATGTTTATTAATCTTTTGTGTGGGACTGTGTCAAATGCCTTGCTAAAGTCTAGGTAGGCCATGTCCACAGCCCCTCCCTCATCTACTATTTTGGTCACCCAGACAAAGGAATGGATTAAATTCATCTGACATGACCTTCTTGCTGTAAATCCATGCTGCCTTGGATCCTGTGCCCCACTGGCCTCTAGGTACTCAGCAATTCTTTCCTTCAGAAGTGATTCCATAATTTTCCCTACCACTGAGGTCAAACTAACAGGTTTGTAGTTTCCTGCCATTGTCTTGCTCCCACTTCTGTGAAGAGGAATCACATCCACCCTCCTCCAGTCCTCAGGTACCACACCATCTTCCCATGATTTGTTAAAAGGGTAGTCAGTGGTGTCACTAGTTCTCCCCTTAGTTCTTTTAAAATTCTGGGATGAATCCAGTCAGGCCCCATTGCTTTGTCCACCTTCAGAGTAATGAGTTCTTTCAGGACCTTTTCTTCTGTGAATGGACTGGTATCAACCCCCCTATCCAGAGTGCTTCTATTCTTTGGTTTAGGTGCCTCCCCTTCCTCTTTTGTGAATACTGACTAGAAGTATTCATTCAGTATCCCTGCTTTTTCACTGACACCCTCTGTCCACCCCTTCCCTTTATTAAGCCTCACCATCCATTCCTTGGTCTTTCTTTGCTCCCTAATGTACCTATAAAAGGTTTTATCCCCCTTCTTAACTGAGTTGGCTATCTTTTCCTCAGTTTGGGCCTTTGCTATTCTGACTGCCTTCTCCACTTCCTTCTGCTTTATCTGGTACAGTTCTCTGTCCTGCTCCTTCTGTGTTTCCTTATACTTCTTGAATGCTACCTTTTTCTCCCTAACCTTCACTAGCTCTGTCTGCCAAAAGCTAGCAGCAGGCAACTGTAATTGGAGACACCTGGTTTTCTGCCACCTAAGCCACACCCCAATTAACTGCTCTCCTGACTTAGCAAACTGAGATGCTGATACAGTCCCCTTCCCCAACACAGAAAAACACACTGACTATTGTTTTTTTTAACCCTGAGACCTCACACTTCTAATAAAGTATCTGGTTGCTTAATCCCAACAGGCTCTGACTCCTGCAGAGTTAGAAGTGTACTATTAGTAAGATAGGTTGCAGCTCTTTAGTCAGCCACTCCTTGCTTCTTGGGGATTGCATGGAGGGCAGGGGGGTGTATGGTATGTAAGCAGTTGTGACAACTTGGAGAGGAGCTTGGCTGGTTTAGGAGGGAAATGGGTAGATGGAGGAGTGGCTGGGCAGAGCATCATGGGCCAGGGGACTGGAGGAGGCCTTCCTCAGAGGTTGAGGCAGGCAAACAGAAGGGCGAACAAAAGGAGGAAACAAGTGAAGCAGACAATCGGGGCAGCCAGAAGAAGGGCCTGATGGGAAAGACAGGAATGGGGCACTGCTGGGTTACAAGTCACAGAGAGGAAAGGCTGGAGTAGCTCAGAAAGTGGAGAATGATTATAGGAACAGGTTCTCTGTTTTGTCTGGGCAAAGGGAGCTAGAGGGAGGGAAAGTATAGGGCTGGGAAGGGAGGAGAACATTGCAAAGGGTAAGGGTACAACAGTGAGGCAGAGGACATGAGGCATAGCCCAGACAGCAGTAGAGGCAATGGGGGAGAGGAGCCAGGTGGCAGAGCAGCAGGAAAGGGTGGGAGAGAGAGGAGGGGCAGGTAGAGAATGGGCAGTGGGGTGCAGTTAGCAGCCCAGGCAAGGATAGCTCATAGGGATTGGCATAAGGAATGGGAAAGGAACAGTTCAGCAGGGTCAGGGAAGCCAGTGGCAAGATGGTGGGGGTGTTATGGTAGGGGGTGAGGCAACAGTTTTAGGAAGGGGGAGGAGAACAGTTGGGGTATGGTATGAGGAAAGAATTTGAAAGACTGGGTGCAGGTGTTAGAGGGGAGAGGATGAGGCAAAGAAAAGGAAACAAGCAAGGTTCAGGGAAGGCACAGGGGTCCATACACAAGGAGGATGGAGGCAGAGATCAAATCAGGGGCAGGGGAATAAGAGGCAACAGGAGGGTGAAAAGAATAAAAGAGGGAAGGAGAGGTGGGAAAAGGAAGACCAAACATACAAGCAGAAGGAAAGGGGTAGAAAGATCTTGCTAATAGGGTACTCAGTTATTAAGGAAATTAGTTGGGGTGGCAGGGGGATAGGAGAAGTGAAATTTGGGTTGAGTGCATACCAGGAATGATGGCACACAAGATGAAGCACAACATTCTTTCATGCGGTATGCGACACGGTGGGATGCCTCACTTGGTACTGCTCCTGGGCACCAATGACCTGGTAGTGAACAGCCTGGAGGAGGTGCAGGCAAGATTCAAGGAGCTTTCCAGGGTATGTAGTAAGCTATTCCAATCTATTGCCTTCTCAGAGGTGCTGCCAGTGCCAAAAGCAAGCATGTCCAGGAAACAGAGGACAGAGAAATTCAACCAATTTCTGACAGAGTGGAGCAAGAATATGGGGTTTGGGTTGATGGGGGATTGGGGGTCAATGTGGGAAGATGAGAGCCTTTACATCCCAAACAGATTGCACCTCAGCAGGGATGGATCAGCAATCCTAAAATGGAAGCTGGGGGAGTTTATTGAAAGCACATGTAATTTAAACTGAAGACAGGGGGGTTAAGACAAAGCAGACTCAAGGTGGCTAAAGGTATGGTAGGCATCCTGCCTCCCCCCTCCCAGAATGGTGAAAGGGAGTTAGGGAACAGTTTAACCACAGAAAAAGTTAGGGGCCAAGAGGGTAGCAAGCAGGGAGTGAGGTATGACTGGAAGGCAGTGACCCTGAATGCTAGGAGATAAGGAAATAAAATACCAGAGCTCCAAGCACTTATGGCAGAAGGGAAAATAGACATAGCTGCCAACACAGTGACATGAGCCAACCAGAACCAGGACTGGGACCTAACAATTCCATGGTACAGTCTGTATAGCAGGGATAGAGAGTGTGGTAGAGGTTGGAGATGGCTGTATACATAAGGGAGGGATTAGTGGTCAGCAAGGAGGAAAGGGAGGAAGGGAAAGTAGAGATCTTGTGGGTCAGCGTTCAGAATGCTAAGGGGAAGCAGGTTAGACTAGGGGTGGCATACCGACCTCCATCCCAGGAGGAAGAGATTGATGAAGAGCTGGTGCAAAATGTCTTTAAGAAGTGCAAGAAGGGAAGAGCTATGGTGGTTGGTGACTTCAATCTATCAGGGGTAGATTGGAACACAATGACCACAACTAGCACAAGTAAACAGGTTTTATTAGATGGTTTTCAGGACATCTTCCTCACCCAGTATGTGATGGAACCTACTAGGAAGGGAAATATCTTGGACCTGGTCTTAGCAGATGGCAAGCAGGTGCAAGATATTAGGGTTGAGGCCCCCTGGCCAGGAGTGACCACAACACAGTGTGGTTCTCGTTAGGTATGGGTAGGGAAGGGAGAGCTAGCAAAACTAAGGTCATGGATTTCAGGAGGGCTGACTTTGGCAGAATGGCAGCCATAGTTGGAGGGCATGTGGACACCATCAGGTCAGAGATGGAAACAAGCCAAAATTGGGCAATCATAAAGAATGGCCTGCTGGAGGTAACAAACTCTTGTACAAAGAGTGTTAGTAAGAATTCAATGTCCAGGAAACCTAGTTGGTGGACTAAATAGGTGCAAGAGTGAGTGACAGCAAAACGGGCAGCTTTTAAAACCTTTAAAAGGACATGCATGGAAGCATAAAAGGAGGAGTACACCACGAATTCAAAAGAGGTGACCAGGGTAGTGAGAGCAGCCAAGGCCACAAAAGAACTAAGGCTGGCACAGGGGATAAGGAAGGGGGAGAAATAATTTTTTAAATATGTCAAAGGAAAAAGGAAAAGTAAGGAACAGATTACCAGAATTAAGAACAACAATGGAGGATGGGCAGTAAAGGGGGAAGATCAGGTGGAGCTACTAAATGAGTACTGCTAGGTATTCACAAGGGAGCAGGAAGGGCCCATCTCTCTGGGGATGGATGGGGGGATGGTCAGAAGGGAGGGATAACAGATACTGAGATACCAGAGAAGAGGGTGTTGGATGGACTAAGATCTCTTAGGGTGGACAAGGCTCCAGATCCAGATGGGATACATCTGAGAACGCTGATGAAACTAGCAGAGGTATTGGAAACACCCCAATGGATGTATTCAACACCTCCCTATGGAACAGGATGTGTGCCACTGGACTGGAGAATGGCATACGTGGTACCCATACATAAAAGTGGCCCCAGGGAAGAGCCAGGAAATTAAAGGCCAGTCAGCCTTACATCTTTAGTGGATAAATTGATGGAGACCATCCTAAAGGAATGATTGGTGGAATTCATACAAGAACATGGGCTGGGGGGCAACCAACAACACAGATTCATCAATGGGAGGCCCTGCCAAACAAACCTGGTTGAATTCTTCAACTTGGTGACTAGGTCACTGGATAGGGGAAAAGCGGTTGATGTCCTGTATCTGGATTTCAGTAAAGCCTTTGACTCAGTGCCACATGGCAGATTGATATATAAACTCAAAGGCATGGGGCAGGGAAAAAAATGGTTAGGTGGGTGGAAAGATGGTTGGGAAACAGGAAAAAAAGGGTGGTAGAGAGGGGGGACTCTCAACACCCCAGGCAGTCATCTGTGGTGTCCTGCAGGGCTCAGGCCTAGGACCTGTCCTATTCAATATATATATATATATATATATATATATATATATATATGTATAGCAGATACCATGGAAGGGGTTGAGATCAAGATAAATCTGTTTGCCAATGACACCAAAATTGGTGCAGTGGTGGATTCTGAGGAGGAGAGGAGGGTGCTTCACAAGGATTTGGAGAAACTAGAGAGCTGGTCAAGAACATGACAGCTGCGGTTCAATGCTGGAAAGTGCAAGGTCATGCACTTCGAGGCAAAGAACCCAAGGAACACCTACCATATGGGGAGAGGTTAAAGGTCACAGAGGAGGAAAGGGATCTGGGAGTGGTGGTCATAGGAAATATGAAACACTCAGAACAGTGCAGGTTGGAGAGGCCAAGGCCAAGAAAATGTTAGGGTGTATTGCCAGAGGAATCACCTCAAGAAACAAGGAGGTGATCCTGCCACTGTACAGATCACTGGTGAGTCCACACCTGGAATACTGTGTACAGTTCTGGTGCCCCTACTTAAAGAGGGACATCGATCTCTTGGAGGGGGTCCAGAGAAGGGTGACCAAACTAATGAGGGGTAGTGGGGGATAAGCCCTACCAGCAGAGGCTGAAGGAGCTAAATATTTACACCCTGGAGGATAGATGGGACAGAGGAGATATGGCTGAGACCTTCAAGTACCTGAAGGGCATAAATAGGGTTAGCACTCGGGTACAGTATGTTTCAATTGAAGACAGTGGGGATCACTAGGGGCCATAGTATGAAGCTGGAGGCAAGAAGATTCAAGCAGTGACTGAGAAGGCACTACTTTACAGAAAAAGTGGTGGCAGCATGGAATATGCTGCCATCAGAGCTGGTCTAACAGAGATTGATGGAGAGTTTTAAAATGGGGTGGGATAGATTAAAGGGCAGAATAACCATTGGAGTCGACTGGACCCAATGGTCAAGCTCAGTAAAGGAGAAGAAAGGTGATAGTGGTGACAAGGGGGGGGGGGTGGCTGTAATGGTGTAAACCATGAGATGCAAAATCGAGCAGACGAGATAGACCTTTTTGGCCTTTATCTGCTTTTTTTTCATATGTTCATATATTATGATAGCACAGTAGTGCTACCATAGTTAGGGGTTGAGTAGCACTTTTAAGGTTAAAGGGTCAAATTTTGCACCTTAATAACTTTGCCACCGTTCAGCAGATTTGCCTGGAATTTAGACTGCATGATTAAGAACCATACATCTTGGGATCTGCCAACTTTCGTACTGGTCGGATATACGGCTGCGGAGCTATTACGTGTGATCTGGGCGTGTTTATGATTTCTGGTGAATTCTTTGCTTGCACCTACAGGTCACACAGTTTGCATGACCGGTCCAAAAACTGCAGAGAACATGCAGCTGGGGTCCCTGATATGCCTTTCGAAGATTTCGTGAAAAAATATTAAACGGTTCAAAAGTTATTCAAAAAACAAGTTCCCATTATAAGTCAATGGGAAAAGTTAACAAAAAGTTTGACAGTGTCGCAAATTAACTTTTTAGTGTCACAAATGGCCCTAGTAGTGTTGCAAATCCACCATTTTGTTTTCAGTTGGTGATCAGAAAAATGCTTAGCATTTAAAATTGGGACCATCTAGGGACACAATTGTTTTTGTGTTTATCTAGTCAAGCCCTGAGGATGCTAGGCATGTCTTTATTTTGGGGTTAAACACCCTAGAAATATGTTTTTCAAATTTCTTGAAAAAGTAGTGTTGCAAAGTAATGTCGCAGTCATGACACTTTCACAAATATGTGCAAAAGCTTTCGCAAATCACGACACTACTTTTTCAGACTATGACCAAAATGACAGCAGTTCTTTGCCACCCTGCTGCAAAAGAAAGGTTTGGTCTTTTGAGCTGAAAGTTGGAAGGAACGCAGTCAACATCTCACAGATATGCCTTTTGGTGATTTGGTGAAAAATATTGCATGGCTGCAAAGTTACGGTACTCTGAAGTTGGCATTTTTCCCCATAGACTAAATTGGCGTGTCTTGGCGCCTTTCGGGGCACGTATCTTAAAAATGATGCGAGATACAGATTTTTTGTTGTGAGTTGCATAAAAGCAAAAACCTAGCCAGGAAAATTATGATTCTGTGAAATTTAAATTTTGTTCTATGTCATGCAGTTGCTGAGATATTAGCAATTAAGTACTTCCAATGATCATTTTAAGCTTCGATGCCCATTACAACGCATACATTCTATGTTCACACTGTGTTTCTCTATGCACCTGTTCTGCAAAAACCAGGTATGTGCTTCTGTTACTGTTACAGTTACTGTTTCCACTTGCGTTTATGTCCCTGTTTGCATTACTGTTCCCATGTATGCCACCATGTGCGTTACCCTTTGGGTAGTCATTTGTGTTTGCATTTGCGCCACTGTTACCATTTTCATTTCCACTACTGTTTCTGTTTGCGTTTTTGTTTGCGTCACCGTGCACATTACCATTTGCTTTTCCAGCAGCCCTTTCATTTGCATTTCCGTTTCTCTTTCATTTTGCGTCTTGCTTGCTGTTACTGTTACCATTTGCATTTGCAATTTCATTACTGTGTCCGTGCACATTATGGTTTGTGTTTCCATATGTGCTTGCGCTTCCTTTTGTGTTTCTGTTTCCTTTGCTGTTATTGTTGCTGTTACCGTTACCATTTGCGTTTACAACTGTGGTACTGTGCCCATGCTCGTTTTGATTTGCGTTTCCTTAAGTGCTTCTATTCCCATTTCTGTTTCTGTTTCCTTTGGTGTTATTCTTCATGTTAAATTTATCCTTTGCATTTACAATTGCGGCACTGTGCCTGTGTGTGTTATGGTTTGTGTTTACGTGTGCGCTTGCATTTGCTTTTCTGTTTCTGTTCCCTTTCACATTCTTTTTGCTGTGACACTTAACATTTCCATTTAAAATACTGCTGCCATCACTGTTCGCATTACCAGTTGCATTTTAGTACGCTTGTGTCACTGTTCCATTCGGCGTCACTTTGCGCTTGCATTTCTGTTAACATTTCCTTTACCATTTACATTTGCATTACCATGTGCGCCACTGTTGGTGCTTCTGTTTGCATTGCTGTTCCTGTTACTATGTTACAAGACATCATGTGGAAGGAGTGCGGGGCCCAAAGGGCCCCGTGCTCCACCCGCCACATTGCATTCACTATTTCTCATCATCATTCTCAAAAGAAGGAAATTAGAGCAAAATACTCCATTTAATGCATTAGTTAGGGTTGTTCACAGCAACAAAGTGAGGAAATTTAGTGCTAGGATGAAAGCACTTGCCCAGGCCCTCAGCCACCCCCCAACCGACGCCGGGCTCCATGTTGGGGTCATTGTCCTAACTCTCACCCCATTCTCCTATTCCTCAGCTTCTTTACATGTGATGGGGTGAGAGTTAGGCCGACAACTCCAAGGTGCACCCAGATGCCAGTTGGGGCGGTGAGCTGGAGGGGTTTAAGGGGGACTTTCAACCCTAACACCAAATTTCCTCACTTTTGTTGCTGTGGAACAGCCCTAACTGATGCATTAAATGGATTTTTTTGCCTCTAACATATATATATATATATATATATATATATATATATGTTTTATGCAAAAAAATCTGTCAATGCATCATTTAGGGTTAAAACACAAAAAGTAAGGAAAGGAGACCTTTAGTTGCTCCCTCCCCCCATGTATCCCCCATCCTCCCAAGATTGACAGACAATGGGATGTGTCATTGGTGTTGTGAGGCCTAAATGTCACCCCATTCCATGTGTAATCATATTCACAAGCCACAGTAAAGAAGAATGGGGTGACATTTAGGCCTCACAACCACAATGACACACCCTGTCATCTGTCAATCTTGGGAGAGTGGGGTACAAAAGGGGGAGGGGCAACCCTAAAGGTCTCACTTCCTTATTTTTTGTGTTTTAACCCTAAATGATGCATTAATGAAGATTTTTGCATAGAATTTCCTTACTTTTTGAGAAAAAATAGAAAGTAGAAAGTTGCACAAGTTGGTGGGTCCCGTGCTCCCACCAACTTGCAAATTTCTGCCTAAAATAACTGTACAAGTACTGAATATGATATGTATTTGTGGGAGCGCATATGGATGGGAGTGTGGGGCCCTTCAGGCCTCATGCTTCCACCACCTTGAAACAAAAGAAAGTTTCATTCATCGGAGTGGAATAATTCCACACCTGTTTACATTATTTATTTATTTGCTTTTGTTAACTGGGTAAGTCACGCTAGACAGCCAAGTGTCTATTTTCAGGTGAGACCCAGGAGGGTTATAAACTGGGTTACAGAAGAAACAGTGGGGAAGTTGAGTTTACATACAATCAGATAATGAACAAGGTTTACATCTAGATACAGGATGAGCATACCAGGGTACGGAAAGTTGAGTTTACAAACAGTCAAGTAATAACCGAGGTTTACATCAAGATACATGACAAGCTTAACAGGGCTAGAGTAGGTAGCTAACAACAATTGAAACAATATAGCATAGGATAAGTACAGTGCTAACAGCAGAAGATACTATTTGCCATGGGGTAAGTACACCAGAAGATACAATATACCATAGGGTAAGTACAGTGCATAGAGATGAGTATTCCTTTTTGACAACAGAAATAAGTGCCAGCAGGTAGGATGAGCCAGTCGGGGGGGACCCAGGGCCTGTCCAGGTGAACTAGTCTGGGAGGAGGAGAGGGGGAGGTAGGACTGACATGGGTGAGACATGGGACAGTTACAGGGCCAGGTACCAGGGGTTAAATAAAAATAGTCCCTATGGAAGCAGGGACTGCCCCAACATGTCTGAGCAAGTGCACTACGAGGTACATGAACAAGTGGAGGATCCCTTCAGGTAGTTCCAAAGGGAGGATTTAAAGCCTGGATGGGAGGAGGAGGACCGAGTAAGGGCAGGAAGCGAATTCCAAATTTTGGGGGCATAGGAGGCGAATGCCTGGTCACCCCCCTGGGTGCAGGTTCTGGGAACCAGGCAGTCAGGTGTAGCTCTCAACTGGAGGAGGTAGGAGGAGGTGTCAGGGGTAGAGAGACGGGTGAGGGATGCAGGAGTAGCGGATCTGACGATGTTGTCAATGAAGTTCCCAACTACAAAGGTGTGGTGTTTCTCGGGGGGGTAGCCACTCTAAACGTGTGTAGAGATTGCAGCGGTGAGTTGTGAGGGGCCACAAGCACAAAGCGGCAGATATTATTGTAAGCTGTGTCCCACTTTGAGAGGCTAGATTTAGGCATGGGGGCACTTAACCAGTGAAAATTGCCTCCATGGCAGTAAGGCTAACTACCTTATAAATGTGAAGCCACTACTACAATGCAAAATGCTATACACAAAATGTAAAGTGCATCACACAATATCTCTGCAGCAAATTAATTTATCAACACCTAAATAACATAATTTACATGTACAGTACAGCCCCTCAACACTCCACATTTCAAGTTAAAAGACCAAACCATTTCTGAGATATTACATTTTAAAGTTTGAGATTTTCATTCATCAAAGAGGCAGAATTCCGCACCTGTTTATATTTTACACACCTAATGGCTGAAAAGTACATCCATGGCAGTAAGGATAGCTACCCTATAAATTTCAAGCCACTACCACAATGCAAAACACTGTCCGTAAAATGTAAACTGCACCACGCAATATCTCCACAACACATCTATTTTCTGAGACCTAAACACCACAATTCACATCTACAGGACATCCTGTCAAAACCCTCCAAATTTCAAGTCAAAAGACCAAACCGTTTCTGAGATATTTAATTTTAAAAATGTTTTAAATTGTGCTATCTGGTCCCTCCAAATCTAACCATCTAGCTCCTCCCTCACGAATAAAGATTGCGATCAAAGAATCTTGCAATCAAAGAATTTGCAGGCTCATGACCAAAGAATATGTAAGCTAGTGATCAAAGAATAAAAAATGGTAAAACTCAATTTTTACACAGAAATACATGAAACCACAGCCATGCCTCAATAGAACAAAGCCCCCTGAGCAAAACCCATCCTAGTTTGACTATATTAATTTATTTATTTATTTAGTTTTTGTTGACTGGGTAAGTGCATTAGGCAAATCCTGCCTATTTTCAGGCACGACCTGGGGGGGGGGATACAGATGAACGCCAACTGCCCTTATACCAGATTAAGCTGTTGGGGGTATTTTTAGTGAATGAGGAAAAATTTAGCCAGGACACCAGGGAAATGCCCCCACTCTTCTAGCAGGGGGCTTGACTTCCTGAGAGCAGAGTGGAGGAGCACAGTTTAGAGTCGGACAGCAGAGCAGGAGGAAGTGCTGATGTGGCAGGGGAGAGGGCCTCCTCACCTGTCTTGTATACCACTAGAGGCCTGAAAATGAGTTCAGACACTTTTATGGATCAAGAAGATTGAAGTGAGGAGCTGGAAAGGAAAAAAAAAAGAATTAAGAGAGAAAACTTCTTTCATTGAGATGGAGGAAGGAGATGTTGCAAGCGTAAGTAAAAAAAATGTTTTGGAAAATAATCAGCAAAAGAGTAAAGAAACAGGAGGTCTTATAGAGCCAGATATTTCTATTGTGGAAAGCAAAGAAAATAGGCCAGACTCCTATCAGGCTAAATTGAGAAGCAATGATGTGGCAGTATCAAAGCAAGCTGTACCTGCTGAGATGGGGAAAAAACAAGTGAAAGTGTCAGCACAGAAAGGAAAGGCAAAAGTAAGTTGGAAACGGCTTGGCCTGAAAAGGATTGTAGAAAGCAAGACAGAAAGTAAAGAAAGAGCTAAAACAAATAAAGAATACACAGATTTTGAAGATATTGAGGACGTCACAGAAAAAAGGGCCCATTAACAACAGTAAAGGAGAAAAAAAGGAGGTTTCAGATTCAGAAGAGAGAACTTTTAGAGACTTTGCAGACACACCTGAATGGGTAACAGAAGCCTTATTACAAGCAGGTTGGAAAAGAAAGGATGATGGGTTTGGGTGGGATCCAAACAGGCCCAGTACATCAGGAATTAGTAAAAACCAAAAAGAAGACACAAGGGATGTAGAAAGTAAATTTTGGGAAAAAGTGGATGAAGCTGAAAAACAGAAAGACGTAACATCAGAGGCAGATAAAACAAAAGAGATAATTTTTGAAGGACTTGATAGCAATAATGAAGAGTCATCTATGGAGCTTCAGCAGAAAATTATATTAACAGATAAAGAAACACAGGAGGAAGGGGAAGGCCAAAAGGAGAAACCCTGGGGTGGGATTACTAAAGAAAGATTATTTCCTAAAGATATAAAACCACAGCAAGCTAAAAGAAGAAACGCGGTATGCCTGAGATTTAGAGGGCTCTCTGAAGATGTGCCCAACAGAATTTTTATTGGGAAAGAACTCTTAATTAATAAAATGAAGTTTTATCCATATGAAATATATGCCCTTATTCATGTACCAGGAAGTACAGAATTTGACATAAGTTTTAAACATGGAGAAGGGTTGGACCGCTTTTGGAAATTATATCAGCAAATGAAATATACAGACTTATGGAAGGATTTCTCAGTTATTACCTTATCAAAACCTGCTTTTAAGATAGTAACTGTGTTATTTCGAAATGAAGGCATCAATGTAGTCGACATTAATTTCTGGATCAAGAAGAGGGGTGTAATGCATGGGCCACCAGAACCAATATTGGATGAAAATGGTCTGTGGACAGGTGGATGGAAGTATAAACTAACACTTAAACAAGTAGATGGGGAAATTCAACATTTGCCAAACTGTTTCTTTCTAGGCCCAGATAGAGGCATTGTTTTTTATGCAGGCCAAGTGCAGGCCTGCTACAAATGTGGAGAGCGAGGTCACTTAAGTAATGTCTGTGGTAAAGTCAAGTGTGGCCTATGTGGGGTTGTTGGGCATTTTGGGGCAGAATGCACAAATCAAGTTAAATGTAGTTTGTGTGAAGAGGAAGGGCACACCTTTGCAAAATGTCCCTGGGCTTCCCATACCAGCCCAGAAACTGGAGAAAGGGCAGAGCAAGATGTCTCCCTGGCTGTGGTGCAGAAAGAGAAAGAGAAGCAAGATAAGATAATAAGGAAACCATTATTAGAGAGTACATGGAAAAAGGAATAAAGGTACAACCTTGGACTAAAGGGTTGGTAATACCAGAGCAAAAAGAATCAAAAGAAAAAACAGGGACTTTTAAAATGGAAGGGAAGACAGAAAAAGAAACTGGATTTACTATGGTTACAAAATCTAAAAACAAAAAGAAGAGGACAGCAAAACAGATAATTTCATTGGAAAAAGATTGTGAAGGTGTAGAGTTAACAAATAAATACACCGTATTACAAGACAACGAATGGTCCACTATGGAGCAGGGCTCTGATCGGTCCAACACAGATCTTTCTGAAGGTGCAGGAGAGGAAGATGGAGACACAACAGACACACAGGTGTCAAAGAAAAGGAAACAATCTAAAGAGGCAGGGTAAAGTGAGGGGAAAACAAAATGGGAAGTTTAAAATGCCTCACTCATAATACAAATAGTATTAAAAATAGAAGAAAGAGGCTGGTAACTTTTAAAATACTATATGACTTGAAAAGTGACTGATATGTATTCCAAGACACAAGGTTACACATTATAGATGACATTCAACAAACTCAGAAGGACTGGACATGGGGACCATCCTTATGGTCCTTTGGGATAGATAGGTGTACAGGGTTGGGGGTAACTTTCTCTTCTCATGAAGTTCAAATTTTAAAAGTAATAGATTTGGTACCTGGAAGAGCTATGATTATTGATGTTATCTTAAAAAAGAATTCTGTGAGAATTATTGTAATTTATAATCCACAAAGGAAAAAAAGAAAGGAATATGTTAATAGATCAAATAGAGGCTTATTTGCATACTTCAAAATTTGTGGTGTGGGGGGAGACTTTAACTGTGGGTTATCTAGAGCAGATTGGGGGAGAGCAACATCAAAATCTTTTTGTGATATGACTCACTTGAAAAGAATTTTAGATAAAGCTGGGATGGAGGATGGATATAAGTTAAAAGGGATTAGAACAGGAAAAGGCTATTGGAGGATGAATACAGCTAAGCTACAAGAAGATACTTGTATAGAAAAGATTAAAATAATACTGAAAGATAAGTTAACAGTTATGGAATTATATGATAGTGGAACAGAATGGTGGGAAGATACTAAAAATGAAATCAATAATAATAATAATTTTATTTATATAGCGCCTTTCGAATTATCAAAGCACTGAAAAGGTTAATAAGAGAAATACAAATAACCATACAAACATAAACTTATAAAAACACATCATAAATACATCATAAAAACTTAATAAATTACAATAAAATCCAATCACATTCTAACTAGCTTAATCCTCCAAAAAGGCCATTTTCCATAAAAAAGTTTTTAATTCTTTCTTAAATATCTCCACGGAGGTGCACTCCCGTAACCGGCATGGTAGAGAATTCCAAAGAGTGGGGGCAGCATGAGAGAAAGCTCTGCTGCCTGAGGTTTTAAACTCACTCTTGGAATCTCCAGCAACCCCATGTCGCCCAATATATGATCAAGAAGGACAGAAAGTAGAGGCAACAAATTATTTTATTTTTCTTTTTTATTTTAGTTTTGTTGACCGGTAAGTGCACTAGACAAATCCTGCCTATTTTCAGGCACGACCCAGGGGAGGGATACAGATGAATGGCAACTGACCTTGAACCAGATTAAGCTGTTGGTATTTTTAGTGAAGGAATTTGGCCAGAACACCGGGGAAATTCCCCTACTCTTTTCGATAAGTGCCATGGGATCTTTAACACCCACCTGAACTACCACCAATCCAGGCAGATGGGACCTTGGTTTAATGTCTCATCCAAAAGATGGCACCTCAGAAGTGCAGCACCCCTCTCATGCTGCACTACAGTGTCAGTACTGGGATATTAACCCAAGTGCCAGATGTGGGAACTGAACCCACAGCCCTCTTATCTCCCGGCCTCACAGGTGAGTGTGCTACCTACTGAGCCACTGACACTGCTTATGGGAAGTATTTAAAATTAAGGGCTAGATTATATAAACTTATGAGAAGGCAGGTTAAAGATAAGGTGGATGAATCTAAACAAATTGAAGAAATTAAGGTTAAAATGAAAGAATATCAATATAATAGGGTCAAGTCTTTAATTATGGAACAAAAAAGTGGTGCCCAGGGAACAAAATATCATACAAATCCTTATGACAGTAGTAAAGAAAAAAAGAATAGAAAATCGAGTTATGTACAAATTACAGGATGGAAAAGGGAGGATACATACAGATATAGAAAATATTAAATGTACAGTACAAGAGTTTTTGAAGGAAAAATATCAGCAACAAAGAAGGAAGAAAAGTGAGGATTTTTTTTCTGACAATTGAGATGCCAGAGTTGGAAGAAGATGAGGCAGAGGCGATAAAGGGGGAAATTAAAGAAGAAGAAGTGAAAGAGGCAATAAAATCTTTGTCAAATAACACGGCACCAGTGGTGGACGGGATTCCGAATATGTTCTATAAAATTTTGGAAAAACAAATAGCTCCCATTTTAACAAGAGTATACAATGGTATAATGAATGGAGAAATTCAGAAGCATGAAAAAGGAATAATGATCTTTTGCATAAAAAGGAGAAAAAACACAACTTAAAAATTTGAGGCCCATTAGTTTATTGACTTCAGATTAAAACTTTTAGCCAAGGTAATAAATAATAGGTTAAGGACTTTTTCAGAGAAATTGATAATGCAGTCTCAAATGTGTGCTATTCCTGGACGGAGCATACAACAACATTTAATTTTTATTAGAGAAGTCATAAATAAAGGACAAGAGGATTCTTTGCAAGGGTATTTGTATGCCTTGGATCAAGAAATGGCATTTGATGTTGTAAAGCATCAGTATGTATGGGATACCTTAGAAAAGTTTTAAATTCCAACAGAATTAATTAGTTTAAAAAAAGCAATATATAAGAAGGCACAAATTTTTCCTATGGTTAATGGGCATCTAGGGACTTCAATGTATATAAGGAATGGGGTTTGGCAAGGGTGCCCATTAAGTCCCCTACTATATGTATTTTGTCTAGACCCACTTCTGAGGAGAATAGTGGTGGAGAAAGAGATTAAGGGCCAGATATTCAAACCATAGCGCGGCGCACAAACCAATAGCGCCAGAATAAGCGGCGGACCTGCCATATTCAAGGACCATTTAGCGCGCTAACAGCATTAGCGCAAGACGGAAACCACTAATGTATGCAAGGGGCAAAGGAAGGGGGCCAAGAGAGATGCATGGATGGCTAAAAGGTCCAGCGCCGCGCTAGGATTCATAGCGAGGCACTTAGCGCGCTAGTTACTGCTCTGCGTGCTGGCTCAAACACAGGGCAAAACACAGAGGAGGAGGGACCAGCAGAGGAAGTGGGAATGTGTGCAGTTCCAGTAGCAGTGATGCTGCCATTGATGGCAGCTGTAGTGGAGGAGGAGGAGAGGGAGCAAGCACAACATGGGCCACAACACAAGCCAAGGAGACGGTATGCTGCAAACAGGCTGTACCGGCCCAGGGTCTCCTTTGAGACCCTGCCTGATGACCACATCATTAGCCGGTACCAGATGAACAGGGGAATGTTGAGGCAGCTCTGTGAACTCCTGCATGCGCAGCTGCACCTAAATACCAGACGCAGTCATGCCATGACAGTGGAGGAGAAGGTGACAGCAGCGATGTGCTTCCTTGCCACAGGGACGTTCCAACGACCAACGGGGCACACCATTGGGGTAACGCAGTCTGCCACCTCACGCCTCCTGACCCAGTTCCTAGAGGCTCTCCTGCCACATGCTGGGGAATTCATAGTATTCCCCAGCACGACAGCAGAGCGCAGAGAAACAATGCAGCAGTTCCATCGAGTTGCGCACCTACCATCTGTACCGGGTGCCATTGACTGCACCCATGTCCCCATCTGTGCACCACCTGGTGATGGCAGTGATGTGTACATCAAAAGGAAGGGGTACCACTCCATCAACCGCCAGGTGGTGCAATGTGCTGGGCGCATCAGCAATGTCTATGCACAGTACCCCAGCAGTGCCCACTTACGCCTTCATCTGGCACCAGTCCCAGCTGTGCAGGCCTTGAGGAGGGCAGGATACCCAGTGGGCAACTAGTTGGTGAGTTGTAGCATACAAGGCAAACACACAACAGCATGGATGGGGCAGGCATTGCAGGCCAGGGAAGGGGTGGGAGGGCCACAGAGGTGCAGGACAGCAGCTGACAGACCGCAGTACGGCACTAACAGGTATACATTTCTTGACAGGGGACAGTGCCTATCCCTGTGACCCTGGCTGCTGACACCAGTACTCTGACCGCCACAGTGGCCAGGAGCTGCAATGCTACTGAGGCACATGCCAGAACAAGGAACATCATAGAGGGTGTTTGGCATCCTGAAGATGCGATTCAGATGCCTAGACACATCAGGCGGTGCCCTACAGTATACACCTCAGAAGGTATGCCGTATCTTCCTAGCCTGTTGTATGCTGCACAACATGGCAATGAACCATGGGATACAGGCACCTGAACCTGAGGGACAGTCTGACAGTGAGCCAGAGCCAGCGGTCAGGGGGATAGTGGAGCAATTCGAGAGGAGGGACCCTCACATGGCACGCAGGGCCATACAGCACCGGGACAACATCATCAGGACACTGCAACAGACCAGAGGGTAAGTACAGACTGCACAACAACCCGAAAGAGTACAAGTGATTATCATTTTAATGTGCACAGACTAACATAACACTGACACCAACAATCACATCAGTAAACAAACCCAGTGTAATAGACAAATAATGTGTGCATGTGGTGTGAGGCCGGGATTGTGCAGCACATACATGGGGGGGGACACACACAAATGGTGTATTCTCGGTGGGAAAGTGTGATGTGTGCTGTGAGGGTAAGGGGGGCAACTGTGTTGGTGGGAGAGTGTGTGTGTGTGTGTGTGTGTGCGCACGTCTGCACATGCATGTGGGAGATGCATGCACAGTACTGCAGACAGATTGTGGGCATCACCGATGCCAACACCCACGCATGAGCCGTGCACCTGTACCATGAGATATAGACCCTGAGGTGCTCTGTGCAGAGGACAAAGCTGAAGTGGAAGGGGAGGCAGGCAGTGTTGACCTCCTGTGCTCCCGGGGGATGGTGGAGACCGACGGGGTGGATGGATGGCCACGGCGCCGCTGGGTTACAGGCGGAGTGTGTGATGCAGCTGAGCTGGAACCAGTGGCAGCCCTGCAGCCATGGTGTGCCTGCCTGTGTGCCCCTCTGCCATCTGCACCATGGCCAACCATCCCATGCTGCTGACCAGCAGGCACACCACGCATGACATTACCAATGTCCACCACTGCAGCAGTTAAGCCAGAGAGGCCACGGTCTATGGCACCCACCAGGTGGCCCAACCTGTCCTCTGCTTGCTGCTCAGCATGGGCAAAGCCCACTGAAATTGCCTCCCTTATCTGACCCAGCTCATGTCGCAGCTCACGTCGCATGGCATGCAGGTCCAGATGGGCCTCCTGTTGGGAGGTGACAGCAGCCTGCAGGAGTGGCTGGGCACCATGGCCTTCGTGCACCAGAGGCACAGAACCCCCAGCAGCAGCTGGCAGTGGCGCCTGTGGCAATGGAGCAACTGGTACATTCGGCTGCTGGCTACTACTGGCGGTGGTCCGTGGCACCGTATGGACGTCAACCCCAGCATGTGTTTGACACTGCACACCCTGCTGTCCTGCAATATCTCCCACAACGCCCACCACCGTGTGTTCAGGTACAGTCACACTGGTGACACCTACGGAACCACTTTGACCTGTTCCATGGCCTGCAAGCAGCCCCACCCCTGCATCCCCTGGCACAGGAATGGCCAGGTGCTGAGAATAGTCAGAGACATCAGTGTCATCCGCACTGGTGACAGTGACCAGCAGTACCTCTCCCACCCCATCATCCTCAGTTTGTGCAGCATCCAGGTGCCCACTGTACCCTAACACCCCTAGTGAGGTGTGACCCCTCCCTCCCCAGGCAGTTGCACGCCCTGTCCATGGAATGCCACACATGCATTGGGTCCATGTGGCCCTGAGCTTGACACAGTCCAGATGTTGATGGACATTCCTCATCCACCTCCTCCGTGACATCGGGAACCTGGCTGAACATCCATGGCACATCCTGTAGTGGTGCAGGCCTGTCAGAGAGTGCTGTGGCCAAACACCACCACCACTACCACCACCACACTATGCAGCCCTCAGGACAGGTACCCCCCTTCACACAAGCCCGTGACAACATGCACCCACCCACCCCACAGTGACCATGGTCATGCCAGGCATCAGTTCAGCAGGATACAGTGCACCCTGTGCAAGACACCAATAGCATGACCGTGCACCCTTGCCTGCACCACATACAGGGGTTACACATGCGAATACAGACCTGGCCTTGGAAGTGCGAGGGTCGTCTCACAACCACCACCCGACACGCCTCTCACTGCCACCATCTGCAGTGTTGAGGCCACCACCGCCATGTGTGGCTCCTCCACACGCTGCTGCTGTGCAGGTGGACCACCACCAGTCCTGGTCCTGTCCCCTCTGTCGGTGTGCCTCCTCCTCCTTCGCACGTTGCAGGAGGTCATTCCATCTTTTCCTAACTGCTTCTGTTGATCTTCCACGGCCCTGCCCGCATTCACAGCTGCAGTTACCTCCTCCCAAGCTTGATGCACAACAGCATCGGTGGCCCTGTGTGTGCGTAACATGTGTTCCCTTTCTTTCACCTCATGTGCAAGGGCATTCAACTCATTCTGAGAGAATCTGTGGGCATGGATGCACTCCTGTTGGGCCACCACACCTATGGGATAATCAAGAGGGGGGACAGGTGTCATTGGCTGTGTCAGTGCTGCAGTGCATCACACAGTAGACATCATGATATCATCCCCTACAGTGCCACAGGCCCACATGGACATATCAGATCGCTGCATGTGCCTGTACAGTGCACACGCCCACATAGCCACTGTCTGTCCTGTGTATGGACAGCGAGTGGTGTACACACATGTGCACTGCTGTGGCCTGTGTCTGCCATGAACCCCCATGACTGTGTTGTGCCCCATTTGAGCATCACAGAGTTTGTAAGGACAAGTGTGCTAGCAATGTCAGGACACCATGCTGCATGGGACGGCACATCGCTGGTACACTGTGTACGTCCTGCGGGGGGGGGACACAGGCCATCACGCCACACATCCAGGGAGACAAGTCGGTGCGCCATCACGGTAGTGCACTAGTGCACCTGGCTGGCAGACACATTGTGCAGGCAGTGGTACATGGAACAGTTACCTGCAGGGGAATGTGCACAATGCAGTGGACGGTAGTGGTCCCATGGTGGTCATACATACCTGCCTCTCGCTGCTCATCTCCCTGTTGCATATCTCTATCCATGTTGTACATTCACACTGCTGTAATCACACCGCAGTACCACAACACAACACTGGTGGTGCACTGCTTGCCCTTTTATAGCCCACCCAGGCAATCAGGCCTGTTAGTCATGTAAATGAGCGCATAATGATATGCTAATCACACAGTTTGCCCCATGCATACACAAATACCCTCATTTGCATATACCCATTGAATATGGCTCTGAATAGCCCCGCTCTAGCACAGCAGCACTGGGCAAAGGCCAGCGCAGGGCTATTGGAGGGTCAGCACTGCACTAGCCAACTAGCGCTGTGCTATGTGCAGTACGCATGCTCATGAGGCCCCTTGTCCACACTATCATCCTGTCATAGCGCGATGTAGCACTGCTCTAAACAGCATTAGTGTGGCACTACATGTATGCATGGTACATGGGCCCAGGGTCATGGTAGGGGTCACACATGCGCATTGCGAACACTTCCTGTAAGTGCGGCGCTACAGCATACATCTGGGCGGTGCTAGACTGCAGTGCTAGGGAGTGTCAGGGTGTGTGGACAGTCAGTTTTACACTGTTTTACTGGTTAATTTTCCCCCTTCCACAGCAGCAATGTCTGCGAGACATAGGCAAAAGGCAGTGGTGGGCCGTGACAGGCGATGGGATGAGGTGGAGACGGCCAACCTGGTGAAGTTGACTGAGAGGCGCCATCGGTGCCTATTTGGACCGGTCCGGGAGGGTGACCTTCCCCGTAGCCAGGTCTGGGCTTCAATTGCCAGTCACTTAACTGCTATCACGGGTATACCCCGTGATGGTGAGAAGTGCCGCCATCGCTACGTTGACATCAGGTGCAGGCAGTGCCCACTGCTTGAATGCTGCAGGGCAATGGTTCAGGAGGGGACTGTGCCTGTGCCAGGTAAGTGATGACTGTCACGGCGCTGCTGGCATGCGTGGTGGGGCTGTGTGTTCCGTGGTGTGCATGTGTGTTGCTGTGCTGGACATGTTGCTCATGTGCCATGGGGGTCCTCCGATCCATTCGGTGTGTACTGTGTGGGCCAGGGGTAGACAGTGTGCACTGACCTGTGTCATGCTTGGCATGACTTTGGTGGTGCACTGCACCTTTGTGCCAGTGATGCGTGTGTTGTGCTACACCACTGGGGTATAGGGTGGTCTTTAGCTTACCATGGTGGCTGATATTGTAGTAATGCTGCTGTACCCTCTTTGCACTGCAGAGCGCTGAGGACACACCGGAGACAGGAGGGACGAGACTCAGGCTGGACAGGGGCCATCCACCGACAGGCGCAGGGTGCCTCCGATGGCACAGCACACAGCTGAGAGCAGTGACGGTGACAGGGGTGTGTTGCGTGAGTACTGTGTGATATTATGCTTTTCTACTATGTGTCTGATTTACAGGGCAGGCAGTAGAGCAAGGGTGTAGCCAGGCATACGCACTGTACACATTTCTGTACAGTTTTGTGGAGTGCATGTCCCAATCTATTTGCCTTTCTGTCAACAGTTACTAATTACACCATACATTTTGGGTCACTGTAGGCCACAGGGGTGTGGCTCTGTTTGAAATGCTGTTGTGTAGGAGACAGATACATGTATAACCTCATTAGAGAGTAGGAGAATCATCTGACAGAGATCATACCCTTTTGGAAGGGGTGTACCATTTGGAGTTGATGAGTACATAATTTGTAAGGGGAGTGTGGCTGTTGGGGATTGTGTGTACAACATGTGAATGTCTGCACCCCTGCACTACAGTGCTGTGTCTGGTGTCGTGGCCCAGTTGGCTAGGTAATCCAGCCCAGATGTGATATGGCTGTGTGCATTTCTGTTGTCCCCCCTTGCCTCCATTGCCTTGCCTTCTGCTGCGAGGCCTGAGACATGGCTTGCTGTGTGTCTTAAGTATTGTTGCCATTGCCGCCATGTGCACTGATATCTGCCTTGTACTGCCATGTGCGTCATGTTGCTGTTATGGTCACCATTGTGGAAGGATGATGCATGTCTCTGCATGGCTGTAGGCCAGTCGTCATGCCTGGGGGTGGGGGATTTCTGGGGTTGGCCTGTCATGCCACCTGTTACTGCTGATGCTGTTGTTCTGTCTGCCATGGCAACAGTATTCTCCACCTCTCATGGCATGTCTCATTTACAGTACCACGTATAACATGTCAGTATCTGTGCAGGACATGTTGTGAGCGCATTCCAGGGCTATGCACACCATGGCATGCGGGGGGGACACTGTGTCATGTGGTGCAAGCATCTCCCTGCCAGTGTACTGTCATGGTGGTGTGGACACAGGTATGTTATTGTGTGCCCTTGTCCGACCTCCGTGGTGGACATACACAGGGCTGTTGGGGAGGGGTCCTTTGGGACTATGGTGCCACACGGGTCTGTGTGGCTGTATATTGCATGTGTGCCTGTTGCGGCATGTGCGTCGGCAGGCATCCTCCAAGCACTCAATGGTGGGCTGTTTGATTTCTGGTGGGGAGTTGGCCAATAGGCAATGAACTGCTTACTTTATGTATGATGCCTAATAATGACAATGTTGTACCTTTCTGTGTTTAATTCATTGTGGTCTACGCTAGGAGGACTGGTCACTATGACTGTCTGTGTATCTCTTGGCCATTACAACTGTACAGGTTGTGGGCTGGTATGTGGGTGTCTTGGGGAACAATGCATGGCTTTGTATTTACGCATGCAGGGCAGCGCCCATTGTTATGGGTTTCATACATGGTATCTTGCATGCCACTGGCGGCAACAGACACAGTCCTGGTGTACGTTTGTATATTGTCAGGCTACACTCCGGGGTGGGGTAGCCAACCCTAACAGTGGGAAGGGGGTGGCAGTGTGTCCACATGGTGTGCAGTTGTGGCCTCCCTGGCTACACCCCTGCCTGTGGGCTCAAGCTCTGTTGTGGGGGCCATTGTCCACCAGAGGGTGCTGTCCCTCTGTCCCTGCAGTGCATGTTGTTTGTGCACATGTTATGCAGGTGTGCTGCAGGAGTTGTTCTGTGGTAGCATGGTGTGCTGGTTGTCAGCCCCTATGGTAGATGCTGCTCCCACAGGTGTGGGTGTGTGCCTTACCATGCCTTGACCACCAGGGTGATACTGTCCTGTGCATGCCATTGGCCTACCGCTGCACTGCCACTGGTGGACCGTGGCCAGTGTCTCTGTTTCACATGTGTGTGTCTTCTTGCATGTGCACCTTCACGGTGCTGCCACTATGGGTGGTGGCACAGCACTGTGCCATTCTCTTCACCACTGTGAGCCCCTCACCCTTCTGTTGTGGCAAGTGGTGTGCGTGGGCATTGGCACT
Organism: Neoceratodus forsteri; assembly: GCA_016271365.2. Lineage (NCBI taxonomy): Eukaryota > Metazoa > Chordata > Ceratodontiformes > Ceratodontidae > Neoceratodus > Neoceratodus forsteri. The sequence continues at coordinate 817,561,830 of CM057454.1, forward strand.
TCCCCTGGTTGTGTACTGCTTGGTTACCTGTCCTGCAGTCCCTACTGTTCTGTTGCCAGTGTCATTGTTCTCTGTGGTCATTAGGTCTCTGTGGTCCATGTCGAGTCTCTATCTGTGTCACTTGCCACTGTTGCACACTTATATCAGTCACCCACCTGTTCAGGGCTTCTTGTCGTCATTTGTACAGCTGCTGTGTTACAGCATCGTGGGTGGCAGTTTGGCTGGGTCTCTACAGTTCTTGTGGAGGGCAGCAGTGAAGGTGGGCCACTGTTGGGGGTGTACGGGACAGGCATGTGTGGTTACACACCTGGTTGGGGCTGTGGCACCTTCTCCAGTTGGTGTCATCTGTATTGTGTATCATAGCTGTGTGACCTTGGGCAGCATGTCCCACCATGTGTCATCCCATGTGCATGTCATTCAGTGTCCACTTGTTCAGATCTCTGGGGGTGGCTGTCTGTTTGCACTGTTACAGTCTGCACGCCGCTGTGCTGGCTGGCCTCCACGTTGTTGGGTTTCTCAGCATACATCTATGCATATCCATGTACATTGAGGTGTTGCATGCTGCCTGTTACATACTGCCTTGTCCTGCAGACACATGTTAGTGTGTGTTGTGGTTTGTTCTGTACTAGCACATGGGCATGGTTATTGGGGCATGCTCTCCACCGTGTGGTGGTACATGGTGCCTTTGTGTCATTGTCATGCCCTGATATGGTCCCCCTTTCTCCTGTAGGTCCACGTCGGTCGTCACTGTGGGCCACCCATCCAGAAGAGGGTGAAGGCATGGAGGAGCTGTTACAGAGGCTGGTGCGGCAACAGCGTACCCTAATCGAACAGCAAGCTGTCTTGATTGCTGTGACAAGGCGTGTTTCGGCCATTCTGGACAAACGTCTGCCAGCGCCTGCCCGCACCTAACCCCTGCATACCTGTTCCATTAGCCTGCTTCCTGTCCCTGGCCCACTGTCCCTAGCCCTGTATCTGCCATCCTGTTCCCCTCCATTTCTTCCTATTTCCACATCCCTCTCCCATCCACATTCTTACCCCATTGTTCTGTTGCTATATTTAACATTTGCTTGTTTACACTGTTACTGTTGTTTTCCCCATTGTTTTCAATCCTTTTGTTACGCATGCACTTTTCCCTTTCATTATGTTTTTCTTGCACCCCATTTTTTCGAACGGTGTTCTGCTATGTTTTGATTTGTTTTTCTGTATATATGTTCATGTTGCCTTTGTGCCTTAACTGTTCACTTTTTGCATTATTCTTTATTATGCTTGACATTCCTGTGTCCTGCGTCTTTTTGGGGTGGACTTGGGATTTGACAGTGTTCTGTGGTATTCTGATTTCACTTGTGGTTCCAGGTTATTCCATTCCTTTCACTAGTACTGCAGTTGTGTCTGGCTGAGCTGTTTTGCTTTCCCGTGTCCCTGGACAGCTGCTTACACCTCTGACACTTTGTTTCTGTGGGTGTTTGCATTGCCTCTGTCTGATTGCTATATTCAGTGCTGTCTTAATCCTGGGCAATGTTTGCCTTGCACTCCTGGGCCTGTTGGCCCGGCTTCCTTCGCTTGCTATATTCAGCTGGTTTTGCACCGGGCTATTCATTTTGAATATAGCTATGTTTTTGCTCTGGGCACAGTTTGCCCACCGGACAGTGCTAATTTAGCCCCGGGGCAAAGTTTTGAATATCTGGCCCCCCAACTATTGCATGGCAAAATAGGCAACTGAATAAAACAAGTGCTTATGCAGATGATTGCTTAGTTTTAGTAAAAGATCAGAGTTCAGGTGATAAGTTAATAGAGTCAGTAGAGAAGTATAGCCAATATACAGGGATTAAGATAAATAAAGGGAAAAGTAGAATTTATCCATTGGGGGCAGTGGATAAAAGGAAAAAAAGAGATTTGGAGATAGCAGAAGGAAGCATTAAGGTGCTGGGAATAAGATTTGGAGGGGATGATGCAATACAAAAAAAATGGGAAGAAAAGTATCAAATAGCCCAAATAAAAGTACATAAATGGAAACATTGGAGTATGACACGAGAGAAAATAATTTACTTATTAAAAATGTTTATTGTCCCAATATTTTTATTTTTAGCATACATTTTTCCAGTACCATTTCAAATACAATCCAAAATTCAAAGTCTTTTTTTTTCAGTTATTGTGGGGTAGCAAGTTAAATCCTATTAAAAGGGGGATAACATATAGAACCATAAAAGATGGGGGTTTAAACATGATAAATCCAATTGTTTTTTATATTAATATTTTTGTGTTTTCAAATATTGTACCATTAGAAAAAGGTGAGAACAAAGCTTGGTCTTGGTTAACACAGCAATGGAATGTACCTTTCATTAACTGTATTGGGAACAAAGGAAATACAGTAGGAGGTAAAGTGTGGCCAATATATATGGAAATTGGAAGGAAGAATTTAACCCAGTGGGGGGTAACAGTGGATGCTCTAATTAGGGGTAACAGAAAACAGATGTATAAAGAAATTATGGAGAGGAATTTCTGGGAAAAAACAAGTTTTTAAGGTGGAAAAAGGAATAAAAGAGCAGGAAATTTTAGCTGTTACATTAGAAAAAAGAATGCCAGGAAAAATGAAAGATGTAGTATGGATGTGTAGTCATGGGAAGTTAAATGTGAGAGGTAACCATAAACATTAAAGAATGGAGGAAAGAATATGTGGAGAAAGAGATTGTGGGACAAAAGAGGAAAGCATGCAGCATTTATTTTTCGATTGTGATTGTATTAAACCTTTTTGGGGTATGGTAGCCAGTTATTGGGGGATGCAAGCTTTTAAAAATATGACATACAATATTTTGATCTATGGTCAGTTAACAAAAGAATGGGAAAAAGTTAATAAAAATACAGTCTGTTATTTTGGTAGTTTTGAAATGGTCTATATGGCAAAACAGATGCTCAAGATTTTTGAAGAATAAGGATTTGACTGTACAGGATGTTTTTTTTTTAAGTTTCAAGATGAAGTAGATAAAATTTTTCAAGATGAATGTAAATTATGGGGAGAAGAGAAAGCAAGAGAGCTGTGGAAAAATGTTACTGGAATTGGGTAGATAATATGGATATCATAATGACTGTGTTCTTTGTTTTTGTTTTGGAAAAAAAGTGTGTTTTTGTTTTAATAAAAACTTCCCCTACTCTTTTCGATAAGTGCCATGGTATCTTTAACATCCACCTGAACTACCTCCAATCCAGGCAGATGGGACCTCGGTTTAATGTCTCATCAGAAAGATGGCACCTCAGAAGTGCAGTACTCCTCTCATGCTGCACTACAGTGTCAGTACTGGGATACTAACCCAAGTGCCAGATGTGGGAACTGAACACACAACCCTCTGATCTCCTGGCCTCAGAGGTGAGTGTGCTACCTACTGAGCCACTGACACTTTATAAGTCACCCCTGGGCTGAGAAATTAGATTTTTTTAACCTGGCCATCTAGTCGCCCCTCGTGATCAAAGATCACGGTCAAATAATCTTACGATCAAAGAATTTGCAGGCTCACGATCAAAGAATAAAACAGTTTAAAAGTCACTTTTTGCACAGAAATACATGAAACCACAGCCATGCATCGATAGAACAAAGCACCCTGAGCAAAACCCATCCTAGTTTGACTTTATATATCACCCCTGGACTGAGAAATTAGATTTTTTAAACTGGCCATCTAATTGCACCCTCGTGATCAAAGATTGCGGTCAAAGAATCTCATGATCAAAGAATTTGCAGGCTTGCGATCAAAGATCTTGCACACTCATGATCAAAGAATAAAAATTGTTGAAACTACATTTTTCACAAAAATACATGAAACCACAGCCATGCCTTGATAGAACAAAGCCCACTGATCAAAACCCATCCTAATTTAACTTTATAAGTCACCACTGGGCTGAGAAATTTGATTTTTTAATCTGGCCATCTAGTTGCACCCTAGCAGTCAAAGATTGCGGTCAAAGACTCTCATGATCAAAGAATTTACAGGCTTGTGATCAAAGATCGATAGCGAGCCACAATCAAAGAATTAAAAACTTTAAAACTCATTTTTCCACCAAATTACAAGAAACTACAGGCATGGCTCGATAGAGGGAAGACCCCTGAGTAAAACCTATCATAGTTTTACTTCAGAAGTCACCCCAACCCAAGACATTTATTTTTTTCCGACCGCAAAATGAAAACAAGATGGTGCCCATCACGATCAAAGAATTCCTCGTGATCAAAGATTCTTTGATAGTGAGTCTGCGAATTCTTTGATCATGAGGAGGGACCAGATGGCCAAAACCCCATTCCTCTTCCACAAAATAACCATGTCAATTTTACCATAGACTTATAATGAGAACCTAAAAATTTAATAACTTTTGAATGCATTAATATTTTTTCACCAAACAAAAAGTGGCATGTTCCTTGGCCCAAGCACTTTCAATATGTCAACTTGCAGAGTGGCATGACACACAATGGCCACACAGCACCACGGACAAAATCTGAAAAACTGCCTACAGAACTGGCAAAAAGTGCATTTTTCAGCATTTTGGTGCACAAAAACCGTAAGTCTGACCAAAATGAAATTTGTCAGATCAAGAGATCTACCATACCCCACTGCGCATACTGAATGTCATGCAAATCCATTGAATGGGTCCAAAGTTATTAATGCATAAATGTTCGAGTTTAACATAGAAATGGCATCATAACCCTAAATATAAGTGTGACCATGCCCTATAATATATATAGATATATATTTTATATATATATATATATATATATATATATATATATATATATATATATAGAGAGAGAGAGAGAGAGAGAGAGAGTAAATATTTAGTTACTTGTTTTTGATACCAGGTAAGATATATTAAGCACACTTATGCCTACAATATTTTTAGGCATGACCTGGGAGAATTACAAACTTGCAAATTTACATCACCAACAAGCAGTAACATACTGAAACAACTGCAGGATCACAGACAGTAAGTAAAAGTGACATAAGGTGAAGAATATAGCAGTGCATAAAACAATATGGGTTTTAAGCTTTATGTGCAGTTTTATTCAGCATTCGGCCTAAAACTCAGCTGAAGCAAATTTTAGTTCTTTGTTATGAATTCCCCTGTGGATTAATCTGCATGTTCAGTTTTATCCAGTCACACTACCTGCCACTGCTATTTCCTTCACCATGCAGGCATTACAAAGTAGTGCTTGTAATATACAGATTTTAAAATAAATTTATGTGTTGAAAAATTCTATCTCATGTACAGATTTTACATTGTGACTTTCATATAGCTTTATTATACATTAGAAAATGGGCAAAGACAATTATCTCTTCTGATTGGCTGAGACACTTATTTAGGTGGGCATCTATCAGACAATAGATGCCCACCAAATAAAAAGTCCCAGCCCAATCGTGCCTCATGCCCAGCTAAGTATCCTTGTGCCCAGCCTGCTTCATCATTGGCTGAAGCACTGGGCACAAAATTAAAACTACGCCATTTTTTAACTGCTTAGCAGAGGCGAGTGATTTCTCCCACCCAGACACACTCATTCTTACATCAGACATAACTCAGTAAGTGGCAAAAGCAAATCTATGTACATGTTTCCCTTCGTTTGTTTTGTTTTCCTACCGTAAAACCCTGCTGCCACTGCTGACTCACCAGAGGTAGGCACGGACTCACAACCCTCACGAGTCAGCCATAAACTCCCCTCGTTATTCAGAACCAAGGAAAAGCAAAACTCCAGATTTTTTTTTCCCTTTATAACAGAACCTCCGAGCCAGACTACACACATCAGCTCATTTCAGCACTGATCCCACAACATACATGCGCATATTCTCGATAGCCTGTGCCTGCCATATCACGGACTCACAAGCCTCACGAATCACGCCATAAACAGCCCTCATTATTCAGAACCAAACAAAAGCAAAACTCAGATTTTCTTTTCCTTTTTAATAGAACCGCCGAGCCAGACTACACGCAACAGCTCATTTCAGCGCTGCTCCCACAGCATACACACGCATATTCTCGATAGTCTGTGCCTGCCATATCATCGCTGTTCATAACTAACAGAATGAAAGAGAGGAGGGAAAAACCAAAGTAGGTTCCCCACTGAAGAAATTAAGTGTACCTCTCCTGTGCTCGCAAAGCAGCGTCACGGCTCATTTTTTTTACTACCTCTCCGTTGCTCTTCCTGATCAAATGTACCTCTCCTGTACTCCAAAAAGCAGCTTCACGGCTCAGCTCTTCCAGATCAAGGTACTGTAACTCTCGTAAACTTTGTTCCCCTTCCTGATCAACTGCCATAGGTGGAAGCAAATAAACTTTTAACTGTTGTCTTTAGTAACAAATAAAAAAAAAAACAGAAACCAAATGAGTGGGGGGGGGTTCAAGTGCCAAGGCTTGGAGGTACTGTCACCAATAACAGAACAGTGAAATGCTGTGCTGCCCTCTACTGGTAAGGATTGTCAAGAATACTAGTAGAGGGACTATTATGCTAAGCAAACAACTATAAATTTCTGTTTTCTTTTAAAAAAAAATTAAATGGTTGAATATGAAAAAAAAATTTACAGTTAGCCCATTTTCTAAGCGTAATAATACCCTCCAGGGTGGGCGGAATGGGCAATACCTGACCTTCCAGGGGCTATAAGGCCCTCCGCCTGCGGCGTTGGGCCTCATTACGCCCCTGGGCGGTCCGGTATTGCCCAATACCGCCCACCCTGTCGGGTATTATTGCTTACATATTGTTTCTAAAGGAAATATCCACCTAAGAGCCACATACTGTATTTACTCTGATATATTGTCCCTAATTAGAACATTCACTGCTAAAAACAATATATAATGTATGGTAGAACATTGTTATAGTTAGAAATCTACCTTTTTTATAACAACGTTTTACCATCGCTGTGATGTCATGATGTTGTTAACCCATCAAGGGTACGTCACATCGATGGGTTAACAACCGGGAACAGTCTGGGCATGTGCGCAACTGGATCAGATGGCCTTGAAACGGCCACTGCGCTGTGGGCAGAGCAGCGGTGACTGAAAAAAACTGCAATAGGGAACTGCTTTCTTTTCTTAAAAACCTAAATGGTACCATACACTATAAAATATAATGTGTGGTACATCAATGATTAACCATTTTTTTAACCAATCTCAAGGTTGCCATGGTGACGTTAACCTCTCGAGCTTCGCTTTCGAGATTTACATGTTCACCTTGGCAAACTCTCGATGGTTAACAAACCGGTTAACCATCGATGATGACCATACATTATCCTCTATTTTACTTGTAGCATTTGTGAGTAATCTGATCGTGGCATGCTGTTCCCAATTTCAAATGAAACAAAGCCTCAAAGCATCCTCCCACAATCCACCATTGATACCATCTCAGCTGGTGGTGGAGGTAGCACACAATATTTAGAATTATACAATGGGTAGTGTAGAACAAGAATTGTACACACACCTGAGGTGTTGGATGTTATATAAACCCCAAGAGCAAAGCTCGAGGGGTTTATCTAAGCATCCAACACCGAGAGTGCATGTAAAATTCAAGTTTTACACACCACCCATGTTATATTTTTTATAATTGCTGGGGAGCATTTTCTCACATGGTTCATTTTAATTGAAAAAAAATAAGGAGTGTGGCTAGTAGATGGTGTTGGTGTTTATAGCCTTAAAGCAGCATTGCTGCTGCTTTTAAAGTTCCTCCACTGCAGATATTTTACTTTTTTACTCTTTATGATTACTGACACCCCCATATCTCTCTGTCTCACTATGCAAACTGCAGGTACAGCACTGGTTTAAATGGGTTCTATGTGATAATGGCAAGCACCTAATGGCGACCCGCATTATCGTGAAGTCAGGGTGGCGAAAAAGATTTTGCCACCCTGACAACCTCAGAGCGTGGAGGAACGGTGCCGGAGACTCAATACATTTGCTTTATGTGGAGGGGCTGTGCCCCCCCACAACCCCCCCACACGGGAGGCTTTGCCCCAACACCCCCCCCTACTTAAGGATTCTCAACTCCAGGGGAGGTGCATGTCAGAGGGGGCCAAAACAAATAAAAACATAAGTTTTGGGCTGGGGGCAACAAAAACACAGTACCACCAGGACCCAGACCCAAACGCGGAACCCCACACACTGCAAGTGGAGGCCAACCCCTGACACCACGGTGCAGCTCAGCAATTGACCACAGAGCCACACCATACATCCCCTTCACCCCCTCCCGGGCCACGCTCACCGTGCTCACCCCCCATGCGCATGTACATACAGCTACATCCTGTCACTAAGGTCTCCCACCCCACCACTTTTGCTCACTCTCCCTGCCCCCTCACCTTTCTGGCTTTCACCCACATCGCATCACCATTTTGGGCAGTACCTTGATTCAGGTGCCCACGTCACAGGCTACTGTTTAAATGCAGTTGGGCAGAAGAGCATGAAGTGCCACTTTAACTTTCATTTTTTTTTTGTAAGGGCAAACCATGAGAACCATGAACCAACAAAGAAGAATCAAGTTGCTGTTGGGAATTGCAAGTGGCAAGTAATAAAACAAATCATCAGTTATCTTCACGTTCGGTGGCAGCGGTGAATGAGTCCATCCAGCAGCAGTGGGCACATGTGCACAATGAGGGAAGCCTGGTGCACCTTCTCTATCATAAACAGCTGTTTTAACAGTGAATTATAACCAGGCTTCCCTACAGTAGGCAACACTGCCCAGTTATTATATACAATGAATAGCCTTTCAGCTATGAATTGCTGTGGTTTATTTCTTGCCAGTCCCATGTTCTAAGTATAAGACCCATAACTAATACTGCACTATCAGAAGAGTAGAACTAGCAAGAAAGAAACTTGAGTTATACATACTCAAAAAACAGTAACGGAATTGTAATTGCATATAAAATCTCTGCAACTGCTCCCCAGCTGTGACATCAGCCAAGGGGGATTGCGGTATATGATTCCATGTTTTTGTTTACATTTGGAATAGGAAACAGCATGGCAGGATCAATCAGATTGCTTACATGCACCATAAGTTAAAAATTGTTTTTAGCAGTGAAAATACTAATTGGGGACAGTCCCATACAATAAGCATGGGGCTTTTTAGGTGAACATTGCACTTAAGGTTTAAAATGTATTGCAGTGCTAGAAGGATATGTATTTTGTAAAAATGGTACTGCATTTGGTATCATACTAGATAAAATGTGAAAAGGAAAGTGGTATTGCTTTACTTTTTAAGGCTGCTTAGGATAGCGGTAGAAGGCTTATTGCCATCACATTAAGAAGGGGTCTGACAGAAACTGGAAATAGGAAATTAACCTGTAGCAGTAACTTCAGTGTTCATCAAATAACATCAGTGACATCATCATGGAGGTCTCAGATGTAGGCTTCTCTATGTGCTGGTAATAATTTTTCATGTGGCTTGCTGGGAATTTTAGTTAGGGCATTAGGAGCAGTAGATAGCAGCAGCAGCAGCAGCAGCAGAATGGAGCATAAAGAATCCAAAGGAGTGATGGTGGCTGTGCCTTTTGTGATTCATTCTACTTTTGTCAGTGGATAAAAAATGCAAGAGGATTCCCAATCCCCCCCCCCATAACCACATACCATGTTATGTGATATTCCACAATCTGAATTGGTAGACAAATTAATGTCCCTTAACTCCTCCATAATGTTATCCATGGACCAGCAAACACCATAAAAGAAGATAATTTGGAACTCCTAGACAAACTTTTGTCTCTCCTCAAGACAGCAGGCCTCAAGTGTAATCCCTCTAAGGTACAATTGTGCAAAAAGGAGGTCATCTTCCTTGGTGACAAGGATGCCATCATCTTTGCAGACTCCAACTGGGTCTGCTCATCCCTTACTGAGTTCCTATCATTCTGGGAGAATAATAACTTTACATCCTCTGATGGCATACCTGTCAAATATAGAGATCTGTTTGTATATATATAGACACCCTGACACAACAGTTTACTCATAAACTGTACATCCACAAGGTAAAGGCTCATTGTAAATCTGACCCTTACAATGAATTCAATGATTGAGTGGACTAGCTTGCCAAAACAGGTGCTCGGGGGGGGGAGGAGACATGGACAATGACTCACCCAATAGCTGTAGCAGCTACAGTAGCTGTTAACACTAGGCAGAAACCAGTACCAGAACCCCCACTGGACCTTTCTGCTGGACAGAAATGTGAACCAGAACTAAAAGATGTGTTCAAATTCCTGGATAAAGGAATTGAACAACTACTACCTGTTGGTAGTCCATACAAGAGACACTCTGACAACATACACTTGCCTAGTGACCAGAAGCTCATCTGGTATCAAAAAGAGAATACAAGTGATGAATTGTGGGTTGCACCACAATCTCTATGAACCAAATTCATCCATATGGTTCATGATACTCCCACTGGTGGACTCCAGGGGACAGAAAACACACTCCAGAGACTCAAAACTGTCGTCTGGTGGCCTGGCATGGCCAAAGATGTAGAGCACTAGTTTAGTTTAGTTTAGTTTATTGTTCTAGGAATTAATACCTTTGAGCCAAGGCTCTTTTACAAAGGTTCCACGTCATTAAGTACAAAAACATAGTAGACAGTGTTACAAACAATCAGTAAGCCGTTTAACAAGGCCACAACTTAAACAGTAACATTTATGTACAGAAAAGAAAAAGGAACTCAGAGGCAGTGTCAAGGGCAAGGAATAAGGATTGAAGAGCTTGAGGAGGAAGAGGGAGAAATAAGAAGTTTAGGAGCAGACAGAACCAGGGTAGTGGTACTCAGGTTGTCTTTGTCAAAGAGGAGACCATGGTGCTTGAGTGAAACAAATGTAAGTGCACTCAGTCGGATGAGGCTTTAGTCAAAGCAGTCACAGGAGCTGGAGGCTGTGAGGTGAGCGTAAAGTATGGATTTGAAAGCTCCCAATGTCGTGGAGGATAAGGAGGGCAGGTTAAGGGCATTGTACCAGGTAGGGGCAAGGTATGTAAAAGATCTTTGTCCCTGAGCAGTCCTGCATCTAGGGACAAGGAAAGGGTTGGTGGTCAGATCTTCTGGTGGTATGAGTGCCATTGTTCAGGCAGAGCAGGTCCCAGATACATGGAGGAGTGAGTCCCAAGATTGATTTTTTTGCCATCATGCAGGTGAGTTACATGAGGCGATTGGAAAGATGCAACCAACCGGTTTCCGTGTAGAGGTCACAAGTGTAGGTCCGTCTCTGTGCTCCACTGAGGAGTCAACAGGTTTTGTTTAGTGCTGTTGAGATGCGCTTTAGTGCAGTGGTAGTAGCTGAGCCATAGACAATTAGACCATAGTCTATGATTGAGATGATGGAGCTTTGAACAGCAATCCTCAAGGCAGCTTGTTGAAAATTGTGGTTCAGGTACAAAATTTCAATGCGTTGGTGCACTGTTTTTGCAGTGTTATCCATATGGGCCGCAAAAGTAAGACATTCGTCAAAAGTGATACCAAGGTATTTGAAGGTGTTCACTTGTTCTAGTGTATTTCCAAGAGAAGTTTTTATGATGAGTGGAGTATGCCTATTTCTGTTTTGATGACTGGTGAAAAGCATGACTTTTGTTTTTTTTTGATTTAGGACCAGTTTGTGCTCAAGGAACCACTTTTCAACACATGAGAAAGCAAGCTGCAAGCTCTGTCGTAGTGGATTTGGATCCTTATGGGAGGAGAAAATTACAGCGTCATCAGCATAGAGTATAAATTTTTCAGGGCAGGATTTGGGAAGCAAGTTTAGAAATAGGCTGAAGAGGAGAGGACCTAAAATTGAGCACTGGGGGACACCAGAGAGGACCAGTTTGGAGTCAGAGAGAACCTTAGAGATTTTTACTGTTTGAGAACATTGTGCCAGGTAACTTTTTACCCAGGCTCCAGGTCCCTCGGCTAGCCCAATGTTGAGCAAAGAGATTAGAAGGCTATGGTGAACAGTGTCAAAGGCCTTTGTGAGGTCTATGAAAACAGCTCCGGTTAAATAACCCTTATCCAAGGCTTTGTGAGTTTCACTAGATAAATCAAGTAGGGTCGTCGACGTACTGTGTCCTTTCCTAAATCCGTGTTGCTGAATGCAGAGTAGATCGTACTTTTGCAGGTAGTCTGATAGTTGATCCACCACGATCCGTTCAAGAGCTTTGGAGAGGGGTGGAAGTATAGATATGGGCCGATAGTTCTCTGGTGTGGATTTTTCGCCCCCTTTATGCACTGGTGTGACTATAGCGGCCTTCCATGTGTTGGGGAATTGACTTTGGCACAGGCACAGGAAGAGGTTGAGAATTTTGGTGAGGGGGTGGATCACTTCTTCCAAGGTGAGGGACATAAGTTTTAGATCAATGGTGTCACTGCTATTTCTAGATTTAGAGCAGGCTTTTTTTATGTATCTGTAGGATATGTCTTAACTATTTTAAAGTGAAATAGCGGTTTGTCTGGCAAGGTGGTTTGGGATACAAGTTTTGGAACTGACAAGTCCTGGAAGAAGTCTGGTGACAGGACACCACTGAGGTCAGTGAAGGTTTTATTTAGGGCATCGGCCATAGTCTTAGGGTCACGGGTAGTGGAGCCATCAATGTTCATTGCCATGGGAGAGGATTTAGACTGTTTGCCCGTAATATTACGTATATTGTCCCAGAAGGATCTCCTGTCACTCCAGTTGGTTTCTAGAGCATTCTTGAAATAGGAGCTCTTCATTTGCCTGATTTGTGAAGTGCATAGGTTGTGCGCCTGTTTATAGTTAAGTGAGTCTGTTATAGAGCCTGTGGCTCTGGCTATAGCCCAAAGATGGTCACGTGCTTTAAGCTGAGCCAGTAGTTTGGCTGTTAGCCAGGTATTAGAGAGGGCTTTGATTTTACATTTTTTGAAAGGTGCGTAGGTGTCAAAGGCAGTGTTGAAAGTTTTAATGAAGAAGTCTAGGGCAGCATCCACATCCAGCGTATTGTAGATAGAGGACCAGTCTTGTTGTAGGAGGCAGGTCTTTAGCTTAGCAAGGTTTCCATGCATTAGCATTCGACTTAGGATGGTTTAGGAGGTGGTTTGTGGAATTTATTTGTCCAGATACAGATCACAGGGAGTGGTCACTGAGAGTCGGAGAGAGCGGTGGTGTTTTTTATCTGGTCCGGGCGTTTAGTAAGAATCCAGTCAATGAGAGTGCTGGTTCCAGTCTTGTAGTTTTTTCTAGTAGGGGAGTTGACCATCTGTGTTAGGTTGGTTGTTAGGATAGTATCCCTGCTGGGTCCGATATCTGAGGCAAGCCAATTTATATTGAAATCACCAAGAAGGAGGAGCTCTATGTGGACAACTGCATAGTGTATGCCCAGAACAACCCAATTTCAGTGAAAATGAAGGCCAAATTGTTGCCCCAAAGGTAAACTGGACCATGGAATTGATACAAATCAATTTCATTGGCCCCCTTACAAATTCCAGCAAAAACAAGAAGTATGCACTTGTCACAGATATGTTTTCCAAGTGGGTAGAAGCATTTCCCACAAAGAGTAATATGGCAAAGACAACTGCCAAGATCCTGGTGGATCAATTGTTCTCCAGGTGCGGCCTGCCTTTAAAGGTAGACTCAGACCAGGGAACCAGTTTTACAGCTGAGCTGATGAAACAGACACTCCAAATGCTTGGAGTAGATCAGAAATTCCACATCCCTTACCATCCTCAATCCTCAGGCCAGGTAAAAGGAGCCAATAGAAGAATCAAACAGATGTTATGTAAATTCATCAGCGACAACCCCAAGGATTGGGATTCCCTTTTGCCACTACTTTTAATGGCAATTAAGGGCATTCCTGCAGCCACTACCAAGTGCACACCTTATGAGGTTATGACTAGTAGAGCCATGAGATTACCTGAGCACCTGTTGATTGATCTCCACACCCTTACTGCACATTGAGTATCTGTAGACAAGTACGTTGAAAAGTTTCATGATGACATCATGAAGACATACCTGTTCACTGCCAACCAAATGGGCTAGGCTCAACAATAAGCTAAAGCTCATTTTGATAAGCATGTCAAAGAAGTCTATTGTCAAGTTGGAGACCAAGTTATGCTTCTCCAATACTGACAATCAACTCATTCATTTGCCAGTAAATGGAAAGGCCCATACCCCATCGTCAATAAACTCAGTCCTGCTGTCTATCAGGTCTGAGTTTACCAGCAAAAGAAGACCACCAGTAAATGGTTCCATGTTAATCAGCTCAAGTTGTATAAAGGTGACTAAAAGTACTTTTCCTAACCACTTAGGGCAGAATAGTACCCCACACTTAACAATCCTTTTCAGTTTTCTTATAGATACACTGGCAAGATGGCTATCTTGCACCTTCTCATCTTGATGGGACTACAACGACTTCCCCTGACAGACTCCCAGAATAAACCCCTGTCAACACACAGACAATGTGCCCAACATTTGCTTAGCAAACTTGAACATACAGCCCCAATGGGAGTTCATATTAATGTACCCTACAAAATGATTACTGTTAAAGAAGGCTCAGATGCCTATCTTGATGCCACAATAGTAGCTCCAGACAGATCCACTTTTTCCACACAATGGGAAACTGACATTAATGGCTACACATTCCCTGTAGCTCACCTATCCAAAGGTACTTTCCACAGATGGCCTAATACTGACATATCTAGAAATTGTACTTTTTCTATTTGACAGACTTCCCCCAACACTTTAATCATTATAACTTTACTGCTGTCATAGATCCTGCTTGGTGTGACCGCCTCACCTCTGAGGAGGAAAGTGCCATCAGTCTTCACAAGTATATAGCTACTGAAGCTCTTTTTCTTTCTGTAGTCCCACCCACCGAAGAAGAAATGACTGACTGCCCTCCCCAGGAGGAAGGTCCTCCTAGTGGCCTGACCGCCCCATCCCCTCCAGAGAGCCTTGATTAATAATGCACAGTTTATGCTTGCACTCATTATTTTCAATCTTACACATTGGATATGACTGAGATTGGTCTCTGCCACATGACCAATACTTCAAAATGTTACAGTATGATGCTTACAGATATTGTATCTGCTTATCAAACACATACTAATGATCCTGTCAGTAGCCCCCATGCCACTGATCATGTAGGGATCTTTCAACCTACACCTAATGCTAAAGCTAGACCATGCACTAGGAGTGATACTGCAGATGTTACCAGTGCAGCAGGCACTGGTTCTGACCTTTTTAGCTCAGGCATGTCAATTTGGAAAAGAGCAGACATAGCTGCTATTAAAGCACAAACTCTTAATTTTCAGCAAGCTGTTAAGAATGATATCCTGTCCCCACTGTTACATGGTGTAGATGCTTAAGTAAGGAAGGACATTTCACTGAATATAACATGCAAGAAATTGCCAAAGGGTTCAATGATACTAAAGATAAGATTAATGAACTGATTTTTCAAAATAATAAGGAGGTAGACAAGCAATATATTGCCCGTGAACTTCTGTGCTCCACTTATGGCTCTTATGTAATTTCCACTGTTAAAATCTTCTGGGACTTGGAAACAAGATGCATCCCAGATCTCATCCATGACAGATGAATGGGTAAATGATGTTACCCTCATTACAAATCTAATGGTTGCATTACTATTTGTTTAGCAAACAATGTTAGCATTCCCATGTCCACAGCCAGAAACCTTGGGTATGTCTCCAGATATCCAAATCAAGCCCCCTTGCTACTTTACTAAGACTTGTTCTATCCATGACAACATGTTTGGCACATTCACTGTGTCACTACCCCACATGAACTGTTGTGCCAAGAAAGGATATTACTATCTGTGCCGCTGTGATGTCTTCGATATTGTGAAACCAGTGTGTGGATATTCCCCTGAAAACCTTGACTGGGCCTTTATCTTGGGTGACGAATTGCCGTTGAACCTTACTGATGTTCACGAGGATGACGAATCCAAATCTGAATGAGCTGTGTCTTCTGCGCCTGATACCAAAACAGCTAAATCCCGAAGCTACCTGGAAGAGGTACATCACTTCTGTTTTACTCCACAGCAAAAACAGTCATAGGTCACACTGTCATCACTCATGTACCTCTCCCTGAACCAGATGTCAATGATACTGGTCCGCAATACTTGCTTGCCTTGTCTCAATATTTGTCCGTGTTTAATGTGCACATTGACCCTTTGACACTTTCTTTGAAATCCCTTTTAGCTAGAAAGGATTCACATTTGATTTATATCGGTAATAATATTTCTCAAGCTGGTGATGCCCTTAATGCTTTTATTAATGATGGTGATTTAAGTGCTGCTCTATCCAATACCTGGTTAGAACTCACCATAACTCATTTTTAAAGCTTTTGTTATTATTCAAGCATTTTTGATTGTTTTTCTGATACTAATCCTCTGCTGCCTGCGACATACTCTAAGACAACACAGAGAATAACTTGAATTCCTTTACAAGGCTTGTGTGCCATCTTGTAAACAACTTTTTAGCTCCATCCCACTACTTACCTGGGATTGTTGTCCCTTCTAAGGCAACAAGGGGGGGAATGTTATCCATGGACCAGTACCCCTGATTGTACCCTCACCTCATGGACAGCAACACATATGTAGGTATATGTACTAATCTTAGGACACAGACACTTATCGTATAAGCATAAGTGTCAGGATCTGAGTTCTACTGTACTTTTGCAATGTATATAATGCTTCATTATATTCACGCAATAAATTGTACCAATGGGAGATGTTTTCCATTATATTTTTATTGCATAATTATTGGTAAGGCAACAGTGCCATCTTTAGTGCTTGTACACAACTGTAAATGCAAGTGACCTTGGAAGCATCACAGAACGTATTGTTCACTCTATCTTCTGATAGCTAAGCAATTTCTTATGTTAGTTAGGATGGCTACTGACATCACCTGTTTTTAGCCAATTACTTTTTATGTAGCTTCTTTTATTGTTGTCATGGTTATTATCAGGGTATAAGACCCTTTTCACCACATATTTTCTCTCAGAGACACTTGACTGCACCTATAGGTAAGGAAACTGGATACTCTCCTAGTGTTTACACTGTTGGTTGTAAGCCTGTATTATTCTTATTAACCAGTAATAAATTACATTTGTTATCTGGACACCACTTGTCAGTCATCTCTTCCTTTTGTGCAGTTCCAACAAGAAAAAAGGTAATTTTATTACCCAGTTACATTTGGTGACTGTGTGCAGGTTGGAATGTGCAAAGTGAAGATTCCATTCAATTAATTTTGAATGTTGAGTAGTGTAGTGCGTTTCTTGCCAATTGGACCTATTCATACTTACAGTGGTTGTTATCATGATGGACACACTCCATCCTGGTCTCAGGCATGGCACATCCACACCGGATCCTGATACACTCCCTTTGTGAGTGGCAGTGTACTGCCTTGGCACCACTGTTTGCCCACGGGAGACCGTACAGCCGTTGAGTGACAGCACCAAGGATTTTATCCAGTTTTCTGACTGCTTCTTTGTTTGTTTGTCTACCCCTTGTTTGTCATGCCTGAACTTTGGACTGAACTGAAACGGGACATCTCAAACTACCTCACCTCCCATGGAGGATGGAAAGATTTTGTATGGGACATGAGGTCTGTAGAAAACTCACTGCTGTTAATTTCAGAGCTCTATCTAGAGTCCAAACAAACAGCCAAGAAATACAATCTTAAAGGTATCTTGATGGTGGCGCTTTACATACTGCTGTTGAGAGTCTCACAGCAAGGTGAGCCTACCTTGAACTGCAAAATGCATCTCTAAAAAAAGAGATGATATTGCAGGCATCGAAGTTATGGAAAAGAGAACAGTGACTAGCAGAGGAGACCCAGTCACCCCACGATGCCAATAAAAGACTGTTGTGTTGTACTGCTCAAGACTCTGAGCATGAAATTTACATGTTGAGAGATGATTGTGAGAGGCTGAATTGTGATAAAAAACAGTTGACTTATTTGAACAATATTCTGAGTGACACAAATGAAGGTTTGAGAGAAGAAAATGCTGAGCTGAAAGAGGAGAATGAGAGAGTGAATCGTAAGTTAGACAAAGAGCTTAGGGAAAACATCAAATTGGGCACTGTGTTCAGAGTATTGCAGCATGAGGTTGAGAAGGATATTGAGCAGGGCATTGCATGAGTTTGTTACAAGAAGTGTAGAACAAAAATGGTGAAATTGCACCATCAGTAAGAGGTTCTCGCTGACCATGTTAAGGCTATGAATGGGTTCCAGTACATGCCCACTGACATTGCATCATCTGACAATGATGACTCTGACTTTGAAGAAGAGGCATGCCACATCACACCCAAATCCAACCCCCATAGGACTGTCATTTTCACCAGCCATCCCCAATATGGTGCCTACGTCCACATTCTCACAATATATTGTACCAATGGGAGATGCTTTCCATTATATTTTTATTGTATAATTATTAGTTAGGCAACAGTGCCATCTTTAGGGCTTGTGTACAACTGTAACTGCAAGTGACCTTGGAAGCATCACAGAACTTATTGTTCACTTTATCTTCTGCTAGCTAAGCAATTTCTTATGTTAGTTAGGATGGCTACTGACATCACCTGTTTTTAGCCAATTACTTACTTTTTATGTATCGTCTTTTATTGTTGTAATGGTTATTATCAGGGTATAAGACCCCTTGCACCACATATTTTCTCTCAGAGAGACTTGACTGTGTCTATAGGTAAGGAAACTGGATACTCTTCTAGTGATTACACTGTTGTTTGTAAGCCTGTATTATTCTTATTTACCAGTAATAAATTATATTTATCTGGACACCACTTGTCAATCGTCTCTTCCATTTGTTCAGTTCCAACAAGAATCTGATAAAGGTAATTTTATTATCCAGTTACAATGCAGTTCTATTTTTTTATTTTAACATACCCTCCATGCAGTTCTGATCCTGCTACAGTTAGGGAACTACATTAAGCAGTGGTAGCACAATAGAGCAGACAAGATCATAAATAATATGGTCTCATTGAAAAACATAGAAACATGGAAAATGTCAGCAGAAAAATACCATTGGTCCATCCAGTCTGCTCTGTTCTATTTTGTTCTACCTCAGAACCTAAAGCATAATTAGAGTTAATGCCCTCACCTACTCCTTTTACTCCCTGACTTACTGCATTCTCCCTGTGAAATTATTGAGCCTTTTTCTTGGACCCAGCCATGTTTGAAACTATTAATAGGTCTTGCACCCACCACCTCTGCTGGTAGCTTGGTTCTGTGGCTTAAACACTCTCTCTGTAAAATTTAACTTTATTTTGTGCTGTGAAACTATTATCAGGTTGCACTTGTTGCACTGTACTGGTTCTCTGTAGAGTTTTGCTTTTTAAAAATGTTCTGCTACTGCTTTGTTGCTAGTTAGTGTTTTTGTTGTGGAAAGAAAATCTTAGGATTGCTGGATTTGCTGGGGGCACATGCATAGTAATAAAGATATCAAGCAACCAAGGAAATGCTAAGGTGTATGGGCAGGTTCCCAACTGACCATGCATACTCCAGACCTCACAGACTGGCTACCCTAAGGAACTGAGGGTGAGCAATAAGTTAATGTTAGGACCCACAATCCCACCAATGAACTATTACCTAACTTATGGACTAACACAGTTGCTACACTAGTTGGTTGCCTTCAATCTGTACTGTCATCACCATTTTATGCAGCAGCAGTGGTCAGCCTTGCAGTGGGAAAATGATGGACAAATGAGGGCATTGAGGAGTTATTTTCTACACATGTCACATGCAGTTATATACACAGACAGAGAGAGCCTGGATGCTTTTGCTCATGTTTGACCCCTAATCTTAGGCCAGCAACCATGGAGTCCATCAACATCACAACCAACAGCAAGGAGGTGAGAACACCATGGACAGATACAGACCAGGATGAAGGAAGAAGTATCATAATATTCACCACAAGTAAGTTGTGAATTCATGCTCTCCATGCATCCAGAATCCGATATCCAAACAGACTGTGTGATCTGTTCGGATCATGCGATCTGTTTGAATATGGTACAAGAGCCAGCTGGACCACTTTTTTTGCATGGTGCATCATTTTGTTCACACACCCGGCAGCTCTGAATATGGGGCCCCTGATCTTTAATCTGAAAAATAAACAATTTAAATGAGAAAGGGTTCTAATTTGAAACAATAATTTAAACCCTTAGTGCACTTAACAGCACCCATTCTAATACTTTTTTTAACAGCATGTGGGGTAGGGTTGGATTGGGACTTATGAGTGTGGAGAAAGTGGGGTAAAACTTATTAAACAGATTGGGTCTAGAAACATAGAAGTTGACAGCAGATAAGGACCACCAGGCCCATCCAGTCTGGGTATGGAGGGTGGAGGGTGGGGGCCAGTGTGTGGACCTTTGGTCTTTTCAATCTCATTTGCTTCCTTAATGGTATTATATATCTGTATATGACACATACCTATTATTTATTTTATATATGAACTATACATTCATGCAATACAAAGAACTAAGTCTAGTAGGTTTCAGTGCCATAAGCAATGTTTGGTATTTAAAGCAGAAAAGTCAGCACTGAGGGTCCCATACTCAAGTGCGGGGCTAGTCCCAACGTGCACTTTGTGTGAAAAAACATTTTGGTTTTACTTACTATTTGCTGTAGTATAGTAGATTGTATCAGACTAATTTTGCATAGTTCTAGGCTGACATCTTTTCTTACTACAAATGTCACTTCATGCATGAGGAGCTAAAAAGGCCAAACCCAAATACAGCTCCTTTAGATTAGATTAGATTATAAAATGTCATGTTACCTCCTTCTGCTACATATCTATCCAGGTTTCGTTTGAATTTGTCTTTATTTTCTCTTATTATTATGTATTCAGGGAGTTTATTCCATAAATTGGCAATTCTTTGTGTGTAGAAGTTTTTCTTTTGTTTTGAAATTGCTAACCCTGACCTGTAATGGGTACCCCTTGTAACAGAGTTTATATCCTTGTATTTTATATTTAATTCATTTATCATGAATGGATCACTCATAATATCACAATAAAATAGAAGGTCTCCTCGTTTCCTTCTCATCTCAAGACTGTGCAAACCTAGACTGCTCCAACCTGCTTGGGTATGTTTCAATATGAAGGGTTTTTATTGATTTTGTGTATCTACATTGTACCCTTTCTAATCTGTCCACCTCCCTCCTCATGTATGGACACCATATCTGACTACAGTAGCCCAACTGTAGCCTGACATAAGATGAATACAGTGGCATCATTATATCCTTTGTCCTAGTCTCAGAATCCCCCACAGTTGATATCAGACCAGTAGACAGCAGTGGGAGATTCAATAGCCTGCAATGTATGTTAGAGACTATGTAAGCTCTGGTCTTTTGTTTGCTGTTCCCCCTACCCTCCCTGGGCTAAGAATACTCACATAGGACTGTACTTAGCTCATAAAGAATAGCAGACCTGGAGAATATCTGATCAGAGAGTATAAAAGCTCTAGCATGCACTGCAGGCTGTTGAATCTTCCATTGCTGCCTAATGCTCTGATGTCAGCTGCAGGGGATTATGTGATTTGTAGTAACAGAAGATGTCAGCCTAGAACTAAACAAAATTAAGATGATAAAATCCTTTATACTAGAGAAAACAGTAAGTAAACTAAAATATTTTTGCACACAAAGTGCATATTGGGACCAGCCCTATACTTGAGTGTGGGGACCTGTTTGCTGACTCTTCCACTTTAATAAAGTACCATGCTACTTGGCTGAGTTTTCTGGGTGGTCATTTGCCTCTGTGAATCAGTGTGTGCTTCTGGGAGAACTAATTGTTTCATGCCCCACTTCCCATGCCCCTCTAGATGTAGGATCATGACCCTTAGTGGAGCAGGGGCTGCTTACATAAAAAAAAAAGTTGATGAACAACTCAAGAGTCTTCAGTCCACAAGTCCAACATGTCATGCAAGACCTCTTGACAAATTTTCTGGACTGTGCTTTTTAGGTCAACACATGAACATTAAACAGAGTTGACAAGTTATACTGTAGATGATATAAACTGATGGGACACTAGGACTTACAGAGTAATATGGGAAATAGTATCCAGAAGTTGCAACTGGCTATATTATTCAGCACTAATGTGTTGTCAATGAAAGCTGTGTATGAATGGTATATATGTAATATATCGGAAGTGTAATAAAATACATCAGCATAAGCAGCCTTTTTGCATACCTTCATAACCTCAGTTTGCATCCATTTCTGTATACTAGTTATGACTCTCCTGGAAAATATAGTCCTAGATGGAATCTGATGAGGCGTGTATTGCATGTTCTTGAATGTTCTCCAGACACCAACATCATCTGTGATTAAGTATGACTAAAGCTCCAAGGCAATCATTTCACCTGACAACTTTGTGATACATTGTGCAATATCATAAGTGGGGTGATTTTTGGTATGAATATGAAATGCTTCCATCACTGTCACTGTGGACATTCTGAGTTGACTGCATGGGGGTAGCATTTGGTGTTTACCAGATCTGGTTGGTCTACTTGTTGGTAAATCTGTCATTCTTATTTGATGTGGAGGAGGTACTGTAGATGCAAAGGGTTTGGAGTCACCTTCTTTCCCACTGCCACAATCACCACCAATACAATCAGATGGTGTAATGTCACTTGAAAGGGAGAACTAAGAAAATAATGGTACAGTGGTGCAGATGTCTCCTTCTCCAGCACTTATGAATGTTTGTTTCACAGTTCCATAAAGAGTAGACCCTGAGGTTCCAAACATTGTGCCCCATCTGAAGCTAATACTACAGTTCAAGGATATGCCTCTGTGTTGGCATGCTTATCAGAAGTGCAATACAGTCATTCTAGACTGATTGTGTTTGACCAATATTTTTTAATCAAATGCCTTAAGTAGCATACCCTCCACATATTTGGCACCACCAGATGAAGTTGGTGCTTGGACTGCCACTTTTTGTATGGGTGCTACAAGCTGTTAGCAGTGAGGCCAAACAGCTGTGTGGTCTATTTGGTTAACTGTTGAAGTGGAGGGAGCAGAGAAGCATTGCCTTTACCTGTACCCTTTTACCTCTAACCTTGTTTCTATTGCCTTTTGGTTGCTTCATCTTTGAGGAACACTGTAAGGACTCCTTTACTACATTTTTACAGCATGTGTCATCTTCTTTCTTTTCAAACTCTGGCAGGCTTGATAACCCAATATCTTGATGTGATGGGCAGTATTCTGATCCAGAAGAGTGATCCAATCTTCATTCTCAAAAGTAGAGGGAACATGAGTAATTCATCTCTATTTTGTAGCAAGAGTGGCATTTGTCTTAACACAATTCACAGAAGCAGCAGCTGTAGTGTTGACACTAGTGGCAGTGTGCCCATGGTTGGCAGATATGATCATAGAAGTAAAAGTGATGGCAACAATTTTGGTGGTCATGGTGGTGTTTGCAGCAATTGTGGTGGCAATGGTGGGAACAGTGTTGATGGCAGCAAGAGTGGTGGCAGCAGATGTGGTGTTGGCACTGGTGGTTGCAATATGGAAACAGTGATGGAGGCAACAATGAAACTAGAAGATGGGAATGGCTTTGATGTAGTAAATAATGCCAACAGATGACACATGCATCCCGAGCAATGGCCATCAGTATCTGCTAGTGTTTAACTTTAAATTACTAGGTGACTATGAATGTTCATCTTAGTACTCCCTGGTATCTAGCAGGACCCCTACCATCTCATTCCAAGCATTCCCTGGGAGTCTTCTAGCACCCTCGTCTCCATCACTGAACCACTTCATGCATTCTATGGTGTCCTGTGGTACCCTCTCCCTGTAAGCACTAAATAGTATCCAGACCCATGTTGCTGTCTCCCTACCCCAAACCAAACACCCCTGTTGTCCAGTGGTAACCCCTCCCTGCTTTCTTGTCCCTTTCCCAACAATATCTGTTGGCAAGTGGCACCCTCTCCTCTCCCTGCACCACTCCCCAAACACTCACTGGTGTCCAGAGGATCCTCCTCTCTTCCCCCAACAAATTAAAACAGCAGCTGCTGTCCAGGATTGTCTGACTTCTCCCAACCCATGTTAAACACTTTCTAGTGTCCAGTAGCTCCCACCCTGTTGCATTCCTCCATCTGTCACAGTGTGACAACTAGTACAGTACTTGTATCACCTCCTTTTCCCTTCATGATAATCCAGCATCAGTAAAGTGCTTGTTTTTATTATCATGAAAGTTGGTTTCTAATATTGAGTCATTCAGAATAATAAAAAGGTGCATTTTTTTAATCAGATAGTGGCCAATCATGGAGAAGAGTTGAGAATGTGTCAGTTGTCCTGAGGGAGAGGATGAGTGCAACAGATGTGTGAATGGCACTGGACAGCAGGAACTGACTTGGGTCAGGGTGATGGGTGTTGGTAGGAGGTGATCAGGGGCTAGAATGTGGGAAGCTTGTTTATCTTACAGGAGTCAGGGTTAAGTGGGGTGGGTTGGGGTGGAAGGATCAGCAACCAGAGGAAAAGGTGGAGGGATTGTTTATTTATCTTACAGGTCTTGGGTCAGAGGGAGGGGGAGTGGTGAGGGATCGCATAACGGTTGGACAGTTTTCAGCATTAAACAGGGTGAAAAGGAAGGAACTGTGGACCAGAGTGTATGTATTATATGTTATGTATGTACTGTATGTATGTGTTTATGCATATATGTTTATATATATATATGTATATAATATGAGTGTAAGGCAGCAGGAATGAAGATGAATCAGGTACTGCAAGATGGAGACCGACTTTTTAATTTATTTAATGTCAATTGATCCATTTGGGGGGTAATGGAAGGACTCAGGAACCAGTAGAATGAGGTAAGCGATGTTGTATTTATTTAATTTGAATGGATCTGCTCAGGAAGTGGAGCAGGAACTGTCAGGGGCCAGTGGGATGGGAAGGGGTATTTTAATTATGTAAATGGATTGGCCAGGAGGTGGAAGCAGTAAAGAATCAAGGATCAGTGGAAAGGAGAGAATTTGTTGCATTAATTAATTAAACTGTCCGTAGTGGGGAGGTGCAGGGATTTGAGACCACCAAAATGGGTATGTATTGTTAATATGCTGAAATAGTAGGGTAGCATGATGGCCTAGTTGGTAGCACATCATGCATCCATGCTGGTGACCTGTTCTAAGGAGCAGCCTTGGTAAACTGGGTTGGACAGCCAGGAGGGTTTAGTTGGTGCTGTCACATGGCTGAGCTCCCAGCCAGAGAGAGTTGAGGCTGTGGTTCCATCTCCTCCACAGCTGCATCTCTGCATGCATGCTAGGCCTGACAGGGTACTGCCCAGCATCAGCAGGAGGTGAGAGGGATTAGGGAATGGGAACAAACACCAGAAAAACTCCATATGTAGTAGTAGAAATTTGTATTTTTGTCAAGAAAGTTTGTA
This sequence comes from Neoceratodus forsteri, assembly GCA_016271365.2. Classification (NCBI taxonomy): domain Eukaryota; kingdom Metazoa; phylum Chordata; order Ceratodontiformes; family Ceratodontidae; genus Neoceratodus; species Neoceratodus forsteri. The sequence continues at coordinate 817,587,149 of CM057454.1, forward strand.
GATGCACCATTAGGGCAACAATGCCCTGTTAACAAGGTGGTCCTGAATTTACAAATTATTTTAATTTTTTTATTTATTGAGTTCTTAGATTACACCCATGAGCGGTTGCTCATTTATGGGTTCCACATCAGTTACAAGGACAAAGGTACATCAAAACAGTAGTACATGTTTTAGACAGGGTAACAGTAAGATACAGTAATACAGTAGTATATTTTTAGACAGCGTTCCTATAATGAACACACCAAATTTAGGATCATAGGTAGCAAGTAATTTGACTGAGTCAAAGTTAGGGCACCCTACTGGGTTGCATGAGAGAAGATAATAGTAGCAGGATAGTGGTAAGGGTGCTAGAGGGTAGGTAGGGAGTGGGGGAGTATACAGAATGTGTGGAGATAGAGGTGGCAATGGTTGTGAGGTATGGTAGTGATCTGAAGTGCTAAGGATAGATCACGTCAGATGAGTAGGTTAGATGTGAGAAAAGAGTGCTAGGATGCCCTTTAGATACAGGAGGAGTGTTAGTGGAGGCAGCCACAGCTGCTGGTTCAGATAAGGTGCTGTCATAGTTTGTACTGGAAAACACCAATAGCTGCAGCACCAGAAATGTCAGGTGGTAAGACATTGGTCCAGTGAGGAGCATGGTAGCAGAATGCATGTTGTGCCAAGGCAGTGCGGAGTCTAGGAATTTTGTAGATCTGGCTGGTGGAGTTCCTTGTGAAATGGGAGCCTGAGTGCATGGTTAGAAGTTTCTGGACTGCTGCTGGTAGTAGACTGAAAGAGCATTTCTTGGCAAAGAGGCAAGATTGGTATCTTATTCTTTCCTTTAGTTGGAGGGAATCAGCCTATGAGTAGAGGTCACAGGCGTGCGTGAGTCTTGCATCACCTGTGAGAAGGCGACATGCCTTATTGAGCATGATGGAAATGCATTGTAGGGCGGTGTCAGTTGCTGATCTATAGATAGCCAGTCCATAATCGAGAATGGAGACTATTGAGCTGTTGATGGCCAGATTCAATGCCTCATAGGTTAAGCAGTGCTTGTGGGGGTAAAGAATCCCTATTCTTTTATTGATAGCCTTTGCAGTGTTATCAATGTGTTGTACATAAGCAGAGTGGAGTCTATTGTGATACCCTGGTATCTGAAAAACTGGACGTGCTCCAGGATGTCACCACTTTCATTTCTGATCACAAGGGGTAATGCTTTGAAATTATTCTGGGTGCTGGAGTGCAACATTGTCTTTTGTTTTTTTTACAGTTCATGATTAGTCTATGCTCCTTAAACCATTTCTCTGCAGATGAGACTCCCCTTTGGAGTTCTGCTGTTAGTTGTCCCGGATGGGGGTTTCTGGTGAAGATAACCACATTGTCTGTGTAATGGAGCATCTGGATCAGACAGGAGGCCAGCAGTTGGTTTAGGAAAAGATTAAGATTAGTTAAATCAATTAAGATTAGTTACAACAAACATTCATAATACAATATCAGTTAAAGCAAAGTAAATCCATACAAACATAAGTACATAAAAAAAAGATCAACAAATACAATAATGCAAGCTTTTAAGAGTTTGTGCAGATAAATGTAGCACCTTTATCTAGCTCTTGAGCAACCTGCATGATGGCCACTGGTACACTCAAGACCTGTTCAGCCTGGATTCCCTATAGTCAGGATGGTGGAAAGAGTGGCCAATCAGACTAGGAGGTTATCAAACCCTGCACAGAAGACAAGCAGAGGTTGTGGGTCCAGAGAGTAAACAGCTGTAATAAAACACACACGCACATATTATAGTGGACCGGCCGTGCCACTATAGTTAGGGTTGATCGGCCAGTTACATACTAAAGTCAAACATTTGGACGTTAATAACTTTGGACCCGTTCAATGGATTTGCTTGAAATTTGGTACACACATTTGGGGCACAATAGCTTTCTTGATTTGCCAAATTGTGTTTCTGTCGGAGTGCCGGTCTTCGTGTACGAAAGCACTGAAAAATGCAAAATTATCCATTTTTGGAGGCACCTTTTGGCATTCTTAATGTGGTCCTGCATGACCATTGTGTGGTGCTCCACTCTGCAAGATGGCTTGTTTGAAAGAACTTTGGTGGCTAAACATGCTGCTTTTTGTTTGGTGAAAAAATATTAAGGCATTCAAAAGTTATGGCACTGTTAAGTTCCCATTATAAGTCAATGGGAAAATTTATATTTATATTTTGCGATCAAAGAATGGGGGTTCTGGCCATCTCATCCCACCTGGCAATCAAAGAATTTGCAACCTCACAGTTCAAGAATCTTTGTCCCCAAGGATTTTCAAAATTCTTCTATCATGAGGTCTGCCATTTTGTTTTTTATTTTCCGATTGGAAAAACACAAATATCTCAGCTCAGGCGTCACTTCTGAAGTAAAACTTCGATGGGTTTTACTCAGGGGGCTCTGATCTATCTAGTCATGCCTTTGGGTTTATCCAAATCAGTCAAAAAATAGAGTTATAAGCTTTTAAAATCTTAATTTGCGGCTCGCTAATGATCTTTGATCGTGAGGCTGCAAATTCTTTGATTGTGAGATTCTTTGATTGCGATCTTGCATTGCATCCTAAAACACTAATATCTTGGCTCAGGGGTGGGCTAGAGACACAAATGAGAGTGGGTTTTGTTTAGGAGGGTCTGTTCTATCGAGGCATGCCATTGGTTTGGTTCAAATCAGTGTAAAATTCACGTTTCACCATTTTTAATTCTTTGTTCATGAGCCTGCAAATTCTTTGATTGTGAGCCTGCAAATTCTTTGATCATGAGATTCTTTGATTGCGATCGTGCATCATGAGCAAGGAACAAGATGGCCCAATTTAAAAATCTATTTTCACAGCCCAGGGATGTCCTAGGAAGTCAAATGAGGGTGAATTTTACTCAGCGGGCTTCATTCTGTTGAACCATGATGGTGATATACTGCAATTTCTTTAATTTTTTGAGGTATAATATTTTTAATTCTTTGTTTGTGAACCTGCAAATTCTTTGATTATGAGCCTGCAAATTCTTTGATCATGTGATTCTTTGATCGCCATTTTAGTAATCTTTCATATTGAATATCTCGGGAACGGTTTGGTCTTTTTACTTGAAATTTTGAGGGTGTTTACAGCATGTCCTGTAGATGTGAATTATGGTGCTTACGTGTCAGAGAAAATTTTATCTGCGGAGATATTGCGTGACACACTTTACATGTTGTGGACAGTGTTTTGCTTGTGGTGGTGGCTTGAAATTGATAGGGTACCTAGCCTTAGTGTCATGGATGTAGTTTTCAGTTGTTGTGTGTGTTAAATGTCAACAGGTGTGGAACTGTGCGAGTCTGATGAATGAAAATCTCATAATTTAAAATGTTATATCTTGGACATGGTTTGGTCTTTTCACTTGAAACTTGGAGGGTGTTGACAGCACATCATGTGGATGAAAATTACAGTGTTTCCGTGTCAGAAATTTTTTTTGGTGCAGATATGGCGTGGTGCAGTTTATGTTCTACAGACAGCGATTTGCTTGTGGTGGTGGCTTGAAATTGATAATATACCTAGCCTTAGTGTCATGGATGTAGTTTTCAGTCATTGTGTGTGTTAAATGTCAACAAGTGTGGAATTGTGCCACTCTGATGAATGAAAATGTCAAATTTTGATATGTCATATCTTGGACACAGTTTGATATTTTTACTTGAAATTTGGAGGGTGTTGATGGCATGTCCTGTACATGTTAATAGAGGTGTTTACGTGTCAGACAATGTATTTTTTATGGATACATTGTGTGGCGCAGTTTACATTTAGTGGACAGCATTTTCTATTGTTCTACTAGATTAACATTTGTTTGGTGGCTGGCCTTGCTGTTGTGAATGTACTTTTTAGTCATTGGGTGTGTAATGTGGCCTGACACTTACAGGTTGGTGGGAGCGCAGGGCCCTTCCCCACCAACTTGTGCAACTTTCTACTTTTCTATTCTTTCTTAAAAACTAAGGAAATTCTATGCAAATAACTTCATTAATGCATCAGTTAGGGTTATTCTACAGTGAAAAAAGCAAGGAAATTCAGGGTTATGGTTGAAAGCCCCTTGGACCCCCAGCCCACCCCCCAACCGGCATCAGGGTGTGCATTAGGGTCGTTGGTCCTCTCACCCCATTCTCCTATACCTCTGCTTCTTTACATGTGATGGAGTGAGAGTTAGCTGACGACCCCAACATGCACCCTGGATGCCAGTTGGGGGTGGGCTGGGGTCCAAGAGAGGGGCTTTCAACCCTAATCCTGAATTTCCTTGCTTTTTCGCTGCAGAAGAACCCTAACTGATGCATTAAAGAAGTTTTTTGTGTAGAATATATATATATATATATATATATATATACACATTTAGTGTGTTTAAAAAATGCTGCCATTTGTGGATTTCAGTCAGTCTCTTTTCCCTGTGTTTCACAAAAATTACCATTTAGACCACTGAGTAAAACACCTCCATGCAGCAGGTTAAATGGGCATAAGCAGCCACCATGTGGAGTAATGGTTATGTAATTTATTGGTAGCTGCAGGCTAGCTGTATGTTTGAATGCTGACTGTCATTTGGAGTTACTTTAACCATTCACACCCCTCTTTGCCCTAAATAACTACCACCCTGTTGGTGCACCAGGAAGGCAAAGGAACCTCTTGAGGAGAGATCCACCCCTAGATGTGCAGCAGGAATGTGATTCCTTTGGCTACAGGTACCTTAGGAAGGAGCCCAAAAGAACAGCACAGCAGGATCTGTGAATACAGGAGAGCACTGTGATGAGAGAAACAGCTAATGGCTGGTGATGAGTGATAGTAGACTGAGGCATGATTTCAAGAGAAGAGAGTGAGTTTTGGGACTGCAGAAGATCTGCCATCACCAGATGTGTGCAAAGTTGCCAAAATTCTCTTTATGAAAAAAATTCTCTGATTTCAGTAAATTTGCTTCACTGACAACTACCCAAAACATTTTTAGTCACAGTACCCCCTCCTATTCCCCACTGGCACCCTCCACCCACACCCTGGTGAATTTCAACACATAAGTTCAGTATACCATTTCCCCCACCTGTGCATTGAAGACGCTCCCCCACTTCTCGCCACCCAAGTCCCACCAGCAGATCCATTAGTCAGAACCCCCCACCCCACCCCCCTTTGGCTCCTACCACCATCTTTCCTCCACTAGCACCCAGAAAAAAATGCAACCTATGATAAAGAAAATGGTCCCCCAGTGCAAAGTGTCTGTTCTTTTCTGTACCTATCTCAGTAATGGGCTCAGTATGAATAAATAGTGATGTAGTTTGCTCCTAGTAAAACTTGATTGGCTGAAAATTCACCAAATCAGGTTTTACTTTGAGCAAAGATGTCATCATTTATTCATGCACCAGCGCCATTACCAAGATGGACACTGAACAGAGCAGATGCTCTGTGCCTGGGGACTGTTTTCTTTACTACAGACTAAATATTTTCTGGGTGCTGCTGGGTGGAGAAGGGTGGTGGAGATAAAGTAGCATTGGGTGGTTGATGTTATGACTAACCAACCTTGTTGTGAGACATGGGTGTGGGGAATGTGGTGCGTGAATGAAGGGAAGGCCATGTTGAACTTATGGGTTGAAATCCACTAGGGCAGAAGGGATGGTGGAGGTAGAGGGTGCCTGCAGGGTTGGGGCTGGGTATATGACCACAACATTTTGGGGAGGTGGGAGGGGGTGCCGTATTACAACACAGTGAGTGGGGGAGGTTTTTATTACAGTTTGCTTTTCTTTTTAAGTAATTTGCATGGCTAAGTTAGTGTGGTTGCTACCAAATTTCCACAAATCTGTGCCAACTATGTCAGTGAGTTAAAACTTTGCTGCATTTCTAGCCACCATCCAGTCTCAACCCACACTGGTAATTCCAACACTGGGTAAATGGTACTAGACAGCTACTTTATGGCCTTTGACAATCAAGATAGAAAAGGAAAAAAAAATCAAAAACACACCAGTGAATAAAATCTCTGAGGATCCATGGCCATGGCCACCATCTTTCTTGCAATGGTTACTATAATTTGGCTCATTGTGTTAGTTTAGAATTCCACTTCAGGGAAAACCTTTGGAAGAATAACTCCCAATCTCTCCCTCTAAGAGGATACCATTGTAGGAGTGCCATGACTAGATCTCAAAGACAAAGAAGGTACCTGTCAGGGAAGGAGGACTCCCAAAACATGGACTGAGGAGAAAGTGACTATTGAAAGGCTAGCACCAAGCCACAGAACCATGAGGAAGCCTAACCTTAACTTGAAGCTAAAGGAAGGGGGATATGGAATGAGACTAGATGTACCATAAGCAGACGCAGAGAGGATTGCTTTCAGAGGCACTGCTAACATGGTCTACACAGCTAAAGGAACCCATGTGGGCTTAGTGTCCTACCCTCTGCCAGCTGAAATCTTAATGATCCACCAACACCCTAAGAAGAACTTTGAGAAAGATAATATTTGGACACACAAAACAGCTTATATTTCTCATTAGCTCTATATTTCATACCTTCATTATTTATCACTGAGTTCATATGTATGAAAACAGGATATGTGTTCCTTGAGAGTTCATCAGCTCCTATTGTTTCTTCCCTGCCATAATGCTCTACTTCTCCTATCACAATTATTACCATGGAAACAGCTTGTGATGTTACAACAGAACAATATTATTTCAAGTAAGAGATAAGTTGTAGGGGAATATAAACTCTTAGAGATAAATAACTTGCTTTTGTGCAAATTTCTTCCATAGTCAATAATGAAGAAGAGAAATCTGTAGAAGATATATAAAATAGAAGCCAAATTGTGTCTAATTCTTACATTTTCCAAAGTTTTCCCCAAGGCATCAGCAGCTCTTTAAATACTGCATCAATGATGTAGTAATGACTGTGGGTCTGCACGACAGATGCTTCCCCAGAGTGGTTGACCATTTCATCATCCAGTGGGACTGACAAGAGGCACCACAAGAGATGGAGGTCTAAAAATGATCCCCTCACATGACCAGAGACTTACCCTAAAGATGCAGACTTCAGGGGGAACAAGTTAACTTTACTGATAAGTGCAAGTAAGAATATGTTCATAGAGTCTGATGGCATGATGCAGAAGGAATGACAGGTGAGAATTATGATGAGGCTGACAGGCCAAAAATTCTTGTGAGCAGAATTGTAGCCAACAGGATGATTGGAGGTAAGCAGTATGAGGTAGCCGACATGCCGATTGTTGGGCCTAATGAGGACTGGTATGACAGAAACTGAACTGGTACTGAAAATATGAATGCATATAAAAAAAGCCATTATCTTGAAAAAACTAAGAATTAGCAGAATTGCAGGAGCATTAGTACAACTATGCCTGTGGGAAAAATGCTGAAATAGACTGAGAAGGCTCACTGCAATGATTAAGTTAAGTGGTTAGAGCTGTTGGCGGAGCAAGGTGAAGTAACTGAATGCAAGCATGCACAGGAACTAAAGTGAAATGTTTGCAAGTGTTTATAAATAGATAATTAAGTGAAAAGGTAGCAAGTGTTTGGATATGAAAAGCAGGTAAAACAGACTTTGAATTAACAGAGACTGCTTGGGTTGCATGTGGAGTTCATGCCTCATATTCCTTTAAAACAGACTTTGAAAACTGGCCTCCTATGCTTATGCAATTTTTTGGCACAGGGCCATGGTTCAGCCACTTGAGCACTGTGGGTTTTTCTAGTTTTTTTTCCCTCAGCTCCCCTTTCTCATCTTGTATCATACTATTACAGATCACTGTAAGATTGCTTAACTATTAATGAGGGTCCAAGAGTTTATGAGTGGGACCGAATTCTTCCACCCTCTGTAACCTCCAGAAACTGGCCAACTATCTGGAAACATCTGTACAAATTAATAAAATGGAGCTGATACCACCTTATGCAATTCCAGACTATTCATAACCTTTACTACACCCCTATTAAGTTGCACAGGGTTGGCCGGCTCCCCACTGACCTTTGTTCTAGATGTGGCCAAGAATCTGGTTCCCTATATCACATTCTATGGACGTACCAAAAAGTTGTTCCTTTCTGGGACTCAATTCAGTCACACTTAAATCCATTGTTAGGACTTTCTGATGCATTTTCACCCAAAATACGTATTGTAGGTGACTACACAGGATCCCTGATAGGTAATCAGAAAGCCCATATGGCCTTAATATCAGCATGTGCTAAGAAAGTCATTGTCTGTCACTGGCTAGATCAAGACACCCCTAACTTCTTAGAATGGTATAAAGAAATTTTGTTTGCACTGCAAACTGCGCGCCTCATTGCCAATCTGAATGACAATCCATTAAAATATAAACATATCTGGGAACCCTTTTATACATTATTAACTGCATAAACTTCAACTGGAAATCTCTCCGACTCGAATATATGTACTGTATATAGTTATACTCTTTTTCCTTTCTTTGGCAGTTAAGGGCATATTGAGTTAAGCAACACTCGTACCTGTTTTTAATTATTCATTTTTTTACTCCGGTGGTGGGTTGGGTTTGGGTTGGGGGGAGGGGGGATTGGTGATAGGTGATAAATTGCAAATGTTACTATTGTTAACTTGCTGTACTTAGCAGAGAGTATGGATCTAATTCTGAGGATGTTTATTTTTTTCTTTTTCTTTCCTCCTTATCGTACAACTTTCAGAAACACTACATAGTACATATGTATGTAATTCTTGTTGCCAATTCTTCTGTATCTCTCTGTATCTTTAATTAAAGTTGATTAAATTTGAAAAAAAAAGACTTTAAAAACTGGCATGAAATACTGCAGCATACCAGAGGTAGGACATAGAATTGAGTAGATACACTTAAAACACATTACAAGTAAGCACTCAACTTCAAGAGGGCAAAGATCAACACGAGGGACTGCCTAAAGAGGCAGACAGTAGAAAGCTAACAAAGTACTGTACTAACTCAGAGCGGCAAAAGGCAAAACACAAACAGAAAGGCCCAAACAACTGTAAGGAGACAAACAGCAACCACGGCGGGAAGAGAGGAAACCAGAGTATCCGCAGCAAAGAAAAGGAGCTTCTGAATGAAGCTGAAGGAAGCTGATTCGTATAGCCCAAGAAGGGTGATGTGGCTGGTTGCTCCCATCCATCAAACAACAGGCATGCCTTTTGCATCACATCGCCCAACTGCCCCAAAACATTGTCATTTTGTTTGTTTGATTTTTTTTTAATTGTTCCTGCCATTGCTGTCTGATATTGCTGACTAACACAGGTCCCCATTTTCAGTGCTGGATATTTGCACCATGCACCCATTGGCGCTGCATGTAAGCTAGCTCACGACCATCCTGGAGGGAATGTTTGGACAGTTAGCACTCTCCAACAGAGTATGTTAACTCTCTGACTAATGGGGCTGTGTCAGCACAGTGCATAGAGACTATGTGTAGTGCTCACACAATCCCTTACCGTAATATGACCCACAGGAGGGAATGAAGGAAGTGCATCCCAAATGGGATAGGCCCTTCACTCCTGTGTACCATATTCAGTCAGGGTAGTCATTTTTGTGTTTAAAACTTATATTTTATTACGTTATAAATAAAACCATAAGTGTTGCAACTCACATCATACATCAACATATGTGTCAGGATACATTTAATGTAAGAAAGAATGTTTAGTCTAAACAATCTCGTTTTCAGATTTGGGGGTAATACAACATTCAGGTTAAATAGAATTAAGGCTAGTTAGCAACTTTCCATGAGTGAAAGACTTTGAAATATGTCCATGTCCAAGCATTCTTATTAGATTCCCATGCAAAGATGAGATATCCTCTCAGTTCAAACCTGTTGACAGATCTAAACATTTACAGCCACCAATAGCCACATGAATCCAGTGTCCTAAAAATAAACAACAGGTACCTACATAATGAAAAGAATGCATATGTAGAATAATTTAAAAGAGAAAACAATCATTTCTACTAGCTTGCTTATCAAATACCACTGTGAAACTTCAATTACATAGAAACATAGAAACATAGACTTTGACGGCAGATAAGGACCGCTTGGCTCACCTAGTCTGCCCATTTCCCTACCTAGAGGATAAGCTGCAGATCCTATTTAACCAACAGTCTATTTCTTCCTACCCCCCACAAAAATTGCCTTATGTCTGTCCCATGCATTATTGAATTCTCCCACAGTTTTAGACCCCACAACCTCCTGAAGGAAGGCTGTACCATGCGTCCACCACCCTCTCTGTGAAAAAATACTTCCTCACATTGCCCCTGAGCCGTCCCCCTCTATCTTCAAATTGTGTCCCCTTGTTCTTGCACATCCCTTTTTCTGAAAGATGCTACCCTCTTGGACTTTGTTGATTCCACTGAGGTACTTAAACATTTCTATCAGCAGTGTAGCAGTGTCAGTGGCTCAGTAGGTAGCACACTCGCCTCTGAGGCTGGGAGATCAGAGGGCTGTGGCTTCAGTTCCCACATCTGGCACTTGGGTTAATATCCCAGTACTGACTCTGTAGTTCAGCATGAGAGGGGTGCTGCACTTCTGACGTGCCGTCTTTCGGATGAGACGTTAAACCGAGGTCCCATCTGCCTGGATTGGTGGCAGTTCAGGTGGGTGTTAAAGAGCCCATGGCACTTATCGAAAAGAGTAGGGGAATTTCCCCAGTGTCCTGGCCAAATATCCCTCATTCACTAAAAATACCACCAACAGCTTAATCTAGTTCAAGGTCAGTTGGCATTCATCTGTATCCCACTGCCCCTGGGTCATGCCTGAAAATAGGCAAGATTTGTCTAGTCACTTACCCGGTCAACAAAAACTAAATAAATAATAAATTAAATAAATAAAATAAAATATCATGCTCCCCCCCCTTTCCTCAAGGGTATACATATTAAGCTCCATTAGCCTCTCCTTGTATGGCTTCTCTTGCAGACCCTGCACCATTTTAGTTGCCTTCCTCACTGCCTCCATCCTGTCTATGTCCTTGCGGAGATGGGGTCTCCAGAACTGGACGCAGTACTCCAGATGGGATCTCACCAACTGCCTGTACAGGGGGATAACAACTTCCTGTTTTCCACTGGTGATGCTTCTCTCTATACATCCCAGTATCCCCCCAGCCCTCCCTACCGACTTCTCACATTGCTTGTCAACCTTAAGGTCATCTGATATGATTACCCCCAGGTCCCTTTCCATTTTTGTTGTTGTTACTACCTTCCCCCCATTGTCTAATCTTCCCCTGGGGTTTTGTTTCCCAGGTGCATTACTTTGCTCTTCTTTGCATTGAATCCAAGCTGCCATACTTCTGACCATTCCTCCAACATTGCCAAGTCCTTCTCATCCTTCCCATGCTCTTGTGTATCAACCCTGTTGCAGAGCTTTGTGTCATCTGCAAAGAGGCATACTTTTTCTTCCAGTCCCTCTGCAATGTCACTTATAAAGACATTAAAAGGACTGGACCCAGTACTGAACCCTGCAGTACCCCACTAGTAACCCTCTTCTTCAAGTGGACTCCATTTAAATTACCTTCTGTGTCCTGTTGTTCAGCCAATGTTTTACAGGCTACCACCTGGGACCCACTCCAAAGGCTGGTTAATTTAACTACTAATCTTTGTTTGGGACTGTGTCAAATGCTCCATAAAGTCTAGGTAGGCCATGTCCACAGTCCCTCCCTGGTCTACTACTTGGTCACCCAGTCAAAGAAATCAATTAGATTCATCTGACATGACCTTCCCACTGTGAGTCCATGCTGCCTTGGGTCCTGTGCCCCACTGGCCTCTAGGTACTCAACAATTCTTTCCTTCAGAAGTGATTCCATCACTTTCCCTACCACAGAGGTCAAACTGACAGGTCTATAGTTTCCTGCCTCTGTCTTGCTTCCACTTTTGTGAAGGGGGATCACATCAGCCTTCTTCCAGTCCTCAGGTACCACACCATCCTCCCATGATTTGTTATAAAAGGTATTCAGTGGTGTCTAGTTCTCTGATTAATTCTTTGAGAATTCTGGGGTGAATTCCATCTGGCCCCATTGCTTTGTCCACCTTCAGTTTTAGGAGTTCTTTCAGAACCCTTTCTTCTGTGAAAGGACTGGGATTGACCTCCCTCTCCAGAGTGCTTCTGCTAATTGGATTAGGCACCTCCCCCACTTCCACTTTTGTGAATACTGAACAGAAGTATTCATTCAGTATCCCTGCTTTTTCACTGTCACTCTCTGCTCACCCATCCATTCTATTCAGCCTCACTATCCCTCCCTTTGTCTTTCCACACTCCCTGATATACCTATAAAAGGTTTTATCCCCCCTTCTTAACTGAGTTGGCTATCTTTTCCTCATTTTGTGCCTTTGCTATCCTGACTACCCTCCCTGCCACCTTCTGCCTTAACTGGTACAGTTCTCTGTCCTGTTCCTTCTGTGTTTCCTTCTACTTCCTAAATGCTATCTTTTTTCTCTCTAACCTTCACCACCACTTCTTTTGAGAACCATAGTGGCTTTTTCTTTTGTTTTGATTTGTTTATTTGCTTCACACAAAGGCTTGTTGCCTCTGTGATGGCAGTTTTGATATTTTCCCATTGTTGCTCCACCCCTCCTTCTAGCCTGTTTGCTGGTGCTTTTCTGAGGCACTCTCCCATCTTGCCAAAGTCAGCCCTCCTGAAGTCCAGAACCCTCACTTTTGTATGGCTTGACTCTGTAGCTAAGTTTATCGTGAACCACACTGTTTGGTGGTCACTTGTTCCCAAATGGCTGCCAACTTCTAGATCTGAGATCCTCTCATTGTCCCCATTTGAGAGTACGAGGCCTAAGATTGCTCCCTCACGTGTAGGTTCCAAAAACTAGCTGTCTGAGGCATGCCACCTGAAGGGCATCAAGAATGGCTCTGCTTTTGGATGTGGCTGCAGCAAAGGCAATCCAGTTAACATCTGGCATGTTAAGGTCCCCCATCAACAGTATTTCCCCTTTCTCTGCCATCCTAAGTATGCCTTCTATCATATCTTTGTCCATTCCCTCCCCCTGACATGGGGGTGTGTATACAACCCCTGTGTAGATTGTGGTGCCATTTCCAGTCTCTAAGGTGACCGACAGTGCCTCCTCTCCTCCCTGTTTACTCTTTTGTTCAGTTGCTTTTATCTCTTCCCTTACATAGAGAGCTACTCCCCCCTTCTGCCCTTCCTATCTCTCCTGTAGCTTGTGTACCATGGTATGTTAACATCCCAGTCATGGTTCTCTGTGTACCATGTTTCTGTGACTGCTACAATATCCAGGCATCCCTCTTCCATCAAGGCCACCAGTTCAGGGAGCTTGTTGCCCAGACTACAGGTGTTGGTACTCATTACCCTCCATTTCTTGATGGCCTTTCCCCTTTTTGCCCCATCCCTGTCCTTATTGGGTTTGTCACTTTCTCCATTTACCCCTGCGCTTCTCCCTATTGACATTTCTATGTTGGTGTCTACCTCACTTAGTACCCTGATTTTTTTTGGGGGCTAGGATTTCCCTGTTCCTTTCCAGTGTCTCCCCCCTTGGCTAGTTTAAATGCTTGCCAATGAAGTATTTAAACCTATCACCTAGGATCCTGGTTCCCCTCCTGGACAGATGCAGACCATCATGCCAGTATAGGCCTGCATCCATCCAGGTGGAACCCCAGTCCCCAGTGAAGCCAAATCCCTGAGCTCTGCACCAGTTTTTCAACCACTGATTGAATCCCATGGTGTGAAGCACCCTAGCCTCATCCATGCCATAGACAGGCAGCACCTCTGAGAAGGTTACCATGTGTGCTAATTGTCTAAGGACCCTCCCCATCTCCACAAACATTTCTTCAACTGCTCTGATCCCCCTTCTTAGCCAGGTAATTTTTCCCTAGGTGGACAATGACATCCAGCTCCCTCGCCTGTGCAGCTGCTCCTGTGATCCTGAGGATTTACTCCCTGTCCCTCAAAGCCATGGTGCTAGGCAGGCACCTTACCTCCCTCTCTCCTTCCTCCCCCAGTTCTACCTTCCTAACAATGGAGTCCCTCACCAGGAGCTGTTTCCTTCCCCTGTGGGGTCCCATGCCACCCTCCTGTGGGTCTTCTTTGTGGAGGTTTCCCAGTATCCTCCTTGGTCTCCACTGTGGGTGCCTCCATAGAGGAACCACACTTTTCCAGAATGGCATAGAAATTGTGGAGAGCTACAACTGGAGGGATGTGCCTCTGTTCCACCACCATCACCCTCTCTGAGCCCACTGTGGTCCAACTGCTCCTCTTTCTTGGCAACCTCTGAGGCAACGGCAGTGACCCTGATGGTCCCTGGGTGGGAGAGGAGGTGCCACAAATCCTGGCCAACTCAGCCTGGAGATGAGCAACCTCCTCCCTCAGCCCAGAGAGTTGCCTGCAGATGGGACAACACTGCATCCTCCAGAACGTCTCCCAGAAGACTGCTGCTCCACAGCCACAGCTCTGCACCACTCCCATCATGTCTTTTTTCTTGCCCGCTAACTGTTGTTTGGAATACTTACTCTTTCCTCTGTTTGTTTCTTTTCTTTTTCCTTTTTTTCTTCCCCTACTTACTTACTGCTTCTGTGTCCTTTTAGCTCCTGATCTTCCTGTTCTAAGACAAGAAGTTCCTATATTTCTCAGTAGTCTCCTTACTTGCTCAGAGTCAGACCTCCAGCAACTGGGGGGAACAGAGAGCTACTCATGCCGTTCTAGGATGGTGAGTCTTTGGTGGCTCTGTGATCACTCACTTCCTGCTCCCAAACAGGAAGTTCCTACTGTCAGTTAAATCCTGTGCCTATAAAAGTAGAACTGTTTAGGTTGGGGGGTGGAGGGGAGAGAAGGAGGGCAATATAGTCCCAGTAGAGAAGTTTTAGTTATGCCAGTAGCTCCTTCCTCCTGGTGTTCTCTGTTCTCTGGCAGAAGCTATCTAGGGCAGTGCTTAAATGCTTTAACCTGTCTCCTTCTAGCTAAGCCACTCCCCTACTTTGCAAATCTTTCTACACTTAGTTAATTTCACAGATAAAAATTCCCTTCTGACAAATGTGACAAGCACCTAGATAAGTACACAGATAACAGATAACAATTTACTTCAATACCTCTGACAAACACACTAACTCTTTTTTCCATAAATTGAAGGTCCCAGTACAAGATTTCTAGTTCTTAGTCCCAGTAGAGACGTTTTAGTTATACCAGTAGCTCCTTCCTCCTGGTGTTCTGTCTGTTCTCTGGCAGAAGCTATCTAGGGCAGTGCTTAAATCTGGTTTTAACCTGGCTCCTTCTAGCTAAGCCACTCCCTACTTTGCAAGTCTTTCTACACTTAGTTAATTTCTCAGATAAAAATTATTTTCTGACAAATGTGACAAGCACCTAGATAAGTACACAGATAACAGATAACAATTTACTTCAATACCTATGACAAACACACTAACTCTTTTTTCCCTAAATTGAAGGTCCCAGTACAAGATTTCTAATTCTTAGTCCCAGTAGAGATGTTTTAGTTATACCAGTAGCTCCTTCCTCCTGGTGTTCTGTCTGTTCTCTGGCAGAAGCTATCTAGGGCAGTGCTTAAATCTGGTTTTAACCTGGCTCCTTCTAGCTAAGCCACTCTCCCTACTTTGCAAATTTTTCTATACTTAGTTAATTTCACAGATAACAATTCCCTTCTGACACCTGTGACAAGCACCTAGATAAGTACACAGATAACAGATAGCAATTTACTTCAACTACCTCTGACAAACACACTAACTCTTTTTTACCCTAAATTGAAGGTCCCAGTACAAGATTGCTAGTTCTTAGTCCCAGTAGATAAGTTTTAATTATACCAGTAGCTCCTTCCTCATGGTGTTCTGTCTGTTCTCTGGCAGAAGCTATCTAGGGCAGTGCTTAAATCTGGTTTTAACATGGCTCCTTCTAGCTAAGCCACTCCAACTACTTTGCAAATCTTTCTACACTTAATTAATTTCACAGATAACAATTCCCTTCTGACACCTGTGACAAGCACCTAGATAAGTACACAGATAACACAGATAACAGATAACAATTTACTTCAACTACCTCTGACAAACACACTAACTCTTTTTTTACCCTAAATTGAAGGTCCCAGTACAAGATTGCTAGTTCTTAGTCCCAGTAGATAAGTTTTAATTATACCAGTAGCTCCTTCCTCATGGTGTTCTCTGTTCTCTGGCAGAAGCTATCTAGGGCAGTGCTTAAATCTGGTTTTAATCTGGTTCCTTCTAGCTAAGCCACTCACCCTACTTTGCAAATCTTTCTACACTTAGTTAATTTCACAGATAACAATTCCCTTCTGACACCTGTGACAAGCACCTAGATAAGTACACAGATAACACAGATAACAGATAACAATTTACTTCAACTACCTCTGACGAACACACTAACTCTTTTTTTACCCTAAATTGAAGGTCCCAGTACAAGATTTCTAGTTCTTAGTCCCAGTAGAGAAGTTTTAGTTATACCAGTAGCTCCTTCCTCCTGGTGTTCTGTCTGTTCTCTGGCAGAAGCTATCTAAGGCAATGCTTAAATCTGGTTTTAACCTGGCTCCTTCTTGCTAAGCCACTCATCCTACTTTGCAAATCTTTCTACACTTAGTTAATTTTACAGATAACAATTCCCTTCTGACACCTGTGACAAGCACCTAGATAAGTACACAGATAACACAGATAACAGATAACAATTTACTTCAACTACCTCTGACAAACACACTAACTCTTTTTTTTACACTAACTTGAAGGTCCCAGTACAAGATTTCTAATTCTTAGTCCCAGTAAAGAAGTTTTTGTTATGCCAGTAGCTCCTTCCTCCTTTTGCTCTTTCTGTTCTCTGGCAGAAGCTATCTAGTGCAGTGCTTAAATCTGGTTTTAACCTGGCTCCTTCTAGCTAAGCCAGTCCCCCTACTTTGCAAATCTTTCTACACTTAGTTAATTTCACAGATAACAATTCCCTGCTGACACCTGTGACAAGCACATAGTTAAGTACACAGATAACACGGATAACAGATAACAAATTACTTAAACTACCTCTGACAAACACACTAACTCTTTTTTTTATCCTAAATTGAAGGTCCCAGTACAAGATTTCTAGTTCTTAGTCCCAGTAGAGAAGTTTTAGTTATACCAGTAGCTCCTTCCTCCTGATGTTCTGTCTGTTCTCTGCATGTTAACTGTAAGTACTCTCTTTAAGAAATGTACAGCAATTGCACACAGTAACTAGTTCAACAACATTTTAAATTCATATATTTCCTACCTGTGAGAGTCCTTGGGAAGGGTTTTGCAAGCTGTAGAACTCCCTGTGATTCTTGGCCAGCTGGTTATGATTACCGAATGATATTTGTAATATAAAAATATAGTATGTGATTGTCTCACATAAGACACCTGTGCTTCCATGGGTACCCCAGGTTTCAGTGAAAACTACAGGATATATAATTAACGAGGATATCTCTGTAATGTAATTAACTTCCTTGAGAAATTGCATTTTATGGCAGTTTTATGACCTGTTGCAGCTCTGAAGCTGGGAAACTAAAATAAACATTTTATTACTTCAGAAACAGGACATCATTAAGCTGATTCCTGCCAGCTATCTCACACTTAGGTGATGGATTATAGGGTTGTAAAACTTCAAGGGAACTGGTGGATCAAAGACTCATAATTTGGGAAATTAGTTTTTGCTGATATCACCTCATTTAAAATAACTCCTGATAGGACATCCCGTTTTGTATTTTTTTTATATACTCTAAAAGGAGGAGCTAGATGACTCATAGAAGGGGTGTGGAGAGACACAGTTTAAACTATACTGTGTCCGAACTGTTTAGTCATATATTCCATCTTGGGACTCTAGAAAGAGACACAGTTCTCTGACAGCACTTAAAGAGGTACTACATTAGACAGAAAAAGTCTAACTGTATTGTGGTTGGAGTTTTTTGTTTTGTAATGTTCCCTTGTTCTTTTATGTGATTGTGTGCTCTTTGACATATTGTTCTGCATTTAGATTTTTCATATTTTTATAATATTTTAGTAAAATATCTCTCAGTTCTTTTTGCATGTGATATATAGAAGTTTAAGTCTGACAAAAATGGTTCAACAGCTTGATGGTGTTCCTAAACCGGGAAAAGGTATGAATATACCTAAGGCCTTTTATAGAGTTTTAAGGTTTTCATTTTGGAAGCCTGGCTTGGTGCCCCTGGTGAAAGATTGTACCACAATCCCCGAAGAGGGTATGTATCTGTGCCTGTACATTGGATACACTAGCATAAGGTTCACTGTTTGAATCCCCCCTGCAGAACTTGAGAGTAAAGGTTATTTGGACCCAAAAGCAGACAGGAGGGTTACCCTGTCTGTTACCTGTTCACTGTATTGCGCTCAGAGGTTGGCACTGTGGGAGCAGAGGGCCTGACCTGCTGAGTGCATTTGTGACAGATTTGGTTGGCAGCAGTGTGAAAAAATTGGTAACACAAGCTTTAACTGTTCAGTGTATCAGCTTAATACTGTACAGCTCACTTGCAAAATAAGGCAGTGATTTATTTTTAAAAAGGAAACATAACTATATCATTTTGCTTCTAGTCAAGTTCCTACCTGTTTTATTTTTTTTATAAAGTGCAAGTTAGAGTAGCCGTAGTTAGGGAAGAAGATAGCGTCCAACTACAGTGGGTACACTGCAGACTACTTGAGGCAGAGGAGTCCTGCATGAGGCAAGAGCCACCAAGCAGAACCTTGTGGATGCCCTGATGGTAGCAGATGCCCAGATCATCAAGTCACAGACTGTGACTGTAAAGGACCAGACCTTGGGCATGGAGGAGCCAGCGGCCAATGCAGTGTCCAGATCCGGTGAGGAGGGCAGCAGGGCCAGTGCAAGCAAAGGGTCACAGCAGCAGGGGGTGGTCACCAGTATTCTGGAGCCAGAAGCAATCAGGCTGCAGACTGAGTTGCACAGAATAGAGCTGGAGTTCCAGAGAGAAGAGAAGCAGGAACAGTGAGCCATAGAGAAGAGGGAGCAGGAACAGTGAGAAGAAGGGCTGTGAACAGTGAGAGATGGACCGTGAGGAGCATAAGCACCAGAGGCAACATGAACTGGAGAAGTTACAACTCCAACCACCAGCACCAGAGCAGGTAAGTGGCTTGGGTTTAACTGGAATTACAGGACTGGGTTACAAATTGAATTCCAAATTGATAGCTGAATTTAAAGTGGAGGAGGATATGGATGCCTTTTTAAATTCCTTTCAAAAAGTTTGTATTCAGGAAAATATTCCTAGAGGGTCCTGGAGCTTCCAGCTATGCCTGCTACTTACCGGGAAAGCATGGGATGCAGTGGGTAAAATGGACAATAAGGACAGTAATGATTACAGCAAACTTAAAGCTGCACTTTTGAAAAAGTTTGATTTAACTGCAGAAGCATACAGAGCTAAATTCCATAAGCTCAGGAGAAGCCCTGATATGAGCTATGAGGAGCTAGCCATGAAACAACGTCAATGTTTAAAATGTTGGTGGGAAGGAATTGAAGCAAACTCTGTAGATAAAATTGAAAATGCTATTTTGTTAGAACAGTTTTTTTGGGCATGCCCAGCAGAGCTGAAAACCTGGCTGGAGGACTGAAATCCCAAAACAGTGCAAGATGCTGCTGAACTCTCGGACCACTATGCCAAGAACATACATGCTCTGAGAGTGAATGGGGTGGGTGGGGCAGTGCAGAAAGGGAAAAGCGTGCCTTCAGGGCAGCTAAAACCCTTACTGCCTCCACCAAAACCAGTTAGTCCCAGGTTTCAAAGAAAAGAGTACTCTGAGAAAAGAAATGGATTTTGGATTTGTAAAGAAACTGGGCATAATGCCAGACAGCTTCCCAAAAGGACAAGCTATACACAACAGGGGGCTAGGAAAAAGGTGAGTTGTTTGTGTTTCCCTGGAAGCATGCCTGTGAACATAAGGGAACACATGCACCCAGTCACGGTGAATGGTGTACAGACACAAGGGTTAAGGGACACAGGGGCATCCCTGACATTGGTAAAATGGGATCTGGTAGAGCCTGGTCAGCTTATACCCAATGAATTTGTAACTGTAAAAGACTTCACAGGTGAGGAGAAAACATTGCCAATCACTAGTGTTCTCCTAGCCTGGGGTGAAACGGGGGAACTGTACAACAGGTGGCTGTATCCAAAACTTTAGAAGTTGATATCATCCTTGGCAACAATCTCAAACAAGGGATGGTGTGTGCAGTTACCTGTAGCCAAGCAGCAAGGGACAGTTGTAGTTCCCTGGATCCCACAGAAGCCATTGTGGAAACCACTGGGAAACTGGTTCCCCAGCCTGTGCCTCCTGCTAGGGAGACTAATGAAAAGGGGGTAGAAATTTCCACAGTAGCAGTTAACCAAACCGCTACGGAGGGTTACTCCCAAGAAGGAGGGGTGACCCATTGTCAGAGGGTTAGGGATGACAGTGATCCTTAGTGCCATGATGCTAGTACTAGAGACCCAAGTTTAGATACTGATGGGGACTGTCCCATGCCTTGGGAATATGTCAGGAGTTCGCAGCTGCTCATAATAGTGATCCTAGTCTAGAGAAGCTAAGAGCTTGGGCAGACTCTGATGGAGTACAGGGAGGTGATGGTAAATATAAGGTTTATTTGGAAAATGGACTGATGTATACTCAGGATGCTAAGATAGAGGGATGGGTGATAGGCAGGCAGCTTGTCATTCCCCAGGGGTACCGTGAGCAGTTGTTCAAGATTGCACATGATATTCCCTTATCTGGCCATCTGGGAATCACATGCACTATGCAGTGGTTGGCCCAGAATTTCTATTGGCCCAACTTCACCCAACAGGTGAAGGAGTATTGCAGGTCTTGTTACCAGTGCCAAGAAATAGGGAAAGCAGGTAAGAAAACCCAAGCTGCCCTAATTCCATTGCCCATAGTGAAGGAGCCATTCTAGAGGGTGGGAATGGCTATTTGGGGGGCCTTTAAATACCCCCAGCTCCTCCAGGAAGAGGTTCATCCTAACTGTGATGGATTATGCCACCTGGGATCCAGAGGCAGTCACCCTACCCTCACTGAGGGCAGACAAAGTGGCAGATGCCTTACTTGGGATTGTCTCCCATGTTGGGTTTCCTCAGGAGGTTATCACTGATTGAGGGGGGTCCTCTATGTTGGACCTGATGAAATGTTTGTGAGAGAAGTGCGGGGTGGTGTAGAGGTGCATGGCACCTTATCACCTGCAAGCCAATGGGCTTGTGGAATGATTTAATGGTACCCTGAAGTCAATGATCCAAGTGTTTGCTGAACAACATGAGAGGGACTGGGAGAAATACCTTCCCCACCTGTTGTTTGCATACAGGGAGTTACCCCAAGAGTTGACATGATTTTCCCCCTTCGAGTTCTTATATGGACGCCAGGTACGTGGGCCCCTAGACTTGATCTGGGAGGACTGGGAAGGCAAGCATGCCACCCAGGGCACTCCAATAGTGGATTACATCCTTACGTTTAGGGAAAGGCTGAAGGAGCTTATGGGGACAGCCCAGAGCAACCTGGCAGCTGCCCAACAGAAACAAAAAGTGTGGTACAACCACACAGCCAGAGTTCACTCGTACACAATGGGTCAGGAAGTCATGATCCTTTTTCTGGTCCAGAAAGACAAGCTGCAGGCTGAGTGGGCAGGACCGAACAAAGTAGTTAGGAAGGTAAATGATGTGAACTATATCATAGAGTTACCTGACAGAAGACAGATAGAAAGAATGTACCATGTCAACATGATGAAGCCATATGCTAATAGGGCTGGCATGGTGTTTGCAGTATGTAGTCCTGGGGAGGGGTCGGATGAAGGAGACCACCTTCTGGACATACTGGAAGAAAGCAAGTGGGAGTCCTCTGTGGAGGCAGTTAAATTGTCTCCCCAGCTGGCCCCAGACAAGATCCAGGAAGTAAGGGATGTTTTAGCACACTTTGCCCCATTGTTTAGCACCAAGCTTGAACTAACCCCTTTAGCAACGCATGATGTGGAGACAGGGACACAGACATCAGAGGCTGTCCAAAAGGACATTAAGAGGGAGGTGGAGGAAATGCTGGATTTAGGGGTAATCCAGAGATCCCACTGCCCCTGGGCCTCACCCATAGTCCGTGTGCCCAATCCAGATGGCTCTACCCATTTCTGTGTGGACTATCATGAACTGAATGCAGCCACAAAGTCAGGCACCCACCTGATGCCCCAGACAGATGAACCCCTGGACAAGTTGGGAGGGGGTGACAAACCTTATGACTATTGACCTGACAAAGGGGTATTCGTAGGTCAAGTTAATGGACAGAACTAGGGAGAGGTCAGTCTTCATCACTCCGATAGGCTTATTGAATTTAAAGTAATGCCTTTCAGAATGAAGAAGGCCCCAGCCACTTTCCAAAGATTGGTGAATCAGGTGTTAAATGGTGCTGAGGAGTATGCTGTGGTGTACCTGGATGACATTGCTATCTTTAGTGTCAGCTGGGAGGAACACCTGTCCCACCTTGGGGAAGTGATGGGCAGGATACAGAGGGCCAGGCTCACTGTCAAAGCTGAGAAGTGCCAGGTGGCCATGGCTGAAGTGTCATACCTCCATACCTCGGGCATGTTGTAGGTTGGGGACAGCTCCGCCCTAACCAAGTAAAAATAGAGATGATCAAGGCATGGCCCAGACCAGAAATGCAAAAGCAAGTCAGCAGTTTTCTAGGGACAGCAGGGTACTATAGGAAATTTGTACCCAATTACAGTGCCCTGGCTGCTCCCCTATCTGACCCATTAAAGAAAAAGATGCCTAAGAAAATCACCTGGGAACCAGCTTGTGAAAAAGCCTTTACCAAACTGAAGGAGGCATTGTGCAGTGCTCCTGTATTGAAAAGTCCTGACTATAGCAGACCCTTTATAGTCCAAACTGATGCCTCAGATGTGGGTATTGGGGCACTACTGAGTCAGACATCCAGCCAAGGAAAAGATCACCCGGTAGTGTACCTGAGTAAAAAGTTACTTCCCAGGGAGCAGGCTTACTCTACTGTGGAAAAAGAGTGTCTTGCCATAGTGTGGACCCTAAAGAAGTTAGAGCCATACTTATAGGGGCAGCATTTTGAGGTACAAACTGACCACAACCCCCTAGTTTGGCTGACCCAAATAGGAAAAACTAATGGTAGAGTATTAAGATGGAGTCTTGCCTTGCAAGGGTATGACATGATGATCTTACATAGGGCTGGAGCGCCCAATCAGAACAGCAATGGCCTGTTGCGTCTGTATGAGGAGTGAACTGATTTGGGAAGCTCATCCCATGCAGGTGATAAAGCCCCCAAAATTCAGTCTAGGTGGGGAGGATTGTAATGCATGACCAGCTGGTTATGATTGTTGGATGATATCTGTAATATAAAAAATATAGTGTGTGATTGTCACAGTGCTTCCATGAGTGCCCCCCCAAGTTTCAGTTACAGTCAAGTGACATGAAACCAGGAGATATTTAAAAGACTAGAGAGACTTAATTAATGTTCTCCTGTAATTAGAACTGACCCAGCTGCCAGGATATAGGGACTGTAAACTTTTATGACGTTTTAGAAGAAAAAACATTGTTATATCACTATGGTGCTAAAAGTCATAAAACACTTTGATGTGTCCTGGGAAGAGGAGCTGCTCGAGATCAAAGAGGGGATGTTAATTAAAGAGTCATAGTGAGAAATTAGTTTTTGCTGAAGTCACAGTATTTAAAATATCTCCTGACAGGAAGAACATTGTTTGTATAATTTTTATATTCTAAAAAGGAGGCGCTAGATGGCATCATAGAAGGGGTGGAAATACAGAGTTTTTAAACTGTATTCTGTGCTTCAACTGAGTGACATAACTTTTTGGGATCTGAAGAAACAAGATCTAACTTAAGCACTGTAAAGAGGTAATACATTAGATAGAAAAGATCTAAATGTATTAGGAGTTTGTCTGTAGTTTTTCTTGTTTTTCTTTATCTGATTGTAAGCTTTGTGATATAGTGTTCTGTGTTTCCATTTTACATATTTGTATCTATTTTTAAGTAAACCTTTCATTTGAAAGCTACTGCCTGGGTCTTCCAAGTTATTTCTTTTGCATGTGATGTATGGAGGGTTGAGACTGACAAAAACTGTTCATAAGCTTGATGGTGTTACTAAACTGGGAAAAAGGTAAGAATATACCTAAGGTCTTTTGTAGAGTTTTAAGGGTTCATTTTGGATACCTGGTTAGGTGCCCTTAGGCAAAAGATATCTGGCATCCCCCTGAAGAGCAGATTATCTGAGCCTGTGCATTTGGGTATGCTAGCATAAGGTTCACAGTTTGAATCCCCCCAGAACTTGAGACTAAAAGTGATTCAGACCCACAGCAGACAGGAGGGTTGGCCTATCTGTTACCTGTTCACAATACTGTGCTCGGAGGCTGGTACTGTGGGAGCAGAGGGCCAGACCTGTTGAGTGTGGTTTGTGACAGCTGTTTATAGTCTTTCATTCTCTTCCTTTGCTTCTCTGTGGTTAAAACATATATGTGAATATTTATATGAAACTGGGATCCCTTGGTTTGCAAATATATATAATTATATTGTTGTAATGATTTCAGAAAGCCATTTGCAATTCCTCAAAAGATAACTGTCTGTAATACCAGGGGTTGACCTTGAACTGTATTTTGACCTCCTCAAGCTTGTCAACAGGAGACCAGCTCTGGGACTGAATGTTTTATTTTGTCGACCTGCTGTATTAAAGATTAGATGGGCTCTTTAGGCTGATCGCATGAAATAATTTGGCAATGTTCTGTTATATTTTGTGACAAACAGGAAATGCAACTTACTACAGTCAGCATTCAAAGTTTAAACTGACAAAAAAAGACATCTTATAAAAAGAGAGCAATGTTTTGTTTAGAAAGGGATAGAGACTGGGTTTAAATTAAGAGAGACTCTCAGACATGGAACTTTCTTTTTTTGTACTGCCTGTATGAAGAGCTATCCTGTACAGTGTCATTTTTTTATTAAATTATTGATAATAATAATAAAACACTTCTTGCAAATTGTATAACTTCTCCTGGACTGCCTATGCTTGATGACCTATGCCGCTATGACAATGAGTTCTATTTGTTTTTGCTACTGTAAATTATTATTTTCTTCACAATTTAAATTTATGCCAGTGGATTATTGAAATGTTTGCTATTTAAGGGAATGTGTTCTATGATATTGGATGTGCAATGGGGGTGGTGGGTAGGGGGGACCACTAGTGCCATGGATTGGCTTACATAATGTAGAAGAAGAAGAGGAAGAATCAGCATTTATATAGCGCTTTTCATAAACAGTACATCCCAAAACGCTTTACAAGCAATGCTAGACTAGTAGTGAAGTGACCGAATGTGTAGTGGCGGCCATATCACAAATCAACACTCACACACAGCCTGGACAATTGCATGACCCAGTGTACATCTACAGGGGCATCACATAAGCAGTTGTGGGATGCAGTGACCACTAGAGCCAGGGGTCTGCCTATGAACATCTACAGCAGCATTGGATCACTGATGGGGGGACCAGGTATTGGCTCATATACATATACAGGGGCACTGAATTGGTGATCAGAGAGTGAAAAGACCACAAGAGCCAGGGACTGACTTATGCAGAAGCATCAGACTGGCAATCAGGAATTGTGGAAACGACTAGAGTCAGGGACTAGCTTGCATACAGGTACATCTACAGGGACATCAGATCAGGGATCGGGGTGGTGGGGATGCTAGCAGGGACTGGCAGCTTCTGCTGTCAGTTTGATATCCAACACTTTATTGGTGAGGTTGTTTGTTTGCCACTGTGCACAGTGATGACAGTAAGGTTTTCAAAGCATTAAACAAAACCACAATGGTAGCTGTTTAGCAGTTTCAAAACCTTTGAATATACTGCACCATGTATGCAAGTGCCCCCCTAATTTTCAAGGGCTCTGTGATATATTTAGTGTATTTGTTAGTTAGCTGTTGTTTGCTTTTGATACCAGGTAGTATACACTAAGCTTACATATTCCTGTTTTCAGGTACTACCTTTGAGAATTACAGTCAAACTGAAGGAAAAATTTACAACAAACAGTATACAGAAAGTGGGAGCAACAGGTTACAATTAACAGACATCGTGAATAAGCAGTAGTACAAACAAAAACACAGTAGTCAGTGCAGTCAAAAAACTTGATTGCTAGAAAGAAAACAGTACAAGACATAGGGAAAAATCAGTGATATCAATTTTGAAGGTGCAAGTACAATAACACAGAGTGCAAACACATTTAGTATGAAAGATAAATACATCAGAGAAAGTGCATGCAACAGGATCCTTTGAATATAGCTCTTACTGCATCAGATCATGTGATTCTTGGTTAGCACCGCCCTAACCTTTTGAATGTGGGGGCCACAGTCTCTCCATTCCACTCTTCTCCATTTCTGCCTACAACCATGCATTTAAATGATGTTTAACAGCTGATGTCTCGGAATGAGCCATGAAGTTTTCCAATAGTGGTGTATTGCGTTACCATATTGGTGACCCTGGCGTGGGTGTGGCTCTAGGTTGCTAGTACTGGAGTGCCTCCCAAGAGGAGGGAGGTTACTGCATTCTGACACCATAGCAATCGCCTGCTAGAAGGCAGGGAGCTTGCTTACTTGCAGGTGGGCACAGCTACATGTGTGTGAGGTTATCAAGGGCATATGCATGGTGCTATGAATGGTGAGAGGCACCAGGATTATGGGTTACATAAAGGAAACAATAGCAGTGATCACTAGAATAGTGGTATTCCTACATTCTGGCCCCAGAACATCTGCCCACTGCCATGCCAAATTGTGTCTTAGTGAGCAGGACACCTCTGTACTGGCCCTTACATTGGGGGAAAAACATGGAGGACCTGAAGTGCAACTGAGGAGTTGACTTTGCTGGGTGGTTTCCAACAGAAGCCAGGAGAGGATCATACATACTCTTCTTAAAAAAAATGGGTTGCACAGTCCTGTGTTGCAGTGGTATCTGACAAAATGACCATGCTATATACATTATTATGAAATGGCTAAAAAGAATTTAGGAACTTGGAATTCATCATATATTTAAACATTTCCAACCCCCTCAGACGTTAACGTTATTCTCTTTTCTACAGTTTTCTCCTTCAGTCCCACTCAGTCCAACATATCTGCTTTCTAATTGCTTCTTCAGTTGCTAGCTTAGTTTGAAAAAGCACCTCACCACACACTAGTTCTGCCAGCTGCTTTGACAAGTATGGTCTGAAACATTGCCTAACTCAGTCTTCACTGTTACCTGTGTATCTTCAAAAACTAGACTACAAGTGCAGAGTACTGCACATTTAGTCTGTCTAGTTATGCAACTGTTTTGCTGCACTTCCTATGAACATCATAAAAAATAATGTTTTCTTACTGTAATGCCAAATCTATAATGAGTCATTGTATAGTCATAAAGCCCAGTGGCTAAACATTTTGCCCAGGAATCTCTTGCCCTTTCAATACGTGAAGAGCTGTGGCTTCTGTCCCAGAAAACACATGCTTTGCATTTGTGTATCATTCAATAATGTCTCTGAAAGAAACTTTTTTGAAAATGTATAATGTGCTGTTGGAAAGATCCTCAAGAGCTTTGTGTATACAGAAGCAGTAATAAACATCCAAGATGTTAGCAAGCTGCTCATACTTCTTTAAATGGAGAACAGAGGGTGGTTAAGCAAATGCAGCTCATGTTAAAAACATCTTGAAAGTGTATTACCTTCATGCTTCAGTATAAATACAGGGAATGTTTTTCAACATGTAAAGCATAGTTCCTATTGGTCAAAGGTCATCACAGTTCTACTGCCTGTTTATAGCTTTTTAACTACTCTTTTGAAACATACGTTTCTAGAGAATGGTTTAACCTCTAGCATAATGACATTTTTTTACTGACAAGAAGTACAGGCATCAAATGCTACACTTAGGTAAACTAGATGAAAGTCAATACATTTTGGCCAGCCTGACAGCTGGGTGGCTTTGGACTGGTGAGTTACTTTCCATACTGTAGACCTGTCCCAGTTCTCCGTAGGGGGATTCAACAGGCTGGGGTAACACATGAGCAACAGAAGGCAGGGGTAACACACACTTAGATGTTGATGGCACCAGGGGAGGGTGGCAGGCTAGTCCATTATGTGCATGCCTCCTCACTGCTCAGGCAACAGACATACAGTAGCATGGAACATCATTGCATTGGGGACTCTGTCTAACTGTGCTCTGGCATGCAGTTGTATGCCATGCTCAGAGCTCTCATCGCTGGAGAAAAAGGAAAACAAAAGTCCACCATAGGATGATGGCTAGGTTCTGCCCTCATGAGTTCCATGCCTTGCCTGACCACTCTAGAGTTTGGTCTCCAGAAAAGGGATGCCCCTAAAGCCCCCATCATGCATGATGAGCAAGGAAGGAAGGTAACATACTGGAAAGGAGGGACTGGAAGCATGCCATAAATTAGGAATAATGTTGATGGGCAATGAGAATGCAGCATACTTCTTAATAATGAAAAGAAAATAACTTAGATAATTTTTTTCAACAGGATTTTAAATAAAATACATCAGCTTCCCTCAACTTAATTTATAAATTTCCTTTACAAGTGACTTCTAAAGTTCACAAGAACAATACCATTTAAACACGTGCTAGTATGCTGTTAGTGTATGTGAAACACAATATGTGACATTGGATTAATGGCATCTATATCCCTTCTTCATGACCTCTGTCCTACAGTAGGGTAAATAGTGTCATAATTCAAATTCAGTAGATAGCATCTGAAGTATTTCTAGTGCGTTGTTTGGGTTAGATGAAGGACCCCCACGAAAGGTTTATACCGTTGTTAAGGGAAGTAGATCCTTCATTATCTCCGAATAAAATCATGGCATTTGTCAAAGATATGTAACCAACCTTATATTAAAGGAGCTTACTATAGACTAGATTGTGATCCAGCTCTCCCTGCATTTAGTTTTATGTTCATCTTTCGAGGTTTGCAACATCTGATCCACAAAGTTCAGTATTCCAGCCCTTTCTTGCCCTGCAGCATCTGAATCCAGGAATCCATAAGTAAAATATCAGTGCTCAGACTCAACATTTTACATATAGCTAGTTAGGGCCTGTAGGATACACAGAAGACCTGAACTGTGCAAGGACTGCGTTGGAGGAGTGTAGCAGACTTGGCTGCATAGGGACCCTATTGTTCAAAATTACTGTTTGATTTAAATTGCTTGGTCTGCATTCTCCACCATTAGTGACTGCCTTTATTTTCATCTACCCTGCATCTGCCTGACATGTCCATTGATAAGAGTTTATATGGCACCACCAACAAACTACAGTATATTAAGGGAGCTCCCTGGGTTTATAGTAGGTTATATTATCAATAGGAAGAGAGCATCCTGCGTACTGGTCAAGAAAATTCTGAAGCAGTGTGTTTCAGAAACAGGAACTGCACTGCTTTGCTCTTCCTTCAGTAACAGATGCTGTTCAGTAACTATCAATGTGTCTCTGAAATGTATTAACTTTGTGTCAGCCATCTGTGTGCAGCTTAAAAGAACACCACACTTCATTTGAATAAATAAATGTGGCACATTTTCAGAGTGCCCACCCCCATCCCCCCCCAGAGACACATCAGTTAATATAACATATAACTAGCATAAGGCTGAAATTTTGCAATTTGTCTCAGATTCTTTTACAGGCCTTCTAATCTCCAGTACTGTGTTTCATTATTTTCCCAGTGCAGGATCAAGGTGTTTGGTGCTTAACCCAGGGGTAAATCTAGAAATTCTTTCAAACTGGATAGCCATCTTGTCGGTGGGGGGGGTAGCTGTTTCTCTGAAAAATGCTAAATATTCCTTTTAAAGCCACATTAGGCTGAAACAACTACTGTGTGCTGGCCTCATGAAATAGTAGGGTACAACTTTACTGTGTTCTGTAGCTGGATCTGCTAGGGGATGAACCTCATATCTTCCCCTGAAAGCGTGCACTAGAGAAATACTGTATGTACCCTGTACCAATGATAATTGAAATAGAGACAATAAAAAGTCTGGTCATCCAGGTGGGCACCCCTGAATAAACTGAGCTCCTCATCATAGAAACATAGAATCTGATGGCAGATAAGGACGGCTTCGCCCACTTAGTCTGCCCATTTCCCTACCGAATGGATAAGCTGCAGATCTTACTTAACCAACAGCCTACTTCCTCCTACGCCCCACTAGAATTGCCTTATGTCTGTCAGATGCATTCATGAATTCCCCCACTGATTTTGACTTCACAACCTCCTCAGGAAGGCTGTTCCATGCATCCACAGCCTTCTCCATGAAAAAATACTTCCTCACATTACCTCTGAACCATCTCCCCCTTCTATCTTCAAATTGTGACCCCTTGTTCTTTCACTACTCTTTTTCTGAAAGATGCTATCCTCTTGGACTTTGTTGATTCCCTTAAGGTACTTGAAAGTTTCTATCATGTTCCCCCTCTCCCTCCTTTCCTTGAGAGTATATATATATTAAGCTCCTTTAGTCTGTCTGTGTATATCTTCTGGTGCAGACCCTGCACCATTTTGGTTTCCCTCCTCTGGACAGCCCCCACTCTGTCTATGTCTTTGCGGAGATGGGGTCTCCAAAACTGCATGCAGAACTCCAGATGAGGTCTCACCAACTGTCTGTACAGAAGGATAACAACTTCCTGTTTTCTACTGGTGATGTTTCTCCCTATACATCCCAGTATCCCCCCATCCCTCCTTACTGCCTTCTCACATTGCTTGCCCACCTTTAGGTCATCTGATTTAACTACCCCCATGTCACTTTCCATTTTTGTTGTTGTTAGTATCTCACCCCCATTGTGTACTCTTCCCCTGGGTTTTTGTTTCCCAGGTGCATTACTTTGCACTTCTTTGCATTGAATCTAAGCTGCCATACATTTGACCATTCCTCCAACCTTGCCGGCCAAGCCCTTCTCATCCTTTCCACTCCACCTTGTGTATCAACCCTGTTGCAGATCTTTGTGTCATCTGCAAAGAGACATGCTTTTCCTTCCAGTCCCTCTGCAATGTCACTTATAAAGACATTAAAAAGGACTGGTCCCAATACTGAACCCTGCAGTACCCCACTGGTAACCCCCGCTTTCTTCACTGTGGACTCTGTTTACTATTACCCTCTGCATCCTGTTGTCCAGCCAGTGTTTTACCAAGGCTACCAACCTGGGACCCACTCTCAGGCTGGATAAATTGTTTGTTAATCTTTTGTGCAGGACAGTGTCAAATGTATTGCTAAAGTCTAGGTAGGCCATGTCCACAGCCCCTCTCTGGTCTACTACTTTAGTCGTCCAGTCAAAGAAATCAATTAGATTTGTCTGACATGACCTTCCCATTGTGAATTCATGCTGCCTTGGGTCCTGTGCCCAGCTGTCCTCTAGATACTCAGCAATTCTTTCCTTCAGAAGTGATTCCATCATTTTCCCTACCACTGAGATCAAACTGACAGGTCTGAAGTTTCCTGCCTCTGTCTTGCTCCCACTTTTGTGAGGGGGAATCACATCTGCCCTCCCCCAATCCTCAGGTACCACACCATCCTGTCATGATTTGTTAAAAAAGGTAGTCAGTGGTGATACTAGTTCTTCCCTTAGTTCTTTTAGAATTCTGGGGTGAATACCATCAGGCCCCATTGCTTTGTCCGCCATCAAATTCTATGTTTCTATGTTTCTTCAGTTTTAGGAGTTCTTTCAGAACCCTTTCTTCAGCTATAACACAATGATTTATTTGGGCTGGAGGTAGTAAAGGGAGACACCATGGTAGTCATAAAACAAAAGAGAAGACTCACTTCCACTTGTCCACCTTGAAGTGGACCTACTAGACCTATCTGACTGGTGACTTCAAAAATGTTAAGTTCTGTTGCTTTGACAGGAGTGGTTGGACCTGCTGGACCGGTGACTTTAAATTTTGACTCCCACTCCCACAGACAGGAGCAGTCAGTCCCACCAGATTGCCAGTTGTCAAATTTCAACACCTGCTTTATTGGATGGTTGCAGATAAACCCACAGAACCAGCATTTTTAAACTGTACAGTCCTTGCCTGGGAGCAGTTATACCTGCTGAACTGGTAGTTTTACATTATACAGTCCTGCCCCATTGGAGAGGAGCAGATAGACCCTATCTATCCTCTCTTAACAAATTATTGTTTTAATTAAACAACAAATGATTTGAGCCTGGACTTCCAGTGATGTCTTCATCCAAGATGGAGCAGTAGAATTAGTGCTCGGCCCATAAACCCGGTTTTCTACTTTTTTCAGCCTGCTAAATCAATTCTGAGAAGGTATTTTCATTTAGGGGAGGTTCATTATCTGTATGGGCAAATCTAAGAAGTTAAAGAATTGAGTTTTACCTGCAAACTCCAAAGGTACTTCTTTGGTGGATTCTTGGGTCTCTGCAATGGTGTCTGCTCCTGATATGGATCCCATGGTAATGCCGACCACCCCCTCAAATGTGGCTCTACTAGAGGAGCTATGGGCTTTTAGCAATGAAACAATGGGTATGTTGGAGGAGTTGAAAACAGATGTAAAGGCTTTGGACTTCAAATTCAATGATTTGGGACTACATCAATCTACTACGGATGCTAGGGTGGACAGAGTGGAGCATGTCTTAATCAAGGTCATGCAAGATACCACCCAAATTGTTGAAAAGTGTGATGACCTTGAAAATCATGCCTGCTGTAACAATATAGGAATTTGTGGTCTCCCTGAAGGGACGGAAGAAGGAAAGGGAGATTTTCTCATCTTCATTCAAAACTGGCTATCCGACCTCCTCAGTCTTCAGGATTTGGGTCCTCTCCCAATAGAAAGAGCTCATCGGACCTTGGTGTCTGCACCCACCCAAGCAGATCAGAGACCCAGGTTCATAGTGTGCCATTTTTTTTAATTTTGAGGTTAAGCAAGAGGTGGAATGGAGGGCTTGGAGAAAAAGAGAGCTCTCTTATAAGGATCATACGATTAGGCTAGATAATGACTATTTGGTTGACCTGCTTGCTAAATGAGGGGCTTATTCCCAGCTCCTCCGTGTGCTGAAACATGAATTAAAATTTACAACACCATATCTGTCCAGATTGAAGGTGTTTTTTCAGGATGGTGTTAAGACATTTGACGATCCAGAAACGGCTACTCAAGAGCTAAAAGTCAAGGGTCTCTTGGATAATGAGTATGTTATGGAGTATTTAGAGACATGGTGGAAAATGGGAGTTGCAACAGGATGCTTAACATAGAAACATAGACTTTGACGGCAGATAAGGACTGCTTGGCCCACCAAGTCTACCCATTTCCCTACCTACAGGTTAAGCCGCAGATCCTAGTTAACCAACAGCCTATTTCTTCTTACCCACCACAAGAATTGCCTTATGTCTTTCCCATGTATTCTTGAATTCTCCCAC
Source organism: Neoceratodus forsteri (assembly GCA_016271365.2). Lineage (NCBI taxonomy): Eukaryota > Metazoa > Chordata > Ceratodontiformes > Ceratodontidae > Neoceratodus > Neoceratodus forsteri. The sequence continues at coordinate 817,620,471 of CM057454.1, forward strand.
AGTTTTAAACCCCACAACCTCCTCAGGAAGGCTGTTCCATGCATCCACTACCCTCTCTGTGAAAAAATACTTCCTCACATTGCCCCTTGGTCCACAATCTTCCCAAAAGGAAAGAAACACCATTCTAACCAGGCTTTAGCAGAGGTGAATGCTTTATTACAATCTTTTAGGAGAGAAGAACCAGAGTGAACCTTTATGAGGGGGATCTATGTGACCTGGGAGCAGTGCCTTCATCGCAAACTGCTGAATAGTGGCTTACTCAGTTGTGGATGAAGACTGTTAGCACGCTTGGGAACCTTAATGTAACTGGTGGATATTTTATTTGCTGGATAACTCACGCTATTACAGACTCATCTATTGTTCTTTTGTAATCCACAAACTTTGTGGTTTTTTTCTTTTTGCTCCTTCTAGGGCATAAAACATACAGTATTTTGTGTACTGAAACTTTCTTATGGAACATAAATTTGGCTGGCCACTAGATGGCACTTTTAGTTTACCTGTATCTGCTGTAGATTATCATGTGGTGTGTGGTCTTATTCTTAATGTTGACCTGAATATGCTTCTAGATCATTCTGAATTACTTTGTAGTTTTAGATGTAAGACTTATGTTTTTGTATTTTTTATAATGGATCTGCTCTCTATTTAATATGCATACTTTGGAGCACTTTGTTACAGAAAAGTTGCTTAAGATCCTCATACTTAACATGCCCTATTTACTCATGATACTGTAGCTGGTTATGGTCCCGATTATGTGCAGTTATGTTTTATTCCTGCACCTTTGCTTTAGATATGGTATTTGCACCTGTTTGACATTTTCGGGGGCAAGTTTGAATTGATTGTTTCTTCTACAAAGTTTAGTAATCTTACATGGGAACATAAACCCCAGGAGCCTTTTTCTTCTTTTTTTTTTGCAGATTTTTTGATGCATGCTGGGCCCTTTTATTATTGAAACTACACAGGGTCATTAGTGTACAAGCTTCCTCACTCTCCCCTCTTTTATGTTGTCTTGCACCTGTGCAAGAAACATGTTGCTGTAACTTTGGAATACCAGGTTTTGGGGGCACGGTCGTACTGTGGCCAGTGGCACAACTGCTTTTTCAGGCTGGGCTCTATGGCACAAATTAGATTGCACACTGTCTATGACAGCAGTGCAAAAGCCATGCCATCACTTTCAAACGTTTTTATCCACTGTAATGAGGGTGCTCCACCTCATTGCAGGGCGTGCCTTGTGCAGTGTAATATTTTAATAAACATGGCGGGCAACGGCTCACTGCCTGCCCTCACATTCCCTCTGTAGCCAACTTCAGGGGTGCCCAATCCCCCTGTCAGCATATGTGTCCCTTCCCTGCTGTGGTGTGCTGAGGGGGGTGCCCAATACCCCTTGGCATCAATCATGCCTCCAAAGGCAGACAGCCTTGCTGAAGTGGGTGCCCAATCCCCATGTTGGCATGTTACCCCCCTCGCCATTTTCCTGGCACTGCCCCAATTGTGCACCACACCCACACTAGGAGCCCACCCCAGTGTGGGTGACATCACCCCCCCCACAAATGTGCCACACTGGGAGCCCACTCCACTGTGGCCACAACCTGTTAAAAAAAACAGAAAATGGTACGTGGTGATTTTTTTTTTTTTTTTACCTGAAACAAAGGAAACAGTCCCTCACTGGCTGTTGGCGGCCCCACCCCCAACCCGCAACCACCCTCTGCGCACTCCACCTCCAAACACCCCCCTCACCCCATACTTGCCTCCGGAGCCCAGCACGATGATCTTCAGTGGACCGGGAACACATCTGCACTCTTCAAAGCCGACTGTGAACTGAAGAAATGACAGTAAGCTGTATAATGGCATAAATAGGTTTTTTTCAACTTTGGTGCATATCTTGGACATTTTTAGGAATTATAGCAGCAAATTTTCAACATTGGGTTATTGGGACCCCTCCTTACGAATTCAGTCACTGTCATGGCGTTATTTGGTCCGGAAAGGTGATTTTGCAGTCACTGCATGAAATCACCTTTCAAGACTGATTAACAAAATGACAGTGCCACTGTTCATGAGGTGGGCTCCCAAAAAGTCTATGTTGCAAATTTGGTGAAATAATTCCAAAAAATGACTGTGTTAAGAGCGTGCATTGCACAGTTCCCATGCATGCTTGTAACTTCGAGAATTTTTAATATTTTTGCTCCAGATTTTCAACATTGCCATTTTTTAACACCTCCTTATGAACAGTGCAGCTGTCATTTCCCACATCATGCCCAAAATGTGTTTTCACACATCCAATGCACAGTGACGCAGTCGCTGTAGGAGAACAATGTTTGGGACAGAATAAGAAAATCACAGTAACACTGTTAATGAGCAGAGGTCCCAAAATGCCTATGTTGAAAATTTGGTGAAAAAATTCCACAAAATGACTGTTATGAGTGTGTGTTGTGCAGTTTCCATGCACGCTTTTAACATTGAGAATTTTTAATATTTTTGCTCCAGATTTTCAACATTGTCATTTTTTCACACTTCCTTATGAACAGTACAGCTTCATTTTTCACATCTTGCCTGAATTGTGTTTTCACACATCCGGCACACAGTGGTGCAGTTGCTGTAGGAAAACAATGTTTGGGACACAGTAAGAAAATTACAGTAACACTGTTCATGAGCAGAGGTCTCAAAATACCCATGTTGTAATTAGGTGAAAAAATTCCACAAAATGACCATGTTACAAGTGTACATTGTGCAGTTTCCATGCATGCTTGTAACTTCAAGAATTTTTAATATTTTTATTCCAGATTTTCAACATTGCCAATTTCTCACCTCTTTATCAACAGTACAGCTTCATTTTCCACATCCTGCCCGAATTGTGTTTTAGCACATCCAGCGCACAGTGACCCAGTCGCTGTAGGAAAACAATGTTCGGGACACAGTAAGAAAATCACAGTAACACTGTTCATGAGCAGAGGTCCAAAATGCCTATGTTAAACAGCTGGTCAAAAAATTCCACAAAATGACTGTGTTACAAGCATGCGTTGTGCAGCATCGTAAGTTTGAAAATGTTTAATATTTTCACTTCAGATGTTCAACATCACCATTTTTGCACACTTTCTTATGAACAGTACAGTTGTCATTTTTCATATCATACCCAAAATGTGGTTTTGCACATCTGGCGCACAATGGCACGGTCACTGTGGGAAAACAACATTTGGGACAAATTGAAAAAAATCATACTGCCACTGTTCATGAGTAGAGATACCAAAATGCCTATGTTAAAAATTTGGTGAAAGAATTCCAAAAAACAGACTGTTACAAGTGTGTGTTGCCTAGTTTTTGTGCACTTTCGTAACGTCAAGCATTTTTAATACTTTCACTCCAGATTGTCAACTTTGCCATCTCCTCACACCTCCTTATGAATGGTGCAGCTGACATTTCTATATGGTTCAGAATGGTGCGGTCACTGTGGGAAATCAACATTCGAGACACATTAACAAAATCGTAGGGACAATGTTCATAAGAAGAGGTCCCACATGCTTTCACGAGGTGGGGTCACAAAAAGGCTATGTTGAAAATCTGGAGTGAGAATGCCAACAAACGCCCAGTGCATTAGGGTTTCTAACCATAACATCCCACCTTGTACAGACTAACAGGCATCAGGGTGTGCCTTTGGATTGTCAGCTGTAGTGTTCACACCATTGCATCCCCACCCTGCAGCCACTGACAGGCATCCAGGTGTGCCTTGGACTCTTCAGCTCCAAAGTTCACCCCATTCTCCTATGCTGCACCCATCTCAACATACTTCCTTATGAAATGGGGTGAGCATAGGGCCTGACAACCCCGAGGCACAATGCGACACTTGTGAGAGTCTGCAGGGTAGGGTGAAGTGAAATGACATTAGCGTTATGGCTAGTGACCCAAATGCACACCCCAATGCATGCCACTCTCTGCAGGGTGGGCTGGGGTTCACATCGGTTCTATACTTCACTGCCATTCCTAGTATGCATCTTTCTAACTCTTGCACTACCAATGACAATGCCAGCAAGACAACATTTGGCATTGACAAATGCTTGTTTTATTATCTCATGCATTCATTGGTTGTAGGTTGGATGGTCGTCCTTTTAAGGTCTATATGGGGGGACTTGACAAAAATTGGGTAATGGGGGTGGGTGACGGGCTTTGCTGTATTTTAGCTCCAGACCACTTAGTTATTTACCCTTGCTCATGTGCATTTAGGTTATATCTCAAGGTTGGGCCACTAATTCATGCTCAAACACTGGAAGTTCTTTTTTCAGATCGTGGTGTACCAGGGGAGGAGTGAGCCATATTGGACACTCCCCCCTGTTCACTGTTATCCACTTGGATTTGTGGATTGTTTCCCTCTGTGAAGAGCCCTTATTGTTCTCATAGGTCTTTGGCTATCTGTGACAGAAAGAACCTGTGTATCGGTATGGTACTGGCCCCTGTGATGCCTGGGGTGGGGGGCTTGGGGGATTAGCTTCCTTTGAGGGAATGTATAATTTTGCTATAAGGAACCCTTATTTATGTCTGTTTGGGTGTTGGTTTAACTGTTTTTTCAAATCTCTTGGGGCTCTGAGGCTGTTAGGGAGGGTTTGGTCTCTCTGTATTGTTACTCATATGCTTAAACCTGAGGAGTTGCCCTATTGCTTTGGTCTTTAACCTGTTAAAAGTTCAGGGTGTTGGGGTTGGGAGCAGATTCTATTTGTTAGTCTGGGCAGGTAAAGTTTAGATTCTTTATGTTTTTCATATTTTTTGTAGATGTTACGGGAAGTGTTACTATTGGCTCATTGATTGTCAAAGAGATATATAATGTTGTTAAGCGAGCCAGGACCCTTCAGGAACTTAGTTGCCACAGGAGTGATGTAGGATTTTTGCAGGAAACTCATTTGTCTGAGGAGGAGCATATTAAGCTCCAGAGATCATGGGTGGGTTAAGTCTTCTCAGCTTCACATCTGCCAGAGAAAAAAGCAGAGACAGTTATCTTATTACAGAAGGGTCTTCCCTTTCATCTGATGAAAGTATACTCTGACACTGGGGGTAGATATGTGGCAGCTTCAGGTACCCTGCAGGCATCTCATGTTCATTTGGTTTCAGTTTATGCACCAACTCCTCCTTCAAAATAATTTCTTCAACAGTTTTTTGCTTTTTTGGCTACTCTTCGATTAATATGAGCCGGGGACTGGAATTGCATTGAGGTTACTCATTTGGACAGAACTCCAGTTCCCCATAAAGGAGATGGGATTGTCCCCAAAGTATTAAGCACTTTGGTTTCAGTGCACGGTTTAGTCAACCCCTGGCACCAACAAAATCCTATGTCAAAGGACTACACCTTTTTCTCTCTGGCAACAAGTTCATATGCCCACCTGGATTGTTTCTATGTACAACAGAAATGGGTGTCCATATTTCAAAGGATTTCTATTTATCCAATTTCTGTTTCAGATCATGCCTTATTAATTGGTCAGGTAACATTGGGATCCATGAAGAAAACTGGTTTATGGTGCCTTAATGCTTGTTTATTGCATGATCAGACTTTTGCTTCTCAGATCAGATACATGATCCAACATTACCTAGATGACAATATGGGGAAGGGAGCTCCTTTAATATTTGTATGGGATGGCCTTAAGGTGGTGGTCTGCGGGCATAAGATTTTGTATGCCTCGTTTAAAAACAAGGAGTATTGGAGGATGCACTCTAGTTTAGAAGCTGACTTAGCTAAAATGGAGAAAGAACATCAACAGACACAGGACCCTCAGTTGTTACAATGCATGAAAAAGATTAAGGAAGACCATGAGAAATTGGCACTTGGGAAGTTAGAAAATTCTCTAAGGTTTATTAAATCAAAAATATTATGAGGGGGGAATAAGGCTGGGAAGCTGTTAGCCATGTGGCTTAAGAGGCAAGAAACAGACCAATATATTCTTCGAATTTCCCTGATACGCCTCTTGCGAGGCCCATAAAGACCCACAAGTAATTGTGAGGGATTTTCAAGACTATTATATATGATTATACACTGAAGAAAAGGAACCTGATTATGATGTTCAGATGTGTAATTTCTTAGATGGAATTTCCCTACCCTCTCTTACTCAGTCTCAAAGGGAAAGTTTAGAAGCCCCTTTTTCAGAGGCTGAACTACAGGTAGTTATTCAATCCTTAAAGTCAAGTAAGACTTCAGGGCCTGATGGTTTTAGCCCAGAATTTTATAAGGTCTTGGCTCAAGAGTTACTGTCTCTGCTAACTCAGTTATATAATTTGTTAAAAGAACCTTAGAAGGGGAACATTTACGTATTTCCCTGTATGTTCATAATACCTTATTGTATTTGAAGAATCTGTCCTGCACTCTCCCATTGGTGAAGGGTATGTTGTTTAAATATGGTCAGGTTTCAGGGTTTAAAATTAATGAAACAAAAACAGAGATTATGTTTCTGGGGCCCTCCTTATTAGGCACCACTCATGATACGTGTGGGTTTAAACAGGTCTCACAGGGTTTCTGGTACTTGGGTATTTGGATTCCTTGGAACCATTCTACTCTTTTTGCCACTAATTATGGTAATTTATCGCAAAATGTTCAGTCAGATTGTTTCCATTGGAGGAAACTCCCTTTGATGGTGGTAGGTAGAGTTAAGAATCTCCGAATGAACATTCTGCCTCACTTTTTGTTCTTATTTTCTACTCTCCCTTTACCAGTACCAACTGCCTTCTGGTATTCTTTAAAACAAACCCTTTATCAAATCTGTGTGCTTGGGGAAATGCCTATGGAATAAATGGTCGATTTTAACAATGTCAAAATCTGGAGGGGGCTTGGTGTTTTCAGATTTTAAGAAATATTATTGGGCCACTCAGCTACAATACTTTGTACTCTGTTTGATCAAGGGGGAACTTCCAAGTTGGATAGCCCTGGAATCGGCAGCTCTATCTCCAATAAAGTTATCGGATATCTTGTTTATGGACAATGTTAGTCTTAATTTGTTGAAGGTTGCTAACCCATTGGCGGATCTTAAAATTAAGATTTGGTACAAGGTCTGTAAAACCCTTCAACTGGGCTTACACATTTGTGGTGACTCTACTCTTTTCTCTTGTTTGGACATTTCTCCCCTCCATTCTGATATTGGTTTTCAACGTTGGGCGTTATTGAGTCTTAACTGGGTTCAGCAGTTTTTTGATGGAGATGTTTTTAAACCTTTTATTCAGCTTAAGGATGAATTTGGCCTTTCTTATGCTGAATTCTTTCGTTATTTACAAATTCATCACTATTTGATGATATCCCCAAGGTTCTTGGACTGGAGGTTGGAGAATAATCCTCTAAGATCCTTTTTTCTTGCCTTTATCTTGCAGCCAAGGATCAAAGGTGTTATCGCTAAAGTATATCAGCAGCTTAGAGACTCAGAACCAGATCCTCCTATTTTACTTAAACATAAATGGGAGGAGGAAGTAGGTCTTTCTTTTACGGAAACAGAGTGGGCTTAAGTTTGGCAGGGAGACCATAGTACTATAGCATCTCCCTCCTGGAGAAAATTTCTCTGGCAGGTGGTGGTCTGCTTTTTTCATATGCCTGTAATAGTGAAACATTATGGGTGCTTTCATTCTGACCTATGTTGGCGGGGTTGAGGGAAGGTAGGGAATCACACTGAATGCCCGCAGACTGAGGTATACTGGAGAACAATAGCTGGGAAGGTGGGTTGAATATTTGGTTTAGACATACCATTCAATTTTCCGATATGGGTTTTGGGTCTACCTCTACTGACTATGAAAAGGAAGGGGGCTAAATACTTGTTTTATATTTTGGTAGCTGCAGCCCTTAAGACTATTTCACAACCATATGCTGCCTGAACAGCAGCAATTGCACAGTGAAAAATATTACAGCGGCAATTCACTGTTGCCACCGTAATGTACTCATGGGACCACGGTACTGCTTTAACTGGGTATTGCACCCCACCTCGAATCAACTCTGACTCAGAGTTGATAATCCTAAAGGATAGGGGGGTGAAGGGGCAGAGCCCCCCACATAGGGGGTTCTGGGGAAAAGCTCCCCGAAAAAAAGGCAGTTTTCCTGACAGATTTATGCCGACTGCAACCTGCGGTCAACATAAATCCATCATTGTAACATCAGTCAACAACACTGTTGTCGAACCAATGTCATGGATCCTTATGCAACTATAGCTCACTCCTACTTTGCCCACAGAGGAGATGTGGTTTAGCAACTGTCTTAGAATTCTAAAGATGGAGTGGGTGATGGCCCTGATCAGATTACAGAAGGAATGTTTTTGTAGTAGGTGGCTACCTTTTTTCCACTTTATGGCAAGAAAAGAAGGACTTGATGTGATAGAAATCCTGGCTCACTATAATTAATTATTTACTTAATCAATTATTTAGTGGCTCTTACTGTTTTATTGGTGGTATCTGTAACAATTGTCTTTTTGATGTATTCCTCTCTGTAATCTGCATTATGTCTCTTTTGCCTGCCCAGATTCTGTTGAATGCTTAAGTTTGATGTTGTGTTATGGATATTATAGTTTCTTCAATAAACTTTGATAAAAACAATTATTTGAGCCTGACTGTAGTCCCTCCTAAACAGGTGGTGTCTTACCTGGCTCCTACAGATCCCAAGCCAGTGTCAGCCACCCTAATGCCATCTCTTCCTGCTCTGGGGATATGAACTCTATGAATGGGGACCAAAGGTGGGAGCGAGAAGAGTGTTGCACAATTTGGCATCTGCTTTACCATAATGGATGGTGGCTCCTGCCACACATTTAAAGTCATCTGCCTTCCACAAACAGAAGATCAAGTATACTCCCCATGGTCAGGGAAACCCCCTAATGATTACCCCAGACAAATAGGACATACTAACTTACCAGAATCCATCAGAGTAGGCCTATTGGTCTATCAAGTCTGCTCATGCTTCAGCACCCTGACTGGGTACCGTATCCCTCTATATGTCTCCTTCCACTGTTACTCCATACCCCAGTCCTGCTCCCCTCTGGGCAAACCAGCCACTGCTTCACCCCTTGTCTATACTTGTCCCACCCTGTCTTGAATCCCTCCACCATAGCTACCTGTACCAGCTCTCCAGGCAGTGCATTCCACAGTTTCACCACTCTCTCAGTGAAGTACCTCCTCCACCTTTCCTCACTAATCCTACCATCATCAATCTTCCAACTGTGTCCTCTGGTGGTTCCACCCTCCTTCAGTCGAAAGATCCTATCTCAGCTTACCTTATTTATTCCCCTGAGGTACTTGAAGACCTCAATTATGTCCGCCTGGTCCCTCGTCTCCTTCAGTGAGAATAGGTTGAGCTCCCCTAGTCGTTCCTCATATGTCATATCCCCCAGGCCCCGGATCATTCAAGTCACTCTCCTCTGAACCCTCTCCAGTAGTTGGATGTCCCTTCTTAGGTGCAGCCTGCAGAACTGCACACAGTACTTAAGATGTGGTCTAACCAGGCTGTTGTACAGTGGCAAAATCACCTCCCTGTTCCTTGAGGTAATCCCCCTAGCGATGCATCACAGCATCCTATTTGCCCTGACCGCAGCCCTAATGCACTGCTCTGAATTATTCATGTTAACATCCACCAAGACTCCTAGGTCTCTTCCCCTGCCGTGGCCTACAACTCATGCCCCTTCCCCCTCAGAGTGTACACATAGTTGGGATTTTCCTGCCCTAGGTGTAGCACCTTGCATTTGGAGGAGTTAAATTTCAATTTCCAGGTGCAGGACCAACTATCCAGAGTATCCAGGTCCTCTTTCAAGGCCAATCTTCCCTCCTCCCCCCTCCAACACCACCCCCAGCTTAGAGTCATTCACAAAGAGACTCATTTCACATCTGATACCTTCCCTGATATCGGAGATGTAGGCATTAAACTGGCGTGGCCCAGGACTGATCCCTGTGGGACCCCACTTATGACCTCCCTAGGAGACAAGACCTCCCATCCAACCACTGCCCGCTGAGTGTGACCTGAAAGCCAATTTAGCTCCTTTATACCTCCTTGCCCACTCTCCCTCTGCTTATTCCCCCCTAACTACTTCTGTTGAATTACGCACAAAAAGTTCACTAGCTACCTTACTATCGGTCTAATACTACTTGCAGCAAGGGACATACATTCTAACCCTGGCCCCTCAAACCTACCCATGGTGCATTCAACAGCAGGCCTCTACCCTAACACAACCCCTAACCCCACTGGAGACCACCTCCCATGGGGTCTGCACCTCCTGCACCTAAATATACGTAGCTTGCCCCTTAAACTTGACTCCCTCCAGTTACTCGCAGCATACTATGCCCCTGATGTCATCATCCTCTCTGAAACTTGGCTAAACAAACAAGTCCCTGACTCCTCGATTGCTATTAAAGGCTATGCAATTGCCCGTCAGGACAGGTCCACTAGAAGCGGTGGGGTGACTATCTATGTAAACTCTAATCTGCGTTTCTCAACCACCCAAGCCAAAGCTGAACCCAATGTCTATGAAATTCTCTTGCTTCAATTGACTCTCCCCTTCTCCCTCCCTATCTACATAGCTGGAGTATATTGCCAGCCTGGCTTCCCAGCTTTGTCTGTCACTGATCTCCTAGAACAAACTGCCTCCCAAACCCCTACTGGTGAACTCTATGTCATGGGTGACTTCAATCACAATTGGCTAGCTCCCTCCTTCAACAAAAGCCGGACGGACATTGCCTCGCTTAACCTCTCATGAACCATCTCCAAGCCCACACACCTAAACTCCAAAACGGAAAACCACTCTCCACTTGACTGGGGTCTCACCAGTCACCCTCACCGGGTTATCACTTCAGGGCTCCTACCCAATTCCTTAAGTGATCTCCACATTATTTATCTAGTCTGGAAAATCCACCGACCTCGTCCACCTCCAGAGTTCATACTCCAACGTTCCTAAAAATCTCTAAACCTCGCCTCCGTGCTTGAAGACTTAGCTCTTGCTTGCTGGGAATCCCCTGCCAAACCCTGTTCTATCGTCGATGCCTTCCTTCATTTCCAAAACCGTTCCTCCAAGTCTGGGCAGCTCCATGCCCCACTGCGTCGCTCTAGGGTACTTGGCTATCACCTGCCCTGGATCACCCAGGAACTGACAGCCTGCCACATCGCCTCGGACAAAGCATGGAGCACTCACAAAACCTCATGCTTCCCAAGCGACCTTGTCATCTATCGGTCTCAATGCAATAAATGCACCAGAGCAACCCACCTAGCTAAAGCGGAATACTTCCGCTCCTCCCTTCGTTCCAACTTAAACTGTCCATCCAAATTCTGGAAGGTTATTCACTCCGTCTTCTCCCCCCAACTGCCCACCCTCCACCTTCCTCCTCACGAACAACTCCCTCCTCACTGAGCCACAGGATGTCGCCATGCATTCAACACATATTTCTACTCCTGTGCCTCAGCCCTCCTCTCTTCCCTGCCCATCTCGGTGCCACTCAGTCCTCCTCCCATATGTTCTAATTCCAGTGGACCCCCCACCTTCACCTTCAAATTAATCCTGCCAGTTGACGTTCTCGAAGCCCTTCAGGCCCTCGACACAACAAAAGGTAAATCCCCCGATGGCCTCAACTGCAATCTCCTCCACCTCTCAGCCCCAGCCATTGCAACCCCCCATTGCCACCCTCTTAAACCTCTCCTTTTCCTCTGCCACTATCCCCCAGGTCTGGAAGCAGGCCATCGTCATCCCCCTCCCTAAAGGGGGCATCACCACCTCCCCCTCCCAAATGATCACCCTATCTCCCTCCTCCCTGCACTGGCAAAGCTGCAAGAACACTTAGTGTTCAACCAACTCACCTCCTTCCTCTCTGACACCAACTTCTTCATGCCATTCCAGTCCGGTTTCAGGAAGGGACATTCCACAGCCTCCTCCCTGGTTAGGTTCATGGATTCCATCCTCTCAGGCATGGACAAAGGGTTGATCACCTCCGCCATTTTCATAGACCTTGCCAAAGCTTTCGATATGGTCTCCCACCCTCTGCTACTTCAATGTCTCTCAGAAGCGGGCCTAACTGGCTCAGCTACCAATTGGTTCAAAGCCTAACTCGCTAACAGAACTCAATCAGTTAGAATCGCTGACATCACCTCTTCACCCCTCCCTATAGCCACCAGAGTTCCCCAGGGATCAGTACTTGGCCCTATCCTGTTCTTCATCTTTTTAAATAACCTCCTTCTGGTGTGCTCATCCATGTCTATTCAAATGTACTCAGACGATACTGTCCTTTTTGCCTCGGGCTCCTCCCCAGAAGAGGTAACAGCCAACCTCCAGGCTGACTTCAACAAGGTACAGTTATGGTTTAGCTCTTACCAGCTCTCTCTCAATGTGAACAAAACTATCATCATGACCTTCTGCACTCGGTAACGTCTAATCAGGCTTCCTTCCCTCCCTACCTTTCACACCCTTGATGGGACGGTACTGGAGGACGTCGCTTCCTTCCGCTACCTCGGGGTTTGGCTCGACCGTCACCTGTCCTCCTCCGACCACATTGATGCCATCATAAAAAAACTGTGCCCCAAGCTTGGAGCCCTTTACAGGAACCGCAACTATCTCCCTCTCATGGCCAGGCGTGAGCTAGTGCATAAGATGATCCTCCCCTCTTTTGACTACTGCGACATAGTATACAGTGCCGCTCCCAAATCTTCCTTAGCCAGACTGGACACATTTTTCCATGCCTTCTGTCACTTCACCCTCGATGCCACCCCCCTTACACATCACTGCAACCTCTACCATGCCCTCGCACTCCCTTCCCTCGAAAACCATCGCCTGCAGCACTGCGCTAAATTTGTAGCCAAATTCTGGCATGACACCCTGCCTTCATACCTCTCTACCTTACTTACCCCAGCTTCCTCCCCTTCTCATGCCCTCAGATCCTTCGATGAGCTTCAAATCCCTAGGTGGAAAACCACTATTGGGCAATCTGCCTTCTCCTACCGCTTCCCCAAACTCTGGAATGAACTCCCTCCCCAAATTCGCCACTCCTCCTCTATCCACTCCTTGTCTTCAGCACTAGCAAACTTCCTCTTGGTAAATTGCTCCTGCACTTAAGCCACAAAGATATCCCCTTTATCCCCCCGCCCGATTGCCTGACCAGCAGCACCAAGCTTACGCTATGGAAGCTGGCTTATCTATACCAACTTCAGCATTTCTAGTACATGGGTTTTACCCTGTCCTAAACCTTCCTTGATACTGCCTGATCCTCACATTTTCTCCAGTCAGTGTCACACCTCATCTATCCAATACTATCCCATTCTGTAATATAATATATGCCTACCTACTGTTGTTGTTGAACTGTACTGTTTGTCTTGTCCCTATTCCAACACACAATTGTATCCTGCAACTGCATAACTGAAACTTTCTCTGTAAACTGTTCAACTGAATCTAACTACTGTATTGCTGTAATTGTGCTCCGCTATGTTCTACTGTTTTTTCTTGCATATGTAACTCTTGATAACCTGCGAGTTATCTCCCACTGTACCCTCACCCCACAGGTCACACCGGGAGATGAGCATTTTTTGGCTTAGTGTGCCATCCTGGTGAAACAATTTCAATAAATAAATACATTTCCAATCCACCTAACTGTCAATGGGCCTACCCCATCCTCCCAGCTTCTCCCTTAGGCCCATGTGAGGGACCGAATCAAATGCCTTGCTGAAGTCCAGGAACAGTACATCAACTGGTCTCCACCTGTTGAGTGATGATGTCACCCACTCATAGGACTCTACAACGTTTGTCTGACACGATCTATCTGGCACAAACCCATGCTGCCAGTCATCCAGATAACCCATCTCCTCCAAGAAACCTTGCAGCCTTTCCTTAAGTATGCTCTCCATTACCCTTCTCCACCACTGACGTCAAACTGATGGGTCCTCTCTCATTCCCACTTTATGGATGGGCACAACATGCGCCTGCTTCCAATCCCTTGGCACCCTCCCTGTCTGGAGTGACAAGTTAAAGAGATCCACCAATGGTGCAGCCAAAACATCCGCCAACTCCCTCAGTACTCTGGGATGAATAGCATCAGACCCCAGAGATTGATTCTTTTCTAGGGACTGGAGGGCTTCCCACACCCGACCGATAGGAATATCAGCGTCTGCCCCATCCATTCAGCAGAACCAGCCTGATATCTCACCCTTGGCCTACCTCCCCCAGCAGATTGTTCTTCAGCAGGTACCCCAATAGTTAGGTCTGCTGCACCTTCTGTGTCCTTCAACACCTTTTTTGGAAGTTGCCTAGCTTCCTCCCTAGTGAATACTGAGGCAGAGAACTCATTCAGTATCACCGCCTGTTCTCCAGCCTCTTCCACCCACCCCCCAGCTGTCCTCAACCTACTGAGCTGGCCCTTGACCTTTCTCTGCTCACCAATATACCTAAAGAACCCCTTTTCCCTTCCCTGCACCCCCTGCACCAGCCTCTGCTCTTTCCAGGCCTTTGCTCCCCTCGCCATTCTCGTGACTTTCGTGGTTGCAAGGCAATAGTTCTCTCTATCCCTCTTTCCTCTCATTTTTTTGTACCTACTGTAGGCAGCCTTCTTCTCCCTTACCTCCTCCTGGACATCCTTGGTCCACCTGCATGGATTACAAGACCTACCGCCCTTGCACTTCATTCTTGCACAGGTCCTGGTGGCCTCCTGTAGCCCCCATTTTATGATCTCCCACCTACCTTCCACATCCAAACCTGGTTTTATCTCCAGCAAATACCCCTTGAGAATTTCCTCCATGTTCTGAAAGTCCATCCCTCCTAAAATCAACAATCATTGTGCTTGAATGATCCCTCTCCCCCACCCAGTTTAAGCCAAAACCAGACTGTGTTGTGGTCACTCCCAGCCAGGGGTTCTTCCACAACCAGATCTCGTACAAGATCCCCATCCACTAAAACCACATCCAGGATACGACCCTCCCTCATTGGGTCCATCACCTGCTGATTGAGGAAAGCATCCAGGAAGCCATCCAGCAGCTTCTGCTCCTTGGTTACAGTGGACGTCATAGTACCCCAATCAGTAGCTGGCATATTAAGGTCCCCCATCAACACCACTCATTCCCCTTCCAGTCCACACTGCCCCTTAATGTTAGCCAACAGGCAACTCTCCAGGTCTTCTGTTAGTCCTGGGTGCCTATATACCACCCTCAACTTAATCTTATCTCCCACGGGGGTTCGCAAGGTGACCCATAGGGCCTCCACATTGCCCCCTGCTTCCTCCACTCTCATAACCTTGATGTTATCCCTAATGAACATTGCTACTCTTCCCCCTCTGCCCACCTTTCTGTCCTTCCTTAGTGCAAGGTACCCACTTAGATTAAGGTCCCAGTTATACCAGGGGTGGCCCAAGTTTCAGTGACCACTGCTACATCCACCCACCCTCAACCAGTGTGGCCTGGATCTCAGGCATTTTATTCCCCAAACTACTGGCATTTATTAAAGCCACCCTCCAACCCTTGTCGCTACTCCTCTTTACCATATCCTCCCCAGATCTTTCATATGTCCTTCCACACTTCTGCCCTAGGGTATCATCTGTCCCCCCTCTATGGGGTTGCAGGCCAGTCCTACCTGCGGTATGGATGGCCGGATCAGCCCAGCAGTTCCCCCCTCCCCCTCCACAAGCTTAAACCCCATCTAGCCTGAATGAACTCCGTCATCCCTCGTTTGAGAACTTCCTTCCCAACCGGATTTAGGTGAAGCCTATCCTGGGCATACAGTTCCTTGTCTTCCCAAACTCCCCCCAGTCTCCCAACACCCCAGTCCCCTCTGCTTCACTCCACTGCCTGAGCCAGTCATTAATCTCCCTGGTCTTCTGTTTGTTCTCCAGTGACCCTTGGCACTGACAGGATTTCCGAGAAGGAGACTGTGCATCCATTGTCATGACAAACCCAGGCCAGTTCTCAGAACCTTGCCTGAATTTCCAGCACACTATTCCTCTCAATATAATTTGTCCCCAGATGCATCAGGAGGTCCTGTAATCCTTCACAGTCCCTCGCCAGCTCATACACCATGAACTTCACCTTATGCGCAGTCAGACTGGAAATATCCACTACCTTAACTGGACTGGATTTTCCCTCAGCCTGCCCCACCCAATGAATACCCCTGATCATGGAGTCCCCCAGCAGAAGAACCTTAGTGTCCCCCTTGGTCTTTTGTGCACCTCCTTTTTGGACTTCCCTGCTAGCCCTCATCACCTCCCCCCTCCCTGAGACCACTTCCCCTTGGTTTCTCTCTGGATCCTCTACAAGAGAACACCTAGCTATCCTACCCCCTCTTGTTGCGCCTTTTATAACCGAGTTCTCTGGCTCCCCCCAGTTTAGCCTCCACCCCACTCTCTACTCCAGTCGAGCTTTTTTCAGCAACCTCCTCCGCCCTTCCAGGTCCCACCTCTCAGTCCCCCCAACATGGCATTTCCATCACCATCACCCCCTCCTACCTCCTCTGCTTTCCTCTTGCCCAATTCCATGCCCACCTGCAGGTCCCCCTTACCTTTGGGCCTTTCTCAGGTATGAACTTCCCCCCTTGAAAGATGACCCTCCCTCGTCTCAGTCTTTCCCCCTTTCTCACTGAGTTGGCTCACAGCCTCCCCACTTTCTCTCTGCTGGTTCCCCCCCCCTTCTTTGACAGTTGATTTGCCCCTTCCCCTGGTAGCATGCTTATTTGAATTACCGATGCCGACCTTCATCTGATTCAGCGTATCCATCTCTCCTCCACCCTCCTTTTCCTCCTCTGCCCCCCTCACCATGTCCTCTCCAACCAACTTACACAATGGCTCAAATTTATTATAGCACTCAAAACCAACCTCCTTTTTTTGTCCTGATTTCCTGCTATCCACTCCTCTAGTAGGCCCCCTGTCAGTCCCAACCCACCTGTTCCCCCCTTGCCTCCTATGATTTAGCCTGTTTCCTCTACTGGCTATCTCCCAAGTAGCTACCCTCTTTGCTACTAGCCTACGCCCCATAGGTTCTCCACACCTGTGTGATGAAATGGATCCAGGTTGCACTCTATCACTGCCCTCCTGCTCCCCACTGGCCCTCCCAGACATGTTCATTCCCCCCCAACAACTCCAGTTTCCTCTGTACCCAGTCATGCTCCACCCTGATCTGTAATAATTGCCTACAGACTGGGCAACCTCCCTCCTTCCAGGCCCAGTTTAGGACCATGGCTGCCCTGCAGCCAGTGCACCCTACAATCCTGCCAAAGATGCCTCTCCTGGTAGCTGGGGGCCACCCCCAGAGGCCCTCTTCAAACATTCTCGGATGTTCACCCTTGACCAGGTCCCCACCCCAGGTAGACCTACCCACAACCCTTTACAGCCAACCATACGGGGCAATGTATCCCGTGTAATTGAAAACACAGCTCCTAGACCAAGCTACTAAACAGAATAAAAGAGCATGAACAGTTACATCCCCTAACAGTTCCAAGAATAGTCAGAGTCACGACTGGAGAAAACTCCAGTATAGCCACCCAACCAATCAGTGACCTACCTCCACCTGGCCCCTCCTCCTCTGAGCATTTAATAGAGAGCGGGGCTGGGGAGGGGGGGTGGCAAACTAGCATCCCAAGAGTGGCTGGACTTGTCCCTTAAAAGGCCCAGCCACGAGTCCCGAAAATGGTGTCCTGGCTTTCTATTGGGCACTCCAACTCAGATCACTGAACTCCTCCTAGCCACCGATGTGGCTGCGCCCAGCTCCAAATTTGCTCCTGATACAGTTCCTGCAATAGCTCTTTCACCTCCGATGTGGCCTGTGCCATCCCCCAGGACCTCTGGACCCCAAGAACCAGCCCGCCAATGCGGCCTGCACAGTCCCCCTGCTCCTCTGTGAGTAAGTCCCACGTATCCGAAGAGTGGCTGGGCTTGTCCCTTAAAAGGCCCATCCACGAGCCCCAAAAATGGTGCCATGGTTTCCTATTGGGTGCTCTGACTCAGATCACTGAACTCCTCCTAGCCACCAATGTGGCCTGCGTAGTCACCCTACTCCTCTGCAAGGAAGTCCCAAGTATGTAATATAATAATCTTTTTTTTTTTTTAGTTGTTTAACCAGGAGTAACACACTAAGCTGAAAGCTTTTTTACAGGAGCGATCTGGGAGCACAGGGAAGTTAAGTGACTTGCTCAGGGTCACACAGTACGTAAGTGGAAGCTGTGGGATTCAAACGCATGTCTGGTCTGCTGGATGTCACCAGATTTGCAGCTCAGAGCCTTAAACCATTGCGCTATACTGCTCGTTATATACTTGCTATACTGTCTCTTGTCCACCAGGAGACAAATGACGAAAAATAATCAGATCCACAGGAAATGGTGACCTACTGGGGTCCAGTAAACTGTTGTTACCATAGATCAAAGACCCAGAATATGTTAAATTCCTGAAAGTGATGAACATTGGCCTGGGGCATATACAGGAAGTAAAAACTCTTTGTTAGTGACTTCCCTTTGTTTAAATGGTTTTGAATAGTTCTCAAAGACAAGCACAGATCCCTTTAGGAACAGGGAGACGGAAATGTGGATTCAGTGCAGCACTCCACAACTCAGAACTTGTAGAACTTCTTTGTTGGACTTAACTTTGTTTGTGATGGCTTCCCAAAAAGTTGATTTATAATGAGAATGCCAATACCTGCTGGTGATGTTTTCCAGTTTCTAAGTCCAGGAAACTTTCATAGATGTCATGTCCAAGAACAATCCAGTTCCTCCTAGAGAAACACATGAAAATCCACAAAACTAAACTACTGACAGAGACAAACACAAACACCCAGCCACACAGCCCAAGGAGACAGGCTGTATGAACGTAAGCATGACTTGCACAGACAACCTATGGGGCACAAGACTTTGGGGCCAGTGCTCCTAAAGGTCTACAAATTTATCATCCATCTTGTTTACCCTCTGACCACACTAACTATGGTAACAGATTGAAAAGACATCAAAACAATCAATCAAGCTCCAGCAGCCTGCCATGGAGCCATAGAGGGCAAAAGGAACTGTTAGAACTCATTAATGTGCATAGAAGTGAGGCAGCTGAGCAACCACCATGACAGCCAGGCAGACCACTCCAAAATTCTGACAGGAAGAATTAGCCTATCAGGAGGCTGGCTGCTCATGATGAGCCTGAGGATTTTTCCAGCACATCCTCATTCTGTTGGGGAATGTGGAGAGATGCAGACTTCTAGTCTGCAGCATGAGATCTGCTGAGACCATGTTAGGGAGAAATGTGCTTATGTAGCCACCAATGAGGACACCGCTGCTTGCAGTACTGAGAGAGTGAAATAGACTGAAGCTGAAGCTAGGGATGTAAGCCTGTAAGGGTAAGCCACCCTGCATCTGAGACCCAGTGTACAGCCTTTTGACTTTTCTGCACCAGACCTGCGGGGTCTGCAACTGCAATGCCATCAGTTGGGCCTTAAGTCACTGTGCTGCCATGATCACCACAGCAGCTGAGCTTCAGAGGTTTGGGGTCTAAATGACACCCTGAGAAACTGACAGAATGAAAGCTCAGCTGAGTCTGTGTGAGGTGCCAGAGAACAACTGGCAGTGGAGAACTGAGATTTGAAATGTGACATCAGACTGTAAAACTGAGTGGGTGCATCTAGCCTAGACTGCCAGCCTCAGGGTAACTACAAGCGACCACTGAGGGCCTAGCAGTCCTACAACACGAATCCACCATTTAATTAGATCAAACCACAGCCTAGGACCTATCACTTTAAATGACTAGTCCAGCAAGTCAGGATTACCATGGGGGTACCAGGTCAATTTGTCACTGCAAGAAGTGGGCATGAAAAACAGCACAGTCAAAAGAGCCTAAGGCAAGATAGCTACAGGGACAGAACAGTGAAGGTATGTTACCACTATCCCTGTATCTATCTTGCCTTTAAGGCAAGAAGTTAATGCCTCTGGTTAGCCAGCTTCTGCCCAGCAGCTGCTGTGGCTCAGAGGCTAGAGCCACAGGCAGGTACTGTAGGGTAGTGCAGTGAGAATGATCCAGGTTTTAATTCCCCTTCCCAGGACATGTAATTTTATTTTATTTTTTTTCTTACTTGTGTCTATTTCCCCTCCACAAGACGACCCCCCCAAAGGTTTCTCATGTCCCTGAAATTTCTCCCCCCAAGTAAATTATTTAAATGGGGGGTGGGGATGCATAGTCCCCATAATGGGGGTTGCGGGGGGCTCTGCCCCCCTCACATACATTTTTCTTTTGTGCCCTGGTTTCAAAGGTAGTGCTCGCTGTTTTTGTTGCAATCGGTGTTTTGCTGAGTGCTACCTTGATTTCACCATTTGACTGCGGTTTTGACAAGCTCTGTTAACGCCCGGTGACATATTGACTAGAGATGGGAAATGATATTTAATTTGCTCCCAGTGATTCATGGAGTGAAAGTGAATTCACGGAATGCTCCGCAACGCAAAGCAGAGTACTTCGCGTTATAATGGGTAACGCAAAGTCCATTGAAAACAATAACTTTGTATTACTCTGCCTTCCTAAACCACTACTCCACCAATTCTTAAGGCAAAGTACATTGAAAACAATGTACTTCGCCTTGTTTTTAAGCTCCAAAGGTGAATTTTGCAGTGATTCATGGGATTTCAGGTCACATGGGATCTAGATTGTTCTGCGCAGCCTCAGTTTGGGGTAGTGTGTGTAGGAAGCTGTAGGAGACAATCTGCTCTGAGAGCTTTCTGTGATTCAAACCTTCTAAAAGCTGTTAAAAACGCCTTTTTGAGTCATGTGTTTTGCTGAAACTTTAGTCTATTGATTATAGGAAACCCTCCTGTGCGCATATAATTGAGTGTTTATTGTTTGTGTGTGGATTTTGAATGTTAATGTACAACACTGAGTCTGTATACTGAGAGACAGTGGAAGTGTGCTTTGGGGAAGGGGCGTATCTGTGGTGTAGGTAGATTAACTTGGAGAAAAAGACAGTGTTTTCTGTTTTGGTGATATGTTTCTTGTATAACTGTATTAATGTACACACAGTAATATTTTCAATAATTCTTGCCATTTTTTTGCTGATTGTTGTGGTGCATCAGTGCATAATTTTAGTTTGTTTAAAATATGTGGTTATATTACTGAAGTTTTCAATTTGCTACGCATTACTTAGTGTGTGTGTGTGACACATGTCATCAAATCAGACACCTTTTATTGTGCCGCATAATAATTTCATCAATGTGAACCTGCTATCCACTGCAGCTGTGTGATTTTTGTGCTTCTTTGTGGTATCTTTACTGGTACTAGTACTAGTGACTGTTACTGCAGCAGTGCAGTACACTGCCCACCCCATGGCCCGCCCCAACCGGCAAAGGTATTCGTTTCCAGATTTGAATTTCTGATGGTGAGCACTGGTTAGGTGTTGTGCCTTTGCATCTGCATCTCTTCAGTGTGCAGTGCAATCTTAATCTGTCTGTGCATTTGCATCTCTTTAGGGCCCAATCTCCATCTGTAACTTAAGTCACAGTTGTTTATTGGGCTTCCCTTCAGAATACTGGACAGGTGTGGTGCATAATTCTGCATGAACACTGTACTCATTAACATGCATTTTTAAGTCAGGACCATCATCACGAGTCTCTTGTGATACAAATCACGTTCTTCATCATCACAGTCACAAGTGCAGTCACAAATCATGATTCACGATCACACCACGAATCACAACATTAATTTTTTTTCTAGTTACTTGGATGTATTGTAAGCATGTTTTGTAGTATCTCTCCAGGCTTCACCACCCCACCATTGTACTCATTAATGAACGTTTTTAAGTTGGGGAGTTTGTGCTACAGCTCATCGGGGAAGTACAGCCATAGGCACTCACGTTGCTTCCCGTACAGCACATGAGTTACAGTTCTGTAGGTAGTGGTGGGGGAAGTGGCCCCAGTTTGCTCAGTGAAGTGATTCACTGAGTAATGCAGAATCCGTGGAGAACTCCACAATGTGAAGCCGAGTACTTCGCTTCATAATGAGGAACGTGAAGTCCACTGAAACCAATGACTTTGCATTATTCTGCCTTCCCCAAACCACTTCTCCACCAATTTTAAGGTGACGTACATTGGAATCAATGTAATTCACCTCACTTCACCCTGTAATTGAGCTCCAAATGGAATTCTGCAGTTATTCATGGGATTGCAGGTCACATGGGCTCTAGATTGTTCGACACAGCCTCAGTTCTGGCCTGGGTAGTGGGTGTGAAGTGGTAGCTGGAGACAGTTTGGTGTCAGAGCTCTCTGATTCAAAACCTCTTAAAGCTGTTTAAAATGCCTTTTTGAGTAATTTTTTTTCAAAATTTAGTACATCGATTGTAGGAAACTGTTCTGTGCTCATATCATCGAGTGTTTATTGTTGTGTATGGATTTTGAATGTTAATTTAGAACAGTCAGTTTGTGTACTGTAAAGTGTGCTTTGGGGGTGGAGCGTATTTGTGGTGTAGGTAGATTAACTGGGAGAAAAAGGCAGTCATTCTGTTTTGGTTATATTTTCTTGTACAACTGTGTTAATGTACACACAGTAATAGTTTCAGTAATTCTTGAAATTTTTGTACTGATTGTTGTGGTGCAACAGTGTATAATTTGTCTGTTTAAAACATTTGGTTATATCACTGAAGGTTTTCAATTTGCTACGCATTACTTGAGTGTGTGTGTGAGTGTGTGTGCAATGTGTGCCATTAAATCAGACACTTTTTATTGTGTTACAGAGTAATTGCAGCAGTGTGAACCTGCTATCCACTGCACCTGCATGAATTTATTTTACTGCTTTGTGGTATCTTTGCTGGTATTGGATTGTTACTGCTGTGCACTAATCTCCCAACTGGAAAAATGTATTTATTTTCCAGATTTGGATATGTGACTTGTGAACACTGGTTAGGTGTTATGCCTTTTTGTATGCATCCCTTGAGTGTGCAGCACAATCTTAATCTGTCTGTGCATTTGCATGGCACCATTAATTTTAGGAGACTGCATTTCTTGTTATGCTCTCACTTCACTTTGTCAGCAATGGGGAATTTTCTGGACACAAGACAATAGCATTTTGGGATGCACATTAATTTTGGTGACTCTGTGTGTGACCTGACCAGTGCTCGCATGACTGAGTGCAGCATTAATTCTGGGAGACTTTGCATTTCTTGTTACACTCTCATTTCACTTCATCAGCACTGGTGAGTTTTCTGGACACAAGACAGTAGCCCTTAGGGGATGCACATTCATTCTGGTGACTGTGTGGTGGGATGCTGCCAATATTGTTGTCACTCCACCTTACTTCGCTTTTAAGGCGAAATGACAACGGGAAGTAATAATAACTAGACAAACTGAGTCTTTCCTATTGGGCACTCCTCAACATGAAGTAGCCACTTCCGTTCACTTTGCCAACAGATTTTAAATTCACTACATCTCTAATATTGACCCCATACCCAGTTTGGTGTTTTTTTTTTTTAATTGTTTCATAGTGTGCCAATACTGGCTGATCATGTGCAACATCATCAGGCTTCTATGATCCACAACTTAGGTACTGTACTTACTAATTTATTTATTTATTTATTTAGTTTTTGTTTACTGGGTGAGTGCTCTAGCCATAAAAATGACTATTTTCAGACACAAACTTGGAGGTTGCAAGGTAGTACAATATAAACAATGCAAATCAGGACAATTGAGGTATAAGGAAACATTACAATACACAATGAATGACAGAAACCATAGCAAATTGTCTACATTCAGTAAAGGCCTAATTATACAAAGTGTACATGGAAACTGGCAAGTACTAGGTGAATCAGTTGAGGAATAAATGGGAGAGTAAAGAAAAGAAGAAAGGGGAAAAAACATACAGAAATCTGAGCAAAAAATAAGAAAACATGACTGAACCAAAACTGAACACAATATACTGTGAATAAGTGCAATCACAAACACAGAAGGAAACTTTATGAGAAGGAGAGTGGTAATTTCATTAGCAAGGGAAAGAATAACAACAGAGGTCATAGCAACAGCAGAGCAAGGCATAGAACAGTAGATGGTGCAATAGAGGATAAGTGCAAAATACAAAGCATTGTGATGGAAGAGAGAAAAACAAATTTCTGTAGTGATGGCTAAATCAACAATCTTCATCAATGGAAGCAAGGCAGAAACTAGACTAGTTAAGAACGATAAAAAACAGTTAATAGAACCGAGTTAGGGCTTTGTAAAACAGAGAAGAAGGGACGAAGAGAGAAATGGAGAGTAGGGTAGTTTAGAGTAAGATGAGGAAATTGTCAGCAGCCTAAAGACTAATGAAACACTGGGATATCTGTAGGATGCTAGGAGTTATTTATTGGTAGCGGGTATAGTGCCACAACTGTGCAGTCGGCAGGGCACTGGCTGGAGGCAGAGAGTGTCCCAAGGCTAGTAGGCCTTAACCACTTTTCCTTTCCTAGGACAGTGATCCTTTCAACTAATAACCTCAATTGTTGTTTATTTTCAGTCTAAGTTTTGTGCATATTGGCCCCTATTCTCTAAGGTGTGGAGAGTCTATGCACCGTGTATCTGGAGTGCATAGACCCTCCATGACCACCATGCCCCCTGTGCTTAATTCTCAAAGGGAATGTGGGGATGTTATGCACCAGTTCCCCCATCCCACCGGCAATCCCCATGTGAGGGTGGTCCGGGGAAGTGCCATGGCATGTCTGTGCTCTGTGCTATTCTCAGCAGCACAGAGTGCTGGGCAAGGGGGGAGCAGGCTACATGTTTTCAGGGCAGATGTAGCAGCTACATGCCCCCCCGGATACCACTTCTAGTCATGGTGGTCATGTCGGGGCACAGAATACCCCCCACACACACTGCCCCAGCCCTCAGGAACCCCATGGAGGGCTGAGGATTGACATTTGGTCACCCACCCACCCACCCACCCTGGTGCTGCAGCTGCACTGCAGCCACCTGAATGCTGTGGCACTCCATGGGCGCAAGTGAGTCACAATGGTGGACTGGGTCCAGTCATCCCATTGGATGCCTGTCCATATCCATGGATGGGCCCCTGAGCACCAGCATGCTGGGGGGTAGGTCCATGGAAGGGGGCTGTGCAGTCACTGGTGGACATGAATATGGCCACTGCGCATCAGTCCGCTGGTGCGGGACTCTGTGGGTGGGTTACATGCCTCCTACGCATTATTTCCAACCCTTGGAGAATCCCCCTTTATTTGTAGAGCATTAAGTTTTATATTTCATTACAACTTTGCTTGCCTTGTGTTGGAGCTGGTGGGCTATACAATTGAGAAGCACAGTGGGTTGGTATTGTTTCCCCGGGGGCAGTACTAGCATAATACCTGTCCAATTTAATAGTTCCCAGGATGGAGGCACCATGCACTTTATCTCTGAACTATGGCATCTTTTGATAATAAATTAAAACAAGATTTACAGAGCAGGACCCTCAACCTTATTTGAGCTCATAAGGCAAGGGTTGTGTACTGTAATCTATGCTGACCCAGTATCTGACTATTTATTTAAAGGATGCCCATTTTATAAGCATACTAAGGCCCTCCAGACACAGTGTGGGTTCTTATTTCTATACCACACTTCCTGCTGCATTATTGTATACTGTGTCATTTCTGCTGTTGATATAGTGCTAGTGAGAAATGACTGAGTAAGAACTGTTGAGGGTCAGATAGTATTACCTTGGGGGGGGGGTATCATCCTGACTACTGTCCAGGTAAGTCAAGGAGCTGCCTTATTGGAGGCATATCCATTTTATAGTTTGAGAAGACCCAGACTAAACTAATGATCCAGGGCTTACTGCCCAGAGGCATGAAGACAATGTCCCAATGAATAACAGTGGACTGAGTCATGTGCCTGATGGTTAGGGGTGGCAACATATAACTGCAATGATAACAGAATATTAAACATACAATAAACAGGAAACAATGATAACAGACAGTAGTTCAAACCCATTCAATTAGATTTTTTAAACTTTTTTCCAAGTTTGTATAATCCCACCCCTTATATCTAGGTGCCACCATTTATTATCTCTAAAGAAGCAGATGCCTATGAACCTGACATTAAAAGAATTAAGTGACTCTCCACCAAGAGTGTTGCTGTCAGTCAGCTAGGCTGGGATGTATGCAAAACTTAATCACATTTCATACCCAGATGAATAATTTTCCAGGGCCCACCATTTCAGGACCAGCTGTCAGTCATCTAGGTGGTCTATGCATAGCAGTAAATAAAAAGCAAAGAAAAAATAAATACAGGGATACAGAGGATGACTAATAACCCCAGACAAATCTCTTGCTGCATTATAAACTGGACATTGTGGCAGAGTAAGGGGGTTCTCCTTCAGAAACATTTGGTCACCCTCCTGCAGTCTGGGTAAACATCAGCATCTGGCATCCTGCTATTAAATTCTAACCATGTTCAGAGGTCAAGGTAACTGCAGATTTTTAGTTTACCTTAACAGCACATGGTGGTAGAAACATGAAATCAACTGCATGTGTAAAAGGTCACATCAGCTTTGTTTACATGCAGCAAAATCTTCAGAAAGTACTTCCAGCTAAAACCAGCTTTTAGAACAACCACCAAATGAAAACATGGTTTTTCTGTAATTAGTCTCATGTAAACATTTGTTTTTGAGATATTCTGAGTTTTTCCCTAATTTCGTCTTAAAAAATTTCCATACACAGCTGGGCCATAAGAGGAACAGTCTTAGTTTATTATAATTTTACGAAGTATGATCGTAATGAATAAGGTATTACATTTCTGTTTCATCCCTCACATTTCCCAGTAAAAACTTGATTTCATGGGAATTTTATTGGATTTTCAGGAGAACAACAGCAGCAAAATAGAAAAAAATATTGAAACATTTCAGTTCTTCATGCCAACAATATCCCCTCCACCAAATTCAGTCTTTCAGGCTGCACAAAAAATATTGCATTACAGTATGTGCAGACATCTCTGAGTTCAGCTTTTCACATTAAACCTGGAAAAGTCCAAAATATTTGGTTCACATTCAAAGGTCATATGTGAAAACTGTTTCCCTTTTATAGTAGTTATGACTGCTTCAGTCAGCTACAAGTACATTTTATTGATTTTATTATAACTAGGATTACAAGTACCTCTAAGCCAGGCTCTTTTACAAAGGTTCTGCATCAGAGAACAAATACAATGCAAGTTACAGAAATAGGAACAAAACAATAAATAGGTCAGCATATTAGGTTACAATGGTAGATCAATACAATAGCTAGAAATAGGCATCATAAAAACTAAAAACAGAACCTCCCTCCCCCCATTCCCTTCTCAGCAATTCCCCATGCCATTAAAATTGTTGAAGTATCTTCTGGTGTCATAGATTCATCTGCACGCTTGACACTGCCTTTCTTGACTGGGGGTGATGGTGGTGGTGCATGCCTTCTGCTTTAATCTCCCAGTACTCTGCTGCAGACGTCCTTTCAGGTATTCTCAGGGTCAGTGCTGGAGGGATCTTTTGAAATCTTCCAGTTCTAAGCCCTTCCTTAAGCTTCCTGATTTGTCAGGCTGGGTACATCCATAACGCTCTCCCTTTCCATTGCTGCCTAAACAGGCAGAGGTGTAGGCTGCATTAGTGGGGCTTCTTGTATCCCCATGTACTGCTCAAATATGCTGCTCTGGCTGACCCAGTGGGACCTGGCTCCCACAGTTGCTGGAATTACATCTCCCCTCAACCAGTACCAAAGTACACTGGAACTTCCTAGTTAATGGTACTTTTGTTTTGTAGCTGTCCTGTAAAATGTCAGTATTACCGTATACTTCATACAATACTGGCATTTTATAGAGTAGCTAAGAGATATACAGCAAGTGTCACCTACTAGGAAAGGAGAGTTTGCTCTGATTCAAGAGGAGGGAGAATACTACAATATCAGCAACGGCAGGATCAGGGCCCATCAACAGCAGCCAGCAGCAGGTCTGGCAGTACAGGGAGGTCATCAGAAATCCTCCAACACTATCCACACTACTGCCATGTTAGGCAGAGAAAGGTGGAAGGGCTTACATAGAAACACAGAAACATAAATGTTTTCACCAGAAAAGGACCTTAAGGCCCAACCAGTCTGCCCCTTGTCCCTTGCTATTCTGTCACCACTAACCCTAGCTGGTCATAGGCATCACCCACTCCCCCATTCCTTTACCTAATGTGCCCCTGTACCTATCACACATGCTTGAAGCTCCACAGAGTCTTAGCCCCCACTTCCTCCTCTGGCAGGCTATTCCAGTCATCCACTATCCTTTCCATAACAAAGTATTTCCACGCATCTATCTTAAACTTCCCCCCCTGAGCTTCATTGCATGCTCCTTTGTTCTAGAGCTTTTCTTTCACTGAAATAGACCCTCTACTTGCACCTTGTTCACTGCTGTGAGGTACTTAAAGGTTTCAGTCATGTTCCCTCTCACTCTCCTCTCCTCCAGGGAGTACATGTTGAGTTCATGCAGTCTTTCCTTGTATGGCTGTTCATGCAACCCCCTTACCATTTTGGTTGCTCAGCTCTGTACAGTCTCTACCATTTCAGTTCAGGACTCATCTGGAATTGAGCCATAGTCTGCTTAGTATGCCTTCCCGGTAAAACTTTTTAATTAAATAAAATGTCCTTGCAGAAGTGTGGCCTCTAGAACTGGATGCAGTATTCCAGGTGGGGCCTTACCAGTGAGTGACACAACAGCAGTACCACCTCCTTCCTCCAGCTAGAAATCCCTCTCCCAGTGCACTCTGGCATCCTGCTAGCCTTTCCCACTGCTTTGCACACTGCCCAGATACCTTGATGTCTTCAGATGTGATGACCCTTAGATCTGTTTCTTGACTTGGTAACTGTAAACTTCACTCCCCTAGACCTATATATAGCCCCTGAGTACTACAACCCTAAGTGCATAACAGTGCACTTTTTGGCATTGAAACTAAGCTGCCACCACCTAGTGCATTCCTCTAGTTTCCTCAGATCCCTTTGCATTCTCTCCCCCCACCTACTTCCTGAGTATCAACCCTGTTGCAAATTTTTGTATCATCTGCAAAGAGACACACCTTACCCTCAAGCTCCTCTGCAATATTGCTTATGAAGACATTGAAGAGAACCAGTCCCTGCACTGAGCCCTCTGGCACCCCACTAGTCACTCTACTCTTGCCTGAGTGGCTACCATTTACCACCACCCTTTCGCTCCTATTCCTTAATCTGTTTAATACCCAGTTTGTCACTTTCTCAAACATCCTCCAAGCTGCTTAGTTTCTTAACTGGCCTCCTGCGTGGCACAGTGTCGAAAGCCTTACTGAAGTCCAGCTAAACCAAGTCCACTGCTCTTCCTTTATCTACCTCCCTGGTAACAGTCGAAAAAATCTATGAGATTAGTTTAACATCAGAATTGAAAGATGTACAGTACAGTCAGGTTAGCACAGGTGGACTCAGCATGCCAGATCAGACAGTAGCAGGTTGAGAGTAACACAGGGAGCCATCGAATTTACACCCAGTGTTTGTAATACCAATGATGGCAAAAAATTGCCCTACCTACATAAAAACATAGAAACATAGAAGTTGACGGCAGATTAGGACTGCAACGCCCATCCAGTCTGCCCATTTCTTTTCTATCTTATGAATGTGCCATCGGCCTTTGCTCTGTCAATGACCTAGCTATTCATACTCATCTGTATTGCTCCCTTATGCTTATTCCATGCCTGTTTGAAGCCCTGCACTGTATTCATATCCACCACTTCCTGAGGTAGACTATTCCATGCATCCACCACCCTTTCTGTGAAAAAGAACTTCCTCACATTGCCCCTAAATCGGCCTCCCTCTAATCTCATGCTGTGTCCTCTTGTCCTGCAATTTTTCTTATATTGAAACATGTTAGACTCTTTCACCTTGTTAATGCCCTTAAGGTGTTTGAATGTTTCAATCATATCACCCCTCTCCCTCCTTTGCTCTAGGGTATACATGTTGAGCTCCGTTAATCTGTCCTCATATGTTTTCTGATGTAGCCCCTGCACCATTTTGGTTGCCCTTCTCTGGACTGCATCAATTTGGTTAATGTCCTTGTGAAGGTATGGCCTCCAGTACTCCAGATGGGGCCTAACCAGTGTCTTGTAAAAAGGGATTATTACCTCCCTCTTATGACTTGTGATACCCCTACTAATACACCCCAACATCCCCCTAGCCTTACCTACTGCTTTAGTGATCTGCTTGGATAATTTCAGGTCATCTGTGATGCTGATGCCCAAGTCTCTTTCTTCCCTTGTGACTACCAGCAACTCCCCTCCCAGCCTATAGGTGGCTTCAGGGTTTTTCTTCCCTATGTGCATGATCTTGCACTTCTTTGCATTAAACCCCAGTTGTCACTCTCCCGACCATTTTGCCAGTTTATCCAGATCTCTATTCATTCTGCCCACCCCATCTGGATCATCTACTCTGTTGCAGATCTTGGTGTCATCTGCAAATGCACAAACCTTAACCTCCAGTCCATCTGAAATGTCACTGGTGAAAACATTGAAGAGGACTGGCCCCAGGAATGATCCCTGAGGTACCCACTTGTGACTTGCATCTCTTCTGACTGTATACCATTTACCACCACTCTCTGTTTTCTGCCCGTCAACCAGTTTGCCACCCAGTTGACCAACTTCTGACCCACCTTGAGCCTACCCAGCTTATTAATCAATCTTCCATGTGGAACAGTATCAAAAGCTTTGCTGAAGTCAAGGTAGGCAACATCAACTGCTCCCCCTTGGTCCACCACTCCGGTTACCCAGTCAAAGAAATATATGAGATTAGTTTGACGGGACCTTCCTGTTGTAAACCCATGCTGTCTTGGATCCTGTGCTCCTATGGATTCCAGGTGTTGCACTATTCTTTCCTTAAGGAGTGCCTCCATAATCTTGCCCACTACTAAGGTAAGACTGACTGGTCTGTAGTTCTCTGCCTCCTCCCTGCTACCACTCTTGTGAAGCAGGATCACATGAGCCCTTCTCCAGTCTTCTGGGACCTCTCCTGTGCTCAGAGACTCACTAAACGGTTCTGCTAATGGCTCTGCTAGTTCCACCCTTAGCTCATTTAGTACCCTGGGATGTATGCCATCAGGTCCCATTGCCTTGTCCACCCTGAGCTTATCGAGCTCTTGTAGGACCCTTTCTTTTGTGAATGGATTAGTGCACACCTCCCTCCCCCCTGTGCCCATGATGCTGATCTGTGGGCCCTGCCCTACCTTCTCTTCAGTAAATACTGAGCAGCAGTATCTATTTAGGAAACATGCTTTTACATGGTCTTTCTCCTCACACGCCCCCTTTTCCCCTTTGATCTTTGCACTACCCCATCTGGACTTTCTCCTTTCACTAATGTATCGATAGAAAGTCTTGTCCTGGTGAAGCAACATGTAGGGAGGGCCAAATGGGAGAAAGCTCTCCCATGTCATGGGACAAGAAGAAAGGGCTGGGGACAAGGCAGAGGACAAGTGGGGTACAAACCAAGAATGCAAGAAGAGAGGAATGAAATAGACAGAAATGGGGAGGGCAACAAAGGATGAGGGGGGATCAGGGGGAGCTTCAGGGAGGAGCACATGCAGGAGGGGGAAATAAAAAAAAACAGGGAGTCAATCATTGAGGGAGTAAGGTATGAAGAACTCTGTGTGCCAATGTTAGGGGTCTAGGAAATAAAATCATAGACCTGGAGGCCATCATCGAGGAGGCAAGCATGGATTTGATAGCCAAAACAGTCATGGTGCACTGACAGTCATGACTAGGATACTGCCATACTAGGCTACTCTTTCTTCAGGAGAGACAGAGAAGGGAGGAATAGTTGTGTTATATATGTGAGGGAGGGAATCAAGGCTACAGAAATACAGGGATCTCAGAGGAGAATGAAGTGCTGGAGGTGCTATGGGTCCTGCTGGAGACAGGAACTGGGTCCAATATCTGTACAAGGTTGTAGAGAGACCTGCAGCATAGGGAGCAGAGTTGGATATCATTATGATGGTAAATAAGGGGTAGGTACTGCTAGTTGGGGAATTCAATGTACCAGATGTGGATTGGAGCCTTCCACCTGCAGCTTTTCCAAGTTGTAGAACTGTATTTGGCTCCCTACAAGTGGCTTATCTCAGACAGCTAGTCAATGAACCTACAAGGGATGGAGTAGTGCTGGACCTGGTGTGAACAAACAGGGAAAGCACTGCAGACATCTCAGTTGGCAGTCTCCTCTATACCAGTGATTACTTTGCAGTGTGGTTTAACATTCAGATGATAGGAGCAGTAAAAACACAAGGACAAGTATTCTGGACTTTAGGAAGGTGGATTTAAAAAAAATGGGAACTAGAAACATAGAAACATAGACTTTGGCAGCAGATAAGGTCCTCTTGCCCCACCCAGTCTGCCTATTTCCCTACCTATTGAATAAGCTGCAGATCCTAGTTAACCAACAGTTTACTTCCTCCTACCACCCACTAGAATTGCTTTATATCTGTCCCATGCATTCTTGAATTCCCCCACTGTTTTTGACCCCATAACCTCCTCAGGAAGGCAATTCCATGCATCCACCACCCTCTCCATGAAACAATACTTCCTCATGTTGCCCCTGAGCCATCCTCACTCTATCTTCAAATTGTGCCCCCTTCTTCTTGCACATCTCTTTTTCTGAAAGATGCTTCCCTCTTGGACTTTGTTGATTCCCTTGAGGTACATAAATGTTTTTATCATGTCCCCCCTCTCCCTTCTTTCCTTGAGGGTATACATATTTTGCTTCTTTAGTCTCTCTTCATATGACTTCTGGTGCAGACCCTGCACCATTTTGGTTGCCCTCCTCTGGACTGCCTCCATCCTGTCTATGTCCTGGCAGAGATGTGATCTCCAAAACTGCATGCAGTATTCTAGATGGGGTCTTACCAACTGCCTGTACAGAGGGATAACAACTTCTTTTTTTCTACTGGTGATGCTTCTCCCTATGCATCCCTGTATCCCCCAGCCCTCCTTACTGCCTTCTCACATTGCTTGCCTGCCTTTAGGTTTTCTGATATAACTACCCCCAGGTGTCTTTCCATTTTTCTTGTTATTAGTACCTCTCCTCACATTGTGTACTCTTCCCCTGGTTTTTTGTTTCCCAGGTGCATTACTTTGCACTTCTTTGCATTAAATCTAAGCTGTCATACTTTTGACCATTCCTCCAACCTTGCCAAATCCCTTCTCATCCTTTCCACCCCCTTGTGTATCAACCCTGTTGAAGATCTTCAGTTGTCATCTGCAAAGAGGCATACTTTCTTTTCCAGTCCCTCTTGCAAAGAGGCATACTTCCCTTCCAGTCCATCGGCCTCAGATTGCCTCAGAAACTACCTAGTGTTGGGGGTATTGCCAGGGAGTGGTAGTGGAACAGTGAAGAAAAATCATTAAGTCAACCAGCTTCTGTTTGATGGAAGTGAGTGAAAGTAAAAGTAAAAGTAAAAAGAGACAGTTGTGGTACTCTAGGAAGGTGGCCACAGTGGTGAAGAGCAAAATGGTGGCATTCAGGAGGTATAAAGAAACACAGAGTGAGAAAGATAGGAAGGTATACCAGGTAAAACATAGGGAAGCAGGTAAGCCAGTGAGGAAGGCAAAACTGCAGATTGAGGAAAGGATAGCCAAAGGGGTAACTAATGGAGATAAGACTTGCTTCAGGTACATCAGTGAGAAGAGGAAAACAAAGGTAGGAATTGTTTTGATATGGAGGATGTTTCAAGTTTATTTATTGTATACTGGAAAGGTATGTGAGCAAAAGTTGCCCGTTTTCACGAACGTCCAGTTTTTGAAAAGTTAACATAAAGGAGGTACAGCCACCTTGCAAGCAGATTGAGCGGGAGTATGCCATAGTATAAAGTTACATGTCAATCAAGGCCTCTTGTGATCCCCAGGGTACTTTCTTAGGGGGTGAGTAAAGAGACCCTGACAGGATCCAGGTGAGTGGGAGTTGACATCACTTTTCTCTAGTGTAGAGAGAGCAGTTGCAGGAATGCTTAGAGAGAAAGTGGCTTTTGAGGGAGCTCTGAAAGGCACTGGTGGAGTTACATGCCAGAATTGAGAGAGGGGAGCTGGTTATAGAGCTTAGTCCTGGCGTAGGTGGTGCAGTTTTGTGCCAGAGTGGTGTGAGAGAATGGGATGTTGAAAACATTGGTCGTAGCTCTTCTCATCATGGAAGAAGGGGAGAACTTGGGGAAAAACTGGAAATGCTATGAAGAAGTTTGCCCAGATGTACTTTGTGAAGGAAGGACAGTCTGCTGATGTTGAACTGGTCTTCTAGTGGAGGCCAGTCTAAGGCCTTCTAAGGAGTACAATGGTGGGTCCTCCTTGGGAACCTGGTGACAAATCAGATAGCACTGTTGTAGCAAGAGCTAAGTTTGTTGAAGAGTTGAGAGGCAACATGTGGAACATAAATGATGAACCCATACAGCAAAATAGGTAAGTGAAGTGAGCAGGCCAGACAAAAAAGTGATGAGGGGATGAGGAACCTCTGAGTCCTGTAATGCAACCCTAGCCTCTGGTGGAATTTATTGATAACGTAAGAGACATAATTGCTGAAGGACAGGTGTGGGTCTAGGAAGATGCCCAGGTATTTAAATTATGTTACTTGTTCAATGTTCACCCCAAAGTTATCAGTGAGGGTTAGATGAGGGAAGGAAAGTTTTCTTGATCCAGAGAACACCATAAATTTTGTTTTCTTGGAGTTTAGGACCATCCCTTTATCTGAGAACCAAGTGTGAAGTTTGGAAAATGTGGTTTGAAGGTGTGTGATCATCACATCTGGGTCTTTGTTGCTACAGTAGAGCACAGCATCATCGGCATAAAGGACCAATTTAGTATTGGAGCAGATTTTGGGGAGGTTATTAATGAAGAGTGTGAAAAGAAGAGGGCCCAAGATGGAGCCCTAGGGAACCCCGTACTTAATGGAGCATGCAATGGAGAGGTGGCCATCGATGGTGGTAATTTGAGATCTGCTGGAGAGATAATTCTCAAACCATTTGATGGCATCGATAGACAGTTGCAGATCTGACAGGGTGAGTAGAAGGAGATTGTGGTCAACTAGACTGAATGCTTTTGTCAATTCCATGAAAACAGAGCCAGTGTACATCCCACTATCTATGACTCTGTAGATGTCTGTGGTGAACTTGACAAGGACTTTCTCTGCGCTGTGAGAGTCCCTGAACCCATGTTGGGTGTGGGTGAGAATGTAGTGCTTGTTAAGGAAGGCGGTAACTTGGGTGTGAACCACCTTTTCAAGTATATTAGAGAGGGGGGCAAGGAGAGAGATAGGTCTGTAATTGCAGACCTTGTTCCTGGACTCTGATTTGAAAAAGGGTTTGACAGTGGTAGTTTTCCAGATGTGAGGAAACGTGCCAGAGCAAAGTGAAAGATTTAAGATATTTGTGATAGGGATTGCAAGAGGGAAAATAGTGAGTTTGAGAATTTTGAAATCAATCCCATCCACAACTTTGTTGGGCATGGACTGTTAGAGAGGATACATTTGATAGTGTCTGAGGGTTTAAGGGCTTGGAAGTAGAACTTAGGAAGAGAGTCACATTGAGGTTTGATGGGCTGAGGCATGACAGAGTCAGCAGTGCCATTATGGGGGTTTGAAGAGGAGGGTTTATATTTATCCAGGTCCCTGAAAAATTTGTTGAAGATGGCAGTGACCTCAGCTGGGTTGCTGGTTGGCTGATCACCATGAGTCAGAGTGGTTCATTTTTCATGACCCTCCCAAGGAGGTTGTTTTGGGTACCCCAGAGTTGCTTGGGGTTAGCATTTTCCCCTAGTTGCTTATTGTGTAGAAAACTAACTTTGATTGACTGAACAGCCGATTTATATTTGTTACATAGGGTTTTATAGAATGAGAGTTGGGAGGGGGCTCCATGTATTCTGTGCTTTTTTCATGCCTTATCCCTTTCCCTCATAAGCTTAAGTATAGTTGGAGTGATTCATTTGCTGACGAGCCCGTGGACTCAAATTTTCTTTAGTGAAGCCAATGTGTCACATATCTCTGTGAAGATGTCGTGAAGCGATGCAAAACCTCGTCAATATCATTCATCATTGAGGTGAAGGACCAGTTAACTTGTTCAAAGGTGAGCCTAATTCCTGTGAGGGCATTGTCCTCAAACCCTCTAGTGAATATAAAATTGGGAGGTTGCTTATTAAGGTGGGTGGAGCAGTGACAGAGTACAGCACAATGGTCACTTATGCAATCTGGTACAGTCCCAGCCTTAAGAATTCTGGCAGGGTGTGAGACAATTATCCAATCAATGAGCATCTGAGAACTGGTTCTGTAGTTTGGTCCTGGTGGGTGGGATATGAGATAATCTGGTGGAACCCCAGATCGGAGATGACAGATTTTGCAGGGTCAGATTGGTCAGAATCCCAGTTTATGTTGAAGTCCCCCATGAGGATCCACTTCCTGTTAGGGGGAAAAGGAGTCCTTGATTCAAAGGAGTGCATCAAGGTCCCCCTGTGGGGTACTGGGAGGAGATAAGCAGTGGTGATAGGTATGGTTTTGTTGACAATCAGACTCCGGTCTAGGAAGAGGGTCTCTAGTTTCAAAAGAGAAATGCTAGGGCAGAATTTATGGAAATAAAACTTTTTGGAGATGTAGGACATACAACCCCCCCCCCACCTGTCCTGTCCTTTCTGATGGAGATGAAGCCATCCAGCTCAATCTATCACAAGAAACCTTGTCTGAGAGGTGGTGGATCGTGCAGGAGGTTTCTTGCTTGATAAAATCCTCTTGTTAGAGGGAGACTGTGCATATGGGGACCAAGAAAAAGCAAACATCCTAAACAGGTATGTATGCTCAGTCTTCAAAGTGTAGGTAGAGGGGGTGGACCATCAGGTTGCAGCAGGAACAAGGGGGAGGAGGTGGGATTCAAGTCAATTTTTAGAGGAAAGAGTACTGAAGGAACTTTGCTATGAGACAGGACAGGATACTTCCAAGGGTACTAAAAGAACTTGGAGATGCTGGCTGCTTGGCTGATGGCCTTATTCAACAGCTCACTGGAATCAGGCATGGTTCCAGAGGGCTGGAAGAGAGCAAACATGAGGCTAGAAACTACAGGCCAGTGAGCCTCACCTGAGGGGTGGGAAAATTAATGGAAACACTGTTAAAGGAAATGGTGGTATAATATCTTGAATCCAATAGGCTGCAAGACCAAAAGCATCATGGATTCATGAGGGACAGGTTATGCTACACAAACCTGATTAATTGTTTTGACTGTGTGATCAGGGAAATAGATCAGGGGAGGGCAGTGGACATTGCCTATCTGGATTTTATCAAGCAAGAAATGTTCTGCACTATCCACCATCTCTCAAAATAAGCAGACACTGAAGCTACAAATAGACTGAATAAAGTGCTTTTATCATTCCATAAAGTGCTAGTGAATCATATCTCTCACAGAAATGCCAGCAGGAGCCCTGCAACTAGTACTTCCAACCAGTTTTGCTCAATGCATCATTGACTCCCTAATGATACATTGAGCGAAACCAGTTGGAGGCAGGGGCACTGGTTTACTGGGATTCAGAAAGGGCAAATTCCATTTTGCTCATTGTAAAAAATGGTATTGTCACTGGTGTCTGCTAAGCCAAAATCCAGTTTTACTGGTGTTTGGTTTTGTGTACTTTATTTAACAATTTTTAACTCTGCTAACGTGCATTTTAGCAATTTTGACCTCCACTATTGCACATCCTTCCATCCTTGTACCAATTTAAAGTTATTTTAGGTATAAGATGGCAGCAGCAGCACTACAGCCCCCATCCCTAAGGTGTGATGGAAGCAGCACTATGGCTCCCATCCCTCAGGTGCGATAGCAGCACCAGCAGCACTATGGCCCCCATCCCACTGGTGTGATGGCATCAGCAACAGCACTATGGCACCCCTCCCTCAGGTGTGACAAAAGCAGCAGCACTGTGGCCCCCATCCCTTAGGTGTGATGGCAGCAGTATTACATTCCCCATTCCTCAGGTGTGATGGCAGTATCAGCACTATGGCCCCCATCCTTCAGGTGTGATAGCAGCAGTACTACATTCCTCATCCCTCAGGTGTAATGGCAGCATCAACACTATGGGCCCCATCCCTCAGGTGGGACAGCAGCAGTACTACATTCCTCAATCACCAGTGGTGATGGCAGAAGCACTATGGCCTCCACTCCTCAGGTGTGATGGCAGTAGCAACAATGCAGTCCTCATCACTCAGGGGTGATGGCAGTAGTGACAGCACTATGGTCCCCTTTCTTCAACACCCACACCCCACATGCACAAGTTACAAATTACTTGGTCTCTTTGCTTGTTAGAACTCCGATGTGATTTAATCTGAACCACCACCACTAAGGTGGACCACCTTTATTTTTTGCTATCTATCATTTAACTGCCTGAATTGGATTTCTGCCTGTGACACTGCTGACCAGGTTTTGGGAACAGACTTGGGTGTTAGAGGGCTGGCCGGGGGGTGGGTGAAGGCTTGGGTGTCGAACAACCACTCGCCTTCTCCTGGGAGTGAGGGAGGGTTCATGGCTCAGCATTTGCTGGCCCCTGGTGGAGGCCAGAGGTATGGCAACACGCCTGCCCTTACTGCGGGAGGGAGTGTGATGGACATCGGCTTGTACCTTGACATCATATGGCCTGTCACACTCCCAAGACAATGGGAAAACACCTGCTGGCCAACTGGAGTACAGCTGCTGGTCCCTCCATAAGCCTGAAGCCCCAGACGCATGTGTCTATTCTGACCCCTGCCATGCCCCGGGATACACAGGAAGCTCTTTGGGGTGATTCTCCTCCCCTGGTAGCCTCCCACAGGTAGGGGCCCACCTGATGAAGGGTTACCTCAGGTTACCTGATAGCACAGCAATAAGAGCCAGTGGATGATGGTGGTTAGAACTCAGCAGTGGTGGTAGGGGGCCATGGCAGACCTGAAGGAGTGGATGGCCAGAGGGTCGGAGGAGTAAAAAAATCCTGCCTGAATTTGCTTCTTTTAAA
This sequence comes from Neoceratodus forsteri, assembly GCA_016271365.2. Lineage (NCBI taxonomy): Eukaryota > Metazoa > Chordata > Ceratodontiformes > Ceratodontidae > Neoceratodus > Neoceratodus forsteri. Next base: position 817,659,321 of record CM057454.1, read on the forward strand.
TAAAGTGTATTCAACTAAAAAATCCACACGTGATTAATGGAGGACCTTCAAATGGAAAATCATGCATTTCCCAAACATATGGATGCTTTTTTTTAACTTGGTCTCCTTGAAAAGGGTGTCTTTTTGGAAGGCAGTATAGCGTAGTGGTTAAAGGCAATGAGCTGCAAACCTGGAGACCTGGGTTTGAATCCCATCATACTGTGTGACCCTAAGCAAGTCATTTAACTTCCTTGTGTTCCCAGGTCACACCTGGAAACAAGCTTCGGCTTAGTGTGCCTTTCCTGGTTAAACAATTTCCCCTTCCCTTCCCTTCCTTCCTCTCAGTTTTCATTTCTGAGTTCAGATGTGAATTGAGCAGCACTCTGCCCACCATCATCATACAGCCCCTGGGGTCTTATCTTCTGTGTGTCATTGAATGTGCTTTCAAAATCCACTGTCCAAGCATAAGTACACTTCAACACTTAGCATTTGCTTTTTTGTTGAAGCAGTCTTTTGAACTATTTTAAATATGTGCACCTTGAGAAAAGGGCATACATAGCCCTAATGGTGGTATCACTGTATAAATACATTTTATCTACTACTACTACTATAGTCTATCAGAAAACTTTTTGTTGTCACAGAGGCTGAAACAGCAGGTGGGAGAAAACGTACAAATGATCCCATTCACCTAAATGGGGTGCTAACTGTGAAGTCATTTTGTAAGTAGTAAGGCAGTTTCTTCCTTGTGAACATACTTTCATTCAGACTACTTTTCATCCAAACAACTGAGGATTTTGGATGGCCCTGCTGATTATAAACTTGAATAAGCTAGTTGGTGACAGTGATCCTGCACTTAGCAATCTACAACTTAGATACTCATATGCAAAGATTACAATAAAACACCTGAGTAAAGTCTAAAAACAAGTTTATAAAACACATAATATAGATATCTGAACATTTATCTTTACCTATATAAAATCATTACAGCCCAAGTAAAACTCAAGTAAATTACATGGTACCCTGACTACTGTATGATGTAGTAAACATATATTGGTATATTTTTTTTTGTATTCTTTCTAAACCAGGTAAGACCCACTAAGCAGAACTGCCTGTTTTCAGGGGTAACATAGGAGCGGGGGGGGGTTAAGTGACTTGCTCTGAGTTGCACAGTATGCAAGTGGAGGTTGTGGGAATCAAACCCAAGTCTGCTGGATGTACCCAGTTCAATCACTGTTTGTTGCTCAAACCACTAGACTATACCTACGTGGTAGTTCAGGTGGATGTTAAAGATCCCATGGCACTTCTCAAAAAGAGTAGGGGAATTTGTTTTTATTACAAGTCATTATACACCAACAACAAATCAATACAGCAACATAACATGGGATACAATCCCAAAATCATTAAGTAATTCAGAATCAGTAATCCATACACGATTTCTCCATACAATGTCCATAAACTGAACAGTTTGGACCTTTTTTTCTAAAAAAATAACTATCCCTCAATTCCTCAGTAATTTTGTGTACAGGTTTGTCACAAGATATCTCTTTTTGCTGCAACGTGGACAAGCATCTAGTATTCCATATGAACCATTTAATAACTGAAAAAATAACTTTCAATGTACTATGATTCCATTTTTTCCATTGTGTCCCATATACTCCATAAATCAATTCATCATATGTAACCCTATTCATAACCTTCATTCCCCAGTGTAAACTATTGAAGTCCAAAAAGGTGCAATAGAAGAGCAAGTCAAAAAATAAATGCCTCATTGTTTCAAAAGTAACAGTACATCCTGTTTGAACACAAATCCACTCCCACATGGATTTATGTTTCTGGATTGCCTTAACATTTAATTTTTCATGACAACACAGCCATAAAACATCTTTAAATTTCATAGGTAACCTCCTATCTATATTTAAGTGAGTTACTGATTTTTCATATGCCAATGGGCAATTACTAAATGTCCTTGGTTCTGTGAAGTGGGTTTCCATAACCCATCCATACAGTTGCTTCTTAGTTTGTGAGACAACAACAGTGTAAGTAATACCCCAGTGATGCAAATTCACAAAAATCTCCCTTAGATATGAAGGAGCACAAGACACAGTTTTAAAGGTTTTCTGTGTACTCGCCTGCCAACTTGAATACCAATAATGTATTTTCTGTTCTAACAGGGGGAACCACCTGTGGTCATGTTGCAAGCACGGGGACATATATCAGTCTGTAAAAAATGAATAAAAAAGAACAATATCAGGTTCACCATATTAATGCCACCCTTCACTATTGGCAAATACAAAATGTTCTATTTTATAGGGTTCAATCTGCTACCCCAAATGGCTAAAAAATATAGACTTAAAATCATCGTCTCCCGCTCCTTTGGAAGAGGGAACACTGAACTCACATATAGAAAAATGGGAAGCAAATAGGTTTTAACTAAATACACTCTTTTTAATTTCCCCATAGAAACCTTATTCCATCTGTCCACCATGGTTTTCCCTTGTTGTAGCTTACCATCCCAATTCTGCAAATCCTGCCTATCACCCCTAAAGTCAATACCTAAAATATGTATAGATGTCTCAACAATCAGAATACCTGCTATAGGGGCATGTGGACACACTGATGTATCTAACATTATACCTTTACCCTTTTCCTTATTTACCTGAACCCCATAAGCTGAGCCATATAACGAGCAAAATTCTACTACCTGTGCAACAGCTGCCACATTTTTAAGTATCACACACAGGTCATCAGCATAGGCAATGGCTAGTATAGGAAGTCTGTACTGTGGCAAGGACAGTGGCATAAACAATCTAACATCATTTAATAACTGGAGTAAGGGATCTATAGTAAACTCATAAAGGAGGGGACTAAGGGGTCAGCCCTGTCTGACTCCTCGTTTCACCGGTATCATCGGTCCGACATATCCATTCACTAAGGGTTGCATTACTGCCATGTTATACGTGGCTTTTATACAACTGATAAAAGTGGGAGGCAACCCGTACCATTCCAAAGTGTTCCATAAAAAATCATGGCAGATGGAATCAAAGGCCCTTCTTTGATCCAGCGTCAAAATGTAGCCTGCAATATTCAACAGTAGCCCTGTTTCCACTACTTCCCTAAGCAGTAATAAATGGTCTGTAATTGATCTATCTGGGATACCACAAGTTTGAGCAGTGGAAATGATGTGAGTAGCTACTCATAACAATCTGTTATTGAGGACCTTCATCAGAATTTTAAAGTCCACATTAAGCAGACATATCGGCCGCCAATTATCCAAACCCTTTCTGTCCCCTTTCTTAAATATATATGTCACTATACCCACAGTCATGTCAAGTGGAAAATTACCAGCATGCAAGACATAATTATAAACAGCTGTCAATTCTTGTGCAATCATTGGGCACAATAATTGATAAATCTCAACTGGGATACCATCCTTCCCCAGCATTTTCCCCTTCTTTAAAGTGAGTATCACAGATATGATCTCCTCTACTGACAAATCCTGAATAATTTCCTGCATAATATCAAGAGGGTAGTCCGGAATGGCAACCATCCCTAGAAGCTTTGAAAAGGATAGTGTCACCTACATATTCCTGAAGCTGACTTCTTAAATAAGAAGATACTGTTTCTAAAATCTTCCTCTGTGTCATTTGAATAACTTTGTGCAAATCCCACACCTCAGAAAAATGTTTTTTCTGTATCCTCTCAGCACAACTGAGAAACAGACAAATGGAGTCCGCCTTCCCTTGTGTGCCGAAGGATTGCTGCATCAACAGGGAAGAAACCTTCTTAGCATGAAAATCCCTTATCCCTTGTTGTATATTTTTTCATCTGATTAGTATAATCATGCCTAGTTATCTGCGCTAAGCTCATGACATGTTGTAACTGCTGACGGAGAGTTTGATATCTGATGCAATCAACATTCCTAGTCTGCTTACTTAAAGACAGTAAAAGAGACCCCAAGTCAGTTTTCAAACTATCCCACCACAGTAAAGCATTATCATAAAGCTCAAATAATGTATTTTTACCACCTATAAAATGCAAGATCTGTTGTCGGATACCATCAGTGTGCAGTAGCATGGTATTAAATTTCCAAAGCCCTGGCCCCAAATGTTTATCAGGTTTACATATCACAAGCATCAATTCCTTATGATCTGAATATTCTACAGCCTGCACAGATACTTCTGAATAGTAATATGATTACTAATAAGAAAGAAATCAATTCTAGTAGCATACCTCCCCCTTTGAAAAGTGGGAGACCCCTTACCATTCATAGATTTAGAAACATCCACCAATGCTGCTAACCTGACCATTGAACCAAGAAAATTCACATCACTAAATATTTTAGTTGTCTGTGTAATGCTGCTTCTATCACTACTAGACAACCTGCAGTTAAAGTCCCCCCCAAGATCACAGAATGAGCGGAAAAGAGCCATATTGCACCAAACGTGTCCACCAGGTCAGCTTTTGATTGAGGGGCATATACATTAATCAGTCGATAATACTTCAAGTCATATTTAACATTGAGCAGCAATACCCACCCTGGTACTAACGCCAAACCTTTCATCACCTGAATGGGAATTGTGAATAAAATTGCTACACCAGTGCACCACTCTATGCCTATGGACCAGTAGGAGGCACCGTTATACCATTCTATTGAGGCTAGCAGTGTTTCTCTAGTCGTATGCAATCTAGTGTCTTGAAGAAAAATAATATCTATGTGATTGGAATGGGAATGAGAAAACACTATCCCCCTTTTGGATCTATTCTGAATACTATGCACATTTATCGTGAGGAAAGTCAAGCGTTGCATAACCTAAAGGCTGTCGTGCATCACTTATTTTTTCCTACCATGTTTTACAGACATGTCAAAGTTACTTTTTGGTGTATTCCACCTCCTAGATTTCCCTGCTGACTGAACCTCATCCCCAATTTCACTCAGTTCAGAGTCAGACACCACCCCTAAGTGACTATGATCTGCAGAGGAAATATCGGACTCCTGCTCCTGTTGATCATTTAAATCCTGCAAGAGGCCATATTTGTTAGAGAGAGTAGTCTCAGAGATTTTTTGCACTTTAGATGCTGGCTGCTTCCAGGCCTGTCATCTTCTCATTACCCTTTTCCCTACCTCTGGAACAGGTACAGGTGGGGGTGGGGGTGGGGTTGGGGAGAGGAGGCATCTCAGCAATCCCAGGTTCAGGTTCCCTGACTTCAGTAACTGCCCTGGACTATTCAGGCAGGCTCATATCTGAAACCAAAGTGGGCGTCTCAGAAAGGGCATCCTGTACCTTCCCCAATCCCATCAATAGTACGTGGGGGGGAGTGGCAGGCACATGAGGAGGTTCTAAAGTACTCTGTTGAGCATACCTAGCATGCTCCCTTTGAGCCATAGCTACTATCAGCCTTTGTTCCTCTGAATCTCCTGATCCTGCCTCTTTATGAGCAGCATGTGTGCAATCAGTGTAATAATGTCCACAATTCCCACATAGATTACATCGTGCCTCACTGGTGCATTGTTCCCTGCCATGCCCCAGTAAACCACATAATACACATTTGATTTTATCACAGGCATTACTAATATGTCCTGGGGAACCACACTTTTAACACATTTTAGGTTGCCCGGGATACAATAGTACTCCCCATCACCCCCTAGAAAGAAGGAATTAGGCAAGTGTTGTATGTCACCATCCACAAACTTCAATGAAACCTGAACCTTCCACCATCCCATCCATATATTCTCAGAGTCATAAATGGCTTCTGGATGTCCCAGAACAGTACATTTTTGCTTTAACAAAAACAATAAGTTAGCTATACTAACTCCTTCATTATGAAAGAGAATAGTAATTGTTTTTTTTGGGTAGGTTTTGATAGAGGAATGACCTCAAAAGGAGCCCATAAGGGGGAATTTTTCACCCTCTGGTACCTAACCCAAAACTGTTCAAGGCCACTCTGCATTTTAAAGCTGACATCGAACATATTCCCCCCCTCCCGATACATGGATCAGGGCATACAACTCAGCTGTATTAAACTTTAAGGTACCCTTCAACAACACACGTCCCACATATACCCTAGCCAGGAAAATGTCCAAACCCCCTTTGTACACCAGTCTCACAGCATTATGTCTTCTGGCTGGAAAGACACACTGATAGGAAAAAGAAGCATAAGACCTTGACTGTCACCTCCCCCCCGACCAACCATGGCCAGAATTATCAGTATCATGTTAATCTGTATCACTGGGTGCACCGTGTGTGGAAGTTTCTTCGGGACCAGTGGTAACAGTAGCATCAGTATAAACCTGATTTGTCTCTAACATAGTTTGTTGTGGAAAGTTCAGAGTCGGATTTTGGGTCAAAAGCAATTCAAGTGGGAGCTGCAAATCAAGATCAGGTTCTACCTGAGACACAGTATCCTGAGGTCTGTCCTGCTTCTCAGAAGTATCAAAAAGTGATGATTGCAGCCTGACCCTGGGAATCTTCAGTGGAGAAAATCCTGAAGTCCACATTTGAGTACTCAGCAATTGCACCCACCATGCCGCTTTCAACGAACTTTCAACAAACCACAGCCCTTACGGTGCCATCAAAACATCAGCTCAAGAATGTTTAATAGATGCCTTTTTTGTGATATGCTCTTTAGAGGAATTAGTAGAGAAGGAGAACACCGTAGCGTTCTCCTGGTTCACATCAGCAGTCTGAAAAAACACTGGTTCAGTTGTTGCTGTGGCAGCTGTCGTTATGGTACTTGGCACATCGGGATGAAACCTGACAACTCCTGTCATTAGCCAGTGGATCACCTTCAAGAACCATAAAGTCTCCTAAATCAGTTACAGTTTTTGCTAACTCCAGCACTTTACACAAATCTGCTTTTTGTTGCTGGTACCACTCTTTCGTAGCATTCAATTCAACAATCAATTTTTCCACCGCCTGGTTTTGCTCACCCAAAGCCGAATGTAGAGCTGGTAAAGAACCTTGTTGTCTCTGGATCTCCACTCCCTCAGCAATCTTGGGTTCTGTTCCTCCTGTAGCATCATAAAAAGTATCAGACTCCATGAGTAGTGCCTGTGGAGGAGTCCCCTGCTCACCAAACAGTCGCACCTCCTTCTCCATCGAAGCTCAGAGAAGAAATGAGCCAACCATCCTCTAAGCAGCCCCCTACAACTCAGTAGGGGAATTTCCCTGGCCAAACTTCCCCCCATTCACTAAAATACCACCAACAGCTTAATCTGGTTCAAAGTCAGTTGGCATTCATCTGTATCCCCCTCCCCTGGGTCGTGCCTGAAAATAGGCAGAATTTGTCTAGTGCACTTACCCGGTCAACAAAAACTAAATAATAAAAATAATAATAATACCGACAGCCATAGTAACACCCATATATAATGTTTTAATATATGATTTCAATAATAGTACACAGTACCTACAGTGCAATTATGAATATTAAACACTTTACATTTTACTAAAACTGAATTATTTGCCACTCTATCTGCTTATTTTTTCTTACACCAAAGTGGGTGAATAGTTGACTGAGCACTTTAAATAGCTTTTGATCAGGTTTAATTTATTCTACATCCAGAAACAGATAACATTTGTTTATTCTGGATTTATTTAATATCAGTTCCCACATCTGGCACTTGGGTTAATATCCCAGTACTGACACTGTAGTGCAGCATGAGAGGGGCGCTGCACTTCTGAGGTGTCATCTTTTGGATGAGATGTTAAACCGAGGTCCCAAATGCCTGGATTGGTGGTAGTTCAGGTGGATGTTAAAGATCCCATGGCACTTATCGAAAAGAATAGGGGAATATTTTATTCAAAAACTGAAAACAAAATATACAGAAATGTATTGCTTCATACATAAACCATAAAGAGAAAAAAAAAGAGGAATAACAACATACTTGAAACTACAAACAAAAATAAGCTGTTACTGTACACAGCCCCTGTGTCATCCCCATAAAAAGTAGGGGAGTTCAATAAGGAAGAGAAAACATACAAGAACATGTTACATCATGCAATTCATAATAAAGGAAAATCAAAACATAAAGAAGTATTACAGTACACAGTAACTGCAAACAGAAAATATCTACATTAGGAGATAAAAACCATCCCTGACTCCCAACCCAGTCCAAATGAAAAGGCAGGGGAACATCACAATACAAAGAAAAATAAATTCAGGAAAAAATCCAGAAGCAGAAATCTCAGTAGCATCGGAAAACCCCAGATGGTAATGAGGCCTGCTCGGAGCTATAAATAATACATAAACCCTGCAAAATTTGGGTTGCTATTTGAGTGGGAGTACACACCTTTTGTTGCAGCAAAAATGCACATCTGGCCTGCCATAAATAGTAGCGGCAAAAGGCAAAAATCAAATACAATATACTGGGGTGATAGCGACTCAGACCAGAAGGGTAGATGCCATAAATTAAAATATCATAGGTGAGAGTAGAAAGGGTCTTGTCTTTCCACTTGGGAAAGAGAAGAGTCCAAACAGGTCGCGTAGAAGGGCAATCAATAAAAATATGAAACATGGTTTCAGGAATAGAAGGGCATGAGTCACGAGAACAAGTTCTTTCCTACTGAGATTTATGTTTCAGGTTATCCTGAACACCTAGCCTGCCGTGACATGAAAGCCAGGTCACATCCCAAACCTGCTGTGGAATGCGGGAATCAGTCAATTGGTGAAAGACACAAGAAGAGTCCATAACAGAGCCAAGAGGGTTCCGCAACACCGGGAGGTCCAGAAAGAATGATCCCAGAATAGACTGATATAGTTGCTTCCTGGATGAAAAAAGAAGCATCATAGGAGTCAAAAACCATTGATGAATCTTTAAAAAAGTCGGGATAATAAAACGAAGGAGATTATATTTCCGAAAATTCCGGGGAATCTCCTTTGGCAGAAGATGCCATGCCTCACACAACGGAGCAGCACGATGATGGAAAAGGGAAAACCAACAAAAGTCTGGGCTTGCACTAAGGAAGGAAAAGTGGTCTTGAGAAACAAACAGTGAAAGAACACTAAAGGGTTCAACATCCGAACACCGCCATGGCTATAATCAAGATATGTGTAATTCCATTCCACCGGGTTCAAGCGACTACCCCAGAAGCCCTGAAACAAAACATTATACAAACGAGCTTCCAAAGAAAAGGGAACCGGAAAAACAGAAGCCAAGTGAAAAAATATAGGAAGGACAAAAGTTTTCAACAGCAAAACTCGTTTCCATTTAGAAATAGTATGACCCTTCCAGGAAGCAACGGTGTGAAAAGCCTTGTCCAAAACAACAGTCCAGTTGGCGAGGGCATCATATGGTGTGCTAAAGGACAGCCCTAAAATCTTGATGGGGGTATAACAGACCGGTACCCCAGCAATACGATGAGTAGAAGTAGGAGAACTAGGAAGATGCAACAATGGGAGGTATACAGCAGAGCTTTTACTGAAATTCAACCTAGAGCCAGATACTTGCTCAGAGTCTGAGAAGAGATGGAATAAGGCTGTCTCTTGAAGTTGTGGTGTGGTGAGAATACATAGGTCATCTGCATTAGCTAACACCGGAGGTACAGGGGGTGTAGAAAAATAAGAGAGATGAGGAATAGAAGGATGATGCAAAATCCTGCGAAGTAAGGGATCGATATGAAAAACATAGAGAAGAGGACTCAATGGGCAACCTTGCCAAACTCCAGTCCTACTCAAGAATAAGGGACAAGGGCTGCCATTCACATAAGGCTGGATCCACGTAGTAAAATAAAGCAATTTGAGCCACTGGATGAAACGACATGGAATACCATCGTGAGAAAGGACATGAAAAAGATAATCATGGTTCACCCTGTCGAACGCCTTCTCCTGATCTAGAGAAAGAAGAAGTGAGGGAGAAGAAGAAGAGCTGAAAGCAGAGACATCCAGTAGAAGAGAAAGATTTGAAACAATGGATCGAAGTGGAATAGCGGACAATTATGTGGACAATTATGTCTGAAATTCAGAGATAACATGTGATGCCACAGGAAGAAGTTGATGGAGCAAAACAGAGGTAAAAATCTTTAGTCTACTTTCAAAAGGCTCAGTGGTCTCCAATTCCGAATATCTGCCCTATCCCCCTTCTTATACAAAAGAAACATAATGCCATCCGAGAAGTGTAGGGGGAGAGAATGAGAAGACATAATAGCATTAAAAAGCACGGTAAGGAAAGGAGAAAGAATATCAGTAAACGTGTGGTAAAGCTCCGCTGTTAGACCATCTGATCCTGGAGAAGTGCATCGCTTTTGCTTTTTGATGGCAGCCTGGACCTCCAACAAGGATATCGGGGCAATCAACCTGGTACAGAGATCTAGAGGGGGAGAAGGGAGTGGAAAATCAAGAAAAGAAAAATCCAGAGGTGAAGTCACTGTAGGGTACCAAAGGCACTTTCCAGATGTGAAAAAACCTTACCCTGAAGGGAGGTAATAGTATCGTAAACAGATGCAGAGTCAAGGTCTACAAGACAGTCAATATGCATGGCCAACACTATGTCAGAACAATGTTTATAGATGTTAAATGAAACTTTGGAAGAACCAGTGCCACATGAGGCCTCTAGATGCAAGAAGCGGGCTCTATCATACTGGTAAGCTTCCATCTGGGCCTTCAGGGAAGCAATAAGAGGGGAGAGATCAAAACTGGACTCAGATGCTCTCGAGATAGTATCCTGTAAATGTCGTCATAAAAGTAAGTACCGAAAATAAGAGGAGGCCGATTTCCTCCTAGCGTTCCGAAGAAAGAAATGCTTGAGATCCAGTTTGGTGTCTTCCCACCACAAAAGGGGGGAGGTATAAGCAACTAGCACCGAGGCTCGGGCCAACAAAAAATCCTGACAATCCCGAATGAGACTAGCATCAGACAAAAAGGAGCTATTCAATTTCCAACGCGATGAAACAACCAGAGGGTGAGAAGCAGTAGAAGGAGAGCAGAGCATGGAAATGGCCATGTGATCAGAGGTTTCGCAGGGAACAACTTTAGCCGGGTGAATGTTGATATTCTGCGACAGAAAGAAAAAATCAATACAAATGGCCAGCAGTCCTCTGTGATAAGTTTTAGCTCCCGTAAGGTGTACCTCACAGTAGCTGTCCTTAAGAGAGGCAGTCTGAAGAATGGTACGTAGAGCAGTAGAGTCACCAAAAAAGTTTCTGAGGCGGAACCCCCTCTATCCACCAGGGAAAGACTGCAGTTGAACCCCCCCCCATATAAAGATGATGGGAGGTATTTAAGTAAGGTTGTAAAGATCTGAACAAGTCAGAGCGTGCAGAGATACTTTGGGGTGCATAAACATTCAGAATCTGGAGCCGTAGGTGATGGAAAGTGCAGTCAAGCATAAGGGCTCTGCCAAGAACAATGTCAACCAGTCGGGTAATGGTGCAATCAAAACCAGAAAATAAAATGCCCTGACCATCACAGGAATCCACTCCCGAGGACCAATAGGAAGGGCCCCTGGTCCAACCCGCAGAAGCCCAAGACAATTCGCAATGGGTCTTTAATCTGGTATCCTGGAGCAAATAAAAATCATGAGGGAGATCCAAAAGGTATTGTAAAGAGGTGAGGAGTTTCCTATAAGATTTCATGCTGCATACATTAAGCGTAAAACAGCGGAGGCTCAAACACCCCGACATAGGAAAAGAAAAGAAAATGAAAAACTAGGGAAAAAAACCCGCAAGGGCAAAGTAAGAAAATCAAGTAACCACAGATCGCTGTCCAGTGTCGGGTCTGGTGGGGGAGGGATCTCACTGGGAATCAGAGGAATAATCCATGTGGATAGAAGAAGCTTGCGAGGACTCTGAACCATTTTCTTCTTCCATTATGTCACTCCACTGTTTCCGTTTCATCAAGGCCTGGTACCAGTTCCTAGTCAGAACAGACTGCCTAGGAGGGGGACCGGGAGCCTTCCACTTGCCTTCAGACTTGCCCCACTTACCCTGGAAAACCTCCTTGAAGGGAGCCTGGTCTGGAGGAGGAGGAGGGGGCATAGGGTCAGACGGGGAAACAATCTGTAGATCCAGGTCCGAACTGGGTGGGACTTGGTCCCGTGGCAAAGGATCATCTGTACAAACTGCAGGAGGGGAATCGGAGGTAATGACTGCGGGGGGGGGGGACACTTCATCCCAGTGCTCCTCCGCATGCTGATGAAAGATCTGAGATTGGGTATCAGAAATAAGGGCCACCTGGTCCTGAGGGGTACGATTCAGTCTATTGTGGTCCACCCAAGGGCACAGGAGGGAGGTAGGTATGGCCAGACTCATCACAGAGGTTACATTTCTGTGGATCTGTATAACCAAGGCTGACATGACCATATGCCAGTCAGAGAGAGCAGCAGGGTTTATCACAGGTGTGGCTGAGGTGTGTACGAGCCCCGCATTTATGGCAGGTACGAGGCTGGCCCAGGTAAAAACACAAACCCCTGTCCTTACCAGTGTAGTAGCTGCCTGGCAAGTGGGTAATACCCCAGTCTGTTTGTCTTAATTGTACTTTAGCCTTCCAACCCCCAGTCCAAACGAGGTCCTCGTCCAAGATAGGTCGAGGAACCTCAAGGATATCTCAGCACTGCTTAAGCCAGTATTGGACATCCGCTATGCTCATTCCCTCATTACAAAACAGAAGAGTAATAAGTTTAACAGTAGGTTTAGTAAGGGGAATGAGCATAAAGGGGTCCATAAAGGCTGAGATCTCACCAGTTCATATTTAGTCCAAAATCTCTCTCTAAGATGTACACATTTTTAAAACTAATGTCATATATAGATTCCCCCTTAACATGTATAAAAGCAAACAATTCACTAGCAGAGATGCCCAAAGAGTCCCTTAACATTGAGTGTAAGAAAGTTTTACTATCAGGAGCATCAGAAAGGTCACCAAAAAATTTCAGCGAACAGCATTCCTACGCTGGATTGGGACACCCAAGTTCTGAAAAAGATCACTAAGGTAAAAGGAATGATCTTGCAATGTCTCACCTGCAGGAAGAGGAAGCTGAGCTATGTCATTCTTGCAAAGTTGTGACTCGTCATCTGAGGTAGAAAGTACAGAAGCAAGGAGCTGAGGAGCAGAACCATGGTCCTGAGCCAGCATAGCGGTCGTTAAAGGAAGAGGTGGTTGGCCAACATTGGAGTCCTAGGTGGGAGTTGAAAAATCCCTGTGTGGTAGCAACTGAGAAGGCATGGACGGTAGAGAAACAGTTGAAGTGGAAGGAATAAGAATCGAGGCGTGAATAATGTCCTGTGCACTAACTGCATGAGGCAAAGACCACGGTGCATCAGGAAGCGGTTGCATCCAGCCCACATCCCGTAAAGCAGAAGCTGGGGACAGCCTAAGTCTGAAGAGGCATTAATTCCACGGATGAGAGCAGGAGAAAAGGAACCTTGATGCTTCTAGGCAGAGCAGGTAGGGTTCCCAGTATGAGTAGGTAACAGAGTAGAAGGTAGCGTAGTAGAGAGCCCAGTCGGAGTGGAAATCAGCAGTGGGGCTGGATGAGAGGCATCATCTTCATGCACAAAAATCCATAGGAGAGAGTGATGCTGTTGGTAGAGAAGGCATAGATGTGCAGGGGACAAGGAAGCAGTACTAGGCTCAGGAACTGGTGCTGTAGAGGGGTTCACAGGAGACTGTGTAACATCCATGGTAATAGCAGCAGTGGAAGACTGAAGCACCACAGCTGAGGCATTGACAGGAGGCACAGAGTCTAAGAGACCATTTCTGGAATCCATAGCAGGAGAAGTAGGTTGAAGAGCAGGAGCTGGAACCTGGGAACAGAGAGCAGCATTTCCACCACATCCACCAGGATCTGGAACAGCAGCCATCTTGGAGTCACAGGCAAAAGGGTCTCCCCTGCTCACAGGAAGCAGAGTAGGGGAATTTCCCCGGTGTCCTGGCCAAATTCCCCTCAGTCACTAAAAATACCACCAACAGCTTAATCTGATTCAAGGTCAGTTGGCATTCATCTGTATCCCCTTCCCCTGGGTCATGCCTGAAAATAGGCAGGATTTGCCTAGTGCACTTACCCAGTCAAATAAACTAAATAAAAAAAAATAAAATAAAAAATATATGCTGCAGAAAACAGTAAAGAATTTATTGTGAAGCACTCAGTGTCTATAGTAGAACTCCCACAATTTCCCAGCAAGTTTTGCATTTCAGGTTACTTTTCCCACAATTATCCAGTGGCCCTGCCCATGTGTGCTGATACTTGTATTTTTTTTGGTATCATCCAGTGTAATATAAATAGTGAAAAACATTTAGGCACATACTAAATGAAAACTGTGGTTTCTGGAAGGCAAGCAGTCCTCAGCTGATGGAGAGGTTGGTAGGAAGCATGGGTAGTTAAACTGAATGGCTGGTTACAACAAAGCAGTGCGGGTGGTTTCCTCACTGATTCTATATGCAGCAAAGCACAAAGAATGTGAAGCACAGCAGCATTCATTTTAAGATTTTGAAATCTGGACCGGCCTGCTGTCACTGCGGTAGCACTACTGCTTGCAATGCCAGTGACCCAGCATCAGAAGCTTTCTCGGGTTGCTGGAGGTCTGGCCAGGGTAGTAGGATTGAGCACCTGGGGATCTGCTCTCCTCCTCTGGGGAGGATGGGCTGCAGGTCCCACTGCTTTACCACCACCTGGGTGACCACAGGTGGTGGTTCAGCGAGTCTGCAGAGCTATTGGGAGGGGAGGAGACTAGCTGGGATCTGGAGCAGTGGCATGTCTCTAAGTGCCCCACCTCCTTGGATCCCCTCAAGTGCCAGTGCCCTCAGGGACAGAGACCAGAAAACCATGAACAATCACCCCACATCGGCCACCAGTAGAAGGGACCCAGCTGCCCCAAACTTCATAACCAGGCTCCATGAGGGACCCACTGGACTGCCCAACACACAATAAGCAACTGTGGAGGGGTGACCTGGGGTCCCCTTCCTTCACATCTTGGGGGACAACCCAGGCAGGATGGGGGCAGGCCCACAGGAGCTCCTGAGCATTACCTGGCATGAAGCTAGGGGATTCCCAGCCTAGGGATCTCTGAAAAGTGGAGTCTAATGCTGTGAGAAGGGGGCGTAGAAAAAGAAAATTAAAAAATTAAAAAACGATGCTGAAATCTTAGTGATTCTGTGCAGTGACATGTAATTTCTGTGAGGCACTGGTACAACAATTCAAAATACGCAAACCAAGTAGGATTCCATGATTTTTACAGGTGTTCTGGGTAAAAACAGTAAACCCGGGTCCTTAGTTAGAGGTACTAGTTGCAGGGCTCCTGCTGGTGTCTCTGTGAGAGGTATGATTCACTAGCACTTTATGGAATAATAAAAGCACTTTATTCAGTCTATTTGTGGTTTCTTGGTCTGCTGATTTTGAGAGGTGGTGGATAGTGCAGGAAGTTTCTTGCTTGATTCAGTAATTATACCTAGTACATCCAACCGTTGGGGGACATTACTCTGATTGCTTCTATCTAGATTTTAGCAAGTCCTTTGGCACCGTGCTGCTGAGTAGACCGATTAAGACATTTGAAAAGCCTAGGGGTGGGATCCAAAGTGGCAAACTGGGTTAGAAATTGAATGCACTCACACGTCAGTCCCATAATTGAGGAAAATGCAACCAGATGAATATTTCAAAACGTTGCTCCTTTTTATTCTTTTCAGTATCAAACAGCATTCAAGGACATGGCAAGTCCTCCTCAGGCACAACACCTCAACATTTCACGTTTACACACATTGTCTATCACTCAGCAGGAAAGGAACCTTGGCTTATCATATCTGATGTCCTCAAAGTGGCAGGACAGTGTAACAAAGCAGTGGGTAGAGCCAGCGTTATGCTTGGCTACATTGGGAGAGGCATCACCACCAGGAATATGGAGGTGGTGTTGCCACTGTATTTCTCAATGGTGAAACCCCACCTGGAGAATTGAGTCCAGTTCTGGAGATTGCACATCAGAAAGGACATAGACAGGGTGGAGGCAGTCCAGAGGAGGCCAACTGAAATGGTGTAGTGGTTGCATCAAAAACACTATGAGAGACTGAGGGATCTCAACATGTACACCCCGGAAGACAGGAGAGAAAGAGGAGACATGATAGAGGCCTACAAGTATGTCATGGGGTGAACAGGGTGCAGCAAGGAGGTCTCTTTCAAAGGAGGAAAAGCACGAGGACCAGAGGTCATGTGAGGAAGCCGGCGTTGGGGAGTTAAAGAAGGATGTTAGGAAGTACTACTTCACTGAAAGAGTACCTGAACTACACTACCAGCATTAGTGGCAGAGGTAGAAACCATAGGGTGCTTCAAGCATGTGTGGGACTGACATAAGGGAATATCAGTGAATAAATAGGGAGGAGGGAGGGTCACCAGAAGCCAGTTAAGGTTTGCTGAGGAAGATTAAGCAGGGACCATCTGGGCAGACTAGGTGGGCCAAATTGTCTTTTTCTGCCAAAAACTGCATGTTCTATCCGCCAGAGAAGGTGGCAATAGGTCACTGATGGAGCAGACAAATGATATGCCCCCTCCCCCATCAGGACAAACTATGCCAAGGGTGCAGCTGGATTCTGTAAGGCCAGGATGCAATCTACTGTCTTAAGGATATGGGGATTGGGGAAGGAGTTGGAAAATCAGGGAGGGAGAGAAGAGTACTTTTTTATGTGGCAACAAGTGTGGCTTCTAGCATCTTTTGTAGTGATGTGTACTCTTTTTTTGCATATACTAAATCAATCAATTTTATTTAATATAGTGCTCCATTCATTTTGACCCAGGGTGCTTTACAAGCGAGCAAGAATATTTAAAAAAAACTAAAAAAGATTACATAATATTAAACAAACTATAAATAAAAATTAACTAATTATTAGTAACTTAATCTGGCTAGAGGGAAATGCTTGATTAAACAATAATGTGTTTAGCTCCCTTTTAAAGATCTCTACAGTGGAACTGTCTCTCAAAGGGTGAGGAAGGGAGTACCACAGGGTTGGTGCAGCAAAAGAAAAGGTACGAGCACCAGATGTTTTTAAACACACTCTGGGAACATCCAGACATCCCTCACCCACCAAACAGAGGGAACGGGTAAGGTGGTAGGGTTGCTGGAGGTCTTGAAGGTAACCAGGCCCCTGACCATGCAGGACCTTATAGGTCAGCAAACTGACCTTGAAGGTGATCCATCACCTAACCATCATCCAGTGCAGAGAGCTAGGCACAGGTGTAATATGACAGAATCCTGACAACCCCATCAATAGCATGGAAGCAGCATTCTGCACTAGCTGCAGATGGCAAAGATCCACCCCCAATAGCCCCAGGTACAGGGTGTTGCAGTAGTCGAGCCATGATGTCATGAAAGCATGGACCAGTGATGGCAGATCTCCTGGGGGTATCAGGTATTTAATCCTGGAGATGTTTCTCAGATGATAAAAAGCCTTCTAGACCACGGCTGACACCTGAGCTCTAAGTGTCAGGCCACAGTCGAGTACAATGTCAAGATTTCTCACTCTGACAGAAGTGAGCAACTCTGATTCCCCAAGCCTAAGCCAGGTGACCTGTCCAGATTGCCTCCCCGGGGTGTCCCTAGTCCACCACCAGTACTTCAGTCTTGTCCGGATTCAACCTCAACCAGCTGGCACTCATCCAGCCCTGGATTTCAGCGAGGCAATGATTTAACAATGAGATCACCTCATGCTGCCTGTGAGAAAATCATAGGTATAGCTGAGTATCATCTGCATAACAGTGAAAACTCAGCCCACACCATCATATAATGTCCCCTAGTGGCAACATATACATTACAAGCAACATGGGGGCCAAAATGGAGCCCTGCAGGACCCCACATGGCAGGGGCATGGATGATGAGGAAAGAATCCCTGCCACCACCTGTTGCATCCTGCCAGTGAAGAAAGATCTAAACCAGCTGATGACTGTACCAACCAGTCCGCATCAAATCTACAGATGCTCCAACAGTACCCAATGGTCCATGGTGCTAAACCCTGCAGAGAGATTGAGGAAAATCAAGATGGAACAACTTCCTCAATCTCTCACCACTAGGCAATGCAGTCTGGACTACAAATCGTACTGAAATCTGGATTTTAATTTTATATTACATGTGTACATGCTATAGATCATGCATGAGCGGACTATAACTGTTTTAAACTTAATTTCCTTCTGATTTGTGATATTTGGGAATGAGTGATCCCAGACTGCACTTCCAGGTCATGTGGGAGCTATTTAAGACTTGTTCCGTGGCCAGCGTTTTTGATTAAGCACTGATTCCTTGTGGCAGACTCCTAACTGTCTCTAGGGATGACTATTACTACCTAAGCTGTGTAATATACCTTTTTGTGTGCTACAAAGTAAATGGAACCCTGTAACCCTACAGGAGGAGGGATTGTTGTCCTTAGGCAATGCAGTGTGGACTACAACTCATACTGAAATCTGTATTTTAATTTTATATTACATATGTACACGGTATAGACCACACATGAGTGGACTATAACTGTTTTAAACATAATTTCCTTCTGATTTGTGATATTTGGGAACAAGTGATCCTGGACTGCACTTCTGGGTCATGTGGGCTGGACACAGGACTGGAGGAGGACGGATGTGATTCCTCTTCACAAAAGTGGGAGCAGGACAGAGGCAGGAAACTACAGACCAGTTAGTTTGAACTCAGTGGTAGGGAAAATGATGGAATCACTTCTGAAGGAAAGAATTGTTGAGTACCTAGAGGCCAGTGGGGCACAGGACCCAAGGCAGCATGGATTCACGATAGGAAGGTCGTGTCAGGTGAATCTAATAGATTTCTTTGACTGGGTGACCAAAGTAGTAGACCAGGGAGGGGCTGTGGACATGGCCTACCTAGATTTTAGCAAGGCTTTTGATACAGTCCCACACAAAAAATTAATACACAAGTTAGCCAGCCTTGGAGTGGCTCCCAAGGTGGTAGCCTGGATAAAAAATTGGCTAGACAACAGGATGCAAAGGGTGGTAGTAAATGGAGTCCACAATGAAGAAAGGAGGGTTACTAGCGGGGTACCGCAGGGTTCAGTACTAGGACTGGTCCTTTTTAATGTCTTTATAAGTGACATTGCAGAGGAACTGGAAGGAAAAGTATGTCTCTTTGCAGATGACACAAAGATCTGCAACAGGATTGATACACAAGATGGAGTGGAAAGGATGAGAAGGGACTTGGCAAGGTCGGAGGAATGGTCAGATGTATGGCAGCTCAGATTCAATGCAAAGAAGTGCAAGGTAATGCACCTGGGAAACAAAAACACAGGGGAAGAGTACACAATGGGGGGTGAGATACTGACAATAGTAAAAATGGAAAGGGACCTGGGGGTAATTATATCAGAGGACCTAAAGGTGGGCAAGCAATGTGAGAAGGCAGTAAGGAAGGAAGGGGGGATACTGGGATGCATAGGGAGAGGCATCAATAGCAGACAACAGGAAGTTGTTATCCCTCTGTACAGGCAGTTGGTGAGACCCCATCTGGAGTACTGTGTACAGTTCTGGAGACCCCATCTCCTCAAAGACATAGACAGAGTGGAGGCTGTCCAGAGGAGGGCAACCAAAATGGTGCAGGGTATTCACCAGAAGACATACGAAGAAAGAATAAATGAGCTTAATATGTATACCCTTGAGGAAAGAAGGGAGAGAGGAGACATGATAGAAACTTTCAAGTACCTCAAGGGAATCAATAAAGTCCAAGAGGGCAGCATCTTTCAGAAAAAGAGATGTGCAAGAACAAGGGGGCACAATTTGAAGATAGAGGGGAGACGGCTCAGAGATAATGTGAGGAAGTATTTTTTCACAGAAAGGGTTGTGGATGCTTGGAACAGCCTCCCTGAGGAGGTTGTGGAGTCAAGAACAGTGGGGGAATTCAAGAATGCATGGGACAGACATAAGGCAGTCCTAGTGGGGGGTAGGAGGAAGTAAGCTGCTAGTTAACTAGGATCTGCAGCTTATCTGTTAGGTAGGGAAAATGGGCAGGCTAGGTGGGCCAAGTGGTCCTTATCTGCCGTCACATTATATGTTTCTATGTTTCTATGTGGGGGCTATTTAAGACTTGTCCTGCGCAAGCAGGGCTAGCTCATAAAGGCAAGGCAGTTACGTGCAAAGACACGCACATCTTAGTGCGTGTTTTGCATGTTTTCGCATGGATTTAGCACTATAAAACACTTTCTGAAACATCACTGAGGTAAACATATTCCTAAAGTACCAGACCTAGGTAGTGTTGTAAATACCTTACTAATTCAATCTTTAGCACTTGATCTGTAATAACCTCTTTGCTTACTAGCATTTTGTTTGTGAATAAAGATAATATGTTATACATACGTATTGTAAACTACAATGGTTGAGGCATTACAACTGTTAAATGGGAGATTTGCTTATAAATGTACTTCTTGTGACATGTATAAAATCACAGCAGACATTAATAATAAAAAGTGCAGTAATTGTGTTCAAATTGAATTTCTTGCAAGTGAAATAAAATTATTTGGTTCAAGAAAGATTGATCTGGAAGAAAGCCAAAAAGCCAAGGCATCTAGTTTGCAGATTGAATTTAAAAAAAACTGTTTCTTCCCCTGGACAAATCAACATTGACAATCAATTAAGCACTAATCAGTCCAATAAGATAATTGAACAGGTACCATCAATTTGTATCTCCTCTACCATGAATACACCACTTGCAGAGTTAAATAGGAAAAGGTCCAGAGAATCAGACACAACAGATGGTGCAGACAAGGAATGGTACATGGCTCAGAACTAAAAAGTATCAAAAAAGAGTAGGAGGGCAACTATATTTACTATTCCATTATTTAATCATTTTGATCCACTTTGACAAGTTAATGACTTCAACCAAAATCCTGAATCATCCGGGGAATGCCAATCTGCACATCTTATTAATGAATCACATAGTAATATTGGAATATTACCTGATACATGTAATTCAACCCAGGATATGAATATGGATATAAGTTTATTAACATTATACCATGGCCTAGGAGAGACAAACTTAAACATAATTGATACTCCCATGATTGACTCAGTACCCCTTAATACACACCATGAAATCACAGGAGCAAACTCCCAAGCATCTTCATCAGTATATGTACTTGGAGACTGTATAGTAAAACACCTGGACAGGGCAATCTGCAACCCCGATAAAGTAAATCGAACCCTTTCCAGTTTTAGTGGAGCAAAAATTAAAGATGTCACAATTATGGTGAATGATGTAATTGATAAAAGTGAAACATCCCCTGTGGTATTAGTGCACCTTGGTGCTAATAATGTTTTTCATAATTCTGCCCTAGAAATAAAACAGGACTTGGTAGCTCTTTATAACAAATTATCAGAAATGGGCTGTATGATTGCTCTCTCTGAAATTCTTCCAATACCAAAAGCCTCATATTATGTTAATAGCAAGATTAAAGATATTAATCTTCGGCTACGTATTTGGTGCTATAAACAAGGGATAAAGTGTATTACACATTGGGAAGAATTTATGGACCATTCTGTACTGTTTAGTGGTGATGGTTTGCATCTAAGCACAAAAATGCAATCTCCTACTTGGGAAACAATTTAACATTTGCTTAAACACTATTTTATTTTTTTTGCCATTAACTCTTTATTACATTTTTCATTACAGGAATATGATCCAACAAATTTGAGTACAGACACAAAATAATACGTACATATACATGTCCATACATAAAGTAAAACAAACCCTGTAACATACCCCCCTAACCCCCCACCCAATCCCATCCCCCCACCCTGACCCTCCCAGCACAAGTCCAATGAGGTGGCATACCATCAAACTGTAGTAAATCTACACTCTCCTAAAGAGAATAGAGAGCATAAAAGGGACCCCAAATCCAATTGAACCTGGAAAGCTTATTCTGGAGGATAGCTGTCATTCTCTCCACCCTCAAACTGGCTAATAATTCCTCCAGCCATTCCGCATAGCTGAGCACAACAGAATCCTTCCAGTGTCTGAGAACAATTCTCTTAAGCGTGGCAGCAATCAGGACTATATGGAACCTCCTATTCTTGACGGGAATATGAGAGACATCTCCCAGCAAACATATTTCTGGAGTAAAGAGGTCCCTGAGTCCCAATAATGGATTCGCCCTGCTTTTAATTTCTGCCCACAAGGAGGTTACCTTAGGACAATGCCAGAAAATATGCATCAAGTCCCCAACCCCGGCTTGACACCTGTAACATGTGGAATTTGTAGCAATTTTCAATTAAACACTATTTTAAACTGAATATATTGAGGGAAAAGCAGTCTGTTTCTGCATCTCTTAACAAGGTTTCAAATAATCCACCAAGTATAACAGAATCAGTCAAATCTTTTGAGGACATCAATATACTTCTGATCAATACTAGACGTTTATCAAATAAAATGGGTGAACTTCAATATATTCTAAAAGAGCAAGATATAACCATTTGTGCCATTACTGAAACATGGTTTAAGGATTATGACTGGGGCATGGGTATCCTTGGCTATATTAGGTACTCCAAAAACAGACAAAATAAGAAAGGAGACGGGATAGCTTTATATGTATTAGAAAAATATAAATCCCACAGGTTAGACTCAACCCTGGTCCATTGGTATGAAACTGAAACATTATGGGCACAAATCATTCTCCTAGGAAAACAGATAACAATTGGCCTAGTCTATTGTACGTTGAATCTAGATCACAGTGATAATGATTGATTTTTGTCTACTCTGGAGAATATGGGAATATACTCTAATTATATTTTGATGGGCGATTTTAATTTCCCTAATATCGACTGGTCCACAGTAAATGCTACTGGGGTTTCAGAAAATACGTTTCTCAACTACACAATTAATTCTGACTTATAGCAAATAGTCTTGAGTAAAACCAGAGGAATAATTTACTAGACCTGGTTTTAACAAACTGTAAAGAAAACATGTCTACCCCTTGTGTTCTTGAACTCCTAGGTACTAGTGATCACAATATGATTAAATTTAGTATTACTACCACTAAACAATACTCAAGAGGTTCCACAATAGTGAAAGACTTTAATAAAGCTAATTATTCAAGTATCAAGGATTACCTTGCCAATTGGGAATGGGAAATATAATTAAATGGCAGGAGCCTGATTTCACAATGGAAGTTAATATTGGATAAACTTCAACACTGTATTAATTCCTGGGTTTTGAATAGAACTAAATACATAAATAATCAAAGAGTTCCAGTTTGGTGGAACAGGAATGTTAAAAAAGCCATTAATAATAAGAAAAATATTACAGGAGATATAAAATTCACCCAACTGATATACATTGGAAACACTATAAAAAGAGTTCTAACACAGTTAAAAATCTAATAAAGAAATCTAGACTGAATGTAGAGTCCCACTTGGACACAAATATAAAAGATAACAAAAATAGTTTTTTCAATTATATAGGTTCCTTACGTGGCAATAAATCTAACCTTGGTCCATTTGTTATTAAAGGTGAAACTGTTAGTGATGAAACAGAAATGACAAATCACTTAAAAAATGTTTTTCTTAAGTGTATTTAATCCTAAGGACTTAATACCCAGTCACTCAGATTATAATGATGTAGAATGGGTTCCCTTAACTGAGAGAGATGTGATGGAAGCCTTCAATCATCTAAAATGTACTGGGTCCCCTGGTCTGGATGGATTACACCCCAAATTTATTAAAGAGCTATTTCAGGAATTAATAGGACCACTAACTTTGTTATTTAACACCTCCCTGAAAGAAGGTATTACTATTCCAATTTGGAATGAAGCCACTATAATCCCTATTTTTAAATCAGGAAATAAAAATGATGTTAACAATTATAGGCCCATAAGTCTGGCATCGGTCATTTGTAAGATGTTAGAAAGATTAATTCAGATGAGGGTTGATAAACACATTGGTCCAAATAATTTAACTGATCTCAATCAGCATGGTTTTCAGCCCGGCAGATCTTGTTCAACTAACTTAATTAATTTCTTTGAATCAGTAATGCAGCTCTGGATGATAGTTTACCTGTCGATGTTATTTATCTTGATTACTCAAAAGCATTTGGTACAGTTCCACATAGGATATTGATCAAACAACTGATTAGTATTAATTTGCAAAATAATATAATAAATTGGATAACCTCCTGGCTTTCCAACAGAAAACAGTGAGTATCCATTAGGGGACACTATTCAAAATGGGGATTAGTTACAAGTGGTGTTCCTCAGGGTTCGGTACTAGGGCCCACCTTATTTAAACTCTTTATCTCATCTATGCAAACTAGTGGTGGAACCTGAGCAGTAAAGTATGCAGACAATTGCAAATTAGGATGCATAGTAAACAACTCACTATCTGCTCAGGACATGCAAAATAATCTAAACCAGTTAGTATCATGGGCACATAATAACAAAATTAGTTTTAATATTAAAAAATGCAAAGTAATGCATTTGGGGCATAATAATATTTAAAAATATATACAGGATAAATAACATTCAATTGCAAGAGGTAGACTCTGAAGTTGATCTGGGAGTTATAATTGATAATAAATTAACTTTTGAGTTGCATAATAAAACAACTGTTAAAAAATTTCACAGTATCATAAGTTATATCCTGAAAAATATTAAGTTCAGAGACCCCAAAGTTAAAATACCACTTTACTCAGCATTAGTACGTCCCCATCTTGAATACAATGCTCCACTATGTACACCTATTAAAGTCAGAGGTAAAAAATTAGTTGAGGGAGTGCAAAGGAGAATTACTAAACAGATCAACAGTGTTAAAGAACTAAGCTATGACATTAGACTTGAAAACCTGGGACTATATTCCTTAAAATACAGACAGTTAAGGGGGGATCTATGTTTTACTTATAAAGCAGTCAAAGATAAATATCTCCTTGAAACATTAGGACTGGTTAGATATCATGGTACCTCAACATGAGATCCCATAACTTAAATCTTAAAGGGCATATAAATAAAACTAATAAAAGTAAGAACTGGTTCACTCAGAGAATGACTTCTACTCAGAACTCATTACCCATTAATGTTGTTCAGAGTGAAAGTATGGCTGAGTTTAAAATCAATCTTGACCACTATATGGGTCGAAACAAGATTTCTTTCTTAAGTTAAGTGTTCCATCAGTACAGTTGGCGGGTTTCTCATGGACTTAAATGTCCACCTAACTCATAATATCCTATGATCCTATGATCCTATGAGATCATTCAGCTCCCGGGCAAGGTCAGTGTCAGTACTGTGCCTCTTTCTGAACCCCAACTGGAGAGGGTCCTAGATGTCATGAGTTGTCAAATGGGTCTCCTGCTGAAGGGCCACAAAGTTATCAATAATCCTCCCCGCAAAGGGAAGGTTAGAGACAGATCTGTAGTTGGCCAGGCAGTCTGGGTCCAGTGAAGGTTTCTTCAGGAGTGGTCTTACCACCACCTCCTTAGGGCTCCAGGAAAGACCCCCATTACTAGGGAACACAAGGCTATTCTAGCCAGGACTGGGCTGATGACATCAACACACCCTATTAAAAGGCACGTTGGGCCTGGATCCAAACTACAGTTAGTTGTCCTCAACTCCTGGAGGGTCTTCACAACATCCACAATAGCCAATTGGTCAAAGTTGAGCAAGACAGGCAGAATGCCCGTGACATCAGGCCCACCACTGCAAATCCCACTAGAGGTCACCAACCAGATCTCTGACCTGATAGAGGCAATCTTAGCGAAAAACAGAGCAAACTCATCACAACTTGTCTGTGATAAGGCTCTTCCAGACTGAAGACAGGCAGGGTTACACAGCCTATCAACAGTGTGGAAGAGCTGAGCCAGTCTGTTAGACTTTGCAGCAATCTCCTTGGACAGGAACTCTGCCTTCTTACAGGAGATTGCTGACTGATAGTCTCTATAATGAGACATCAATTTAAGCTTTTTCTCCTCAGATTCTGATCTCTGCCAGTGCCGCTCCAACCTTCAACCCCTCCTCTTCAGCTCCCCTCGAGTCCCATCAAACCAAGGGGATTTCATGTGCAAAGTCAGGAGTCAAATACAGACAGGCGCGACAGAGTTGAGGGCTTCAGTAATAACCCTGTTACAGGACAAGACCAACTCCCCCAGCTCATCACACACACTCATCATACCTGATAGGTCAAGCACCGCCATCAGACCCTGTGGGGTCAAACCCCTTAAAGGGTGGTACTAGACCATCTCCGTAGGGGAAGGTCTATTGGGGGGGCTTCAAACATGAGTTTCACAGTATGGTGGTCCAGCAAAGCAACTGGTACCACCACAAGGTCAATGACCTTCATTCCCAGTGAGAAGATGAGGTCCAAGGAGTGGCCATGTATTGGGGTTGCAGAGGTAACAACCTGTGTTAGGCCCAACGAATACGTTAGTTGGAGGAAGTTCTGACCAATTTGCAAGAGTTCATTGTCAACCCAGTCATTGAAGTCACCCAGAACAATCCATCTGGGTGACTCTAACACCAGTTCAATGATGAAGTCTGCAATTTCCTGCAGGAATTCCTTCTCATCCCTAGGTGGTCTGTAGACAAGAAGGATCCTGCAGCCTACACCTGAAATCCCGTGAATGGCCAAACACTTGTTCACACTGGGAAGGCTGTGAGGTTAAGCTCTGCTTTAAAACAAATTGCCCCCCCCTTCTTGGGCAGTGAACCACTGAGAACCCATTTAAAATTGCTGATCCCAATATAGGGCTGGCATTTTCATCCAGCCAGGTCTCGGTGATGCAAGCCAGATCAGATGTTGAAACAATATCAGCAATAATCATTTTGTTTTTAATGGATCTGGCATTGCATAACATTGCCCGAAAAGGATAGGTTGATGAGGCTGGTCCAGTTACCTGCCCACTGAGAGTGGAGCACTGGAGTATGGGGACCAGACAAGGGGGACCCTTTTCCTGAACCCATTTAGCCCCAGGCACCTCCTGGAACCCACCACCCCAATCCGTTCCCCCCCAGCCATATTCCCTACAATAGACCAGCTGACCCCAGTCTTCTTCTCCTATGAACAATTCCCAATGCTTTACATCACCCATAGACCTCTATTGACAAAGGGGGACACTCGATGGGGTGTATGTTATGGAGCCTAGAGGAGGAATAATATCTAACCAAAAGAGCTGTTAACTAACACATTTCAACTATCTTACCTCACAAATAAAGTCCAATTAATAATACTAGGCAATCAATCTTTACAACAAACCAATTACTACTAATTTTCAAATTCACACTTCTCACAGCAAACAGATCACACTCACACTCCACTCACTCATTAACACACCCCAACCCATATCCCAACCTCAAATATTAACAATTTAAAATTTGAAGGGAGTTCAAATCCAAGTAATCCACAACAAACAAACATTTGTCAATGCCAAATGTTCGCTTGCAGGTATTTGCATTGGCGTATGACATTTATGCAGGCCCCTCCAGCTGTATCCATGTCCCTTTAGCATCCATATCCCAACAGAGTACCTCTCTGCAACTACTCTTGCATCTGATCAACATTTCACACTCATACTTCTTAACTGTCTGTCTTAGGAATCCTAATGCTCTGGGCGTGCTCAAAAGAACGAGCCTGTATGGAAACTGCGCAACCTGTGCTTATAACACAGTCATTCAGTAGAATTATTTCACCAAATTTTCAACATAGGCATTTTGTCACCTCTGGTCATGAACACTGTCACTATGGTTTTCTTACTGTGCACTGAACACTGATTTCCCACAGTGACCACGCTATTCTGCGTTGGAAGTGTGAAAACAAATTTCAGCCAGGATGTGAAAAATGACAGCTGAACTGTTCATAAGTAGGTGTGCAAAAATGCAAAAGTTGGAAATCTGGAGTGAAAATATGACAGATTCGCAAAGTTACGAGTACGTGTGGAAACTTCACAATGCACGCTCATAAAACAGTCACTGTTTGGAATTTGTGCACCAAATTTTCAACATAGGCATTTTAGGACGTCTGCTCACGAACAGTGTCACTGTGATTTTCTTACTCTGTACCGAACATAATTTCCCACAGCAGCTGTGCAATTGTACGCCGGAAGTGTGAAAACACATTTTGGCCAGGATGTGAAAAATGACAGCTGTACTGGTCATAAGGAGATGTGGGAAAATGGCAATGTTGAAAATCTGGAGTGGAAATATTACAAATTCACAAACTTATGAGTGTGCGTAGAAACTGCGCAACATACACTCATAACAGCCATTTTATGGACTTTTCCCACCAAATTTTCAACATAGGCATTTTAGGACCTCTGCTCATGAACAGTGTCACTGTGATTGTTTTACTCTGTAATGAACAGTGATTTCCAACAGCTACTGTTATATTTTGCACCAGAAGTGCGAAAACACATTTTGGCCAAGATATGAAAAATGACAGCTATACTGTTCATAAGGGGATGTGGAAATATGCCTGTCTTGAAAATCTGGAGTAAAAATATTACAGATTCATGAATTTATGAGTGTGCATGGAAACTACGCAATGCACACTCATAAAACAGTCATTTTTTTGGAATTTTTTCACCAAATTTGCAACATAGGCTTTTTGAGAGCCCACCTCATGAACACCGACACTGTCATTTCGTTAATTGGTCCCGAAAGGTGATTACACACAGTGACCATGAAGTCACCTTTCAGGACTGAATAATGCTATGACAGTGACTGAATTCATGAGAAGGGGTGTCAAGAACACCATGTTGAAAATTTGGTGCCAAAAGTTGAAAACATGGCTGAGATATCCACCTAAGTTGGAAAAACCCTATTTAGGCCATTATACAGCTTACTGGCATTTTCTCAGTTTGCGGTCAGCTTTGAAAAGTGCAGACGTGTTCCCAGTCCACCGAAGATCATGCGCCAGCCTCCAGAGGCAAGTATGGGGTGAGAGGGTGTAGGGAGGTGGGTGCACAGAGGGCGGATATGGGCTGGCGTGGGGGCCAAAGACTCAATGAGGGACCATTTTCTTGTTTTACAGAAATTAAAAAAAAAAGACAAAAAAGGATGCTTTTGGCATGCTGGGGTGGGCTTCCAGCATACCACCCACCTGTTTGTTGGGGGGAGTGGAGCTGGCTGGGATTGGGCATCCCTGGTGGCCATACAGTGTGTGTATTAGGGGGGAGCATGAGTGAGCTGGGGTGGGCTCCCAGCATGCCAATTGGTTGTTCTTTTTTTGGGGGGAGCTGCAGCCGATGGGGGATTGGGCACTCCAATCAGCCACACAGTGTGTTGGGGGTTCATGAGCTGAAGGGGATTGGGCACCCCCCTTGGCACACAAGGTGATGGTTGGGGACAAAAGGAGGGAGGGGAGGACACAAGGTGATGGTTGGGGACAAAAGGAGGGAGGGTGAGGACATTAGCAGAGGGAGGAAGTGGGAGGGATTGCCGAGCTGTGCATGACAGCAGTTTGGCTAGGTATGCTAGTATACACGCTACCACCCATGATTGCAGCAGACCTTTTCTTTGATGTGAAGATCAGCACAGCTGAACTGCTGTCATACACAGCTCAGCATGTATTGGTCCCCTAGGGTTGTGCCTGTTACACTGATCACTGCATTGAGGAGGAGGGTCACACGCCTCCAAAACTCATACTGTTGCAAGATGTTCCTTGCGCATGCGTGCAAGTCAATGTAATAAATTGTCCAGGGAGCTGTCCAAATCAGATTTTTATAATACAGAAAGGACACTGACTTTGTCACAAGATAAGGGACCCTCCCAAAATTTGCAGCAATAACTCAAATCCTTGGTCACCTTATAACCCTCTCACAGCTAGGAAAACAAAGGCCCAGATATTCAAAAGGGTTGCACATGGAGCAACAGTGTTGCACCATGCACAACCCTCTGATGCGCCCCGGTGCAATATTCAAAAGGGAAAAGTGCGCCGCACAAATCCCGATGTGCCAGAGTGCATCAGTAATGTATGCAGGCACAGGTGGGGGGGGGGGCGTGCCCATGCATAACCTGCAATAAGCCCGATATTCAGCCTGGATGTGCAGAGCCATGCATGCATGACCCCACTTGTGCCTGCACAAAGTTGCGCCCCAAAAAAAAGGAACAAATTATGGCCACCCACAGGTGAGCTGCCGCATTGCAGGGCACAACACGGCAGCTGCCATCTGTGGGTGGCCACCCAAGTTCCTGCCACACCTGGCGGCACCCCCCATGCTCCATCGCAGGCATCCATGTAACTAAACCCCCCCTCCAATATCCCTGGTGGTCCAGTGGACCGCTATGTTCCCGATCACGGGCATTTGTCTCAATAAAGAATCCTCGTCTAATATCCCTGGTGGTCCAGTGGACCGCTATGTGCCCGATCGCGGGCATTGGTATAATAATCCCCCCCATCCAATATCCCTGGTGATCCAGTGAACCAATTGCTGCCCGATCGCGGGCATCTGTTTAAATCACACACCCCCCTGTCCAATATCCCTGGTGGTCCAGTGGACAGCACTCTGCTCGATCGCGGGCATCTGTAAAACATAAAATAGTCCTATTACCCTGGTGGTCTAGTGTACCCCTCCCAACTCACTCCACTGATCCCTCACCACCTTTATCCACCTCTCGTCAGCCGGGTTGGTAGCATCTTCACCCGCCAGCCGCCGTTACTCGATAGCTGGTAGGTTAGCGATGATATTGGTTCACAGCGTGAGCTTACGGGCGCAGCCCATACTATTCAGTCCAGATATGTGAATGATTCATTCACATATTGACCGTAGTACGGTATGGTTTGCTCGTCATTGGCTCACGCCAGAACCATCGGGCGTGCAGCCCCACCGAGCTGTCAGTTGGCGGGCGGCGGGCGGCAGGCAGGTACTGCCGCCCGCTGGCTGACCGGGGGACTGGGAGGGGCCCTCCAGTGGGTGGTGAGGGAGTACACTAGACCACCAGGGTAATAGGACTAGTTTATGTTTCACAGATGCCCATGATCGGCAGAGTGTGGTCCACTGGACCACCAGGGATATTGATGGGGTGTGTGTGTGATTTAAACAGATGTCCGTGATCGGGCAGCAATCAGTCCACTGGACCACCAGGGATATTGGACGGGGGGGTTTATTATACCAATGCCCGTGATCAGGCACATAGTGGTCCACTGGACCACCAGAGATCTTAGACGAGGATGTTTTTTGAGACAAATGCCCATGATCGGGCTGCAGGGGGCATCGGTCTCCGACAACTGCTGCCTGGCAGGGCGCCAGGTGCAAGTCGACAGGGATCAGTGCACCTGCATGCTAATGGAATGCAAATGGGGCCATAATGACATGCAAGTGGCCCCATGTGCACCTTGCATAAATTATGGCCCCATTTGCATGTCCCCTTTTGAATATCGCAGGTGCTGTGCATGGCGCAATGGCACTTGTGCTAGCGCATCTCCATGCTCCACTCTGGCCACTTGTGCTGGCACAGTGCCACTGTGCCATGCACAGTGGGGGTGGCCAGGCTGCAATATTCAAAGCTGCTGCATCATAGCGCAGCTCCGTTAAATATCGCCCAGGCCACACCCCTGCGCAACAAAGTTGAGCTGCGCCCAGGCTTGCGCCACAGCCTGGCGCAGTTTGAATATCCGGGCCAAAGTCTATGAATTAAGCAGTCCACCCTTCTAAAAAGCCAGTCATTTACA
The DNA here is from genome assembly GCA_016271365.2 of Neoceratodus forsteri. Classification (NCBI taxonomy): domain Eukaryota; kingdom Metazoa; phylum Chordata; order Ceratodontiformes; family Ceratodontidae; genus Neoceratodus; species Neoceratodus forsteri. The sequence continues at coordinate 817,690,852 of CM057454.1, forward strand.
AACAGTGCAATGCTCCAACCAGCTACACAGACCACCAGACTGGCTCACTGCCCAGCTAACTCCCAGTGAGTTTCTTAGTTTCTAGCAGTATTAAAGTTTACAGTACCTTCTGCCACTACAATACTCAGTCTCCTCACATACTGCTCCTTAGAATCCAAGTCAAGCTTCACCAGTTCCTCAGTGGAATCTCCACACAAGCACCTGTAAATCAGGAATTGAGAATACTGAGTTTTACAGGAATAACTCACAACAGCAAACATTCTGGCAGCTCAGGAATACCAGCTCAGTCTCCTTCTCTGATCCTCTCACAGTCAAACGTAACAGGTGTTACTTGCTCTAAACTCCACTTAGAAAAAGGAATAACTCTGTGGAGCTCCAGCACAGGAACAGATCTCACAGTTGACTGTCACGGCTCTTCCTTGCTTCTTCCTCTACCCTGGAAAGGTTAAATTCCATGAAGCTTCAAAACAGAAACAGATCTCCCAGCTCAATGTAACAGCTCTTCCTTACACCTTCCTCCACTCGGAAAAGGGCCAACTCTGTGAAGCTCCAACGCAGGAACAGCATTATCGCAAACACAGGTGGCTTTTCTTTACCCTCCCTATTCAGATAGGAATCAGCTCCATAAAACTCTGTGAAACTCCATGGAACCTCAGCATATAAATGCTGAGACCACATTCCTTTACTGCCAGCTTGCTCTCTGGAAAGCACTGAATCTTCACCGGTGGTGAAATTCAGCAGCTCCCACAGGCAACACATTGAGCTTATAAATTAGACACTTAAATTCACCACTACCTTAAAATTAAAAAATAAATATTCTCCTAAAATGTCCTTACTTTTTTGCCCCAACTAGCTCTACCCAGCTGATCTAAATCCTAACTATTACTAAAGATTAGTTATATTCACTCTGAGTGATTCGGTTGCTGATGTAAGTGACAGTATTGTTCAGGGTTGCAGACAGTCAATCCAAATTAGCTCCAGCTGGGGCTTGAATATAGGTTTGAATGCAACCTGAAAAGGAATCTCTCAGACAGAAAACTTCTGCATACCATCTGTTTCAGCGGGGGGGGGGGTGGAGAGGATCACTGAAAACTCATATGCTGAGAATACAAACAAAAGCAGGACATGATATCTGTTTGCAGACTGAGTAAGCTCTCAGAACAAACAAAAAAAGGAACAAAAAAGTGATCTGCAAGAGCTACACTTAGAGACACATTCTATGAGGGAAAAATCAACCTGGGAAGAGATGGAAAAGAAAGGCCTGAGCACTGCAATTAAGGACAGATCTAATGTAAGTGATCGAATGTCTTTTTTTATGTATTACTCCAAGATAATAAACAAACCAATAAATACATTTATTTTTTAGTAGTTTAACAGCCAAGTAATTTAAAAATTGACAAACTACTGAAACAGCATGAACTACTGTAAAACTTTACATTTTCACTGTCAAATAATTTTGGCTAATTTTGATGAAGCACTAATATGCATTAAAATTAATTTGCACTAATTAGTGTTATTAGCACTTTTTCTATTATAGTGAATGTAGTCCTAATGAATTAGGGCTAAATTTGTTTTACACAATTATGGCTAAATTTGTGTTTACACTAAAATTACTTTGCATGAAAATAACTAGTTTTACAGTACTTTAACAAGTGGGTGTACAATACTTAACTTGAGTCAATTTTTTTAGGTATTCAACAGTTAAAAATTATCCACGTTGTGAATTAAAATTACCCTGAAGGTACTTTCCTCCTGCCCCAATTCTTATTATGAAATGAAGTGACTGGGAATGAGTGCATATACTGTAGAAGCAGTCTGTGGTTGGCCTCTGTCATTCAGCCAGCAGCTGGTTAAGTTGGTGAGGGGAGGGATTGTGCTGATCACCATCCACTGTTTTGCCCACTACACCCACAGGCTTTATAGGGTGACTAAGGTGCTGGAGAGGGTGGTGGTGGGTGGAGAGTGGTGAATGGTGAGGGGGTGGACCAGTTCAATGAGGGGTTGGGGTGGGAGGCAATGATTACCGCTGGACTAACCGGGTACTTTCTTCTCACAATGATGATGGTGTGAGAGGGGAGGTGCCAAGGAACTACCAGAGTAATTTCTTTTCATGGCAAGGATTGGGGCAAAAGGGGAGTACCACTGGACCACCAGGCTAATTTCATTTCACACAGGGAGCAGTGTGACAGGGAGGTGGCACTGGACTACCAGGGATTTATAAATTAGTGTATGAGGATCGGTGAGGGTGGGGGCAATGGCCAAAGCTCTGCACATTGCCGCTGTACATTCATACTGTATGTGCTGAGCATGGCCCTGAGCTGCTAATGGCAACATAGTGGCATATCAATGATCCCTCAGCCCCAAAACATGTCTCATGTGGTCAGTGGCATACAGGCTTCTAAATATGGTACGTCACCCAGGGGAAAAAGCACTAGAGCTAGATTTTCAAATCCCTTGAAAACTCTGCAGTTGTGGGGAAAAAACTGTGCAAGTCCACTTGCAGAGACACATTTTTTCTCACAGCTATGGTATTTTCAAAAGTGGAGCCGGTTTGTGACCGGCTCCATGATTTATGGCGGCTTACGGCTGTTTTTTTGCCACAGCTGCAGGGAAACTTTATGCCTGGAGAGACCTGGGGTAACACCTTCACAGCTGTGCTGGCTGAAACTATGAAACTCCACATGTGCAGAGATTTCCTTCTGTGGCTGGGGCTGCCATGTGGGACTTAGTTCCCCATCTTGTTTGAAAATCTAGCCCTAATCCATTTGGGATGTGGTATCCACCTTTTCTCCCAGGTGTCTGTTGCCAGCAGGAGGTTGTGCTGTGCTAGGCATATTCACTTTGCATGGCATACCACAGCTCAATGTTCATTCAGTCAGCATGCACTGGACATAACACACTGCCTTATGAATATACCACTGTAATGGTTGGGTACCTGTAAGGTACGGCTTTAACTTTCATTTGGGAGCGTGTGTGAGTTTCTACTGAAAAAGGCAAAGCTTGTATCTGGTCAAACTAGCAGAGGCCAGGTTGTAAATATCACTGCAAGCAAATGAGGTCAGCTCAGACAGTGTATTTGATGTCAGCCAGACCATAGCTAAGAGCATTGTCCCAGTCCTGGTGGGAATAGTCTGGTGTTCTTTAATGAGGGGGGGTCTTTCCTGAGCCTCTGAAGGAGGTGGTGGTGAGACCCTTCTTGAAGAAACCGTCACTAGACATGGACTGCCAAACGAACTACAGACCTGTCTCTAACCTGCCATTTTTGGGGAAGATTATTGAGTAGGTGGTGGCTTTCCAACTGAAGGTCCATTTATCAACCTATGACGTCTATAACCCTCTCCAGTCAGGTTTTAAAAAAAAAGCATAGTACTGAGACTTCCTTGATTTTGGTGCTTAATGATCCCCTGGTGACAAGAGACAGAGGAAAAGATTCCATTCTTTTTCTCCTCAATCTCTTGGCCACATTTGACACCGTGGAGCATGTGGTGCTTCGATCGCCTACGGGTTCATTGTGGACTGTCTGGTACCGACCTCAGTTGGTTCCATTCATTTCTCATTGGCAGGATGCAGAGGGTGGTATTGGGGCCTTTTTATCTCCAAACCACTGCCACTGCCATGTGGGATCCCCCAGGGTACCATTTTGTCCCCGATGTTGTTTGCGGTAAACATACTGCTACTAGGGGACATTATAAGACTGTACAGGCTGAGTTTTCATTGCTATGCTGATGATACTTAGCTGTACCTGTCTTTTACACCAAGATAACTGGAGATGGTCTCAGTTTTCAATCAATGCCTTGCTGAAATCCAAGACTGGATGAGTTCCAACTGGTTGAAGTTAAATCTGGACAAGTCGGAAGTACAGGTTTTGAAATCTGGTCGCGTGAGGGTTGGTGGCAGGCTGGGTAGGTCACTGGGCTTAGGAGCAGGGGATTCACAGCTACTAACCTCTGTTGGGAAGAGGAATATCGGTGTTGTTCTGGATAGCAGCCTAACACTTTAATTTCAGGTGTTGGCCATGGTCCAGAGAGCTTTTTACTATCTTAGAAACATTGCCAGGATTAAACACCTGATTCCCTCGAGTGATCTGCCATCACTAGTTCATGCCATTGTGATATCACAGCTTGATTACTTTAATGCCCTTTACCTAGGGCTATCAGGTGTTGATCTTTGCTACCTACAGCTAGTGCAGAATGTGGCAACCAGGTTGTTGACTGGCCTTTTGAGGTCATGTCATATTACACCTGTGCTGTACTCCATGCACTGACTTTTTGTTAGGTGGCAGATCACCTTCAAGGTCAGGTTACTGACTTATAAAGCCCTACATGGACTGGGTCCTGGTTACCTGCAAGACCTCCTACAGCTCTACTGCCCATCTCACCCCCGGTCAGCTGATAAGGGCCTCCTGGTGATTCCCAGGTTTCATTTAAAGTCATCAGGTGCCCGGGCCTTTTCTTTTGTGGCACCAACCCTGTGGAAGTCACTGCCTTGTTCTCTCACAGAGGCTTCATCAGTAAATGCCTTCAAAAAGGACCTAAAGACCTTTTTATTTAATAAAGCCTTTGCCTCTGTTTAGTGTTTAATTTTAATATTGTAATTTATTGAATGTTTTAACTTTTATAGAACTTGGCCATCTGTACAGTGCCTAGAGTCGCAATGAAAAAAAGCACTATATTAAATGAATAAACTAAACTTACAAACTAAACTAAGACAAGCACATTCCACAGTAATGGACATCTCAAACTAGTAAACACTAGTTCCCCTAATGGATGCTTGGTGACAAAGGGTTTTTGAATCTGTGATGTCAGAGTGACATACTAGAGGATGCATCCTGGGGGTGCAAATGGTAGTTTTAGCTCAGATAGGAGCTCAGGGAGGCAGTCAGGCTGAAGACAGGGAACAAACTACCATCTAGAGTTCTGAGCCTGATTCAGCTGTCATGTAGGGATGGGCAAATGTGTTTTTTTTTTTTTGCCCCCACAGAACGTCCACGGAAATCAGGGAACTTTCACAGAAGTTTCCAAATTTATGCCTGTGGCAGAGCAGAAAACTTCAGCAAAAGTCATGGGCAAAGTTTCACACATACTAGCCCTGGTGTCTGGTTTGGCTAGTGGCCCTTCCGCCACCCACCCCACAAGTACCAAAACTATCCCTGGTGGCTAGTGGTCTCTACCTCCACCAGATCACCCACCTGACTTTTAAAAACATTTCTCCTTCCTTGTTTTAAATAGCAATCCCTCCCCATCCCCTGCCTGACAGTGTCCACACAGCCCAACAAGTGCACTGATGCCCTGGTGGCTAGTGGTTCCTCCCATCCACCCATTCACTCCTTGAAGTGTACAGTAATCTCCCCATCTCTGTCGGTACTGTTAAAAATATTCCCTGGTGGTCTAGTGGTTTCAATCAACCCATCCCTGGCCCCTCCCTGAATACATTTTTAATCTCTGGTGGTCTAGTGCCCCCAACCCTTCCACCTCAGCAGGTGTCCCACCATCCCGCTCCCACACCCATCATAAACCACAGCGGGTGGACCAGCACAACCCTCCTCTCTCCACAACACCCAGCCCACCCACTGAGCTGTCAATGAATGAGTGCATTCCTGTACAGGCTGTGAAGGCTTCTGTGGTGTAATCCTGAAGGAATGGCAGAGACTGTGAATTGGGGCTAAGAGTGGGAGGAATGCCATCTGAAAGCTTACAAGGCAGGGCTAATGGATTCATGGAAGGGCGCCAGTTCTACCTGAGCAAAGGCCATTGCTGTGGGTTCAGGTGGTTCAGGTGTGTGGCATGGTTCCTCAGGTATACACCTATTTAGGAAAGAAGATGTTGTGAGCATGTGGCCCAGTTCCACAAGCATACACTCTGGGGAAATGGAAATGTGTCCGGGTGTGTGGCACAGTCCATGAGCATACGCTGTGGGGAAGAGAAAGAAATTGTTGCTTCTGTGGAGAACTGTACTGCCTAGCAAGGATAGTTTTGGAAATTTTACCTGTTTGCCAAGACCAACCCTTGGGGGTCCATTGATGCTTTAGTAACATATGTTGAATCAAGCCATATTGCAAAATCCCAGCTGCTGTTTTGAACAAGCTGATCCTTGCTTCTGTGTGGAATTAATGGGACCCCCTCAGCAGTTAGATCTAGCATGCACCTAGCATCCATTCCCCTGGACCTGGTTGTAGTTACAAAGGTTCATGTTTTTAGTTCTTGTACCCCAACCCCCCTTTCTCTAGATAATGAGCCTGGTAAACATCCTAACACCAAGGGTGGTACCAATCTTGAAATTTCTGTTGAAAGTAAATGTTATGCCATATGTGGGTACTAGTCCTGTTTTATGGGGGGGGCAACTTACCAAAAGTAGTGTGAGGGTTACAAAAAATGTGGGCTCATCCAAAGGGATATGTTTTGGGGAGCGGTAAAATACTGAGGGTATGTCTAGGATCTTTCTGTCTGGTAGCAGTGCACCCAAAGAGAAGATTGTTGTCAGAAAAGCAAAGTCTGTGCCAAGGAAAATGCCACCTGAGAATCTTTGGCTGCCTGTGGTCCTATGGAAAGAGAGTGAAAAAATGTGCTGCTTGTGTGTTTAACTTGGAAAAATGGACTGTTAAGCTGAGCAATGATTGTCCTTCCCTTGCCATTAAAGTTCTGGAAAAACTGTTAAAAGTTGCAAATTTCCAAAGAAAAGTATTTGTGGACTTTGATAACAGCCTTTTCTAAGTGCCCAACAAGTTTCATGTGTGTACAGTAAAAATTGGGGAAGATGCTAAGGAAAATGCACCAAGAACTGTGTGAAAATGCCTTAAAAGTGCTTTGCCACACTGAAATTGTTAATCGAGAAAAAAGTGACAGTTTGTGTTTTAAATTTGCCTTCTCAATGATCACCATGCAAGAGTGTGGCTGAGAGACAGAGAGAGAGAGCTTATTTGCTTGGCATCATGTGATTGGTCCAGTGAACCTAAGCCCCGCTCTTTGCGTGAGTCTCAGTGTTGTGAAGTATTTGAGGAGGAGCAGCCAGCAGTGTGCAAACCATATGCTAGTTCATGCAGTAGCAGGATGAGTCACTGAGAGGGAAAACACTCCTAAAACCAGCATATTCAAAACTTTTCACAGTAAAACTGAGCTCAACCTGTTTTCTGACTGACAGTAGCAGCAATCACAGTGTTTTTGCGACCGATCTGTGGGTATGCCAACCCGATCATTGGAAAGGCCTACAAAGCTGGCTGCAGACCATTCTACATCAGCAGAGAGAACCAGCTACTGCCTAGTAAGTACCCTGTGCAAAAGTAAATGGAGTGTGGTGCAGAAAGTCGGAAAACCAGTAAAGCAATGCATCAAAGTAACTGAGAGAGTTTAGTGAACTTTAAAATTTGGACTGTGTGTGAAGAGTGACTGTTTCAAAGAGAGAGAGCTCTAAGGCAGAAACAATCCAACAGTTCCAAAAGAAATGTAGTGACAGTATAAATGTGCTGGATACTGCTAAGAGTAAAAGTGAAGTTGAGATTTGAGTAAAACAGTTAAAATGCAAAAGATCCAAGATTTCTAGCAATTTTGGACTATGTGTATAATGGAAAAAGTTGCAGCTGCCATTTTGGGGTGTAGTCAGTTAATGTAAACAACGCAGTGCCATCTTGGACAAGTGTTTAAAATGCAGACATAGTTTCAAGTGGTTGTGCTAAATGTTGTGGAACAAAATGCAAAAGCCAGGAAGCCTGTTAGTGAAACTGTTAGAAGTGTGTTTAAAGCCAAATCTCAGTGTGATTGCAAAAGTAGTAACTTGGGACTTGTGTGTTTATTTACAGAAAATGGCACATCAGTATTCCCATTATCCACTCCATGCCAGGGTGTGGGTTACCCAACAAGAAAAATAATTAGCCCACTTTGAACATCTGTATAATTGTGAGTCAACACCATCTGATGTGGCTTTACCGAACTTTCCTGTTAATGTGTGTGTTGTGTGCATGAAGCCAGGGAGAGATGTTCTGCCAATCCCCCATTGCACAGACTGTCACAAGAAATTTGGAATGAATGAGACAGGTGGCATAATGGTAGCTAAAGAAAAACACATTCATTTAGCTCTAACTTGGACATCGGCAGGGGACCTTGTCAGATCAGAGCAGCAGCAGCACGCTGGGTGTAGTCAGAGAGACCCCACTGAGTTTGTCAAGGAGTTTTTGGAAAATGTCTGTGCAGATTCTTTGCAGGGCCAGGAAGAGATGGAAATGTCCACACCACAGAGGGTGGATTCAGATGCTGCAGATGCATGTTCTTTTGATACTTGGGTAGAAGGCACAAGTCCAAGCCTCGTGGGAGTGTCTGAGGTAGAAGAAGCTTTGTGTTGGGAGGCCAATGCCTCTGAGTGCAGTGAGGAATGGACAGTTTCATGAGCTGGTGCAACTGTCAACTCCTGGGCAGAAATTGTGGAAGAAGAAGAAGAAGTTGCGATGGCTATGGTGGGACCCAGTGAGTCACCATTAGCATTGGCTTCAGTGGAGACTTCTGAAGCAGAAATGGAGGAGGACTCTAGAGATGTGCCATTAAGTGCAGAGGTGGACTGCTTTTACTCTGCATTGTGTGTTTAAAGCTGAATCAACTAGGAATGGTCACCCCCCAAGCCATGCCATGGGTTTGGAGTTGATCAAAAGTAGCTAAGAAGAGAGAATCATTTGAAGATGTGCTGTGGCCAAGTATGGATATTCATATCCTTTCTTCCCTCAAAGAATCTGGGAAGAAACTGAGGAAAACAGGAATGTCTGGCTGTAGGAGGAAGCTTGTGCCAACCTGCATCCAAAAGTAAACAGATTTGTCAGAGTGAAAGTGTGTAACGAGAGACTTCAATTCTGGAAGTGTGGCAGGACTTTGTTAATTGATTCAAGTGAGAGTGGTGGACAAGACTGGCCATGAGACATTTTACAATTGTCCTGTGGTTCATCCAGATGGGGAAACAGTTCATGCCCCACGCTCTGAGTGGTATTACCCATAATGATGCCACTCAGCAGAAAATCTGCCATCTTACCAAGTGAATGCAGCAATGCCAGCTTAGTATCTGCCATCAAAGAGGCAGCACCCGATGAAGAAGTGCCTTTCTTCTGGTGTTCCAGGTTCATCTGCAGCAGCATCTAGGTTCAGCTCCAGCAGCATCCAGGTTCAGCTCCAGCAGCATCCGGGTTCATCAGCCCATCAGTAGGAGAATATTTCCAGTCTGGGTCCAGTACAAGATCGTGGAAGCATCTGATCCAAAGATTTTGTCTGTCCAGTTGCTGACGATCATCAGGCCACAAGTCCAGAGAGGTGATGTTGACATCCATTTGTCACCTAAAAAATGGTAAGGTATATTTTACATTTTAATTTGACTTTTTACCAACAAGTGAGGATTTTCTTGGAATTTTATTTACCTATAAACTTCCTGAACTGGACTGAAGTGCTAGCACACCTTTTGCCTGCCCAAGAACTGTGCTTCAGCAGGCTTCAGCATGGAGAGACTCTATGTGCAGTGCCTTGGCACTCTGGACTCCTCCCTAGAATATTGGACTTGTAGGATTTCCCGCCCCCCAAAAAATATTTTTGTAATTTCTTTTATGTTTTCTGTTTTTGTACTTTTATAGAAAAAAACCTTATTTAAAATGCTTTTTGTGATTGTTCAGTATCCACAGTGGGAAGGTTTTGGTCAATGTTTGGTTTTATAGGGGTGTTTGTTTGCAGAATGTGTTTTGCAATGTTTTGTTTTGCAGACGTTCCTGAAAGAAGACAAGAAGACCAGAAGAGGATTTTTCAGGACTCATCGGAGTTCTCATTTGTGTAGAGTTGCTAGGTTTTGTGTAACTTTGTAGTACAATACTAACCATTTTTCTGCTTTGCAGGTGTAGAGTGTTTTGTTGTTCTTGGATTTAGAAAATGTACTGGTAAATGCATGCTTCTAAAGTGGGCAACAGTTTTTGGTGTAATATGGTTTTTGGGTTTGGGCACCTGGTAGGTAGCATAGGTCAGATAGATTTTCGCTAGAGGGCAGGAGGGGGGGATGCAGGTTGGTAGTCCTGATTCTAGATAGGGGTCACCAATGCTGCTTGTTAGGACATGCTTCAGACAGTTTCATGGAGCCACTGAGAAGCCATAGATAGTACAGTAGTAGGATAGGAGCTGAAGTTTCTTCAGTGGGCCTCAATCCTTTAGTGTTACCTGCCTGTGCCTGGTACATGGTAGGTGAGGACCTGATCAACCCTCCCCAAAGGGAGCATGGAGGCAGGATGGACTGGTACTGGGCCGTAATCTGGCTGCGGACAGCCAGCTGATAAGGAGCTCATTGGGGGGATTCTTACGTAATGACATCATTGTTTACTCAGCTAGCCTGAGGGAAGAATAATTATGTCATTTGGAACTCTCACAGTAACAATAACCATTTCTGAGTACAGCTGCTCTGGGGAGGTTTTAGAATGTTCAGTTGGAGTTCAGTAGTGGGAGTGAGAGTGGCAGGAGCAGGAGCTCTGCCAGTGGGCTCTGTGTCTTAGGGCCCTGGATTTGCCATTCCTAGTTTGGATTACAATTACCAGCTTCCAGTGAAGTGGTGGAGACCTTTCTTCAGCAAGATTCCTGATTTTCACTCCAGGAGAAGTGGAAGGGACTGCTAGTTCAGTGGATCCAAGTGGCAATCCCCTGACCTCTTTGAAAAGGACTTTGTGAGAGACTGTTCTGACAAGCTACCAAGGGAAATGTGTTTCTAGTTGTTCCCATGCCTAGAAGAAGGGGCAACAAAGTTGTGAGTACAGACTGAAAATGTGTTGGGTTGTTTCCATGCCTAGAGGAAGGAGCAACTAATCTGTGGAAAAGAGTTCTTCATGGGTTGTTTCCATCCCTAGAGGAAGGAGCAAATTTTCTGTGAGTACTATTTTGGGAGACAAGTTCTCCATTTAGTGGTTTATTCTGGGGTGTGTGTATCCATACATAAGGCTAGAGCACACCTGTCAGTGCCACTTGTTCACCCAAGTGAGTAAAGTAAAGTTCAGAGTCTTTAGCATTTCATGGGGAATAGAGTATTTTGTATTGTAACCCTGAAGGAATGGCAGAGAATGTTGGCTGGAGCAAAAGGTGGCAGGAACACCATCTGGAAGCTTACATGGCAGGGCTAACTGATTCATGGAAGGGTGCCAGTTTTACCCGAGCAAAGGCCATTGCTGTGGGTTCAGGTGTGTGGCCCAGTTCCACAAGCATATACTCTGGGGAAATGGAAATATGTTCAGGTGTGTGGCATGAGCATACACCATGGGGAGGAGAAAGACATTTTTATTTCTGTGAAGAACTGTACTGCCTAGCAAGGAGAGTTCTGGAAATGTTACCTGTTTGCCTTGACCAACCCTTGGAGGTCCACTGATGCTTTAGTTACATCTGTTGAATAAAGCTATGCTGCAAAAGCCCAGCTGCTGTTTTGTATATTCTGATCCTTGCTTCTGTGTGGAATTAATGGGGCCCCCTCAGCAGTTATGTCTAGTATATGCCTAGCATCCTCTCCCCTGGACCTGGTTGTAGTTACAAAGGTTAATTTTTTTAATTCTTGTACCCCCACCCCCTTCCTCTAGACAGTCTTGTATATATCCTAATGCCAAAGGTGGTACCAATCTCGAAATTTCTGTTGAAAGTAAATGATATGCCATATGTGGGTACTAGTCTTGTTTTAAGGGTGTGTCCAACTTACCAAAAGTGGCATGGGGGTTACGTCACCTATTGACACTGCTTACAGACAGGGCATTAGAAGCTTCTGCCTGTATGGATGATCATGACTGCATGAACTATGATAAAGTGAAAAATGCCTTGCTAAAGTGTTTTGAGTTAAACCCTGAGGTCTATAGGCAAAAAATTTAGAGGGTTAAGAAAAGCACCAAGGGACAGCTATGCTGAAATGTGTATGCAGCTAAGTAACTTGCTTGAACAATGGTTAGGAGGTGCAAAAACTCACTCTGTAAAGGAGATAAAAAGATTATTTCTGCCAGAACAGTTTTTAAAAACTGCACCTGAGGATGTGAGAATATGATTGTTGAACAGAACTCTGAGTTCTGAGAAGGAGGCAGCTGAGAGGGCTGATCGGTTCCTATCCAGCTGAACATCCTCTCACTGAAAAGGGAATGAGGAGGGCCATCAGGTGGTTTTAAGGGAGCCTCAGGAGGGAAGCCTAAAGGGAGCCAGCCTGTACCCAAACAAAATGGGAACTCATCTGGTCTCAAAAGCACAGGGACCACTGAACACAAGTGCTATAGCTGCCAGAAACTGGGGCATTTGTCTTATAATTGTCTGGAAAATGTTACAAAGGGTACCAGTGCAGCTGGAGGGGAAAGCTTGGGAAGCTCTGAGCAGATAGTAGCCTGTACACATAGTGCAGTGGCCTCTAACTCCATTGCATACTTGCACCCTGTGTGTGTCAGTGGGATGGTGACTTGGACTGAGGGACACTGAGGCCTCCATTTCTTTGCTGAAGCAGGACTCTATTCACAAGGAACAGATGCTGCCTGGCTAGTTTTCTAGGATTAGAGCAGTGACAGGTCCAGCAGTTGCAGTGCCACTGGCCCGGATCTTTCTGTGCTGGGAAGGTGGACAGGGCGTATGGGATATGAGTGTTGTATCAGACCTACCTGTGGATGTAATCATGGGTAATGCCAATATTGTGGGTGTCACTACCCATAGAAAGATGAAGGAACCAGCTCCTGAGGACACAGAAGGGACAGGGCATGAGGAAAAAAAAAACTACCTCAGTTGCAGGAGACACTGTGGCTGAAGAATGAGCTGGGAGCAGCAGTCCTGAGTCACAGCTACTAATGGAGGACAGCCAGCCAGGGGGGGCTCCTCACAGCTGAGAGGGTATGCCATCAGTACAACATTTTAACAGCAAAGACCAACACAATGACAAATCTTGCCGGGTTGCTGTGATGGTCCACTGTACACCAGCACTCCAACTCCTGGTGTTTCGCCCCCCACCGCCAAACCAACTCTGACTTGGAGTTGGTTAATTAAAGATGGGTGTGTTTGGGGGGCATAGCCCCAGCAAAAAATACACTTTGTCCCAGCTGGAACAACGCAGGCAGTTGGCATTGTTCCTGTCACTGTCGGGGGTTTTGACAACACTGTTGTCGATGTGTAGTCATGGAACCAGCAGAGAGTGCTCTGAGGAAGGTCAGGTGTGTGGTAGTAGGAAGAACTCAGCAAACTGACCCATCCCTGAAAAAGCTAAAGCAATTAGCCACCAGTGGGGGAGACAACTCTCTGGGTGTTGGGAAAAGGAAGTGTACTGGGAGAATGAGCTTCTGTACCATCAGTGGGCTCCTAAGGGTAGGCCAGAGGAAGGGATACTCCGGCAGATAGTGGTGCATAAGTAGTATAGTAAGCAGCTTCTGGATTTAGCCCATGACTTACCCTTTTCAGGACACTTAAGGGTAAGCCTTAAAAAAGGCATCTGACTAATCATTTTTATTGGTCCACTAATTTTTCCTCCCAGCCCTCCTGGTCTGCCTCTACTTCGGGCTTGCCAAGGGTCCTTGCCACCAGACCCCTCCTGTCACCATCTCACTGCCCTATGAAATGCCACAGCCTGGCTGACCCGATGTATTCCTTTGTCGAGGGGCCTCCTCCCGTGGCACCACCTGGAGAGGAGACTGGCTTAAAGGGCACTTCCTATTATGCCAGGCAGGGTGGGGGTACAGCACGGACTCTTTCAGGCTTTGTGGCAGACAGGGAACCAGCAGCCATCATCTGACTGGCAGGCAGACCATTTCTTCTCCTTGTTTCTGCCTGCCCCACCCACCCATCACACTCCATATGGCTGCACACTGTGGCGTCCATGGTAGCACTAACAGGCAGTGCATGGTCACCCAAACTGCATTGTGTGTTGCCCCAGCGGGCCACCAGGAGCAGCTACAGAGTGGTGCAGACTTGTGCCCTCATCCCCATGAGGAGAGCATCCAATGGATACTCTGAACCCTTCCTGCTGTCCTCAACTCCTGTCATCCTGGGCTCAGAAGCAAAACCTGCATTACCAGCATGCTAGGTGATCCCCCATCACCCAGTGCCATGGAGCCGGCCTGTCCCAGTATTTTAAAAGACATGGCAAACTACTGCCAGACTTGTCCATAGTGCCAGAGGGTGGGAAAAGTTGTGGACAAGGCTAAAACAGCTTTGATTCCTCTACCTGTTTGTTATTGAATAGCCATTGCTGCAAGTTGCAGTGGACATTGTGAGGCCTCTGAGCACCCCAAGTTGCACTGGCAAGTGGTACACCTTGGCTATAGTAGATTATGCCACAAGGTACACAGCAGCAGTGTCCATGTCCTCCATTGAGGCTGAGAAGGTGGCCAATGAATTGCTAGGGATATTTAGCCAGGTGGGTTTTCTCCAGGAGATTCAATCAGATCAGGGCACCAACTTCTGGTCTGATCTGATGGTTAGTCTCTGGAAGAAGTGTGGGGTTAGTCAGCTCACTGCCTCACCATACCATCCCCAGACTAATGGTCTGGTTGAGTGATTCAGTGGGTCTCTTAAGAAAATGTTAAGGGCATTCGCTGATCATCATGCCAGAGAGTAGGACAAGTGCCTACCCCATCTCCTATTCACATATAGAGAAGTACCACAGGAGTCCACAAGGTTGTTACCCTTCAAGCACCTGTTGGGCCATAGGGCCCCCTTAATTTGATAAGGAATGAATGGGAGGCTGAGCTTGCTCCCCAAGGGAAATCTGTTGTGGAGTATGTTCTGAATTTCAGATCATGACTTAAGAAGCTTATGGGGATCACCCAAGATCATCTAGCCGCAGCAAGACAAAAGCAAAAAACATGGTACAACCATGGAGCCAGAGCCTGGGAGTATAAAGTAGGGCAATGAGTGACAGTGCTCGTCCCTGTCTGGCAGAACAAATTGCAGGTGGCTTGGGAGGGGCCTTTCTCAGTGGAAATAAGCACTCCAGCCTGATAACAGCAAAAATGCAGGTCCCAATGGATGTTTAAATGCTATAAAATGTAGTTTTAATACGATGCAACATGCATAGTGACCATCAGGCTACCAAACACACAGAACACCAAACCCAGCGCTTCGACTCAAACAAGAGTCTTCATGAGGGGTAACACATAACTGGTGATACATGACCTTAAATACAGAGACCAATTAAACCCAAAAGACAATCAGATAATTATTAAATCTTAATGAAAAACACATGATATACATTAGAAAGATCATCATCCCAAAGTAATAATAACAATTAATGCAGTTATACATTTCAAACACTAGATGAAGCACAATATGCACATCCAAACACTTGTTAATATGGAAATGTAACTGATTTGTCACAGCAAACGAATGATCATACAATGAGATAATAATAACATAAAAATAACATAAAAAAGCCAAACCTCCAGAAAAGCAAGGCAACAGGCAGAAAGTAAACTGTCAAGTAACTTTCATTTAATGGACCTCCCTAGGTCCATTCCCATTTCATTTCATCTGGCTGCCCTCCGGCTATTTTGGTCCTCACTTACTAGGAGGTCCTACGAGTAAAAAGTTCCCTTGCAGTTTATCTTCTGCCTGTCGCCTTGCTATGCTGGAGGTTTGGCCCATTTATGTTATCATCTCATTGTGTGTTATATTCATTCATTTGTTTGTTGTGACAAATCAGTTGCATTTCTACATAATAAGTGTTTAGAAGTGTTTATTGCACTTTAATTAGCTGCTCCATCTAGTGATTTAAATGTAGAACTGCATTAACTGCCATGATTGCTTTGAGATGTTTGTTTCTTTTATGAATATCATGTGTTTTTTTCATTTGACTGGCCTCCGGCTATTTTGGTCGCCATTTACAAGGAGGTCCATTAAATGAAAGTTGCCTGGCAGTTTACTTTCTGCCTGTTGCCTTGCTTTTCTGTAGGTTTGGCTTTTTTATGTTATTTTTATGTTATTATTATCTCATTGTATGATCATCTGTTTGTTGTGACAAATCAGTTACATTTCCATATTAACAAGTGTTTGGATGTGCATATTGTGCTTCATCTAGTGTTTGAAATGTATAACTGTATTAATTGTTATTATTACTTTGGGATGATGATCTTTCTAATGTATATCATGTGTTTTTCATTAAGATTTAATTATTTGGTTGTCTTTTGGGTTTAATTGGTCTCTGTATTTAAGGTCATGTATCACCAGTTATGTGTTACCCCTCATGAAGACTCTTGTTTGAGTGGAAGCGCTAGGTTTGGTGTTCTGTGTGTTTGGTAGCCTGATGGTCACTATACATGTTGCATCATATTAAAACTACATTTTAAGCATTTAAACATCTGTTTGGACCTGCATTTTTGCTGTTATCAGGCTGGAGTGCTTATTTCTTCTGAATTTGGTTTGTTTGTGGGTTGGCAACCCTTAATATAGCACCTTCCTTCGTTCTGCCCGCCGATCGCAGCACATTTGTCTGTGGTTTGCCTTACTCAGTAGTCAGGAGGGTGAATGATGTTGATTATGTGGTGGAGCTTCCCGACAGAAGGCACAAACAGCGGGTTTACCACTCAAACATGATAAAACCCTACAATGACCAGGACAAGATGGTCCTGGCTGTGTGCAGCTCTGTGGAGGAGGGGGCAGAAACAGACACACTGGTTGATTTCATGGGAGATGTGAAGGGAGAATCCTTAGTGGATGCTGTCACACACTCAACACATCTGACATCAGCCCAAGCTGGTGAAATGAGGAGGAAGTTGAATATATTTAGTGAAGTGTTCACAGGGAAGCTGGGGTATACCAGACTGGCAGCAGATTACCATGTGGATACAGGGGTCCAGGCACCACAGAGACAGCCACCCTAAAGAGCCCAGAAGGGGTAAGACATGCCAGAGAGGAGGAGGAGATCAAAAAGATGCTGGCCCTGTGGGTGATACAGGAATCCATTAGTCCCTGGGCCTCCCCAGTGGTAGTGATTCCCAAAAAGGATGGGACCATGAGGTTCTGCATTGACCACCACAAGCTGAACAGCTGCACAGAGTTGGATGCATACCACATGCCCAGGATGGATGGATGAAGTCTTAGAGAGGTTAGTGGGAGCTCATTTCCTGTTCACCATAGATCTCACAAAGCGCTATTTGAAGGTACCCCTGACATCAAAAACCAGATAAAGTTCTGCCTTCATCACCCCATTTGGACTATTCAAATTCAGGGTGATGCCACTCAGGATGAAAATGTGCCAGACACCTTCCAGAAGCTTGTGGACCACATCCTGCAGGGGGGGAGGAGACTTCACTCTGGCACATGTGGATGACATCACAATTTATAGTCAGACCTGGGAGGATCACGACCAGCATTTGACCAAGGTACTCCACGGACTGCAGCCTCCTGAGTTGATAATCATGGCAGGGAAGTGCCAGATAAGAATGGCAGAAGTGTCATACCTTGGGCACAAGGTGGGAAGTGGGTACATCAAGCCTGAGCTAGTGGAAATTGAGGCAATCCAGTGAAGGGCCATGCCCACAACCAAGAGGAATGAACAGGCCTTCCTGGGGACAGCAGATTACTACCGTAAGTTTGTGACAAATATTAGCAGTGTAGCCAAACCCCTGTCTGATCTCACCAGGAAGAAAGAGCCGGAATGTGTTCAGTGGACAGAAACCTGTAACACTGCCTTCCATCAGCTGAAGGAGGCATTGTGCGAGGCACCTGTGCTCGCCAGTCTAGACTACTCCATTAAGTTAATTGTGCATGTAGATGCATCCGGTCATGGGTTGGGGCTGTTCTGTGTCAGGTTATAAGCATGGGGGAGGAGTACAAGGCTGTGTACCTGAGCAGGATGTTTCTGCCCAGAGAGCAGGCATACACCACAACAGAGAAGGAATGTCCGGGAATTGTCTGGGCTTTGCAGAAGCTGCAACCATACCTGTATGGAAAGGAATTCACCCTGGTTACTGATCACAACTCCCTTACATGGCTGCATAGGACCTGTGCCAGAATGCAAAATTGCTAAGATGGAGCTTGGTGCTGCAGACCTATAATGTGGTTATCTGGCACTGCAGTGGGACATAGAATGGTATTGCAGATTGGTTGTCCAGACAATAGGGCTCTGGTGTTTTTTCCCCCTTATTTTATTCAACAGAAGAGACCTAGGAGAATATAAGGTGGGGTTTCCATAAACACTGAACTGGCGGGGGAGTATTAGGCCATGGCAGCTGTAGCCAGCTGGCTCACATGAAAAAAAAATCAGTTAGTGCTGCTAACAAGACTTGTTTTTCTTTTCTTTAGGGAAGGGAGCTGTAATGGTTGGATACCTGTATGGTATGGCTTTAATTTTTATTTGGGAACTTGTGTGAATTTCTGGTGAAAAAGGCAAGGCTCTTATCAGGTCAAACTAGCAGATGCCTGGTTGTAAATATCACTGGAAGCTAAGGATGTCAGGTTGGACTGGGTCTTTGATGTCAACCAAACCACAGATAAGACAAACACATTCCACAGTAACGGACATCTCAAACTAGTAAAGACTGGTTCCCCTAATGAATGCTTGGAGACACAGAGTTTTTGAATCTGTGATGTCAGAGTGACATACAAGAGAATGCATCCAGCGGGGGAAGGGTAGTTTTAGCTCTGATAGGAGCTCAGGGAAGCAGTCAGGCAGGAGACAGGAAATAAACCACCTTCTAGAGTTCTGAGCCTGATTCAACTGTCATGTAGTAAGCTAAATCTTGCAGAGATAGGTAGAGACAGAGAGAGTTAAAGTTTTTCTATGTGAATTCTGGATGTAATCAAGCTTCTTTTTCCTTTTCTGTAGAACTACTGTTCCCTATAGTTTGTTGTAATGTCCTGTAGAATCTGTGTAGTTGTCTTGAAATATTAAACATATTATTTTTATATTTCACAGTCTGTGATTGAATCCTTTGAGGTACAGCTTATCAATCTATAACTAGCAAGAACAGTTTTCTGCTCTGAGAGAAGGCTACAGTTACCACATACTGTATCTAAAGTAAGGAGTTCTCAGCTGTGATAGAGAGGAGTGGTTTTGTGACCTTGAGTAAGGAGCACTGTACTGTTTGAGCAGTGGCTCTGAAGTTACATGAACATGGAAACTCCAACCAAAGAGCGTCAAAGCTGAGTGGTTGCAACTACCGGAGTATTTAGAAAGCTGGTCACAGTGCTAGAGGCTGAGACTGGGAAGGACCAGTCTATCACAGCCACACTGACAACCATGCACTATTTCTCACGTGGTGCTATGTTTGTGAAGTACCAATGGGTGGGTCTGAATATAGAGGTTCAACCCCTAGAGTAAATTTATTGTGAAATTCTGGTATTCAGACAGTGCAAATGTTTTTTGGTTTTTTTTTATTTTATAGCATACATTTTAAAAATGTCTAAAATACTGACAAAAAATGAAACCCCACGAGATCAGAAAACATGATCCTGCTGTTCAGGTGGATCAGTTATATGACTTTGCATTATTATTTTTGCTGTTTATTCCAAAGCAATCAGGTTTCCCATTGGAATCAAATTTGAATTTGAAAAATGTAATACTTAATAAAAAGTAAATGGAGCTCTGGATATGCCTCTTGGTTAATTAAAAGCAATCCACTGTAAATGTTAAGCATCCCACTCTAAATTTAAGGGTTCCAGAACCTCTCTGCTTCCTATCTTGGTTCTCAAACCCTAAGATGCCGTGAGGAAAACCTCCTAATTGTGAGAGAGCACTAATACCCTTCCATAATTCTGCTCTGTTTGTATGTATGAAGCCTACTGCAGTAGCATATGTATGAGTTCATGTTATTCTTTTTCTTTCTGTTCTATCCCTCGTTCCTTATTTCAGACTGGCCACCTGGAATGGGACATCTCCTTTCTTGCTAAATCCTTCACTGTCTTTCTGCAGATGTGGAACTGTGGTGCTTGACCGCCCCCCCCCCCCAAGCAACAAACCATAAATAATGCTGGTACTGCAGTCTGCAGCCTTAAAACACTTATTTATTGAGACACATGAATGTCTGCTGCTATTTTGCTTTTGTTTTTCCTGTTTGTTTATATTCCTGCTTGTTTCTATAAAGAAAAAGGGGTATAAGATGTAGTGCACTAACAGTTTTTCCTTTTTTTATTGACCACACAGACTAGGTTGGTTGTCCAGTCCAAAAAGGTTTTGCTGCTAAGTCCAGTGCTTCTGATAGCAACACTAATAAACAAACAAATGCAGCATTGTGTTTTCTTTGATAATGTAAATGAATATACTGTGACTGTGGCTGAGTAAGCTATGTAACAACTGTTGTGAGTGTGCTAGATGCTAGCCTTGCCCTGTCCTCTTTACTAGTTCAAGTTAGAAATTCAGACAACAATTGTAAACAGAAGTTCTAACATGTTGAGAAAATGTATAAAAGTGTCCTGCCTTGGTAAAATGTGTTTGGTCTCATTTCTGAAATATGAAGTAAGCAGTTCTTACCCAGATAATGAGAAATTCAAGCTTGGTAACAGAGGTGTGTCTGTTTGAGACCTGTTCAGATCCCTGCTATCTTCTGCTAGGAGCCAGCCGGCCGTCTCCACTCCATTTTTATGCAGTGTGCAAGTGGAGGGTGGGGCTAGTCTAGAGAAAATAATGTTGAAATTGTTCAGGTTTGCTTCTTTTTGATTCTAGGAATATGTTAGATATATAAATATGTAAGGTAATATGTGCACACTTTTGACCTAACAAAAGAAAGGTATATTTTAAAAAAATATGTTTAGGGTTTAAAAGGGCTGGAGTTTGATGTGGTCACCTGGTGGGTTCCTAGTATAAAAGGGAGCTCATTCTGTGGAACCTTCAGATTTCGTTGGAGGATCAGTAGGTGCTGGTCCAAAGTGATAGTCTGCACCTCTTCAGACTAAGACTCTCTTTGAATCCAGGATGGCTCATTGCTGGAATAGTCCTTGGAAGACTGGAGTATTATTTTGTTTTTTTTTTGTATCTTTTGTATTTCTTTTGATGTTGCAAGTTCGCAGGTTTTATTTGGTTATTTACTTGTCTCTACTTAATAAAGGATTTGGCTTGGTAGCATTAAGTCTTGCCATCTTACTGTGGTCTCAGTGTCCATCATTGCACCCACACCCTTTGACACTGATCAACCAAGATACTCATGTACTTATATTATAAATTAAGTCAGAAATATTTTATGAACATGTGAACATACAATGAAGCAGCAGAATAAGGCCATTTGGTTTAACTAGTCTGCTTGTATTGCAGAGTCCACAGTGTAAGTTACTGACCCGTGCCCCCTCCTTTGGTTTTGTGTGTGTGTTTGTATGTGTGCTGCATGTATGGTCATTCAAAACTTGACATCCACCAGTACCACAGGTACTTTGATATATGTGTGTGTGTGTGTGTGTGTGTGTGTGTGGTAATTTACTGAGACTAGAGAGTTGTTTTTTTTTTTAACCAAGTGAAGTAAAATTACAGTTTTAAGTTTGGTTTGGTTCTTGCAACTTGAACATTAGTTTGCCTAAATGTTTGAGTTGATCTGAAAGCATTTGAGAAGAAAATGTTCAAATCTTTGCTAGAACTGAATTTTCAGCTCCGAATAAAGGTTGATATGGTGAAAATTAGCATTGTGGGCTGTTCAAATGACATTACATTAGTCAATTTGTGTCCACCCAGGCCACAGATAGGGGTGTTGCAAGCTTGCATTATTCAGAGTGGATGATTGCTTGGTCCTTGTCCCATGAAGAAAACAGGATGATCATTAAACTCGATACGAATGCCTATTTTCAGAATTTGCCAGACCAGTGGATACCATTGTGCCAACAAATGGTAGTCATGTGAAATCACTGGGCTACCAGATGAAACAACACTGATTTTAATAAAATATAGAAGTATTCTTTAAAATTCCTTTCTCTCCAAATTTTGGTTTGACTTCCTTCCCTCATATCTTGCTTCTCTTCTTCCCCTTCTATCACAGTTTATCACTTGCTCCCTTCGCAATGCTTGCTGTCACTGTCTCTCTCCCCCCCAAGGAAATCTACTACTGGTCAGGCTGCCTTCTCATTCCACTTCATTAAACTACGGGGCTCTCTCCCTCCTCACATTCACTCTGCTCCTTCCCTTCATGCTCCAAAATTTCTCCTCTGTGATGTATTTACTCACTCCTGCAATTGTTCCTAATTCTGAGGTGTGGTTCTGTCTGCTGCCTTCCACCTTAAACTGACACTAGTACAGCCCATCACCCCCCATCACCCCCATCATTAGGCATAACCACTTGCCCCTCATTTTATTGCATCGTTGCTTACTGCTTAATATTCTTTTGCTCTTCTTTCTGCAATATATTGTATTGTAATTGTATTGCTTAGAAGCATGTTCCTGTAATGTGCTTATTTTGTAATATTTATTTCTGTATTATTGCATTATATTTGTACATTGTTCTTTGTACCTACACTGTTCTCTACTCTCCCCCCCCCCCCGAACACATCTGGAAATTTGCTGATATCACCTCAGTATGACTGTCTTGGTAAAACATTTGAAATAAGTAAGTAAATTAATAAATATTTCTGTTACTTGGTAGAGCTGGATTCAGTTGTGTGAACTCAGGCATCCCACCCTTGCACAGCACATCATTAGGGTTGTGGTGCTCAGCTCCTAGGGAGGAATACTTAGCATTTTTCCTTTATGCTATATAATGAAATGTAACCATGATGACCCTGAAGATCAGGGTGGGGGACAATGGTAAAATCAGAGGAAAAGGGTGTTTGACCAACAAACAAAAGTACTATGAGCATACCCAGCTGTTTGAGCTGGTGAATGTAAGTAGAACTATAGTAGAAGTCATGATCTCAAACTAGGTGAAGAGCCTGCATAAGAGAAAACCTCAGAAAGTGACACTGTACTTCACAGAAAGGATAAACAGCATGTGGAGTTGCCTATCTGGTGAGACAGCAGAAGCTGATACCATTCAGGCTTTCACAACAGGAGAGGACAGGCTTCTAAAGCAAACATTGAAGTACTGTGGGTTACACAGCCCAGGAAGGGGCAATATTTTGACCAAGTACAGTGGGTTACACAGCATTTGAAGGGGCAACATTTTGGTTACTAATTTTTGATGTGTGAGGTCAGTAATTAAACTGGTACATATTAACTGTCGTGCAGTAGGTAGGATGAACAAGATGGACCCCATGTTCTTTCTGCCACCACAGTACTGTACCTATGTTTTATGAACAAAGGTAATTGCTGTTCAGTACAGCATTTTGTTTATAAGGGGCAGAGTTTCAACTTACAAATGTTTTGATAGTATTGCTAATAGAAAAAAAATGTAAATGACTTGTGCTCATGCATTTTGACAGGATTAAGGATGCGCCAATGCTAAATTTGTATTTTACAAATGTGCAGAAATGTGGCACTCCTGCCTTTAACTTCAACCAGTTGAATCTTTGGGTCACTTAGGGTTAATGGTAATCTTTCGCCAGTTAATTAAAAAAAGTGTCAGCCCTTCCCAGCTGGGTAGGGCTAGTCCTAGGATCACCCCTTTACCAGCGCAGGTCATTTCTCACCCTACTTCTCTGTCCCCAGACATTTGTTCTATAAAAAACAAAATTAATGCTGTTGCAACAGTGCTGAGGTTTTTTTTTAATCTGACTAGAGGGTGGAAGAGGTTGGGATTGACTGAGGTGATGAACCATGGTTAAGGGGTGCCACTTACCTCTGTGTGTATGTTCCAAATCCCAATACCGAGAAACTGAAGTGTCTATGGCTGAAGTGTTGAAGCTGAACTGAAGATAAAGGATCCAAATCAGAGATGGACTGAAGTTCCAGTTTCCACATTTGCTCACCCCAGACAGGATGGTAAATGCTATCTGAAAGTCTCTCCTCCTCTCTTCTGCAAGCTCCTCTGTATCTTTCTTTCAAATCACTTCTGCAGTATCATTTTACTCCCTCCTGCTCCTGTCCTCACCATTTTGTCACCACACCTTGTTCGCCTCTGCTCACTTTCTCTCTCTCTCTCTCTCTCTTTCAGTGTAACCATAGCTTGCCATGTTTACTTTCTTTTTGTTGGTTTTGGATTGTTGTGCTCAACTATATTGTTATCTATTCATGGCCTCAACCCATTATGGGCCATATAACAATGATAAATTATGTTCGAGTTGTTGTTTTACAAAATTGCTAAATGTATTATTTGCAGTTTTCTAATGTTATGTTTTGCTGTATTTGTCAGCTAGTTTACATAAAATGTTCATCTCTGTTTGCATGTACCTGGTAATTCCCTTGTTCCCCTCCTCCCTGGGTCATGCCTGGAAATGAGTCTTGGCTCAGTAGACCATCCTTGTTATCAATTTTAAAATAAATAAGCTGATAAAGTGCTTACTTGAAAATGGAGGAAAAAGTAATACAGTAAACAGGCCCATTATAACTATACTGTATCACCTGTTTTTTTATTAAAAAAATAGACTTCACTCATGTACTAAACCTATGCCTTTTACATGCACATCTACTGCTGATAAGGGGGAAGACATCACAGTTGCTTAAATCACAACTAGCCAGGGGAGTCCCTCCATTAGATAGAGGCCAAAAATCCTTTTTAAAAACTACCAATTTTCTTAGCCACCCAATACTGTTTTTTAATCTAGCTTTCAAGAGTTATATACTATATGCATGGCAGTGCCAGTGGTTCAGTAGACCACACTCACACTTCTTGGGCCAGAGGATCAGATGGTCATGGGTTCTAGCCCCATAGCAGGAATTGTGGTAATACCCATATCTGACACTTTAGTGCAGTACAAGGGGGGGGGGGTGCTGCATAAATGAGGTTCCATCCTTTGGATGAGATGTTAAACTGAGGTCAATTCCCATCTCTGGTCACTGTACAGGTGGAAGTAAAAAGATCTCATGGCACTTATCAGTGACGAGTAGGGGAATGTTATTGGTATGGAAAAGAAACCAAAACAGATACATCAGCAAATAATTTATTTATTTATTTATTTATTTATTTATTTTGGCAAATCACTTTATTTTATTAACATTTTCATACAGTAAACAACCAAATAACAACCACTAAAAACCAACTAAGGCAGAAATAAAAGGGGATAAAAAGAAGCCCCCAACCCCCCCTCTCTAAACACAAAACCAGTCCCCCACCACCCCTTATCCATCAGCTGCCCACATCTTAAACAAGATTATTAGAAAATGGAAGGAGTCATTGACTGTGATCCTTGACTAAGAATGGAAAATCCACCTGTAGTGGAAGGGGTGTACTGGCATACATACAGTTTGGCATGAAGCAGGTAAGCCGAGAAAGATAACAAAAGAGGGAATGAGCACATACTGATAGATAAGCCCATACAGACCAAAAGTTAGGATTATAATAGATGATTTAAAAAGCCCAGACATTACTTACTGATTGTGGTTCTATATCTCATAATTCCGAGCTAATAACCATACTTTAATTTCAGTTTATCAGTCAAGTTACCCCAACACTTTGTGAACTTGGCTGAAGCATTGTAGTAAGTTAATACTGATTTCTCCGCATTTAGAGCATTCAAAAACTCTTCCCACCACTCTTTACAAGAAGGAGTCCAATTGCCTTGCCAATGGCGTAAAATTAATATTTTTGTCACCGACGCCACCAAGGCAATTTGGCATTTTTGGGATCTTAATAAAGTGTGGGGGTATTTCCCAAGTACACAGATTTCCATGCTGAAAAAGGGGATAAATCACAATACGGTAGTATCCAACCTTTAACATCTTGCCAGAATTTGGCTATCTTAGGGCACACCCAAAACTTATGCAAGGTAGTAGCCAACTGATCACCACAGTCAGAACAATTCGGGGAATCATGTTTCTTTAGTCTGTATAGCTTAGCCGGAGAAAAATATAAATTATGAAGTAACTTAAATTGGCTCTCCCTCAGTCTATCTTGCTTGACGCAAGAATGTAAATCTCTCCATATTCCCTCCCAAGTTTCCTCAGACCATCCCAAACCCAAATTGGTTTCCCAATATGGGGGAATAGGAGATCTTTAGGGCCCAAGTCTGAAATAATGTAATTATATATTCTGGAAACCGACTTGTCCAACCTGCCTTCCCATTCAAGATCCTAATTAAATGACCAGCTGCCTCTGAAACAGTCCCTTTGTGCACAAAAGAACCTATGCTTTTATAAATCTGAAAACCGCAAAAGGTCAAATGGTTGAACCTTGAGCTTGTCCACCAATTCAGGTAGAGGGAAAAAGGTGTCCTAAAAGAATAACAAAATACGAGGTTCCCAGGGTAATTCTGTATAAACCTAGTTATAGGTCTATTTCCACCTAATAAGTTGGGATTCCTTAAAATAGGTTGGGACAGGTAATACACATGAGAAATATGCAGATTTGAAAACAGCTGATGCATTGTCCTCACATTCCATCCCAGGGGGGGTATTCCTTAAACGCCTAGGTATTTTGGACCACGGCAGATATAAACAGGATTCTAAATCTATGTTCTCCAGTTCTGCAACCTTACGATCTAAGACCAATCCATACGATAAAAAATAATTTTGTCTTGACCAAAGCACAAAATTAGCTGCATGTATGGCTAGATAATACGAATAAAAGTCTGGGATCTGTAAGCCACCCACTCTGTAAGGCAACGTCAGCTTAGCATAAGATCTGCGTAGGGGTTTGCCCTCCATAAGAAGTCAGAACAGGATTTGTGGAGTTGGTCAAAAAGGCTTTGGGCAAATATATTAAGGTTTCTCAAAGGATAAAGGATTTTTGGCAAAACCATCATCTTAATTGTATTAACTCTGCCCGAGAGAGTCAAGGGGAGATTTTTCCACCTCTGCAAGTCTTCCCCAATCTCTCCTATTAAAGGTTTGAAGTTTAAGCTGGGTAATTTCTCCAAATCCTTAGATATCTGAATGCCCAAATAGGATAAAGAATCTGACTGCCATTGCAAACCTAGTGTAATACACCATGCCTTATGCAAATGTGGCGATAATGAATAAACTAATGTTTTACTTCTATTGAGCTTGTAACCAGCAAAATCGCTGAATTTCGAAATTATCGACAGTAATCGAGGGTGAAGTGGTGCTATTCCTAATGTGTAGCAGCAAATTGTCCATAAAGGCGGAAGTTTTAAATTCCTGTTACCTAGGCATATACCCTGAACTAAGGGATCACTTTGAATGGCCCTTATCAGGGGTTCCAAATATAGGTTAAATAAATATGGTGACAAGGGGCAACCCTGGTGAGTACCTCTCGAAAGAGGGAACGCACTTGAAATTAAATTATTACACTGAACCCTTGCTGACAGGTTCTTATACAATATACGAACATAATGAATAAATTCTTTAGGGAAGCCAAATTTAGTCAATGTTGTAAACATGAAGCTCCACTCGACCCTGTCAAATGCCTTCTCTGCGTCTAATGACATAAGAGAGGCTTCAACATCGGGGTCCTCCGCCGCTGAGATCAAGTAAAACAATTTTCTAAAATGATCTGCAGAGGATCGGCCTGCGACAAAACCAGCTTGTTCCGGGCTCAGCAACACATTCCATATAGCTTTTAGCCGATTGGCCAAAATCTTCGCATATATCTTAATGTCCACGTTTAACAAAGAAATAGGCCTGTAGTTATTTGCTGAGTCTGAGTTTACCTGACTTAGGTAGCAAAATGATCCTTGCCTCAAACAGAGAACTCTCTCACTCCATAACCATGCCAGTAAGTATAGAGCTGATAAAGGAGGGGGATCAACTCACTCTTACACGATTTATAGAATAGGGGGGTATAGCCATCCGGTCCAGGGGCTTTGTCTAGTTTTAATGAGTCAATTGCACTAGCAATTTCTTCATACATAAAGGGGGCTACTAGGAGTTGCTTTGACTCTAAGGGTACCTGTGGGAAAGATATCCTATCTAAAAAGGCTCTCATATTAGCCTCACTTTGGGCTGATTGTGGCTGACTCGAATACAAGTCCTTATAGTAGTTATAAAATATCTCCAAAATACCCTTAGGATCCACGATTAAGCTATTCCAAGTAGGATGTTTCAGAGCAGCTACCCACTTTTCCTCTGACCTTTTTTTTAACTGCCACGCCAGCAAATTACCCGACTTACTTCCTCTGCCTGTATATGCTGCTTTCGACTTGGAGGCCATCTTGTCTATTTTATCCTTTAGGGTATTTTCATACCAACTTCGTAAGCTAACTAGTTCATGCTCTTGTTCCTGAATCCTGTTTGACTCATCAATGGCCTCTAACAGTGATATTTTTTTTAAACAGTTGTTAAGTAAATGTCTAGTTTTAGCTTTCTTTACCGATGCCATTCTTAATAATTCCCCTCTCCATGTCACTTTTAAGGCAGCCCAAACCACATCTACTGTACTGAGTGATCCCCAATTCTCCCTTATTGTATTCACCAAAAAGGTTTGAAAACGAGACAAAGTTTGGGGGTCTCTCAGTAGGCTGTTGTTTAAGGACCATGAGTAAGATCTGGCTGGAATGGAAAGAGGAGAAAGTCTTAATTTAATTAAGGAATGGTCAGAAATCACCCTAGGCAGAAATGCTATCCCATCCACCTTAGCCAGATGATTTTTGCTAATTAAAAAATAATCTATCCTGGAGAAGGACCTGTGTATTGGAGGAAAAAAAGTGAACTCCTTCACAGCTGGGTTACAAATTCTCCAGGGGTCCTCTAGACCCATGACCCCCTTGAACTCTAACAAGGCCCGTTGAGCTGGAGAAGGTCTCGAAGGCCTGCCACCTGAGCGGTCTAAACTGGTGGATTGAACTAGGTTCCAGTCTCCCCAAGGATAATAAAAAATCCTTGAGGGTGCTAGATATTGTTTAGATGTGTAAAAAAAGAGGGTGTTTCAATATTGGGTCCGTATATTGATCCCAAAACTGTGTCTATCCCCCCTAATTTGCCTATAACTACCACAAATCTCCCTTCCGGGTCGGAAATAACATCGGATGAAACAAATGGAACACCCTTTGCTATTAAAACTACTACCCCTCGACTGCTAGTTGAGAACCCTGCACCAAATACTTGGCTAACCCACTTCCTTTTGAAATAGTGGAGCCGGTCAGAAGTCACATGGGTTTCCTGCAGGAAAACTATGGCCGGATCCAAGTTAGCCAAATGAAATAATATTACATTTCTTTTCCGAGTATCCCCCCCCTTCACATTCCATGAAAAAATGTTTAGACAACTAGCCAACTTGGAGACCCATTATCTTAATGCAAGATGCGGGCAGCTGATATCCCCACCAGGAACCCCATAAAAACTCCTCCCCTCCATCTCTATTAACAAAAAAGAAAAATTCTCATGGCCTACCAACTGAGTAGGCCCCTAGCCAAGCCCTCCTCCATCTAGGGTCCATAGCATGCCAGTAGGGCTGGGTTCCCCCGAGTCCCACCCATAACGAAGAACAAAACCTACAAAACATATGAACAGTTCTAGATCCCCCAAATCTAATTCCATTGCCAAGCAATTTTATATACACTATCTGCTGTGGCTCTGAGGAGTTATCTAAACAAAATAAGTGAAACGTAGAGCTCAAATCATACCTAATATAAATTAATGTCCCTTAATTTTATGAGTACTCTAATTCCAAAATAAACTATTGATTGAACATCATTACCAACTGGTAGAATCCTTAACATAGTTCAGATTCTAACTTAACAGATTAAGTTGCCTTCCTGAAAAAAAAAAAAAAAAAGAAAAGGAGAATAACCAGAGCTCTGTATATATAAAGCAGTCCTTATGCACGAACTTCTGGCCTCATGCACAATACAAAATTAAAGCTTTCAGATCCCCATTACAGAACCCTTGACACTATACCAGTAAGTAAGGGTACTTAATTAGGAGAGACTTCTCTCACTCAAATGTTCAACGGTTAACTCCCTGAATGATGCAAATCATTAAGTCCGATTGTCCACAACCGCAAAAAAAAAAAAAATAAAGAGCCCTAACTAAAAGGGACCAGTCCAGAAGTCTAAGTACATGTCCACATTCAGTTCATGCCAGATAACTGAGATGAGTGATAGTCCACTAATTCTTGACAGACTCTTTGCAGAATGCTCCAAAAAAAAAAAATTGTATTGTCTTCACCCTTTTAAACAGATCTGGCAGGAAACAGACAGAGACTGCAGCGCTTCTTCCGAGAATTCATATCTTTTAGTCTCCTCTTTAAGAAAACTTCTAATTTGGCAGGATGTAGCATCCGATGGCGTGAATACCTGCAGCCCCAAAGCTTAGAAATGGTGGCCTGAAGCTCGCTGGCCTGGACGCACCTTCCACGTCAAGTCTGGGACCAGCCATAATTTCTTGCCTTCCCATTGGAATACTGCTAGTTTCCGAGATTCCCGCAGGATGAATTCGCGGTCTAGGTAATTCAGCAACTTAAAAATCATTGGTCTTGGTGGCTGAGATGGTAGAGGCTTGGCTCTTAATGCGCAATGGGCCCTCTCTATTACATATTCAGGGCCATTGGGGGAGGGACCCACCGATTTATTTAATAGCTTCTGCATAAATAAAATAGCATTGGGGCCCTCTTCCCCCTCTGGAAGCCCTAAGAGCACTAGATTGTTTCGTCTGCTCCTCCCTTCAAGGTCGTCTAAATGATCCTCTAGTTTGGAAATTGCTCTCTTACTTTCAGTGGCTGCTAGGCCCAATTTCTCTTACTTCCTCTCTAGTGAAGAGACTCTAGCTTCTGCATCTGTAATTCGCCTTGCTAATTGTGTAAGCGCGGGTTTAAACTCAGCCACATCTTCCACTAGCTTAAATAAAGCTTCTTTTATGGTGGCTAAATCATCATATGTTTTGCCCGGCTGGATTTTCTCATGTGGCGTCATTGGAGAGTCGCTCCTACGGGGCCGTTTCGCTTCCGATTCTTGATCGGAACTTTCCATCCTCCCTTTCGTTGCTCCAGTTCCAAATGCCGAGGTTTAACTACGGAGCGCTTCACTGACACTTGCACCGCCGATTTAGGCTGATTTGGGGTCTAAAACTTTATTTTTTGGACTCGATGGAGCGGAGACCGGAAACTGCACGTCTAGCCCTCATGACACATCATGTGACCTCCTATTTATTTATTTTATTTAAAATTTGGTCCTTGTCCCATGAAGAATACAGGATGATCATTAAACTTGATACAGATGCCTATTTTCAGAATTTGGCCTGCTGTCCCCGGGAGAGGCACATTGAAACAAGACTCATTTCCAGATGTGACCCGGGGACAGCATACAAGAGGGACAATTGGAGAATGGGGTAAACATTACATCATTTGACATCAAAGAACTTGAGTAATTAAAGTCAGGTAGGAGCATTTCATATAGTAATATATACAAGTGTGGTACAGTAACTTTTGGCAATACATCAGTAGACAAAGTAGTAGTAATGCAATAATAGCATAACAAGGCTAGGAAACCAGTTCAGCAGTAGAGAGGTCATTTAATAAACCCTGTAGTGGTAGCCCTGGAGTCAGAGGAGGTGGTGGCAAGAGCATGTGGGTTGTGGATATAGCCTTAGGAGATGCGAGAGAGAGAGAGAGAGAGAGAGAGAGAGAGAGAGAGAGAGAGAGAGAGAACTATGAGAAGGTGGCTTATCCTGTACAAGAGTGTGACTGGGGAATGGAGAAAGTGTGAGGGTCCCTGGAACGCAGAGCATAATCAGACACAGCTGTAGATGACTGAAGCAAGGATAAATAGGATGTAAGCAATCAATCCAGTACTTGGCAATAAGGGCATAGTTGTGGATAGAGGCGTGATGAGCTAGAGGAGGGATGGAGAGTGCATTAATACAATGCCTATACATGTATAACATCTAGACAAGTATTATAAATACATTCATCAAGAAATTATGAATGAAAAGAAAAGTAATTAACAGGGAAAAAAATCCAAGAAATTCCACAATAAACAAACAAAAAAACAAGCAGTTCCATAATATGTAAAGTGTAAAATAAAAATTATGTGACTGTAAAGAAAAACATATATCAAGATGTAGATGGAGCAGCAGTAGAAATCAACATGCACTTTTCCAAAAAGAGAAGGGAAGCACAGTTTTTCCTTAGTGTAAACTCTTGAAAGTGCAGTTTTAATCCATACAATAATTTTGGAAATGTCTACCTATTTCTATTGCAAAGTCCAAGCACATCTTCACTACCACAGGTAGAATTTGCACATTACACAAATTACTCTCAATGTGTTCTTGTGAAATATAAGTAAATTAGGTGGGTATGAACCAAAAAACACAATCTGATAGGTAACAGGTCTCATATTGCTAAGGATTCAGAACTGAAAGTCAATTGATACTGTCATTTGAAGCAAAAAATAATGTTGAGTTTCTGGTATTTGGGGGCAGGATGATATGGACATAATCTATCCTTTACTATCTTATGTTTTAGAGTTTTTGATTCGAATTTTATAGTAGCAGGCAAGCCAAGTGCTATCCCACATTTCCACCGGGAAATGTTTATTAAGAAGTTGAGGTAATACTTCTGCTTCATTCCCCAGGGGGCAAAAGGGTAGTTGCAATGCCTGACTAAAATGTGAATGAGCTATAGAGTGAGGCAGTTATTTTCTGACCTGATTTGTTAATTGTAGGGGTGTTATTTGATATTGTCTTAATTTAGTTATTGTAGGTATAATGGGCTGGATATTCAAAAGGGTTGCACCATGCGCAATAGGGTTGCGCCTGCGCAAGTCCGAAATTGCACCATTCTGCCATATTCAGTAGGAGGCAGTTGTGCCCCCCAAGTCAAGCTGAGCAACAGCGCAATGCTAATGAAGGCATGCTGAACCAGAGGGGGAGGAACCATGCATAAACTGCACAGCCCGATATTCAGCAGGTTGTGCAGAGTTGTGCAGGTGCAACCCCCAACCTGCGCCTGCACAACTTTGAGCAAAAAAAAAGAGTAAGTTGAGGCCATCCACAGGTGAGCTGCCGCATTGCAGGGCACAACATGCCACCTGTGTGGCCCTCGATCACCTCCTGTGCCCCCCTGCAGCCCAATCGCGGGCATATGTAACCCCTCCCCGACTGGCCTGATCGTGGGCATAAGTTACAAAAAACCCTCCCCGACCAGCCCGGTCGCGGGCATCAGTGACAAAAAACCCCACCCCCACTAGCCCGATCGTGGGCAGAACAATTTCAACCCCAAGAACATATCCCTGGTGGTCAGTGGACCCAAAGCCCGATCGCGGGCGCATTCAGAGTCCACCCCAAGGGTCCACCTACCCTGGTGATCTGGTGGCCCCACCCCACCCACCCATGGAGCCCCACCACCGCCCCAACCATCAGCGGCGGGTGGCAGCATCACCCGCCTGCGCCCTGCCACCCGCCGGACTGACTGCTCGGTGGGGCTGCATCCCATTGGTTCAGAGCAAGAAGGCAATGGGCAGCAGCCCGCCGTACAAAGAGCAGTCAGATAGGTGAATAGATTCATTCACCCTATCTGGACTGACTATATCAATGAGGGCTGCACGTCCATTGGCTCTTGCTCTGACCCAGTGGGCATGCAGCCCTGACGAGCAGTCAGTCGGCGAGTGAAGGTAACGGTGGTGGGATGCTGCTACCCGCCGGCTGATGGGGGGAGGTGGGGTGGTGAGGCACCGTGGAGTGGGTGGGGTGTGGGACACTAATCACCAGGGTAGGTGGACAGGGGTGGATTCCCTAATGCCGGGTGGGCTTCCTTGATACTGGACCTGAAATATTCTTCAGAGATTAATCTATTCTGTCGATCAACAATGGAGACTGTCACTGATACGATAAGGCTGTGAAAATTTGTAACTATGCCAGATACCTGAAAGATATATTCTGCGATTAGCGACGAAAACAGGGAGAACGAGGCCACCCACAGGTGGATATTCATTCACATATCTGGACTGCCTTGTATGGTATGGGCTGCACGCCCATTGGCTCTTGCTCTGAACCAATGGGCATGCAGCCCTACCGAGCAGTCAATCGGTGGGTGGTGGGGTGGCAGGCGGGTGGGATGCTGCCGCCCACCAGCTGACGGGGGAGCGGGGTGGTGGGGCCCCATGGGTGGGTGGCCACTAGATCACCAGGGTAGGTGGACCTTGGGGGGGTGGACTCTAATGCCTGCGATTGGGCTTCGCAGTCCACTGGACCACCAGGGATATGTTCTTGGGGGGGCGGTTGAAATCTGTTCTGCCCACGATCGGGCTAGTGGGGTGGGGTTTTGTCACTGATGCCCGCAATCGGGCTGGTCGGGGGTGGGTTTTTTTTACACTTATGCCCACGATCGGGCTAGTCGGGAGGAGGGGGTTTTTTGTCACTTATGCCCATGATTGGGCCAGTTGGAGGGAGGGTGGGTTTCTTCTATTATGCCCACGATCGGGCTGCAGGGGGCGTTGGTCCTTGACGGCTGCTGCCTGGCAGGGTGCCAGGCACAAGTCCTCGGGGATCAGCGCACTTGCATGCTAATGGCATGCAAATGGGGACATAAATAGATGCAAATGGCCCCCCTGCACCTTGCATGAATTATGGCCCCATTTGCACGTCATCTTTTGAATATCGGGAATTTGTGCATGGCGCAATGGAACTTGCGCCACCGCATCTTGAATGCTCCACTCTGATCACTTGCGCTGGTGCAAGTTCAACTGCACCATGCACAGTGGCTGTGGCCAGGGGGTGATATTCAAAGGAGTTGCTCAATAGCACAACTCCGTTGAATATCGCCCCGGCCACACCCCTGCGCGACTATTTTGTGCAGCGCAAGGGCTTGCGCCACAGAATGGCGCAGTTTGAATATCCAGCCCAATATATTCAGGGAGAAAAGATTACATATTCAGTGCTATCAGAAGTTACTGCTTTTCCCATTTCTCTTTAAGTAGGGAAAACCATTGTAAACTTGATTTTGTCCATAATATGCACTTATCTACCAAGAATGGTGCTGTTAGCAAATAAGAAAATGCTATGAAAAATAATATGGGATAAGCCATTCAGGCACCTCCATGTTTATAAAACTGGTACGTGATGTTGTGTTTTACTGGGTTTAAATGACTACCCCACAATCCATGAAAAACACACAACAAAGTTGCACTTCCAAACTTAATGGGGGTGGAAAAACATGAGCTACATGTAAAAATAAGAGAAGAATCAACGTTTTCATCAAAAATATTCCTTTCTTTTTAGATAATGATCTAGATTAACAAGATGCTGTTTCACATGTAACACCAACAAGTACATATTCCCATTTATACTTTGCAACATTCTGCACACCGAAATATACACCCAGATCTTAAATTGGGTCAGTAGTAAGATGTATTTGTCAAAAGGCATTATTGGAAAGGCCATGTGTAGGGCTGATGAATTTACCATAACTTTTTTCCATAGTGGATATGGGCCTCAGAAATTTTCTCATAGGATGACAACATTTCCATTACTGAGCTAACAGAATCACTATCATTGAGCAGGACACACATATCCTTGGCATATGCCAAACTCTTATGTGCTGGATAGTGGAGAATACAGATATGGGGTATATGAGGGCTATTCTGAATTTTACGTAACACAGGATCAAATGTAAAAATGTATAAAATAGGGCTAAGTGGACATGCTTGTCTCACATCTTTTCTAAGTTTAATCTCTTTGCTTAACCAGTTATTAAAGATCAAATGCACATATTTCATAAAAAAACTGAATTCCCTTGAATTCACATCCCTGTGTCATGATTAGTGTTTCCTAAAAATATCATGCTGTTTGGCTTTGTTATTTTCTTTAAATCAGCATATGTTAATGTGCTCTGCAATAATTGAAAATAGTGAAGAAACAGTGAACATGTTTCTGTTCCTGTCAGTGAGCAATGCCATCATACCTGTCCAGCCTGCTGCTTCCCCAATTAAGCCCCTGATTGACTGTACAAGCTGTTGTAGTTTCTAGTTAGAGCAGTCTGTAGAGCTAATTGTTTTCCCTCAAAGTTTATTACTAACCCATCTGGTTTGTGTTTAGAGAGATTAGCTTAAAATCATTCTTTTCTCATAAACAGTTGATCATTTTGGGATCAGTGCTGAACTGAAGTGGTATGAATGAATGTCTGTGAGAAATTACCTTGTCTGTTTCACAGATGTCAGTTCTCTGTCATCATAACTCTGCCTTCTATTCTGGCTATATAACCCAGGGTTGTTTAATGGATATCAAATTAATCTACATTCCATTAATTCATAGAAGCAGTGTGACTTTAATGTAGCCTCAATAAATATGATCACATGATAACAATGTTGTTTACATGTCAGATTGACAAACCTGTGTCTACCACACTCTGCTATTTCAGGAACATTTACGGTATGAGCTCATAAAATTCAGTTCTTTCAGGTATTCTGCGTGAAAATGCATCATGCATGTGTATAACTAGAAATACTATATGGCATTCTGATGCCATCTCCTGCCCGACAGTTAAGGCAGCAGCTCTCTGCTTCCTCCTTTCCCCTGCCTCAAAATTCCCCTGTCTTCTGGCCTCATATAAGGCTGCTGCAACCCACTGCCCACTGTCTTCTCCACACAGTCAGGGCTGCTGCACCCTGCTGCCTCCTACATAAACAGTTTAGGCTGCTGCACCCTGTTTCCCTCTGTCTCCCACCCTATAACACAAGATGAAAGTATTTTTTGTATTTTCTATAGGGTAGTTTTGGGCAGTGTACCAAAGGATCTGACTCTAGTGGCAGGGAGCAGCATGGTACAACAACTCTAACTGTGGGGGCAAGAGGCTCTATGGTGCAGCAGGGCACAGTGGTGTCAGGGGACAGAGGATAGCATGGTGCAGAAGCCTTGACTGTGGTGCAGGACACAGTGGGGAATCAGGGTACAGGAGCCCTGACTGTGTAGCAGGGTGCATGTGGTGCACCAACCCTGTCCATTTGAGTCAATGGAAGTGGGTAGCAGGGTGCAGCAAAAGCCCCAGCTTAGGTGGCCTCAGGTTGCATGGTGTAGCAGCCTAAACTGTGAAGGCAGAGGCCCTGGGACTCTAGGGCTTAGCAGAGTACAGTAGCCCTGTCTGTGGAGACAGGAAAAAGGAGCAACAGTGTGCATTGGCCCAGGCTGTGGGGGTTGGGGACAGAGGGAAGCAGGGTGCAGCAGCCTCAACTGAGAGGCAAGAGACAGAGGCATCAGGATGCCATATAGTATGTCTAATTATACACATACATGATGTATTTTCACCCAGAACCCCACAAAGAACTGAATTTTATGAGTTTATACAGTACATTTTCCTGAAATAGCAGTGTGGCAGACACATGTTTGTCAATCTAACACAAAAACTAAATTGTTCTCACATGAACCTTTTATTGAGGTTACATCAAAGACACACAGCTTCTATTAATTAAAGGGGCACTGTCAGCTTTGTCCCTCATTTTATTGCAATATAACGTAAGTGTGCCTCTGTGGACACAGTGATCAATTATGGTCTACAGAATACCCCTATATATGCCATAATCGAGAATTCTTACTCATTTCTGTAGTTTTCACAATCTGCTACTTTCCCTCAGGCCACCCATAAGTACACTGTGCACCAGAAGCATAAGCAAGATGCGAGCACGCATCTGACACTGTGTGCCAGCATGAACATAAATTGTGCACATGGCCATACTGAAAAGTTAAATGCAGCATGTATTTTCCAATGCTGTACTAGATTTGCCATTTTTTAACTGAAACCGAACACTAGGAAAGACATAAAATGCTTTTGAAAGGAGGCACTGAAATCTTGTGTATGCGTGAAAGCGGGATGGTGCACAAATCCCTTGCATGTGCAGTAGCGTCCCGCTTTTGCGCCATGTGCAAGATTTTGGCTCCTGCTTTCAAATGCATTTTATGTCTTTCCCAGCACTTGTTTTCAGCTAAAAAATAGCAAATCTAGTACAGCATTGGAAAATACATGCTGCATTTAACTTTTCAGTATGGCCATGTGCAAAATTAATGTTTATGCCAGCGCACAGTGTCAGATGCGCGCTCTCATCTTACTTATGCTTCCAGTGCACAGTGTACTTACAGGTGGCCTAAGGGAAAGTAGAAGAGCATGAACACTACAGAAATTAGTAAGAATTCTCTATTATGGCTTATATAGGAGTATTCTGTGGACCATATGTGATCACTATGTTCACAGAGGCACACTGATGTTATGTGGCAATAAAACGAGGGGGCAAAGCTGACAGTGCCCCTTTACTGGAATGCAAATTTATTTTATATCCATTAAACAACCAGTGTTATATAGCTAGAATGAAATCCAGAGTTTTGATGACAGAGAACTGACATCTGTGACAGAGACAAGGTAATTTCTCACAGACATTCATTCATACCACTAATGTTCAGCACTGAACCCAAATGATCAACTTTTTATGAGAACAGAAAGATAGATTTTAAACATATCTCTCTAAACATAAGCCAGATGACTTAGTAACAAACTCTGATTGAAAACAATTAGCTCTACAGACTGCTCTAACTAGGAGCTGCAACAGTTTATTCAGTCAATCAGGGATTAAACTGGTGAAGCAGCAGGCTGGACTGGTATGATGTCATTGTTCACTGGCAGGGACAGAGACATCTTGAGTGTCTCTTCACTGTTTCATTTACTGCAGAGCACAGTAACAGATGCTGATTTAAAGAAACCATAAAACCAAACAGCATGTTATTTTTAGGAAACACTAATCATGACACAGGAACATGAATTCAAGTGAATTCAAGCTTGTTATGAAATATGTGTTTATTTGATCTTTAATACATGGTCTAGGAGTGGCATTCATGTACAGAATAGTGATCCCCTTTATGAAAGTCTGTGGAATGCAATAAAAATTGAGAATATGTAATAATTAGTAATGTGGCACTTTATCATATGAGATTGAATTTTTCCCCCAAGCTCATAAAGATCACATAAATAGATGAAATGATCAAATAGACATTTAGATGGAATTGCACATGACTGTCAGTGGGATATTATTATAGCAGCACTCCAGACAGTCTATGAGATAGACTATGAGCTAAAATGTCAGCTTCAGTATTGAGGAGACTAATAGGCCTTCAATTTGATAAATTATGTTTGTCACCCTTTTGGAAAAAAAAAACAAGGGTTAACTGTGACACTGAGTCTGATAAAGACCCAGAGTTAACAAATCATTGTAGAGCTCAGCTATAATGGGACAAAGGTGTTTTTTAAAAGTTTTATAAATTCTGCAGACAGACTGTCTAATCCTGGAGCCAGATTAAATTTTAACTGAGTGATAGCAATGTCAACCACAGCAGTGGCTATTGAATGCTCAGGTTCATTTTTCTTACCCAATGGAATTTTAGGAATGAGAATATCTGCAAAGAAAGAATCAGCCAGATCTGTTTCAGAGGGGGTACCCAATAAAGTTGTAACATGGTCATGGACAATTTGCATTTTATCAGGTTCAGTATTAATATGAGGTTCCCTAGGGAAGGAAAACCTTGTCATTAATCTTTTGGAAACCCTATCATCACACCCTTTAAGCAAATCCAAATCTTGCAAATGACCTTGAGTGCCAAATTGCATATCTCATTTTAGTGAAGTTACCCTATTATATTGTAATCGAAAGATTTCTGCTTCAACTTCAGTAATTTGTTCAGTCAAATTTGTTTTTTCTTCAAACATACTGTATGAGAGATTAAGGAATGTAGTTTTTGTCTTAATTTCAGATATTACAAATACTGGACCTGCTTAGACTGAACACTGTGCTGAAAAAAGATTTTGAAATCATGTTTTGAAGATTTCCACCATTCAGCAAGGGAATCATATGCTTGAGTGATGGAGAGCCTTGTGGTTAAAAGAGCTTGCCATTGCATACATTCTCATCAGTCAGAACTGGACCATTTAGCCACCATAACAGTAAGACTTATTTTCCTACAACCCAGACTAGGTGTACAGCTACAAGAGACTGCCAGATGGTATGAGGTTTAATAGTTACAGTACATGCACCATGACTTTTGATAGATTGGGACACAATATAAAATTTATCTTGGTTGCCAGCGTACCTCTAAAAGAGGTTTTGCCTCCCTTGTCATGAAT
Source organism: Neoceratodus forsteri (assembly GCA_016271365.2). Taxonomy (NCBI): domain Eukaryota; kingdom Metazoa; phylum Chordata; order Ceratodontiformes; family Ceratodontidae; genus Neoceratodus; species Neoceratodus forsteri. Next base: position 817,730,780 of record CM057454.1, read on the forward strand.
TTCCCTAAAGCCATCCTGCAAGTGAGTGGATATAATTCAAATAATTGGAGTCACTGTATAATTTGGTAGTAAACCCCCCTCTGTCCTGCAGGGTGAGGCCACAGTTAAAATCCTTACAGCAAATTATTAATCAATGGTAAACAAATCCTATGTTGCAGCAATAATCTGTGGACGTAAACATTCACAAGATGATATTTCAAATTATTAAAATCTGTGTCGATCAGCATAGCCCAACCAGGCTAAGCTTCCAATACCCGTCAGATGCTGTAGTCTTTTCCTTTAAAAAAAAGTATTGCTACACCATCACATACCTCTGTTCCCTGACACCAATATGAACAACCCCTCACATTTTTTTTTTTGCATATGATAGTTCATGTTCTGTTTTCATTCAGGTGTCTTGTATGAGAACAATATCATTTGGGAGCTCAGCAAGAAAATTCAGTGTTTTTATGTTTTTGATAACTTTTTATACTGCTAATATTTATGGTATGTGGGTATAACATTGGACCCCTACACATTGTTTAGTCAGTTATGAAGTCTGTAGTACCTGTCTAGTATGCTTGTTTGGTCACTTAACATTTGACACTTCAGACTGAGAATCCAAGGAGTAGTCTGTGATTGAGGACATGTTGGATGAGGCTTTGGCATCCTTCTCCTCCTCCTCCTCAGTGCAACTCCATTGCTTTGGTAGTAGACCTGTTCTGAGTAGGAATGGGGATGATAATTTACTAGGTTTTAATTTAGGTCTTCTAGGTTTTCCATATCACATGCATAAAACAGTTGTCATTTCAGGCTTGATCTGTGGGGTTGGGGAGTGGGGGGATGAAACATGTTCATACTCACAACTGAATCAGTTAACCAAATGACCTGAGGGACAGCAAGGGGTGAAGCTAGAGTGGTATGTTGTACAGAATGAGGTGTCTCCTCCATTAATCAATAGGCATGACCTTCAGGGGCTACAGCTGTAGTATGTGCCCCGGGGTTTACAGTATCTGATCAGGGTGGATGAGGCATTGGTATAGCCATAGCCAGGTATTTAAGAGGAGGCTGAGTCAGGTTCTTGTCCAATAGTAGAAGAGGGAGATCTCTAATGGGAGTTAAGTTTTGGGGATGCTTTCTATCATTGTGAGCTCCTGCTTGACTTTCAGTAATTACTTCCTCTTGATCACAATTAACCCAATAAATTCTATTATGTGCAGCCAATGGACATTGCATATAGGCATGTCCTATCTCATCACACAAATTAGAATGTAATCAGTTGGGTTATTGATTATTAATATATCCAAATTCCAGACAGAGGTGACACTTAGGACTCTTTCAAATGTAACTTACATGTGTCTGAGAACCACATTTGTGATAGGTGTGGGTTTGTCCCAGATTTAAATATAAACCCTTATCTCACTCTATGTAAAAACTTCCAAGCAAATTTACAAGACCATTATTAGCTTCCAGGCAAATGTACCAGACCATTATTAGCATGACAAAGTTTATCTTAGACATTCCATCCTGCTGTCCATACAAGATCAACATCCAAAATTAGTACAGGCTTGTCTAGAACCTTGCACCTCTGTCAGAGCCAGTACAGGACATCTGTAATATTAACCCCTTCACTTCTCAAAAATAAAGAAATGGCTTTAATTGCTGGTTTGGTGAGGAGTACTACAGTAAGTTGCCCCCATAGTGGTGAGTCTTTGAACTGTTCATATCTGAGCCCAATTTTTTTCTAAAGAAGCAACATTTTAAAATTAACATAAAAAAATGTTTCCTCAGAGACATGAATCAAATCATAAAGGTCAGCCACCCCAAAACTCATAGAGTCTTTCAATACTAATGACTTTATGAGAAAAGATCTATCAGGAAGAATTTCTGTGGAGCCCATGTACTTAAGACAAGTGACATTTCTGCCCTGGGACAGCTCCCCATGCACAGCAAATAAATCTGTCACTCTAAACGTGTGTTTGTTTGGGAGGGTATGTTGGCCCTTCTGGAAAGAGTTCTCGTGTACAGTGGAATGTCCATTGTTGTTGTTTTCATCAGCAGTTGAGGCATTAAGGTGCTAAGATGGTCCTTCCCCTGCATCAGTATTTAAAAAAACAGGGATGGTAGGAACATCCCCAATATTTTGTGCCTGACAAGTGGACTATGTTTTTTGCCCCACAGGATTGTGTTGTTTATGCGTAGAACCAGAAACAGAGGGAAAGTTCATAGTGTTAAGCAGGGAGGGAGGGCTATCCTCATCTAAAATGGATATAATGTGCCCTTATGTCAAAGTGCTTAGGACACTTGACACTGGCTCCTGTGTAACAGACCCCTCTGCCACACCAGAAAAGAATGATTTATGCAGTAAGATCATGAAGAAGAAGTTTCACCGGGATTCTGTGAACAGCAAACTACCCCAGACATGGACTAAGACCTTCTAGCTGGACAGTCTGTTGCTGCTTATCACTCGTCAGGAAAGTATCCTTTCCATTTGTTATAGCAGAATGTGAATTAACAAACACTGTCATTGATGAGTCAGCTGAAAAGCTGAATGTGCAACTCCTGTTTCTCATTATAGGCAATAGCAGCTTCATGGAGACTCCTAGTGGTGTTGTAGGCACCGCACCAATTTCTGGTACTGAAAGTAAACACTACTTGCAGAACCTTGCTGTTCTGGAGGGATAGTGTAGCAGTGACTCACAGAATACTGGGGTGTTGGGTCCAATACGTTTTGCATGTAAAAGGGTGTATCAGCTGCTGCCCTGAACAATGGAGGAGATTCTACAACTGCCATTATGTCAGCAGCACTTGGAGCATTACTGGGATTCCATGAAGACCTGTATGTGGTTTTCGTCCATCCAGTTACTGCTAAAGCCGCTTTGAGAGAACTTACTTTTATTGATGGAGGAACTTTGTGCCAAAAGTCCTTTTTGGACATCCAGATGTTTGACAGTTGGCTTCCTATGATCTTTTGACACTGTTAAAACAGTTTCTGACAGTGTTTTGGGAGAATGCCTCATGCTGATCTGTGGGCTTACACTATATTTAGCTTGTTGAGCACAGGCAATTAGGACCTCTTCTTCACTAAAGGTTCAAGCAAATGAGCCTTTCTTGCTAACATTCTTTCCACTAGCAGAGCTTCAGTGTCCTGGGCTGTGGAACCACTACAAACATCCATATTTCTAGGTGGACTTTGACCCACTCTGCAGAACACAGAAAGTGATGGACTAAATCACCAGAGCAAGCCTGGCCACAGAAGAGTGTTTTAACACCTCAGGGGAACTATTGTTTGGTTTTAACTGCACTGCCTCAAATGCACATAAAACAAACTTGCAAGGGAAAGTGTACCTGAAGTCAGCAGGGACCAGCTTCTAATCTGAGCTCTATTTAAAACATGCCTCTGAGAGCAACATTAGCGTGGAGGGCTGTGGATGTTAAGCATACTGGTAGACAGCCTTTTAAACTATTTAACTCTTCATAGCACAAGAGGACGAAGCACAGCTGCAAGCAGTACCTTAAGTGGTGACCTTCGATCCACTCTGCAAAATGCAGAGATGGATGGGATTGTCTAAATCCTCACAGTAAGCCTGAGTACAGCAGAGTGCTTAAACACCTTGGGGTGCTATTATGTGATTTTAACTACATAACACAATCCTTCAAGTGCATATAAAACAAACTTGTAGGGGGTAAGTGCCCTGAAAGTCAGTGGAGACCAATTTACAGTCTCATGTCTATTTAAAATGTGCCTCTGTAAGTGCAGATGAGCACATAGAAGAGGCAACATGCTGGCAGAGGCAAGTGCATCTGCCTGCATCCACCAAGGTAGACCAAGTAGTGTCCAGGCTCTGTGAACCACTGAGTACCAGGGTGGGAAAGAGTACATCCTAACACACACACACACACACACACACACACACACACACACACAAAATGGATGTAGCAGAAGACTTTTTAGAATTACAATGCAAGGAGGGCTTTGTCCATAAATTTGCAGTATCAGTGGCTCAGTAGGTAGCACACTCTCCTCTGAGGCCGGGAGATCAGAGGGCTGTGGGTTCAGTTCCCACATCTGGCACTTGGGTTAATATCCCAGTACTGACACTGTAGTGCAGCATGAGAGGGGTGCTGCACTTCCGAGGTGCCGTCTTTCGGATGAGGTGTTAAACCAAGGTCCCATCTGCCTGTGCCTGGATTGGTGGTAGTTCAGGTGGATGTTAAAGACCCCATGGCACTTATCGAAAAGAGTAAGGGAATTTCCCCAGTGTCCTGGCTAAATTTCCCTCATTCACTAAAAAAAAAAAAATACCACCAACAGCTTAATCTGGTTCAAGGTCAGTTGGCATTCATCTGTATCCCCTTCCCCCAGGTCATTCCTGAAAATAGGCAGGATTTGTCTAGTGCACTTACCCGGTCAACAAAAACTAAATAAATAAATAAATGCAGTTCTTGCAACATGTACGTCTTAGCAGGTATTTAACTATGTGTGCCCCAAATGTATTGAACTGTCTCAATTGAAAAAAATGAACTTGAAACAACTAGAAATTATTTAAAAAGAGCTGACAAGATTAACCAAATTGAACATTTGTAAAGAACACTATATCTGAGAATCAGTTAATTGCATCTGCAGTTAACAGTGGTAGAAAGCCCCCTAGGAAGCTTAACAAATCCATTACTAATCCACTAAAGGAAGGGAGACGCCACTTATGGGGTAGCATAGAACAAGCTAGACCAGAAGCCAGAACACACCATGAAGGTGGAAGAAAAGCTTTAGCCAGGGACCAGGTAACTGACAAAAGAGGCAGGGACCACTTAAACAATAAAGAGGATGACTGGTACATGCTGTAGTTCAGAGCAATGTGAGAAGAAAAAGAAGGAAAGCTTTATCTCTTAGGTCCATGCCCCTCACTAGAAGCAATAGATTCCCTGTACTTAACTGCACTAGAAATTAACCTTCCCACCACCACTAATAACACTTTATCACACCATAGCTACCAGAAATCTTGTTAATGGGGACTCCATAATAAGATTTGCAGCTATCTATCTATGTAAAAACAATAAAGAGGACAATATGGTTACCTGCATACTGGCGGCCAAAATCCTTGATGTGCACAGCAACTCAGCAAACTGATAAGCAAACAGTCTAGTAATGCTAATGTGGTACTTCACATGGGTACAAATGATTTGGGGTATTCACATGAAGGACATTTGCCATGACATCATAAGAATTGGTATGAAACTGAAAGATGAGGTGTGTAAAGTAGCTGTGTCAGGGATACTTTCAGTGCCCAGGGCCAGTAATGAAACAAATGACACTATCAAAAGAATAAACATTAGGCTAACAAACTGGTGTGGAAAATTAGAGCTTACTTTTAGAGATATGTGGGGAAGTTTCGTCAGCCAAGCAAGACTATTTGGTAAAGATGACCTATACATTAACAAGAATGGGACTATGATCCCAGCTCAGCAAATCCAAAACTTATTAAACGGCATGACTTTAAACTAGGTTACAGAGAGGGAAATAAGTAGTACTGAGTCCACCTACAAATTAAAGATAAAAGTGGAAGAACCAACAATAAGTGGAAATGTGCACTGTTGAGTGCCAGAAGTCTAAACAATAAAATGGATCACCTGGTTGCTTTAATACCCCAAGAACAACTTGACCTAGTTGCAGTCACAGAAACCTGGTGGTCACTAGAAAAGATCTGGGGGAAGGAGATTCCAAGATTCCAATTATTTCACAAGAATCTATGTGATAGAAGGAGGGGGGATTGCATGCTACATTAAATAATGAATTCTCTGCACAGACATATCCAAAAAAATTAAATCCGCTGACTCTGGGAACAAAAAAATATGGATTTGTATTTCAAGTAAAAATAGAAGAAACTTAAATATAGGAGTGTGCTACAGACCCCCAGACACCACTGGTGACTCAACCCTCCATCCATATGCTCCTTGAACTTCAGGGTGCATGTGAATTAGGCAACATGATTATAGTGGGTGATGTTAACTTAGATGACATTAACTGGACAACTAACCAGGTTACCACATCTATAAGTAGGAATTTTCTCCACTGGTTAGAACAATTAAGACAAACTCAACATGTCATAGTCCCAGATAAAGGCGGTAAAACCCTACATCTCATACTGAGTACTGTGGTTATCAATATTGAAAATGTCCATACAGAAGCCCCTACTTGAAATAGTGACCATAACATCTTATTCTTTAACATCTTAACAAGGAATTCCTTTGAACATGGGCTTATCAAAACTTATCAATATGGCAGAGAAAAAACTAAGGAGATAAATGAGTAACTGGGTGAAATAGACTTGGATACTCTTCATTAGCAAAACAACTCAGGAAAAATGGCAATTCCTAAAATATGCGATATTATCTGCAAGTATCAAGTTCATTTGAAAAATCAAATGTATACAAATAAAGAAATTAGGCCAAAATGGCTTTGCACAAAAATGAAAAGATTTGTAATAACTGGGGAGTATTTTCTCCCATTGAGAAACCAGGTTATAATGGTGAACATATGCTCAATTTCTCTCACTGTGCACATGTGCACACTGCTTCCATGAGCTGACTATTCTCAGAAATGCACCCTCACAGCCTCTCTTACTGGGGAGTACTAGACAAACAACAAATGGAACAATTTTCTGCTCCTGCTCCTACAAAAGATTTAAGCTGATCTTTCTAAGTCATCATGCTTTCCTGATTCATGCCCATTGAAGTTCAAGGAGCAGCATTCTTCGATCTTGCAACTGTCACCATGGAGTCTCCATCTCTTGCACTGATCCCAGGTTGTCATATCAGTTCAGGGTTAATCTCGGGGGACTAATCTCTCGACTACAGTGTGGGATGTCTTTTTTTTATCTCCTGGCAAGCAGTAAGTCAAAAGAACTTGTAGGGGATGAAACAACAAACTACTATTATAAACGTCATTCCTATCTGCTGGCTAAACTGTCACTTACATTTAAAAATGCATGCAGGCCCATCGGCACCGCAGTTGGATTTCTGCTTGCGACACCAGCGATCCTAGTTTGGGAACAGACTTGGGTGCTGGAGTGCTGGCCAGGGAGAGAAGGCTGAAGTGTCTGATGACTGCTCACCTTCTCTCGGGGGGAGGGTGGAGATGCAACCTGGCGATTGCTAACCCCTGGTGGAGGCTGGGGGCTCAACAATACATGGGGTCCCACAATTCAATGAGGCTTGGTGAACGTCGGTGTAAGCCTGATGTTAGTGGCATGCCACATCCCTAGGGAGCAAACAGGAAAGAGCCCTGAGGCTGACCGGATGCTGGTCACCAGCTCCTGCTGTCACAAGACCCTGGGCAGTGCACAAACCATCCTAGCAGCACCCAGGGCAAGTATGGCACTGGCTGTCCTCCCGGTGCCTTCCCTGTCAGAGAAGGGGGGCCCCACCCAGCGAAGGGTTACATCCAGGGGTTACTCAGGGGGCTGCAATATAGGGTCAAGAGGTGGCTGAACCAGGACAGTACAGCTCAGAGGGCATAGGAGGGCCTGAAGGAGAGGCCGTCCTGGAGCTGGGGGAGCAAACAAAAAAAATGCATGCAGCTGAGAAAACACTCCCCAACAATTACATAAAACAATATATGGGGGTGAGTGTATGAATGAGAATTTAATGCCCACCCTCAGTGTGGGATGCTTTAATAAACCCCTCGGGTTTTGCCCTCAGGGTTTACGTAACATCCCACCCCTTGGGTGGGCATTAAATTCTTGTTTTACACTGGCTCCCATACATTATTCTACAGTATACATAATAACTGGGTATAATTTTGTTTGTAAGTGAAACCTGGTTATCATTTGCTGTTATAACCCATAGGTTGTAGTGGCAAACACACACTGGATTTCCCTGCTTCTGCACATGTGCCAGCCACCGCTCAGCTCTTCTTCCTCACCAGCTGTCATTCCTCAGTGCTTCTCACACTGCCACTCGGAGTCATCCATCGGTGGTACGTTCACTGGAAAAAAAAAAGTAACAGGGCAAAAAATATTTTTAAATGGGCTGCCTTAAAAAAAAAATGAAGAAAAAATAACAAAGGTAAATGTTTTTTTCTCCAGTCACTTCCAACCATGGACCACACTGAAACTGCATTGGACAGTAGCTGCAGAGAGATGTCTTTTTATTTTATAGAATTGCTGTGGCAAAAAAAATGATACCCAGCAATTATATAAAATAAAACATGGGGTGGTGTGTTTAACTTGAGATTTTATACACACCTTCAGTGTTGGATGCTTTAATAAACCCCTCAAGCTTTGCTCTCAGGGTTTATGCAGCATACAACACCTCAGGTGTGTGTAAAGTCTCATTAAACACACCACCTGGCCAGCTCCATGGTGCCAGACGATAGGGGTTCACCTTTCACACTGGTGATCCAGGTTCCCATCCTGAGTCTGAGGCAGCAAGAGCAGAGGTCCACAGGGAGGATTCAGAGTATCCATTGGACACTCTTCTCCCAGGGGGGAGGGACAGGGATGAACCACTCTTGGCTGGCTCCTGGTGGTCAAGTTTGGTACCATGCAATGCATTGTGGGTGACCACACCACACATGAGCAGAGAGCCAGGATGCCATGGCATGCACCCAGTACAGGAAGGCAGAAAACCAGGAAAATGGCCGCTTCATCACCGGATGATGGTGACCCCCATACTCCCAATGCTGTGATAGCCATGATAGCCCTGATGCTCCGCCCCTTGCTGCTCAGGCCCAGATGACAGAAGATGCCTCAGGGCACTGGATAGTCTTCCCTCCCAGCTGCCCCCATGGGTAGCGGGGCCCCCTCAATCAAAGGGATACAGCAGGACAACTGGAGTGACAGGATGAAGGGGCAACAGATAGCAGGAATGGAAGATTGAGCAGCCGAAGGAGAATGGTCACGCAAAGGAGAGGCTGGTGAAGATGGCCGCCAGTGGGAGGTAAAAAGATAATACAAAAAAAAAAAAAAAACTACCCATGTATTATTCTATATATAATAAAAAAGGCACATGCACAGTACACTTAAAACAAAACAGGAAGCAGTTGGTCTATATACAAAAAATTGAAAGAACTCAAATCCAGCACCAGAAATCCATGTGAAAAGTAAGACTTTATTTCAGAAAATGCTACAGTGCCGTTCAACTCAGTGTACAACCAGTCCCTCTACCAGTTTCGTTCAGAGAGTATCATCAGGAGGATCTGACATAACCAAACCCAATACCATTTAAAAGGACTCAGTTTTAAAGACACAGTCACATAATATAGTAAACATCTTAAGAATAATAAAGCAGGACACCTGCTAATAACAGTACACTTCTATTACAAGGTATAACATAAACCTAGTAAACATACTGTATACAAGTCATTAAATAGTGCAAGAAATATATTGTGCATGGCTAAAAAGTACTTATCGTAATACATGTTCAAAATACTTTTTAAAAAAAATCTAAAAAAGATCATTTTTACTGTTCCAATGGTGTTGCAAGAGGCAGCAGTGGGAGGATCTTCCAATCAGCATATTTTGATTTCCACTGGTGTTTTCCCAATGAAATCCAAAAAGTACTACACCAGAGGATGCAATCTAAAAAGAAGTAAAACATGATAACTAGAATTCATGCCATAATAGGTCATAAGTGCAATCACTTAAAATCACCTACCAGCTATAACATGTGCATGCTAACTTTAAAGGGAGAAAGGCAGACAGTGTAACCAAGGCCCTAGACAGCTATCATTTCTTTTTATTTTTCTTCTTAATTACTGGCATCAAATCTTTTTTATCATTGAGGCCTGGTCATTTCAGGCCACTGAGAGTATATATCCAAAATGTGTCTCTTTCAAGAAGCTTGTCATCTATACTACCCACTCTGGGTCCTAGGGTTACATGTTCAATCCCAAAGAATTTAAATATATGTCCAGGGGCACTACCCTCTGGTCTGTTATCCTGTGTGCGGAAATTGGTACTGTTGTTTCTGTGACAATGTACAGCCAAAGCATCGGTGGTGTCACCAGAGTTTCTATTTCTAAGTTGTTCACCAGTCCTGTTCTTCAGGGATCTAGTAAAATAGATTTGATGCCTTGTTGTTTTGCTTCATTTTAGATTGTGTCCTTTAGTGTAACACTTTTTGGATTTCATTGGAAAAACACCTGTGGAAACCAAAATATGCTTACTGTAATATCCTCCCATTGCTGCCTCTTGCAACACCATTGGAACAGTAAAAATGATCTGTTTTAGATTTTTTTAAAATGTATTTTGAATTTGTATTACAATAAGTACTCTTTAGCCATGCACAATATATTTCTTGTACTGGTTAATGACTTGTATATGTATATTAGGTTTATGTTATACCTGATAATAGAAGTGTACTGTTATTAGCAGGTGCCTTGCTTTATTGTTCTTAAGATGTTTACTATATTATGGGACTGTGTCTTTAAAACTGAGTCATTTTAAATGGTATTGGGTGTGGTGAAGTCAGATCCTCCTGATGATGCTCTCTGAGAGAAACTGGCAATGGGATTGATTGTGCACCAAGCTGAATTGCGCTGTGGCATTTTCTTAAATAAAGCCATACTTTTCACCTGGATTTTTGGTGCTGGATTTGCTTTCTTTAGATGTTCAATGTGTTCTGGGCACAGATTCTGCAGTTGGAGTGGTAATTGCAGTTGCTACTGTTCATTTGTTTCTCCAGCTCACTGCTATCCATGTTTGGCATTCTATGCAATTGCAAGCATCAGCAGCCATTATTTCAGCACATCTAAGTTGCAGGACTATGATTACAACTGAAACCATAGCTGCATAACGAAGTGGTGTGGAGCTATTTTTTTTTTTTTTCTTCTTTCCAATTGGATTATTTGTGAACATCTTGGAAATTTTATATTGATTTAGTGGATCCATTGGATGTGCTAATTTAACATTGGGAGAAAACATTACAACGGAACGACAGAACAGCAGCAACAACATTGCTTGCTGGTATTCACACCATTCAAACATGCCAGCAATATAAGGTGTGGCACCCTCTGAAGATCAAGGTATGACATCTAATATTAACTTTCAAGGGTTAACAGGGGGTGCCTTGGGCTTATGGGCCACACAAATATTCAAGAAAGCAGGGGAGGAAGAATTGTTTTTAGAACCACAAGGGGAGAGTAATATTACAAATGAAGGGACTGAGACAGCAGTGCCAGAAGTTCTAGATACAGATAACATAAAAACTGCTTTTGTACAACTTGAGCGGGCCACATTAAAAGGAAGGAGACATTACTGGAGCAGGATCTGTTTAGAAGCTAACCAAAAGATGGGAAGAACACCATGAGGACTCAGGGTTTTGATAACTCCTGGGTATGGCCAAGAAAGAAATGGGTTTGTGGGTGATTGGAGTAAGAGCTTAGAAGCAGGATCAGAAGGACTTATAGAAGCTGTTGTTAAAGACTATTTAAGACAACAACCTGATATTGTGTCTGAAATTAAGAAGAAGAAAGAAGTTGTGCTAAGAGTCAGGGATCATCATGAGTATGAGGCACTAAATACAAATCTTAAAGAGATGGTACTGAAAGAGGAGGATAAAATCAAAAAGAGAAAACTCAAAAAATTTGAGGAAGATAAGCAAGATTACATCCACAATAGAGTTTTTACATGGAATAAGGACTCCTCCAACAATAAACACTCCTACAACTGACATGGTCATAATAGAGCCCACAATCAATGCACTGAGCCATCTCATATATCTGACCCTAATCCACCTCCAGGGGCTCACTCCATACTCAAAAACAGGCATCAATAACCCCATTATTACATATCAACTAGTGATTCCGACAACACTGAGGAGATTTTCTTAGAACAAAAACTGACAACAGACCAGGAGCAGGAACATATAATCCAGGATCACCAGGTACATTTCCAGACCCCTCCACCACAGCATAAGGAAAGGACAATATGACGGTGCTTGCATAGGAACCCAAGAGGAAGAGGACAAGGAGAGGAGGCAAGAAGTGCAAATATTCAGCAGGCACCAAAGAAAGGAGATTAATATCTCAAGAGGACATAGTGGTAACCATTTCTGGAATATCTTTAACTAAAAATCAAATGAAACTGTTACAGAAGGGACTCTCTTTCATACCAGCTTGGGATGTGAACCCTTTTGTGCTATATATTGACTTTCATAGGTTTACAAGGAATTTGAACATAAAAGCCTTTTTTGAAAAACAGAAAATGTGTATGGGCCCTGTTGATAACTCCCCCAGAGGAGACATACATGAAACCACTAATACCACACAGGGTGGTGATACAACCATTCGGCCCCATCCTCTTTCAGCCCCCCCCCATTTAATGATACCATTTGGGTTCTTGAATGGGCCTGTATGACCCATTTTGATGAAATTACACAGAGGAGGGATAGACCTAACTATATTAACATCAGTACAGTAGAAGCTAAAGCACTTAAGGAACTAGAACAAAATTCAGACATAGTAATTAAACCCGCAGACAAGGGGAGGGTGCAGTGGTTATCATGTCAACCAATAAATATACGCAAGAGGCCAAGAGACAAGTGAGTGACAGTACATTTTACAAAAAGTTAAGATGAGATCCCACCAATAATTTCAAAACAGAAATAGATACTTTCCTCTATGACTCATTGCTTGATGGCTGTATTACAAAACACGAATATGACTTCCTGACAGTCCCCCACCTGGTTAAGTCTAGTATTTATATATTGCTGAAATTTCATAAAAACTTAGAAAATCCACCAGGGCTCCCTACTGTGGTGGGAATTGGTTCTCTTACAGAACCCATTTGTCTTTTTGCAGATGCACATATTAAGGGACTTTAACAGAATCTTAGATTGTATGTGAAAGACACATCTGATATGCTAGACATTTTGGGTAATTTGGAGGTGACAGAAGACTTGCTCATGGTCTCAATGGACATTATGTCCCTGTACACCAATATCCCCCATGAAGGGGGGTTAGAAGCATTAAGCTTCGGGCTTGATGGTGTGGACACCCTCAATGAGAGTAAAAAACAGTTCTTGGTTAATTGTTCTGAGATTGTACTGAAGAAAATTATTTTCTATTTCAGGAAATCAGTATCTACAGATTAAGGGGATGGCAATGGGTGCTACTTTTGCACCCAACTGTGCCATCCTCTATCTTGGTTGCCGGGAGAACATGGTTGTCTATGACACTGAGGTCAATCCTTTTTACCATAAGATTGACTTCTGGTGTCATTTTATTGATGACATTTTTGTAGTGTGGCACAGTACCAAGGAGGAGCTGAAGTATTTTGTTGAATATTTGGAACGTAGTAACCCAAATTTGAGATTTACGGTGTACAGTTACAAAAATACTGTAAACTTTTTGAATCTTAAAATAACAAAAAATTCAGATGGGGCATAGAAACTACTTTATTTCAAAAGGTAACTGTTAGGAATTCAGTCCTCCTTACGTTCAGCTGACACTCTCATCATTTAATTGAGAGTATACTGAAAGCCCAGTTGCTAAGAAGACGTCAGAATTGTAGCTCAGATGCTGATTTCATTGTACAAGGTTCAGACATGTGTGATATATTTAAAAAACACGGACTACAAAGATACTGTTGTGGATGGTGCATTCTTTCATGTACTAAATATACAAAGGGATGATTTATTTAGGTCACAGCATACACCCTATGAAGAACCTGAAAAATTGAATTTTGTTACAACATTTTGCAGGCAGTCAGGTGCTATAGGGAGGGACATTAGAGCCAACTGGGAGATTATCAGGACAGATCCCCTCCTTAGAGGAAGTACTTCAAGACCGGCATGAATGGCATACAGAAGGGGTACTAATTTAAAAGATAAATTGGTACATAGTTTTCAAAAGAAAGATCAGCCCACTGACTCCATCTGGTTACCAACACACCCGGCAGGCACATTTCTGTGTGGTAATCCTATATTCTGCAAATCCATCTTTAAGAGTCATACACAGAGACATAATATCCCTCGCTGCCGCACAGCCATTGGCCAGCGTTCATTCACACACAGGGCACCCACGTGGTTTAATGGTCTTGCCAATGATACTATCAATACCACTGGGCTAGAGGCCTTCAAATTCAGGCTCCATAACACCCTGGTCACTTCCAGCATCTGCGACTGTCATGGATAATGTCTATGCAACTCCACTCTGTTACCGCTCTTTCCTATATCTAGCTCCTTACATAACGCACTTGCCCTAGTTTGGCCTCTGCCCCACATGCCCTACAGCACCTGACAATGCCACCTCTTGGCAGCTCCACCCCACCCCCCCTCCTTATCCTTACCTACCCCCCACCTCTCCTCTCTTCTCATTTTCTTACCTCCCCCTTGCCCCTCTCATTTCTTTCTACACCCCCCTATTGTCCTCTTCCTTTCCACTTTACCCTCTCCCATGTCTGTTCGAAATTAATTTGATATTGTTTACCCTTATTTGTGTAACAATTTTGTATATTGTCATGTGATAACTATGTCTTGACATGGAACCTTTGTAAAAGAGCCCTGGGCTCAAAGGTAATTGTAATCCTAGAATTGAAATAAATGAAAATACACTCACTACTGTAAATGCCATCAAGGTCTTTAACATGGGCAAGTTCATCAGTTGTGTCACTGACAATATAGTATATTTAGCCACTTGCACATGTGGTGCATTCTACATAGGGAAAACTACAAGACCCCCGAAGAATAGGATAGGTGAACACCTTAGAAGTATTGTATAAACTCTGGTAATGCAACTAAGGCTTTGGCTGTACATTATCACAGAAACAACAGTACCAATATCCACACACAGGATAACAGACCTGAGGGTAATACCGCATGACATATATTTAAATTATGTGGAATTGAACATGTAACCCTGGGATCCAGAGGGGGTAATATAGATGACAAGCTTCATGAAAGAGAAGCATTTTGGATATACACCTTCAGTGACCTAAAAGACCAGGCCTCAATGGTATAATAGATTTGATGCCATTGATTAAGAAGAAAATTAAAAATAAATGATTGCTGTCTAGGGCCTTGTTTACACTGTCTCCCTTTCTCCCTTTAAAGTTAGCATGCACATGTTTTAGCTGGTACGTGATTTTAAGTGATTGCACTTATGACCTATTATGGCATGAATTCTAGTTATCATGTTGTTTTGCTTCTTTTTAGATTGCATATCCTGGTGTAGTACTTTTTGGATTTCATTGGAAAAACACCAGTGGAAACTCAAAATCTGCTGACTGGAAGATCCCGCTGCACCTCTTGCAACACCATTGGAACAGTAAAAATTATGTATTTTAGATTTTTTTTAAACGTCTTTTGACTATATACTACATTAAGTACTTTTTAGCCTTGCACAATATATTTATTGCACTATTTAATGACTTGTATATGTACATTAGGCTTATGGTATACCTTATAATAGAAGTGTACTATTAATAGCAGGTGCTCTGCTTTATTATTCTTGAGATGTTTACTATATTCATAGGATTCGTAGGATGTAACGGGCTCAGAAGGCAAGATGCCCTTGTGGAGCTCGCCACCAGTATGGTGTATTAGAGGTATATCAGAGGTAAGATATTTTTCTGCTGCCCATATAAATATCTAATTCTCTTTGAAATAGATCCATAGTATCACTCTCAACTATTTCTCTTGGTAAAGCATTCCACTGAGACACTACCTGTTGGGTGAACCTGTGGCATCTTTTTTTGGTTTTACAGTTATCTTCCCTTAATTTAAGGTTATGTGTTCTAGTATGAGTGCTAGAACTATTTCTTATTAGGCCCAGAGTTTCAAAGAGAAGCAGATCATAAATTGCTTTATATGTCAAGCAGAAGTCCCCAAGTAGTTGTCTGTGCTCCATAGAGTAGAGATCCAGTGCTTGTAGCCTTGACTCATATTCTAGGTTGTTCATATCCCTAATTCGCTTTGTTACTTTTCTTTGTACTCCCTCTACTAATTTTTTTTCCTTTGTTGGTGGGTGGTGCACAAAAGAGAGAACAGTAGTCTAAATGTAGTCTAACTAGGCTAGTATAAAGTGGAAGAATTACCCTGGAAACCCTGCTTTTTATATGTTTGATGCAGCCTACTATTCTTTGGCATTTTATAACCTTAACTAGAGTACTGGTGTCGAACGATAATTTATTGTTTACTACAACACCTAAGTCTTTTTCATTAGTTGTTTCTGTAAGCTGCACATTATTTAATTTATAAATAAAGTTCAGATTATTATGACATAAGTGCATAACGTTACACTTCTGTTCATTAAAAAGCATCTTATTATTGATAGCCCAGGCTCCTATCTTATTTAATTAATTCTGGAAATTATTTGCGGCCTGTGCGTTGTTGATAATGCATCCTAGTTTGCAATCATCTGTGTACTTAGACATCCAAATGTTGCTAGACAATTGCATTGTTGAAATCAACATGTTAAAAAGGACAGGGCCCAAAACAGAGCCCTTGGGACCCCACTGCTAACCCTACCCCACTTTGAACAGTGGCCTCTGATAATAACATGTTGGCACCTGTTATGTAGCCAAGATATGACCCAGTTTATTATATCTGGATGAAACTCAAACATATACACTTGATTAATTAGACCTTGATGGGAAACCTTATCAAAAGCTTTTGGAGAAATCATGGAAGATGATATCCACTGGAAGCCCTAAATCAAGAGATGCACTAACATTTTCAAACAAATTCAATAGATTAGTTAGACAAGATCTACCTTGAAAGAAACCATGCTGAGTAAAATCCTGTAAATTATAACTTGAAACATGAACTTCAATCCAAGTCAGCAGTAATCTTTCTAGAAGTTTACCTATAGCTGATGTAAAACTAATGGGTCTATAGTTAGATACAATTTTTCTATTACCAGCTTTATATATCAGGATAACAAGGGCCTCATTCCATGAGTTAATTGTGAACGTGTCTTTAAAATGGAGTTCTTTTAAATGGTATTAGGTGTGGTGAAGTCAGATCCTCCTGATGACACTATCTGAGCGAAACTGGTAGAGGGACTGGTTGTGCACTGAACTGAATGGTGTGATGGCATTTTCTTAAATAAAACCTTACTTTCACCTGTATTTCTGGTGCCAGATTTGCTTTTTTCAGCTGTTCAATGTGTTCCAGTCACAGACTCTACAGTTGGAGCAGTGATTGCAGTTACTCCTATACAAAAAAATGAGCGTAACTGTGAAAGAACTAACACTCGCTCCCACCCCAAGTAATCACCCTTTCTACCCTTTCCTAATCCTCAACACTATTCCCCCACCCTACCCACCATAATCTATTCTCTTCTCCTCTCTTTTACTCCCACCACTACTTTACCTTTCCACCCCTCTAGCATCTCTTTCTCAGCCTCCTCTACTTACTCTCTCTCCTTCCCTTTTCTATATTTGTGATGTTACTTTCTTGTGTGTGCCGGGTACTTTGCACTTCTGATGTTTAACCTGCATTATTGTTTGCTCTGGTAATGTATACAGTAGTATTGTACGTACTGTGTATTGTTGTATTATTATTAAGGTGCTTCTACTTGTTTGCACTTATCAATTAACCCCTCCCCTAGGAAGCATCTGGAAATGAGCTTCATGGCTCAGTATACCTTTCCTAGTAAGTGTCTTTTAAATAAACAAAGATACAGATGAAATTCAATTTTGCTAGGACTACAAACACACATAATGGGACATTATTCTATGGTTCCATACGTTCCTTAAAGCAAACGGGGAACTACATAGGATCAACTATGGAAAATGGTAGTATCACTGTAGACCCTACTGGAATGGCAAACTGTTTTGACAACTATTTTGGATCTGCATATGCACCCAAAACTAAAGAGCCACTTCTGCCAACAATTAGCATTTTTGTTACCACCCCCAATTAGCACTTGAAACAGTTATAGAACAAATTTCAGAACTCAAAATGCAGTACAGACAATATTTCTGGTAGCATGTTAAAAATTGTGAATCAACATATTAGCAAGCCACTTTTACCATATTTTCCAGGACTCACTATACACATGAAATATCCCCTCAAACTGGAAATGAGCAGAATCATATCAAGTTCATTAAAAGGGGAGAGAACAAATCATTGAAAACTACAGGCCTGTGAGTCTTACGTCTGTGCCAAAGAAGATCCTGGAACACATCAACTTACTGATAATCAAATTCATGATCCTGATCTTGTACAGCATGTCTTCAAGAGAGGAAGATTATGTACCACTAACCTGCTTTGCTTTTATGAAAACGTAAGTGCCCCACACCGTGCTGGAATACTGTGTAACATTATATTCCTAGACTTCAGCAAGGCATTCAGCACTGTGCAATTATTCAAAAATGTTTGAGGCTAATATTGAACCTTGCCTAATTATAGAGATTATGAACTGGTTGCAGGACAGAACTCAGTCAATAAATATTAAATGGTATAAGTCCAATATGAGCAAAGTTAATAGAGGAGTACCACAGGGCTCTGTGTTGGGCCTGTTAATTTTTCAAATATTCGTATTTGCTCTAACCAGAAACTTTAACAGTTGGGCCTAGGTGGATCTTGTGCAATGTTAAAGCAATCACACTGTACCCAAATTGACCTTTCTGATATATACAACAGGAGCAATAGGTGGTAAATGCAATTTAGCTGTGATAAGTGCAAAGTTATAGTATTTGGGCCCTAACAACCCTATGTTTTCATATAATTTGGGACCATTACAGTTAACAGATAGCACATACGAAAGGGGTCTGGGAGTACTCATTACATCTGATTATGGCTCCCAAAAAACAATGCAATGAGGTCATAGCAAGAGCTAATAGGGTACGCTAGTCAATTAAAAGGAATATCACCTCAAGGCAAAAAGATATAATCCTTCCCCTTTATAGAGCCTATGTCATACCACATCTGGGCTTTGCTACTCCCTTCTGGTGTCTGTATAAGGTATTCCAAATAAGGCAACTTGAGCAAGTAAAGTGTGGGGCAACCAAGTTGATACATGACATATGGGGTGATTTATACAACCATTGGCTAATTTATTTAAAGCTTACACCTCTATCATTAAGAAAGCTAAGGTGGAACTTGCTGATGACCTATAAAATAATGTCTGACCCTGTTTTATTGACTGACCTCAATATCGACTGTAAGTCTTGTGAAGCTGAGACAAGGGGCCACCCTCTCTAAATAGTGGGTATGCATTTTAACACTACAAAATTGAAAAAAAAAACATTTTTACCAACAGAATTGTAAATATCTGGAATTCTCTACCATTACAAATAATAATAAATAAAACTGAAAATGAGTTGAAGAGCAGATTGGACAAGCACTTATCCAACATAGAAATGAAGTACTACTAAATACCATGGAGGTAATCATGGGCTTCTGCCTTTCCAGCTCCTATATACCGTAGTATGAACCTTAGTATGAATATTTGATTCTCCATTACCACAGGACCTTTTCTTTATTTATTTATTTGCTTTTGTTAACCGTATAAGCACACTAGACAGCCAAGAGCCTATTTTCAGGTGCAACTAGGGTACACTAGTCAATTAAAAGGAATATCACCTCAAGGCAAAAAGATATAGTCCTTCCCCTTTATAGACCCTATGTCATACCACACCTGGAGTTTGCTACTCCCTTCTGGTGTCTGTATAAGGTATTCCAAATAAGGCAACTTGAGCAAGTAAAGTGTGGGGCAACCAAGTTGATACGTGACATATGGGGTGATTTATGTGTCAGGTTGCAAACTCTGTTTATCTTGTTAGTAACTTCAGAACGATTTAAATACTGCATTTGGGTAGATCCTTGGAGGTAGCTAGATTGTCTACTAGGATTTTTGGACAGTTAAACTATTTTTAAATAAATTACAGGTGGCTGAGGAGTTGAAAAGAAGCTTGCAAACTCTGCTTATCTTGGAAGTAACTTCGTAAGTGTTTGAATACTGCATTTTGGTTGTCCCTTGGGGGTAGCTGGATTGACTACTAGGATTTTGGGACAGAAACTATTTTTAAATAATTTACTGGTGCGTAGGAGTTTGTGATAGTTAAACTGTTTTTAAATAAGTTACTGTGGTTAAGGAGTTGTTATAGAAAAACCTGCAGTGTGAAACAGGAAAAGACAGTCTTTCAAGCAACAGAGGGAGGTGGATCTAGGTTTACGTTTGTTTGTTACAATTCTTAACATTTTCAGTGCAGGAAGAGTTTAAAGCACAGCTGACTTATTTTGGGGCTGACAGCTTTCAGAGCACAAACCACCAGGCCTGTTTTGGGGCTGGGGAGGTTTACCTGTGTCTGACTTGGATGTGTGGATTTTTCTCTGTTTGATTAGCAGGGTATTTTCTCTGTCAAATTGTTGTGTAGGGCATTTTGCTGACAGGAAGGCACTCATCGCAGCGGTGGGTCAGAGCTTCTAACTTATTGTTTGTGAGGCGACAGTTTAGGCCCAACCCTTCCCAACCCTCACCCCACCCACCCCTGAAATAGTTCCTTTATACCTGGGGTTCTGACATCATTTCTCAAGAGTGCAAGGTTCATATCACTGTCATATCCTCTCTAGCACACTGCACTGACAATATAAGCATACACATTTTATAATATATATATATATATATATATATATATATATATATATATATTACAAACCAATCACACTACACACACACACACAAAAATAAAATGTGGGGAGTAGTGCAATGTAATGGCTGTGGGGCAGCAGTCTTCCGGGAGTCTTTCTGGAGGCTGAGATGCTGCCCTATTTGCAGACAACTCTCTGCCCTGAAGGAGGAAGCTGCCCGTCTTCAGGCCACACTGAACAGTAGTAAGGGGACCTTCCCCCAGGCCACACTGGATGGTAGGAAGGGAACCTCCCCCATCCAGGGAGCACCAGAGCCACCACCACTACCTCAGAGGTTGTGAAGAAAGCACAGCAGTTGGACCACAGTGGGCTCAGGGAGGATGAGGATGGTGGAACAGAGGCACACGCAGTCAGAGGTTCCACACCACAATCCATACACCATTCTGGGGGAGCATAGCTCCCCTATGGATGCACCCACAGAGGAGACTAAGGAGGCTAATGACAACTGTCACAAGGGAGGCCCACAGGAAGGAGGCAGAGGACACCACAAGGAAAGGAAGCATCTCCTGGTGGGGGACTCAATTATTAGGGGGATAGAACTGGGGGGAGCAGGGAAAACTGAAGTAAGGTGCCTGCCTGGTGCCATGGCTTGGAGAGACGGAAGCGCATCCTCAGGATCACGAGAACAGCTGCACGGGGTCTGAGCTGGGCGTCATTGTCCACCTAGGGACAAATGACTTGGCTAATCATGAGATTAGAGCAGTGCAGAAGGACTTTGTAGGGTTGGGGAGGGCCTAAGACAGTAGCACACACAATATTCTTCTCTGAGGTGCTGCCTGTCAATGGCATGAGTGAGGCGAGGTACTTTGCACCATGCAGTTTAATGAATGGTTGAAAAAATGGTGTGGAGCACAGGGTTTGGCTTCATTGGGGACTTGGGTTCCACCTGGAGGGACACCAGCCTATACCGCAGGTTGGTCTGCATCTGTCCAGGAAGGAAACAAGTCTTTTGAGCAATCGGTTTAAATGCTTCATTGGCAAGCTTTTAAACTAGTCAAGGGAGGCACTGATAAGCAGCAGGAAAATCCCAGCCTCTCCCTACAAAACAGGGTAGTAAATGAGAAAAAGACCGAGGTAGACAGGTCAGTGGGGGATGCTGCAAAAGAAGGTAAAGCCATCAAAAAATGGAGAGCAATGAGTACCAATGCCTGTAGTCTGAGTAACAAGCTTCCTGAATTAGTGTCCTTGATGGGGGAGGAACATCTGGATATCGTGGCAGTCACAGAAACATGGTAAACACAAAACCATGACTGGGACATAAACATACCAGAATACACTATCTACAGGAGGGACAGGAGGGTAAAAGAGGAGGAGGAGTAGCTTTACATAAGGGAAGGAATCAAAGCAACAGAACAAAAGGGAAAACAGGGAGAGAAGAAGCACTGTGGGTAAATTTGGAGACCGCAATGGCACCACAATCCGCACAGGGGTTGTATACAGATCCCCTTCTCAGGGGGAGGAAATGGACAAGGAGATGATAGAAAGAATACTTAGAATGGCAGAAAAAGGGGAGATATTGCTTATGGGTGATCTGAATATGCCAGATGTTAACTGGAGTGCAGTTGCAGCAGCCACTTCAAAGAGTGGGGTTATTCTAGATGCCCTACAAGGGGCATGCCTTAGACAACTAGTATTGGAGCCGACTCGAGAGGGAGCAATCTTAGACCTGGTTCTCTCAAATGGAGATGAAGAAAGGATCACAGATGTAGAAGTGGGTAGCCATCTGGGAACTATCGACCATCGAACAGTATGGTTCACAATAAATACAGCAATAGAGTCAAGCCATACAAAGGCAAAAGTACTGGACTTTAGGAGGGCTGACTTTGCCAAAATGGGTGAGAGCCTAAGGAATGCACTAGCAAATGGGAAGAAAGGAGGGGTGGAAGAACAATGGGGAATAATAAAAACTGTCATCATAGAGGTAACAAGCCTTTGTGTGAAGCAAATTAACAAAATGAAATGATGTAAGAAACCACTATGGTTCTCAAAGGAAGTGGCAGTGAAAGTTCAAGAGAAAAAGAAAGCATTCAGGAAGTACAAGGAATCACAGAAGGAGCAGGACAGGGAACTGTATCAGTTAAAGCAAAAGGAAGCTGGAAGGCAGTCAGAACAGCAAAGGCCCAAACCAAGGAAAAGATAGCCAATTCTGTTAAGAAGGGATAAAACCTTTATAGGTACATCGGAGAGTGAAGGAAGACCAAGGGAGGGCTAGTGAGGCTTAATCAAGAGGAGGGAGGGTGAGAGGTGACTGTGAAAAGGCAGAGATACTAAACAAATATTTTTGCTCAGTATTTACAAAGGAAGTGGGAGGTACCTAAAACAAACAGTAGAAACACTCTGGATAGGAAGTTGATACCAGCCCATTTAGAGAAGAAAGGGTTCTGAAAGAACTCTTAAAACTGAAAGTGGACAAAGCAATGGGGCCTGATAGGTTCATCCCAGAATTCTAAAAGAACTAAGGTAGAACTAGTGACACCACTGACTACCCTCTTTAATAAATCATGGGAGGATGGGGTGGTACCCGAGGACTGGAGAAGGGCAGATGTGATTCCCCTTCACAAAAGTGGGAGCAAGGCAGAAGCAGAAAACTACAGACCTGTTAGTTTAACCTCAGTGGTAGGGAAAATGATGGAATCACTTCTGAAGGAAAGAATTGTTGAGTATCTAGAGGCCAGAGGGGCTCAGGACCCAAGGTAGCATGGATTCACAGCAGAAAGGTCGTGCCAGACAAATCTGATAGATTTCTTTGACTGGGTGACCAAAGTAGTAGATCAGGGAGGGGCTGTGGACATGGCCTACCTAGACTTTAGCAAGGCATTTGACACAGTCCCATGCAAAAGATTAATATACAAGTTAGCCAGCCTGGGAGTGGGTCCCAAGATGACAGCCTGGGTAAAGAATTGGCTGGAGAATAGGACACAGAGGTAATAGTAAATGGAGTCCACTCTGAAGAAAGGGGGGTTACTAGTGGGGTACCGCAGGGTTCAGTATTAGGACCGGTTCTCTTCAATGTCTTTATAAGTGACATTGCAGAGGGACTGGAAGGAAAAGTATGTCTCTTTGCAGATGACACAAAGATCTGCAACAGAGTTGATGCACAAGTGGGTGGAAAGGATGAGAAGGGACTTGGCAAGGTTAGAGGAATGGTCAAATGTATGGCAGCTTAGATTCAATGCTAAGAAGTGCAAGGTAATGCACCTGGGAAACAAAAACCCAGGGGAAGAGTACACAATGGGGGGTGAGATACTAACAACAACAAAAATGGAAAGGGACCTGGGGGTAGTCATATCAAATGACCTAACAGTTGGCAAGCAATGTGAGAGGGCAGCAAGGAGGGCTGGGGGGATACTGGGATGCATAGGGAGAGGCATCACCAGTAGAAAACAGGAAGTTATTATCCCTCTGTACAGACAGCTAGTGAGACCCCATCTGGAGTACTGCGTGCAGTTCTGGAGACCCAATCTCCACAAGGACATAGACAGGATGGAGGTTGTCCAGAGGAGGGCAACTAAAATGGTGCAGGGTCTGCACCGGAAGATGTACGAAGAGAAACTTAAGTAGCTGAATATGTATAGCCTCAAGGAAAGGAGGTAGAGGGGGGACACGATAGAAACTTTCAAGTATCTCAAGGGAATCAACAAAGTCCAAGAGGGTAGCATCTTTCAAAAAAAGAGGTGTGCAAGAACAAGGGGGCACAATTTAAAGATAGAAGGGAGGCGGCTCAGAGGTAATTTAAGGAAGTATTTTTTCACAGAGAGGGTTGTGGATGCATGGAATGGCCTTCCAGAGGAGGTTGTGGAGTCAAAACAGTGGTGGAATTCAAGCATGCATGGGACAGTCATAAGGCAGTTCTAGGGGTGGGGGTAGAAAGAAGTAGGCTGCTGGTTAACTAGGATCTGTAGCTTATCCATTAGGTAGGGAAATGGGCAGACTGGGTCAGCCAAGCGATCCTTATCTGCCGTCAAAATCTATGTTTCTATGTTTCTATGACCTGGGAGATTACAAGGTACAGACAAGAACATTAGGCATAAACATTACAACAAGAGGCAGAAACAGCATAGTACAGGTTTGAACAATAGTCATATGCATTTCATCGTGAGGGGGTGGAAACAGCAGTCAAATGCAGGATATACAAATAGGATCAGCCATACCTTCAGGTGGGTATGGGTAATAGGCAACACGAGTAATACATTTTGTGGGCGAGAGACAAATAACAACATAGAATAGAATAGCACAAGTAGGTGTTACGTGAACAGTGAGACAAAGAATGGACCCAATACAGCTAATACTGCTGATAGCACTGAGCTAGCCCGCATTCAGTATCAGGAGACTCATCTCCTCATCAGTTATAGCCGGATTTAAAATGACTCAGCTGGTCAGTTAGGTCTGGGGAGGTTTCTTAAGTGCAGAGACAGGTGGAGGCTGATTTGAGAAATCCCACTAGGGAGGCTTTGAAGCAGGAATGGGAGGGGGATGAGTGAATGTTTGCAAGGAGGGAGTTCCACAATCTGCATACACAAACAGTGAAGGCTCTATCACCCATTAGGGTACATGTCTTTGGAACCAAGAGGACCTGAGAATCATTGGATCTTAAGTGGTAGGAGGGGGTTGCAGGTTTGAGGGATATAGTTAGTGCAGAAGGGGTGATAGTTCTGATGCTATTGTCGATGAAGTTGCCTAAGGACAAAGGTGCAGTGTTTTTCTGGGGGGAGCCACTCAAGCCTGGAGTATAGCTCACCGTGGTGTGTGAGGCAAGGGGCAGAAAGTGCAAAGTGACATACATTGTTGTATGTGTTGTCCCATTTTGAGAGACTGATTTTTGGGATGAGGGCAAAGGAGACAAGTCCGTAACAGAGTATGGGAAGGAGGACCCACTTGGCTAGGGTGAGTCGTACAGCTGGGGTAAGACAGCTTTTTGCTCTGTAAGCCAGGCTCAGCTTGTGGTTTGTAGCCTTACAAATGTTGCAAATATGCAGAGATAACTTCAATTCAACTTCATCAGTCTGAAAGGTAGCATCTAATTCCATGGTCTCTTCTGCTGCAGGTACATTGCCAAGTTCCAAAACTACCTGGGAAGCATCATAGAGCACAGAGGAGAGAATGGCTTGTCCACCTCCTATTTACACACTGACAAATTCAGCCACCTTGCTAACTGGCAGGATGACCAGGGGTTCCCCCTACTGGAAGAGTAGGGGGATTTTATTGGGAAGAAAAAGTAATTACAACAATCCAAAAATTACTTCATCAAAAGTATCAAATAAATTCATATATCATAATTAATTCCTGCCTAATCTTCAGCAGTTAATAACGCCATCTGGTATTCAAAACTTAACAAAGAAACCTAATACATAATTTATATGTCATCTATCCCCCATTTCTATAATTAAATCTAATATATTCTATAGTTCTACACTTATGTAATTTCTTCAAACTCATTCATACTTGTTCTTGCTTATATTTCAATTGTTTTCCTTTTTCTACTAACAAAATGATAGCATGTTGATTCATTTTCTGTTGTTGAAAAATTAATTTACACTTAGCTTGCCACAAAAAAACTTGACGTGTGTAAAATTAATCAAGTACTAACATCATATTTATTACCCACTAGAAAACATCCTAAAATTATTTCCTCATATGTGACCATTTTGTATCCTTCCATCTTAATGCCACTTTCTTCCAAAATGATTGTACAAATGATTGTTAACAAAAAGTGCTCCATAGTTTCCATTTGTCTGACACATGCTTCCCTGGGGCATATTCTTTTATTCAAATGCTTATGCTTCAAATTACCTTTAACTGCCAATTTTTCATGGCAGCCTAAACATATTATAGCCCATATTCTGTCAGGAACCCTTTTATCTATGAAATACTTTTCCACTTTGTTTTAATTCTGATAAGATACTCCTATATTCTCTTAACCCTTTGCT
Source organism: Neoceratodus forsteri (assembly GCA_016271365.2). Taxonomy (NCBI): domain Eukaryota; kingdom Metazoa; phylum Chordata; order Ceratodontiformes; family Ceratodontidae; genus Neoceratodus; species Neoceratodus forsteri. The sequence continues at coordinate 817,757,284 of CM057454.1, forward strand.
TGAATGGTATCATAGATCTAATCTCTTGGCTGGTTTATTACCTGTATCTTAAAAATTTTCTATTGTCTAATGTTTTTTTAGTCATGTAATGATATATTTATGCATGTCTTTTGTTTTGTTGTTGTTTTACTGAAACTCCATATTCTATTTAGATAAATATGTCTGCCCACTTACTCAGACAGCTTTCACAAACATTATTCTTCTTAGTTAACCCTTAAGCTGACGACAGAATTACAGCGTATAGGAATTCTGGACTGACATAACAGCAAGAGTTAAAACTGGAGCAAAATTCCAAAAGATAAATAAACCATACAAAAAACTGCTATGAGGTTTATTATATGTATATCTCCGCTTTTGATAGGTAATACAGAATATTTCTTTTTACAGGATTTAGTCTGCTCACCCATACTGTTTGGAACACTGAGCTTAAAATTTTTGTCTATAGATCTTTTGGTGGTAAATATACATAGAAACATAGAAACATAGACTTTGATGGCAGATAAGGACCACTTGGCCCATCTAGTCTGCCCATTTCCTTACCTACAGGATAGGCCGCAGATCCTAGTTAACCAACAGCCTATTTCTTCCTACCCCCCACAAGAATTGCCTTATGTCTGTCCCATGCATTCTTGAATTCTCCCACAGTTTTAGACCCCACAACCTCCTCAGGAAGGCTGTTCCATGCATCCACTACCCTCTCTGTGAAATAATATTTCCTCACATTGCCCCTGAACTGCCCCCCTTCTATCTTTAAATTGTGTCCCCTTGTTCTTGCATGTCTTTTTTTCTGAAAGATGCTTCACTCTTGGACTTTGTTGATTCCACTGAGGTACTTAAATGTTTCTATCATGTCCCCCCTCTACCTTCTTTCCTCAAGGGTATACATATTAAGCTCCTTTAGTCTCTCCTCATAGGGCTTTTCTTGCAGACCCTGCACCATTTTAGTTGCCCTCCTCTGGACTGCCTCTATCCTGTCTATGTCCTTGCGGAGATGGGGTCTCCAGAACTGGATGCAGTACTCCAGATGAGGTCTCACCAACTGTCTGTACAGTGGCATAACAACTTCCTGTTTTCTGCTGCTGATGCTTCTCCCTATGCATCCCAGTATACCCCCAGCCCTCCCTACTGCCTTCTCACATTGCTTGCTAACCTTAAGGTCATCTCATATGATTACCCCAGGTCCCTTTCCTTTCCTTTCCTTTTTTGTTGTTGTTTACTACCTCCCCCACTGTGTATTCTTCCCTGGGTTCTTGTTTCCCAGGTGCATATTTTGCACTTCTTTGCATTGAATCTAGCTGCCATACTTCTGACCATTCCTCCAACCTTGCCAAGTCCCTTCTCATATTTTCCACACCTCCTGTGTATCAACCCTGTTGCAGATCTTTGTGTCATCTGCAAAAGGCATACTTTTCCTTCTAGTCCCTCTGCAATGTCACTGATGAAGACATTAAAAAGGACTTGACCCAATACTGAACCCTGCGGTACCCCACTAGTAACCCCTTTTTCTTCAAAGTGGACTCCATTTACAATTACCTTCTGTGTCCTGTTGTGCAGCCAATGCTTTACCCAGGCTACCACCCTGGGACCCATTCCCAGGCTGGTTAATTTGACTATTAATCTTTTGTGTGGGACTGTGTCAAATGCCTTGCTAAAGTCCAGGTAGGCCATGTCCACAGCCCCTCCCTGGTCTACTACTTTGGTCACCCAGTCAAAGAAATCTATTAGATTCATCTGACATGACCTTCCCACTGTGAACCCATGCTGCCTTGGGTCCTGTGCCCCACTGGCCTCTAGGTACTCAATTATTCTTTCCTTCAGAAGTTACTCCATCACTTTCCCTACCACAGAGGTCAGACTGACAGGTCTGTAGTTTCCTGCCTCTGTCTTGGTCCCACTTTTGTGAAGGGGAATCACATCCACCTTCTTCCAGTCCTCGGGTACCACACCATCCTCCCATGATTTATTAAAAAGAGTAGCCAGTGGATTAACTAGTCCCTCCCTTAATTCTTTTAGAATTCTGGAGTGAATTCCATCAGGACCCATTGCTTTGTCCACCTTCAATTTTAAGAGTTCTTGCAGAACCCTTTCTTCTGTGAAAGGATTGTGATCTACCCCCCTATCAAGAGTGCTTCTGTTAATTGAATTAGGCACTTCCCCCTCCTCTTTTGTGAATACTGAGCAGAAATATTCATTCAGTATCCCTGCTTTTTTACTGTCCCCCTCTGCCCACCCACCGTTCCTTCTATTCAGCCTCACTATCCCTCCTTTGTCTTTCTACACTGCTGATGTACCTATAAAGGTTTATCCCCTTCTAACTGAGTTGGTTATCTTTCCTCAGTTTGGGCCTTTGCTATTCTGACTTCCCTCCTGCTTCCTTCTGCCTTAACTGGTACAGCTCTCTGTCCTGCTCCTTCTGTGTTTCCTTATACTTCCAGAATGCTGTCTTTTTCTTCCTGACTTTCACAGTCACCTCTTTTGAGAACCATAGTGGCTTTTTCTTTCATTTTGATTTGTTTATTTGCTTCACACAAAAGCTTATTGCCTCTGTGATGGCAGTTTTGATGATTCCCCATTGTTGCTCCACACCTCTTTCTAGCCTGTTTGCTAGTGCTTTTCTGAGGCACTCTCCCATCTTGCCAAAGTCAGCTCTCCTAAAGTCCAGTACCCTCACTTTTGTATGGCTTGACTCTGTAGATGAGTTTAACGTGAACCATGCTGTTTGATGGTCACTTGTTCCCAGATGGCAACCCACTTCTAGATCTGAGATCCTCTCACTGCCCTCCATTTGAGAGTATGAGATCTAAGATTGCTCCCTCACGAGTGGGTTCCGAAACTAGCTGTCTGAGGCCTGCCACCTGTAGGGCATCAAGAATGGCCCTGCTCTTGGATGTGGTCGCAACAAATGTGCTCCAGTTAACATCTGGCATATTCAGGTCTCCCATCAACAGTATCTCCCCTTTCTCTGCCATTCTAAGAATGCCTTCTATCATATCCATAAGTATTTTAATATAGGTAGCAAGAAGGTCTTTATAATAGTCACATTTTCCTTTTTTTTGTCTGTTGCCAGTACTTCAATTTGTTTACATTTTTTTCACATTTTTTCACTTTTAATAAGTCCCAGTTTCTGATTGCTGCATCTTCTTTTCCATATAATATATACCTAATATTTTCAAAAGATCATTTGCTACTGGTATGCCAATAATATCTTTCAAAGACATTGGGCCTGATTTTAAAAGTGCTCTTAGAACGATGTAAATTGCATTGGTCCAGGGCTATGGCAACCTCTGGGTGCATCAGGGACCCTGTATGCAATTTTATAAAAAAAAGGGGGCCCCTGCACCAAAGACGCAGGAGTTGCTGCAGCCACAGGCTTGCATCAAACATCTGGAGCACCTGCGTGCTTTGACACAAGGATCTGTCCCCCCTGACTGGTGCAATACTAGAGGGGCTGTAAAGGTGAGGGGGTGAATATGCCTGCCAAAAGGTGGTTAGGGCAGAAGGAGCACATGGTGCCCTGGGGGGGGCATCTAGGATACAGTAGCAATGAAAGGGTAGTGATGCGACACCCAGCATGGGTGCCATTTGCATTGCTAGATTGTCGATTGGATCAGACCTTTTAGTAGGGAGTTTGGCATGGACAGACAGTGACCTGGCCCTAGGTGGGCACAGCCCTGTCACCTGCCAAATAGGTGAAAAAAATCTGAACCCTGTAGACATGACCCAGCCAGCCACAATACTATGGGGGGGCTGGGTACCAGAGGACTATTGTGGTGCCTGGAGAACATTCCCCTCCACCACTGGCAGCCCTCAACCTGCAGCCATTGCTTCCCACCTATAGAGTTGAGATTTTTTGCATCTTTGGGGCAGATGCAGGGTTGTGCCGACCTGGTCCAAGTCACTGTCCATTCCTGCCAACTCCCCACAAACAGATCCTGATCGGATCAGCTGTCTGGAACTGCAAATGGCACCACCACCAGGTGCCACATCACCACCCTGTCATTGCTTCCATATCCCTGATGCCCCCATGGAAACCCTGTTATCCTTCTGCCCCTGACCACCTCCTGGCAGGTCCCCACAATTTCCACATTGTCTTGCAGTGGTGTGTGGTCCTTAGACCACCTCCTAGCTGGTCTAACCTGAGCCTCCTGTTGTGTCCATGACAGGGTTTCCAAAATTCCATAAAAGGGGATGGCACATCCCCACAGTGGTGCAAGCCCGCTTGCAACCTGACATAAGGGTGCTTCTGTGGCAAGGGTGGCTTAGGCACAAGGCCATCCCAATTTTGACACAGCCTGTGCTTGAAAATTGGGATTGCTGAAACCTTTGATGCAAGGTGCCACTTGTGTCAAACCCATTTGACACAGGCACCTTGCATCAAAGATTTCCTTTTTAAAATTGGGCCCATAGTCTCTGAATTAAGTCTCCTGCCTTTGCTTTTCTGTATAATTATATGCAATCCAGACACTTCTTCAAACTCCTGAATATTTTTCATAGCATTGAAACCTGGCTCCTGATCTTTAACATATATGCATATAGTATCAGCATATGTGGTTACCTTAACTTCCTTTGATTCTCCAATACGTTTTAAACCTTTAATGTTTAGGTTATCATTCAAAATTCTTAAAAGCAGATCCAAACAAAAAGCATATAACAAAGGGCTAAAAGGAAATCCTTGTCTTACTGCTTTCACTAATTTGACTTCTTCTCCTACATAACCATTGATTAAGAGAATTATTTTAGCCCCATTATACATGTATCCATTCACAAAATAAAGGAGGTAGGCCATAAGCTTCCAAAGCTCTATTGAAGGCTTTCTCCTGATCTAGTGACAATACATACCCATTAATTACATTTCTTTCTCCCTGTTCCACAATTTCTCTCAATAAAATTGGATTATCATGAATACTTCCACCTGCAATTGCACAGGATTGAGCAGTTGTGATGAGTTTCTTCACTACCATTGCTGTTCTCTTACATAAAATCATCATTAATATTTTTAAATCAGTATTTAATAAACACAGTGGTCACCAATTCTTCATATTTTTCATATCCCCCTTCATATGTAAGAAAATGTGTATTGTTACATCAAAAGTACCTTCAGGAACTCCTTCAAATAATATCCAATTAAATACTACATGTAAAATTATAGATGTTTCCTGTATAAAAACCTTAAAAAATTCAGGAGTCAAACCTTCTATTCCTGGGGCTGTTTTATTTGTGAAACTTCTGATTGCTGAGGTAATTTCCTCTCTAGAAACTGGAGCTCATAAAGTCTCTTTATCCATTTGAGACAAACTGGATACTTTTAAATTACTCAAAAATCTGGTTTCTGTATTTCTGCATCTGTCGTATCAAAATACCTACTATCATATTCTTGAATAAACTTAAAGTTCCCTTTCTTTCTCATATATCTGTCCATTTTCATCTTCTAACAACTATGTCTGTTTTTTTTCTGTACTCTTTCTCTACAACTATCATAAATATTGCCAGTAATAGATTTCCCCTGTACCCTACTCTTATGCTCCATTAATAATGATGATGCCCAGTCATAATGTAATTTTTACATTCTTCATTTCATATAATTAATTTGCTCTGCAAATTTATCTTTCCCTCCATGAGCTAAAGAAATCAAAGTGATTAAAAGTGCACTAAGTGATAAATGTTTAAAATAGTTTTTTTTTTTTTTTGTTTTGCTATTCTCTGAAACAGATCTTTTACTCCTGTCTTTGTCTCTGCCCACCATTTTCATATGTCATGCAAGGTACCATCTGTCTTGCTAAAATCAACTCTTTAACCTTATTTTTATATCAAAGTCTTCTAATGCTTTATTATTTAGTTGCCATACTCCTGTACATATTATATGTATCTTTCCATCACATAAACTACTACCTAACAATAAATGGTCAGAATTTTCCAGTGGTACTAAACTGGTCTTTATAACTCCTAGGTTAGCTGATGCAAATAAAAAGTCAATTCTTGTTGCTAAGTTTTTATCCATGGTAGGTATATCCTCCCTTTTTATAACATGTTCTATATATATCCTGAAGTCCGCTTCTGCAATCATTTTTATAAAATATTGCAAATCACAGAGCAATTTCTCTGTTCATGCTCAACAATCTTCTTTAGATAGTGTACAATTAAAGTCACCTTCTAATATGGATGACATCATACTTTTCCTATTTGATCCCACCACCCCAGCTGTCCAAACTCCCTTTCAAAAAGATTTCTCAGCAGTCACAACCTGGTTCAATGATAACTGCCTAACACTGAACTCCAAAAAAAACATAGCCATGACCTTTGGCTCCAACAGAAACTCACTAGAATTCCTGCCCTCTTCTCCTTCTTTTCTCGAGCTATCACTCCTGCTGACAATGTCCCTGTCTACAAGTACCTCAGAGTGTGTCTCAATCCCTCCCTGGACTTCTCTTCCCACTTTATTTTATTCATTTGTTTCTCGGAATACAATACCTGTGAGCCAGAGGCTCTTTTACAAAGGTTCCACATCAGGTAAAAGACAAACACAGTTACATAGTAAGTTACAAAAAACAATGCCCTTCACTCCAAATTGTGCCCCAAACTAGGGTTACTTTACTGCCACAAGAGTAGTCTTTCCCTCAAAGTAAGACATGACCTAGTGATCAAATGGATCCTCCCAGCTTTTGACTATGCAGATGTAGGTTTCAGTGCAGCTCCAGTCACCTCCCTTGTAAAACTCAACATCCTTTTTGATGCCTTCTGTCAGTTTGCCTCAAATGCCCCCCAACTGACACACCACTGTAACCTCTACTCCTCCCTATCCCTCCACAGAGACACTCATCCCATTGTTCCACCTTCATCTCCAAATACTGGTTTGGAACTCTTGCATCCTATCTTGTCTGTCTCCTAAATCCTGCCACTCCCTCCCCCTACAACTTGTGTACAAACTACATCTGCTCATTTGCCCTCCAATGAGTCTGCATCTCAGCTGGAAAACTAGCATTCTCTTATAGACTTCCTTTCTTCAGAAACAACATCCCCAACAAACTCACTTCACTCCCTCCTTTTTGGCATTTAAGTGTTTACTCAGACCAACCACTACTATGCCCTGCAACTGTCCACTTTCCTAATACACATTTATTTTTTTCTTGTCTTTCTCCCTCTCTTGCATCTCCTGTTTGAACTAGAGACTGTATGTGTTGCACTTGGTATCTACTGTATATACATAACTATCATAATGTAAACAGCTTTTATGTACATTGCATTACACTGTATCTGCATTTTGTTACCCCTCTGTTGTATTTGTACCCCTGTCTCCGGGTCACACTTGGAAACAAGCTTCCACTCAGTGTGCCTTTCATGGTTATCATATTTTAAATAAATATTACTTTCCTAAAAGTTAACAAAAAAGGTTTACTTTTTCCAAATAATTCCACCATAGCTTTTTTTTTTTTTGTCTGTGGAGCATACACATTAATAATTGTTCTGTTTGATAAACTATATCTAATATCATAGCTCTTCCAGGAACAAGATCAATTATTCTAGTTACTTTGTATTCAAAATTTAAACAAAATCCCTATGCCATCACATTTGTCCTCTCCAAAAGACAAGAATGATGACCCCAATACCATAAGTGTTTTGCTTGATTAATGTCAGATATTGTAGTGAGTCTACTTTCCTGTAAAAAGAACATTTCAAAAGGGTGATCTTTTAAAATTGAAAACAAAAGTAATCTTCTGCTTGCATTCTTTATACTATTCACATTTGCTGTAGCAATGTTAAATGGTATGGTATTCATCATAATAGGAAATACAGTAATAGTGCAATGTTTCATTCTTCATTTCAAATTCAGAAACAGGTTCCCACTCCTGGTTCTCATTCCAGATTCCTATTTCTTTTTCTTTCTGCTTGAACTTTCCTAGTTTGTTCTTCAGAGTCCAAAGATGCCATTCTTTGTGATGATCTTAAGGAAGAGGTTTTTTGAATCTATTGTCTCATACGAATCTCCATGATCTGATGTTAACAAATTAGATTTGTTAGATAATGTGGGGTCTGAATCTAAGATATTAGTTCTTACAAATTTGGGTTTTGGTTGATTTCATCTTGGTCCCTCTTCCTAGTAACCACCCTTATTTCTGGTACAGGTACAAAATCTTCCTCCAGTCCTGTATTTATTGCTGCCACATGTCTATTTTCTTCCGATTGTGTGTCCTTTTGTATATCTCAATCATCCCTCTCTTTCTCTTTTCTTAAATTATCTGTGATGTTTTGTTGCTGTTGTTGTCCTGTATTATTTTGTTCCACTTGTTCTGCAATTAAGTGAGATTCTTGTTCTTCCTCATCAGGTTGTGTTTCTTCTTGAGATGTGTCTTTGGTTGTTGTGCTGCTCATTGTTCTGCCATTTTTTTGTCTTTGTGATATTCCAGCTTTTGATTTGGTCAGTCTCCTCTGTTGTGGGTAGCCCACTTACAACACCAGAAAGAATTAATGACTTCACACAAATTACACCTCAATTTATTTGGGCAGTGTATCCCAATATGCCCATATTCCTTGCAAAGGTCACATCTGACTTTATCACATACATTACCGAGATGATCAAATGATCCACATTTGAAACATGATTTTGGCTGCCCCACATAAAAGCAATATGCTCTATCTCTTCCAATCAAAAAAAAATTTGGAGATGCTGTATTCCATTTTCCTTATGTTTCAGTTTTACATAAAATTTCCAGCCTCTAGTCCATATTTGTTCACTATCCATCACTGGTTCTGGAAAACCTAATACATCACATCTCTGCAATATCCAATATTTAGTGTCTAAAGCATGAACTACTTCATTTTTAAATAACATGTTACATTTTTATGGTGGGGCTTGCTAATGGAATTGCTTGGAAAGATGTTCATAAGTCTGAATACTTCATTTCATTATATTTTTTTCCAGACTCTTTCCAACAATGCCATTGTTTTAAAACTTATATCAGAAAATGACATCTCCTGGTATATGAATCAGAGCATAACTTTCTGTGGTAAAAAATGTCATTGAATCTTTTAACAGTACTCTACGCACATATTGCTTCTCAGGCAAATCATCCAAACATCCTCTGTATCTCAAACAAACTGCATTCTTTCTTTGTGCCGGGTGCAGATGAAAAGGAATCTTTTGCTCTAAACCTTTGACAGTTTTTTGTTGTCGTTTTTGTTTGCATAATCTTGCTTATCATTAATATGTGTCGATGGTTCATTTAATGATGTGTTTGATCCCATATCTTGTTCAACTCTGTCTCCCCAATTTGGAGGGTAACTAGCTGTATTTGGCCCATCAGCTGTTAATAGATTATCTGTAATTTCATCCTCCTTAGCTTTCTCATTCAGTGTATTATTTGTTTCAGCTTCCTGTGCATGCTGCATTGTTAGTCCTGTATTTTTTCCTGCACACCTTCTTGTAGCACATATTCTGTTTCCTTGTCTGCATTCACTTCCCCAAAAACATTATCAGCCAGTGCTGCATCATAAGTTTCTATATCTGTATTCATGGTTGTATGCATAGTTTCCCTTTCAACTATATTATCATTATAGTCTTGAAACTTTAAATGCAGAGAAGCTGGTTGCACTTCAGTTCATTTAACAGTACTTATTTCAGGGGCCTGATATTGAAATTTGGGCAAAGCAGAGGTCAAAATCTTGCACTGCACACTACAGTTGCTCAGGTGTTCAAAACTGATATATTCAGTTGAATATCACATCAATGCTATTCCACTGATGGAGCCATGCATTGGCATTATTCCACTGAATATAGGGCCAGTGAAACCCAGTGCTAAGCCAGGTAGTGCCAGGCAGACATGGCCCCCTCAAGAGGGTGGCACAATGGCTCACACCCAGGCAAATATCCTCTTATTCAAAGGGACCTATGCAAATGAGACCATTGGGCATGCAAGGCACTAAGGGGCCATCTGCTTACCCATTATGGGTCCATTTGCATAGACAGCAAGGCTGTACAGTGTGGCACCATCCCCCAATTGCCTGCTTCACTAGATCTATCCCTGGTGCTAGTGGCACCCCCCACAATCACTGTCCTGTTAATACAAAAATAGATCTCCCTGGTAGTCAAGTGGTCCCTCCCCCCTCCCCAATTGCCGATGACTGTTCACATAAAGACAACTAAATTCCCTGGTAGTCCAGTGGTTCCTTCCCCCCTCCCCATTGCTGATCACTGTCCATTAAAGAAAAATAAATTATACCCAGGTAGTCTGATGGTCCTTCCCCGATCGCTGATTGCCATCCCCGTAATGAAAACTAAATTCCCTGGTAGTCCAATGGTCCCTCCCCCCTCCCCACTTGCCATCCCCATAAGAAAAATAAATTCTGCCCTGGTAGTATAGTAGCCCCATCCCCCTCCTCTGATGTCTGATTGCCATACCCATATGAAAAAATAATTTCCCTGGTAGTCCAGTGGTCCCTCCCCCTGCCCTGATCACCATTTGCTGTCCCCATATGAAAAACTAATTTCCCTGATAGTTCAGTGATCCCTTCACCCTCCCTCAATTTCCAATCATCTTCCCTGCATGGAAAATAATTTCCCTGATAGTCCAGTGGTCCCTCTCCATCCCCTATTGCCATCCCATGAATTACTAATGAACATATCCCTGGTGGTCTAGTGGACCCCACAACCCCCACCCTAGCTGGTAGTGCCCCAACACCCCACTCCTCCATCCTAAAACTGAGCTGGTGACTGGCACAGCCCTTATCTCAATAGCATGGCCAGCCACCAACTGAGCTGTTGTAGAGCACATACTGCATACAGTACATGCTCCAGGACAGCTCAGTCAGTGGCTAGCCATGGTGATGAGAGGAGGGATGTGCCAGTTGCTGTCGCAGTTTTGGGATGGGAGAAGCAGGGTGGTAGGGCACTACCTGCTGGGGTGGGGGGTCCACTAGATCACCAGGTATATGTTCATTAGCAATTCACAGGATTGTAATCTGGGACAGGGAGAGAACTACCAAGGAGTTTATTTTTCTTCATGGGGATGACAATCAGACATCAGGGGAGGGACCACTGGACTACCAGGGAATATTATTTTTATTATTAAGGGACGGCAATCGGACATTGGGGGAAGGAACATTGGACTGTCAGGGAAATTACTTTTTCATACAGGGATGGCAATCTGCAATCAGGAAGGGGGAGGGACCACTGGACTACCAGGAAATGATTTTTTCATATGGGGACAGCAAGTGGACATTGGGGAAGGGGGAAAGGACCACTAGACTACCAGGGCATAATTTATTTTTCTTATGGGGACAGCAATCAGAGATTGGGAAGGGGAGAGGGACCACTGAACTATCAGAGAATATTATTCTTATTATAAGGGGACAGCTATTGGACATTGAGGAGGGGGGAGGGACCACTAGACTACAAGGGCATAATTTATTTTTCTTTACAGGGACAGGGATTGGTGAGGGAAGGGGAGGGGGACTACTACACCACTAGGGACTGCTGTACAAGGGGGGTCTGGGGGGCATTGCCACACTTCTTTTGCCATCCACTAGGGTTGTGCAGGAATAAGTCAGGGTTGCAATCAGCGGTATGTGCTCTACAAGGGGGCCATGCAAAATTGCCTTGCATGGTGCACATTCCCTGAATACTGGACTGCGTCAATATTCAGGTTCCTACACCTTCATTTACATTGAGCCCGTCCCCTCTGTCCTTTGCCTGGGCACAAACTGATTTTGTCCACATTATCCAAGCTGTTAAATAATGCACTGCACGTAATGCCAAGTTAGCACAGGCAGAATCAGTTTTGCGCCAGAGCAATGTTTTGAATATTGGGCCCCAGGTGTCTTCTTTTGGACTGGGGTGTTTTCTAAAGTCCCTATATCAGGTGCCACCTGGCATTTTACTAAAGAATCCTTCACCCACCTTGCTGTTTTTAGAGTTTTCTCCACCTACCATGCTTCACTCTCTTCTGCCGTTGGTATCTGGGAGTCTGACCTCTGCCCATGTCTTAATCCCAGCTGATGGCTCGCTTTAGATGCTCCTGTTTTTATTAGTGCTCTACCTTGTTTTAGTGTTTTCTTTTCTCCTAAAAATGGTCTGTGCTTTCCTCCACCTGTTTTTGTTTTTCCTGTAGAGACTCTTCCATTTGTTCCTCCAACAGCTCCTCTCTTTCATTTCCAGAGTGGCCCTGTGATGCTGCCATGTCATATCTCTCAGTTGTTGATGACAGCTTGTCAGATTCCCTCTCATTTGCAGCTGACATTTCCCAGTTGTACTGTTCTTGTTCAGCCACGTCTGATATTCATTTTTGCTTGTCCAGTTGTGTTGGCCCAGACACTCAGTGCTTCCTTTTCATTTCTGCTGTCAATAATTCTTGCTGTTTTTCATAATTTGCCTCCTCTTCAGCCATTAAAGCTGACAGAAAACATTTCCTTTCTTTCAGTGATTCAGTCAGTTTCCTCTCTGCATCCAATATTTCCTTGGCGTCCAGACTCCACTCAGTATATTCCTACAATAGACGGTATCTTGTCCTGTTGCAAACTCTCAGTTTGCCTACTTGTACATGCTATTGAGAAGATCTGCTCCCCTGAAAGTTCATCTCCTTCTCCTCCATCACTGCTCTCCGCCATATTGCTGACCTGAAAATCAGCAAGTCCGCCCATAGGAAGAGAAGGAGATTTTTTTTAAATGAAAACAACATTACATATCTTTCAATAAAATACAACATCAGAAGCCAGCATGAATTTTCATCTTCAAATTACACCCAATTCCACATCTTAAAGATATTCAATATATGAAAAAAATAACAATAATATTAAAAAAGAAAGATAACATCAAGCAAAGAAGGGATGATTTATGTAACAGAACTGTCTGAATCTGTTATCCGTCATTGGTTTTGCCACTGTTTTATCCAGTTCTCTTCTGGAAACAGATTTTGCTTCTTCCTGATAGATCTTTTTCAGGTCCCATGTTACTTTATGCAATAGATCATACTGAGAGATCTGTTTTTGTTGTAACATAAAAAGGTATCTAGAATTCCATAAATGCCATTTAAATATAGTAAAGAGTATGTTCAATGTACCTGAGTTCAATTTTAACCAACTGTTTGAGAAATGACCACATATTAAGTTGGTATAGGTCACAGTTGCAAATATTGGTTCTGTCCAAGTGGTTGCCACCAACTTTCAAAATCAGCTATGTATGAACAGTGAAAGAATAAATGTTCTATGGTTTCCAGTTGTTGTGTACATTTGGGTCAGCTGCACATACTGTCCTCAATTTGTATATGTTTGTGACTGGCTTTCATGTTTAGTTTCTTATGATAGCTTAACCAGTGTGCATCCCACATATGTGTGTGTGTGTGTGTGTGTGTGTGTGGTAGGGGGTGGTTCTAGTTTCTGTTAATAGTTTTAAAAGGGAGGGTACACATGATATGGGACAAAGGTCAAAGAGCACTGGTACTGAGTAAGTTTTTTTCTAAAATATGAGTATAGAGCTGTTTTCTATGTGAGGTTAAAATCATGTAACTGTTAACTTGCCATTTGTCTCAGTTCAGAGAAGGTTTCTTTAAAGTATACTGGCACTAAGGTGGATTGTTTTACCACCTTTTGAGATCCAGATTCTCATTGAGAAAACCATGCATTGCAACTTGTGTATAACCAAGATTCTCATCCTATCTCTTTATTAGATAATAATGATTTTAAATTAGCAGAGAAAAATATACTGTTAAAAAACATAATCAGGTTGACCATGTTTAATCCTTCTTTTTAACTGGCAATTACGTAACATTTCTTTTGATTCGATTTAGGTGACTGACCCATAATGCTTGAAAAAAATACTTAATGATATTTCTAAACTTTTTAAAGGCAGGAAAATATAACTAAAGTATACAAATAAAGATAATTAATTTTTTTTTTATTGAATATATTCTCTTTTTCTTTCCCATTTTCCACTTATTCCGTTGTGCTACTTTTCTTTGTCCTTGGGCTTTCTTAAGTTCCCAGTTCATTCTGTCAATGTTACCTGCCCCAAATTCTATCCCTAAAAATGTGAGAGGGTCATTTTTCATAGATACCCCTACAATTTGTGCGATGTTACCTGTATTGCTTCCTAGTTCTCTCCCTGTGCATTTATTCATGTTTAGGGAGGCTCCTGAAAAATTCCCACATTTTTTTACATATTTATATGGCTTGTACACCTGATGTTTTATCCCATGCCAAGAAACGTATGTCATCTGTGTAAGCTATAAGGCAATATCTTACACAGACGACATAAGTCTCTTGGTACCAGATGTAACATCAGTTGTACAGGCCATACAAATGTGTGAAAAATGAAGAATGAATTATAAAAAATGGTGAAGGAATTATTCCATATAAGGCAATATGATGAGGGGTCCTTTCCATCAATTTATTATTGGTGTAACTGTGGCAGTTCTATAGAAACATTTCAGCTAATTAATACATTTGTTTGAAATGTGCTACTTTGTCAGTGCATACCATAGGAAGTCATAATTAACTGAGTCAAATGCTTTTTTGTGTATCAAGTGAGACCAGAAAACCTGTTATTCTGTCACTGTTCCCTCTTTCAACCAGTTCTCCGAATAGTATCTGGTGGTCTGAAATCCAGCATCCTGTATGAAACAAGACTGCGTTGTACAGATTAAACACTGGGATGTTTAGAGCAGTCTATTAGCTAATAGATTTGCTATAATTTTGAAATCAGTGCTTAATAAACTGATTGGTCTCAAGTTTTGTATCTGCCTTTTGTTTCCTTTCTTATGAAGATAAATAAGCATATCCATATTCATATTTAAAGGTAGTGAATGTGTAGATAAATAGAGTCATACACTTTTACTAGTTCTGTTTCTAAGTCAGGGCCAATAATTTTAAATATTTTGTTAGGTAGCAAATCAATCCCAGGTACAGTGCTATTTTTTAAAGAAGAAGTAATTGCTGCAAGGAGGTCAGCCACATGTATACAGTATTTTGTTGCAAAAGGTTAACCTTATCAACTGGTAATGACCATAGTAGTAATTCATTAAAAAGTGCTCTCCATTCTCCTGTGAAGTGGTTATTTTGCCTTACATATCTGAGGTATACTCAGTGACAACTCTCATAATTCCTATATTGGTTGTCTGTAGCATGGCATGTTATTCATGTCATATAGCCTATTCATTTCTTTCTTTTGGACTCATTTCTGACAGCTCTCATATGGGCAAATTGTTCCTGTTTTCCCCTTGTGTACCATACATGTGTTGTTGTTTTAAATTATCTGCTTTTTGTCTATGATATTGCACCATTTCTTCCTTTACTATGCTAATTTGTTTTGTAAAATCTTGTTTAGTCTCATAGGAAAGGGTCAGTAATCTTTGTAGGTGATGTATTTTCTTTATTATAGTGAATGTAGTTTTCTGTACTCATGGATTTGCTTAGTACCTTGAGTAAGTTTTTGAATTCTAATTTATTATCATCCTGCCAAACTACAGGATCATCATATAAAACAAAAACAGATTATTTTGGCAGCAATGAGTTGTCCGATGGCCTGTGTCACCATCATTTGTTTTAAGTGTGAGATATTACATTTCCATGTCCCTGGCCTTTTTAAAAAAGGGTCATTGTGTCCAATATGTATTTCTATTAAATTATGATCTTAAAATTCTGCTGGGGACATTTTTGCTGATGTTATTTGTAGGTGTTTTGAAAAAAATCAATTCTGATAGCTAAGGTTTCTTTATGAAAAGTTGGGTCAAGTTTTCCTGTTACAGTATACTGTGCATCTTTTAAACCATAGGTATGAATTAAAGAAGATAAACAATTTGTGTCACAGAATAGTTTTTTTGTTCTAGTATGTTTACTTCTATGAAGAGAGGAGAGGCCGCAATTAAAATCCCTTCCAAATACAACATATTGTGAAGTAAATAAGTAAGGCTGAACAAGTTTCAGTAATTCTATTATTTCTGCCTTAGTTTGGGGTGCGTAGATGTTAATCACTCTATAAAATTTATTTTGTATTTTAGTGTCCAAAATCAGAGCCCTTCCAGGGACTAAATCCATGAGTTTTAAAACATTAACCTCCAGGCTGTGAAACAGTATGCCCAAGCCAGAGAATGTTCTGTTCCAATTGTTCAAAAGAAGGGGCCAGTATACCGTGATTTTTGTGCTTGGTTTATTTCATATAAAGTATGGTATCTCACATCTTGGAGAAAGTAAACTCCTGGTTGCTTCTGAAATAGACATGCGAATACTGCACTCATTTTATCAGTTCCTTTTATACTGTTGACATTGATGGAGTATATATGTAACCGAGGAGTCATAAGTGTTTTTTGTTGTAAAAGGATAACCTGTTCCTATTATGTTGTTCTACCTCTATGGCTGACTGCTCCTTTAGGTTTTAGTTTATCCTTTGCTTTTATTTTATGTTTTACGGTGTCATTGTCTATTTTAGTATTTGCCATTGGGTCAGATTGTGAAGATAACAGGAATGAAGTGTCTGATTCATTATCGGACTCCTCAGATGGGTTTTTTAAAAGCTCGTATTTGTTTGAGACAGGTACTGTGTCTGTTTTAGACTCTTTGGGTTTGGAAGGCTCCATGTCTGTCTTCTTCTCGTTACCATTCATCTTTAGTATTCTTGGGTTCGGGGGGTGGGGGGCATAGTGACTTCTACAACAGTCATAGAACAGGAAGGGATTTTTGTCAGTGCTGTTTGTGATGCTGTCATCGCTGAGGGTATAGAGGGTTCCTGTTCCATTGTGTTGTTCTGTTGTACATTGGTTTGGGGTTCCATGTGGGGGGCAGGTGTTCTGTAGCTAATGTTTGTGTCGGTACTTCAAGAGTTTCAGTTGCTGGTGCTGTAGATTCCTATGCATTTTCAGTTCTTAATCTTTGGGTCCTGGAAGCCATTCTGCTTCTTTGTGCTAATGACACATAAAGCCTTTACTCTGCCCCATCTGCCCGGTCAGGTTGGTTGTGTGCTGCCCAGTGGCAGCTCTGAAAGGAGTGACCAGTTTCCTCACATAAATTACATTTTCCCTCATTTTCACATTGAATACTGGAATGACTAATTTCATTGCAGAGTGAACATCTAACTTTATCACAGATGCTACTTAGGTGTGCAGTGGACACACACTAGTAGCATGCCTTAGGTTGGCCAGGGTAGAACAATACTCTCCTGTCTCTCCCAAAAAACAAACTGTTTGGCAAATGTAATAGCTCTGTGTCAGTGGTTTTCAGCATTATCTTTACCCTCCATCCCCCAGTCCAGATATTTTCTGTGTCAACTATTGCTTCTAGTCCTCCAATAACTGCATTTCCGCTTAAGCCAGTACACAAAATCATTGACGCTCACCCCTTCATTTGTAAATAAAACTGTTATTGTTGTCTGTGCTGGTTTAGTTAATAGGATGACATTAAAGGGAGTCCATAGTGGTGAGGATTTTAAGGTATTGTATTTTATTCAAAAAAAAAGCGGTAGTCCATTAAGTGTCTTAAAAATAATGTCAAATGTAGCTTCTCCAGATACATGTATAAGAGCATATTTCTCATTAGCAAAATATTTTATACAATCCTTCAGTAAGGTTCTTGCTACAAATATCCAGTATGGGGCCTCTTCAATTCCTCCAGCGTATCTCAACTTTAATGTGTTGTGCCTTTTGGCTGGAAAAACTGGGTGGTGAGAAAAGGAGGTATAAGGCCTTGGATTCATTTTATTAATCATTATCAAAGGGGCTGCAGGAGTTGTGATAGAAGGTGTTTTGTTAGCTAGTTCATTCTCTTCCGAATTCTTCTGTCCCCTTTGTAAGGGGATTTTTTTCTGTTATAGTTTCTCTTTGTTCACTTTGAAATGCTTTTTCTAAGATATTCCCCATCATTGATATTAAAAACAGGGTTTTGTGTTAAACACAATTCGGGTGCAGTTCTACTAAATTACAGTCATTTTTCTGGCTCAAATGATTTGTTTGTGCTGCCGCAATTTCAGACATTGAAACAAAGTGTGTACCTGTGTCTGTGAAGTCTTCCAGTCATGGCATCCCAATGGGAGAGGAGCCAGAGATCCACTGCCCAGTATTCAATGCTTGTTTCCATCCTGCAGCTTTCAACCCTGCTTCAACTGACCAGCCATCCATTTTGTTTTGTTTTGATTTTGTTGGGGGGTCATCTTAGGCCAAGCCAAATTTGGCTTGTATGTGCTATTCCTGATGATTCCCCTTCCTCTGTTGTTGCCCTTGTATTTGCTCTTACTCTCAATGCTTGTTTTGGGTCTGATTCACTGGCGTCTGGACCTTGTGTATTCTCAGAGTCTTTAGTTTTTCAGTGCTTTCAACCCAGCTGACTGTTGGCTCGTTTGATGCTTGTGCATCATTGGCAGTCAGCTGAGAGTTCTTGACATGCACATCTTGGCACTCTTTTTTTTTTATTGTAATCTGCAGAACTCCTCATGTAACTGTTGCTTTTCCTGTAGGTACAGCTGTTCTTCATGAAGCAATTGTGCCATTACTTTTTGTGTATTGTCCTCATTGTTTTCCACTGTTTGCTCATAGTTTTCCAGTCTAAATGTTATTTTCTCAACTTCTACAGCTCCAGTATTCACATAAACATTTTCTTCAGTTCCGGTTTCTTCCATAGCACTTACCATTTGCATGTTTGTTACTTTTTTGCTTTCCTGATTACAGTCTAGTTCCTGTTGCTTCTCCAAAAGAATATTTACTGTATCTGTTAAAGTGGTCTCTTGTTGTGCTGAGACAGGGGAGGAGACCAGCTCCTCTGCCTCCATGAACTCCACCTTCTCTCCTGGGATCTCCATCTTGGTAGCATGCCAGAAAGACAAAGGTTCCCTCTACTGGCAAGAGAAGGGGAATGTTTTAGTGCAACTTCAATAAACAAATGGTTATAAACAGTGTTAAGTCACACAAATCATAAAAACATAACAATGGAAAGATAACTCAAATAAGTAATGCAGTCATACAAGTAGTAATATGCCAGCAAAAAACTATCCATAGCCTAACAAAGGGAAATCTGAAACTAATATGAACCCCCCCCCAACAATGAAAGAATCAGGGGAAGATTTTATTTATATCTCAAAAGAAATTATACAGGAATGTATTTCAGCATACAAAATCATAAGAAAAATCAAGTAAAAACCATAAGTAAATTTATCAGGGTACTGAAATGTCACACATAAATAAATCATATAACTGACACCCCAATAAAATTAGTAGGGGGGATTGTGCATTGCAACCTCAAAAAAAATCTACAAAAATATTTAGCTTTATAAAAAAAATAATTGTTCCAGGCCCTATAAAGAGACCTTTAGATTTTTCCAAATTTAATTTGGAGTTAGAAACCTTCCCATAACTAGCAAGATATTGTCATACAGTAGGGATTTGTATTATATCAGATAAAAAAACACAAATATCATCTGCATAGGCCTGTACCACCACAGAATCCCCACCCTGATTACCACAAATACCCGGGAGAAGATTGGATGAGGCTAATATTCTAAGCAGGGGATTGAGAGAGAAAAAGCATATAACAAGGGGCTTAAAGGACACTCCTGCCTCACTCCAGACTTTACTAAGATGGGAAGGTTAAATCTCCCTTTAATAACTGGATATACAACTACAGACTTGTATATTAATTTAATCCACCATTTAAAACCTACAGGTAAACCATAATGTTTTAGAACTAAAAATAAAAAGGGCCTAGAAACTCTATCAAAGGCCTTATTTTGATCTAAAGATAGAATACAACCCTGTTTTTTTGACCTATTTACATATTCAATTACCTCCCTAAGGATTACTAAAGCACCTTGGATTTTCCTATTGGGAATACCACAAAACTGCAAGGGGTATATCAAATCTCCGGCCACTCCCCATAATCTACTATTTAATACTTAAGGTAGTATTTTAAAATCGGAGTTCAAAATTGTAATAGGCCTTCAGTTAGTCAATTTTACTTTATCCCATCCTTTAAAGAGATAAACCAGTAAGCCTGATGAAAAGTTCGTAGGTATAGAGGGTTTTTCCTGCAGAGATAAAAAAAACCCTTTCAAGACATATTGCCAAGATGTTACAAAAACATTTATAGAATTCATAGGGTAAGCCATCTTGACCTGGTGAAGTACCTAATTTTTGTGAAAGAATAACTTTTGAAATTTCAGAAACTGAAATGGAGTTAGCAAGCTTATGGAGTTCTATATGTGGAAAGTGGGGAATCTCAACTTTTTGTAAAAAATCAGTAATTTTGGTCCTTTTTGGAGGACCCTGAAAATCATGTGTCCTTACATAGCTCAGAATTATATTATAAATCCCTAAACTGGAGTTTATGAGATCCCTCTTCTCGTCTTGTAAATCTTCCATACATGACATAGCATTCCTTCCCTTGAAGGCCTCAAAAGGGTCTCCAATTGGGGTTTTCTGTGCCCCAAAAGAAAGCTCTGTACACAAGATCTGAGCCCTGTCATACTGGTATGCCCTCATTTCTATTTTTATTTGCTCAATTTGTGAGGAAAGGTCTTCTCTAGAAGTATTTGCCCTGGAGAGTAAATACTGTAGTTTAGCTCTTAGTTTTAAATAATGAAAAAACTGTGTTTTCACCCTTTATTTCCCATAGTTTTGGAACCATTTTTTTATTTTCTACCTTAGTATCCTCCCACCATTCCCACAAATCACCATATAAATCTGCCACAGATGTTCTAGCCCATAGGAGACTTGTCCTACCCTTTATCACCCATGGGTCTTTTAGTGCAGATGTATTTAGTTTCAATCTATTACCCATCTTTTTTATAGGGGGGGATGAAGTAAACCTCAAAGTAACCAAAAGATGGTTTGAAAATTCACTGGAAGGTGAATTATAAAAAAGGGTTAGTAAATTATTTGAAAAAATATATAATCTATAGTAGTGGCTAATTTCCCTTTCATAAAGGTATATTGTGGCCCTGACTTTTGAAAGTTCATCCCATTTTTTAGATCAGCTAATTTAATAATTCTCCCCAGGGATGAGAAGTCACAATATATATTTTTTCCTGAGGTCCCTACCCTGGGATGGGGGAGTTCGCAATTAAAGTCACCCCCAAAAATAATGTGACTGGTAGTAGCTAGAAAAGGTAAAATAGTATTAAATAAAAAACTTCTCCCTGCTTTGGTTTGTGGACCATGAACAATTATAAATCTAAAGTTTAACTGACACCATTTACCGTCGATTATCAATAATCTACCAGGTATTAGATCTATTAGTTTATTTAAAGTAAAATCATAAGAACCAAAAAGGATTCCCACCCTGTCTGCCCGGTCCTGTCCAAAGGACCTGTAGCAAGGCCCCAAAATCCACTCTGCAGAAAAGAGACGACATTCATCTGCCGTATATATCCAGGTCTCTTGTAAAAAACAAATATTCAATTTTTCCTGAAAAAGAGAATGAAAAAGAGCAAATCTTTTTGACTTGTTGAGTAAACTGCAACAATTTAAAGACCCAATATTTAAATTAGCCAGAAGTATTACCTAAGGACCTTTTTTTCCTTCTTTTCTTTTTTTCCCCTTTATAATCAGCTTGGGCAATCTGATTACTGGAAGTTTGTGCAAAGCCTGCTATTCCTATCTCCATATCAAAATCACCCCCCATAGCATCCAAAATAGCATAGAAGTTCTCCATTTCAAAGTTAGGGGGGTCTTCAGGGGAAGGGGGGTTGTACTCCTAGTAATCCTTTTATCCAGAGGGGTGGCCTGTTTCTAGGGATGGACTGAGATTTTAGGTTCCTTTACCTCCTGATAACACACAGGGGGGAAGTCAATCACATTTGATAGATCTGGGGGGCTTCTCTATTTTCTTTATTTGCAGGTGGGACTGATTCAGGAATAACCTTTATACTGAGATTCTTTGTTTTTGAGCCCCTGGGAGGGGAGAGAGGGGGATCAGATCTCATATATTTTTGGGTTTTAGCAAGGGCTTCATCCTGTGCTTTTTGGATTAGCAATTCAGGGCTGATGAGTGATGCTTTGTTTTTTGCTGCCCATGGGCAATCTCTATATCCATGCCCCAATTCATCACATAATTCATATTTCAACATATTATTACACTGAAAACTACTATACCCCACCTCCCCACAAATCTCACAGAGGGGAATGTCGCATGAGCTGGGCAAGTGGTTACGGGCCCCACATTTATAACAAGCCTGGGGCTGCCCGGCATAAAAACAAACTCCCCTGTCCCTCCCCAAAGTAAAGGAATATGGGATATGTTCAATTTCATTGTTTGACTGTCTTAGTTTAAGCTTACCTTTCCAGCTTACAGTCCAAAAAAGTTCTGAGTCCAGCACAGCTTCAGGGGCACTTAGCACCTCACATTTTTGGGAAAGCCAAAAAGTTATGTCCTCCATGTGAACCCCTTCATTCTGAAACGTTACTGTCACAAATTTTATTAAAGGCTGGGTTAAGGAAATAACTAGAAAGGTGGACCATAAGGGAGAAAACTTAAGCTGATTAAATCTCTGCCAGAAAAGGTCCAGCAGAAATGGGGATCTAAAGCTTATGTCATAGTTGTCCTCCCCAGAAATGTTAATGAAAGCGAAGAAATCTTTTGGTGAAAATTTCAAAGATTCCTTAAGAAGGTGTTTTCCTACATAAACTTGATCAGGCCTTATATCTAGGCCTCCCTTATAATGTATTCATACAGCGTTCCTCCATGGTGCTGCTTCTTCCTTTTTTTGAGAAA
Source organism: Neoceratodus forsteri (assembly GCA_016271365.2). Classification (NCBI taxonomy): domain Eukaryota; kingdom Metazoa; phylum Chordata; order Ceratodontiformes; family Ceratodontidae; genus Neoceratodus; species Neoceratodus forsteri. Next base: position 817,779,958 of record CM057454.1, read on the forward strand.
AAAGATAAGATAGAAGAGGTCTGGGATGAGAGGAGCCCTCGGGGTTCTTTCCTGGATCCTTTGACTCTGTGAATTTATGAATAGGATCTGAACCAGTTGCTTTTAAAGTATTGTTTGTACCACCATCCTGGTCTGAAGAAGAGGGTAGAACCTTACTGACAGTGCTTGCAATAGTAGAGGCCCAATCTGTAGATTGCTGAGAGAAGGGAAAAGAGGGGAATGACCAGTCTGGGTCAGGAATCCATATTCCTGTGGGGACCATTGTCCACCCTGATTCAGAGAGAGCTACATCAGGGGACCAAATTTTAGAAGAGACATTAGATTCTGAGGGTATAGAGAAGGCAGACCGAATAAGATCTGAAGTAGACTGGTCTTTTACCTTCTCAGGAGTCGCTTTTGGGTGATTAGACTCCTCTTGTAATAGGAGAGCTGGAATCAAGTTATGATTTGCAGACATTACAACTACCCTTTTGAGCTTAGATCCCTCTGAGGACATTTTTACAGTCTGCCCTTTAGCAGAAAAAGAAAAGTTTGTTACATGGTCCTATTTTAATGGGTCCGTTTGGAAGACAACACCATCACCTGGTATTTGTTTAGTAAGGCCGTGAGCTCTTGCCTCAGTTTTACCTAATGAAGAAGTAGAACCAACTGTGAAAAGTTTTTCTTGCCTGTTCCCTTCTTATCTTGCTTCTCCTGAGGCCAATTCCTCAGCTGAGCCTGCTTCTGTAACAATAGAACTTGCTTTATCGGCAATTACATCTTTAACCAAATCAGTCTCAGAACTCGTCACATAAAAAAGTACCAGCTTTAGGCACTCGCTATCCATCACGATTTTACTGCCAGCTGATCCTTTCTGATCTAATGTCAGCATTTCAGTCGGCGTTTGACAGGTGAGATGCTCTGAAGCCTGGGCGGCATCTTTCTTTGATGCTTCTGCGTCATAATTATTGGCATTGCTGTCAAAATACTCGGAGCTCTTGTTATCACATATATCCTTAGCTTTTTTAAATTCTGGTATCATTAGAACTTTTAACTTTTTCTCTGGTATATCCAAAGGATCCAAAACACTAGTAAAAAGAGGATTTCCACTTATCTGTTGATTTTCCGTCGAAACCTGATGATCATTCTCCAAAGGTATGTTTTGGGAAGGCAAACAATCTTCCCTTCCATTTCTATGTGAAATAAACTCCATATATTCTTCTATTTTACTCAAATCTATAAAGGCCTCTTACATTCTGAGAACAGGAGAGCAGGCCCTCTCCCCTGCATCACTGACATCCATACCATCCACCAGCTCCTGCTGAGTGACCATCTCCCCTGCCACATCAGCACTTCCTCCTCCACTGCTGTCCGGCTCCAAACTGAGCTCCTCCACTCCACAGGAAGTCAAGCCCCCTGCTGATAGAGTAGGGGAATTCCCCCAGTGTCATTACCAGCATTCCTCCATTAATAAAAACAGGTTCACGTTATCCACCACCAAGCATGCCCCTGAAAACAAGATATTTCAGCTTAGTGTGCCTTTCCTGGTCAAAAATTGTAAATAAATAAATCTTCATTCATCAGGTCAGAGAGTATATTGTAACTCTAAAAAGCTAGATCTGCCTACCTGGAAACAATTGTATTAGTCCGATGAACAGTATCACCTACAGTACAGCATAGTTGTTTTCCTTTTCTCCTTCATCATTAGCTGGACTAACACTGCTACCACATTTCTATGCAACCCAAGGAAGCACATACAAATGTCAGGTGCACATACATGCAAACAATGTATTTCATATATCTTGTTCATGTATATTTCTTTGTTGTATTCATTGAGCCTATCTATTGTTTCCCTTACTGCTTATGCACACCTTTTGCAAATGTGTTTATAATATTCACTAGTGTATTTGTACTTCACTGTGTTTGGATTTATCCATTGACTTTCATGACTATACCATTTTTTATTGTTTATTTTTCTGCAATTTTCAAGTACTATATATTGAATTGTGTATTTTCCATATTTCTCTGTTCCCCAAGGAAGCACCTGGAAACAAGCTGTTGTCAGTTCAGTATGGTTTTCCTCCTGGAATTTTTTTTTTTTTTAAAGAAGTAAACTATCATTTGTGACTGAGGCCACATACCAAAGTTACTATCATGCTGTTCCTAATTTGTTTTTATTATTATATCAACTATTCAACTCAGCATATGTACAACATGCCATTTCAGGGCACATAAATTCATTTGTACAACGGTTTAGTATACAAACATCACATGAATTCTACCATGTAACCCATAAACTCCATCTGTAATATTGAGATGTTTGTTGAAAAGAATAAAGACTGGAGGACTGTCATCCCATCCATCAGATGAGGTGTTAAACTGATGTCCCTTATGCCCATTTCTGGTCATTCTCTAGGTAGAAGTTAAAGATTCCATGGCACTTATTGATGAAGATGAGGGGCAGTTTATCAAGAAAAAAAACAGAGGCTATATACTTAATTAATTTCATAAATAACTAACTTAAAATTCTATTGTTGGAAACAAAAAAGAAAAGCAAAGAAAAGAAAAATCTTGCTCCATTTCTATTACCTAGGCAGTCACAGAAGGAGGCTCCAAATATATTTATACATTAAAAAAAGCAATGGTGGTAAACCTATGGGAAACCATGAGATGGTGTTTCATAAATTCTGCAATTTATTTTGTGGCAGATTATTCTTTTTAAGTGATATAACTTTATCTTAATCCTGTTCGTGTCACTTTAGTCAGTGTTAAGCAAGTGGTCTGTGTCTGCTGCATACTTATTGAATCTTGATTGTCACATATAGTATTTATAGGAAATATAGATAGATAGACAGATATAGATATAGATATAGATATAGATATAGATATAGATATAGATATAGATATAGATTTAGAAATTGGGTAGACAAAAGGCTAGTTTCTGATTGGTTAATGACACTAACTTGCCAGTCCGGTATCAGACAACAGAGACCAGGAATGAGTCCCAGTCTCTGGCTGCCTGATTACCTTACAAAATTACAGGGTCAATTGAATGTTCAATTTAAATAGCTGCCATTTGTTTTCTCTCTGTTAGCGAGAGATCACGCCTGCCAAGTTGACTTTTAACACAAAAACTGGTGGGGGGGTCGCAAAAGGTATCACAAGGTGCCATGTAACATACACTTGTCAACACCAGCAAAAAGTATGAGAAGCAGCAGCCTGAGTGAAACATATTGTACCCAAAGCAGCCTGACAGAAAAGCACACACAACACACTTGCAATGGAACTGCCTCAGATATTCAAACCACGTGGCTCCGTTCCTTCACCCCCGCTCATCTGTCCGGTAAGATGTTTTTTCCCCAGTCTACTTCTTTGTTTTGAAAATGCTGCACACTTGCCCTGGCTCACAGATTTGAGCCATGCTTCCCCGCTCATTACCCATTAAAAAATGAACCTGCATTAGCAGTAAGCAGTGGGACTGTTCCGTACCATCTCGGCAGCTCCACAGCAGTCAGCAAGTTGACAGCATTCATTTCTGGATCTAATCTCAAATGTTAGCCCTGCTAAGTAAGGGCACTCAGTGGAGCCGCATAACAAAACAAAAAAATATACATTAATCTGCCTGTTTTCACAAACTTACACCTCTCTTTGTTGCCAGCATGTTTGTGCTCTCTCTCCATTCACCTTCAGGCCTTCTGTCCCTCTAAGCAGCTCCACATAGCACCACTGTTTGCCCGCAACCTCTCCCACTCCAATACTGAATGTTTTTTTGAGGGGAGCTAGGTCAGAATGACAAGCCACAGTTTGTTACCCCAAAAATAAATAAATAAATGGAGCTCCATCACCAAGGAGAAAAAAAAAGAGCACAAGGTGTGCATGTGTGTGTGTGTAGGGGGGTGACAAGAAACTGCAGGAAAACAAATTAAATTGAGTCTCTGTGCCTATGTGTCTCTGTTGGGGTTGGGGGTAGGCAATGACAAGATACTGCAGAAAAACAAAGAAAATCCATGGTTTCTGTCAACTTACAAAAGGAGGCAGTTTTTAACTACAGTCTTCAGACAGGACGAAAGTCAAATGTAGGCAGAGGAACTATTTTATTTCAAAAGTTACTTTAAACTTATTTTTCATTAATGTTTTTTAACTATTTTGTGTTTTTTGAGCACAATAATACCCTCCAGGGTGGGCAGTATTGTGCTATACCAGACATTTCAGGGGCTATAAGGCCCTCCACCTGTGGCATCGGGCCTCATTACGCCCTGGGCAGTCTGGTATAGCACAATACCACCCACCCTGGAGGGTATTATTGCTTACATAGATAGATATAGATATAGATATAGATATAGATCTATATGTTGGAAAAAATAAAACTTTGTTAATGCTCCAGTTAGGGTCAAGGCTACAAAAGTTTGGAAATGTAGTGTTAGGGTTTCCAACCCTAACACCCCCCCTCCCCAAGCAGGCAGGAGAGCAGCAGTGGGTTGTACCTTGGCCTTCTCAAACCTAACACTCACCCCATTCCATTTCCAAATAAGGTCAGATGTGTAGACTTTATGAGAATGGGGTGAGTGTTAGGCTTGAGAAGCCCAAGGATAGCCCACACCTGTTCTACTGCCTGCTTTGGGGGGGGGTGTTAGGGTTGGAATCCCTAATGCCGTATTTCCCAACTATTGTCACTTCAACCCTAACTGGAGCATAACAAAGCTTTTTGTAGCTTATTTCCTTACTTTTTGAGATAGCATAATCATATCCTTAATTTACTGTGGGTGCGTAGGATCCTTTGTACCCTGCACTCCAATGCATTTTGTTTTAGGAGCGCAGGCTCATTTGTACCCCGTGCTGCCCTGTATTGTGCTGTGGGAACAGAGGGTCCATCGGATCTTGCACTCCCAGGCATACATAATATTTAAAAGCCCCATTAGTGGTTAGTGGCATGCCCCACCCATCAACCCCCATATTTTTAAATCTTATAATAATATATTATTCCCTTATTGGTGGTTAGTGGTACCCCCCACCCTCCCACATCCATAGATTTTTTTAAGCCTGGTCTCTAATGGCACCATCCCACCCTCCGATCCCCATAGTTATAAAAACATATTATCAGTGGCACCTCCACCCTCCCATTGCACTTTTGGATGGTCCCACCACTTCAGGGCACTGGCGGTAGTGCACCCGGTCATTACAGCACCAAGTGGTAATTTTGCCATCCTCTCTTTTTGTGGGGGTGTGTGCCCTCCATTCCCCATGTGGGGGGCTGTGACCCCCATTTGCTCCTTTCTAATTATTCTATCTCCAGGAGGTCAGACCTCAGGGAGGGGGTGAATCCAAAAATTGGTGTTGTAATGACCCAGCACCATTATGCCGGTGCCCTAATGCCCTGAATGGCTTTTGGATAACCCTGGTGTCTAGTGGCACCCCCTCACCATCTGATCCTCATATTTATATTATTATAATAATTTCTTATTCCATCACTGGTAGTTAGTGCCAGCCACCCACTCTCCCATATCCCTAGATTTTCCACAAATCCTTTTTCATGGTCAAAGAAAAGGATTCTGTCTTGCAAAAAAGGATTTCAGACTTATTTTTTTGACAAATCTTATTTCGTGAACTGATTTCCTTTTTCACAATGCCAAAAAAGTATTTGTGAAAAAGGAAGTTAGCAAGCCATGAAAAAGGAATTAAAATCAGTAAAAAAATGTTTTACTGTGGCATATTGTAAAAGAATACATATGAAGTACACATCATGAAGTGCCAATGAGCACAATACATGTTTTGGCATCTGTGCAAAGCACCATCTCACTGACCTATTCCAAGTCTTTTATTTCAAGAAATAGAAAACAAGATGACACCTCATGAAAAAGGAATTTTTTTCTCACAAACAAGGACTGGTACCCCAAGAAAAATAGTCCTTTTTCGTGAGACCAAATCCCTTTTTCATTCCAGGAAACTATCGTGGAGAGTGACAGTCCCACTGAAAATAATGGGAACTTAAAAATTAAATAACTTTGCAACAAACTAATGCAAGGTGGTTTTTTGGCCCAATCTCATTCGACCATAAAAATTTCACACCAAACTTCCACACTGTCTGGGTGCAAGGTGATGAGGAAAAAACTGAATTTTAATGTTTTTGCACTATCTGGATCTCAGCATCTGCACACCCAACCAGAACAAAATTTGGCAATTCAAGAGCTCTACCCCATGAGACAGCACATGCCTAATGTTGTGCAAATCCATTTAATGGTTCCAAAGTTATCAAAGTACAAAATTTGAGGTTTAACATTAAAGTGCCTTCTCAACCCTAACTATAGGGGCACAACCATTCCCCTATTATAAAGGTGCTTATAAAATGGGTAGGGAAAGTCCTGTATTTTCATTGGTTGTTAGCCATGTGTTAGCAGTGTCTAACACAATGCTAGCAACACGTTAAAGTAACCACTGCTTCAGTTTAAAAACTGTGTATTAGGAGCCAAATGAAATGTTCATTTTGAAATCACCACCATTTTTTTACACCACTAACCAGGCAGAAATACAGGATTTCCCCTACCACAGACTACCATCTTTGTCTGGCAGAAGACAGTGGACTAACCATTATTTTCTATACTTTTTCTTTTGCCTTTTTATCAGTTTTTTTTTCAACATGCTCTCCACCCTCTTTATTGCTCACTCTTGTCATCTGCCAGTCGATCGCTCCTTTGCCACATGTACTGTCCAATGGCCTGGTCGCTCCCTTGCTCATTTCCCTTGCTACACCTCTGAACTATACTTCCCAAGGTCGCTCCTTTGCTCATTTTCCTTTATTCTTTGTTATTCCTCTGCCCTGCTGCCCAAACAACTGCTGCTCTCCCAGTCAAAAAAGCCATTATTTTATGTGACACTACAGCCCTTTCTAATACTGTGTCTCTCATAGCACATCATCACGTTGATCAGCCCTCAAAGGGCCACTGATGATCCTTCTTGGTTCTGTGATGGTGCCATCAGTAACTGTAGTGAGACGTGCACGCGCTTCCTGTTTCTTTCCTTCCCCTGTGCCATATAAAAAATGCCAGCACAGCATATAAACTGGCCCTGATCAGCCTAGCCACTGGAGCCATTGTTGCTCCTCTGCTCATCCTCTTAGTCGCTCGGTCCTTCCTTTCAACCTGACACTTGCTTGCTCCCATCTCTCACTTGCCATCGCTTTTTCTTGATTCTCCTAGTATGCTGTTTCTGATATGACCCAAAAAAATAACCTGAAAAAAATATTTAACAAGGAATAAAACAAAATATAAAAAAACTCTTATTTCTGTAGGAGTGTGGTTCTGTGTGTGTGTGTGTGTGTGTGGGGGGGTATATACAAGCTGATCCATTCACTCCTTTCTAACAATAACAGAAAAAAAAGTAAACAATAAAAAAACAAAATGATCTTTTCTGTGTGTTTGTACATGTGGGAGGGTGAACTATTAATGCAGTTTTAGAAACTACAGCTAAGGAGGCCATAGTAGGACAAGTACCCTAACTTAAAAAAAATGCATCCAGGTGGAGGAACTATTTTATTGCAAATTAAAACAGAAAAGTAGATTTTTTTATTATGTAAACTTATTCATTTTATTTTTAAGATGCAAAGAAAACAGAGACCCATTTTAGAAGCACAGTAAGACACTCTGGGGTGTGCATTAGACATTTGTAACACATAGCCAAGGGCTGAAGGCACTCAGCCTGCAGCCTCATGCCTCAATACACCCCTGGCTGTCCATTAGAAATGTCTAATGCACACCCCCTCATGTCTTATTGCTTACTTCTCTTGTATTTTTTTCTATCCAGGAGTGAACTCATTTCATAAAACATTATTGTATGTTACTCATTTTATTCAAGGAAATGTGAATAGCTAAATATGACCATAGTCCTTTTGCATATGTGGATCAGTTAAAAAGGGTTCCAAAGATCCTTCTGGATCTGTTTACTTGACATGTGGACAAAATCTTTCACTGAGACTCTAATACTTGCGGTTTCCTCTAACTTCAGGTCTACCATGGCAACAGAGCTATGTAACATCCCACTTTTTAATAGGAAGGATCACTTCTGTAAGTTGGTACACAACCAGGAGTGATTTTCCTGGGTGACAAAATTTAAAACCTATATCTGAGGTGAAGGCCTGTAACATTATAATATTTTAGAGCTCCTTACAAGACTGAGTATGCAACTGCTGGAACATGAAATTCCAATGCCTAACTTTAACAAAATAAGGTTCAGCTGAGGTAAGAAGCAAACTCTAACGTGGAAGTTTAGGAAGGTGATAAACCCATTTGTACATATTAGGTTCTAAGTATTCCTAGACTTATGGGGACCAAAGACTGGGTTGGTATTTTTAACTGAATCTCTCCGACTGTAGAAGAACAGGTCTGGGGCTCTCCCCAACCCCCTGAATGGAGCTCCGTGCTCCTGGAGGTCGAGAGGGTCTGAAATTCTCAAGGGGTCTCCCCCCATATGCTTTAGGACCTCCATGATTGTTCCACAAGAAGGGCAGCTCCCAGTGGCTCTTCCTGCCCCCCCAGACCCAGGATCGTGGCAGCGTTTTGCCAGAATCTCTCCGACTGCAGAGGAACAGGTCTGGGGCTCTCCCCCACCCCCTGAATGGAGCTCTGTGCTCCTGGAGGTTGAGAGGGTCTGAAATTCTCAGGGACTCTCCCCCCATATGCTGTAGGACCTCCGTGATTGTTCCACAAGAAGGGCAGCTCCCGGTGGCTTCCCACCCCCCAGACCCAGGATGCGTGTGGCGTTGCCCAGAATCTCTCCGACTGCAGAGGAATAGGTCTGGGGCTCTCCCCACCCCTGAGCGGACTCCACGCTCCTGGAGGTCGAGAGGGTCTGAAATTCTCAGGGACTCTCCCCCCATACACTGTAGGACCTCCAAGATTGTTCCACAAGAAGGGCAGCTCCCGGTGGCTCTTCCCGCCCCCCCAGACCCAGGATCGTGGCAGCGTTTTGCCAGGTAGCATAGGACCTAGCTCCCTCGCACAAAGGGAGCAGCTCTGTTTGCGCCTTTTCCTGTTTTGAATTTTACTCTTTAATTTGTGTCCCCACAACAGTTCAGACTGTATTTTTTACCTTGACTTCATGTTTGCACTGTATATTCTACCCAGCTTCTTTGGTTACCTTTAGGACATTGCAAGTTTGTTTTAAATACTGAACTGTAAATTCTGTTCCAGTCTGAATTGCTGCTGACTTTAATATAAACTGTCCATTCCTATTGCTCCCTGCCCTTCCCCGCTGTACCTTCCCACTTGAACACTAAATTTAACTTAATCCCCCAGCTCAAGTTTCACTGTGCCTGAGTATTTAACTCACTGCCTTCCTTTCTTTGCAGAATCTCTCCGACTGCAGAGGAACAGGTCTGGGGCTCTTCCCCACCCCCTGAACGGAGCTCCGTGCTCCTGGAGGTTGAGAGGGTCTGAAATTCTCAGGGCTCTCCCCATATGCTGTAGGACCTCCCGTGATTGTTCCACAAGAAGAGCAGCTCCGGTGGCTCTTCCCACCCCAGACCCAGGATGGTGGCAGGCGTTTTGCCAGGTAGGCATGGGACCTGGCTCCCTGCTGTAGCTCTTCCCGCAGTCGCTGTGCGGCTGCTCCTGCCTGCCCCCAATCCTCCACCCATCCTTGGTATTACTTAATAGCCTCTACCCTCGCGATATTTTGCTGCTTCTCCATTAGCTCCTTATATTGTTTTGCCACTAGAGGGAACCTGATTAAGTTCGAGCAATTTGCTCCCAATACCTCACTTGTCACATTTTACTGCTCTCTAGTAGCTGTTTTCACTTGGTGATTTATATTAAAGAGCCCTCTGCTGTCTCTTTCCTCTCTACCTCACTCCTTTCTCTAGTCAAAAAATGTCTCCTCCTCCCCTACTAGCGCTCCTCATCGGAATACTTTGCCTTTCTATCCTCTTTGAGCTTTACTGCTTGAACACATCAACAGCTTCTGCCAATACTTATACTCAGTTTGACTTCTACTACTCCAACATGCTTGCTACTGCCACTCCACTACCTCTACCCCCCTCTGTTCTCATCAGCAAGCATATTAGCCCAATAGTCAGATACCTTCACCTTCATCTGAAGCCGCCACCCTGTGTCTCTATCAGGGCGTACCTCAGCACCCCGCTATGGTTACTAACCATATCTCTTATACTATCCGGCGACATGGAGATCAACCCTGGTCCATCTCCGTGTCCCGTCATAACCTGGCCCCCCCCAGCCACCACCCTCCCTAAAACCGATGGACTAACTTTCACCCACCTGAATGCTAGGAGCCTTATGGCCAACCTCCCTGACCTCCAGGCTTGAGTCTATACTAACGTCCCGGATGTCCTCGCCATCACAGAAACCTGGCTTAAGCCCACAGTGCCTGACTCTCAGTGCCACTTTCCTGGATACAACATGCTTCATATCGACCGTCCTGGCACTAAAAGGGGAGGTGGCCTTGCCCTCTACTTCAAAACTCACCTAAACATTACCCTTCTGCAGGACCCCTCCTACCAAACTGTGAAATCCTACACTCCTACTGCTTCTTGGGGTGTAAAAAACTCCATATTTTTGTACTTACATCCCCAAAAAATGCTACACAAAGCATCACTGAACTCCTAGGGTTTCTGCCTACAGTTACAGGCAAGAATGACATTATCTGCCTTGGTGATTTTAACCTTGACTGGTCCGAGAAAACTCAGCTAACCTATCCTCCTTAGCTAGCAAGGCAAATCTATCCCAGCTCATACATGAACCCACAAGGGTCTCACGTGGAGAACTGTGCCACCCTCCTTGACTGGATACTTACTAACAGGACAGAATATGTTGCCTCAGCCGGTGTGCTACCTGACACAATTAGTGACCACTATCCCATCTACTGTGTCTGGAACACTGTCGTTCCTCCCCTCCCTGCTAAAACTGTAACCTTTCCTAATCTCTCCCGCCTAAGTCATGAGGACTTCTTAACTGACCTTAACCAGGTTGACTGGTCCCCTCTCTACCAAACAGAGGACATTAACATAGCCACAGAATATTTCAACTCCGTCCTCCTCTCTCTTCAAAACCTTCACATCCCGGTCACCACACGTAGGATGGCAGGGAAAGTAACCAAGTGGCTAACACGCCCCCTGCTTCAACTTCTCAAATCTAGGGACAAACTTTGGTCCAGGTGGAAGATCTTCCACCTCCATGCAGACTTTGAAGACTATCATGAATTACGTAACAACTGCAAAAGACAAATTCGTATTGCCAAAAGCACCTACTATAGGAACCTACTAATAACATCCTCTACAAATCCGCGCAGGTACTGGTCCAAAATTAGGACATTCTCAGCAACGACAAAGCAACAGAATCCAGCTGACATGAACATTCAAGGTGTTCACTGCACCAACCATGACACCATTGCCAACGCCTTCAATGCCCTTTTCTTCTCCACCAGTTGCTACTCTAACTAGCCCACAACCTGACTGTCCCTCTTCTCCTCCCTCGCCCCTCCCACCCTCCCTTTCATTCTGGCTCCAACCACATACCTTGCAGTTTGCAAGCTACTTAACTCCCTTCCGGCACGCGGGGGTCAAGAGCCTGAGGGCATCCATCCTTGCATACTTAAGCAGTATGCACCTTGGCTGACCAGACCTATCACCTGGCTTTTTAACCTCTCGATTCATACATCTACTGTCCCGTCCACCTGGAAAACTGCCAGAACCATCCCTATACACAAAAAGGGCGATGTCAAACTCATGTCCAACTACCGCCCTATATCTCTTCTGCCCACTCTCAGTAAGCTGCTTGAAAAAATAGTCCACCGCCAGCTTGCTGCTCACCTTGACATGTTTAATCTTCAAACTCCATGCCAACATGGTTTCCGGCCCGGTCACAGTACCACCTCTGCACTTACACAACTTACAGATGACATCAGAAATAATTTGGACCGTGGCCTACTCACTGGGGCCGTCTTTATCAACCTGTCTAAAGCCTTCAACATGGTACACCATCCTCTCATGCTAAAGAAGCTCCAATCCATTGGAGCATCTGACCAAGCCCTCTCCTGGTTCCATAGCTATCTTGACAATCGGACTCAGGCAGTAGCATTTCACAAGGCCCTTTCCTCCCCTAAACATCTCCCGTGGAGTTCCCCAGGATCCACTCTTGGACCCCTACTCTTCCCTCTTTCTAAATGATATTCCTACCATGTCCCGGCATAGCTGCACTCTTATGTATGCAGATGACCTTGTTCTCTACTCTGGGTCAAAATCGGTTGCTGCCATCAACTCCACTCTCACTAATGACTTCCAGTTCCTGCAGACCTCGCTCTCTAGCAACCACCAAGTCCTGAACCTAGAAAAAACCTGTGCTATGCTATTCGGATCCTCTAAAAAACTGTCTGCCCCTGCAAACAGGCTCCGGGTTCAATGCCTTGATGGCTCCCTCATCTCAAACACTGAGTCCTTCAAGTACCTTGGGGTCACTTTGGATCCTACACTTGACCTGTCTCAACATGTCAATATGGTGTGCCGTGCCGTCAATGCTAAAATTGGTGGAGCTTATCGCGTGCGCCACTCCCTCCCTCACTCCTTCTGCTAGACTTTCTGTTGCGAGAGGTATTCTCTTACCCCAGCTCCAATATGCTCTGCCCCTCCTCTTTGCTGAAAACTCTGCTACACTCCACAAATGGGACACTGTATACAACAACATCTGTAGATTCACCTTAACTGCCCCACGTCTTACCCATCATTGTCTCCTTTACGCTGGCTTAAATTGGCTGTCACCTAAGGATATTCGAGCCTACTCCCTGGGCTGCTTTATCGACTACCTATCTAGACCTCCCTGCCCTGTCTATCTTGCCAACCTCCTGACTCCTGCCTCACACACCCGTACCCTCAGGTCTTCCTCTGTCCCCATGCTCTCCACTAGACCTTGCATGACAAAAATGGGTGAACAGGCATTTGCCCATTTGCTCCCAAATTCTGGAACTCACTCCCCTTATGGTAGAAAACTTCAGCCTCATTGAGAATTCAAAACTCACTGTTCGCCACCTCCTAGCCTCTGGCCAATGCAAATGCTCTTAATTTGCTTTGTCCCACTGCAGGCTGTCGGGTCTGACCCTGAGTACTACACTAATGTTCTCCCATGCAATACGCTTGTCTAGGTGGCTATGAACCTTGATGTCTTTACTGTCCTCAGCTGTCTTATGGTTACCCTAATTGTTTTATTTTACATCCTTATTATGATCTATGCCTAAAATGTACCCTTATGTAACTATTATTGTGCTACCCAATGTATATCTTGTTTTGCTCCTGTACACCTATATTATGTCTGTGCATTTCTGCATATTGTAACCAGTGTCCTATGCTCTCCCGGGGTCGTACCTGAAAATAGGCAGGTCTGTTGCCTAGCGCACTTACCCAGTTACCAAAAGCTAATAAATAAATAAATAAATGTGTCCTCACATTTCTGAAAAAAAAACGTGCAAAAATGACCATGGCATTTAACATTCCAATGCATTCTTTACTGACAGGCAGGTATGTGGTGTTTCTTTTGACCAGATTCAGCCTGCTTTCCCATGAAAGCTGAAAAAAATGAACTAAAAAAATGTGTGTGTACTATAGTTACAGTGGGTAAACATGACAGAAATAAATATTTAATTACTAAAAAAAATTTATAAGGCACTTTATTTTATAAGGCATACTATTTTATGTTTCAACATGATCCAAGGCTTTCAGTCTTCTACGTTTATTTTGCAGTTTTAGTTTATCTTCCCAGTTTAGTAGAGACAAATCTCCATTCCTAAATGTAATCCCTATGATCCTAATAGGTTCTGTAGAGATTCCTGCCATTTCAGTTACAAGGGATTGAGATACCCCTAGTTGCAATCCAATACTTTTTTTTTTAATAGTTTAGAGCCAGAAGCCTCAGAGACATGTTTAAAGGTAGCCAAAGCTTCTGTCCCAGACTGTTCAGTCAGCTAGAGGCAAATATATTTTAAATAGGCATTGGTTTTCAGAGGGATATTCCATAACAGGCAATTAATACCATGTGTACACCCCAATTGTTTCATTTTCCTCAGAAGGAGATCTAGAAAAAACATATGGGGGGATATGGGGGCATCCTCAACATACTCCTTTTATGATCTGAACTGATTTGCCAAGCCACCCATTAACTAAAGGAATTACAGTTGCTTGTCACGTATAAAGTCTGTAACCACTGTATGAAAGTATGTGGAGGATCCCATAACAAGACAATACAAAAAACAGATATTCATAACAAATTCTTTCAAAAGCCTTCTCTGGTCAAATGACAGTATAAATCCTTCTACCTTTTCTGTTCCTCTTCGCTTTATTATTTCATGAAGTAAATGTAAATGATCATATATACAGTAGATCTACATGAAATGGAGCAACCTTTTGTAAAGTAACTTTGATAAGATTTTAAAAACAGTATTTAGAATACTAATAGGTCTCCAGTTTTTTGATTCATTCAGGTCTCCACTTTGTTTATGAAAGATCAAACAATGTCATTACATATTAATTAGAAATATAAAAACAGAATCTTATGACAGGAGACCAAGGGTCTGTCATGTCTGCCTATACTATACTGTACTGCATAACCCAGTTAATCATTGAGCCTACAGTACCTGCCTAAACCACAAAACCCTCAACCATTCCCTAGACTGGGCCCTCACCTTACACCCTCATCATGTCACCAAGGCTGGAATCCTCCCTGATGCCTTAAGTGATCATCACCTAACCTTCTGCCTTCACAAAATTCACTGTCCCTAAGCCCCTCACAAAATATTACTAATTTGGTCATTCAAAACCCTTGATCTTGCTCCCTACTCAGTGACCTACACAGCACTGATTGGCCCCCATCTCCTCAGCCTCCACCACTGAAAATGCCCAAACTTACTTTAAATCAAATTTCCTATAAATCTGGAATCTCCATGGCTTCTACGCTGCACCAGAGTGAAGGGGTCCAGTCTTCCCTAGATCACATCAGAGCTGCTATCCTGTTTATATGCCCCTGACCTTATTTGGTTTGGAACACAAATGTACCCCATCCACTGCAGCTTTGCAGAGGTACCATTACCTCTGCAAAGCCTGCACTGGGGCTGTTAGGCTTGTCAAATACCTTCGAGTAGAACATCAACCGCCAATCAAAACTTTGGAAGGTGGTCCACACATTTTTCTCCCCTCTAACTCAGCCCCCTCTCCCTGTCCCCAAAGTGGGCAACACCTCCCTGTCTGATCCCCTCTCAGTAGCCTCTGAGTTTAACTCCTTCTTTACCTCCTGTGCCTCCTCTCTTCTCTCCTACCTCCACTCTTCTACCCCCTGTTCCCCCTCTTCTACCACCTCTGCAGCCTTCCTATCCTACCTACTCTTTCTCCTTCTCTTTCTCCTGTGCCCCCCTCTGCCATTCCAAATTCCCTTCTCACTCTAAAACCATCAAAAGGCAAGAGTACTGATGGGCCAGACTAAAAACTTCTCTACTTATCTGTCCCAGCCATCTCCTCACTTCAAGCTGACATCCTAAACATATCCTTCTGTCATGCATCTGTTCCCTCAGACTGGAAGCAGGCTACCAATATTTATTTATTTATTTATTTTAACATCAGTTTAACAACCTTTGAGCCAGAGGCTCATTTACAAAGGTACCTCATCACAGAGAGAACAAAACAACGGTACAACAGACACAGACAGGCAGCAATACAAGTACACAGTAGACGTCAGTCAAAGTTACAGGCATTTCGAAGGCAGTATAAATAATGCATACAGGTGAGTTAGGCATAATAGACAGTGGATAAAGGAAGATCAGTTCAGAAGATGGATAGTGGAGGATGAGAGGAGGTCAACAGAGAGAGGAGAGCAGACAAGTGAGGGTAGCGCTTCATTTTCCTAAAGGAGGTGACCCCTCCACTACTTTTAACTACTGCCCTATCTTCCTCCTCCCTATCCTTGCCAAACTACAGGAACTAATTGCGCCTTCCCAACGCTCTCCCGACCTTGACTCCTTTTTGTTTTTCACTCCTTACTAGTCAGGCTTCCAGAAGTGCCACTCCTCATCTAACTCCCTCCTTAGGCTCACCGATTCCATTATCATGGGCATGGATCAGTGCCTCATCACCTCCACCATATTTGTCGATCTGGCTAAGGTGTTCAACACCTCTTCCACCCACTCCTCCTTTCTAAACTCTTAGCTGCTGGACTCTCATGTGCTGCTACCAGTTGGTTCCACTCTTAGCTTGAGGGCAGGACCCAATATGTCAAAATCAGAGACACCCTCTCCCCACCCCTCCCTATAAACACAGGGGTCCCACAAGGATCAGTACTTGAACTGCTACTATTTTCTGTTTTTCTCAATGACCTCCCCTCAGCCTGCTCGTCTGCGTCCATTCACATGCATGTGGATATCACAGCCCTGTTTGCCTCCATCCCCTAGAAACATAGAAACATAGAAGTTAACAGCAGAAGGAGACCACCAGATTCATCTAGTCTGCCCATTGTCTTTTAGACTAGCCTTCTAACTGCCCTTGGATTTGAGGGCTCCCTTGTATCTGTTCCAAGCATTCTTGAAACCTACCACTGTGCTTTCCCCCACCACCACTGCAGGCAGGCTGTACCAGGCATCCACCACTCTTTCTGTGAAGAAAAACTTCCTGGTGTTGGTGGAAAACTGCCCTCCTTGCAGCCTTGGATCATGTTCCCTGGTTCTGCCACACAAGGATGAAGGGCTAAGTACCATTAGACCAGCCAAGGGCTGGTCTAACAGTACTTAGACATCTACTGGGAGAGTTGTCCACTGTGTGCTACTGTGTCGCTGGTCCCCCCAGACCCAATATGCCTGGAACTGGTGATAGGAAACTAAAATACAGTTCAATCCCCCAGCCCTGATGTGCCCATAAAATTGTCCTTTACAAATATAATCTCTGGTGATCCAGTACCCCCCTCCCCACCCCGATCATCCTCTACACTGAATCATCAAATAAAACTAATCCCTTGTGTTCTAGTTCCCTTCCCTCCCTCCCCACCCTGATGTCCAGTAATTGTATCTTGAAGACAAAGTAAATCTTTTGTGATCTAGTGGCCCCCACACCCAGCAGGTAGTGTCAACCACCATGCTCCCCCCAATCCCATCCACAGATCTGGTGACTAGCACATCACCACGGCCCATCACCGAATGAACTGTCAGGGCACATGCTGTACAGTACATGCTCTTACAATCCATTCAGTGACTGGCTGTGATGGTGTGATAATGGCTGTGCCAGTTGCTGGATTAAAGTATGGGACAAGGGAGGGAGTGAGGTGGAGGGCACTACCTGATGGGTAGGGTCTGGGGGGTCACTAGACCCTCCGGTAGGAATGGTTTCTGCTGTTCAGTATTTGGGCTGGGGGTGGGTACCCTGACGGGGGTATGTTTGCATTATGGGCATGGGGGTGAGGAAGGGATACTAGGGACTTACTGTACAGTAATGACTTTATTGATTACTGTGTTTTACATTTGGGGCATCCCTGGGCTTGGGGGGGTGATGCTAATTCACTGGTGACTGTTGGTGTCTTTGGCATATGGGGGGTACTAGATCACCAGTGTAATGGGTCAGCCAAGTGTGGGGTATTGGTGACTCATTGGGGGGAAGGGGGATGCTAGCTGCTGCTCCACCACCCTGCAGCTGTTGTGGCACACCTCATGGGTGTGCCATCAGTTTGGTGCACTGCCATTGTTGCTGCAAGCTGCAGGACTTAGGCACCAGGACCCTGTAGAATAGAAAATCAGGTGCAGGGTCCCAGTCATATCAGCACTTGGCTCAAGCTGCCATTGTTGCAACTTGTGATTGAGTTTTGAAAATCCAGCCCAGTATCTACAAAGAAAAAACAGAAAGAAAAGCATGTCTTTGTCACTACTCCTGAAAAAGGAAGGGAGCAGCCAGTTGACAAAAAAACAAATGCTTTCAGCAGAGGACATGGCAAGACCATAGTACTTTTTCTAGGCCTTTTGGGCTATGGGAAATTTTATGAATATGTCTGACTCCCCCTCATCTCCAGTTTCACACCAACTGCCTGTGGAGGAGGTATTAATATATTATGAAGCCAAGGAGGAGGGTGAACCCATGGAACCAGACGGTTCACCTGAGAAAGAATTAGATCTCCACCCCAGACCTTCTGAGGATTACGCATCCCACTGTTTCATTGTTAGGTAAGTGTTAAACAATCTTAACATCCCTCCCATGAAGCTGGGGAGGATGGAGAGGAAGTTGAATTTATGGACAAGATGAGTCAGGAAGCTACAAAGAAGCTGCCACTTCCCATCCACAAATCTCTCCAAAAAGCCACGGCAAAAATCATGCCAGCAGCTGCTGGCATTAATAAGAAGACTGAGGAGAAATATCAGGTAGATATACAGGCAGTTGAATATCTGCATGCCCACCCTGGTCATGAGGGAGTGGTTCCAACTGCTGCATGTGAGAAGGCTAAGGTGTCTCTCTCTGGGTTCCATGTCAATTCAGAGCAATAAAATTCAGCGCAGTCATTTAGAGAGCATAAAACACAGTGTGAGCATTCTCCTCGTTCTTGCTATTGAGTGCTGCTATTTCTCTGTGCACTACAATTAAAACCATCTCCCTGTAACTGCAATTACATTAGTAATATGTCTGCTCCTCCTGTGTAATCTAATTAAGTGTCAACGAATCAATGTACAGCTTATAACTAAGGATCCAATGGAGAGCTTTGTAACCTAGGTACAGCCACCATGCCACTGGATTTTATTCTTAGCACCAGGGGCAGCCGCTCCTCAGTCATAAAGGGTTTCTATATTTCTGACCCCTTGGGCAATAGTGACCATATGTCCATACAATAACCCACAAATTCCATGTAATAAACTTACAATTAAACAATACGATAAGGCTGACTTTCACAAAATCAATGAACATTTAAATAGCATTAATTGGGAGCATATTTTCTTATCACTTAATACTGATGAGGCCTAGACCTATCTTAAATCAAAAATTCATGAACTAGAAAAGCAATATGTCCCTGAGAAAAATAAATACAATAATAAGGGAAAAATACCCTTATGGTTTAATAATGCTATCAAGAAGCAAATCACACTTAAACAAATATTATTTAAATTGTTAAAAAAATGTACCAATAATCTTAAAGAGGAAGCACTATTCAAGTACAGAAAATCAGTTAAGGACTTAAAAACACTCATAACTGTTGCAAAACGTAATCTTGAGTTTAAAATAGCTCATACAAAAGATTCACATAAAGCCTTGTACTCATACCTCAATGGAAAAAAAGGAAACAATAGAACAGTAGGTCCAATAGTCATAAATGATACCACTGTTCTCTCTGATACTGAAACAGCCACAGTTTTTAATAGATATTTTTATTCTGTTTTATCTCAAGAAAACACCTGGAATTAAATTCCCAATTCTAATATCCACCCCATTGATTACACTATTTCCTTACAAGATGCAAAAGTTAGGCTCAAAACTCTTAACAAAACAACTAGCCCTGGTCCTGATAACATTAACTCCAAATTTCTGATAGATACACTAGACGCTATTACCCTACTATTAACCATAATATTCAATAAATCCATAAAAGAAGCCCAAGTACCATCTGATTGGCTAATGGCCACTGTCACCCCAATATTTAAACAAGGTACATATTCAAAAACCAAAAACTATAGAGCCATCATACTCACTTCAATTCCATGTAAAATGATGGAGAAAATACTCAAATCTATCATTGAACTAGAAATGCATTCCTTAAATATTGTAGACTTAACCCAACATGGGTTTAGACAGGGCTACTCCTGCACTACCAACCTGCTTATCTTCTACAAACATGTTAGTAAACATCTAGATTCTAACATCCCTGTTGATGTTATTTTATTAGACTACAGCAAAGCGTTCGACAAAGTATCACATGTTATACTTGTGAACAAGCTTATTACAATGGGATTTTCACCAGCAATTATCAGATGGGTGCATTGTTGGCTAGCAGGTAGAATCCAGAGGGTCAGGATAAATGGAGTGTTGTCTGATGAGAGGAGGGTCACTAGTGGAGTCCCACAGGGCTCTGTTCTGGGACCCATATATTTAATATTTTCATTAGTGATATGAAAATAGAATCATCAAATATCATTTCAAAATTTGCCGATGATACTAAACTGGGAGGAAGAGTGGACAATTTAATAAATCAAAAAACATTAAAATCAGGTCTAGCTATCATCGAACAGTGGATAATAACCAATAAAATGTTATTCAACACAACTAAATGCTCAGTCCTGCATATTGGCAAAAACAACCCCAAACAAACATACATCCTCAATAGTAAAACTATTAGAGCATCCCATAGTGAAAAATACTTTGGAATAATAGTTAATCACTGATTATCATCAGCAGACCATTACAGTAAAGTAGCTAACTCAGCCAATGCACTTCTTAGATCGATAAATCACACTTTTACTTCCAAAACAGAACAATACATAATTACCTTGTATAGATCCCACATTCAGCCTTATGTGGACTACGGGTCCCCCTTTTGGAGTCCCTACCTGATTTCTGACATAAAAAGGATTGAGCAGATATAACATAGGGCAACAAAAATTGTTCCATACTTAGCACATTTCGACTACGAAAATAGATTAATAAGAAAAGGCCTTTATTCACTTGAAACTAGAAGGGTTAGAGGGGATCTCCTTCAGATTTTTAAACTTCTTCAATCCCCCACCCAAATGGATCAATGTGGTATTTCATATGACTCAAGGAAAAGTATACCAAGACTACACAATAAACAGTTAAAAGTTGGCAAAGCTAGAACCAACAAGAGAATTAACTTTTCTCTATTAGAGCTCCAAAGTTGTGGAACAAATTACCACAAGAATTAGTGGACTGTTCAAACCTAGCCACTTTCAAAATTCATCTGAATAACTGGCTGTTTAATTAACTACCATGTGGTGCAATGTCCCATAGTGTGGGGGACAATCTCGATGGGCTTTGGCCTTCTTTTGTCCTTAATACCAAGTTACCAAGTAAAGGAGTGCAAATACAGGCTGAGAGAGTACTGGAAATGCATTTCGATGTCCTGCACGGGTGCACACAGAATTGGATGAAATTGTGAAATTCATCGAGGAACATAGCCATGGGAGGGTGAGGGTGGTGGAACAAAGGCGTAGCCCCCGAGTTGCACTGCTACACAAATCATATGTCAGTCTGGCAAATCAAGGTTCCTCTATGATGACACCCTCATTGGAGACCAAGAAGAATGCTGGGGACATCCACAAGGGAGACCCACAAAAGAGTGGCAAGGGACACCACAGGGGAAAACAGCTTCTGATAGGGGACTCAATTGTTAGGGGTGTAGACCTGGGGAAGGGAGAGGAGAGGGAAGTAAGGTGCCTGCCTGCCTGGTGCCATGGCTTGGAGGGACAGGAAGCAAATCCTCAGGATTGCAGAAGCAGCATCACAAGAGAGGAAACTAGATATTATTGTCCACCTCGGGACAAATGACCTAGCTAGGCATGAGATCAGTGCAGTGCAGGATGAATTTGTGGAGTTGGGGGGGGCCTCAGACAGGTAGCAAGCACGGTAACCTTCTCAGAGGTGCTGCCAGTCTATGGCAGGGGTGAGGCTAGGGTACTGCACACCATTCATCAAACCTGGTGCAGAGCACAGGGCTTTGGCTTCATTGGGAACTGGAGGTCCACCTGGAGAGATGAAGGTCTATACTGGCATGATGGTCTGCATCTGTCCAGGAAGGGAAATATGCTCCTAGATGACAGGTTTAAAGGCTTCCTTGGCAAGCTTTTAAACTAGCCAAGGGGGAGGTGCTAATAGGAAACAGGAAAGTTCAAGCCTCCCCCCACAAAACATGGCAGGTAGTAGGGTAAACACTGAGGTACAGAGCTTGACAGAGGGCAGAACAGGGGTAAATGGAAAAATGGACAAGGGCAATAAGAGCAGGGATGGGGTAAAAAAGGATAAAGCCAACATTAAATGGAGGGCAATGAGTACCAATGCCCATAGTCTTGGAAACAAGCTTCCAGAGCTAGTGGCCCTGATGGAAGAGGAACACTTGGATATTGTGGCAGTCACAGAAACATGGTACACGAAGAACCATGACTGGGATGTCAACATACCAGGGTACACAATCTACAGAAGGGACAGGGAGGGTAAAAGAGGAGGTGGAGTAGCTCTCTACATAAGGGAAGGGATCAAAGCTACAGAACTAAAAAGTAAAGGGGGAGGACAAGAGGCACTCTGGGTCACCTTGGAGACAGGGAATGGCATCACAATCCGCACAGGGGTTGTATACAGACCCCCGTCTCAAGGGGAGGAAATAGACAAGAAAATGATAGAGTGCATTCTCAAAATGGCTGAAAAAGGGGAGATACTGTTGATGGGGGACCTGAATATGCCTGATGTTAACTGGGCGACATGGACTGCAGCCACATCCAAGAGCAGGGTCATTCTCGATGCCCTACAGGGAGCACGCCTTAGACAGCTAGTGTTGGAACCCACTCAGGAGGGAGCAATATTAGACCTGGTACTCTCAAATGGAGAGAGGATCACAAATTTAGAAGTCAGTAGACATCTGGGAACAAGCGACCACTGCACAGTGTGCTTCACAATAAACACAACCATGGAGACAAGCCATACAAAGACAAGGATATTGGACTTTAGAAGGGCTGACTTTGGCATAATGGGTGAATACCTGAGGAATGCATTAGCAAATAGCCAGAAAGTAGGGGTGGAAGAACAATGGAGAAAAATCAAAACAGCCATCATGGAGGCAACAAGCCTTTGTGTGAAACAAATAAAGAAAACAAAGCGGAATAAAAAAACACTATGGTTCTCAAAAGAGGTGTCAGGGAAGGTTAAAGAGAAAAAGGCTGCATTCAAAATGTATAAGGAATCACAGACGGAGCACGACAGGGAACTGTATCAATTAAAGCAGAAAGAAGTGGGGAAGGCAGTCAGAAAAGCAAAGGCCCAAACCGAGGAAAGATAGCCAGCTCAGTTAGGAAGGGGATGAAACCTTTTATAGGTACATTAGGGAGCATAGAAAGGTTAAGGGAGGGATAGTGAAGATTAATAAAGGAGAGGGGAGGTGGGCAGAGGGAGACAGTGAAAAGGCAGAGATAGTGAATGAATAATTTTGCTCAGTATTCACAAAAGAAGAAGAGGAGGAGTTACCTAAACCAAACAGTAGAAGCACTCTGGGTAGTGGGGTTGATGCCAGTCCATTTACAGAAGAAAGTACTGAAAAAACTCCTAAAACTCAAGGTGGACAAAGCAATGGGGCCTGATGGGATTCACCCTAGAATCCTAAAAGAGCTAAGGGAGGACCTAGTGACACCACTAACCACACTTTTTAACAAATCATGGGAAGATGGGGTGGTACCTGAGGACTGGAGGAGGGCAGATGTGATTCTCCTTCACAAAAGTGGGAGCAAGACAGAAGCAGGAAACTACAGACCTGTTAGTTTGACCTCAGTGGTGGGGAAAATGATGGAATCACTTCTGAAAGAAAGAATTGTTCAGTACCTAGATGCCAGCAGGGCACAGGACCCAAAGCAACATGGATTCACAGCAGGAAGGTCATGTCAGATGAATCTAATTGATTCCTTTGACTGGGTGACCAAAGTAATAGACCAGGAAGGGGCTGTGGATATGGCCTACCTAGACTTTAGCAAGGCATTTGACACAGTCCCACACAAAAGATTAATAATCAAGTTAGCCAGCCTGGGAGTGGGTCCCAGGGTAGTAGCCTGGGTAGCAAACTGGCTGCACAACAGGACACAGAAGGTAATAGTGAATGGAACATATTCTGAAGAAAGGGGTGTTACTAGTGGAGTACCTCAGGGCTCAGTACTGGGTCCAGTCCTCTTTAACGTCTTTATAGGTGACATTGCAGAGGGTCTGGAAGGAAAGGTATGCCTCTTTGCAGATGACACAAAGATCTGTAACAGAGTTGATACACAAGGGGCGGGGTAGAAAGGATGAGAAGGGACTTGGCAAGGTTGGAGGAATGGTCAGACATATGGCAACTTAGATTCAATGCAAAGAAGTGCAAAGTAATGCACCTGGGAAATAAAAATCCAGGAGAAGAGTACACAATAGCAGGGGAGGTACTAACGACAACAATAATGGAAAGGATCTGGGTGTAGTCATATCAGATGACCTAAAGGTGGGTAAGCAATGTGAGAAGTCAGTAAGGAGAGCCAGGGGGATACTCGGATGCATAGAGAGGGGCATCACAAGCAGAAAAAGGGAAGTGGTTATCCCTCTATACAGATAGTTGGTGAGACCCCATCTGGAGTACTGCGTGCAGTTTTGGAGACCTCATCTACGCAAGGACATAGATAGGATGGAAGCAGTCCAGAGGAGGGCAACTAAATTGGTGCAGGGTCTACATCAGAAACCAAATGAAGAGAGACTGAGAGAGCTTAATATGTATACCCTTGATGAAAGGAGGGACGGGGGGGACATGATAGAAACTTTTAAGTACCTCAAGGGAATCAACAAAGTCCAGGAGGGTAGCATCTTTCAGAAAAAGAGATGTGTAAGAACAAGGGGGCACAATTTAAAGTTAGTGGGGGACAGCTCAGGGGTAATGTGAGGAAATTCTTTTTCACAGAGAGAGTGGTGGATGCATGGAACCGCCTTCCTGGAGAGGTCGTGGGGTCTAAAACAGTGGGGGAATTCAAACATGCATGGGACAGACATAAGGCAATTATAGTGGGGGGTTGCAGGAAGTAGGCTGTTGGTTAACTAGAATTTGCAGCTTATCCAATAGGTAGGGAAATGAGCAGACTGGGTGGGCCAAGTGGTCCTTATCTGCCATCAAAGTCTATGTTTCTATGTTCCAAACCCTGCTGATACTGCTGTTAGAAAAGTAGTCAATGAGATGAAACAGAAGACTGCAAGCTCTCAGACTACACAACAGGTAGTCGCCAGTGCCACTGCTGACATCAGCCACTCAGTCAGTGGCAAGCTACCTTAGTTTTCCAGTTTAAAACAAACCACCCAAAGAGCAGGGCAAACAGCTGCTGTAGCTCCCAACCAGCCTGCATCACTCAGAGATCTGTTAATTCCTCCTGAGTATTGTACCACAGACTGAGGTGATCTTTTCCTTCTCCATGATTCAGGGCAGAATAACAGTGAGTGTTTTCTCCTGTTTGCCACACAGCGATATTTGAACTATATGAAATGTTCCCCCCCACTAGTATGCTGATGGAATATTTAAAGAGATGCCTACCTTATTTGCACAACTGTACACCATACATGGTGTTAGATTCACCGCTATCATTCCCTCAGTGTTTGTATTAATGGCTAACAGAACATATAACAGTTATTCTAGGGTCATGGCACAACTGAAACTGCTGTGCCCAGAACTAGTGCCTCACAGCATCATGACTGATTTCAAGTTAGCTGCAGCAAAAGCATTCGGCTGTGCATTTCATAATGCTGTAACTCGGGGATGCTTTTTCCATCTATGTCGGGCTGTCTGGCGCAAGGTCCAAGAACATCAGGATCTTGTAAAAAATTATACCGTTGACCCAGATTTTGCACTGTAAATATGGATGCTACCTGCATTAGCCTATGTCCCTGCAGCAGAAGTAGTAAAAGCATTCGAACATCTATGGGACTCAGATTTTTACACACAAATGAAGACCAACTGGCCCCCTTGGTGGACTACTTTGAGGACACATGGATAGGGAGGCCTGTTGGTCATCACGGTCGCCATAGGCCACATTTTCAGATCAAATTTTGGAACTGCTATGATGCAGTGATGGATAGCTTGTCCAGAACCATTAACACAGTTGAGGGCAGGCACAGAGGACTCAGTAGTGTATTAGGTGCCAGCCACCCAACAATATGGAAACTGATAAAGGTGCTTAAAAATGAACAAAACAGCAATGAGTTAAAAATTGAACAGTACCTGGCAGGGATGGAACCACCGGCATCAAGAAAAAAGTATAGGGACACATCTAAAAGAATTGCTGCTGTGGTTGCAGGCTATGGGACAACAGACTACTCAGACTACCTAAGGGGTGTAGCCCACAACTTTCAGTTGCAAGTTTAAGTTGCGAGTGGAAATGACAGACCTATAATTTATTGGAGTGTGCCACGTGTTTTAATATTTTCTTTGAAATAAAGATTGACCTTTTAAAGCAAAAATTCAATAAAAAATCACTGAATGAACTAGCCAACCCCCCAAGAAGATGAAACATCCCACATCATCTGCACATCAGCTGGGAACAGCCAATGATGTCTTCAGCAATAGACACTGCATGGATGCATAGTAAGGTAAGAAGATACTGTGTTTAATCACTGTGCTTGCCAAATTCTAAATGTTCATGCTGCGTTGAATCAATGTTGTGCTCCCTACACTATGCTGTGTTTAATCACTGAAGTCTAACTATGTCTAACTGTGCTGGCAGCCCTAATAGGTATTTTAATAACTAATCTGGTATATTGGTAGACTGGTAACACAAAGCTATGTCTTACTGTGCTGGCAGGCTGTGTTGAGTCCAGCATGATATGCTGTGTTTGTGTTGTGATGTCATGTGGTGTGTGACAAAGGTTTTTTCACTGTACTGTTTTTGCTAAGTTGCTTGTGCTTCATTGTTTGTGCTTAATTGATGTGATATCCTCTCTCTGCACAGCCTTCAGAGAAGCATTCCAGAATATTGGATGCCATGGCCAAAACAATGTACACCTCAGCTTCCTTACTCCTCAGGCAGGCAGTTTACATGGCATACATAACCTAGTACCAGAAGGCACTATGGAATTCAGTCCTAGCACTGAGTGAGAAAGTAAAGAGTGAAGTGGCGCAGGACTTGACACAGTCAGATTAGCACTGGAAGTCACTAAGTACCAATTTCAAATTACCATGGACATCAACTCTGCTTCAAGGGTCCTGGCACATGTAGTATCTCTAAAGAGGATTGTCTGGCTTAGGGCTACTGTCCTATCCCAGGACAAACAGACTAATGCCATGGACTTCTTCTTCTTTAAGGGAAACTCATTGTTTGGTGACAACACAGAGGCATGTATGAAAAAAAGAAATAACATAGAAAAGGAAAAGGCCTCCACTTCATACAGGCTTCATGGAAGGAAAGTCTGGGGTAGGGGTTACTACTCAAAACCTTGAAACCCCTATGAGTATCAAGCTGAAAGAGGTTACTATAGGGGCAGGGGCAGAAGGGGTACTCTCTGCATCTGTTCATGCAGGTCCCAAACATAGAAACATAGAATTTGACGGCAGATAAGGACCGCTTGACCCACCCAGTCTTCCCATTTCCCTACCTAATGGATAAGCTGCAGATCCTAGTTAACCAGCAGCCTACTTCTTTCTACCCCAACCCCCCAGAATTGCCTTATGACTGTCCCACGCATGCTTGAATTCAACCACTGTTTTTGACTCCACAACCTCCTCCTCCGGAAGGCCATTCCATGCATCCACAACCTCTCTGTGGAACAATACTTCCTTACACTACCTCTGAGCCACCCCCATCTTCAAATTGTGCCCCCTTGTTCTTGCACAACTATTTTTCAGAAAGATGCTACCCTCTTGGACTTTGTTGATTCCCTTGAGGTGCTTGAAAGTTTCTATCATGCCCCCCCCTTTCCTCGAGGCTATACATATTAAGATCCTTTAGTCTCTCTGAGTATGTCTTCTGCTGCAGACCCTGCACCATTTTAGTTGTCCAAAGAGACCTGTATCAGTGAGGGTACAATTCCACTATCTCAAAAAAGGAAGGACATTCTTTGCAAATAAAAAAAATCATTAATGTACCAGTTAGGGTAACTTAACACCACAAAAATAGGGAAATGTGGCATTAAGGAATCCAGCCCTAACTCCCCACACCTACCCTTCAAGCAGCAAAAGGAAAAAACAGGATTGTGGGTTTCCATAGTCTTGGTGAATCAGAAGTGCTGTCTTCATTGGGGTTGTCAACCCTAGTGCTCACCCTCCCCCAGCTTGTAGCCTCCAATCCAAAGCACAAAGTGCAGCTTCAAGCCACTGCTTCACAGTAATTCACTCTTCAAAGGTAGAGAAGTATGTCTCACCAAATACTGACAACATAATTTATTGTAGCTTTCTTCATGGAGTACCAACAGGAAATCATGTGAAACATTGTTCGCTCATGGAATTGGGTGAGTATAAGGGTTGACAACCACAAGGAAGACACCACCTCTGATTCTCCAAAACTCCAGAGACACAAAACCCTAATGTTTTTTCCTTTTGCTGCTTGTGGAGCAGGGGTGGGGAGTTAGGTCTGGAAACCCAAATGCCACGTGTCCTCATGTTTATGGTGTTAAGTTACCCTAACTGGTAAATTAAAAATTTGTTTGCAAAGAATTTACTATATGTCTGGTTTAGATACTGTATGAATACTGCAGTTGCCGACTGCTGGCACTTACCAATATACACAGTACCTGGTTTGAAAGATCATTTCATGGGCTTTCTGACTTCACATGATTCTGCACCTTAATCATCCCCTTTACCCTTTGAGGTGCTATACCCAGCAATGAATACTCACTGCAGACAGGGCTTTTTTTTGCCATATATCTTTCTGTTCCTTGAATCTCCTCCTCTGCCTCACTTCATGTCCATCCTGCAACATCCCATCCCCATCAGCAGAGCCCCTCACCAGCAGACCAGTGAGGGAATCCATGTGCAGCGAGGACCAGAAGTACCAGTGGCCATCACACAGGCAGTCTGGAATGCATGCAGTTTTCAGATTTCCAGTCCACCTTCCATGATACTGGGTGGTAATGTTTGGGATGGCACACATGCAGTGATTCTTCCGTGGAAGGGACAAGCTCCCTTGCCCACTATAAGAGTCGCAACAATGGTAATACTCAGTGCCATCCCTCCTCAACTGGAAACACTGCCATCTGGCACTGCTACTCTAGCCCCATCACAGCCCCTGAAGATCATGATGTGCAACCCTTTGGGCCTTCGGGCAGCCCTTGTAAACAGTGTCAAAGGGCAACTCTGCACTTACACACATGTTTTCTTAAACACATTTAAACTATTCTGTTTCACAAGATTATGCATATATGTATATATATATATATATATATATATAGAAATACAAAATCACACATGCCCCCACAATGCATTGCATCATGGGCTATATATGCAAATCACCACAGAATATTATGCTGGTTGAACTTTAAGCAGGAATGCATGGTGCCAAAAGGTCTCTCACACAGTTTGCAAAGGGTGCCAACAGAAGACATAGACATGTGTTTTGTCCTACCAGGACTCATCAGTATGCCTCTTCTGTTTGACACCCTAGTGGAATGAACCACCTACCCTAAGATGGTCTATCTGGGTTATGTTGTGGTGAACCAATTAAAACAAAAAACAATTTAAAAGACAAAGAACCTCTGTGCTCAAGCACTGAGACAGTGGTTACCCCACAGGGCATTTGGCCAGAAAGCCAAGTTTCAAAGAAATACAAAATCACACATGCCCCCACAACACAAAGCATCATGGGCTGCATATGCCAATCACCACAGAATATTATGCTAGTTCAACTTTAAGCAGAAATGCATGGTGCTGAAAGGCCTCTCACACAGTTTGCAAAGGGTACCAGTAGAAGACATAGACACGTGTTTCGTCCTACCAGTACTCATATATATATATATGGACAGTATTCGAGAGACTTGGATGTGCACTTTAAAAATTCTGTATTTTACTCGTAATTTGATAAAAATACAGAATTTGTGCTCTGTATTGTTGCCAATATGGTCAAGAGATGGTGTGCATAAAAAAGGGTGTATGTATTTTTATTTTATTGTGGCAGGCAAAATTTTAATAATAAAAATAGCCTTAAAATTTTATTCTGCCTTGTTTTTTTTTCAGTGTAAGTTCACATTATTTAATGTGTTTCCCCTACACAAGTCTGCAATCTTAATGTAGCAGTACATAGAGCCTGCTAGGAGCAGCAACATCAAAAGCTGTGGCTCTTGCTGACATGTCTGGCTGTTACCCAAGTGGCCGATGATGCAGGTATTAGTCCAATCATCCGAGAACCAGAAGTGACATCTGGCTTTTGGTTTTGGTACTCTGGCTCTAAGTAAAACTGTTCTCTTCCCACGGCTTCTCCCATTTGCCATTCTCAAAAATAGAGAGAAAGGAGCATAGTCCATTTTAAATCTGGCATGCTGCACGTGAGTTCGGATGGCTCTCAGAGGTCTCCAGTCACTATAAAATGCGATCACGATCTTCAGCATTCTGCTACAAAACAGTAAGTTAAGATTCTGGGAGGCACATTAAATAGTGACTGGCTAAAGTTAAACAGTTGTTCTGTGTCATTTTGGGAGCAGAAAATGTAAAATTTTCACCTCAGGACCTCATGGTCCTGTTGTTTGTGAAGGGCCCCTATTCAAAATGGAGGATGATTGGATTAGTGGGCTGTACAGCAAAATGAGTATATTTTAACGTTTTGTTTGGGTGGTATACAAGCCGAACTTTCCTCTGGTGTAGGCACTGTTTAAATGGGGCATATTAAATGCTATCTGGCTATAGTGCAACAGTTGTGCTGTGTCATTTTTTGGGGCAGAAAAGTTAAATTTGTGTGTCCTCTTATGGCCCAGCTGTTTGTGAATGACCCCTCTTCAAAATGGGACAGTGCATATATGTGACCAGTCTAATCAATTTGAGTTTTGTTTGTGATTGATAGTATTTTGTTTACTATCCATTCACTGAGTTTTCATTATATAATTACATTTTTTCTGAATATTGTTAATATTGGTAAACATTCCTCTGGTGCTGGCTTTAACCATATTTAAAGGAAGGGAACAGCACCTGTGGGGTTCCTACTGGTAAATCTTGAGAATGTGTGATTGTTGAATGAACGCTACACCTGTAGATGTGATGAGGACTCTATTTTAGATGTGTATGTGTGGAATGAATATAAAAGCTGAACCCTTAACATGTTTTAAATGAAAAAAAAAACACACTGGGTGTGAGATGCTTGTAATTTTTGGAAAGAAGGAGGTGATGCTAGCTCTGGTTAAGACGTGTGTGTGTGTGTGTGTGTTATTTTAAAATGAAAAAAAAAATTGCATTTCTTGATGTAAGATTATAAAGGAGCATTATTGTACTGCCATACTGACCTAGGGGATCAGGTGTGGCTGGTGGCATAACATGTTGGAACTGTCTGAAATAAAAAATACAGCATTTGGACCTACCTCAAAAAGGGTGCTCATGGCACTGGGGAGGATGCCATGTGTAGTCATCTGGTCATTACCTGGCTTTAGTAGTGCCTGTAGGGTAACATCAGGGGTTTGGATTCATCTGGCAAAAACATTTTCCTGATTTCTTTGTAATAAGACTGCTTCTAAATTAGACGTCAAGTGGTGGCACAATATGTTGGAATTGTTTGAAAATAAAAAAATAAAGCACATGGGCCTACCTAAAAATGGCTGTTCATGGAATGGGGGGTACCATGTGTAGTAATCTGGTCATTGCCTGGGTGTACTAGTGCCTTTGAGTTCATCTGACAAACACATTTTGCAGATTTATTTATAATGAGACTGCTTCTAAATTAGACGTCAAGTGGTGGCATAATATCATGGAACTGTTTGAAAATAAAAATGCATCACTTGGGCCTATCCCAAAATGACTGTTCATGGCATGGGGGGGGGGAGGGTACCATTTGTAGTAATCTGGTCATTACCTGGGTATACTAGTGCCTATAGGACAACATTAGTGGTTTGGATTCATCTGGCAAAAAAAAAATTTCCTGATTTCTTTATAATGACACTGCTTCTAAATTAGGCATCAAGTGCTGGCATAATATGTTGGAACTGTTTGAAAATAAAAATTACAGCACTTGGGCCTACCTCAAAATGCCTGTTCATGGCATTGGGGAGGGGATACCATGTGTAGCAAATTGGTCATTGACTGGTTGTACTAGTGCCTATAGGGCAACATCAGGGGTGTTGATTCATCTGGCAAAAACATTTTCCTGATTTCTTTATAATAAAACTGCTTCTGAATTAGATGTCAATTGATGGCACAATATGTTGGAACTGTTTGAAACTAAAAATATACAGCACTTGGGCCTACCTCAAAAAGACTGCTCATGGCATTGCTTAGTACATTTGGGGGTAGGGGAGGGATACCATGTGTAGTAATCCAGCATTACCTGGGTAATCTAGTGCCTGTTGGGCAACATCAGTGGTTTAGATTCATCTGGCATAAACATTTTGCAGATTATTTATTTATTTTTTTTAATTTAGTCGTTGGTAACCAGGTAAGGCCCACTAGGCACATGTACCTGTTTTCAGGGGTGACCTGGGAGCACTGGGAGGTTAAGTGACTTGCTCAGAGTCACACAGTATGCAAGTGGAGGTTGTGAGAATCAGACCCAGGTCTGGTCTGCTGGATGTACCAAGCTCATTCTCAGCTCATTACTCTAACCTCTAGGTTATACTGCCAGCCAAATAATGAGACTGCTTATAAATTAGAAGTCAAGTGTTGGCATAATAGCTTGGAACTGTTTGGAATTAAAAAATACAGCACCTGGGTCTAACTCAAACAGTTTCTAATGTGGCATTCCATGTGCAGTACAAGAACCCTGCAGCAGCAGCATCTCTGTGATGCATGTGGTGGTGAGCCAAGGGTGGGCCCATGTGATATTTTGGCATAATTTTCCACACAAAGGCCAGCACGAGGTTGCCAGGGGGTGACATTCAGCACCCACATCCACAGTTATCAGCACCAAACATCTTGACTGGGTGCTTTCTGGTTGTTAACTGTGGTTGGGTCTGCCCTCAGTCTGGCTCTGCAAAGGTACAGTGATGTCAAAATGACCCATGATGTGGCTCAGGCCCGCTGTGTAACATTCAGCTGTCTCTGGCCTTGCCTTTGCTTGTTCATGGGGCACTTTGGTGTATTGTTTTAACTTGTAGAGCAGTTTGGATGTGGCATTCCATGTGCAGTACAAGAACCCTGCAGCAGTGGCATCTCTGTGATGCATATGGTGGGGAGCCCAGAGCAAGCCCCTGTGATATTTTGGCATAATGTTTCCACAAAGGTTGGCACAGGATTGCCAAAGGGTGTCATGCGTTGCCCACATCTACAGTTATCACCACCAATCAGCTTGCCTGGGTGGTTTCTGGTTGTTAACTGTGGTTGAACCTGACCTCGGTCTGGCTCTGCGGAGATACAGTGATGTCAAAATGACCCCTGATGAGGATCAGTCCTGCCGTGTAACATCCAGCTGTGTCTGGCCTTGCCTTTGCTTATTCATGGGGCACTTTCATGTATTATTTGACTTGTAGAGCAGTTTGGATGTTGCATTCCATGAGCAGTACAAGAACCCCGCAGAAGTGGCGTCCCTGTGATGCGCGCAGTGGTGAGCCCTGGATGGGTCCGTGCGATATTTTGACATAATTTTCCCCACAAAGGCTGGCATGGGGTTGCCAGGGGGCATCATGCAGCACCCACATCTACAGTTATCAGTGCCAAAGAGCTTGCCTGGGTGCTTTCTGGTTATTAACTGTGGTTGGACCTGCCCTTGGTCTGGCTCTGTGGAGATACAGTGATGTCAAAGTGACCCCTGATGTGGCTCAGACCCACAGTGTAACATCCGGCTGTCTCTGTCCTTACCTTTGCTTGTTCATGGGGCACTTTGGTGTATTGTTTTGACCTGAGCAGTTTAGATGTGGCATTCCTTGTGCAGTACAAGAAATCTGCAGTAGCGGCATCCCTGTGATGCATGTGGTGGTGAGCCCTGGGTGGGCCCATGTGATATCTTTGCATAATTTTTCCACACAAAGGCTGGCACAGGGTTGCCAGGGGGCATTATGCATCACCCACATTTACAGTTATCAGTGCCAAACAGCTTGCTTGGGTGCTTTCTGGTTGTTAACTGTGGTTGGGACTGCCCTCAGTCTGGCTCCACAGAGATACAGTGATGTCAAAATTACCCCTGATGTGGCATGGCACTTATCAATGTGTTTTGGCTGTTTGGTTGTTAATAAGCCACTGATAAAAGTTGTACCTTGTATTTTTCATGCTGCATTTCTGCTGTGGTGTCCATGTTACCCGTTGTAGTAGTATGCGACAGAGATAATCACATAGTAAATCAAGTGCAACCAAGTGATTTGTTCATGTTTATCTTTCTGCTTAATGTCCAGCTTAACTGTGAAAGGCATGCCGACTGAGCATAAACAGGATAAGCATAAAGTAACAAAACTTTGGTAACCTCTTTTTTTAAAATTTTTAGTGCCGTCTATGTTGGAGGATAGATAGCGACACATAGGTATGGAAGAATATAAAATCATTAAATGTTGTAATCTAATACAACTAAATAGAAGCCAGAGACACTACATTTGAAAATGTAATTTATTATGAGAAATGGGAATAATGCATAATGAACACTGAGTTACCTACAAAAGTAGTTTCCATGTCATAACTAACTGTGCCATTTTTCCAAACTTAGAAATACAGAACTATCTTTATATTTTGTATTATGCAACAATCACATATAGACATTAAAATTAACACTGAGTCATGACAAATTGTAAACCTTTTTTTGAGTGTATGAATGTCACACTTTGTCTGTCGAATACTGTCCACAGAGCTACATATATTATAGTGTCGTGGTAGCACCACAATACAGTAGTTAGGGTTGGGTAGGCACTTTAATGTTAAACCCCAGTTTTTGCACTTTAATATCCTTGCAACCGTTCAATGGATTTGCACTAAAGTTTGCAATCACGGTCTTGTGGGGATGGATCTCTTGATGTGGCAAGTTTCATTTCTGTTGGATGTGCAGATTCCAAGATGGAGATAGCAAAAAACATTGAAAAATCACTGTTTTTGCTCTTTTTTTTTTTTTGCCATCATGTAGTGCCCAGATGGGTTGAGATTTTGGTCTGAAATTTTCAGGGTATAAAGGGCTTGGCTCAGAAGGATTTCCCTTGTTGGTGTGGTGAAAAAATATTAATCCATTGCAAAGTTATTAACATTTTTAAAATTTTTGGTTCTGAACATGCTCAGTCAGCATTTCAAAAATTCAAAATTCATTTCAGGTCCGATTTGTAAAAAGGCAAGAGAGGTAAAACTGTAATGCTTTTTCCTGTTGCTGTCTGCAGGGTGGGGGTGCGGAGTTAGAATTCCAGGGTTGATAACACATCTTGATCAGCTAGTCTGTCTAAGTACATACGGTAGAAACATAAGTTGTGCATAACTGACCTCGTAGTGCCTTCATTACTGAGGAAGTGCTCACCATGACAAGAGACTATGATGTTACAAAGAGCAGTTTTCAGCTCAGTTTGCGACAGACAGCTTTTTTCCAAGGCATAGTGAAATATATACTGTACTGTCTGAAAATTTTAGCAGACCAATAACAGAAGAAGGTTAACACAAACTAGAAGACACTGAAGTTAAACAAAATTGCTATCAATATCATAATTGTTTTGCATTTTATTACAGTAGCTTTAATTCTTATAATGATTCTGATGTGACTATGTGACTGTTCTAGCAAGATTTTCTGTCAGGCTACATTTATAACCTTACTGTCCAAGGGCATCTCACCATAAGTGTTGCAGATCATGGTTTTGTCTAACTCAAGAAAACGGTGCCAAGTATTTAAAGTCCACAGCTTACATTAAGCAGCAGAACATGCTACTTGCTAAAAGCCTAATGAATGCTTTCTACCATACACGTGGTCCTAAAACCATTTGATTACTTTCACTTGATTATTTTCCTTTCAATAATACTTGCTTTTTCATAAATAGAAAACACATGTGGTGGACACTGGATATTAAGCTTGCCTTAGTTGTTTATCCAAAGAAAGAAGGGCAACAGTGTCGTCATTCTTTCTCTGCAAATAACAGCCTTTCCTAATGAAACACTTCAACTAAAAATGTCCACAGACATGTCATTTCTGTTATGTTAATAATAATAATAACATGCTATACATGTTCTTTATACAATCAAATTTGACAGAATATTTTAAAGATGCACTGTCTTGTTTTTAATAATGGCACTGTAAATGAAGATATTCTGCTTTGTATCCTCAACTGAGTCAAATAAACTGTCTAGTGCAAGTAACTGGTGCAGAAATGCTAAGGTTTATTTAATCTTGTTGGCCATCTTTGCCTCAGTCATCCAAGAATATCAGAAAAAGGAACTGAATAGTGTGCTGCAGACATAACTGAGTTTGGTAATCTGTGTCATTGACCTTGTATAACCTTAGGCAGCAATGTGAATGCTACATTATTTAAAAAAAAATCAAACAGTTCCTCTGAAAAAATCTAGCTTTAAAAAAAAACAGAAATGCCTCTCACAGTAGAATCAGCTCCCTCCAGGCAAGACATCTAAATTGTTGGATCGTCTTAAAATCTTTAATAAAGTTTAAAATGCTACACCAAAATGCTTAAAATAATTTTCAAACCCTGTTTCATACACATACTCGCTGCATTCTCAAACTGCAGTAAAGGCCCAATCCACAATGGATCCAGGCAAAACTTTGCATGGGCACAGAACTGACTGAGCCAGCGCAAACCGGATTTAGCATGGATGGGCAATATTGAAAAGCCCAGTTAGTGAGGGCAAACAGGGTTTGAACCCAGTTAATAGTCAGAGGGGTGTGCAATGCAAAAGAAGGGGTGAGGACTTGAATATGGGCACAGTCCAATATTCAGACTATGTGTGCTATGCAAGTCCATTTTGCTTGGTCCCCTTGCTTGGTGCACATACCGCCAAATGAAACCTCAACCTACTCCTGCACAACCCTAGCAGTTGACAGGAGCAGTGTGGTGGCCCCTCCGACCCCCAACATAGTAGTCCCTGGCATCTAGTGATGCCCCCCCACTGATCACTGTCCCCAAGTTTACAAGTAAACTTTCACTGGTGCTATTGGCCCCCTATCAATCACCATCCTGAAGGTAAAATTGAAAGCTTCCCTGGTGTCCAGGGATCACACATCCACCAATCGCTATCCCCAAATTTACCAGTAATGTTTCACTGGTGTCCAGTGGTCACCCACTCGACTATTGCTGTCCTAGAATTAAAAATGAACATTTACCTGGTGTCTACTGATGCCCCCTGTCAATTGCTGGCCCCATGTAGAAACTAGATTTTCCCTTGTGTCTAGTGGCCCCCCCTCATCGATCACCACCTGATGTAAAAAATAGACATTCGCTGGTGTCCAGTGGTCCCACCCCCCACCTGCATGCATGCCCAATGGCTACAGTAGTATTCCCTGGTGTTCAGAGGTCCATTCCCCAACCTAATCATCCACCCAACTCACAGACACAATTTTCCTGATGTACAGTGTATCCCTGCCTCCATCCCAATCCCCTATACATGAAATAGGAACTATTGCCAGGTGATTTAGCAGTCCCTCCTCACTATCCCCAGTCTCCCCTTGCAATATAATGAATGTGTCCCTGTTGGTCTAGCAGACCTCCCTCCCTGTCACCTGGAGACATGGGTTTAAATCCTATCAGCTCCCACTTGCATACTGCATGACCCTGAGCAAGTCACTTAACTTCCTTGCGCTCCCAGGTCACACCTGGAAACACGCTCTAGCATAGTGTGTCTTTCCTGGATAAACAATTTCCCCTTCTCCCCTATCCCAAATCTGCCTGTAGAATAAAATCTAGATCTTTCCCTGGTGGCAGTTGGCCTCTTCAGCCCCCAACCTGGAAGACAGTGCCCCATTATTCTGCTCTCCCCATCTCATCCCCAAGCTGGTGACTGGCACAGCCCTCCACTCTTCACCATAGCCACCCACTGACTGAGCTGTCTATGAGCGCATACTGTATAGCCTTCTTAACATCCCACCTCATGAACATTTTCAAATACCTTCATAAATGTCATTTTATGCCACAGAATGTCATTCCATGCCACAGGTAAGAAAACACACTTTAGCAGGATTTGAAAAGTGACAGTTCATGAGGTGGTGGGAAAAAAATGACTATTTTAAAAATTTGGGGTAAAAATGTTTTAAATTAGCAATGTTATAAGTGAACATAGAGACATTTTAATGTACGCTCATGACATTGACATTTTTAAATATTTTGATGACAAATTTTCAACATGCCCTTCTTACAAACCCACTTCCTAAACAAGGTTAGTGAAACTTTTCAAATCCTGCCTGAAATGTGATTTTGCAAAGTGACCAAGAAATCACCTTTATAGGCAGACTTGCATATTTTTGCTGCCATTGGTCAAAAGGAGGGGTACCATAAAGCCCATGTTAAAAATTTGGGGTCAAAATATGCAAAAATGACAATGTTATAAATTAAAGACCAAAACCCCATTAAAATACATTGAGCCACACTTACTCATATCACTGTCACCAGTTCCAGCAGCAAGACTTGTCTTTAATCAGAGTGTGGATCTATCCCATGGGACATGTTTAGGTGCACAAAGGTTTGTGGGGTGTTCATGTGGGGGGTGCTGAGAGGGAGGTCAGGTTGGGGGTTGATGGGGGTTCAGATCAGTGAGGGACTATTTTCTGTTTTACAGTGTTAAAAAAATAATTGTGGGACAGTTTTCTTCAGGATGCTGTTCAAGGACATTTTGTTTGTGAGATTTGCTTGCTGCTGGGGGAGCTTTAGATTTTACAGCTGGGGAAGGATATTTTTTGCCCAATAACAAAGGAGCCAATCAGGTAGAAGCTGTGAGTCTGAATCTTTCTTTAACTGTTCCAGGAGGCATTTTGTTTGTAAGATTTGCTTGCTACTGTGAGAGCTTTAGATTTGCTCTCCAACTCACCCCCACCTCCACACATTAATAAATGCTTAGTTAGTTGGGAGGAGCATATAGGCTCTTCCCAGGGGCGGGCTGAAATCTAAAGAGCAAATAAAATCAAAAGGAGGTGAGCAGCTGATTATATAACATATGTGGATAATTGTACATTTAAACTGCATGATCTTAGCAATTTCACTATGTTAGGAATAGGATAAGTTTGACAGGAGCATAAAGCAGGAAGGGGCAAGGGCTGTGGAGTAGGAGGGAAATAAGGAAGATCAAGCCTGCACTGAACAAAATGGGTGGCAGAAACTAGAATGTTTGGAAGATAAATGCTATGCTATCAGTGGAGGATCTGAGTGATTGATGCAGTGAACAATAAATGCACAAAAATCTGTTCTGCTGTGGCAGGACAGTGAGGAGTGCAGAGGGAGCATGGGGAGAAATTGGCTGGTGGTCTAGTCAGATGGAGATTCCAGGGGGATGGGACTGGATGAATCAAAGAGGAATGGAAAGAAGGGGGTGATGAATGTGAATAGGGAAGGAAGAGGAGAAGGATGGATAGTAGGTTGCAATGGCTGTGGAGCAGACATCTTTTTAAGTATGCATGGAGGGTGGGGGTGCTTAGTATGCAGGCAGCTTCGACAGTTAAGAGAGAAGATTGTATGGCTAAGGGGGTAGATAAGGAAAGGGGCAGGGATGGAATGGGTGGACACCTAGGACTAAGTGGGCATGGAGATCACACAGACAGCCTAGTCAACAAGTCCAAGGGAGGGGGGGGACCAGTTGAGCAAAAATAGGCATATAAGCAGGTACCAAAGGAAGCAGAGCCAGGGAAGTGGACAGTGGTCAAGAACAAGAGGAACCTTAAGATATGGGAAGGGCAGGTAGGGAATGCAATGGATGGAATGACAGGGGTGGCTGGGACCATGTCGAGGAGAGCAGTAATAGTTATTCAATGCTGGCAAGCCTAGAGATCTAGGAGCAGGAGGGATTGGAGATGGGATAGGAGTAGTGGGGGAGAGAGTAGACAGTGATACAATTAGTCTGAAAGAAGGAGATGGCAATGGGGGAGGTAAAAGAAGCAGCAGAGTAGATGCTGAGGTAGTCAGAAGGGTGAGAGTGACAAGGAAGGAAGGAAGGGGTTATGCAGGAGATTTAGGGGAGGAGGGGTGAGGGGGTGTGATTTTAATTTTATTTATTCATTAAGATCTAGGATAACACCTGTGAGCAAGTGCTCTTTAAAAGGTTCCATGTCTGTTACATAGGACATTAAGGTACAAAACTGGGGACAATATATATAGAAGGTACAAAATTTGACAAAAGTGCAGGGGTGTGATTTTGACACTGGTGTATGGGGTGGGTGAACAAGCAGATGAAGGGCTGGAGGGATGAGATGTGGACAGAGGGAGGGAGGGATGAAGCAAATAAGGAAAAGGGCAAAACAAGAGAAAACACAGACATGTGTTGTGAGGTTAGTGAGGGGGTAGGGGAAGAGTACATTGTGAAGCATGAGGGGATGGATTATGAAAGGGAGAAGTAGGGTCACAGTTGTGGGGGACTCAATTCTTAGAGGGGCGAGATGGGGGGAAGGGCACCAGAAGGACCGCATATGGGTGGAGTGCCTGCTAGGCATGACAGCAGGAAAGGTGGGGCAGTTTCTTTTGAAGTGTGCGAAGGGGAAAAGGGAGAAAATGCACATAGTGGTGCACCTAGGCACAAATGGCCTGGCAGGGGACACAGCCAGGTAGGTGCAAGAGATGCAGTGCAAGGGAGGCAGAATAGTGCAGTGGTTTAAGGCTCTGAGCTGCAAACATGGAGACCTGGGTTTGAATCCCACAGCCCCCACTTGCATTCTGTGTGACCTTGAGCAAGTCACTTAACTTCCCTGTGTCTGTAAACAAGCTTTCAGCTTAGTGTGCTACTCCTGGTTAGACAATTTTGGAAAAAAAAAAGGTACAGGGAACTGGGAAAATAATGTGAGGTGGTAGGGCACTCAGTCGCTTTCTCAGAGGTTCTACCAGTACCCACAGCGAGCACAGCCAGGAAACAGTGGATAGAGGAGTTCAAAGCATGGTTGGGGGGAATGGTAAAAGTACAGGTGGTATGGGCTGGTAAGGGATTGAGGTACTACATGGATGAACACGAACATGTATTCCCCTGACAGGCTACATATCAGTAGGGAGGGTACTGGAACCCTGAAGCGGAGGCTGGGGTAGATTATAGCTAAAGATTCCATTAAACTAGGAGGGGGGTGGCAGAAGGTTAGAAGGCAGGGAGGCCAGTAGCCCCCCCGAGCCAGTGGAGAAAGAAAAAAGGGGGGTTCAATTTCAGGAAGGGGAGAAATAAAAGTGCACTAGGGAAGGGCTTAGAAGGGAGGGGGCTAAACTGGAGGGTGGTCTCCTTGAATGCAATGAGCCTGGGATACAAGGCCACTGAATTACAGGCAATGAAGGCAGAAGGAGGGGTAGACATAGTGGCCATCACTGAAACGTAGGCCACTCATTACCATGACTGAGACCTGGTGGTCCCAGGGTACAATTTGTACTGAAAGGATAGGGAACTGGGAAAAGGGTGAGGAGTGAAAATATATGTAAAGGAGGAACTATTTTCTAGCAGGGATAAGGGAGAGGAGGGCAGAACAGAAGCCTTATGGGAACAGATACAGAACCCAAAAGGAAGGAAGGTGAGGATGGATGCAGTGTACAAACCACCATCTGAAAGCAAAGATATTGATAGGGAGCTGGGAGAGCAGATAAGGATGGTCTGTGCAAAGCATCACACAGTAATAATGGGGGACTTCAATCTGCCAGGGGTAGAGTGGAATAACACTGCTACCTCAAACAACAGGGAACAGGTCCTCCTGAAAGTTTTGCAGGACAGCTTCCTGGTGCAATTGTTAAAGAAACCAACATGAGAAGGAAATATACTAGAATTTGCTCTGACAAATGGGGAAAACATACAGGGGTTGGAGATGAGGGATCCCCTAGAAGGATGTGACCACAACACAGTGTGGTTTTCACTTGGTATGTGTAAGGAGACAACCAGTACAAGGACAAAGGTATTAGACTTCAGATGGGCTGACTTTGGAAGAATGAGGGGCATTCAGGAGGGACATATCATCAGAATCCAGCCATACATGAATGCCAAAGGGGGATTATCAAAACTGAATTAGAAAAGGCCGCAAACTCGTGTTCTAAAATCCAAAGCAAGAAGGCCAGATTAAGCAGGCCGACCTGGTTAAGCAAGGAGGTATTAGCAAGAGTTAAGGAAAAGAGGGAAATCTTCAGGAAATACATGAGATCCAAAAAAGCAGAAGACAGGGAGGAGTACATGAAGAAATTAAGAGAGGTGAGCAGAATGGTCAGGGCAGCCAAGGCATCATGGGAGCTTAGGCTGACACAAGGGATAGGTGAGGATGTGAAAGATTTATTCAGATACATAAGGGAGAAATTAAGCTAGCAGGGTCAAATAGTTAGGATTAAGGTGGCCATCGGCTGGGCTGAGAATGGAGTGGAACAAGCAGAAGCACTCAATGACTACTTCTGCTCTGTATTTACCATAGAAAAGCAGGGGCCAATGCAACAGGGGAAGGGAATAGTGGATATAGTGGGGGACTGAACCAACAGAGATGGAAATACCAGAGAACAGAGTGCTACAGGATCTCAGAGCACTGAGGGTGCATAAAGTACCAGGTCTGGATGATGCACAAGCCCAGGGTGCTGAGGGAGATGGCAGAGGTCCTAGGAGGACTGCTGGCAGACTTTCTCACCACCTCCCTGAGGACTGGATATGTGCCCAAGAATGGAGGACGGCACATGGGGTTCCCATCTGTAAAGGTGGGTCCAAGAAACAGCCAGGGAATTATAGGCCAGTCAACCTTACCTCCATCATATGGATGCTCATGGAGACTATCCTCAAAGAGAGGCTTGTGACCTTTCTGGAGGAGAATGGTCTTCAAGACAGCAGGCAACATGGGCTTGTCGCCGGTAGATACTGCCAGACAAATGTGGCAGACTTCTATAACTGGGTAGCAAGGGCTATTGACAGGGGCCATGCTGTGGATGTCCTGTACTTGGGCTTCAGGAAGGCCTTTGATTCAGTGCCATATCGGAGGCTGGTTAGCAAATTGGGTCATCTGGGGGTAGGGAGAGAATAGTGGAATAGGTCTAAGATTGGCTGCAGGATAGGTAACAGAGGGCAGTTGTAAGGGGGGAACTGTCATCCCCAAGGGCTGTAATAGGTGGGGTTGCACAGGGATCAGTTCTGGGTCCAGTGCTATTCAGCATCTTCAATGCTAACATTGCAGTTGGAGATAGCAACAAGATCAGCCTGTTTGCAGATGACACAGAGATCGGAGCAGTGGTGGACAGCACAGAGGGGTGGCTATGACTGCAGGAGGACTTGGATAAACTAGAACACTGGTCGGTCACATGGCAGCTGGGTTTCAATGCAAAGAAGTGCAAATTTTGTTCATGGGAGCCAGAAACCGCAAGTTCTGCTACAGACTGAGGGGGTGGTACAGTTATCCAATGCAGAGGATGAGAAATGAACCACTCAGCACAGTGCAAGAAGGCAGCAGCTAATGCCAACAAGATGCTGGGCTGTATTGCCAGGGACATCACCTCACGGAGGAGGGAGGTCATCCTGCCACTGTACAGGTCACTGGTCAGACCAAACCTAGAGTACTGCATGCAGTTCTAGCAGCCCTACTTAAAGAAAGATATCAGGTTACTAGGGGCTCCAGCATAGAGCTACCAGGATAATCACGGGAATGGAGGACAAACCCTACAAGGACAGACTGAGAGAGCTCAACATGTATTCCATGGAGGAGAGGAGGGATAGAGGGGATATGACTGAAACCTTCAAATATATGGGGAGCATAAACAAGGTTAGTACAGAGGGGATTTTTAGATTAAAGGTAGGGAGAAGCACTAGGGGGCACAGACTGAAATTGGAGGAGGACAGTTCAAGAGGGAAATGAGAAGACTCTACTTCATGGAAAGGGTGGTGGATGGGTTGAACGTACTCCCAGAGGAGGTGGTAATCTTAAAGTTGGTGGCCAGTTTTAAGAAGGGGTGGGACAGAGTCAAGGGAAAGGTCACTACTGGATGGGGCGTCAAGTACAGAGTAACACACTGCTTGCTCCACACTGCTTGCTCCACAATTGAGCAGACTCAATAGACCTTAAGGCCGGCCTATATCTGCTGGCATTTTTTATATGTTCATATTTCTGGACACATTCCAACATGGGCGATTGGGCACCTCAGTGTTGGGCTACATTTCAGGGAATTTGAGCAGGCAACCTGGGGGGGGGATCAAGAGAAGTGGTAGTGGGGATGTGCACCTCAGTCCACTTATATTTAAAAAAAAAATACTGGGAAGGGCAGTCGGGTGACCTGCAGGGGGAGGGGGAGAAAAAAGCTATACTAGTTATGGGCTCCGCACTCTGCTTAACAATTTAGTAGATAGGTAGATAGAGAGAGAGAGAGAGAGACAGACTGAAAGAA
Source organism: Neoceratodus forsteri (assembly GCA_016271365.2). Taxonomy (NCBI): domain Eukaryota; kingdom Metazoa; phylum Chordata; order Ceratodontiformes; family Ceratodontidae; genus Neoceratodus; species Neoceratodus forsteri. The sequence goes on from CM057454.1 coordinate 817,824,182, forward strand.
AGACAGACAGACACAAACAGACACATAGATACACACACATAGATAGATAGACAGACAGATGGACAGACGGATGGACAAACGGACAGATGGATGGACAGATGGACAGATAGATACAGACTGAACAGGGGATTGACACTACAGGGGATCAGCAGTTCACTGCAGCCTGCAGCAGGACCTGAACTGCAGATAATGAACTAAAGAAAATCCCACTGTTCTCATACAGAGTATATGGTTGATTGGCTCCTCTTGTCGAGCTGGGCACCTTGAACTTTGGCATGCACAGAAAAAGTATTTCTGGCAAGTTTAAAAAAATAAATAAACAACAGAGTCTAGCCAAATGGGTCCTGTTTAACTAGGTTCAGTTTTTTTTTTAAAAGATATCATTTTTATGTATTTTCAATGTTTGTGAGTTTAAAAAGAAAAAATATGGTGTCTGTCATGACTGATGGTTTTTTTCAGCGCAAAAGGTAAATAATGAAAATAAACACATATGATAATTTTCTCAGCTACATAGTGGAGCTATGCATAATGTCTTGCTATTTCAGCATTACCAGTTAGTAGCAGAAGCTGGAAGCTGGGGACACAGGGTGTGACGAGAGCGAAGGTGCATACTGTACCAGGGAAGAGCAGAGATACTCAGCAGCTGTGAAAGCACTCATTTTTTAACATTTACACATCTATCTGTCTGACTGTTGCTTCTCTGAACTCTGCATTGAAAGACCTACCTGCCCTACAGTTCACATTGAATACTCTCCCCTGTGGTCCCATTACCGGTTGGTGGCAGAAACTGGAGGCTGGGGGTGTAGGGTCGAGACAAGAGCCAGGGTAGGGCACATACAAGATAAGAGTGGAGCCATTCAGTGGCTGTGAAAACACTAACTTTTAAACATTTTGACAACATCTACCTGGCTGACTGTGGCTGCTCTGAACTCTGCACTGAAGGACCTGCTTACTCTACAGTTCACATCACATGCTCTCCCCCTGTGTTCCTGTTTCCAGCTAGTGGCAGAAACCAGAGGCTGAGGCCAATGGGATGTGATGAAAGCCATTGGCAGGGTGCATACCAGATGAGAGTGGAACTGCTCAAACTGCTCCCCATGGAGCAGCTCTCCACATGAGTGGCTCCCGCTGGAGTGGTGGGAGCCACCAGTGGGAGTCTACAGTGGGAGGCTGTTTCAGAAAGCTTTAGTTTTGTTATTTTCTCGTCACAATTTCCTGCATAGTTTGTAAAGCAATATCAACTGCATAAGTTTTAATTTAGTTTAATTTCAGCCTGTTTTATCTTTGAAAGTGATAGTTGTCTTTCACCATAGTGTCTCTCTTTCTTATTTGTATGTTACTTTTAAACAACATGGCCCTATGTGGTATATGTTTGGGTCTGTTTTTGATAGCTTCTATTTTATTTACTGATGTTCTAATTGCTCATAGTCACTCATTGCCATTTCCAGGTGAGAAATGAGGATGTTTGTCCTTATTTTCTCGCAGATTGTAATTGTTCTCTATCTCAGGTTTAAATACTTGGTTTTAGTTACAAAACTCTAGGTTACAACACAAACTTTCTCTTTAGAAAATCCATTTTTTTCTGGTGGCTTTGCTAAATAATAATTTTATTTCAAGAATTCTGGTTAGATGGTTGCTATTGTCTGTCAGTGCCTGTCTATTCATACTCATCTGTATTGCACCTTTATGTCTCTCCCATGCCTGTTTGAAGCCCTGCACTGTATTCATAGCCACCACTTCCTGAGGTAGGCCATTCCATGCATCCACCACTCTTTCTGTGAAAAAGAATTTCCTCACATTCCCCCTTAATCGGCCTCCCTCTAATCTCATGCTGTGTCCTCTTGTCCTGCTATTTTTTTTATATTTAAACATGTTAGACTCTTTCACCTTGTTAATGCCCTTAAGGTGCTTGAATGTTTTGATCATATCACCTCTCTCCCTCCTTTGCTCAAGGGTATACATATTGAGCTCTGTTAATCTGTCCTCATATGTCTTCTGATGCAGTCCCTGCACCATTTTGGTTGCCCTTCTCTGGACTGCCTCAATTTGATTAATGTCGTTGTGAAGGTGTGGCCTCCAGTACTGCACGCAGTACTCCACATGGGGCCTAACCAGTGTCTTGTAAAGAAGGATTATTACCTCCCTCTTACGACTTGTGATACCCGTACTAATACACCCTATAGAAACTGTCTGATGATGTAGAACCAAATCGAGAACCTTTACCTAATTACAATCAATTACATTCAGGTTATTTTCAAACCATCAAAAGGGTTTTAAAGTTTGTACAATTTAATGTTTTCAGTTTGGCTCCTAAAGTGCATAAGGTTGAGGCTTTGGTTGCATACTATAAGTCACTTATATTAGCCATTACTGAATCTTGGCTTCAACATTCTACACCAGACAATGAGCTAACAATTTTAAACCATGTTATATTTAGAAGGAACAGGACAAAGGGTAAAGTGGAGGGTTATTGTTTTATGTTAGAAATTCTTTGGCTGTGGAACCGTTGAATAAATACAATTAATCTTGCACACTGTCACTGCAAATATCTCAGTATTTTGGTCAAAATAGGTGTATCTAAAAACTTGACATTTATTGCATTTACATCCCTCTGAAATATAATACTCAAGTTTTTTATGGACTTGTTGATTTTGTTTCTAACCATGGTAGACAGGAAATAATTGTTGCAGGGATTTCAGTACTAATTGGGAAGGAATTTACTAAATATAAAAATGCTTTGTTTGGCTCTGGCTAACAACAATTGATTACAGCCCTTACTCATCTTTAAAATCAAACAAGCATACATTTGTTGACTGGTTTCTTATGAACAGAAAAGATTGCATTATAGCTAGTGGGTTGGTCTCAGATTGTACAAGTGATCATCACCCTACTTTTGGAATCAGGAAAAATGGTGGTATAAGTAAGCCTCCCCCAAAGATTTTGGAATTTAGGAATTATTCTTAATTAGTTACCCCTGATTGTTTGAGTAGATTATCTGATGTGGACTGGTCCTATTTAAAACTAATACCAGATAAAGACGGTGTGACTGATTTTTTCATTAGAACCTTTACAGAAGAAGTGAACTCATGTGTCCCAGTAACTAGAAGATGAGTGAGTGGAAGGACATCTAAATGGTTAAATAATAACCTCTTTAAATGGATAGGGATACAGCTTGGTTTACTTACAAAAAGAGTAAATCTATTCATGACCCAAATAAATATAGGAAAAAATGAAACATCTGCAAAAGGGAATTCAAGTTAACAAAAATAATTACTTTAAACAACAGGTGGAGAATTTGTCTAACCTCCCAACATTTTGGAATTGTATTAGAAATCTTCTTTCCTCTACTATTGCTAATTTTTTAAGTATGTCTAAAAATGGTGAGTTACTTACCTCTCCTCCAATAACTGCTTAAGAATTTAACTTACAATTTACAAATTTGGATTGTTTTTGGGAAGGTTTGAATGGAGAAGTGTGTACTAATCATGAGGTTAAAATGGAGAGGTCTACTTTCTATTTAAAGTCAGTAGGCTCGATTTTCAAAGAGCCTGTAGATCAACACTATTTGCAGTGATCTAGGACTGTGGCAAACTCTGGAATATCAGACATCCCTATGCCAAAAATCTGGAGTTTCCCGCACCTGCAGGCTAGATCAAAACAATCAGTGCACCTGCAGGAAATGCTGTAGGGATTCGCACCTCTGCTTGGCACAATGGTAGAGGGGCAGTTATGGTTGGAGTAGTGAAACATGCCTGCCAGGAGGGGTCTTGGGGCAGGATTGGCATGGGATGCCCTAGGACTGTAGCTGGTAAAGGTTTTGGAAGCTGGTGTTTAGATTCAGTATGTGCATACAGAATTGCAAACAGTACTGTGCACAGTAACTATGGTGACCATATATGTGGCTGTCAGTTGGCTGAAAAATCATTAATGTTAAAAGCTGACATTATTTGCACTCGATATTGGTAGCCTGCAATAAGCAAACTGATGGCAACTATAACTAGGAGGTGTCGTGGCCATAGTGGGCACCTGTTGAATGCCACAGCACTCTCTATCATGCCCACTGTCACCACAAAACCTCCTAGGTATAGTTGCCATCAGGTTTTCTGATTGTAGGCTACCAATACTGAGTCCAGCTAATATCAGCTTTTAAAATGTAATGATTTTCCAGCCAACCGATAGGCACATATATGGTTGCCATAGTTACTGTACATATCACTATTTGCTATTCTGTGTATCCACCTACATAGCAAACCTAAACACCAGCTCCAAAACATTTACCAGACACAGTCCTTGGGCAACCCTGTGCCCCTTCTGCCCCCAGACTCACACTTTCACAAACCCCCATCACCACAGTTTGCAGCACTGCGGTAAGTCCACATAGACCACCTCCTGGCTGGTCTAAGTGGAGCCCCCTTCTTCATCCACGGTAGGGATTGCAAAGCCCCCAAAAAGGGGTTGGTGCAGCAACACCATGGAGCAGGCTGCCTTGTGACCTGATGCAGGAATGATTTTGCTGCAAGAGTGGTGCAGGGCTGGTTGGGCACACAGTATCTCGATGTTGCAACAGCTAGCATTTGAAAATTGGGCTCACCACAAGCTAGGAAGCAAGGTGCTGCTTGCATCATCCCCATTTGATGCAGGCATCTTCATCATACTTTTCCCTTTCAATATCAGGCACAGTGCATAGGTTAGAAGTTTTACATTTACTTAAAAAAAAATAATAAATCTCCTGATTATGTTGAACTGCCTCTGAAATGTCTGAGATAGCCTACCCAAGTAGTATTTTATTTAACTTGTCCTTCCAAATTGGACAGGTACTGAAATTGTGGAAAAAATCTTGTGTTATTCCTAAAGCTGGCAATTTCACTGTTTTTTTGTATTTTTTAATGTAGTTCCATACTTTTGGCCTTGTCCAAGTTGCAAGAGAAAATTGTTTATAAACAATTTAATGACTACATTAAGATGCACAATTTGATCTCCACTAATCAACATGGATTGGGGGGGGGGATCACAGCTAGAGACCACCTTGGTTAGGTTCATGGATGCAGCTCATAGGTCTTCTGAGACAGGTAGTCTCAGTGGGGCTGTTTTCAAGGACCTAACCACGGCATTCGACTTGGTTGACCATTCCTTTCTGATTAATCATCTTAAAAGTGTGGGGGTGGGAAATTCTATTGTGGTGTGTTTCAGTGATTATCTTTCTGACTGATCACAATGTGTAAAATGTAAGTATCATCTTACAGAAGAGTTCAGTATGGGGTCCCACAGGGCTTCATACTGGGACATCTGTTTTTTTCTCTTTCTATTCATCCTATTTTTCATGTTGTTCTGAACTGCAGGCTACTTTTATATGTGGATGACACAGTGTTTTAACTTGTAGCTCTTCTGTAAATCTAATTATTTCCACATTGACTCAGAAATTTTCAAATGTGCAAGGTTGGCTCTGGTACAATAACATGGTTCTTAATAGATCTAAAACTATGTCTGTGCTATAGGGTTCTGCCTCTAAATTGTGACAATTTTCTCAAGATTTCAAGGAACAAACTGTTGATGTCCTTGACAATGTCGACTCTTTTAAATATTTAGGAGTCTCATGGAATCCGTCTTTAAATGTTAATATTCATTTGGACAAAGTAGCTGCTAAGTTACACTCCAAAACTGGTACAGTTTTTTGTATTCAGAATTATTTGAACAAATAAACTAATTTTGCTATAGTGTAACAAAACATTTTGTTACTTTTTTACTATGCGTCTATTGTGAGTGACAAGCCACCTGCCTATACATTGTCCAGGAAAGACATAGTGGTACAAAAGATTGGCAAATTTACATTACAGACACCCTATCAAACCCACCATTGTCGAATTTTGGAGGTTCTCTATTGGCTATCTGTTCAAAATAATTATAAACTGATGCTATCTCACTTTATCTTCACAATTATGCAGTTAGGTGTCCCCATATCTTTGCCTAAATTCATAAACAAACACATTGCTACCTTTGGCTCTCAGTCTTCTATTGAATTTTAGTTGCTCACACCTTTTGTCTGCACAACTGGTAAATGTACTTTTTCATATTTGCTTCTTCTTTGTGGAATTCACTGTCTGGGCAATTAAAACAAGTTCATCCTATAATCTTTTTTCCTCAGCTGCTCTTCAGTATTTCAAAACATCAAATACTTGTTCCTGTAATTAGTGTTAATGGAAATATTAATTGTAACTGTTTTTAGGAGTTTATTTGTATGTCTGTAATGTTATTAACTTTGACCTCAGGTCATACCTGAAAAAGGAATGTATATTCCAGTGTACCTACCTGATAACCAAATAAATGAAATGAAAAATTACACAGAAAGAGAAGGGAGTTCTGGAAGCATATCACTGGTTTCCAAATGAAGCACAACATTTTGGAGTTGAAGCACAATCAGTCCACTGCTCGAAGCCCTCCACTGTTTCACTTCAGTACTGCCTCACCCCACCACTGCTGCACTATATTCTTGCTGCAGATGCCATTGCCTGCTTGAAATTCCACAGCATAGCTCTACTTTTATGTGAACACATTACAACATGCACAGACATATGTTTCTTTTTGTAGATGACTGTAATCTATAGTGGTTCATGGAGTGTACTTGAATCATATCTCTCCAATTCCTCTCCATTCAGTACACTGTCATTGTTTCTTCCCTCCACCTGCCATCCTCTGCCACACTATTTTCTTGCTCCTGACTGCTCAGAGTCAAACATAAGAGCAAGGATATCAGAAGCCAGGTGTGCATGGTACTAGTCTCTCCTCCTTCCAAAACATAAATTTAAAACAAGCACTCTGAACTCACATTTTTTTCCTTTACATTTCAATGCCTATCAGTGGAAGCTGCAAGTGCTGATCCCCTGGCTTCTACTGCAAGCATGAAAGGTGTCCCTAGACACATTATCAGCATGATTTTCCTGGTTCTGACTCCATATCTTGCCTTTTTTAAGAGAGGGGATTGAAATTTACCCAGCCTTTCTTACCTCCTGAATGGTGCTGTAACCTGTAGCAGGTATTCTCTGCACTTGAGCTAACTTCATTAATTTCTATTTATGTCTCCCTGTCTTCCAGCATAAGTTGTACATTTTGATCACCCTTCTGCTACCTCAAGGAAGAAGTTTCCCTGGACCCGGTTGCTGTGGGGTATCCCCGGTTCTGACACCGGACCATATTTATGTGGTTTGTAACAATAAATTTGGTCAAATCATATTCAGTTTTCCTGGCTCATATAGCCACTTCATTATCCTCTGTTATGTTGACATCAAGAGGTCAAAAATCAACAAGTAAACTACCTCCCCCAACAACTAGCACTTTACATAGAAACATAGAATTTGATGGCAGATAAGGACCACTTGGCCCACCTAGTCTGCCCTTTTCCCTACCTAATGGATAATCTGCAGATCCTAGTTAACCAACAGCCTACTTCCTCTTACCCCCAACTAGAATTGCCTTATGTCTGTCTCATGCATTCTTGAATTCCCCCACTGTTTATGACTCCACTACCTCCTTAGAAAGGCTGTTCCATGTAGCCACAACCCTCTCCATGAAAAAATACTTCCTCACATTACCTCTGAGCTGTCCCCCTCTATCTTCAAATTGTGCATCCTTGTTCTTGTACATCTCCTTTTCTGAAAGATGCTACCCTCTTGGACTTTGTTTATTCCCTTGAGGTATTTGAAAGTTTCTATCATGTCCCCCTCTCCCTCCTCTCTGTGAGGGCATACATATTAAGCTCCTTTAATCTCTCTTCATATGTCTTCTGTTGCAGACCCTGCACCATTTTAGTTGCCCTCCTCTGGACAGCCTCCATTCTATCTATGTCCTTGTGGAGATGGGGTTTCTAGAACTGCACACAGTACTCCAGATGGGGTCTCACCAACTGTCTGTAAAGTGGGATAACAACTTCCTATTTTCTACTGGTGATGCCTCTCCCTATGCATCCCAGTATCCCGCCAGCCCTCCTTACTACCTTCTCACATTGCTTGCTAACCATAAAGTCATCTGATATGACTACCCGCAGGTCCCTTTCCATTTTTGTTGTTGTTAGTATCTCACCTCCCCATTGTGTACTCTTTGCTGGATTTTTGTTTCACAGGTGCATTACTTTGCACTTCTTTGCATTGACTATATGTTGCCATATATTTGATCATTCCTCCAACCTTGCCAAGACCCTTTGCATCCTTTCCATCCCACCTCCTGTATCAACCCTGTTGTAGGTATTTATGTTGTCTGCAAAGAGATATACTTTTCCTTCCAATCCCTCTGCAATGCCAATTATAAGGTCATTAAAGAGGACTGGTCCCAATACTGCATCCTGTGGTACCCTGCTAGTAACCTCTCTTTCTTCAGAGTGAACTCCGTTTACTATTACCCTCTGCATCCTGTTGTCTAGCCAATTTTTGCCCAGGCTACCACTTTGGGACCTACTCCAAGGCTAGCTAACTTGTATATTAATCTTTTGTATGGAACTGTGTCAAATGCCTCACTAAAGTCTAGGTAGGCCATGTCCACAGCCCCTTCCTGGTCTACTACTTTGGTCACCCAGTCAAAGAAATCTATTAGATTTGTCTGACATAACCTTCCTGCTGTGAATCCATGCTTTCTTGAGTCCTGTACCACACTGGCCTCTAGGAATTCAACAATTCTTTCTTTCAGAAGTGATTCCATAATTTTCCTTACCTCTGAAGTCAAACTAGCAGGGCTGTAGTTTTCTGCCTCTGTCTTACTCCCACTTTTGTGAAGGAGAATCACATGCACCATCCAGTCCTCAGGTGCCACACCATCCTCCCATGATTTGTTAAAAAAAGTAGTCAGTGGTGTCACTAGTTCTACCCTTAGTTCTTTTAGAATTCTTGGGTGAATCCCCTCAGGCCCCATTGCTTTGTCCACCTTCAGTTTTAAAACTTCTTTCAGAACCCTTTCTTCTGTGAATGGGCTGGTACTGACCTCCCAATCCAGAGTTATTCTAGTCTTTGATTTAGGTACCTCCTTCTCCTCTTCTTTTGTGAATACTGAGCAAAAGTATTCATTCAATATCCCTGCTTTTTCACTGTTTCCCTCTGCCCACCCTCCTTCCCTTTATTAAGCCTCACTATCCCTCCCTTGGTCTTTTTTCACTCCCTAATATATCTATAAAAGGTTTTAGCCCCCTTCTTAACTGAGTTGGCTATCTTTTCCTCAGTTTGGGCCTTTGCTATTCTGTCTGCCTTCCACAATTCCTTCTGATTTAACTGGTACAATTCTCTGTCCTTCTCCTTCTGTGTTTCCTTATACTTCCTGAATGCTACCTTTTTCTGCTTAACCTTCCCGGCCACCTCTTTGGAGAACCATAGTGTTTTTTTCTTTCTTTTTGCTTTGTTGATTTGCTTCACAGAAAGGCTTGTTACCATTGTGATGGCTGTTTTGATTTTTCTCCATTATTCTTCCCCCTCTCCTTCTTGCCCATTAGTTAGTGCTTTTTTGAGGCACTCTCCCATTTTCTCAAAGTCAGCCCTCCTAAAGTCCAGTACTCTTGCTGTTGTATGGCTTGACTCTGCGGCTGCGTTTATCATGAACCACACTGTTTGGTGGTTACTTGTTCCCAGATAGCTACCCAATTCTAAATCTGAGATCCTTTCTCCATCCCCATTTGACAGTACCAGGTCTAAGATTGCTCCTTCCTGAGTGTGTTCCACCACTACTGTCTGAGGCATGCCCCTTGTAGGGCATCAAGAATAGCCCTGATCTTGGATGTCACTGCAGCAGAGGTGCTCCAGTTAACATCTGGCATATTCAGGTCCCCCATCAACAATATCTCCCCTTTCTCTGCTTTGCTTGAAGCATTTCCTTTTAGGCATGCTGACAGTTTCAGCCTTAGGATTGCAAGGTAAAAGCATACTTTTCAGCAAACCGTGAATAAAACACCTCCTATTCACAGTGGATTAAGTTAAACATGTGATTATAAGTACTATTTTGACATGTTAAGATACGATTGCTATGGTTTGATAATTAGCTCTCTTACTCTGCTCAGGTTTGACATGCCTCTGTCAATCATGAAGTTAGTGTTTCATACTGAAAGCAGTCTCCCTTGATGCTTAAAATCAATGGATCTTTCATTTCTATCAATAGGCACCAATCACAGATTTTTTTTCTCTCACTCCAAAGCTGTCCATGAATGGCTGTCTTCTGTTACTAAATAATAAAACAAATTAATCTTGGTATGTTAACTGAACCTTTTCTTTTCCAGACAATGTGTTGATCACTATTTGCTGGATTTTGCTTTGATTTCAGATAGGATGTTTGTTCAATGTATTGAAACAACTGATTTTTTTCTATTTTTCCATTGTATGCACCCCATCCACCAACTACACACTCCTAAAGCTCCTACATGTTGAGTACTAAAGAGAACAAGAAGAAAAAAGAAATACACTAGTAACAACAGACTTTGCAAGCTCTGCTGTTGAGTATAGTCTAAATTCATGACTGTGTTTTGTAAATATGTTCTTTAGTCATGGTGAAACATATAGAGGATAATGTATGGTCCTCTATTGGTAACCGGTCTGTTAACTGTCGAGAGGTTGCCAGGGCGACCGTGTAAGCCTTGACCATGGCTTTCGAGGGGGTTGCGTTGCTATAACATACCTCGAGACGGTTAACAGTGACCGGTTGCCGATAGAGGGACCATACATTATTTTTTATAGTGTATGGTCCCACGTAAAAAGTAAAATGGCTTCTTACTTTTTGAAAAATAGTCACCGCTGCGGCCATTCAGTCCTTCCCTAATCGCTTCGTTCATCAGTCAGTTTCCTGTGTAAAAAAAAAAGGCACGCACATGTGCAGACCGATTGCTGTTGTTAACCTATTGATGTGACGTAGCATTGATAGGTTAACAACATTTCTACATCACATCGATAGGTTAACAACCTTAGGAAATGATGATTTCCTAAGGTTAACGGCGTTCTACCATACATTATATAAGAAATACAGTACATGATAAAACTGTAATGCCTTTTTGTTCATTTTTAAATTTTTGGGTAGGAATTTGCTCATGAATGTTGCTAACCTATTGGTATAACTAATCTGTCCATTAAATTTTACATCAGCTCTCAACCTGGAAAAGGAAAGCAACCATTTTACATTGTTAGTCTCCACTGCATCCCAGTGCAGTGTCAGAACAGTAGGTAACAGCATAAGAACATTGTGGACTACACAGTTTCTGCTGCAGGTAGTGTTATGTCTCCACTGGTATCACAGAACTTGAAGAATGTTCATCTTAAGTGAAGCTTACTATTGTTGGTGACCCCATCAAATATTTATTTCCTTGCCTGTAGTGGCCCTGGTGAATCTTGTTGAATGCCATCATTCTTGCACAATTTTCTTAAAATGGTGTTTATATTATCAAATATATACTTTCACCTGTAGACATGGTGTCTGTGAAATTCCTCACTCTGTTCAACCAGTTTCAAAGTATAGGTTAAAGTTTTTACAATTAAGAAAATAGCAAATATATTCAGCCAGACATTAATGTGACACACCTGTCATTCTGCACAGAAGTTTGAAATTGATCTACATCTCTGAATGTCACATTCATTAGCAGCAAAACAATGAAAATTGTATCTCTGTGTATGAGGCAGGAGCTGTGTGCACAGCTCACATATCTCACTGCAACAGCTGCAACTGCAGAGGCTAGCTTCTGTATTTGATCTGGACACAGTGAATTCAGTCAGCCATCAGGGAGTCCAGACATGCACTATGAGGGGCTGAGGACCCTGTTTTAGTTCTTAGTGCAACTGAGAAATGTAGATCACATCAGGGTGCAGCTGAGCCTTTGACAATGTACAATGGTTGCTTTCCTTTTGAGATTGAGAGCTGATGTTAAGTTGAATCCGCAGATAAAATTATTACAAATACAGGTCAACAACATTCACAAGCCCCCCCGCCCCCACCAGCCAAACATTGAAAAATGAAAGAAATAAGGCATCACAATTGTATCATGTATTTCTTATATGTTTAGATGCTTCCACTGTTCTTGAGGTAAAATCTAATGTATATTTCAATGAAGGAACATTCCACATTCTTGCACCTTTTCAGATTTAATTGGGGATATTAAGGGAATTCAGGGTTGTCTTTAGATCTGTTAAATAAAGTGTTGCATTTATTGTAACACCATGCTGGTGAATGAAAAACAATAAATAAAATGTGTGGCTTACAGGGCAATTTTAGGATGAACATTCACTTTTTTTTGCATCAGTTATAAATCATTACATTTTCTTTTTCATGCCATTGCTTTGCACACTAAAGAATGACTCACTTGGTGGAAACTGAAATTGGATTTGTAAGGGATGCAGTGAAATGGCATTTGTGAGGATTTTTTGGACGTTTTTGTTTTTATCATAAAGGATCATTATAAAAAGAAAGATAAATTTAGTGCAAACCCCTTAACTAGATATATTGCTAGGAGTAAAATGCTGGGAGTTAATTCAATGCACCACAGTGCACCACATTGTTATGGAAATCATGCCAATAGAATGTTCATTAAGTTATTTAACCAACTGTTTTTAATTTTAGGTGTTTAATGAACCCATTTTCTTTTTGTTTCCAAATGTTTATTTTCAGAACACTAAAATATGCACTAACACATGAATGATGGAAAGCATTAACAATGTTTTGAGGCATTAATCCGAGAAATTATATAGCAGATATGAGTTTTTTAATTTCCCATACTGTACTCACATTAAAGAAACCCAAATTTTGTCTAATTTACCATTATAAAAAGCCACTGACTTCAGTTTTTCACAACTGCTATGAACATTCCAGAGTTTCACTTTATATTTTTAATAGTATACTGTTTAATTTTGAATGTTGTGTGATCAATACTAGGGGCCAGATATTCAAAACTTTGCACTGGACTCAAACCATTTGTGTAGGTTTAGCACTGGGTTAGTGTGGGTCTGCAACATTCAAAAGGTCAAATAGCACGCGCAAACCACATTAGCACCAGTTAAAACTATAATGTATGCAAGGGGCAAACTGAGGAGGCATGTCACGCAATGCTATATTCAGTGAATAGAGCCATGCAAAGTGGTTTTGTGTGACTTAGCACATCACTTTGCACGGTGCAAATCACCGCCCAGGAAAAAGTAGTCTTAACTCTGGGCAAACCAGCCATGCATGACTTTGTGGCTTTGCACGACTTTTGCATGGCTTTGCCTACCCTAACCAATAAGTATGACATGTAGCAATAAGCCAGACATAGAGGAAACATGCTGCTCACTGATGGCATCACTATGATGCCATCATCTGCCAGTAGTCTCAGCTGTGCCATGCAGTAAGTGGTGACCTGACTCCCAGTTGAAAACCATGGCAGTGCAGCCATAGAGCACACACCTGCAGACCACCATTCTGTGGACACCAACAGATGCCAGCACACACATGCAGCATTGTGGACATGGATGATGTTGAGGGGAGGGTGTACAAATGGCCAGGCTGCACCACCAACTGAGTGCAGCCACAAGGCTAGGACAAGCCCTGCAGTGCACATGGGCCAGTGTTGGGAATACCCCAACACCAGTGTGCCTGTCTGATCATATGCGCCCCCCAGCTCCATACCACACATCTGTACAGACACCACAGCACACACAGACAGCCATGTATATGTCACTGTGAGCATCCATGCAAGTGGTGCAGCATCTGTGGGTTGCACAACAGCATAACAGTAATGTCCACTGTCAGTGAGCACCTGCAAGTTGTGCATGTCACTGTGTACAGTGCAGAGGTCATCACTGCCCTACACACCATAGGCATTGCTGTGTCCCTCACACTACTGGCCCCCTTGCTACTGTAGTGTCTGCTGTGCACTGTAGCAAAAACTATAGTCTGACAATTTCATGCAGCATCACCACCTGTGCCTGGGCTGTGTAGTCCCCTGGGGCACAATGTGCTATGCTGTACTGTACAAATGTAGCCTGCAGCTATCACCATGCACTCCCAGACCAACCTACAGGTGGAGCTGTGGGCAGACTCAGCCAGCAACTATACATCCAGACTGACCTACAGGTGGAGCTGTGAGACCCTGCAATAGCCCTGGGCAAACTGCATGCAAATCAGGTCATAATGAGATGCTAATCTGAATGTTTGCCCACAGACTACCTAAGTAGGCTCATTTGCATGTGATTTTTGAATATAGTTTATATGTATCCTGCCCAAGGGAATCACCTCTGTAGGTCAAAACATTTGATGTATTTTGGGTGGAGCTTGGCAGATGTTCAGTATCAACGAAATCCAAAAGAAAGGGCTTCTAGCTTGCTTGAGCACAAAATACTTCTACACACTCAGAAGAATTATGAAATTCACTTTTTTCTTTTAGTAATAGATCCCAACGTTTTGCCTAGTAATAGGCTTCTTCTGGGGAACTGTAAAATATTTTTATACAAAAAACAGTAGTCACTATATGTGTAAATGTGGGTATACAATCAAAGCTTACAAGCTCATCATACTTCTCAAGTTAAGCATCACCAATCAGAATTACTCAAAGTCTTTTAAATAACTCTTTTCTCCTCAAACAGCATACCAAATAAAATTATTAAAATAAATAATGAGGGTTTTAAATAAACAAATGAAAGTTTTCAAAATTAAATATTTTCCCATCTAAGGCTACCAAATTTAATGCTTAAATACATAATGCCTTACTTTTTAATATAGCCTGATAGGCTTCATGTTTGCCATGCCTTCTTTTGCAGTCTCTCTATTGACCGAAACTTATAAAAGTAGAGATATAGCAAATTAAGAATAAGTACAAGAAAAGCTTTTTTATATCTATTGTCTCGCACCAAAATAATCTAAAATATTCACCTGAATTCATATTCAGTCACTTTTCCAGTTCTATCTCTTTCTTCTATAAGTAGCTGTTAGTTCAAAAAAACATTAATGTTAGGGGAGGTTGTTATAATTAAAAATGTAAGGCCTATTAAGGACAATCATTCACAAGTTATTTGTAAACTCTACTTGTCCTGCACAGAGTTGCAGATGTATAGAATAGTGTTTTTAACTGAATTGCCATCACTGTGGCAAACGCCAATAATCTTAATTGAATGGTCAGGGCAGCACAAGCTATAAATTGTGAAGCGTCAGATGCCAAGAAAATATATAGCAGTGTGAGCTAGTTTTGTGTTTCAGCATTTGATAGAACAGTGTTTTTAACTGAATTATCACTATTGTGATAAATGCCAATGAGCTTAAAAACATTCAGGGCAGGACAAGCTATGAACTGTGATGCACTAGACACCAAGAAAGCATGGCAATGCGGTTAGCTTTTATTCACATATAAAGTACTTTAGCGATATGTTATATTAGCAGGGATGTAGAAATAGCTGTATTTTCAAAATGATGGCGTATGAAATATTATGTTGAAAATCGCAGATATATATATGTGTTACCATGTTTCTCTTGTGAATTATGGTCCTTAATAGGCCTTACATTTGTTATATCTTTACTTTTATAAGCTTCTATCAATAGAGAGACTGCAAAAGAAGGCATAGCAGACATGAAGCTTAGCAGGCTATGTTAAAAAGTAAGGCATTATTTATTTAAGCATTACATTTGGTAGCCTTAGATGGGAAAAATATTTAATTTGGAACACTTTCATTTGTGTATTTAAAACCCTCATTTATTGTAATGACTTTATCTTGTATGCTATTTGAGGAGAAAAATTATTTAAAAGATTTTGAGTAAGTCTGATTGGTGACGTCTAACTTGAAAAGTATGATGAGCTTGTAAGCTTTGATTGTAAACCCACATTTACACATATACTGACTATTTTTGGTATAAAAATCTTTTACAAATCTTCTGACTGTGTAGAAGCATTTTGTGCTCAAGCAAGCTAGAAGCCCTTTCTTTTGGACTTTTCAGTATAGCACAGTTTTGCCCTGGGCAAATGTGATTGCACTGGGCAAACAGATTAGCTCCGCGCTACACCTGTGCAAATGTGTTTGCGCCATGCAAACATTTTGGAAATATTGTACATTCTTGCACAATGTAATTTCACATGCGCTGCTGCTTGCAGCTTTACTGATTCCGCGCCTTTGCTAGCAAACACATTGGCCACATAGTTCACCTCTCCCTTCCTTCACATCACTGTGAACTTGGCTGCTGTTGTGGTGTGCACTTCCTGGTTGCTATATTCAGAGCTGTCTTATTCCTGTGCTATATTTGCACTGCACTCCCAGCCCAGTTTGCCCATCTTCCTTAGCATGCTATATTCAGCAGGTTTAGCAGTGGGTCTATCCTTTATGAATACAGCAGGCTATTGGGTCTAGGATAATTTATCATGCCAGGCAGTGCTATTTTAGCCCCGGGGCAAAGTTTTGATTATCTGGCCCTATTACTTCCATTTTTGATTAATCATTGTATTGGGTATTTATCTGTCTTGTTCTGCACTGATTTTATACAGGGTGAGGTTTTATCGTGATGATTTGCAGTTGAAATTATTGTAGTTTACTTCAAAGCCTCTGTATTTACCAATATCTGCCTTGCGTGGTGAAGGTCCTTGCATCTGATATTTATTTAATGAGGTAGGCAATGCAAATGAAACAAAATAGAATTCTGAAAAATATTTAGAGGCTGTATTGCCACCACATCAACACAGTTCATCAAGCACTAATTAAAAAGGCAATTGATGCAAATTTACTTTCAATATTTCCAGACCCTCAGGGCACATAACAGTAAGTAATTATTATGTGATGTGTTGAAGCATAAACTGATGAATGTTCTGTGCGTTTTCATTTATGCAAACATACGTCTGGACTGGAGATCATATTTTCCCTCTGTATATTCATGCACTTAAAAACAGACACCAGTAGTTGACACTTTAAATGTATAGTAGTCTGGCAACTGCAATTGTTGGCAGTAATAGTGTCAAATAAAAATAGTACAGCAAAGGTATACAAAAATGTATATGCCACTTGCAAGATTTGCATTATCTGGACAAGCCAGCTAATGAAATGTAGGTAGGCCAATTATATGCATGGGTCCAGTTTTTCAACTCTGAAACTGTTTCAGAATAATTATAAAAATAATCATAATAAACAAAACAACAACAACAACAATTCAGGTTCCCCTCCTGTGCAGGAATTAAGAAAGCTCACAATACAACTCAACTCCCATACTTCCACAGTGGACCACGTTTGTGGAAATTCTAGAGAGATGGATAGTTAGTAATTAACCAGGTAACACAGATCCTTTCTGGCTGTGGGACCACACCTTGAGGCTGTTTGGAGCCACCAGCTCCTTTTGAATCGTCAAATTCCAAACCAGCTGCACCTTGCTATTCCTGAAGGTGTGTTTTTTTACAACTGCAGTTTCACAGGAATGCACCAAAATGGCAATAAATATTTATAGCAATGTCTGTTTCTTTTCAGTCATGAATCATTAATGTCAAGTTAGTAGCAATGGGAAGGGAAAGCAGATAGAGAGATAGACTGATTAATGAATGGATGGATAGATAGCTGGATGGGAAAAAAAGAGATAGAGATACCGATAATATATATAGATATGCTGGTCAAAGTCAGACTTGAGCTATAATGCTGTATTTCTGACCAGAAACCATATAGATAGTGGATCAGGTAAAACAATTAGGTTTGGTTGGAAATCTGTGGCACGGTTTTACGGGAATACAGTTGCCCAATAAAACAAGACATATCATTGGTGAATGTTATTTAATTCAGTGCAGTGTGTGTATGTATGTGGTTTTTTTTTTTTAGCAGAATACAGTGTGAAGTAAAGCCTGCTTATTAAGCAGACTATTCATATTATCTGGAGCCCTGCATGCCAATATACATTCTACAAAAGATTTTAACATGTTAAGTAGAGGGCAATAAACAAACTCTGCAAATGATAACAAGATGAATTTGTACGTGTGCACCTCGGGCAATGTAGGGCAAATGTGGTGGATTACTAACACCTACTGAGACAGTCCATTATAGTCCTGTTACTAGCTCAGAGGTTTTCCTCAAAACTTGTAAAGCTTTATGATGTTATAAGTTTGACTGAAGTGAGAAATTCACAATACTGTGTGCTGGAAAGTTTAAATTCATTTAGCCTGCTGTTCTAAAACTCCTTTCAGAAAAAGCTGTCCATTTCCTGTCCTTGAATTTTAACTGCCATGCCTGATTTTCATCCTCAAACCTCATGGATTATGGAAATCAGTATCAAAGTGAGGATCTGGTTCCAGTGTTGAAAGGGCCACCGCACACTGACACCTGGAGGAGGGGTGTGGAGAGCAGGATAATGAGAACATAATACTCCCTTTTATAAAAGGCATGCCACCATTGCCTTGAGATTCAAACCGAAATTAGTATTTCTTTGTTATTGGGGAGGTCTAGTTATCTTACTGGTCTGACTTGTGTGGCCAAGTTAGTGTTCCTTTTCATCTGTTGTTGCTTCATTTTGCAAAACCTGGAGTTCAAGGTGGCTGCGGGAGCCCATCCATGCAAAAGGGGTGCAGGAGCACCAGTGGGGGTGTTGTCATCAGAGAAAAAGGAATGCTGGGACAGAGCAACAGAGTGACGTGAGCAAGCAAGTCAAACTGATTCCTGAAGAAATCTTTTTTTCCCTCAACACTGACTCGGGTTAATCGCCATCACTAAAGGAGAGTTTTCACTGTATAGCAACCCTGTTGGGGTTGTTGGTATCTTAATATTAAGCTGAAATATTGTAGTGCAAGCCAAGTAATGAGGCGAGAGTACCTTGATTCAATTTTTTTCTTCTTTTTTTTTTATAGCAGCTCCAAGGGGTCTGTCCTGTTTCAAGTTCAGGTTTACTTCCCTCATAATAGCAGTGTTAACAGCTTCTGGTAAAATTGTAATTTTAAAATAGTTACAAAAAATGTTCACAGTTTTAACTTGATTGAATGGAATTAGGTGTTCAAGAAACACATGACTGTTCCATTTCATTGTCTATCAGTGCATGTGCGTGGCATTCGTCACGTAAATAACCACTTTTCCTACAGGGAGAGAGGAGTAAGTTGGAGTTAGTTGGTGTTTTCCAAGTGTTATTAGAGCAGTTAACTCACTGGCACTGGCATGGAGACTTCTTGGATTCAAAGCAAGCCAGGCTTGTACTTTTTTGATTCTTTCTGGACTTGGCTGGGGCTTGTAGCATACCAGAACAATGGAGCAATTTGAGTAAGTAAAATGTTCAGTATTCCCAGCTCTCAGTTAACAGAGTAACCACACAGCAGTGTGTTTTTAGTCAATACTACCTTGTGTAAATGTCCTCTGCAAAAATATCTAACTAGCACTAGCACGTTTTTAAACATATTTTCGTATATTATTTTTGAAATTCATTCATTTTAATGTACTAAACATATGCTAGAGTAACCTACAATTTATAAGCTAAAATCTTTAAAAACTGTTAAAACTGTTTGCGTTGTTTTTGCTCATTTTTCAGCTGAATGGGTGATTGCTTAACCTGGGGCAGTTTAAAAGGAATAAGTTTACTTCATAGAATGGGCATAAATAGACAGAAGCTTGCTTTTAGTTAATTCTTATGCCTTTGAAGTAAGCATATGTACTTTTATTTATTTTTTTTGTTCTTCTCTCTCATTTGCATTGCTGCTGCTCATGGTACTTACTTTATTCAAGGGTCTGAAACACTTGAGGGGAAAGGTCAACCAAAGCTGCCCACTACGAATGAGCCATGATAAACCTAACAAGCCTTCTAAGCTACTTTCTCCCCTGAGATTTGACTGATCTAGATCTCAGCAATTAGATTTCAGACACATTACGGAGACTGGCTGGAGCTGGTGAATACTAGCCTTGAGAGATTAGAAAGTTGGTGAATACCGAACCATGAAGCTTGCCTCAAAAATTGCAACACTTTGACATTGCAATACCACATTCATTGATCAATCAGGAGCAGACTCTTTTTGGAATAAAAGTTTTAGAATATTTAAGCCTGACTCCAGTGTAAATAAGATTTCACTTCAATCAAATGAATTGACTTTTAGCTTCACATAGAGACACAGTGATCATATGGTGAAAAATATTTTACATATTTTCTTTTTCACTGATTGTATACGTTGTTCACTAATACTAGAAGACCATTGGTAAAGCCTTTACAGTATTTCCAGATAAACTGGCAGTATCTGCTCTTAACTGACAGCTACTGTAAACAGTTGTTTTAATTACTTGGTATATGATTTTTTAGTAGTAAGGCTAATTAGCCACACGTGTTTGTTACAAGGCAAATATGTATACAGTACTAGAAGTGGAAAAATTGTTCTAAAGAAGGAGACTAAGAAAAATTGTACTTTTTTTCTAGAGGATTTAGTCTTAACTACTTCAGCACCCACAGAAACTAAGTCCTTCACTTAAGCTGATGTATTAAAATGGTACCATCAGAAAGGCCCAACGTTTCATTAAATATAAACAACTCAAATTTAGAAAAAACTACTATGCCTAATAGTAACAAAAACCACCAGAAAAAAACAAGTTGACACTCCTCCTTTGGTGATTAATGAGAACAGGAATTTGAAAGGGTCATTACCTATGCCCAAACCACTAATTTCAGTGGATTTGCAAGAAAATAATACTAAACATATAGAAAAGAAAAAATTAAAAAAGAAAAACTCAAAAGTAAAAAAAGGCTAAAGTAGAGACCTCAAAAAAGAGAAATGATAACTGATAGTTTTTCCCCAATCACATGCAGATTACAATCAGATACTTCTGAAGGGAGGTCAGTTAATGACAATACAGATAATACAGTTACTCCTATACCTTTAGAGGTCAGTTTTTGTGCAGAGACACCAATTCCCAATAAAACAACAAACCTTAACAACTAAATTAGACTTTTTTAGCCCTCTGGATCTATCACTAGATTAGGCAACAAATCAGCTGAGCTACAGGCACTCTTGGCAGTGTAGAGGGTGGATATTGTGGCTGTCACAGAAACATAGGCAATTGAGCACTGGGACTGGGATCTGGCAAACCCAGGGTACAAATTGTACAGGAAGAACTGTGAGTAAGGGAGGGAGTGGAGTGGCAGTTTATGTGAGGGACAGGACCAAATGCACAAGGGACAAAGGGGGAGAAAAGGAGAAAAGAGGCAATCTGGCTGCAGCTCCTAGGCTCAAGGGATAGGAAACTGAGGTTTGGGGTGGTATACAGGCAGCCGTCCCAGTCTGAGGAGCTTGACAGGGAATTAGTGGGACAAATCAGAAAGATATGTAGAAAAGGGAAGGTGGTCATCATGGGGGATTTCAACTTTCTGGGAGCTGACTGGAGCATTCCAGTCACTCCCAGTGCTAGGGAGCAAGTGCTTCTGGATGTGATCCAGGAGGGTCTCCTGATGCAGCTAGTCAGTGGACCTACTAGGCTAAAGAACACTTTAGATCTGGTATTGTCGAATGGGTTGGTAGTAAAGGAAATAAGGGTGGAAGACCCACTGGCCAACAATGACCACCAAATGGTGTGGTTTAATATCACAAAGTGAAGAGAGCCAGAGAATTCAGTAATATGGGTGGTAAACTTCAGGGGGTGGACTTTGGGAGGATGTGGGAAGTACTGAAAGGGAAACTGGAGCGCATAAGGTAGAAGATGGACGTGGAGCAGAAATGGGATATTATAAAACAGGGGATTACAGAGGCAACAGAAACCTGCATGAAGACACAAAGTAAGAGGAGCAGAGCAAGGAAACCATACTGGTTGAACAGCAATGTAGTGGAGGTGGTGAGGGCAAAATGAGAGGTATACCAGAGGTATAGGAGGATGGAGACGGAAGGGGACAGGGAGGAGTATGCAAGATGGTCCAGGGAGGTGACCAGAAAAGTGAGAGAAGCCAAGGTCCAGAGGCAGCTGAGATTAATGCAGGGAATTAAGGAGGGGAAGACTTTTTCAGATACATCAGGGAGAAAAGGAAATGCAAGGAGACAATAGTAAGAATAAAAAAGGGTGGGGAGTGAACAGAAAAGGGGGAGAAAGAGATGGAAGCACTGAATGCATACTTTTATTCAGTGTTCATGGTAGGAAAGGTGAGGCCGCTATCACCATTGGCTGGGAGGGTGGGGACAAGGGGAGAGGAGGTGACAGATGGAAGGATTGAGGGAGGTAGAGTCCTAGAGGGACTGAGGGCACTGAAGGTAGACAAGGCACCATTGCTGGATGGTATCCACCCCAAGGTGCTGAGGGAGATGGTGGCGGTATTGGCAGAGCCACTGGTGGATCTGTACAGCACCTCAATGGAGTCGGGATGTGTGCCAGTGGACTGGAAGATGGCACATGCATTGCCATTACACAAGAGCGGACCAAGAGACAGACCGAGTAATTACCATCCAGTAAGTCTCACCTCCATAGTATGCAATATCATGGAAACTATACTAAAGGAAAGATTGGTGTTGTACCTGGAGGACAATGGCCTCCAGGATGTGAGGCAGCATGGGTTCATTTTGGGGAAGTCCTGTCAAACCAAGCTGATACAATATTATGACTGGGTGACAGGTGAGCTGGATAAAGGTTATGCAGTGGACATTCTTTACTTTGACTTCAGCAAGGCATTTGATTCAGTGCCTCATGGGAGGCTTGGAGGGAAGCTGATTGGTGTAGGGATAGTGGCAAAAATGATGAACTGGATTACAAGCTGGCTGAGTGGTAGACTGCAACAGGTGATGGTGGGAGGGGAGCTTTCAACTCCGAAGCCGGTGATGACTGGGGTGCCACAGGGCTGTGTGCTGGGACCAGTATTATTTGGGCTCTTCATATCAGACATTGCACAAGGGGTGGTGAGTAAGCTAAGTCTGTTCACAGATGACACCAAAATGGGAGCAGTGGTGTATGGAGAGGAGGGATGGAAGCAGCTTCAAAGGGACCTAAGCAAGCTAGAAGAGAGGTCAGAGAGGTGGCAGCAGGGGTTCAATGCAAAGAAGTATAAGATTATGCAATTCAGGGTGAAGAACCCAAGGAAAGAATACTGGATGGGGGGGGGGTTAAGCTGGGAGCTGAGGAGGAGAAGGACCTAGGGGTAATGATAACAGGGACCATGAACAACACTACCCAGTGCAGGACAGTGGCTGTAAAAGTGAACAAAATGCTGGGGTACATAGTGAGGGGGTTATCATCCGGGTGAAGATAGGTGATCTTGCCCCTCTACAGGTTGGTGGTAAGGCCACACTTGGAGTATTGTGTGCAGTTTTGGAGGCCATACCTGAAGCTTGATATCAGACTACTGGAGGGGGTGCAGAGGAGGGCAAAGCAGATGATATGTGGAATAGAGGGGAGAGACTATGACAGCAGGCTGGGAAATCTGAATATATACACCCTGGAGGATAGAAGGGACAGGAGGGACATGATAGAGACATTCAAGTACCTGAGGGGAATCAGTATAGATGGGGAGATGGGGTCTTTAAGCTAAGGAGGGGGAGGGACACCAGGGGGCATGGGCTAAGGATAGAGGGGGGACGATTTAGGAGGGAAATGAGGAGACACTACTTCATGGAGAGGGTGGTAGCAAAATGGAATGCACTACCAGAATGGGTGGTATCTTTTAAATCTGTGAACAGCTTTAAAAGGGCATGGGACAGGGAGCAGGGGAGAATGAAGGTGGGGGATGTGGGGGCAGCAGTGAGATGACAAAGGGGAGGGGGTGGGGCAGCTGTAAACTAGGGGTTATGCTGCACACTCGAACAGATGTAAATAGACCAGGTGGTCTTTTTCTGTCGGCACATTTGTATGTTTGTATGTTCGTAAAATCACAACTGCTAACATTTTTAATGAATCACTCCTAGTAGGATTCCTTAACACTATCTTTGAAAGATTAGACAAGGAGGTAGAAAACATACAACTGAACCCTAATTTGTTCGCCCAATGTCCTGATACACTATCTAAATACACAATCAAAGCCCTAGCCCACTCAGCAATGGCAAACATAGTTTTGTTAGAGGCTTTTAATGCCTTACAGATGCAGATGTAAAAGTTAACCCATCTGGTACAAGAGCAGATATAATAATACAAGGAAGTTCTAATATACAGGAAGAATCTTGATAATAGGCCTGAAGTTCATAAACTATATTCCTTCTCAGTAGAGACACCTGATTCCCCAAGCAATAAGATCAAAAAGGACAAAAAAAAGGGACAGAGGTATAGAACAAATTTAAATAATGGGGAAAAATATTAAGAGAACATTTACAAAAAAAAGGCAATCAGAGCAGAACATCCCACAAGTTATTCCTGTGAGCCACTAAGTGATTATAACAATGAAGCAAAACAAACCCCTTATAGGGGTTACGGATGTATTGGAGGGGCATACTAACCACACAGGGAGCAGAGAATTAGAATACACTGAACAAAGAAAAGTAATTATTAAAAAAAACTGAAAACATAGCAGCAGAAGCACACTTGGGGGAAAAAAGGGAGCTCAGGTTGAGCAGGAAAGACAGAAGATCTCCTCTATGACCCCAAAACATAAGGAAAAGCAGGAATGGACTAACATGTTAGGGCAAGAGGTACTACTTAGGCTGACGGGAATGTTTCTGAAACCCCAAGAGTCACAGGAGTCCCTAACTGAATTAATTACTCACTGTATGAAGGCAGAATTAGAAATATCCTGAGCTAAAGAAAACATCAATGCTGTTTCAGAGATAAAACAGATACTGTGCTCCCTATTTACATCATGGTTTTTAACATGGATTGTGACATAGCGACATGGGCTAAACAACAGTGTGGGGCTAGAAAAGTCAGCCCTAGTTACATGGTCCACCAATAGTAAAAATAGAGGGCTAACAGAAATAATAGCGCACAAGGAATTCTGTATAATATCATCAGGACTAAAATGGAATTTTGAGGGGCAAATAAGGCCCACTGCCACACAGGAGTCTAACCAAATTATATCTGTTTTTGGAATAGATTATTTGCCAGGGGAAAACAGGCACATAGAAACATAGACTTTGACGGCAGATAAGGACCACTTGGTCTACCCAGCCTGCCCATTTCCCTACCTACTGGATAAGCTGCAGATTCTAGTTAACCAACAGACTACTTCCTTCAACCCCCCACTATAATTGCCTTATGTCTGTCCCAAGCATGTTTGAATTCCCCCACTGTTTTTATGCCAGCAATTAAAAATAAGAAATTCAGAAGAGCTAAAGGGGGACTGGCCACTTATATCAAAATCGGGAAAGGTATAAAAATATTGGACCGCAATAACTCTAATCAAAATTATACAGTAATAGTCCTAAAATTGAACTTACATACATTTTCTATTATTAATACTTATATTCCCTTTAGATATCAGAAGTCAAAACAGAATGACATCTGGGCCACTCTGAACTCAGACATCGATTTGATCGACTATATGCCCATTGGTTGTCAGTTCAACCAATGGGCATGTGGTCTATACTATACGCTTTCATTAACAGTTCAGTTGGCGGACAGCCATGGAGGTGTGCAGAGGGCTGTGCTGTTCACCAGCTGACTGGCCATGCTGGGACGGGGAGCAAGGTGAGATGTGGGTGTCTGAGTGAGAGGCAGGGTTGTGGGCACTACACTATGGAAAAGGGTTCATGGGGAATCTAATGGCAATCAGTTTTCGGGGATGCATGGGGTTCCACTAGACTACCAGGGATGTTGATTGCTTTGGTATTTTTACTAACACCACGATCGGTGTTCAGGGATGAGGGGGGTGTTCCACTACACTGCCAGGGCAATTCAGTGAGCATTATTGTTATTCATGTATACATGATCTGTGTTGCTGGATGGGAGGGGGAGTACCACTGGGCTACCAGGGCACTTTGGGAACTTTTATTTATATTTAATAACACCACGAGAGGGGTTGCTGGCTAGGTGGGGGTACCACTGGACTACCAGGGCACTTCGGAGACTTTTATTTATATTTGCTAACACCATAATTAGGTTTGCTGGATGGAAGGGGGTCCACTAGACTATCAGGGCACTTGGGTGTGATTTAGTTTTACATAAGCACACCGTGTTCCAGGTTCAGGGATGGGTGGGAGGTACCACTGGACTACTGGGGCTGGCAGGCTGCTGTGCTCCTGTCTGCACTACCGCAGCCTGCCTGTGAGTGGACAGGAGTTAGGCATGATTTTTCAATGCATAATTTTGTGCTGCTCATCTCCTGCACTTGAGTGGCCCATCTCCTCAGAATATCCCAGTGTGTGGGATATTCATGGGCACGCCTCTTCAACTTGGGCTGCATCCATTAACTTTGAGCTGTGGCCCAACTCAACTGGGGCACCCCACCGCCTTCCTTTGAAAATGGGAGTTTGGAGCAACTTGTGAGATGAGCGTCTCATCTTCATTTTTTCCAGCGATGCGCCACTCATCTCTTTTGAAAATGGGGCCCCAGGTTTGGTGATTCATGTATGAAGGCAAAATCTACCCTTAGGAAAATAATAAGAAAAACTAAAAGGACCCCAACAAGAGAAAACTTCAAATATTTAAAGAAAGCTAGAAAACAATACATAGGATATTTGAGTCAAAAAAGCAAGAATACATTCAAATTCAGTGGGCAGATATGCACCAAGTTATTCAAAATAAAGATATTAAACATTTCTGGAACCTGGTAGCAAAATGGACAAAATATTTTTACCCTTCTCTGTCAGTTTATATTCCAAAGGAGGAGGAGTGGGTTGAATATTTTAGGGATATATTTATCTGGAAAGATTTGTCAATAGACTCTACAGAGTTTTTGTCTCAGGTAACTTTCAAAGAACATTCACCCCTAAACATTACAGCATTAGAAGTAGAGGCAGCTATTTTACATTTAGCGGAAAATAAGGCTCCTGGCCCAGACTTCCTACCCACAGATATCTACAAGCAACAGAGATTTCTGGACCCCCACATTAACCTCCTTTTTCAGTATTTGTTTGACACAGAAATGTATCCCAATCTCATGGACAACAAATATCATAGTACCTATCCATAAAAAAAGATTATTTTCATGAGCCTTTCAACTTTTTCTCCTAATTAGTTTACTGGACATTAGTTCAAAAAGTTTTACCAGAATATTACTAGATAAACTTCAACAGTGGATAAACCTCAATAGCCCAATATCTAAGTTCCTGTCAGGAATAATTTCTCTACCACAGACAATATTTTTTATCTGGCACATTTATTAAAAAATACATTGGGCTGAGGAAAATGAAGTTGTATGCTTTATTCATTGATTTTACTTTAGCTTGTGATTCTGTAAACAGAGAAACATTGTGGAAAACATTGATAAACAGAATCTTAATCACGGACCTCCTAATTCCCACCTTTTTATTATATTCCAACACCAGTACAGCCATCAGGGTTTGACAATAAAGGAAACTTTACTGACTTTTTTAAAGAAACGGGGGGGGGGGACAGAGGTGTTTACTGGCCTCCTTACTGTTTAACATTTATATTGATTCTTTACTAACTTTTGAGGATAATCTTCAACTGGATCTCCCTTAAATTAATAAAAAAAATGTCACTTACTGGCATACACAGACAACATTGTTTTGTTTTTTCTTACACAGAAAAGTCTTCAGGAAAAGATGAACATATTCCAACATAAATTTGACAATCTGAAATTGAAAATCAACTTAAAAAAAATATCATGATATTTCAGAATAATCTTCTTTAAAATTGTATTTAAAGAAAGAGTTAGTAGAAACAACATTAGAATATACTTACTTGGGAATTACGGTAAAATCTAATTGTAAATGGACTTTCCATTTAAAAGAACAATGTAACAAAACAAAACATGTGGCAAAGGCACTACTAAAATTTAATTACAAGCAGAGGTTGGCAAAAGTTGTCAATCCTGCCTCAGCAGAATGTTCACAGAAACAGGATAACTTTTGCAGAGGTTTTCTGAGCTTTCTCCTGTGGCAGATTGAAAAAC
This sequence comes from Neoceratodus forsteri, assembly GCA_016271365.2. NCBI lineage: Eukaryota > Metazoa > Chordata > Ceratodontiformes > Ceratodontidae > Neoceratodus > Neoceratodus forsteri. Next base: position 817,852,052 of record CM057454.1, read on the forward strand.
TTACAAACTCTTTGAGTGAAATTTTGCCCTGTTCCACTCCACTTGATTTGCATGAACCCCCCATGGCTAGAGTCCCTCCTCCACCTGATCATCCACTCTGTATCATTACAGTAACCCCCCAAGTGTAGTGATCCCTCCCCCCACACGCTCACCCACCTGGTGGTATTTCTTTCAGTAACACCCCCCCCCATGGCTAGCAGTCCCTTCCTAATCATCTGCTACCAATATAGTTGAAGTCAGATCCCCCTGCCATGGCTACTGTCCCTCCCCCACCTGATCACCCTCTATTCAGTATCAACCCCAATCCCTTTCCCGTTTATAATAAAATATGTAAGTGACCCCATTCCCAATCCTAGTAGCCAGCTACTTAGCAGTTTTTTCCATTTATTATTATTTTATTATTTTTTAAAGTTATTTGTTGCTTGTTAGTGGTCCAGTGCCCCCCCAGCAGGCAGTTTTCCCCACTACCACCCCACTCCTCCATCCTGAAAAGAGTGGGCCGCTGACATAGCCCTCCATTCTCCATCGTGGTCTGTGGCCTAATGAGTTGCCAATGAATGAGCACATGCTTATGTGCTCATTCATTGACAACTAAGTAAGCTGCTGGCCATGGAGGACAGCAGAGGGCTGTGCCAGGGGCCCATTCTTTTCCAGAATGTGGGGGCCAGGGTGGTACCAGGGAACACTACCTGATGGGTTGGGGGGCAGGGTGCCACTAGACCACCAGCGAGCAGTTAATAACTTAAAAATAATAATAATAATAATAATCAAAGTATAATAAATAAAAAAGCTACTCAGTGGCTACTAGGATTGGGGACAGGGAGGGAGGGGGTCACTTACATATTGTATTATACATGGGAAAGTGATAGGGGTTGATAGTGGACAGTAGAGTGATCTGGTGGGGGAAGGGATGCTAGTCACAGTGGGGGTCTGATTCTGACTTCACTGCAACTGTACTGGCAGATGATTGGGGAGGGACCACTAGCCATGGGGGGGCTGTTACAGAAAGTAATACCACCAGGCGGGTGATCGGGTGGAGGGGAGGGATAACTACCCATGGGGGGGTTACTGTATTTGTATCAACATTATTTCTGGCAGTATGGCAGGCAGAATTTCTGTGAAAGATTGGAAATGGATTTCCGATCTTTTGCAGAAGTGAAAGTCATACTTTCACTTAAACTCTACCTGCAGAAGATTATTTTTAGCACACCCCTAATTATAAGTATTGAGAAAACATGTTAGCCCCAGGCCTTAGGACTGGAGAAGCTAAAATTAATATTATGCTCCTTTATGGGGCAGAGGTTTTGGGGTCCCAAGTTACAGTCAGTTTACACATTCCACTATTATACTATTACAAAGCCTTACTACAGGTACCTTTATCTATGTCATCAGTCATAGTTAGGGCAGAACTAGGTTAAATTCCTATGTCCACACTTGTCGAATTCAAATTTGTATCATATTGGCTGAGGATAATAAATAGCTCCTCAAATAGCCTTCCGTTTGAATGCTTGTAGGAAAAAATAAATTGGCACAGGGAAAAGATCAAAACACCTTGGCTGAAAGCTTTAACTTCAACACTACAAAAAAATAAAGTTGCAGCATTTATGGACTGTTTTTCTAAGTAATATCAATATTTCAACTCACTACATTTAGCACAGGAGAATGACTTGAATGTTGTAAAAAAAAAAGAAACAGGCACCATGGTATAGGCAAAATAAAATAAGTCACTGTCTAGATGAGTATCTTCTCCTTCCTATTCTCCCTGCATGTAGGAAATGGATAACATGGGCAAGATTTGACCTGATTATCTCTAAATACTTTTTTAAAGAAACCTATAGAAAACATTTCATTGCAACCAACTTATTGCCAGTGCAACAAGGGATTTCATGAAACCATTTGTCATATAATTCTCCAATGTCTTCGCTACAATATTCACAGAGAAAATTTACAAAAGGAATTCTTATTTAGATATGATAATGTAGACTATGCCCCTGTTTTTATCTTATTGTGTCCAATGAGAAAAGAGGATATTGAATTAATTCCAAAATTTTTAACTTCAGTTTCATGATCTAAGAAAAGAAGGAGATAATACTAACCTCAAAATGCAGAATGGCTGATCTGATCTTAAGAAAGTATGAAGTCTAGGGTCTAGAGTGACATTCAAGATTGTGGCTGTGCTGGACTGCCATCTGCAGGATCTCTGACGTGAGCTTCTGTTTTGCCCTTAAATTAGTGTTTTATCACTTCGTTGATGAAACCTGGAACAGCTTAGTCATTTTATTTTTAGAACGGTGTTATAGTTTGCGTTCACTTTGAACTAGTGCTTGTTAGGGTTTAAAATGGTAGGTAGGGCTAAAGTAGTGAGCTAGAACAGGAGCACAGTTTTTTCTTTTCCTAGTTAGGATCGAAGTGTTGAGTACAATGCAATGTAACATTTATATTAAATTTCTAGGAAGGGAAACCTTGTAAAGTCTTATTGTTTTGCAGACTAAAGGAACCCTGACGGCCCTGTGAAGGTCTAGAGCAAATTGGATGCATTATTTAGCCAAAGGCTGTGACTGCCATTGTGATCCAAGAAGATCCCTGATATCAGGAAGAGGAAAGTTGAAGGTTGCAGCTGTTCCTCAGCAAGTCTAGTTTGCAGCAGGAGCAAGGTGAGCTCTGTGGTGGTGGGTGGTGGGGGTAACCAGTGGGGTGTGAAGGTGAGAGCTCCAATGGCCCCTGGAAACCCCATTATTCTGCCTCTGCATTGACCTGTGTGTGAGTTGCTTCTGGATCAGAGTTCCAGGGTGTGTCAGAGAGAAGATCCCGCTGTGTAGTGAGAAGCAGCCCTCCTTTTGACCCAGTTCCACTTTGGACTGGTGTGAGCCATGTTTTTCTTCCCCTCTTCCTTGAAGCTGTTTTTCATTCTGTTGGTGTGGAACTGTTTTGTTCTTCCAAGGTCCTGACTTGATGTGCAAAGATCTGTTGAAAGTGCCCTCTTCAGCTTGGCTGCCTTTCAAATCTGGCCCCTGGGCTGTCCATTCATTATCTCCCCATGACTGTGGGATTTTCCTTTCTTTGAAACGCTCCAGTGAGAGCAGAGTTTTCTGAGTCTAGACTCTGTAAGTCCTGGGTAATAGTCCTCACTGGAATATCATTGTAAGCTGTTTCTCAACACTAGTGACAGAAGTGCTGAGTTGTAGTCTTCTCAAAGTTTTCCCTTCTTACTCTTTTTGCTAGCAATCGATTGTTACATCTGGGTTATGGTGGTGTGAATGCCATTTACCTTTTTCCTCCTTTACCTGAGACTTTGGAACTGGTTACTGGATCCTATTGCCAGAACTGGAGTGATTGCTAGTGCTAGCTCTTGGAAATCATTTTTTGTTCAAATTGAAGTCTGATTTTAATCCATTGGCAGATTTGGACTGGTCTTATGGTGCACTGCACTTTATAAATGCTCTCCCATATCTACTTGTTTTGAATTGTGTTTGTGGTTAGGGGAGGTAAAATTGGTCTTTGGGTGGGAATTTAGTAGCTTTGGGAAGGGTATTTATTTTTACATTTGTTTAGGATTGTATTGAAAGGTTTGTGGTGAGGGGCAAATTTTGTGCTTGGAGGTGGTGCTCTGGTAGGTTTTGTGGGAGGTGGGGATGTTTGTGTGGGGGTGGATTTAATATAAGGTGTTTCAGGGTTGGGAGATTTAGTTTTAATTTGTTTTAAGTGAATGTATGTTGGAGAGAGTGTGTAGGATAATTTGTGTTATTAGGTGTGCTTGTGGGTGTGAGTGTTTATGTAGACTTGCTTCTGCAATAAAGGGCTTGTGGGAGTATCTTAGATTGGCCCTTTAGTTAGTCTGGGATGTGCAATGGTCTATGGCAGGCAAGAATAGCCTACAAGGCATCCCAGCTGTGTGACCTACGGCCCTTCACTGACCTCCTTATGTCAGCAATGACAACGAGGTGCTGTCATGAGGTTGGGATTTGGAGGAGCCAGAATGGTCAGATGTGGCAAGGAGCCACAGGCTTGATGGAGATGAGTAGGATAGGGGTAGTTAGGTGCAGGAGATGCTTTGGGTTTAGACGGGACCTGGAGAGAGGACAGACGTGTTTGGTCCCCATCACCAGGAGTCCTACCAGACTAAGTGGACATATAGCCAGAGTGGGTGTAATACCTACCAGTCCTCTTAGGGTGGTGCTTTGCAATACCAGTTCGATCAGAAACAAGACCACAATTATGGTGGACTTGATTTCTATAGTTGATCTGGCTTGCATAAGGGAGGCCTGGGTGGGTGACAATGCTGGACCACTTTTGGAGCCAGCTGTCCCCCCTCAAGTACTCTGTAATGCACTGCCCTATGGTGGAATGCAGGGGTGGGGGAGTAGCCCTCTGTGTTAGATCTGACATGAGCTTCACCATGCACCTGGTGGGAACTACCAGGTCCTTTGAATGTGTAGCAGTGTGTGGAAGACTGCAGGAGCCTCCTTATTTACCACCTTCTTGAGGCGCGAGAGAGTTCCTGCAGGAGCTGGTGTGTGTTGTCTTTGTATGACCTGTCTCCTGAAGTCACCCTCCCCAGTTTTGTTCCATTTTTATTCCTTGAAATTGAAAAAAAAAAAACATGCATTTTGTTTTACCTTGTGCATGAGAAATGGAAGTGACTGGCTTTGTGCATTTTCATTCAGAGACTGAGTAAAGCAATCAAGATAGTAGTGTGAATGAATTTTAATGACTAGGCATTGCATCATCTAGGAGCTGCACATTGATATTTTCTGTAATTGAGTAACATTAGTTCCAGGACTTCTTCATACCCATTAGTTTTGCTGTCTCAATCCAGTGGGCAGGAACATGTTTCAGCCAACCAGGTTGCAGGAGTCTTAGCTCCCATGTGATAAATATTATAGTGGTGCAGTAGTGCCACTATAGTTAGGGTTCAGCAGGTTGTTTAATGTTAATTCCAAAGTGTTGCACTTTAATAGCTTCACCACCATTCAATGAATTTGCACACATATGTGGTCTTGGGGGCAAAGTCTCCAAACTTGCTAAGTTTTATGTCATTTCATGAATTGGCCCTGAAAGGTGATTTCATGCAGCGAACGTGAAATCACCTTCTGAGCCTGAGTAACGAAATGACAATCATGGTGTTCATGAGGTGAGGTCACAAAAACCCCATGTAGAAAATGCGGTGAAAAAATACCAAACAATGGCTAAGATATCATTGTTAGTTGAAAACACCATTGAAATACAGGACTCAATAAAATACCTCTGTTCTCACACAGAGAATGTGGCAGAAATGGTCCTCGTGCAAACCTCCGCACCTGGGATATTTGGGTGTTACAAAAACATATTTGCAGCCAAAATACTAAAAAAATCAGAATATAGCTAAATGATCCCCATTTAGCTAAATTCAGATGTTTGTTTGTTCAAACTAGAAGCATTTTGATATATTTTATTTTTTTCGTGCCTTTCGCTAACGGGAAATCAAGATGGTGGACAACACAGTGTTGTGAAAAAATACAGCATAGTCCTGCAACACTATATCACCCTGTCTGCAAAAACAAGACAGCATCCTGCAAACACAAGACTAGTTTCTTGTGAACATAGCATGATCCTGCGAAAAACATAATACCCTCCCTCCAATACTATATAAACCTACCTGCTAAACCAAGATTTCCCTCAGTGAAAACAGCCTTGCTTTAGTGCGGGACACTTCACTTTTCCCATAGGAAATAATGAAACAATGAAAACTTCAATAACTTTTTAACAGATTAATATTTTTTTTTTAACCAAACCTTCAAAAGGCACATATGTGACCCAAAGGATTTCTACCCTGAAAATTTCAGACCAAAACATAAAGCCGTTTATGAGATATGCCTGATGAAAAAAAATGGCAAAAAACTGGTCAATTTTGGATTTTATTACACTTTGTATCTCAAAAACCAAACAACAGATTCACACAAAATTTTGCACGTCAAGAGAATTAAGCCTAGACATTATGGAAGCCACCTTTCATGTGAATCTGTTGAACAACTCCAAAGTTATTAAGGTTCAAACATTTCAGTATAACGAAGAAGTTTAGAATCAACCCTAAATATACTGGCGCTATGCCAGTATAATATATTATATATATCTATATATATATATTTATATATATATATATGTAGATATATATATATATATATATATATATATATATATACACTGTATATATATATATATACACTGTGTATATATATATATATATATATATATATATATTTATATTATACTGGTGCAGTTGTGTCAGTATAATTAGGGTGAAAGTGCACTTTATGTTGAAGTTCAAACTTTGAGGGTTAATAACTTTGAAACCATTAAATGATTTGTCTCTTGACCTGCTAAATTTGGTGGGAATCCGTCAAGTGGTTTCTGACATATAAAGTGTTTAAAAAATAAAATCAGGATTTTTTTACATTTCTTCATCATCCTGGATCTCAGAAACGGCTTTATGTTGTGGGCTGAAATTTTCAGGGTAGAAGGCCCTTGTGTCACAGACGTGCCTGGGTTTGGTGAAAAAATATTAATCCATCCAAAAGTTATTAAAGTTTTAAATTTTTCCTATGGGAAAATTTAAGTGTTCAGTACAAAAATGGACCATTTACGAAAATTAGTGTTTGCAAAAATGAAACCAAGTTTTTTAATTGCTGAACATTAATTACTCTGGATCTGTTCCATGGATTGGCATGAAATTTGGCATATATATATATTACAGGTGTAGGTCTCCTGACTTGCCAAATTTTGTGTGGCTGGGGTTTGTGGTGTTTCAGATATTGACTATCAAACAAACATAACATTAATGGCCATTTTCAAAAATGAACAATCTGTCCCATCCACTGACACTTTCACTGTCAACGGGGGTGCCCAGTCCCCCTGTCAGCATCTTGTATGCCCCCCAGACACAAGTGGCACACTGGGAGCCCACCTCAGTGTGCCCATATTTATAAAAGCCTGTGGAACACTAAAACTGTCCCCTGATGTATTTTCTTTGATGCAGGATCCTGCATCAAACTAGTCTGTCCCATCCACTGACACTTTCAGTGCCAATGGGGATGCCCAATCCCTCTGTCAGCATCATGTATGCCCCTGACTCATCTGGCACACTGGGAGCCCACCCCAGTGTGCCGATATTTATTTTTTTAATTAAATTATCCTGTTAATATAGAAAACCATCCCCCATAGTATTTTATGTTAAAAACTGAAAAGAAGAAAATGGTCCATCGTCATCTCCCACTTCCCCTCACCCATCCCACCCTCCCTCTGTGACCCAACTCTCAACACCCCCACCCATACTTACCCTCTGGAGGTCAGGATCGGTGATATTCTCTGGACCAGGACACATCTGCACTCTTCAAAGCCAAACTGTGATCTGAGGAATCAAGGTAAGCCTTATAATGGGAGTCAATGGGGGTGGTTCAACCTGTGTTGACATCTCGGTCAATTTTAGGAATTTTTGCACCAGATTTTCAACATGGAGTTCTCAGAACCCCACCTTGTGAACACTGGCACTGTCATTTTGTTTCTCAGTCCCAAAAGGTGATTTTTGCGGTCGCTGCCTGGAGTCACCTTTCAGGACTGATTCAAGAAATGACAGTGCCACTGTTCATGAGGTGGGGTTCCAAAAAGCCCATGCTGAAAATGTGGTGAAGAAATTCCTCAGACTGACTGCATTATGAGTGTGCATTGCGCAGTTTTTATGCATGCTTGTAACTTCAACAATTTTTAATATTTTCACTTCAGATTTTCCACATTGCCATTTTTTCACACCTCCTTATGAACAGTACAGCTGACATTTTGCACATCCTGCCTGGAATGAGTTTTCACACCTGTGGTGCAGAATGGTGCAGTTGCTGTGCAAAATCAACTTTTGGAATGGATTAACAAAATCACAATTGTACTTTCCATGAGGGGAGGACCCATAATGCTAATGTTGAAAATTTGATGAAAATATTCCAAAAAATGACCACGTTATGAGTGTGCATTGTGCAGTTTCTACACACGCTCGTAACTTCACCAATATTTCCTGTTTTCAGTCCAGATTTTTGACATTGCCATTTTTACACACCACCTCATGAACTGAATAGCTGTCATTTTTCAAATCCTGCTGAAAATGTTTTTCCTCAACTGTGGCACAAAGACGGTGTTATGGTTGCGCAGAAATACATTTTCACAGGGGTTTGAATGTTTGTTGTACTGGGTACATGTGGTGAGGTGCTAAGAAGGTTATGTTGAACATTTTAGGTGAAAATTATTTGAAATGACACAGTTATGACTATTTGTTGCAATTTTGGTATGCTTGCTCATAACTTAATGTGTGGAAGCGCATGGGCCCGAGACCCCTGTGTTTCCACAGTTAGATATGAATTTTTTTCCATTGGTGACAGTAGTTATCATGGGAGTTTGTGCAGAGCTGTTGTTCTTTGTGTGTTGCCCATCGTAATTGGAGAACAGAATATGCCGTGTGCAGTGTGTGCTACTTGCCACATACTCTGTGTGGTATACAGTGCTTACAGTGATGCACATGCAACAATATGGCCTGTTCACTTGAACCCACCATAACAGTAAACCTTTGACTCTGATTTGTTTGGAATGATGCTCTGTAACCCCACAACCATGCTGCACTGACCTAGTGTGGAACAGTTGTGTGGCCTTATTGAATAAGCCTAGATGGCATTGGGTGGAAGACATAATGTCCCAGACCACTTCAGCCTGTAACATAGGGGTCCAGATGGCTGTGTATACAGCTCTGGCATATACCAGTACTAGAAGGCCTTGTTTTATAAGGTAAATATTTATTTACAGAGTTGCATACTCTTTGTATGAAACCTTTAGCTCTGTTGGGTTATTTGGGACAGATCTCATTCCAATGTGTTATGTTGTGTTATTGCAGTGCATTAATACAGGGCTGCTCATGGGGCTCCATGAGATAATCACAGAGGGGCAATCTGTTGATGGGCATCACAACTCTTTAATGATGGTAGCAGCTCACTCCAACCTTCTCACTACTGTAACCAGCCTCTCTTGCTTGTCTCTCAAGTTCAATACATGTTACTGGAAACTCAGCTCAGAGGGCTAACATGCCTCTTGAAAACTGTTTTCTTGCTGACCTCAGCTGGAGACAGAAAATCTAGGTGTTTGTTCTTTATGCCTTCTGGTTAGTCATGTGGGCCATGATATACATATTCATTTATTTTCCTTCTGCCATTGTCCTCATAAGGGATAGGCTAGCTGGGTCTAGTATCTTGGTCCAGAAATGGTTAGCAGCAGTGGGACTTTGCTGCCATAACACTAGAGGAGAGTGTGTGTGTGTGTGTGTGTGTGGGTGGGTGGGTGGCGGGGGAGGGAGAGGCATCTGGGAATGTGAACTGTGTGAACTATGTTAAAAATGTAAAGTAATGTAGCCAGACAGAACAGACATGTCAGGGAGAAGGGACCATTCTCCAGTGAATAAGGAGCCTGGCCTTGGGCTGCAATTTGAAGAGTGGCTGCAGCATCAGCAGATGTGGGCCCTGTGACTCTAGAGGGAGAGCCTGGCTTTGGAGAAGTTGCTGGAGTGTTCCAATGTGGCCAAGGGGGCTGACAGTGCCGGAGAGGCTCCTTAGGTACTATGAGTAATACTTCTTCTATGCCAAGCACATACTGGCTGTGCAGTTGTGGGAGGCCTGCTTTGACCATACAGCGCTTGCACCTATGATAGCCACATTGCCAGAACTGAACAGATACTCCTCTGAGCAATGGACCCAGGTAGAGAAAGAAGATGAAAAAAGTGATGTAGCAGTCCCACCCACCCACTAGTGATGCTCTGAGTTGGCTTATTATTATCTGATTTTGTGATTTAGGAATTTATGAACTTCCAAATCCTAATCCAATTCCAGTTCAAATTCTAATAGGACTTCTCAAATTAAAAATGGGATTTGGATTTGAAATCCTAAATTCCAATATAAAAAATAGGTTTTAGGCTTCAGTTATGGAATTAGGATTTTCGGACTGTGAATATGAAATATGAAAATCACATCAGAATCTAATAAATCCAACTCAATTTCATGGATCCTGAGCAACACTACCACCTACCATCACTGACTATTCCCCATGGGGCGAGATGCATATGCCAAGGGAATGGTGGTGGAGCTAAGATGGGAAAAGGATTTACCCATAGGATGGGTTCCCACCTAGGTGAAACTCTGATGGACCAGGAGGTGTCAGCTGGCAGGCAAGTAGTGATGTCGATCAATACTGCTGGAGACCTGGTGAGGCCTCATGTGTGGTCCCCATTGTCCTCTCCAGCTAATTCTGTGGTATGCACAGGGTCACTTTGGCCTGAGACTTAGACCAGATAGTGGACTGAGATGAGCCTGACTGACAGTCCAAAGTGGCATGGCCACTTACTGTGCCTGATGAGTCTGTCTGGCTTCATGAGCCATTCCATTGGCCCTGTGGCCTGCCTGGGAGCCAGCCACCAGCTAGCCCTTCCTGACCCTCAAGAAGGCAGTGGAGGCACTTTCACCCCAGCAGAAAATGGAAACCAGGATTGCGATGTGGTGTTGGATGAGAGAAGGAGCAATAGCCACAGAGTTTCTCATCAGGGTCTCCAGTTTCCCTTCCCAGATTAAGTAGGATTAGGATCCTGAAGCCCTGGAGCCTAAGACAGCAGAGGCCAAGACAGAACACCAGCCGCAGCTTGAAGCTAAAATGAAGTGATGCTGGCATTGACCCTGGCTGCCACTGGAAAACACAAAGTCAGAAAACTCCCCAAACTGTGCCTAGCCAACTGAGCTATTAAACATCAAGTGAAGACCAAACATAGCTACTGCTTTTCCTTCAAGTGTGGGTAGCTGTGGGAGTAAATTAAGGCCCTGAGAGAGAGACTATTACTGGCAGAAGCAAAGAGGCAACTGGCCAAAGGGGACCACAAAGTGTTCAATCAGCATTAGGAGGATGTCGACATGCTGGCCAGGATGAAGATCACCACTTGGGACATGGGCAGGAACATCAGAATGCATGAAGTCTTCTACACAGACCTTTATTAATGAAAGACTGGATGTTGTATCTGGGTAGTCCAGCTGAGTGGATGCAAGAAAGGACATCTTTTCCTCAGCACTATGCATGATGAAGAAAAAGCAAAAAAGGGATTGGAGGGGTCCAGCACTCATCAGCATCATGACTTCTATGATAACACAGGTTTTTCCAGTGTTCAAAATGTGTGCCCTACCATTAAAGAAAGGTGAAAGCTTCAAGTGATCACTCCAAGATGAGAGTGGTCTATGTCCTCCATTCAAGGGAGCAATGCCTTGCCTGGTGTTCAGCTTTGCAGCAGTAGAGGTTTGTTCAGACTTTATACAGACTACCTCAATTGCACTTTCAATCACACCCAGATGACCAACCCTATCTGGAAGCAGGGTCATTCTCAAAGGACTCTGCTGGTGTGGACTTCCTTGTGAACCCCTTCATACTATAGGCAATTCCACATATGTCTTTCACTTATATGCATAATTTGATTATATGCCTGAAATCACTATGTCCCAGTCCACTATAATATACTCCTATTGTATTTTGTTTTGGTTTGTTGTCTCCTTATTATTGCTTATATTCCCTTTTTCCAGGTACTTCCCAGGTAATTTGCAGACATTTCTCCCATCACACTGACAGCTTCCATACTGACCAGTCAGCTTTTGTTATTCTTAATCATATTTTGGCAGTTCTCTTTGGTAATTTGAGCCTGTGCTAGCAGTACATACTGTAAGAGCCCCCCCCCATTCACCTACTCATCTATTACCATATCTAAATGAAAAATCGTATCCCTCAACAACAAAGCATAATTTTAGAATATACAGTCTAGCTAAAATTAAAAAAAGTTTAAGAATGAATGCAAAAGTTTGTTTATTTATTTCAGAAGCTTTTAACACTGCATTTTTTCCTCATTATGTTATATGTTTGTATGCTTGAGACACTTGAAGCACTATTACTAATCAGTTACTCAATTTCTGAACACCCAGTATAGAGATTCATAGTGCATGCCATCTCAGTCATATGCACAAATTCAGACAGTACCGACCTTGTGCATATAACAGAACTTGACTGTATTTCCAAGTTTTAGTATTCTTTTGAATAAAAAGAAAAGAGCAAAGAAATATATTTGGAATTTAAAGCAGTAGTTGGTGAGTTTTGCTTTCTTCTGCTTGTTTGCAGGTGGAGCTGGGCCTTACAATCTTTCTCTGCAAGGGAAGGAAGATGGAAGGGAGAGAAGAGGCCAAAGACATTGCTAAAGTAATGGCTGCTGGAGGGTATGAGGATGTTATCCCAGATCATAGGCAGTTAGCATTCTGATCAAGTACAGTCAGTAAATATGTGTAAGTGTTAATAAATATCAGTCAGTGTGTAAGTGCTGACCTCCCCTACAGAAATAGGACCCATTTCATAAAGGCCCAGGGTTTGTGTAAGTATATAAGCATTAGGGCTTTCGATTAGGGTTTCTTGTGTTCTGTTTTTGGTTACTGTTCTGCAATTCTTAGTAGCCAGGAAAGAGAACTGCTGTAGTTAGTAGATCATTTGGCAGTATCTTGTTACTGGGGCAAGACAGTTACAACCTGTGAAGCATCTGTGTGTTTGGAGGAAGGGATGATGTAGGCTTACAGGAGGAGGAGAAGAGCTTATGGGGAACTTGGTTGTGGGTTCAGTTAAGAAGAGCTGGGAAGAACTACACAGCAGAGGTAATTTATTTTATTTCAATTCAAAGTTGCAGGGTTTGTGTAAGTAAATTGGCAGAAGGGCTTTGGATTAGGGTTTTTTGTCTTCTGTTTTTGGTTACTGTCCTATAATTCTTAGTAGCCAGAAAAGGGAACTGCTGTAGTTAGCAGACTATTTGGCAGTATCTTGTTGCTGGGACAAGACAGTTACAACCTGTGATATTGTTTTTTGCAGGGTATATTTTCTGTTGTATTCTTGTGCAGGTTGTCTTGCTGAAAGGAAGGAAAGCACTCACTGGGGATGTGGGTCAGAGTTGTAGCTGATTGTTTCTGGAGGGCACGTGCTTGGTCCCACCCACCCTGCCCCTCACCCCACCTACCCAAAGTGCATAATTTCTTTTATACCAGGGGTTCTGACATCAGTTTCCCAAAAGGGAAAAGGGACATATCCTTAACAGCCCAGCATGCTGCACAGGGTGTAAACACACACACTCACATGCTTGCACACACTAACAAGAAAGGAAAAAAATTAAATAGGAAGAGAGGGGGACATGTGGGAAGTGGTGAAAGCACTGGCTGTGGGGTGGCAATCTTCCAGGAGACATTCTAGAGACTGCAATGCTGCCCTATTTGCAGGCACCTCTCTGGTCTGAGGGAGGAGGTTGCCCATCTCCAGGCCAACCTGGAGAGGATTCAGGAAACCTCCTCCCCTACCCAAGGACCACCAGGACCACCACCGCCGCCTCAGAGGTTGCTAAGAAAGAGGAGTGGTTGGACCATGGTGGGCTCAGGGAGGGTGAGGGAGGTGAAACAGAGGTGCGTCCCTCCAGCTGTACCTCTCCAGAATTCATATGCTGTTCTGGTGGAGTGTGGCGTCTCTGTGGAGGCACCTACAGTGGAGACCAAGGAGGATGCTGGGAACCTCCACAAAGGAGACCTGCAGGAGGGTGACATGGGACCCCATGGGGAAGAAAACAACTCCTGGTGGGTACTCGATCATTAGGAGGGTTGAACTGAGGGAGGTAAGGTGCCTGCCTGGCATCATGACATGGAGGGACATGAAGCGAATCCTCAAGATCATGAGAGAAACTGCACAAGAAAGGGAATTGGATGTCATTGTCCACCTAGGGACAAATGGCCTGACTAGGAATGGGATCAGAGTAGTGCAGGAGGAGATTGTGGAGTTGGGGAGGGGTTTTAGACAAGTAACATGCATGGTAACCTTCTCGGAGGTGCTTTCTGTTTATGGTATGGATAAAACAAGGGTACTCTGCACCATGGGATTCAATGAATGGTTGAAAAAATGGTGCAGAGCTCAGGGTTTTGGCTTCATTGGGGACTGGGGTCCACTCAAAGGGAAACAGGCCTATACTGGTGCAATGGTTTGCATCTGTCCAGGAGAGGTACCAGGATCCTAGGTGATAGCTTTAAATTCTTAATTGGCAAGCATTTAAACAAGTGGGGGGGGAGGCACTGAAAAGGAGCAGGGAAATCCCAGCATTCCCAACACAAAACAGGGTAGTTAGTGAGGTAAAGACCAAGGTGGAGAAGTCGATAGGGAGCAGGACGGGGTAAATGGAGAAAAAGGCAAAGGCAGTAAGGACAGGGATGGGGCTAAAAGAGGTAAAGCCATCAAAAAATGGAGGGCAATGAGTGTCAATGCCCATAGTCTGGGGAACAAGCTCCCTGAACTAGTGGCCTTGATGGAAGAGGGATGCCTGCATATCTTGGCAGTAACAGAAACATGGTACACAGAGAACCATGACTGGGTCATCAACATACCAGAGTACTCAATCTATCGAAGGGACAGGGAGGGTAAAAGAGGAGGAGGAGTAGCTCTTTATGTAAGGGAAGGGATCAAAGCAATGGAACTAAAGGTTAAACAAGGATGGAGGAGAGGAGGCACTGTGGGTCACCCTCAAGACAGAAAATGGCACCACAATCTGCACGGGGGTTGTATACTGAACCCCATCTTAAGGGGAGGAAATGAACAATGAAATGACAGAAGGCATCCTTAGAATGTCAGAAAAAGGGGAGATATTGTTGATGGATACTTGACTATGTCTGATGTTAACTGGAGTACCTTTTCTGCAGCTCCATCCAAGAGCAGGATCATTCTCTATGCCCTACTGGGGGCATGCCTCAGACAGCTAGTGTTGGAACCCACTCGGGAGAGAGTGATCTTAGACCTGGTACTCTCAAATGGGGATGGAGAGAGGATCTCAGGTTTGGAATTGGGTAGCCATCTGGGAACAAGTGACCACCAAACAGTGTGGTTCAAAATAAACACAGCCATAGAGTCAAGTCATACGAAAGCAAGGGTACTGGACTTTAGGAGAGTTGACTCTGGCAAAATGAGAGAGTGCCTCAGAACAGCACTAACAAACAGGCAAGAAGGAGGGGTGAAGAAACAATGGGAAAAAATCAAAACTGCTATCACAGAGGCAACAAGCCTGTATTTGAAGCAAATAAACAAAACAAAATGAAGGAAAAAAACAGTATGATTCTCAAAAGAGGTGGCAGGTAAGGTTATGGAGAAAAAGATGGCATTCAGGAAGTATAAGGAAACACAGAAGGAGCAGGACAGATTACTGTACCAGTTAAAGCAGAAGGAAGTGGGGAAGGCAGTCAGAATAGCAAAGGCCTAAACCAAGGAAAAGAAAGCCAATTCAATTAAGAAGGGGGATAAAACCTTTTATAGGTACATTAGGGAGCAAAGAAAGACCAAGAGAAGGATAGTGAGGCTTAATAAAGGGGAGGGAGAATGGTGGGAAAAGGGTGACAGTGAAAAAACAGGGATACTGAAAGCATACTTCTGCTCTGTATTCATAAAAGAAGAAGAGGGGAGGTACCTAAACCAAATAATAGAAGCACTCTGGATAGGGGGGTTGATAACAGTCCATTCACAGAAGAAAGGGTTCTGAAAGAATTCCTAAAACTGAAAGTGGACAAAGCAATGGGGCCTGATGCGATTCACCCCAGAATTCTTTAAAGGACTAAGAGGAGAACTAGTGACACCACTGACTACCCCTTTTAACAAATCATTGGACAATGGTGTGGTATCTGAGGATTGGAGGAGGGCAGATGTGATTCCCCTTCACAAAAGTGGGAGTAAGGCAGAGGCAGGAAACTACAGACCCGTTAGTTTGACCTCAGTGGTAGGGAAAATGATGAAATCACTTCTGAAAGAAAGAACTGTTGAATACCTAGAGGCCAGCGGGGCACAGGACCCAAGGCAGCATGGATTCACAGTGGGAAGGCCATGTCAGACAAATCTAATAGATTTCTTTGACTGGGTGACCAAAGTAGTAGACCAGGGAGGGGCTGTGGACGTGGCCTACCTAGACTTTAGCAAGACATCTGACACAATCCCACACAAAAGATTGATAAACAAGTTAGCCAGCCTGGGAGTGGGTCCCAGGGTGGTAGCCTGGGTAAAAAATTGGCTTGACAACTGGACACTAAGGGTAATAGTAAACAGAGTCCACTCTAAAGAAAGGGGGGGTTACTGGCGGGGTACTGCAGGGTTCAGTACTGGGACCAGTCATCTTTAACGTCTTTATAGGTGACATTGTGGAGGGACTAGAAGGAAAAGTATGCCTCTTTGCAGATGACGTAAAGATCAGCAACAGTGTTGATATGCAAGGAGGTTTGGAAAGGATAAGAAGTGACTTGGCAAGGTTGGAGGAATGGTCAAAAGTATGGCAGCTTAGAATGCAAAGAAGTACAAAGTAATTCACCTGGCAAACAAAAACCCAGGGGAAGAGTAGACAATGGGGGGGGGGTACTAACAACAACAAAAATGGAAAGGGACCTGGGGTAGTCATATCAGGCAACCTAAAGGTAGGCAAGCAATGTGAGAAGGCAGTAAGGAAGGCTAGGGGGGATACTGGAATGCATAGGGAGAGGCATCACCAGTAGAAACCAAGAAGTTGTCATCCCTCTGTACAGACAGTTGGTGAGACCCCATCTAGAGTACTACATGCAGTTCTGGAGACCCTATCTCCACAGGGACGTAGACAGGATGGAGGCAGTCCAGAGGGCGATAATTAAAATGGTGCAAGGTCTGCACCAGAAGCCATATAAAGAGAGAGAGAGAGATTAAAGGAGCTTAATATGCACACCCTCGAGGAAAGGAGGGAGGGGGGGGACAGGATAGAAACTTTCAAGTACCTCAAGAAAATCATCAAAGTCCAAGAGTGTAACATCTTTCAGAAAAAGAGATGTGCAAGAACAAGGAGGCACAATTTGACGATTGAGGGGGGACGGCTTAGGGGCCACATGAGGAAGTATTTTTTTCATGGAGAGGGTAGTGGATGCATTGAATGGCCTTCCTAAGGTGGTTGTGAGGTTAAAAACAGTGGGGGAATTCAAGAATACATGGGACAGATATAAGCAATTCTAGTGGGGGTAGAAAGAAGTAGGCTGTTGATTAATTAGGATCTGTAGCTTATCCTATATGTAGGGAAATGGGCAGACTGGGTGGGCCAAGCGGTCCTTACCTGCCATCAAAGTCTATGTTTCTATTTTCCTATGTTCATTGTAAGGCCTTCTGAGTGTTCTGGCCTGTACTGGTCACAGGTAAGGGGGAGACAACTTGTACAATTCCCTGGCAGGGGCACCATGAGGGCAGTACCAAACAAACAGGAATTAGAACCAGCATCACTTTACTTTGCATTAGACTGCAAGGATTTTGGGGAGAAGAGTGTAACTAAACTCTTTCTTTTGCTAAGCTTAAGGCAGGGTTACTAAGAAGCACTCAAAGGATTAACATGGAAACATAGAAGTTGTCAGTAGATAAGGAACTCTTGGCCCATGAAGTCTGCCCAGTTTACCCTGCCTACTGTGCCACTGCAGACCCTACTAGAACTCTGGTTGGCTCTTCCCCTTGACTTACTACCAAGGTCCCCTTGCATCTGTCCCATGCATGCATGAATCCCAGAGAGCTGTTTTCCTGATGGGCCTCAGCTGGAGACAGTGTCTCTGGCTGTTTTTGTCCTTCTGCCTTCTGGCTAGCCATGTGCACCAGGGTATGAATATTCATGACTCTGCCATGCTCTTTTGCCTCTATAAGGAGGAAGCTGGTTGGGATTTGTAGCTTGGGACAGAAGAGGTTAGCAGTAGTGGGATTTTGGCACTTTTTTAATAGCACCAGAAGAGAAAGAGAGAAGTTCCAAGGAAGCCCTGCTTTTTTCTGCCTCTCCAGGGACAACCAAAAGGGAAGACTAGGACAAACACCTGAATCTTCTACACTTTTCCAACGCAACCTAACTGACAAAAATATGAGAAGTTCAGTGAAGAGCCTACTACATGTACCACTTAAAAGAACCTCCCTGGCCCAGCGTTCCCTTTCTTATCATGGCCCACAGTGGTTCAATGACCTACCCTCCACTGTCTTGCATCATGAAAACATTGGCTCATTCAAGAAAGCCCTATGTCTTCACCTGGCCAGTTCCTACAACTGTGACTGTTATGCTTAATGACTGACCCTTGGCTTGTTCTCATGCCTTCTTCCTCATTTCATCCCCTACCCCCACCCACCTCTAAAACCACTTTAAGCCACCCCCCTCCCTTAGCTCAGGTCCGTGACTCCTGACCTGGTGGGCTGCATTTCCTCGATCCCTCATCCTCACTCCATCATCTCAGCCATACCCGACAGCCACCCCATCACACCCTCCCCACCTCACCTCCACTTCTTTTTCCTCTCTCTCCTCACACTCCCTCAGAATCTGTCATGACAAAGCCACTACTGGCTGCTATTTTTTTCTCACCTTCTGCACTTAGCAACTTCCTTCTCAGCACTTAGTAATTGGTTTTGTTTTTATTCTGTGACTTCTTTACTGGAGTTAGTTACATATCCTGCTTGTTTCCAGTCTGTATATGTTTTCTGTTTTTCATATGTCCCACTAATTTTATCCTAACTACCCTAACTATTATTGCCACTGCAAGTCTTTCTGTTATGTATTGTTGTTATGTCCATGACATGGAGCCTTTGTAAAAGAGCTTCTTGGCTCAAAGGTTGTAATTCTGAAATTGAAATAAATAAAAAATAAAAATCCCAGTAACCTTGCCCCAGTGGGGAACTGACCAGCAAATCTCCACCCAAGAGACGGCAGGAAGTAGTTGTTGCTCCCATCTCAGAGGAGGTCATCGGGTTCTTGCGGATTCATTCTCAGTCTATAGTACAGGAGCATAGGAGCCCACCACCGTGGAATGCTTGGGTAACACAAAGTATCCTAGGTAACAACAGACCTGGGGGTGCACATCCATGGGTCATTCAGTTTGTTAGTGTATTGTGTAATTGCCAAACATCTTGCCCTGCCTGGGGAGAATGTCACTGTGCACAGTCCTGTGGGATGGAGTTCCTCCCATAGGGACCTAACTGACAGAGAATTGAGTGATGTAAGGTATACAATATGCCTAAGACTAATAGTGAATGTAGCCATAACCAGCCTCTAGGGATGGGAGCATGATACCATGTAGTAGTAGTAGTAAAAGCCTTTATTTAATTTTATACAAAATATCAGCATTAAGGATGATGAGGCCTATTTACAAAGTTGTCCTGCAGAGTAAAATAATAACATTGTATACGGTATCAAAAACAGTAAGATTATGGCAAAAGAGACAGAGGATAGTATAAACTATTTAAATCACATTATTTCCCAAAGATCACAAATATTAGGGCTCCTGAATATTCGGAAGTCCTTCCCAATTAGGGGACTCTTCGTATTCAGGAAAAAATATTCAGCTAGCTACAAAAAAGAAATAAATAAAAAGTCCCTTCCTTCCCAACCCCAAACCCAACAAAATAACTGTAATCCCATGCCCCCACCATATCAGCATCCCAATGCCACCCTTCTCCCGATAAGCACCAACAGTTTGTTGTATTTTTATTATTTATTTTCTGCTTTTGTAAATTGTATATCCCCGAATGAACGGCCAGCACAACCTGCTCACCTCCATGGCCAGCCCCTATCTTTCTTTGCACTCCTTTTACTCATAAAATATACTCCCACCCTGGCACCATCCCAGGAGGAGTAACCCAGTTCTACTCCCAAGAAGGACAGCAACTGGCACAGACCTGGCCTCCTCCATGACCGTCCGCCTTCAGATGAAAGAAACTATTTGCATGCTTGCTCTATCTTTAGGTTTTACTATATAGACAGAACAAGTGCATGACCACTTTCATTCATGTGAAGGCTGCTAGCAGTGGAGGAGGGCAGGTCGGTGTAGGTCACCTTCTTTCTCAGTATTAAGAACTGTTTGATGGTGCTGGGGTGCTGCCAGGGTGGGCGGTAGTGGGGTGACATAGTTTTATGAGCAAAAGGAATGCCAGGAAAGATGGCAGCTGACCGTGGAGGTGGATGGGTTATACACTCATCCATTGGGGATATATTATTTATAAATGCAAAACATTAATAATTTGAATATAACAAACTGTGTGTGCTTGTGGGGAGGAGGATGGCATTGAGCTGCTGCTAGAGGGTGGGAGAATGTGGTTACATTTATTTTACTGGGTTTTGGGCTGGGGAGGGAGAAGACCTTTTTTTATTTTGTTTAAAATGGGCTGCTGAATACCACATACCTGAATACCTGTATATTTGGCTGCCAAATATGAATATTTGGGCTGAATATTCAGAAAAAGGTATTATACAATGTTTTTACAAATTCTACCCTCTGATTGGCTAGCTGGAACCTGCTTGTCATAGTAAATTCAAACATTACCCACGTGAAGAGGCAGCAGTTCACTGCACATGCAGAACTCCACCACTGGTATCAGTCTGATAACATCAAAATGATCATCAGAGCCGCCACCTTGTCCATCAGTTAGATCGCTGATAAACCAAAAAAAAAAAGAAAAGTTGGATACAAGTTTTGATTTAATAGACCTAGCTGAATTACATCAAATTTTAAACTCCCATGTTAACGCCCCACTAAGTCACTGGTATTCTGCAATGGTAAACTCAGACTTTCAAAATGGACTGCAGTTTTCATTTCATAGAGCCTGAGGAGCTACACACTGTTTTGCAGTCCATTAATACCAGCAAACATAGAAAATATACCTCTTTGTGTGTTAGCTGAAACCTCTTCCTTTCAATCCTCTTAACAGTATCACAGCCGCAGCCACTGAGCATCAGTACTGTCAACCACTAGCCCATATCCACTGTACATTACAGAAAACATTTTTTTATACTGGTCTATCCTCCATGACTGCTCATGAATATTCCATCCTGCATTGTCTGCCCTGTATGAGTAGTCACACCCGGTCCATCCCATTTTGCCAATGGGATCCCTGGCTACCAATTCAAGTATGCAAAGTCTTCTTTTATAAATGCCACAGTGTCCTCTACCAAGAATACCAGTATCCCAATTACTTTAAAGAAAATACCAATGATTTCCAATAGTTACATCTTCCCGATTGCAAAACACACTCACCCAGAACCACATGCAGAATAACAGCAGCCACTCAGCGCTTGCACAATTCTGTGCCATTCTAGCTGCAACTTGTACACTCTGTTTTGACAAAACAATCATGAACTGCAATCTCTATCTTAAAAAAAAAAACACCACAGCATTCTGTCTTGCTGTAATTATCACTCTCTTAGTGGGGTGGGGGGCATTATTCTGCTTAACAAAAGGGAACTATTTTCTCTGGCACAACAATAAATGAAATAAAAATTATTTAAAGTAGCAAACAACTATGTTCTGATTTAATTTTTTGTTAGAAAAAGTGAAAGGGCCAGTGTATAATCGTAATAAACCACTCCAGGGTGTGAGTGATGCTGGGATTTATCCATACCTGTCATGGTTTGGTCACTTGGCCTGCAGCTGCATGACTGAACCTCACCAGGCATGGGTAAACCCAGCATCACCCACATCCCATCATTGTTTATTGCTTAATTTACACAAACCTGCTTAATAGTTATGTAGTAGCATATTTCCATTTTACTCTAATTGCTCGGTATCATTAGAATAAACTCCTGCTTTTTACGTCTCTAAGACTATGTTCATGTGTTAGTGAATTATAGTCTGGGGTTCTTTTTCCTAACATTAATCTTCAAATTCTTGGGAATGTTATCACTGCTTTTATTTTATGTCTCCTAATAGACAAGGACTCCCATTCCAGTAAAGGAAGTATGAGTTTTGTGGCAATGGTTTCTCTTACTGAGTGTGAAATCAAAAAGGCCTCACATTGGAGTCCCCTATCCTTGAATAAACTTTTTCATCTGTATTGTTTATGTGTTGATCAAGGTGTAGCAAGTTATCAGCCATTACCACCAAATATTTGTATTTAGTTGTTACATAAGGCAAGTCCCATCAGGTTCTTGGATTTTCAGCTCCTCTGAACCTCTAATCCCCTTTCTTGTTTTACTAAATAGCATCATTTGCATCTTTATGAGAGTGTTTAATGTGAGGGGCAGGTCATTTACATACAATACGAATAATACTGGTTCCAAGATTGATCCCTGTGGGACACCTCTGTAGGTCAGTGATTGACGATAGTGTTTTATATATACATGTTCTTTGTGCCCTATTACTAGGGCCAGTAAATTCCAGTGATCACTGAAACTGCAGCAGTTTTTGCCAAGATTACAGTCTGGATGCAACATTGCCATTTTTGCTCACCTGTCTTCCAAAAATGCTGCTCCATACTCCAGTGAGAAGTTGCCATGTAGAAAAATACACAGAGTGGCCATTAGTAAAACATAAACATTTATTAAAATACACATATTGGCCATTAGTAAAACATAAATATTTATTTTACATAAGTTGCCCACAGAAAGTTGTGAACCTTCAACTTGTTTTCTGTGCTTCTCGAGTGTTCTGCATGGAACTGGACAGGTTTAATAGGTGCATCTCACATGCAAGTTTACTGGAGTTCCCAAGCCCCTCCTGTATGAAAGCAGACCCCCTCCCATTCCAAGGAGTGTGGTAAAACAGAAATAAAAAATACATAAATCAAAGAAATACAGAGGGACACATTTGTGTATTGGTGATAGTTTGGCAGTCATTTTTATTGTATTTGTGCTGGTGAGGAGGGGTTAGGGATAGTGTAAGTATGATGGTCAGGGAGGCTGAGAACTGGAAAGAAAAAGCACATCATTCAGCAGAAAGGACCACATGGTGGACTGGTGTCCAAAAGATAAATCAATCCAGATAGGTTTTCCTTTTTGTGTGAGGCAGTGGTGGTGGGATTGACTGGGTTCAGCACAGTGCAGCAGTAGCCAGCAGGTAAGAGTTGAGGGTATACACTAGGGCTGTGTGAATACTGAATAGTAATTTCTGAATACCAAGAATAATGGACTATCCAAATATTTGGAGCCGAATACCTCATAGCCCACTATTCAGCTGGTAATCAGTATTTGGCTGTGTGCAGAACAAAAAATCCTTTCCCACTCTCCTGGCCAGCATTAAATAAATATTTTAGCCCTAGTGTCTAGTGGTCCCACCCCCTGGCTGATCGCTGGTCCAAAATGAAGAATCCCCTTCCCCCAAGACCTTAAGCAGTACCCCGGTCCCCTGTTCCCAAATGTATAAAATAAAAATAAAATCCCTCATTTCCCTGGTGTCTAGTGGACCCCCCACCCTGTTGGGTAGTGCCCCCACCCCACTCCCCACTACCCATGACTTGAGCAGGCTACTGGCACAGCCCTCCACTCACCTACATGGCTGGCAGCCCAACTGAGTTTTCAATGAATGAGTGTTTGCTTGCACAAGCACCGACTCATTTATTGACACTCAGATTCAGCCACCAGCAGCGATTAGCACTACCAGGGCTAGAGAGGAGGAGGAGAGAGCTGTTCCGGTCACTGGAGGTGGGGCTGGAGCAGCTCCCCCTTCACCTCTAGTCCCTGGTAGTGCTAGTCACTGGTGGCTGAATCTGTCAATGAATGAGCATGTGCTTGTGCTTGTATTAAATGAATAAACTTAATGACAATTTTCACTATAAAACTAAACTATTTTTACAGTGAAAATTTCCAGTTCTGCAATATATTCTCAAAGAGATTGATAATTTTCTGAAGTTAGCAATTTTTAACTACCAGAACTGGGCTAATTCCATATGTGGAAAACACTAGCCATACCTATTACTTAAATAAGACTGGAACCTACTTTTCAACTCCACAGAAAAAACAATTTGTTCAGTTCTTGTCAGAAAAAATCTTATGGTCCACTGGGTTGAAGGCCATTCAGAGGTCCATCAACACCACACCCTTGGGCTCACCCTAATCCAGTCCACTGGCAATCTAGACTACAAAGTCAATGAATGCTGTGCCCATGGGTCTCCTTGACATGAATTCTGACTGGTGGGGGTGATGCCAGTAAACCAAAAGACTCCAGGTATTCATATAGCTAGATGCTCACCAGTCTCTCAAATGCTCACCAGTCCCTCAAAAACTTTTGATATTACAGAAAGGAGAGCTATGGGTCAGTAACTAGATCTATTGTTTGCATCTCCTTCATTTAAAGATGGAGACCACCTAAGCACACTTTAGGGGTCAAGCTTCTTTCCATCCTCATATGAACATTAGCAGGAATGGGACATGAAGGGGATGTAGCCCTATAGGGGATCTGTAACATTTGCAAAAGGTCTGATAAAACACCAGCCTGCTTGACTTCAGCTCTAAGTATGGACTTTCAGTTTTGTGTGTGGTCTCTCCTCCATTTTCTTGTGTCCCTGTGGTTTCTGCTGCCCCTGCTCCCATTTCTAGGCCTGTGGTGGTCAGTTGCTATGCAATTTTCTAGCTATAAGCAGGCCTTCCCTTGACTGAAAGTAATGCTGGTGCCCCTAGACACAGAGGGTGGCATGGAGGCATACTGTGACCAGTGAAACTATGTGTGTGTCAGTGTTTTCTTCTTGTCAATCCATGTGTATAGTCTGTAGAAAGACGTCAAGATACAGTAGAACAGATGTTCCTTTTTTCTGTTCCAGGATGACAACAATGATCAACAGATGTGGACTTTGAGCATCCAGGTGGCAACATCTGGAGGGGAGGCCTGACCCAATCTTGTGTTTGAACCATGTCATTTCAATTGTGTCCCCTTCCCCATTTTTCCATAACCTACTTGACACCTGACCCACATTTTCAATTAACTGTTAATGTATTTATTAGACATGGTACAATAAGCATTTTGTGAAGTTTTTTTTTTTTTTTTTAAACACTGGTTCCTTTTTGAAACATGCCATGGCAGATCTTATTCTTTGCTGTTTATGGAATTAAGCAGGCTGTGGTCATTCTTTGCTGTCATTCATCAGTTACATGTGGTAGCACCAAGCAGACAAGTCAGCTGCACCATCTAACCTGGGTTACCTATCCAAAAACAGAACAAAAGGAGAAGAATGGACAGGAACGCCGCACAGTAGCTGAACAAAAGTAAGGATGCTTAGGCACAGATTCTCATGGCTGTATTCCTCCAAAGTGCTCTTGTGCTCTAAACTACAAACACAGCAGGATGCCTGGCTTTAACAAAGCATTTTATTAAGGTGAAACATTGAGTAATTTTGTTTACCAGACAGTCTGCTGTGTTTGTAGTTGGGCACGAGAGTACTTTGAAGAAATAAAGCCATGGGAATCTGAGCCTCAGAGCCCTTTTTGCTATCACTCAGCTACTGTGTAGAGTTTCTGTTCCTTCCTCTCCCTTTATTATATTTATTTCAAATGTTTCACCAGGAAGGACATAATGAGCTGAATAGCAGTTCATTTCCAGATGTGTCCTGGGGGTGGGTAGGTAAGAGAAGGGTAATGAGTAACAAGAGGAACAGAATTTAAATAGCAAGAAGAAACAGAACTAAGCGTCAAAAACAAGCTACAACAGATAGGCAATTAGACAAATATACACAATTGGCAAAGCAACATAGACAAGCTACAATAGATTCTCTTATTAGCCATTATGTACAATGGCATGTGATTTAGCAGAAATTCATCCAGGAGGGTAGCAAGACAGTGCTAATTAAAGTGCAGAGTGCAATAAATGTAGGCAAGTGGTAGTGAAACAATTCAGAGGAAATCAAGGAAGAGTGCAGTTGGAGAGGGGGCAAATGTGGGGATTACAACAGGGGTTAGAGCAGGGAGTTAGAGGGAGGAGACAAGAAAGAAGAATCAGAAGAAGAATCAGTATTTGTATAGTGCTTTTCATACACAGTGTGAAGTGAATGAATGTGGAGAGGTAGCTATATTGCACATCAACACCCACACACAGCCTGGACAATTGCATAATCCAGTTTTTGGAAAGGGGAATGTTGGCCAGTACACTGGGAATGATCCCTACTCTTTGCAAAGAGTGCCCTGGGTTCTTTTACTTCCACCTGGAAATTTTGGACTCCCCACTGTTCTGTCTAACCCTTTATGTGAATCCACTTTATTAACCCTCACTCTCCTTCTCTCCCTCAGCCGAGAAACTGTCGCCCAGGCTCCCAGCTCCTAAGCCTCGAGATTCCCGGCTACCGGGTGGTCAGCGCCCCTCTAGCCGATGCTCGAGACTGCAGACACGGACCCAAGGCCCTACAAGGTACGGCAACTGCCGCAACTTTTTCGACCGCCCCCCTCCCCCACCTCCGCTGATTATTAAACACAGTAGCTCCTGCCAAAATATTAGTCCATGTCCCCTGGTGCAGTGACCCACCAATAGAGACTTAGCTCGTGATCCCCCTCTTCTCTATCCAGCCTACGGGATCCAACTCTCAGGGCCTCGCCTTACTAAAACACATAGGCTCTCCTTGGCTGTGCCTTCACCACTAAATATCTTTAATGCTATCAAATTTGGGTCGACCTGGATCGGAAAGCTACTGATAAGTTGCATTAATCCAGCAACCCCACTGGCCCCTGGGCTAATTGAGTGGCTCCTTTTTGAGGTACCATCATGTCGGGACCTATATGGCTCCTTTTACTGCCCCTTCTTCTGCTGATACCAGCTGCCCAGCATTGGACACCTGAACTACCATCATGTTTGGTCTACAATGGAACCTTGTGCTGTATACCACATGGCAACTTATCCTTTAATTGCCTCCGTGATTCCAAGTACCAGTACCTCGAACCCTGCTCTTGGACCACACATACCAGTAGTACTTATAACACTCCCCTACCACAAGGCCCACCTCCCACCATGCAGACTTCTATCTCCTCCCGCCTATTGTGGTAGGGGTACTAGCTCTGCTACAACAGATCAGCTCTTCTATGGTGGCTACTTTCCAGTCCCTAAAACATCAGATCTACTAGACGGGAGAAAGGCAGGAATTACAAGCTTATAATTAGCGCTCTTAGAAAAATCCAACTTATCCTCCTGCTTTGTTCAGGCAACATAGAACTCAACCCTGGCCCCCCAGAAGCTATTGCTTTGCCAGCAGAACTAGCAAATTTAAAAGGAATAAGCTTCTTGCATATTAACGTATGTAGCCTCCTAAAAGATAACCTTAATACAAACCTGGATAATCATACCTCTCCTGACATACTTGTGATTTCGAAACTTGTCTTAGACCCAGCACCACTGATAGAGAAGTAACATACCCAACTATGCCTTGTTCAGAGCTGATAGGCATGACAGAGGAGGAGGGTAGCCATCTCATTAAAGACAAATTTTCTGCCTCCTGCTTATCCTCGGCATCTGTCGCCAGCTAATTCAAATGCCTAATTCTCAAAGTGGAAATTACATAGACTACTGCACTCATGCGTAATAGGATGCTACAGACCACCGCCTGCTGGCCTACAGCTTGTGTCATATCTAAGTGACAAGTTGGGACAGGGGCTGCCAGAAACTATTATTTTAGGAGACCTCAACTTGACTGGCTCTCTAACACAGCTGCCCTTGCATCCTCTCTGTGATGAACATGGGCTGACGCAACTTATTACTGAACCAACATGCCCAAACGTGAAGAACCCCAGTAAAAGTACACTTTTGGATGTGCTAATGGTGAGCAAACCTCATCTCTTCTCCCACGCTGATGTCTTCTTCTCAGACACCAGCGACCATTGTTTTATTGTGGGAGTAAGATCCACCAACAACCCAGCACCCATCAGCAAGTTCTCTATGAAGAGATCCAGGCACAACTTCAATGAACATGCCTACCTAAATGAGCTTAAGTACTCCCCTGAGTGGCAAGATTTCTACCTGGCCAAAACGACTACGTCAGCTTACAATATCTTCCACAACATTCTATCAAGGGCCCTTAATAAGTATGCTCCCTTATTAAAGTTCGAACTAGACCAAAACCTGTAAATGGTTCACCCCTCAGATCAAGTCCTTGCTTCTAGAAAAGATAAGCTCTGGAAAAAGCATGCAGACTGAACACTGCAGAGAACTGGAACCAGTTCAGGAGACTACGAAATTTATGTACCAAAACAATCAGAGAATCGAAGGCCACCTTCTTCAAATCCGAACTCGACTCTGCCACAAAGAGCCCAATCAAGCTCTGGAACACAGTCAGTGATCTGCTAGGCCACTCCCAGGAAATTCAGTCCTGACCAAGATTACCTCTGGCAACTTGACTATAACTGAAAAGATGGATATACTTGACGCATTCAGTAACCACTTTGCTACTGCAGGCATGGCATTTGATAACTCCCTGCAAACATACTTCGCTCCCAGACTGCCAGCCAACTGCCTGAAACTCTGATAGCTCACGCCTTTCTCACTTCAACCTGCCACACTAAAAGAGGTAGAGGACCTCTTGCTTCAGTTGGATACTAGAAAAGTGCTGGGCCAACTCCCTTGACCCTTACTTCCTAAAATTGCCTACCACGTACTAGCAATACCCGCACCCACCTTTTAACTTATCCCTGTCTCAGGGCACCTTACCACCTATGGAAGACAGCACATGTCATACCACTGTTCAAATCAGGTGACCGTGGCGATCTCAATAACTACAGGCCAATTTCCTCCTTCCGGTCCTGTCCAAGCTCCTAGAGAAAATTGTAAATGCACAGCTGAGGACTCACCTTGAGTCTAGGGAACTGCTAAATCCTATGCAGTCCGGATTCAGAGCTAAACATAGCACAATCTCAGCCTCGCCAAAGTTACTAACGACTGGCAGCATAATCTTGAGAGCAAAAACTTTATTTGTGCTGTTTTCCTTGATCTAAGCAAGGCTTTCGACACATCGCCGACCATAGTCTACTCCTCTCTGCCTTCAAACCATAGGTGTGGACCCCTCCTCTCTCGTTGGTTCACTGACTATCTTACAGGCGCCTTCAACAAGTTAAAGCCGAAGGAGGCCTGTCCCCTTAAAAACTCTGCAAAGAGGGGTACTCAAGGTTCTATATTAGGCCCTTACTTTTGCAATCTACATTAATAACATCGACTACTGTATAAAAGAAGCCAACATCCATCTGTTTGCAGATGATACAGTTCTTCACGTGAGTCGCCTAACACCTGAAGCTGCCTGCAATGACCTACAGTCAGAATTCAACCTTTGCAAAGCCAACTCCTCCAAAAAAGCTACTCCTTAATGCCAAAAACTAAAGCGATGGTCCTCTCCTTTTATCCGTACAGCTAACCCTGTGTCCAGTGGGACAGTTCCCAAATTACCACAGTTCTAGGTGAAAACTAGAATTTGTTACAAAATTCAAGTATCTGGGAGTTTGATAGACCAAAGACTCTCCTTCATTGAACATATCGAGGACTTGCTAAACGACTTCAGCAAAGGCTTGACTGTTTTTAGAATCAGCCAATTTCACCAGAGATGCCAAGAAACAACTGGTCCAATCCATTTTCCTATCATTGGTTGATTACGCTGACTTCCTCACAGCCAATGCCCCAACTCTTACATGGCTAAACTGGACACACTCTCACCATCGAAGCACTGAGGTTTATAACGGACTCCTTCGACACACATCACTGCACCCTATATGCAGGGATGGACATCACTAAAGTTCAGGCACCACAGAAACGCCGCTCTCTGGACCTATAGAGCCATCTCTAATAAGCTGCCTTACTATATCTCCTGCTGTCTTCCCCTGAGTATAATTGGGAAATACGTGTTAAGAAGTTACTCAGCTATTACACTTAAAGTACCCAAAGCAAAATCCCGCTTCGGCAGGGCAGCCATAAGCTTCGTGCTACCTACCTTATGGAACGATCTACAAAAAACCCTCAAATTAAGCACTCTAATCGGTATAAATGCTTTCAAGATGCTTTATTTCCATACAATCAGAGAAGTATGTAACAGCTTCACCCACTCAGACCCAGTACCGGTGTCTGCACTGGTATATAGCCACGCCTAGACCCAATTTTGAGTACTGACCCCCCCCCAGCTTGCTCCTCACCAGCCTAATTGTTCTCTCTCTTATCCTCCTGTCTTATCAGCACTAGGCCCATCCATCACCTTGTTCTTCCTCATACTCGTTTTCTCTATCCACCTTCTCTACATCCAGCTTTACCAACTCCTTTCTGTGCACCGTGCCCTCCTAGCCTTTCTCCCCCTACTTCCCTCCCTCTCTTCCCCCCTACCTTCACCTCTACCTGGTGTATATTTTTATTTTTATTATTTTCTTCCATTACTTCCTCCTGCAACCTTAGATAACCTGCTTTATCTTCCTATAGACACTTCTATGTATGTAAATACCGTGTAATCTGTACAATATCTGTATAATTCTATGTACATATGAACTTCTTTTTCTTCCTCTCTGTAAAGAGTATTATCTGTATTGCCTTGTAAATACCTGTGTTGACCTGTATATACAATTGTTCATGCTCCACCCAGGTCTATCTTGCAAATGAGCTTCTGCTCAACGATGAACGCCTGGTTAAATAAAGACTTGATTGATTGATTGATTAATTGATCCAGCAGGACAGCACCAGGAAGGGTAGAAGGGACCTTGGTTTAATGTCTCATCCAAAGGACAGCACATCCCACCAGTACAGCACCCCTCTAATACTGCACTTGGATGCCAGCATTTTAGGTATGAGTCCAATCCCGGTGTGGGACAAGAACCCATGACCTTCTGGTCCAGAGGCAGATGTACTACCAACTGAGCCACATTGACACCTGACATGGAGGGGGGAAGGGAGGGAGTGGATGGATGGGAAGAGAGGTACAGAGACAGGGATCAGGTGCAGTTGCAGGAGTGTGTAGTGAACTTAAGGAGAAGTGAGGAGAAAGAGCAGAAGAAGAATGCAAAGCAGATAGAAAGGGAAGAGAATTCCAAAGTTTGTGAAAGTAGAAGGAGAAGGCAGCCTGGCCAGCTGCTGATGTCCTAGAAGGGAGTGCCAAGGAACAAAATTCAGAGTTATGAAGGGTGTAGTGGGAAGTGGGGAGAGGTGAGATAGGAGGGGAGACAGTCTAGCCAGTATTTCACTACAAAGGAGGTACAATGAGTGAGGCACCTGACTTCAAGGGAGGGAAGGGAAAGGAAGGTATGAAGGGATCAATGGTGGGTGCAGGTTGGGCAGTCCTGAGCAAAGCGGCAGAAGGAGTGGAAGACGGAATCCAGTCTGGACTGGGCTGACTGAGAAGCAGATCTGTATACAATGTATCCATAGTCAAAAACAGGGAGAATCATTTTCTGGATAATGGTTTTCTGAGCTGGCAGGGGGATGCAACCATAGTGCCTGTACATGCCTCCAGTTTAGCATGTAGTTTTTTATGGATGGCATCCACATTACCAGAAAAGTAGAGGTGTCAGTCAAGCCAGACCCCATGGTACTTAAAGGAGGGGACATTGTCAATCGCAGATTCATCAAGGGTGTGGAACGATGGGAGGGCAGCAAGCCTGGAAAGCTCCTGCCTCTAGCCAAAGGTCAAGGATACCTTTTGGGGGGCTTTGAGGAACAATTGATTTGAACAGTACCAGTGTTGGACATTGTTGAAGTCCAGTTGGAGCTTGGCCATCAGATTAGAAAGGGTGAAACTGGAGGCAAAAAGAACTTTATCATCTGTGTACATATGGATGGATGCAGAGGTAATGGCTGTTAGGAAGTCATTCAGGAAAGTTGAAAAGAGTACTGGGCAAAGGATAAAACCTTGGGGGACACCAGTGCTGATTGGGAGTGGAGCAAATAAGGAATCTTTGATTCTAACCAATTGAGTGCTACCCACAAGGTAGGAGTGGAAATAGTTGGTAGTGGAGATGAAAAGCCCTGGTGCTACAGTGCCGAATGCTTTGGTCAAGTCGACAAAGATGGAGGAGGTGATAAGACACCTATCCATGCTTGACAGAATGGAGTCAGTAAGCCGGAGGAGAGAGGAGGAGATGGAGTGGGATTTACCTAAATGAGACTGGAATGGGGTGAAGAAGAAGGATGAATCAAAGAAGGGGGGAAGCAGAGAAAGCACTAGGTGCTCCAGCAGTTTAGCAAGGATGAGGAGTAGGGAGATAGGTTGGTAACTGCCAAGACAGGATGTCTCCTCTTTTAAAAAGGGGTACGACAGTAGCATGTTTCTAAGTGTCAGGGACAAAGGCAAGGGAGAAAGAAAGGTTGAGAAGAAAGATGACTGGAAGATCTATGGCTGGGGAAGACTAGATGGAGGAGTTTAGGGTCAAGTCCATCAGAGCTCTTGCCAATGAGAGGGTTCAGAGCTAGGAGGGACTTGATTGTGTCAGCAGGAGAAATAGAAGACAAAGAGAAAGGGGAGAAGGGGTGGTGGTGGGGGAAGGGAGGGGGAAGTGGGTAGGAGGAGAGCAGGGAGGAGGCACAGGAGGTGAAAAAAGCGCTGAATTCATAGGCAACAGAGAAGGGGTCAGAAATGGTGACATCTCTAACCTTGAAAATTGGGGCAAGGGACTGGGACTGGTGTTGAGAAGATAGCTTGGATGACCTTCCAGAATGTAGAGGGGTGGTTAATGTTGTTCTTGAAAGTGGAGGCAAAGTACTTGGCCTTGAGAAGCCTAGTGAATTTGGTACAAGAGTTGCGAGCAGCACGGTATCTGAGTAGATCATCTGGGGAGCCAAAGGATTGTGGGCCTTCCAGGCAACATCCTGAGCAGGCCAGCAGTTTGGCTGAGATCCAAGGGTGGTGGAAGCCACAGACCCTGGTTTCCTGAGTGAAGCATGTAGATCACAGACAGACAGGAATTTGGTCTTGAAATAATTGAGAGCAGAGTCGATGGTGATGGCAGAGGAGATGGGCAACCAATTAGTAGCTGCCAAATCCACATGGAGGGAGGACAAGTCCAGTGATCAGACAGGCTGGATCTGAAGGAACTTGTGAGGTGCCTTGGGGCATGGTAATTTGTGGACATAGTAGACCTTATGGTGGTCACTGAGGGCTTCAGGAAGGGTGCCGGTAGCAATGATTTGGTGGGGATGGGATGTAAGAATACAGTGCAGTAGGGCATGGTTGAAGGTTTTGAAGTTGTGGTGGGTAGGGTCAGTGATAAACTGAGAAAGATTTAGGGACTTCATCTTATGGCAAAGTTTGGAATTCACAGGGAAGAGCCAATATACACTACCGGACAAAAGTTTTAGAACACCCCAATTTTTTCCAGTTTTTATTGAAATTTAAGTAATTCAAGTCCAGTGAATAACCTGAAATGGTACAAAGGTAAGCGGTAAACTGCTAGAGGCTAAAAAAAAAAAGTTTAGGTTAGCAAAAACTGAAAAATAATGTAAATTTCAGAGTTATAAAAAAAGGCCTTTTTCAGGGAACAAGTAATGGGTTAACAATTTACAGCTGTTCTGCAGCAATGGAAGTAAATTAAGCCTTGAAAGTTGATGCAAACAATTCTACAGGTGTCCCAACTTTTGTTGATTACTTGATTACAAACCCCCTGTATGTATAAAAGCAGTGTTGGAACAGACTGTTATTACACCCTCTGAAGCATTATTTGGACAATATTGCACTGCAGGAAGTAGTACTGTATATTGCTATCATAATGGCGAGAAAAAGGCAATTAACAAAGGAAAACAGACAGACCATTATAACCCTTAAAAGTGTAGGTCTTTCCTTTAGAGAAATTGCAAAGAAAGCCAAGGTGTCAGTGAGTACAGTTTCCTACACCATCAAAATGCACTTGGAAACTGGAGGAAACTCTGGAGGAAGAGGTCTGGCAGACCCAAAGCCACAACAGAATCAGAAGACAAGTTTCTGAGAGTCAACAGCTTGCGTGATAGGCAGCTCACAGGACAACAGCTTCAAGCACAGCTTAACACTGGTCGAAGTAAGCAAGTCTCAGTTTCAACTGTGAAGAGAAGGCTTCGAGCTGCAGGTTTGACAGGTCGAGTGGCAGTAAGAAAGCCATTGCTAAGATGGCAAAATAAGAAAAAGAGGCTTGCCTGGGCCATGAAGCACCGCCAGTGGACTACTGAAGACTGGAAGAAGGTCTTATGGACCGATGAATCAAAATTTGAAATCTTCGGTTCATCACACAGGGTTTTTGTACGCCGTCGAGTAGGCGAAAGGATGGTTCCTCTGTGTGTGACACCAACTGTCAAACATGGAGGAGGAAGCGTGATGGTCTGGGGCTCTTTTGCTGGATCCAGAGTCGGCGACTTGCACAGAGTGACTGGCACCCTGAACCAAAAGGGCTACCACAGCATTTTGCAGCGCCATGCAATACCCTCTGGTCTACGCCTAGTTGGTCAGGGTTCATCCTACAGCAAGATAATGACCCAAAACATACCTCCAGGCTATGTCAGAACTACCTTCGAGGAAAAGAACAAGATGGTAGGCTTCAAATCATGGAATGGCCAGCACAG
This sequence comes from Neoceratodus forsteri, assembly GCA_016271365.2. NCBI lineage: Eukaryota > Metazoa > Chordata > Ceratodontiformes > Ceratodontidae > Neoceratodus > Neoceratodus forsteri. Next base: position 817,886,380 of record CM057454.1, read on the forward strand.
TCTCCAGACTTAAACCCCATCGAGCTGGTTTGGGATGAACTGGACAGAAGGGTGAAAGCAAAGCAACCTACAAGTGCAAACATTAGTGGGAACTTCTGCAACAGTGTTGGAAGAACTTCCCGAGCAATATTTGATGTCCATTGTAGGAAGAATGCCACGAGTGTGTTCGGCGGTTATATCTGCAAAAGGTGGCTACTTTGATGAGTCAAAAATTTAGATTAAATTTTGTTAAACAAAATGATTCTATGATTTCTTTTTTATCTCCCAACTGTTTATTTGTTCTATGCTTTAATTTCAGAGTACACTGAGACATTAAACTGCGTAAATTTCAATAAAAACTGGAAAAATGGGGGTGTTCTAAAACTTTTGCCCGGTAGTGTATATTGAAGACACCAAAGATGAGCAATTTACCAGATGAGGTCTGGGTAGAAATAGCAGTGAGGAGGTCAGTGACAGAAGAGAGGGAGATGCCAGGGCAGCAGGTGATGCCAGCCACATAGATGTGGAGAGAGCAAATAGGAGGGAGAGTTTGAGGAGAAATAGTCAACGAAAAATGTTTTTGTAGATATGATCATAACCCTATACTTTTTGAGCTTTGTGTTTATTCAGGTGCTCACTGCCGGGGTAAATTCACACAGCAAGTATGCTTACATTAGCAAACATTTTTCAGAAGCACTCTGTGCTAGCCCACTGGAATAAACTTCTTCAAAACTCCTATAGTGGTGCTAGCATTTTATTAGTTACCGTTTTGTTTTTATTTTTCCTTTTCACCATAAACACACTCAGTACGTTAACAGTATGCCATCCTCTTCCATTATTATTTTTCCTTTTTAAGTTCAGTTTGAAAGTTCAATGCAAATAAGTTTTTTACTGTACTTCTCAGGTAGGCTCTGCCTTGTTTACCCCTCCATTTTGTTTTTCTCGACTCTAATGCCTAATCCTTCAGGTCCAAGTGTTGTATTGGCCTTTTTCATTCATTTTCCAGAGGGTTCCATTGCTAGCCACTGCTAGTGTCCAAGGGTACAACAGGAGCTAAATCCGCATACAATTCACTCTTACTTTGTTGCAGGGAATAATACCCCTTCTTTTGAACCACACATCTTCTGTGTAGCTCCTGCTCCTCCTCAGTTTGCCACAAACTCTTCCTCCTACCGTGCTGGCTTTTCATAGCGATGACGTTCAATCCTCAGAGCTGCCTACTTCCTGGAAGGGTTGGACTTTAAATATTTATTGTTGTTAGGCAACCTTTCTATTTTTCCGACCTTCTGTTTTAGCAACTTTCCGTGTTCTTTTTAATAGCGTTTCTTTCATTCATCAGCAAATCAGTTCATTCTTGGGATTATGCAGCTTTGATCATTCATTTTAGGTGCATCTGTCAAAATCTGAATTTTTAGCACGATTCAATAATGTCTTTCTTTATGAGGATTGTTATGGTTTCATTTCCTCTATAGTTTATATTTAATCTTAGTTAACCTTCATTTCTATCTGCAATCTATTAGTTTTTTATTTTTTCCTTTTTTTCTTCTTCTTACCCCTACGTGAGATTTCAGTTCCCTTTTAGTCTGTCCCATGTAGTTCAAGCTACAGGGGCATGTGAGCATGTAGATTACCCCCTTGCTACAACAATTAAGAACCCTTTAATTTTGTATTTCTTTCCAGACCTTGTATGGTTGATTGTTTCAGAATTTCTCATGCTCCCACAGTGGGCACAATTTCCACACCTACAGTTCCCTTCGGGGGCGGCCGGCATCCAGTCTGCACTTATTGTATTTTTTTCTTCTACAAACAGAGTTCCACGAATATATCCTTAAATTTGGGTTCCTTTTGTAAGTGAATACTGTGCCTTTTTCTACTATCATTCTTAAACTTGGGTCGGTTCTCAGGATTTAACCACTGTTTTGATGCTATTGTATGCCTCATTATGTTGCGTACAGAAATAAATGTTATCTTCTGCCTGTCTTTTATCCATTCTCTGTTCTAATATTTCTTTTCTATCTTTCATATTTACTTTTGATGGATATATTAGTGAGAACTCTGTTTGTAGAAGAAACCAATCGACAATCAACCACCCGAGGTCTGGAAAGAAATACAAAATTAAAGGGTTCATTAATTGTTGTAGCAGGGGGGTAATCTACATGTTCACATGTCCCTTTGGCTTGAACTACATGGGGAAGAATAAAAGGGCATTGAAATCCCACATAGGAGAGCATAAAACAGCAATAAGGGTGGGGAATACTAAGTATGTCATGGCAAAACATTTTTTAGAAATGAACCATGGATCTGAAGCCACTTTAACCCATATTGGTCTGGAAAAAGTTGAAATCCCTGTTAGAGGGGGTAGCATGAAAGACATTTTACTTAGAAGGGAATCATACTGGATTCATGAACTACAAACTCTAGTACCAAAGGGATTAAATGATGACAATGGCTTTAATAGTTATTTATAAATCTAGTCTCAGACTTGAACTCCTTGTACAAAGTTTTAATTTATAAATAAGTGTTATATTTACGGATATGAACACACATGTTTTTAATTTTAAATTATCATTGTATAAGGGATTAATATCAACAAACAATGTATTAATGTTAAGCGGGTAATATTTAATAATATTTAATGGTGTATTAAAAAGAATAACATTTGTACGTATATATATTTAGCTTTAGAATGCACTTTATTATGAAGGGACTAATACACTGATGTATGCTCTTAGAATAAATAAAGGTGGTAGGAAGTGAAATGAGAACTCTGAGGTAAGAAGAAGTAAAAAAAAGAAAAAAGGAAAAAAGCGAATAGATTGCAGATAGAAATGAAGATTAAGTAAGGTTAAATATAAACTATAGAGGAAATGAAACCATAACAATCCACCTAATGAAGGACACTATTGAATCACGCTAAGAATTAAAATTTTGACAGATGCACCTAAAATGAATGATCAAAGCTGTATAATCACAATAATGAACTGATTTGTTTGATGAGTGGAAGAAACTCTATTAAAAAGAACACAGAAAGTTGCTAAAACAAAATGTCGAAAAAATAGAAAGGTTGCCTAGCAACAATAAATATTTAAAGTCCGACCCTTCCAGGAAGTAGTCAGCTCTGAGGATGGAGTGTCATTGCTCCAAAAAGTCAGCATGGTAGGAGGTGGAGTTTGTGGCAAACCGAGGAGGAGAAAGAGCTACACAGAAGATGCATAGTTTTAGAGAAGAGGTATTATTCCTTGCATCAAAGAATGAGCAAAGCATATGAGGATTTAGCTCCTGTTTACCCTTGGACACAAGCAGTGGCTAGCAATGGAACCCACTGAAGAATGAATGAAATAGGCAAATACAACATATGGATCTGAAGGATTATGCAACAGAGTCAAGAAAAACAAAATGGAGGGGCAAACAATGCAGAGCCTATCTGAGAAGTACAGTAAAAAATTTACTTGAAATGAACTTTCAAACTGAACTGAAAAAGGAAAAATAATAATGGAAGAGGATGGCATACTGTTAACGTTCTGAGTGTGTTTATGGTGGAAAGTAAAAATAACAAAATGGTAATTAATAAAATGTTAGCACCAGTATTGGAGTTTTGAAGAAGTTTATTCCAGTGAGCTAGCATGGAGTGCTGCTGCAAAATGTTTGCTAATGTAAGCATACTCACTGTTTGAGGAGTAATAGTTTGTAGGCAGAAGGGGAGAAGGCAGAGTGTATATGGATGAACTGAATAGCAGAGGAGAGGTACATGGCAACACCGCCACCCCTATTGGTATGATCCTGGAGGGCATGACAGTGCTCTGGTATGGCAACCATAGAGTCTGGAATCTTTGGGGAAAGCCAAGATTCAGAAATGATTAACATGCCAGGTCGAAAGTTAATCATGAGCAGTTGTAGAAGGTTTACCTTTGGAAGGAGGCTTCTGATATTGAGGTGAGCCACTATCAAGCCATTTGGGAGGGCAGGTAGGAGAGCAGTGAATAGGGCCAAGGTTGGGCTTGATGTCTCCTGCAGCTAAGAGCAGCAGTGAAATAAGGAGTTTAGTTGGTACAGAACTGCATCTGCATGGCAGCTGAGAGCGAGGACAGACTTGAGTAGGAGGAGGTGAGTGGATTGGAAGCAAGTATTGAAAAGATTTGAGATGGAGACAGAAGGAAGGGAGTAGTGAGGGACCAGGGAGTCAAGGGGAGTGGTGGAAAGAGAGTGAAGGCAGGAGGAGATGAGTGTGGAAGAAGGAGGAGATGAGATAGTGAAGGAGTGTGGAGAAGAGGGGAAGGTAGTAGGTGGGATGGAGGCAAAGGAAAACAGGAGAGGAAATAGCTACAGTATGTGTTAGCACTACCTAGATCCATATTATGAATACAGTATGTACAGTTCACAACCTCTGGATATGATGCATCTGCCTGCTGCTCTCCATCAAACATGCAGTATGTGCAGATATTGTTCTTCACAACAGATGTCTTGATATCAACATGTCAGAATTGTATTTAATTCTTCAAGAAAGAGAGCAAGTTGAGCAGACATTCAGTTCATGTTGTGACAAAATCCAACAGCACAGGCAGTATATGTCTGTTTTTAGGGCTGTGGGCGGAGCCTACAGCCATTTTGTGAGAGCTTTCTAGCTCTGAAAACGACCAAACCCACAACCTCTTCCACTGGACTTTTGGAAGTATCCTTCCGAAAGCCCAACAGAGCTGAAAGCCTTCTGCCACGATTGGTGTACTGAATAACAGCCACAATATTTTGGCTGTTACTTCTGCATTCCAATGCGTGCACTGCATATGTACACGAGTCACATGCATGCATGGAGTCATGCCCATGCACAGTGCTGCAGTGCTGGCATGTTGTGAATGGCACAATGCCATTATCTTTTTGTGTCCCCATTCCCAAGTCATCCTCAAATCCTAATATCAGAACACTGGGAGCCCACCCCAGTGTGCAAAATGTTGTTTTATCTGAAAAACAGAAAACAGTCCCTTGTAGTGTTGTTGTCTTGGTGCCCCCTTCCCATGGATGCCCGACATTGGGGTACCCAATCCCCATGTTGGCATTTATGTGGCACACTGGGAGCCACCCAGTGTACCTAAATGTTTAAAAATAGTCCTGTAAATTAGAAAATAGTCCCTCATCAGTTTCTTTCCCCCATTTGGCACACTGGGAGCCCACTCCAGTGTACATAAATGTGTAAAAATTGTCCTGTAAATTAGAAAACGGTCCCTCGGTGGTTTGTTGCCCCTGCAAAACTGAAAACAGTCCCTCATTGTCGCTGTGGTCCCCTCCCCCCACCCTCACACTGAGCAACCCACCTGCCCACCCCCTACCCCATACTTACCTCTGGGCTGGGCACTGTCATTTTCTGGACTGGGACACGCCTGCACTCTGCATTGCCCAACTGCGAACTGAAGAATTCAGGGTAAATGTGCTATACAGATATTCAATGGGATTTTCAACTTGTGCTCATATCTCAGCCATTTCTTGGGATTTTTGCCCCAAATTTTCAGCATGGGGTTCTTGGGACCCCACCTCTTGAAAACTGTCACTGTCATTTTGTTACTCTGCCTGGAAAGGTGATTTTTTGGTCACTGTGTGGAATCACCTTTCAGGACTGATTCACAAAATGACAGTGCCAGTATTCATGAGATGGGGTCCCAAAAAGCCCATGTTGCAAATTTGGTGAAAAAACTCCAAAAAATGACTGCATTACGAGCATGCATTTACACTTTCTATGCACTCTCCTAACATCGCTAATTTTTAATATTTTTACTCCACATTTATATCATTGCCATTTTTGCACACCTCCTTCACTACAGTACAGCTGTCATTTTTCACAACCCGCCTGAAAGATGTTTTTGTACCTGTGTCGCAGAATAGTGTGTTTGCTCTTCGCAATCACCTTTTGGGAAAATTAAACAAAATTACATTGGCACTGTTCATGAGGAGGGGTGCAACAAAGACCATGTTGAAAATTTGGTGACAAACTTCCATTAAATGACTGTGTTACGATCGTACGCTGCGCAGTTTCTACGCACGCTCCTAACATCGCTAATTTTTAATATTTTCACTTCACATTTTTAACATAGCCATTTTTGTACTCCTCCTTCACAACTGCATAGCTGTCATTTTCCACAACCTGCCCAAATCATGTTTTCGCACCTGTGGCACTGAATAGTGCATTTGGTCTGCTCAATCACCTTTCGGGACAACTGAACAAAATGACACTGGCACTGTTCATGAGGAGGGGTCCAAAAATGGCCATGTTGGAAATTTAGTGCAACACCTCCAACATATGGCTATGTTACACCTGGGTGTTGAATAATTTCTACTCACATGTCTAACTTCCGTTACTTGGTACTGCTTTGCAGTCCTCTCGGCTCTGGTCAGAGTTTGTTTAAACTTGGTCAGTGCTTGTGCTATATGAATAAAATTCTAACACATTGATACTGTACAGAGACATCTGTTGTAGAGTGATATCTTCACACAGTTCATGCTTAATGGAGAGTGGCAGAGGGGTGCACGCACCATATCCAGAGGTCTCAAGTATTTATTTTTTATGGTAGCACCACAAATGCTTTAAGTGGAGCAATTATCTAGCATAGAAAGCAGTATGTACAGATGCAGAGTAATATCAGGGATCAAAGCTGCAAGAGGCTGCTTGGACTGCCAGTTTAGTCACAGTGCTCACCTTATCACAGCTCACAGTAGAAGCAGCTTTTAACAACAGTTGAATGGATTGAAAATACTCATTGACTAATCTAGGGATATCAAGTCAAGACTTCTGCTGAAAAATAAGGTGTGATTATTTTATTTCCTAACAAAGAAGCTCTTCTGCTTTTATAATGACTCTTTTGTATAAGCAGCAAATCATAAAAAAAGACTGGAGATATGCCATTGCTTACATTCAGACGAGATAAGGGGGCTTTGTTCTCACAACTATTTCTGGCTGTTAGAGCCCAAGACTAAAAAGATAGCTTTTCCTTTACATTTTTCCTCAAAACCTAAGCTCATTTGAAAAGCACACATTACTATAGGTGGTAATGTCCTCATCTATTTTGTTTGTGTATTTCATAGTATCCTGGAATACTGGCAGTAACACAACATAGAAGTACTGTAGAGCCTGTCTGAAGACACATCACGAGCCTCTCAGCAACTCTTTCTATTTTGTTTCAGTAAAATTATTACAGCAAAGTTAATTCAAATCAAAATACACTGATGTCTTACCTCTAATATTTAAAGTAACTGAAGCAATCACCAGGCTTACATAATAGAATTTTAAGATGTAGGAGATGGAAATTCCATCTTGAAGTTGGAGTTTCCAGAAGCTGCAGGTGACTAACTCACTTTGTCTACTGACAAAACTGTACTTTTTATATCCTCTGAGGAAGTTAAGGAACATACTGTTCCAGAAAGCTTCCAAGAATCTTGTTCAAGATCTTAATGGTATGTTCATCCTGGTTGGGTTGTTTAAACCAATGTTTAACACTATAGCCCCATCTAGTGGAAAAAAGGTAGCCCAAGATAAAAAAATGTATATATCAAAACTGAATGCAAATCAGCCAGTGTGGGATATCTGTGGCATTAAGGCTGGACATAGGAATATATATATATATATATATATATATATTTATATATATATATATGTATAGTGTTTATGTTAGTCCTATAAAAGGTATTACATTTTCCAATAAATCTGGGATACTATATTGGAACTGACAGGTCTATCTTTGCTTTACTTATTTTTTGCTGATAACATTGAGCACTAGTCCATGGAATAGTATATGTAAGGACCACTATTGTCAACGTTGTTCTGCTGGATATCTTGAGAAAGTGGAAATTGAGGAACATCCTTACCATGCATGCTAACATACTAACATACTAATTGCCAGGAGATTAGGCGTTACGGTCTATCAAGACTGCTCGAACCTCAAATCCCTAGTTGGGTGCCGAGGCCCCCCCTCTGTGTTCCAGAACCCCATATCATCCATCCCCACTCCCCTAGGCCAGGCCATCATCTGATACATCTGCTTCCTGTGTCTGTCCCACTCTCTCTTGAAGCCCTTCACTGTGGATCTCCGAACCAGCTCACCAGGCAGCACATTCCAAGGGTCCACCACCCTCTCAGTGAAAAACCTCCTCCTCTTTCTCCCCCTCACCCTTCCACCTTCCAACTTCAAAGCATGCCCTCTGGTGATACCTCCCTGCTTTAGTCTAAAGATCCCCTCCGTGTTTACCCAATTTATTCCCTTGAGGTACTTGAAGACCTCAATCATGTCTACCCATCTCTCCTCTCCTCTCCTCTAATGAAAACAGGCAGAACTCCTCAAGTCTGTCCTGATACATCAAATCCCCTAGTCCTCATATCATCTTAGTTGCCCTCCTCTGTACCCTCTCCAGGAGCTGTATGTCCCTCTTGAAGTGTGGTCTCCAGTATTGTACACAGTACTCAAGGTGTGGTCTAACCAGTCCATTGTACAGTGCAGAATCACTTTCCTGCTCCTAGAGGCGATTCCCACTTATTATGCATCCCAACATCCTCTTTGCCTTGCTAGCCGCTCTCCTGCACCGCTCAGAGTTATTCATACATGCATCCACCATGACCCCTAGGTCTTTTCCCCTGTTGAGGCCTCCAGCGCCTCCCCTCCCAGGGTGTACCTATGTTTAGGGTTTCCCCGCCCAAGATGTAACACCTTGCACTTGGTGATATTGAAATTTAATTTCCATGTGTGAGCCCAGCTTTCCAGGGTGTCCAGGTCCCCTTGCAGGGCCAACCTCCCTTCTTCCCCCTCAACTACTGCTCCCATCTTGGAGTCATCAGCAAAGAGACTCATTTCACACCCAATACCCTCCCTGATGTCTGATATGTATGCATTAAACAGGATCGGACCCAGGACCGAGCCCTGCGGTACCCTACTACCGACCTCTCTAGGGTTCGAGAAGCTCCCCACCGAACACTACTCTCTGGGTGCATCCAGCTAGCCAGTTTTCAATCCATCTGACCATCAAAGGGCTTACTCCCAACCCTGTCAGTTTCTCCACCAGACCATTGTGGGGGACAGAGTCAAATGCCTTGCTGAAGGCCAGGAGTAATACATCCACAGGCTTTCCCCCGTCCAGTTCTGATGTTACCCATTCGTAGAATTCCACAAGATTGGTTTGACATGATCTACCTGGCATAAACCCATGTTGCCAACTATCCAGACCTCCCACCTCCTCCAAGTACACCCCTAATCTTTCCTTTAGTATACTCTTCATTAATTTTCCCACCACTGAGATCAAACTGATGGGTCTATAGTTACCTGGTACTTTCCTCGAGCCCCCTTTATGGACTAGCACCACATGTGCCTCTCACCATTCCCTAGGTACCCTCCCTGTCTCAAGTGACCTGTTGAAGAGCTCCGCCAGGGGTGCAGCCAGTATGTCTGTCAATTCCCACAGTACTCTCGGATGAATGCCACTATGTTATTGTTTGAAGATGATTCTGGCTGCCAGTTGTGCACCGTTTGGAATAACTAAATTGAAGATTCTGGATGACCATTCAGCAAAGATTCTGGATGACCTTTCAGCAAGGAGCAACTATAATGTACTTTAAACTTGAAATTACAAGTGAAACAGGTTTACCATGGATGTTACTATTACTACCCCTCCTTATGGGCTCAAACAAGGTTGAGTGGTCTGGGTTGTCAAACTTCAAATTGTCCTGGGAAGGGGGGAGTATTCATGTTTAAGTAATTGTATGGAACCTCTATCCAGAAAAAAGTGTGTGCCATAACCCTCTTAAAGGAATCACCTTAGCCATGAAACCAATCCAATGCAGTAACAGCTAACCCAAAATATAATTATTAGTACTCTAAAAGTAATATGCTCAGAACTAGTAATACATATTTTTTATTTATTTATTAACTGATCACCGATTTGTAAATAAATATGCTCAGAACTAATAATATGTTCATGAGTTAAAAATAGGCTTGTGGAAACCTGATAGTTACCCTATAAGTGGCAACCTGCTGTATGGAGTAATGGAGGGGAAGGAAGCAAGTCAAAGAGGGGGAGGCTGATAGGACTAGAAGGTCTCCTGCAGAAGGTGACAGAACTCAATAAAGAGGAAAAAGGATATGACAAGTATCTGGTGGCATAGCTTTTCATGAAGTTGTATGTATGCATGAGGACACTCATTGGTTAAGATGTCGCCATTTTCCCATGTCTATGGGGTCCAAGATGCCCATCATGTTGAATAAGGTTTGAGTGAAACACTCTGGTTATAAATAATCTTGTGGGTGATGTGGAGTGATGCAAAATGTATGTATTTCCCAGAGGAAAGACAATTCTTGTTCTAGATAACTTTCCAGTTCTTACCCTTGATCCTAATGGATACTCATGGGTGCACTGTAGTGCATAATTAATTTATCCATGAAAATTGTTGTGACCATAGTGGCCTCTGATCCATTGTATAATATTCTTTAGTGTATCTAGAGAAATGGTTCATGACCACATGAATGTTGGATGTGTTTTTTGAGAAAGGCTCCAGACTAATAAAGTCCATGCACACTGACTATAGGTGCATTTCTCACAAAGTTCACTAGAAGCGCGGCCCTCTTTGGCAGAGGTTTACTTTGCACACATCTGTTACACTGTTTGCAAACATATAATTTCCCAGAAGTGGCCAATAGAAGAGAGCACAGGCAATGTACTATGTCCTTTCAGTTACATTTCACTTTTTATGTGCTGGATCCTGGACCAATCTGGCTGTTTGTGGACTGTCAGGAGCTCTGGGTCCAGTGATGGATGAGATTGTAAGGTGTTGCTTAAAGGAGGGTGCCTTTCACTAGCTCTGAATCGCACTTTGGGGAAGCTTCTCCTAAAGTAGTCCTTGTTGGACTCTGACATCTTATCCAGTCACAGACCAGTTTGAACCTTCCATTTCTGGGGATAATTGAGAAGGTAGTGGTGACACAGCTCAGTATTCATTTGGAGCAATTTCATATCATTGAGCCATTCCAGTCAGGCTTCATAAGGCATCTCAGTATGAAGACAACACTCATTAGTATGCAGAATGACTTTCTGCTAACCAAGTATAGAGGAGAGTGTTCTGTCTTGGTTCCCCTTTGTCTCTCATCAACATTTGACACCATCTACCAGAGAGTTTTAACAACTCCACACCACAAGTAGGTGGCTGTGGAAAAGTCAAATTTGGAGCCAAAGCAGAAAAATGAGGAAACAGCTTACACACTGAAGCTGCACAGCTGAAAATACTTGCCTCAAATGGATTCCAATGCTAGGAAACGTTAAAATGTTTCTTTATTGTAAAAAAACATATAAAGCAGCACCCCACACTAGAACAGCATGAAACATTGACATGGAAGTAAGGGGGATGCTACTTTATACGTTTAACAACTTAACTAAGGGGCTTGGGAGGACTCACTGGTACTGTTTAAAGTGGTTTGAGTCCTTATTTTCCAGCAGGGCTCAGCAGGTAGCACTAGGACATTTTTCCTCATGTTCTGTTGCCCTTGACTGTGTGGTGTTTCAGGATTTGATATTGTCTACCATTTATCTGACAATGCCACCTTCCTGGCTGCTTCACACCACCCCCCCTCCATATCCTTACCTACCCCCCACCTCTCCTCTCTTCTCATTTCCTTACCTCCCGCCTTTGCTCCTCCCATTTCTTTCTACCACCCCTCCCCTCTTTTCCTCTTCCTTTCCACTCTACCCTCGCCCTGTCTGTTCGAAATTAATTTGATAGCCTTTACCCTTACTTGTGTAACAATTTTGTCTATTGTCATGTAATATCAATGTCTTGACGTGGAACCTTTGTAAAAGAGCCCTGGGCTCCAAAGTAATTGTAATCCTAGAACTGAAATAAATAAAATGTTGTTTGCAGTGTATATGCTGTCACTGGGAGAGTTCATCAGATGATACGAGATGAGTTTCCCTTGTGATGCCAATGATGCTCAACTGTATCTATTGTTTACCTTAGGTGAGGTACAGTATGTTTGCTGAACTGATGTTGGTCAGACATCAGCAATTGGACAGCTTCCAGCTGGTTGAGATTAAATCCAAACAAGATAGAAGTGCTGCTAGTGGAAATGGGCTCATGAAGAGTAGCAGAATGGTAGGTAAGGTGGCTGGATTACAGCTTGAGGCCACTCCTCTCAGTCTGTGATAGACTTGATATTATTATGGATTGTTATTATTATGGATTGAAGGCTGACAATGGAACATCAGGTTTCAGTCATGGTCTGTGGTGACTTTTTCCACATGAGCAACATTGTGTGGATTAAACCCTATCTGGGATCCCAGGATTTTAAGACACTGATACATGGCTTTGTTTTGTCGAGGATGGATTGCTCTGATGCTCTGTGGCTCAGGCTGTCTGCAGGATAGACACGTTGCTTGCAGTTGGTGCAGAAAGACACAGCCAGGCTTGAGTTCTTCACTTCTTGTAGATGTCCCTTGTGCTGTGGACCTTGCTCTAACTGCCTTATTGTTACATGGGAAAAGTCACCACTTGCAGACAGCAGTACCGACTTGTGTCTAGCAGTTTTATGGCAGGAAATACCCTAAACCAGCCAGCCCTACCTGGTCCAGCATCTAGACACAGTCACTGTCCATCCCTTAGTGGCCACCAGGAGTTGCTGTTGTGACCCCCTTTTTTCACCTCCACACCCTATGTTTCGCTGGGCCCTCTAACAGATGCCCTGCACCTCAGACTAGGCTCCCACACCATCCCTCCCTGGGATTTGAACACTGAACCATCTAAGCCAAAGTCCACAGCCCTACCGCTGTACCATTGTGGCTGCCTCACTTCTGGCAGGCACCCCTACAGCCTTGTACCCACCGTGACCCGACGCCCACTGACAACCATGATCACCCCTCTATGCCCAGCTGACCCAGCACTTCTTGGGATGCTGCTATTACTTATTCTGACCATACGGTCACTGACACCCCCCATTATCATGTCAGATGTACCCCGTGGACAACCTTCCACCCACTTCTTCCCTTCCCTGTCAACCCACCCTGCCCCCACCTCTCCCCACCCTGTCAACCCTCCTCCCTCCACCCCCTGCTCACCTGCTCCGGCACTGCTTTACCATAACCTCCCTACCTTTGCTCTACCTCTCCATCCCAGCCCTCTGCTCCCTGCCTGTCCCCTGCTCCCTCCCCGTAAACTCCACCTACCATCCTCACCCTGCAAATAATTGACACCTTGCTGCTGTCTTCAGGATAATCTCACTACTACTTTTGCTGTCTGGCAACATCCATCCCAACCCAGGTCCTGTCATCCCTAATCAGCAGTAGACCACCTCAGGGCTACGCATCACTTCAGTGAACATCTGCAGCCTCCCAAAAAAGAATGCATTCCTCCAATGCTGGTTAGTGCAGCACCAACCAGACATGCTGGCATTGGTGGAAACCTGACTTTCCAAAACGACCCTTGACTCCTTTTTCACCTTCCCTGGTTTCTCCTTATTCAAGGAGGATAGAGTGGGAAAGCAGGGTGGCATGTGCTTTCTATATCCGTGATTGCTTGCTGTGCAGAGCACTCCCTGCCCCTATGTTGGACCATGGGGCACAAGCTCTCTTGCTAAAACTCTCACCTGACCCCACCATGGTCCCTCTAATTGTCACAGTGGCTTATATCCTGCCATGGAATCAAACCCCTGCAATCCTATCACTTTCAGATTACCTCACCAGCCTCCCCCACAAAGTAGAACAGATACTGGTAGGTGACCTCAACGTAAACTGGTTCACCAACTCAGCACCCCATGCCAAGGACACTTTCATGGCCCTTGACCTAACTCAACTGGTAACCCAACCCACTAGGTCTAACCCCTCTAATGGCTCACACACACTGCTGGACATCCTTCTAACTAATTGCCCCCACAGAATCACGGATGTTGTGGTCCTTCCCAATTCATTGAGTGACCACTCTCCGATACTTTTCTCCTGGTCCTGTTGGCTACCTAAACCACTGCCCAGCTTTGTTTCCCATCGCCACCTATGTCCTGGCAGCCTCAGTAAACTCAAACACTACCTATCCCACTGGGACTGGTCCCCCCCTAAAACTGGCCCAGAACACAGATGACACCCTTAACTACTTCACCTGCTCCTTCAACTAGGCCTGTGATATATTTGCCCCTCTTGTCAAAACTCACACCAAGAAGTGCAATGCACCTTGGGTCACACCAATGCTGCTACAGCAAACTTCAACTGAGGGACAACCTCTGGCACAGAGCCATTGCCTCTGGCAAGCAGGTAGACATACAGACCTATAATACTGGATGCAATAAATGCACCTGGGCCTTACAGAAGGCCAAGACAGAGTTCTATAGATCTTCTCTGGCTGCCTCCTGGGGGAGCGCACAAAAATTCTGGGTCAATATAAAAGAACATAACAGGAAATGCCGCTCCTCACCCCCGTTCCAACTCAATATTAATGATACCACCACCACAGGCCCCCAAAGCATCACTGACTACCTCAACACCACCTTCTCTGATCTCAGTGCAGTCCAACCCAGCAACTTTTTAGACCTGGTACAGCCTTCCCCGGCACCTAATCTCCACCACCTACCATTCTACCTGCTGGTCATTACTCCACAGGCGGCCAAACCTTACTTAACTAAAGCCCTCAGCAGCACCAGCCCCTGCATGGACCGCTTTGACATGAGACTTCTTCGACTGGTCCTTGATACCGTCCTTACCCCATTTACAGACCTACTCAACCACTCCTTGTGTCTTGGACAGTTCCCAACTGTCTAGAAAGTGGCAGACATAACCCTCATACTGAAAGGTGGGGACAGCTCCTCCCTAACAATTATTAACCTATTTCCATCCTCCCTCCAAAGCATTTGAGAAAATACTGTCCGATCAACTCACAGAGTACCTTGTCACCCACAACCTGTTATGCAGTGAGCAGCATGGCTTCTGATCTGGCCACAGCACGATCACTGGCCTCATGGAATTCTCTAACTTCCTCCACTCTGCCCTTGATAAGAGACACCTTGCCAGTGCCATTTTCATTTACCTCTCCAATGCCTTTGAAATGGTCTCCCACCCCCTCCTATTGAACACACTCCAACAAATTGGTTTCTCTCATGGACCCCTCTCCTAGTTCTCCAGCTACCTCTCCTCTAGGTCCCAATGTGTTAGAATTCACACCACCCTCTCTAGCACCTAGCCTGTATGCTCTGGTGTTCCCCAGGGCTCCATCCTAGGCCCACCGCTCTTTAGTCTCTACCAAAATGCCCTGCCCAGCTTCTGCTCATGCAGTGTACTTCTTTATATGGATGATGCAGTCCTCTTAACCTCTCACCCTGACCCCTATGCTCTCCAGTCCTCCTTCCAGGACTCTTTCAATCAAATAGAAAACTGGTTCACGGACCACAGACTAATTGTTAATACCAAAATAAACAAGTCTATACTTTTCGTCCATCACCAAAGCAAGGCCAAGGACTCTCCCCTAAAGATCCTCTCCAGCTTGCTCCACCTACTGGACCAAGTCCTCACCTACAAATACATGGGCATCACTTTTGATTCTACCCTCTCTTTCCACTCTCACATCAACACACTCTCCTCAGCCACAAATGCACACATCAGACTGTTATACAGACATAAGGACTACCTACCTCCCGAAGCCCTCTGCTTGGCAGTCACCTCCTCAGTCCTGTCTTTGGTGGATTATAGACTCAGAATATACACAGCAGCCAATGTCATCACACTAAACAAAATCCAACTTGTCATTAATAAGGCATGTCAGCTCCTGTCCAGAGCTGATAAACAAATTCATAATTGTACCATATATTCCGTAACCAATGTCCTCACTCTTGAGGAGAGACTTCAATATCAGTCCTGCCTCCTTGCTAAAAAAATTCAACTGGGTATGTCTCCCCCAGGATCACCGCATCCCTTCTCCCTGCCACCCCCGCTGTCACCATTCGCAGTGCCTCCAAGACAATATGGCAAGTCCCAAGGGTCAAGACTGCATTCACCCAACGATCCTTCCCTTCAGAGCCCCTTCCTGGTACAATGCCCCCCCCCACCATCTTCACACTTACCAAAATAGGTCCTTTCAAGGGAACACTCAAGAATCATATTCTGTCCACCCGTAGCTGTGAGTGCACTCCTTATAGACAATCCTCGGCTGTTAATGTCTCGATAGGGGCCAGACCCTAGCTTGCCTTAACAATGTCTCCCCTGAGGCAGCACCTTCTGCACCTCAACAGAATATACTGTGCTTGGGCGTTAACAATTTGTTAGCTACTAATTGTATATTACTGTATTAACAATTTCTCTCCTGAGACAGAACCCTCTGCACGTCTGCAGAATGTACTGTGCTTCTGCTTTAACAATTCTTTAGCTACTATTTGTATAGGGCTGTATTTATTTATTCATTTATTTTATTTATTTAGATTTTGATGACCGGTTAAACCCACTGAGACCACTGGTCCCTTTTTCAGGGGCGACCCGGGGTTAAATTACATACACCAATATTACATACATCGGACAGTAGTATAAGGAATAGAAGTGAGACAGCATCAACTGGAGAGTCAGTAATTACAGGTAGACAAATCCGGTGGAACAATTGTAACAATACAGAGTTAGCAGAGGTCATAGTTCAGCCATTAGACAACAGGGCATGAGAGAAACATTAGGTATGGTAGGAGAAAGGAGGACTAGCGAGTGCAACCACAAAGGCTAAGTTCCAACAGGTAGACCTTAAGGCCAGCCTTGAATCCTTGAAGAGATGGCCTCTCGACCAGATTAGCTGGGTGCGTGTTCCAAAGGTACAGGGCAGCGTAAGAGAAAGAGCGCTTACCCGAGTTGGTGCATATTTGGGGGATGGTTAGGGGCCGGATGGACAAAGACCAAATTTCTCTGCTTTGCACTCTGGGGTTTAGCAGCCCACAGGGTTGAGGAGGAGGGTTGGCGGTGGTGAGTTTATAAGTCAGGCAGAAGGTGGAGTAGTCCAGTTTATGGCATAAGGTCGGCCAGTAGAGGTCTGCAAGGACCTCACAGTGATGTCTCCTAGGAGGAGAGTTTGTGGCAAAGTGTGCAACTCTGTGGTAAAGTACCATTAGTTTTCTGAGTTTCCCTTCTCATAAGAACTGCAGTAGGGGGGCTCTGTAGAAGAGGTAGGGGAGGAGTGAGCAGTTTGAGATTGCACGCTGAGCCCTGTCAGTGAGGGAGTTTCTCAGTCAGTAAAGAAGTCCGAGTATCTAGTGGATGGACTTGGTTAGTGAGCTAATGTGGGGCTTGTAGGACAGTTCATGGTCAAGAAGTATCCCCAGGTATTTGATCTTGTCGAGGACCTCGACCCACTTCCCCTGGTTCAGTTTAAGCTGGAAAAGGTCACTTCTATCCGGGCAGAGGCACCTGGGTCCAAACATTACAGCCTTCATTTTCTCCTCATTCAGTAGTAGAGAGTTGGTGGAGAACCAGGCTTCAAGTGTTGTGAAACTAGACTGGAGTTTAGCAGTGATGACACTGGGTACTGGGTCACTGCAGTAGTCAACAGTGTCATCAGCATAAAGGATGAGATTGCTCAGTCCACGAGCCAACTCAATGTCATTGACAAAGAGAGTAAAGAGCAAGGGGCCCAGGACTGAGCCCTGGGGTACTCCTGAGACTACTGGATGGACGCTGGACTGCGCTCCCCTCCAGGTGACTTTTTGACTTCTGTTTAGTAGGTAGCTCTCAAACCAGGAGTAGGAGAGGCCATCTAGACCAAAGAGGCGAAATCTGACGAGCAGCAGGCTGTGGCTGACTAAGTCAAAAGCCTTTCCTTGTACATGATGTCCAATGTACTATCTGTTCATTAATTGTGCCTGCCATATCTGGATATGTTTTGTTTTTACACTCTGTTTATGACGTGGAGCCTTTGGAAACGAGTTTATGACTCAAAGGGTTGTAATTCCTATGTGATCATAAATAAATAAATACATAAATAAATACAGGATGAACAGGAAAGCAAGAGCCACTCTGTGATAGAGGTGCTTTCATTCTAAACTGATTTCAAGTACGACACAAAAAGACAGCACTATCCATCTCTGTACAAGCTGCAAAAGAGTTTAATTTATAAAAAGTTTCCTACAGATATAGTTCATCAAACAGTACTCAACAGATGGCCTGACCGGTTTTGTGCATGCACATTTTGTCAGGAGGCTGATCAACATAATAAAATATGTTTAAATACCCTTAGCCAATAAAGTAGAAGTGCAACATACACAATTTAAAGTGATACTGAATGGATTAAAACAGTTTCTATCCAACTATCCAGGGAAATTTATGTCGCCCGGAATTGACCAGCTCAGCTCTTCAGAACTGTTGACAGACTGTGCAACCCAGTCTGTCAGCAGATCCGTCGATCTTTTACGCAAAATGATTGCGAGGAGATCACTCGATTCTTTGCAAATAAGGTGGAAGACATTCAGAGGCAGTGTCCCCGACCTCACTCTAAGGTTGTTGCAGTTGATCAGTGTTTTGTCGCAGAGCCCGGAGTTTCCTGGAGTTCCTTTAATCTTCCGGATTTCGTAGACACTATGAGGGATTGTCCGTGAGATGTGCCCAACATGCTGTAGTTTGGATCTGGGCCCTACTTCCCTGATTATGGGTTGTAGTGAGACTATCAGCCTGGTCCTTGCTCGGATTATCTGGTGCTCTTTAGGGACGTGAGTTTTCCCTAGCTCTCTGAAAGAAGGGGTGGTGACTCCCCTTCTGAAGAAAGCTTCTTTAGACCCAGATGACCTAGCAAACTACCGCCTGATCTCTAACCTCCCTTTTGTGGGGAAGGTTATTGAGAAAGTTATGGTGGCACAATTGGATAACCATTTGACCATCCATAGTTTAGACGAACCTCTCCAGCCTGGTTTTCGTAAGAGGCATAGCACCGAGACTGCTCTGGTTCAGGTGCTCAATGATCTCCTGATGGCGAGAGATCAGAGACACCGCTCTATTCTGGTTCTCCTTGATCTGTCATCAGCTTTTGATACTGTGGATCATGGGGTTTTGCTCGAACATCTGAGGTCCATTTGTGGACTATCAGGTGTGGTCCTCAGATGGATTTCATCTTACCTCGAGGAGAGAACGCAGAGAGTGGTCTCGGGTTTGCATTCATCCAGGTCCTTCTCTCTGCCTTGTGGGATACCTCAGGGTTCAGTACTTTCCCCCATGATATTCACAGTATATATGCTACCCCTCGGAGACATTATAAGATGGTTTGAGCTGAGGTTTCACTGCTATGCTGATGATACCCAGCTCTACCTGTCTTTTGCACCTGACCAGGCTAGTGCTATCTCGGTGCTGAATAACTGCCTCGCTGATATGCAAGACTGGATGAATACCAATGGTTTTAAGTTGAATCCGGGAAAGACTGAGGTTATGGAGGTGGACCTCAGTTGCAGGGTTGAGGGTCTAGGGGTGGGGTCCCCCTCTGGATTAATTCTGGGGGTAGACCAGATCCCTACCTCTGAACGGGTGCGTAACCTGGGTGTGGAGCTTGACATTGGTTTGACCCTTCATTATCAGGTGTCTGCAGTTGTCAGGACTGCATTTTTTCATCTTAGAAACATCGCCAGGATTAGGCACCTGGTTCCACCATGTGACTTGCCAGTTTTGGTCCATGTCTTTGTGACATCTCATCTTGATTACTGTAAATCCCTTTACCTAGGGCTTGCTGGAGTTGATATCCACTGCCTGCAGCTAGTGCAGAGTGCAGCAGCACGTTTTTTGACTGGGGCTTCAAGAAGGTCTCATATTACCCCAGTGCTGCGCACTCTGCACTGGCTGCCAATACAGTGGCAGATCACCTTTAAAGTGGGTCTTTTGACCTACAAAGTCCTACACGGTCTTGGTCCTGACTACTTGAAAGAGCTTCTGGTGCCCTACACCCCCCTGAGACAACTCCACTCGGCTGACAAGGGGTTGCTGGAGATTCGGAGGGTAAATTTGAAGTCCTCTGGAACCCGTGCCTTTGGTTTTGTGGCTCCCACCCTCTGGAATTCTCTGCCCCGTCAGCTCCAAGAAAGTACGATGGTGGAAAGTTTTAAAAGGGCCCTAAATTCCTTCTTATGGGATAAGGCATTTCCTGTCATACTGTAATTGGTTATTTTAATCTTGTAATATTTGCTGTGTTGTTTTATTGTATGCATTGATTATGCTGGTGTTTTTATGTATTATGTACAGCGCCTTGAAAACTTGAAAGGCGCTTAACTAAATACATTTTATTATTATTATTATTATTATTTATTATTATTATATAACTGCAGTTTAAAGCTTCAAGCTATCAGTGACCTTCTTTGCCCGGTTACTAATAACTACTCAACTGGGAATATGAATAGACAAGCCCTTGAAGTCCGCTACTGTAAAACAAGCATAGGGAAATGTTCATTTACTACCCGAGTTGCATACTGGATGAACAATCTCCCTGAACCCATACAGGGCCTACCCAAGATTCTGCAGTTTAAGTCATCCCTGAAAAAAAGAACTCGTAAAGATGGCAGCATGCTGCTGCTACATGTGATATCTATGGTGACTGTCAATTGCCTGCTGCCCCTGCCACCACCAGAGGACTACCCCAAAACTGTAAAGCCTTAAACTCCCTGCTGCCCATACACCAAGCCCCACTTGGGCTAATTCTGTATACCCATAATGTATCAGTTGTTAGGGTTTTTACTAACTGCAATAGCATATGTACCAGACTAGGCCCTATCTGGGCCATTACTGAAACTGTCCTTGTCTCTTGAATGTTATCATTTACCAAGCTCCCCTGAGCTAGGCTATGTGCCTAAATGTAATGTAACTGACGTGGAACTTTTGGAAAAGAGCACTTGCTGCTCAAAGGTGTATTTTTGAAAATCAAATAAATAAATAAATAAATTGCTATGTGAATAGATAATACAATTAATATTCATCATAAATTACTGAACACTCAATAGTTTTTAAAGCAATACCATTTGTAAATATTCCTAATACTCATCAGTTTTTAACTAAATAAATAAATAGTGCAGGAATGAGCTAAAAAGTAGCAGATTCAGGTTCTGCTGCATATAATTGCATTTCATTGTTCTGACAGGTCCACTGACTAATACATTTTGAGGAATGGCGTTTTCAATGCTGAGCTGGAAAGGAGAAAAAACAATATCAACCTTCAGATCAAGCAACACTGATGCAATCTCACACTAAATGATGATGCAAACAAATAAGGGGGAAGGAGGAGGGGAGAGGAGATGACATAAGAGGAAAAAGTGAATGGAAAACTAGGAAGGAGAGGGGAAGTAAAAGCGGGAAGAAATGGATAGAGCTACATAAAAAATGAAAGAGAATCGTCAAAGTTCATACAAACAGGATGGGGAAATATTTCTGTTATGTCATAATAAATACTAGCACATCAAACATATCAATGAAAGCACACAGGTTAATGATGTCAGTTTCATTTAAGAAATGGAATAATATTAAAGCTGTTATTAGGACCAGAGAGGCAAAGTGCTCCCAGCTGGAAAATTCAGAATGCCTCCTACTACAAGATTTTACTTCTTGGGTTACCTCCCCTGGATCCCAAAGTCACTCTTTCAATTCCACTAAAACTGAGTTCATGTTCAGTCTCTGTACCACTGTCTTGAATGTGTTTAAACAGTGCATTATTCTGGTTTCTGCACCTTATATCACTCAGCTGTTCACCCAAGCTAGTTTTAAATGCCTGCTTGACTTGATCAACATAAAACACCTGGCAAGTGAAAGTGGACAGATAAATAACTACTTGTGTGGACTGGTTAACAAACTGTCTGATTTCAAAAGTTATAGTAGAAAGGGCTGAATAAGATATAGTAGAAAGGGCTGAACAAAAAAGTTGAAATGTTTTTTATCACATTGCAATGTCTGCATTGGCTAAAAGGGAAACAGCCTTTGGGCTGTTCAGATAATCAAATTCTTGCAGGTTTTAGAACCAGTGGGAAGGAATGGACTAAAAAAAATCAAAGATATATTGACCCCTTTTAAACACCATAGTAGGGGAGCATATCTACTTCCCGCTCCAACAGTGGCTATGAAGAGCAAATATGCCAATTTTGTAGCAATATTTCTCTTATGGTGTTTGATTGCCTACTGTAAGTGGTAAAAAAATCATTACACCCCCATTGCTTTCCACCCCCTTCCCCCTACCATAACAGAGTTTCTCTGTTCACATCAGTAATGTCCTCAGTGGTATTCTTTGGCAATAACTCACTGTAACCCTGCTTCACAAATCTAAGCATCTTTTCATCAGCCTGTTTCTGACAATTGAATTCACAGCTACAAGTTCTCCTAAGCTTCATAAAGTGAGACATATGGATGTTCCTGATGGTGTGGGCTAGTTGACAGCTGGAGACATGGAGAACAACATTCCGCTCAGTAGCCTTCCAGAAGAGATTAGTGCCTACTGTGCAATCATTACCCCTTGTTATGTTAAGGTCCAAAAAGTTGATCTCATGGAGATCTGAGTGTATAGTGAATTTGACATTTGAATTAGTGAAATATGCAAAATTCACAAATTGTTCAATTTCTCCAGATGTATCCTGCCATACTATCAGGACATCATTAATATATGCATCAGATGTTTATTTCATGAAACAAAAGGTTAACAATTGGGTCATATACCACTTCCCTTTCTCACTGTCCCTAAAAAAGATTTACATGATTAGTGGCAAATGTCTCCCTCATGGCCAGGGCCACTGGAAAATTGCGGCCGCAATTTTTTTGCGGAATCCGCAATTTTCCCAATTCTCCGCAAAAACGGACATGTTCCACAATTTCTTGCAATGTCTGAGTTTTTATATTGAACTGTGTAAAAAGTATTAATATTTTTAATAAAATACTCTCAGATATATTGACAATTGTGCATGCAGACTTGGGTTTAGCTGAAACAATGCAATGCAAAGTAGGGCAAGGGTTTTACATGACAATGATTTCTTTTAAATCTTTTCCTTATTTGGTTTCAAAATCCACTGGCCAAGCATAAGTACACTTAAACACTTAACATTTGTTTTGTGTTGAAGCAGTCTATCAGAAAACTTTTTGTTGCCATACAGACAAACAAAAGATGAGAGAAAAAGTGCAAATTATCCCATTTACCTAAATGGGGTGCTAACTATGAAGCCTTTTTGTAAGTGGCACGGCAAGTTTTTCCTTGTGAGCAGCCTTTCATTCTGACTAGTTTTGATTCAAACAGCTGAGGATTTTTGGATGGTCCTGCCTATTATAAACTTGAATAAGCTAGTTACTGTCAGTTATCTCACTCTTAGCAACTACACCATAGATGCTCACATGCAAAGACTACAATAAAAGCCTGACTAAAGTCTAAAAACAAGCTTGTAAAACACAAAATGTATCTGAACATTTATCTTTAACTAAACAAAATCATTGCAGCCAGAGTAAAACAAAGGAAAATTACAGGGTACCCTGACTACTGTATGATGCAGTAAAAATATACTGGTATTTTTTTTTATATTTTTTGGTAACCACGTAAGGCCCACTAGGCACAGGTGCCTATTTTCAGGTACAACCCAGGAGCACTGAGGAGGTTAAGAGACTTGCTCAGAATCACACAGTATGCAAGTGGAGGTTGTGGGAATCAAACCCAGGTCTACTAGATGCAGTCAGCTCATTCACAGTTTGTTACTCTAACCTCTAGATTATACTGCCAGCCCCAATAACCCCCAGATTTAATGTTTAAAGATCTGATTTCAAAAATAGTGTACAGTACCTACAGTACAAATTATGACTATTAAACACTTTAACAACATTTTACTAAAGCTCAATTATTCACCACTCTATCTGCTTATTTTTTCTTGTACCAAAATGGGTGAATAGCTGGCAGAGCACTGTAAACAGCTGTTGATTACACTTCATCACTGTACAGCCAGAAACAAAAAATATATATTTTTGCTGGCTTTATTTAATATTGATTTGTTGTGGCTCACTTAATAGAATCTATTTAGCACTGTGCTTTTAAATCTTGGAAGACAGGTAACGCTTATGATAGCTTATCAGTTTAGTATCCTTTTTAGGAACATAAACTTTTATTTATGTTTTAAACATATTCAGCTGTCAGTAGATTCATTTAGCAATTTATACTGACAAATATATGCTGCAGAAAACCTTAAAAGATTTATTGTGAAGCACTCCGGGTCTATAGTAGAACCCCCGCAATTTCCTGCAATTTTTGGTAACCTTTTCCGCAATTTTCCAATGGCCCTGCTCATGGCAGAACCATTAAGCTGGTGATAATGACTCCTCTGAAAAACAAATGTTTTGTTACATTTTAATATGAATTCAGACAACCCCACCAAAAAATATTTGTGCTGGCTACTCAGATTCTTTGAAGAGTGTAATCATGTACATTGTGCCAGAAATCCCCCATTATGGGAATACAGTGGAGCCCACTTATAAGAACATCAATATAAGAATGTCTCACCTGCAGTAACATTTTGCCCATGTCCCGATCTTGTCTCGTTATATTCAATGGGAGCGAATCCCATTTATAAGAACATACTAATCAGTTATAAAAACATTTTTTGCCCATATTCTGTTAGTCTGCACTCTTCTCTGTGTTTCTCTGTGCAGTGTGATAGCCACTGACAGTTTTCACACCTCATTATGCGGCTCATTAGATGGCTAATTCTGCTTGGCATTCTATTGTGGCTACTTGCATTGCTTCATGTTTTGTTTACATTTAAGTCTTATTTAGTAGGCAAACATGTACTGTACACAGCAGGCAGCAATGGAGAAACACAGATGAACTGCACTGACACTAGCCAAGAAAATCAACATTATTGAGTGCTAGAGCCAACCTGCTACTAAACGGTCTGACATAGCACAAACATTTAACAATAACCTGCACAATTTCAAAAATCCTGCCCCCATAAGAAAAGCTATATAAAGAGTGCCAGCAGAGTTTTACTAGCGAAATAGAGAGAAAAAGAATGAGAAAAGATGGGGTGTTGAAAAGTGCCTTACTGAGCTGGTTCAGCATCTGCTGAACTGCAGATGCTCCTATCAGTGACCCCATCTAACTTATTAAAGCACAGCAGCTAGCCAATGGGCTTGGTGTCAGCTTTATAATAACAAATGGCCAGCTGTGTTACTAGAAGGGGCAGAACAATATCCACTTCAAATGATACCATGAAGGGAAACAAGACGCTGACCCCAGCAGTGCCGAGAGCTGGACTGAGACTGTCCTCCCTTTGCTTCCTGCTGAATTCTCACCAGAAGCCATCTACAATTGTGATGAGATTAGAATTTACATCCTAGCAGTACCTGATGGCAGACTGGCGTTCCATAGTGATCCACATTGGGAGAAAAAAAGCAAAGGAGAGGATTTCAGCATTAGTTTGTGCAAACATGCCTAGGACTGACAAAATGCTTCTTTTAATCATAGAAAAGTCTAAGAAACCTTGGTGTTTCCGAGGCTTTATGCTGGAATCCCTACCTGTTGAGTAACATGCTAATAGCAATGCATGGATGATGGGCCAAATTTTCACAGAGTGGACAACCAAATGAAATGTAAAACTTTACAGAAAAAGAAAGTGTCTCATTTTGGACATTTGTAGCGGACACCCTGCTCTCTCTGTTGGCCACATATAACTAGTCTTCTTCCCTCCAACACCACTTCATTCATTCAGCCTATGGATCAGGGGTTCAACAAAACATAAAGCAGCATTACTGTAAAAATATCTCTGAGAAGAAAAACATTTACATAGATGCTGTCAGAGTTACTAAAGTTATTGAGCTTGCCCAAGTGATCACAATCCTCAACTGCATACAGATGCTGGATACTGCGTGGTGTCAGATGAAAGGAGAAACTATCACACACTGCATTAAAAAAGCATGCTGCACAAACTCAGAAAGTGCAGAAAGCCCAGAAACCCAAGATTGCATCAGAATTACTGAAAGCATCATTCAAAGCATACCTGAGGAGAACTGTATGGCTGGGGGCTGAGCACTGAGGAATGTGAGTGGTATGTTGCCATTGATAAGGGAATTGAGTGTTCTGGGACAATTGCAGAAGAGGAGATTTGCCAAGACATTACACCAGTAAAAGAAGAAAGCAGTGACAAAGAAGATCAGCCTACTGTCATACTCCCATTTGTGAGAGGTGAAGGTATGTATGGACAAAATAAGACACTATATCTTAATCATGCATGGGATGAGCACAAGCCACCCTTGTAACAGGGCTGGGGGAAAAAAAACAGAGATCAAGTAGGGTCTGCAGTAGCACAGCAGGTAGGGAATTTAGGGCAAACTAGGTGGGCCAAGAGGTTCATTTCTGCTGACAACATCTATGTTTCTATTTTACAGTTCTCTTTTGATAGTGTGCTATTGATGTGCTTTACTAACCCATTGCATTTTTCTATCACTGTCCTTCATTTACCTGGTAGAACTGGAAGGAACAGGGTATGTTACTATCAGTAGCAACAACACCTATTTCCATCCTTCAAGTGTTCTAGCTGTGTAAACTTAAAACATATGACATCAAGTAACCACATTGATTTGCAAAATAGTAAGCAAATGTGTGAAATAAATGCATGATGCACAGGGTCTGATACTTAGCCACTATTCCTAATTTGCACAACATTGCATAGCCTCCAGCAGCAGGAAATATCTCTGATGTGCTTCAACAGGATCTTCAACTGAACCTCATTGAATGACAGGAAACCACCTAATTTGGAGTCTAACAGATTAAAGGTTGCAATGCTGAAAGGTCACACTTTCAGACTGACATAAACAGCAGCTTGGTCCAATTATTTGAGTTAAAGTTTTAGTTTTACCTACTATTCTCTCTGTGACATGCTAGCATGGAATGTGATGTGCAGAACTGGGACCTCAGGATCCCAAAAACGACATTCTGAAAGGTCAGTATCAAAACCTGGTGACAATTAAAACATATAGAGAATAGTCACTGTGAAGGGCAGCATGGGAGAAGAAACAGCTATTGTTCATCATGTAATGATTGCACAGCCTTGCTTTGAAGAAGCTAACTTCCAAACAAAGTAACCTAGAAAGACAAAGAGTAACTATAGTAAGACACTAGATAGCCCTAACAATACACCATGCATTCTAAAATATCTTCTCTGGGGGTTTTAATACCCTCCTCAACAGGTGTCAGAACCTTGGAAATCAACTGTCACTTTGAAGAAATAATGAGTGTTGAGAATAGCTCCATTCTAAAATGTAAATCACACCAAAATTGTCTTTTTCCACATTTTATTTCCCTTCTGCTTCCCTCCCCATCAATGATTAGTGCTGAGATGGAACCAAAGGCTAGTTTCCTAAATAACATATTTTATGTGATATTATAATTAGCAACTGAGGCATGAATAACTAAGGAATTCTTTTCTGATATCCTATTAATGAAGAGGTGCAGTATATATATATTTTTACTCACTTCATGGAGGGATCCATGCAATAATAGTTGAAAAATAAAACCCTGTCTACTCTGATGAAGAAGCTCATCATTTCTTTGGCTGCCAAAATTTAACAAGTAGGACTTCAACCCATCTAGCTGGAACAATCATGTTATTGCACGCATCAACTTTAAAACAGACATACTGTAAGCCATAGATAGGAGTTCTGATTACAAAACACTCTCATCTACAAAGCATCAAATAAGACAGGCAAACTCAGGCATGCATGACAGAAAATAGATTTTTGATTTAAAGAAGTTCAGCTCTGGGAGTGACACAAACATATTTGAGCAATAGCATTAAGCTTTTTAAATTAAATTGCATACCCACTTTCATTTGTTCTTTCACAAGAGTACATGCTTGTACTTGTTTCTATAAGATACAATAACATATATTTATTGCATGGCTACAAGGATGTGCTACTGTATACAAGTAGAGGGAGGGCTCATTGTGCTTACTAGGGTAATAGCTCAGTTTGGGTTTGATAGGGTATAGTTCGAGTTCAGTTCACTTTGATTTCATAAGTAAATGTTTGGGTTCAAGTTCAGTTCAGTCTGAGTTTTTTTTTATTGTAATTTTTTAGTTCGAGTTTGAGTTAGGTGTTACCCTACTGCTTCCATGTGGGTTATCCTTGTCTCACATTGCCTGGGTTTGAGTTTGGTTTGGGTTCATCTTTGTGTTTTTTTAGGATTCAAGTTTGGTTTGGATTGGGTGAAAATCTACAGGAATGCATTCAGTTTGGTTCACGGACGAACCCTTCCTCTGTATATGAGGTGTCTTTGAACTGTGCATGGTAATATATGCCTTGCAGACTTAATGCAGGCATACACACATACTGTTTCCTATGCAAAGTTACAAAAAGTAAAGTATGGCTCATACAAATAGAAGTAACTTAAATTCCAGTATGGTAATGGGTGCCCCATACTATTTCCTATCTAAGACAAAATCAGAAGGTCTGGTATTGTCAAAGCAGTGTTTGTTTGGTCAATGTATCTTTTTTAATCAAGAGATATGACTTCTGTATTTTTAGGGCTGCAGTGGGCGGAGCCCTGCAGACCTATTACTTTCAAAAAAGGACTCCAATTTGCATTTTTTGTGACCAGACAACATGCTGGAGTGTCACCACAAGCACCACCATGTCTATGGAGCACTCTGGTCACACTGCACTAATTTTTACTTGGAAATAAATCGGGCCATCCTGATCGGGACAATGGGGGATTGGGTACCCCCCGTGTCACTGTTAATGTTAAAGAAGTTTTTTTTTTATTTAAAGTTTATTAATCATTTTGCCCACAATAATACACAGGCAGATATACAAACAGAGAAATCATTTTTGTACACAGTCACATACACATAAATCTGCCTCTCCCTCCCTTAAACCCTTTCCCCTTCCCCTTCCTCCCACCTCCCCCGTATCCTTATCCACTAGGAAAACAACACCTAAAGCCTCTTACCCCACTAATATCTGCTATAAGAGCCTTATTCGTCTAATTCAGTTACATCCATATCCTTTTAGTTAACCCTGCAGAGAATAGAGAGTATACAGAGGGCCCAAAATCTTATTAAAGTTAGACATTGTATTATTCAGATTAGCAATAGTTTTCTCGGTATGCAGGTTGGCTAAAATTTCGGCCAGTCACTCCTCATAAGAAATTTCTTGCTGATCAAGCCAATGTCTTATCACCAATTTCTTAATAGACATCTCAATAAGCGTAATGTGATATTTCCGGATATTAACTCTAACTCCTGATAGATCACCGAGGAGGCAAATTTGGGGAATAAATAGTTCCCCCAAGCCTAAAATGGGATCTGTGGATTGCTTGATCTTCCCCTACAGTGAGGCCACCTTCGGACAATCCCAGAAAATGTGAAGTAAATTACCCTCCTCCTGATGACACCTCACACAACTATTGGAAACCATGAGCCCCCTCTTTATCAATTTACAGGGTGTGTAGTAAGCATTGTGTAATATAAAAAATTGCATCAGCTTTAACCTGTCTTGCTTAATAAATTTGTGAGAGGTATTCCAGATGGACGACCAATCAAATGTCTTCTCAGGGAAAAGGGATCTCCACAGATCTGTAGGTCCACAGCAATTGGGTGATTTCCAACCAACCAATAAATTATAAATCTTAGCTATCACCCTGGGGCCACCACTTATTAGACTAAGCTCCTTACGGAAGGTTATGAGCTGGTCTGTACAAGGTGAAAGACCAAAGAAGCTTGTTAAAACATGTTTAAGTTGAATAACCTGAAAAATATGTCTGTTTGGAATACCCATCTTGTCTGCAATTTCCTCAATGGACATCCAACCATGGCCCTCCTCTATTAGCCTGGAAACTTACCGGTCAATGGGTATTGAGATCCAATATGGTGCAATAGGTTTGCCCCCAATCTTAAGAATGAGATTACCTACAATAGGTTGATTGAGATCCTTGAAGTGATTGTATTTGAGAAATCTACAGACCTGTGTGTGGATTTTAAGCGAAGTGTAAATTACTGAATTTTTAAGTTTTACCAGCAAAAGGCTCTCCCCAATATGCAATAGACCCATGGGATTTATACCAAATGAATGTATGAGCTCTAGTTCAATCTGCAACCACACTGGGGCCTTACCTGGAGCTCCGTGAGATGCCCACCTCATATACTTGTTAATATGAGCAGCCCAAAAATAGAGAAGTACACTGGGCAGTCTCATGCCTCCTTTATCTTTTGGGGCCACCAGAGTGTGGTAAGCTATTCAAGGGGATTTATTGGACCACAAAAATTTAATGAACAGAGATTGCAGTTTTTTAAACCAGGATATAGGGAGCCAAACATTAAGCATAGTCAAGGGATATAATAAACGAGGGAATATGTTCATCTTGATGAGGTTTATTCTCCCCCACAGCGAAATGGGGAGAGAAGCCCACCTATTTAAATCTCGAGACACCTTATCCACCAGAGTGTCTAAGTTTAACCTGATCACTTGATTACTGCTACGGGCAAGATCTACTCCCAAGTATCGGAGAGAACCCTATTGCCACCTCAGCCCATAGGGCTCGATATCGGATTTAAAAGATTTATGGTTTGAAGGGAATACTGTGGTTTTACTAATATTAAGCTTATAATTAGCAACACAACTGAAAGAGGCAACAATATCCAGCATGTACGGAATAGAGCTGCATGGGTCGGCTAACTGCAGGAGGAGATCATCCGCATAAGCAGACACATTAACTTCACGGGGAAAAATAGGGATCCCCTGAATATTTGAACAGTTTTGCAACCTTCTAATTAACAGTTCAAGATACAAATTAAATAATAAAGGTGACAGGGGACATCCCTGCCTGGTACCAGTATGGAGAGTAAACCTTTGAGAGATAACTCCGTCTCCTGAGACCCGGACTGAGGGGGATCTGTATAATGCGCATGTCCAATTAATAAAAAGTGGAGGGAAACCAAAATTCTCTAAAAATTGAAAAAGATATTCCCAGTTTACCCTGTCAAATGCCTTCTCGGCATCCAGGGATATCAAAACAGCGGGGTAGGGTGCATCACTGGACACAGAGAAGACATGCAAGAGAGTTCTCAAGTGATCTGCTGAGGACCTCTCCTTCAGGAACTCCGCTTGTTCCAACCCTACCAAGCAGTCCAGTACCCTTGCCAACCAGCTCTCTAAGAGTTTAGACAGGATCTTAATGTCCTGGTTGATCAAGGAGACCTGCTCGCTAAGAGTTTAGACAGGATCTTAATGTCCTGGTTGATCAACGAGACCTACCCAGTTTGGGAATCAGAACGATTAGCGCCTCAAATAGGGAGGAATCAGAATCTGCGCCAGATAAGATATGCTTGTACAGAGAAAGGAGCATTGGCATTAGTTGAGCTAGAAACTTTTTGTAAAATAAGGTGGAGTATCCGTCAGGGCCTGGTGTTTTGTTAATTGGTAGGGCTTTAATAACAGTGGAGATTTCTTCTGAAGTTATTGGAGCCACCAAAGCATCCTGCTGCTCCCTGGAAAGTCAGGAAAGATGCGATTCCTGCAAGAAATCCTGAATCTGTTGAACAGTTGGGGGAGTAGGCATGGGGCCGTACAACTCCATATAATAGTCGGCAAATTCTTTTATAATCTCCATGGGGAGAGTTTTAAGGGAATCATCCTTCAAGGACTGTATGGAGGTAATGTAACGGGCAGTTTCCATTTGCTTCACCCTGAGGGTTAAGAGCCGGCCTGCCTTTTCCCTGTGGTCAACATATGATGCCTGAGTTTTTAATAAATAATAATCCGTCTTTTCCAGGAGGAGTTCCATATATGCAGCCCTCAGTTTAATTAACTCCTGTTGATGAGTCTCCACATTAGGAAGGGAAGGGTCATCTTCTAAGGCTTTAATCTGGGCAAGCAACTGGGACAGTTTGGCTTTGGCAGCCTTTTTCCTATATGTAGCCAGACTAATTAAAATTCCTCTGGTATACACCTTGAAGGCGCCCCAAAGTAGGTCTTGCCTACTCGAGGAAACTTTATTGGAATGATAAAAAATATCTATCTGATCTTGTATCTGCTTCGTAAGAGAGTCATCCTTCAGCAGCAAATCATTCAATTTCCATCTGGGGGTCCTGTTTGGAAGCGAGACCGTTGTTATCCAACAGGAAACAATGGCGTGATCTGAAGGAACTCCAGGGAGAATCGAAGAGTCAAGTGAGGCCGGAAGCAAGGAATGGGACAAGAACAAGTAGTCTATCCTCGAAGAAGAGGAATATACTGAAGAAACGAAAGTGTATTTCCTCTCTTGGGGATGCAGGACCCGCCAAATGTCACACAATCCAAGTTGGTCGAGAAATTCCCCGAAAGTCCATTGGGCCGGAGAGAAACTAGTTTTCTGAGGACTAGACCGGTCCATAACCCGGTCAAGTACTAAATTGAAATCACCCCCGATAATCATGGGAATCAACATAAATGCCTGTAAGACCAGGGCAAGATGAATGAAAAATTCAGGGGTATCCCGATTAGGGCCATAAATACTTCCAGGGATTACTTCTTTATTGTAAAGTAGACCATGCACGAGAACGTACCTGCCCCTTGGGTCTTTAACCACCTTGATTGTACTAAGGGGAATTTTTCTATGTATGAAGATCATTACCCTACTACTATTAGAGGAACCCTCTGCACTGAAAAACTGACCAAATTGCATTTTCCGGAGCTGAGAAGCCTCTGAATCCAACAGATGAGTTTCCTGGACATACGCAATATCTACATTTACTAACTATAAATGGTGTAAGACTTGGCATTGCTTCTTTTTATTTCTGCCCCCTCTAATATTCCACATCGTGACATTTACCCTGCTAACCATTGTGACAAATCAGGAAACTTGTTACTTTCTGTAATGCATGTCAAAGCGGTACCTGGGTTGACACAATTCGATCTTAGCAATAGTATTAAGGACCTAGTGGGAAAAACTTCCCTCCCTCCCACACCCTCTCCCCCCATAAAGACCCCCTGTAACCAATAAACCAACAAAATGATCTGAAAATCCATACTATTTCTCCCTCCTATCATAGTTCCACGGTATAGCTGGTTCTGCTACAGTTTCCGGCCTCTCTTCTCCTGCCACCACAAAGCCTAGTGGGGCGGTTATGCCCTATTAAATGAAGTGAAACCCCCCCAAAAAAATTCATATCTCCATAGGAGAACCAGGGGGTGCTACCCCCAACATTAACCCAACACTGATACCCCTGAATCTCTAACATGCTGACAAGGGAAGGGGGGGCTGTGCTGCGTAGCTACTTTCATTTAACCCAGTGAGTTCATTCTTTACCCTGTGTAATGTTGGTCAGAATAATATGGTAGAACTAGTACCTGGTATCCAAGGCCAAAATATCTAATTGCTCAGCTCGTGGGCTAGATCCTCAGTACTTATCCACAGAAATAAGGAACAGCCTCAGGAGCTCCTCCATTAGTATGCCCTAGCTAAATACTAGGTACCGCCATAGACTTACCGTGAGCTCCAGATTCACAGTGCAGCCTCTCCACGCCCCCACAAGTCCAACAATAAGGGTACTTCTCTGCCTTGGTAATGGCTCTTAACTACGAAACCACCACCTACCCGGAAGAAAAGAGCCAGAATTATCCCTGGTATCCATCTTAATTGAATAAATTCCCTCCTGAAACTTCCAAACTCAATAAACAGTTTTAAACAACTACTAATCTTAATATAGGAAGAAAACCAGGCAACAAAGCTTAAGGATAACGGCAACAAATTTGGTAAAGTAAAAAGCTCAGTCCTTCATGCTGTATGACTTCCCTGGTCCAAAGTGCTTCTCCCTAAGGCAGTAACCATTCTCCTTAGACTTCAGCTTGGCTTAAAAAGATCGGGATGTTCCTTCTGCAGTGCCTTCTTAGCCGGCTCAACCTCCTCAAAGGATGTCTATATCCCTGAAATTAAGACCTGAAAATGGCCAGGATACCCCATACGGAATTTTATTCCTGCAGCTATGAGCTTGGTTATGATGAGGTGAAAAAGCGCCTTTCTCTGGTGCACCGTGGTTGGGAGATCCTGAGTTACCCGAATTTTTCTGCCTTCCCAAAGAACTTGGTCCAGCTCCTTAATCTTTGACAACAAGAATTGCTTCTCCTGAAAATTGAGAAGCTTAATCATCAGGGGCTGGGGTTGCTGGCAAGGAGCAGGAATCGGGCGTAGCGCACGATGAGCCCTTTCCAATGTATACGAGGTTCCAAAAGGAGAGGGGCTTGCTATTTGCTTGAACAGCTTCTGGGCAAACAGCACAGCATTATTGCCCTCCTCTTTTTCTGGAATTCCCAATACCACCATGTTATTTCTATGACTTCTGCCCCCTAAATCTTCAACTTTTTGCTTCAGCTTCTTGATACGTTGCCGACTCTCCACTATGGCCTTCTCCGTGCGGCCCGTCTTATTCTCCAAGGAAACAATCTGGGATTCTGAATCGGAGACCCTTGTAGACAAGTCCTCCAGCACTCCAGACAATTGCTTAATCTTGGTCACTATAGCTTTGAGATCCTCCTGAAAAGGTTGCAACTTTGCCTGAAAGAGTTCCAAAGTAAGGGGAGTAGTTTCCACAGCTGGCACTTGAGAAACTGTAGTAGTTGAATACTTTCCACTGCCTGTCAGCTGGGCCTTGGATCATTTTCCAGATTTCTGCAGGGAGACGGGTGGGGTATGTCGGGGCAGCACCGATCTCATTTCGGCTTCCATTTTCTGCAAACACCCTCTTAATAGAGGTAGAAGATGAGTAGCCGCCTGTACAGTAGTACAAGCCCACTTTTTAGGCAAATTTTAATAAAATAAAGGCTTTTGGTAGCGGGAGCTTGAGCCAAGCGCTGCTACGCAGTCTGCTGTATCACATGACCCCCATGTTAAAGAAGTTTGTCTAACCTGCTTTTGTTTTCAGCCTGAATATTTGAATAGGAGCCACCATTTTGGTTCTGGACTGCCAATACTGAACCAATCAAATCTCTTGGGACCTAAAATAGAGACTGTCCCCAGGGGCTGTATGGGAAAGAAATTCTGTAGTATTTGTAGTACTATGTGTTTGACACCTTAATGGACCTGGAGGGGGAGCCCTTTCTGTGACAGACAATTTCCTCAACCAACCGAACCTTGTGGATTACAGGGAAATGCCCAGAACTGCCTGAAGCAGTGTGTCAGTCATGAGTGGAAGTTGGAGAGTGAACAGCTCAAGTGGTCGAGCAGCTGCTACTAGAGGGAGTGCAGAAGAATCAGTGGGAAGGATCCATTGGCCTGCCTGCCACATTCTCTGGCCTGAGGAAATTGCCTGTTGCATAAGTCAGGTTTTTTTGATTGCCGGCTTAGACCTGCAGCACAGAAAAAAAAGCGTATTATGGCTACTTGCAAGTGGGACCGAAGACATGCTCCAGAAGTGATTGGTCTGCCTGAATGAGAGAAGATAGTCTTGAGTTGAAAGGTTTGTGCAGTGAAGCTGTAATTAGCAAACAGACTATTTCCTACTTGTGGCTTAGATAAATAGCTGATTTAAGTGTGCTGAATGTGTTTAGTGGGTCACAATTTGGTTCCCCAAAGTGAATCCTGTTATGCCAGCTCTACGGTGCCCCTCAGAAAATTCACTACAATCTGGGGAGAGACTTTGAAAGCCATCTGATCAAGGAAATCAAGATTAAGGAAATGCTCTCACTCTGGGGAGTACGGAAGTCAAGAACTACCCCCTAACACACTCAGGGGAATCTACAGCCCGAAAGGTTTAACAGAACTTTAGTAGATATGCTGGGTACTCTTCATCCTAGGGACAAGTCCAAACGGAGCCTGCAGATAAGTTCTTTGGTACATGCCTATAGCCGCACCAAGAATGATGCCACTGGGTTTCCCCCTACCATCTGGTGTTTGTTTGGGAAGCCTGGTTACCAGTAGACATCTGTGTTGGAGCATCCCCAGATGGAGTCAGAGCTGAAAATCACCTTCAGTTCATCCAAAAGTTAAAGGCTCAGTTAAACAATGCTTACCAACTAGCATACACCATGGCAGCAAAGAGAAACTTAACAAATAAGGAGGTGCATGACAAGAATGTCAAGGCCAAGGCCCCTACTTTTCTGCTGCACGCTGGGACCATGTTCTGTGGCAAGATTACCATTTGCTACAGAACTTCTACGGTGGTGGTTTGCAATTTCTTCGGAAGTTCTGTGGCACTAAAGAACTACCACATCACAGTGTCAGCTTGTCATACTGACTACATTTCCATGGCAATGGTTATAGCAATCAGGATGGGAGAAAGCACAGTAACACTAGTTCAAAAAATAACAGACTTATAGAAATAATGTTATGCCTGAAAAAACAAAAAAAAAATCTATCCCTTAAGGTCCTAGCCTATTGCATAAATGAAATATGCATAAGGGTCCTTATGTGATAAATAAGGTATTTCAATACTCATGCTGTCTATACCACTCATGAGGTCCCTGCTGTGTATCACTTATATATTTTTATGTGCTGTCTACACCACTCATGAGGTTCCCACTGTGTATTCATTTCAGATGGCATCTCTGTACCTTAAAGGCAAAAATAAGATTGTACAAAGTAAGGTACGGACTTAACAGGTCTATGCTATTGTCAAGGTTTTGATTAAGTTGGCCCTAGTGTAATAACGTAAGACTTAAAATTATATTAGGCTGTAGTGCAGGTTGAGCAAATATCACCATGCCTGATGTGCTATGCCACCGCCTCTGGCAGTGGAAGCTGTGGTAGATAAGTGACTATTCATTTATGTGGCAGAATGCATCCATTTTGTTTGCTAATGTATGATGTTATAGCACTAATAACATCACATGCTGAGTGTAGAGGGGTTTTAGATATAAAAAGAGGGGAAGAGAACCAGGTTCTATGGATAAATGGAAATATTAATAAAGAATCACCAAGAACAGAGAATTCTGTGGCACTGCAGAGGTTCTGCAGTAGGTTGCAAGTTCTGTGCAAAATTCTGTGGCTGCAGAATTTTAAGAGCTTTGGTCAAGGCCCAGGAATTGCAACCTGGAGACAGAGTTCTGTTGCGGAATTTGGGACTGCGTGGGAAACATAAAATTGCTGATAGGTGGCACCACCTTCCCTGCATTGTTGCCAGTAAGCTGAATGATCTACCAGTCCATAAAGTCTGTTCTGAAATGACCCACAGACTGTCAAGATGATGCATAGGAATCATCTACTGCCAATTGGTCAAATCATCATTGATTCCACACCACAAGTCACTGCCCTCCTGGGCCTGTAACCAGGGCTGCTGCCAAAAAGAAGCAGTTAACCTTTTCTTCAGTTGTCAAGGATTCCAGGCCTTCCCCCAGGCAGACCCAAAAAGTTACTGATTGCCAGTCTGAATCTGATGACAGTGAGTGTGAAGCACCCTACTATCCATCCTATGAACTGAGTCAATTGATCCAGGGTAACCGCATGTACAATTTTGGAGATGGAGCTGGACCTTCAGGACTGCCTAACCCTCCAGCCTTCTCCACAGACCCTGTACCCATGAAAGTGAGGTACAATGTGTGATTTCTGAAACAGCTGAACCACAAGAAAGAGAACAAGAGAGAGAAAGCCCCACTGGTAGCATACCAGTAGATACCAAACTGTGTGAAAGCAATGAATCAGACAGCATTATGAAAGAGAATGTTGAAAGTATTGGTCAAGTGTTGCAAGATTTAAATTCAGTAGAATTTACTCTGGACAACAAGCCTGAAACATCTTTCAAGCCAGGTATGGACAATAATATTATCGAGGTAGAGCAAACAGAATCAAGGGTTGAGAGAGCTCCTAATGCAGGACAGACCACAAATGCAGAGGCAACCCCTTCAACAGAAACATGCTTGCTGGAAATCAATGATCCAGGACTGTAAACACCCCCTGCAAGTGTTGAAAAAACTGACCCTGTGCCTGTTCCTCCTTGAAAGTCAGGGAGAGCTACTAAACCAGTAATACGCCTCAGTTATGACTCCCCAGGAAGCCCTAAAGACCTTCTATTGCATATTGTTCACAAGGGAGGTGTATATCTCTGCAAGTTCTCTCTCCCCAAACTGAGCTATTCTGCTACCTCAAAGTTGATAGGTAAACCTTCGACTCATAGTACTAATGCCCCTGCCCCATGCAACCCCATTGTATCTGATAGGGATAGGCCCCAAGCCTTGTGGGTTAAAGTACAGGAGGTGATACAAACTAGGGAATTGTGAATAATGTGTTTAACTATTTAAACATGCTTATATATTTGTGAAACTGTATGAAAATACGTTATTGAAGAAATGCTATTGTTAAAGTGAAAAGGTATAGTAATTCTTAGAACCAGTTTATTTGCTGATGCATCAGCTTTATTATGTAATATACCAAATGAAACATGCATGTATTTTATGTAGTGTTTTCTTGTAGAATCATATGGAAAGTATAGACTTGATGTGGACACCAGGTTTTCCAGGCAGGGAAGAGTATAACTCTCCCTACAAATTGGGGTTTACTAAAATGTCTTCCTAGGTTCCTAAATGCCCACTGTTAGGCTGGTGTCCTGTCTGCAGTAGTTCTATTTGTCTGCATGAGAGTGCCTTAGTAAGCCTCCATTCCTGTCTCTTTAAGAGAGTGCCTATGCTGTGTTTGGAAATCAGTTTGGGCTGGGTCCAAGTAATTAAGGCTCACGACCAGCCAGTCAGCCTGTTATACTGCTCCATTCTGCAGTCGCTGTTAGCACAGAGGAAGCAATGTTAGAAAATGTGGTTATTTACTATTTGTCTATTATAATAGCAATTTTAAAGATGTTTGTCTAACCAGCTTTTGTTTGCAGCCTGAACATTTGAATAGGAACCACCATTTTGGTTCTGGACTGCCAATATTGGACCAATCAAACCTCTGGAGACCTAAAATGGAGATTTTCCCAGGGGTTGTATGGGAAAGAATTTGAGGTTGGCTAACGGAACTGTTTGTCACAGGAAGGGATCCCCCTCCAGGTTCATTTAGGCGCTAAACACCTAGAACTACAAATATTATAGAATTTCTTTAAAATTATACATATACCCCTCCACCAGATCCTCCATCTCAGCAGCCACCACCACACACCCCCAGAACCATAACAGTGACACTGGTAGTGCCCACTCACCCAGTGCCCCGATCCCCAGAACCATAGGAGTGACACTGTGGTTGTCCAATCCCCCAGTGTTCTGATCAGGACTTGTCCTTTTTTTCCAACCCATATTCCCCCACCCAACCTTCCCACAGGGACGTGGTAACCCCTGGGGGGGGGGGAGTCTTAGCAGGAATTTTTTGGCAAGTAAGCAGGTTTAGTAGAGCAGGCACTCCTCCAAGGTGAGCAGGTTGGCGGTGGAATAGAGCAGGCAAGTATGGGTGCAGAGGGGTGCACCAGTCAGAAACCTGCAGGTCTTGTTTATCGAGGTCTAGATTCTGGTGATGGTGGTATTGTCAGCCGCAGCATAGATAGGTAGGCTGTAGTCCACTATGGACAGGATAGAGGAGTTGATGGCCAGTCTGAAAGTGGTTTGGTGAAAGCAATCTCTGTGGCGATATAGAAGGCCAATCCAAGAGTTTATGGCTGAGGACAGGGTATTGATGTGGGTGTGGAATGTAAGCACCAAGTCAAAGATGATGCCCAGGTACTTGTAGGACGACACCTGCTCGAGAGGGTGAGCATTACTGGGGAGAATGCAGAGAGGGGCATTTTTGGCCTTATTCTGGTGATGCAAAAAAAGCATAGATTTGTTTTTTTTTGAGGTTAATGACTAGTCAGTGGTCAAGGAACCACTTTTCAGCTTGGTTGAATGTGTGCTGCAGGGATTCCTGTAGAGATGCAGGGTCAGGGTGGGAGGCAAGGAGAACTGCATCATCAGCAAAGAGTAGCATATTCCCTGAGCAGGAGCTGGGGAGGGTGTTGAAAAATAGGCTGAACAGAATGGGGCCCAGGATGGAACCCTGGGGGAACCCCAAGTGAACTGGCAGGGTATTGGACAGGGTGCCGTTTACCTTCATGCACTGTGATCTGGTAGAGAGGTAACTGGTGAACCAAGCCAGTGGGCCAGGAGAGAAGCCAAGTTGGTAGAGGGAGTCAAATAGGAGGGGGTGACAGAGAGTGTCAAAGGCCTTAGAGAGGTCAATGAACACTGCACCCGCAACATGACCAGAGTTGAGAGCAGAGTGGAGGTGCAGGGAGAACTCCAGGAGGGCTGTAGTGGTGCTGTATCCAGGGCAGAATCCATGTTGTTCTGGACACAGCAGGTCATATTTGGCCAGATAATCGGAGAGCTGAATTGCAACTATTTTTTCTAGTGCTTTGGAGAGAGAGAGGGGAGAATGGAGATGGGCCTGAAATTGTCAGCGGAGGTTGTCTCCACTCTTATGGATAGGGGTGACTTCTTCAATTTTCCAGGCACTGGGAAATTGACCAAGACATAGTGACCAGTTTAAAAGGTTGGTGAGAGGAGCTAGTACAGTATCTAGGACTAATCAGAGAATCCTGGAGTCAAGGGGATCACAGCTGGGGTTGTTGCTAGCTAAAGCTTTTTGCAGATGCGGCCTGGCTTCAAGGGGTGATATGGCATGCAGTTAAAAAGGGGGCGATCCAAGGTGGAGGAGGTGGAGGCAGGATAGGGTCAAAAAAGTAGTTGGGGAGGACAGAGCTTAGATCTGAGAAAGCCATATTGAGGTACTCAGCTATGTGGGGAGGATCAGTAGTGAAGGTACCATCTATGGAGAGTAGTGATGGTGGAGAGGGAGTGGGTCTTTCCACTGAGCTCTTTCATATTGTCCCAGAAGGCAAGGGATGAGCCCCAAGTGGATTCAAGGGTGGCTTGATAATATTCGGCCTTAGCATGCCTTGTAGCCCAGGTGCACTTGTTATGTGCTGCATTATAGGCTTGTCTGTTGGCCAGTTTATGTGTCTCGACAGCAATATGCCAGAGATTATCTCTTTGTTTATGTGTTTGGATGAGGGATGGGGAGATCCTTGTGGTGTTGTGTTTCTTGGTATGGATTCTGGTCGGGGGGTGAAAAGGTCACAGGTCTTGCTGAAGGCACTGGAGAAATAGGCTAGGGCAGAGTCAATATCCACTGAGAGTAGGACTGGGGACCAGTCAAGCTGGGCTAGGTGCATTTTTAGCTTTCTGAGACCCCCAGGGTGAAAGTACTGGCACAAGGTGACCTGGGACACTGGTTTTGGTGTGGAGGATGACCAGTGACAGAGGACAGGAGAGTGGTCATTAAGAGAGTCTGGTAGTACATTAATATCCCTGATTTTATGGGGGCAGTTTGACAGAATTACATCTAGGAGGGTGCTGGAGCCACCTGACCGGTTAAATCTAGTGGGTGAGGTAACTAGTTGGGTCATATTCAGGGCAGCAAAGGAGTCCCTGATATGGGGGGAAGTGGTACTCAGCCAACTGACTTTAAGGTCACCTAGGATGAGCTGCTCCATCTTGTGTGAGAGTGTGGTGAGGTAATCAATGAAGGAGTGGACAGCTGGTCCCTGGTCCCTGGTCCCTTGGGGGTATGTAAGAGACTGTGACAAAAAGAGGGCCCCTGACTGGGTCAGGGGTAACCTTAAGGGTGAAGGCTTGGGCACTAAAACTGAGCTTAGGGACAGGGAGAGCATGGCCTAAAAGTGTGTCACACATAAAGACCGCATACCCGCTGCCACGTTTGCCTATACGGTCTTCCCTGAACAGAGTGTAGCTAGGGAGGGAGATAACCGAGTTGGGAGTTTTTCTTGAGAGCCAGGTCTTGACTAGTGCTATAACATCAGGATGGTGTTGTAGAGCCCAGCACCGGAGAGTGGCGGATTTTTTTTAGGAGGCTGCAAATATTCATGGATGCAGTGCTGAGGCCAGTACCAGGGTGGGGTGTGGGGTGGCTAGTTGACAACAGCCTGGGGTTGGGGTGTATGTTCCCGGAGAGCAGGAGGAGTACAGCAATTAATCTAATGGGCGGTCTGTGGTGACCAGGACCCTTAGCCAGGCACCGATGCGAGGTCCTACTAGTGTGGGTACAAGGGATGGGTAGGGAGTGGAGGGTAGGTATGGCAAAGAAGGGGTGGGCCCAGGGTGTCCCAGGGGGAAGGGGGTATTGGTTGGAGGTGGGTACCGTGGAGAAATAGGGGTGTCCAGAGTGGGGGGGTAGTTGGCTACTGTGGGGTGGTAGAGGGGGATGGGGTTCAGGGTGCACGGTAGGGGGCAGGATGGGACATGGGCAGAGCAAGAAAGGTAACCATGAGTAGGCTGAGTATGATAGCCATGGTGCCCATTGCTATTTCTATTGGGGTGGTAAAGGGAATAACTGACCTTCAGTGAGGGTGACTGCCTCTGTGGAGTAGTTTTTTTTTTCTTCAGAGTACAATATGCTAAAAGTGAGAGCAAGACAGGGGATAATGGTCATTAGAACAGCAAAAAGGCAGAGGCAAGGCTGGAAGATTAATAGGAAAAATAAGATGCCTCTAGTGGCAGATCAGTATTAACTGCAAATGGGAAAATGGGCACTTGCAAATTTTGTGGAGACTGGTTCAGTGGGACAAAGTTACAAATGTACAAAACAAAAAAAAAATCACAGAAATTTAGCACCCCCCCCTCCCTTTTTAGCTCAGCTGTAAGTAACAAGCATTTGTCAATGCCGAATGTTGCTTGCTTGTATGTGCTGTTTAGGTATTTGGAAGTGACAGTGTCATGCCTTCCTCCCAAGACATCCACTGTGTCTTTCCGCTCAGTATTCACAGAAGAGTGGAAGGGGCAAGGGCCACAGCAGTACAGCAGTTGCCAAGGGGGTGAAGAGGTGGACAAAAGAGTCCTGCAGGAAATTGAAGGTAGACAAAGCGATGGAACCAGATTGCATACGCCCAAGGATATTAACAGAACCGCGAAGGGAGATAGCAGTACCTCTGGCAGCCATGTTCACTGAGTCATTCAACATGAGTGAATTGAAGGAGGGCACATGTGGTCCCTCTACACAAGTCCAGCAGCAGGGAGGAGGCAGGGAACAATAGGCCATTCAGCCTCACCTCAGTAGTGGGAAGATCATGGAGACATTGCTTAAAGAAAGGATAGTGGGGCATCTAGATGCCATCGGAACCCAGGACCATAGACAACATGGATTCACAGTGGGGACATCATGTCAGATAAATCTGGTTGATTTATTTGACTGGGTGACAAAGTAAGTGAATCAGGGTGGGGCAGCGGACAACGCTTACCTTGATTTCAGCAAAATCTTTGACACCATCCCATATAGGAGGCTGATCAACTAGCTGGGTAGGCTGGACATGGGGGAAAGGGTGGTAAACTGGGTTAGAAACTGGCTAACAGACAGGAGGTAGAGAGTGGTGGTAAATGGTATGCAGTCTAGGGAGAGGGGGCGACCAGTGGGGTGCTGCAGGGATCGGTCCTGGGGCCAGTTCTGTTCAATGTCTTCATTAGTAATATTGCTATACATCTGAAGGGAATTTTTTCACCAAATTTTCAACATAGCCATTTTAAGACCTCTGCTCATGAACAGTGTCACTGTGATTTTCTTAATTTGTCCCGTACATTGATTTCGCACACCGACTGCACCATTGTTGGTACATGGGCGGAAACATGTTTTGGGTGAGATGTGAAAAATGACAGCTGCACTACTCATAGGAAGGTGTGGTAAAATGGCAATGTTGAAAATCTGGAGTGAAAATATTGAAAATTCGCGAACTTACGAGCGTGCGTAGGAACTGTACAACACATGCTCATAAAACAGTCATTTTTTGGAATTTTTTCACCAAATTTTCAACATAGTCATTTTAAGACCTTTGCTCATGAACACTTTCACTGTGATTTTCTTAATTTATCCCATACATTGATTTCGCACACTGACTGAGCCATTGTGCGCTACATGGGTGGAAACACGTTTTGGGTGAGATGTGAAAAATGACAGCTGTACTATTTATAAGAAGGTATGGCAAAATGGCAATGTTGGAAATCTGGAGTGAAAATATTGAAAATTCGCGAACTTACGAGCATGCATAGGAACTGTACAACGCATGCTCGTAAAACAGTCATTTTTTGGAATTTCTTCACCAAATTTTCAACATAGCCATTTTAACACCTGAGCTCATGAACAGTGTCACTGTGATTTTCTTAATTTGTCCTGTACATTGATCTTGCACACCGACTGCGACATTGTGTGCTACATGGGCAGAAACACATTTTGGGTGAGATGTGAAAAATGGCAGCTGCACTACTCATAAGAAGGTGTGATAAAATGGCAATGTTGGAAATCTGGAGTGAAAATATTGAAAATTAGTGACCTTCTGACGTGCGTGGGAACTGCATAGCATGCGCTAAAT
Organism: Neoceratodus forsteri; assembly: GCA_016271365.2. Lineage (NCBI taxonomy): Eukaryota > Metazoa > Chordata > Ceratodontiformes > Ceratodontidae > Neoceratodus > Neoceratodus forsteri. The sequence goes on from CM057454.1 coordinate 817,930,599, forward strand.
AAAACAGTCATTTTAGGAATTTTTTCACCAAATTTTCAACATAGCCATTATAAGACCTCTGCTCATGAGTAGTGTCACTGTGATTTTCTTAATTTGTCCCGTACATTGATTTCACACACCGACTGTGCCATTCTGCGCTACATGGACGGAAACACATTTTGGGTGAGATGTGAAAAATGACAGCTCTACTACTCATAAGAAGGTGTGGTAAAATGGCAATGTTGAAACTCTGGAGTGAAAATATTGAAATTTTGTGAACTTATGAGCCTGCATAGGAACTGCACAACGCACGCTCGTAAAACAGTCATTTCTTGGAATTTTGGCACCAAATTTTCAACATGGGGTTTTTGGGACCCCTTCTCATGAATAATGTCACTGTTATGGCGGTATTCAGGCCCGAAGGGTGATTTCACAGTCACTGCACGAAATCACCTTGAGGCCGAATTAACGCCATGACAGTGACATCATTCATGAGAAGGGGTCCTAAAAACCCCATGTTGAAAATTTGGTGCAAAAATTCCCAAAAATGCCTGAGATATGCAACAAAGTTGAACCCCTATCTAGCCCATTATACAGCTTACCGGCATTTCCTCAGTTCGCGGTCGGCTTTGAAGAGTGCAGACGTGTTCCCGGTCCACCGAAGATCGTCGTGCCAGAGTCCGGAGGTAGTATGGGGTGAGGGGGGTGTGGGGAGGCTGGGTGCGCAGTGGGTGGGCGCGGGTTGTGGGAGGGGTCGGGAGACGCTGCAAGACCGTTTTGTGTTACAGGTTTAAAAACAAAAAGATGTGGGACGTTTGCCATTGGGGTGGGCTACCAGCGTGGCACAAGACTGAGGCGTTCAGCCAATGGGGATTAAGGCACCCCGTTGGCAAGGACTGATTGCCATGCTGGGGTGGGCTCTCAGCATGGCACCTACTACTGGGGGAGGCAGCTCAGCCGGCGAAGTTGGGCACCCGTCGGCTACAGCGGAGGGGCACGCCGCCTGCGTGTGGGGGAGCTTATGTTCTTATCACTGCTCACTGAAGCGTAGCTCCCTCTTTCAACTGGATGCCACTGCATTTTGGAGCGTGTCATAGACAGCTCCAAAATGCATTGGCTTACAGGGGCCCCGCCTGCCAGCTCACTGACTGAATTGGAGGAGGAGGTGACACACCTCCGAAATCTCCGATGATGGCACTATGTTTCTTGCACATGCGTGCAAGCAACATAAAAAATAGAAGGATTTTAAACCTGAAACTAGCAGGCTTCATAGAGTTTGGCTCAAGGTGTGTGGTTTTGTGCTTCTTATGTCCCAAATTTAAATGTTTTTTAAATTGTTTCAGGAAAAATTATCTGTTTATGAGCAGGCACAGTTTGAAAAATCATTGTCCTAAAAATAGTTAATTTTTGCGATAGCATATCAGGTCATACTATACAAAACATCTGGGGCAGGATTCACAAAGAAAGCCAAAATTCCCGCAGCAACAGGAAAAAAGGCTTGCTGCAGTGCAGAAACGCAGCTGCGCTGTATTCTCAAAGAAAACCAGCGCAGGTGTGGATTTCTGTAAAAAGTGCCACAGATGCGGCAATTTAGCTGCCACAGGACTTGCTCAAGTGCTGCGAATCCACAGCTGCGGAGTCTGTGAAGGCACAGCAATAGGAACCACAGTAGCTGAAGCAGCAGACTGAAACAGTGCTGCTATAATATGAAGCTGACAGCACACACAGAGACCAGCAACCAGTCCCCAGCTGGGACTACAGCAGCACCACAGGTACCTGTCATACCTTGGCACCACAGTGGCTGACTGTCCCTGCTGGTCGTCCCTCTCTGGGGTGTTCCTGTAGCCTGTCGGGGGGGTAGCACTCACTGCTGGCTGGTCAGGCTCTACTGCTTGTGAGACTCTGTCATGGGCTGCACTGGGTCTAGTGGTTGATGCCTGTTGCCATAGCATGGCAATGTGGGCTTTCAGTGCTGTAACATCAGCCACTGCTATGCTGTCTGGGATGTCATTACCTGTGGTACACCTCCACCTTAATTGATTCCAATTGCTGGGGCACTACTGCAGTGTGCTGAGGGAGAGTTACACCTCTTTCCACTGTGTATAACATTCTTTCCTCAGCTGCAGAAAAAAACTGGCTGTGAATAGACTTTCAGGGGCTGTGCCTTACTTATCTCATACCTTTTTGTCCTGAGGGACTTCCGCAGCTGCACTTTTTTCCACAGTCCACAGTGGTTTTTCCCACAGCTGTGGGTTTTTTTGTGAATAGCACTTGGAGCAAACTCCCCTTTTTTTCTGTAGCTGAGGGAGTTTTGGGGACTTGTTAAGGTTTTGCACCTTCTGAGAGCTTTGAGAATCCTGACCCTGTCGTTTGCAAGCTGACAGGGCTTGCACTCTGCTGAGAATTCCAAATTACATAGAAACATAGACTTTGATGGCAGACAAAGACCGCCTGGCCCACCCAGTCTGCCCATTTCCCTACCTATCGGATAAACTGCTGATCCTAGTTTTACTAACAGCCTAGTTCCTCCTACCTCCCACTAGAATTGCCTTATGTATGTCCCATGCATTCTTAAATTCCCCCACTGATTTGGCCCCATGACTTCCTCAGGAAGTCCATTCTATGTGTCCACCACCCTCTCTGTGAAAAAATACTTCCTCACGTTGTCTCTGAGCCTTCCTTCCTCTATCTTCAAATAGTGCCCCCTTGTTCTTGTACATCTCTTTCTCTGAAAGATACTACCCTCTTGGGCTTGTTGATTCCCTTGAGGTACTTGAAAGTTTCTATCATGTCCGCCCTCTCCCTCCTTTCCTCGAGGGTATACATAGTGAGTTCTTTTAGTCTCTCTTTGTTTGACTTCTGGTGCAGACCTTGCACCATTTTAGTTGCCCTTCTCTGGACTGCCTCCATCCTATCTATGTCTTTGTTGAGATGGGGTCTCCAGAACTGCATGCATCACTCTAGACAGGGTCTCACCAACTGTCTGTACAGAGGGATAACAACGTCCTGTTTTCGCAATTGCTGAGTGTGTGTGTGTGTGTGTGTGTGTGTGTGTGTGTGTGTGTCACTGCCACCATTATCCACAATAGCCTGATCCCCAGTGCCAGCTTAAATATGAAATTTAAGTAGAATCTGACACCAGGTTGTCCAACCCCGTTGTCAAGTTTGTCCCCCCTCCTTCTCAATATGGTCCCTTCCCCACACATATCCATAATAAGATGTTCCCGACACCAGGGGTGTCCAATCCCTAGTGTCAACATACACAACCTCCCTCTCCCCTTGCCCAGCAGTCCAGTATACCAGGGTGCCCATCCTTGGTGCCCCAAGTATTATACCAACACTTGGGTCCTGTCCCAGTGTCAGAAGTAGTGCTAGTCCATTAGTGTGCCTGCAAAAAAAGATAACCATCCCCCAACATTCTTTTTTTCAAACCCTGAAATAAAGAAAATGGTCCCTTGTCATGTGTCACCATTCAGAAACCCCCATCCTGATTCTCCCACTCAGCACCCCCCACCCCACACCCCTACTTACCCCATACTTATTGAGCTGATGTCCAGTGCTTTAATCCTCTCTGGATAGGAGGCATGTCTTCACTCTTCGGTGCCGAACTGGGAACTCAGGAAATCAGGTAAGTGCAGTATAATGTATTTCAATGGTGTTTTTGAATTATCTTCAGAATCCAGTAATTTTAACAAGTTTTTTCACCAGATTTTCAACATAGCCTTTTTGGGACCCCACCTCATGAACACTGGTGGTGAATTACATTTTTTCACTCTCAATTAACATAATTTCACCACCAGTGTTCATGAAGTGGGGTCCCAAAAAGGCCATGTTGAAAACTTGGTGAAAAAATATATAAAAGTAGGGTCCCAAAAAAGCCCATGTTGAACATTCAGTAAAAAATATATAAAAATGACCAAGTTATGAGTGTACATTGAGGTTTTTCTATGCATGCTTGTAACATTGATAATCTTCAATATTTTGCCCCCAAATTTTCAACATAGCAATTTTTTCACACCACCCCATAAACTTTATGATGAGGGACTCTGGCCAGTTAATAAGTTTAAATAAAACCCAGTGTATGATTTTCTCTGTGGGTACTCAAATAAATAAAAATGTCTCAGACTTACAGATTAGATTCTCAGATGGAACCTTAGTCCAGAATGTGACTTCCTATAAATATTTAGGAGTCCTTGTGGATTTTCAGATGACTTTTTCAGAATATATACATTTACAGATCAAGAGAGTTAGACAGAAGTCGAGATCCCTTAGAAGGGTATCAGGTTGTTTGTCTAGTGACATTAGAGCCAGATTGGTAAAACAATTACTTTTGCCTGTATTGGAATAAGGTTCCTTTCGCTGTATGTATTCAAACCAAACATCATTGGCAAAGTTGGATCAAATGTATTATCGTATGGGGAAATACATAACAAGAAAGGCTCATGGGACCCACCACTGCCTAGTCTGTTAGGATCTTGAATGGCTGCACCCTGCAGCTAATAGAGAGTATCTGTAGACCATGATCTGCCATCGATTGATTTATACCGTAAATTTATCACATCCATTAAAATATTTGATTCAGTTAGAAGGAGAATCATTGTATACTGCCAAACTGAGAAAAACACCAGTGAAGATACCCACAGACAGAATCATGACTAGAATGGGAGTTATGACATTACAAAATAGTTTAGCCAAGCACTGGAATAAACTGCCAGTTGAATTAATCAAGATTGCTGATTTGCACATGTTCAAACTTGAATTGCACAATTTCTTGAAAGTTCAATGTAAATGTTTTTAGACATCATATTGTGTTTTTTTCAGTCTGAATTGTATGTTTTGTAATGTTATTTAATTGTTGTTAATGTTGTATTGCCTGTAACTTTTAGGAAGATACCACAGGAATTTGTTGTAAATGGGGTTTCCCCAACAAAATTACCTGCATAAAAATAAATCTTTTATCAATGAATTAATCAATCAATCATTTACAGCTGTCATTTTTCACATCCTGTCCAAAACTGTTTTTGCATCTGTGGTGAGAAATGATGTTTTGGTGGGGATTTAAACATTTTCACCTACCAGGTGCATGAGGTGGGCTCATAAGAAGACTACGTTGAAAGTCGATGGTCAAAATATTTAAAAAAAAAATGTTTTTGAGGTATGTTGTAATTTTTCTATGCACACTCCTGACTTTGGTCACTTTCAATATATAAACCCCAAATTGTCAACACAGCCATTTTGTCTCACCAGCTCATGAACATGACAGCTATTGTTTTTCATTTCCTGGACAACGTGTGATTCCCCACTGCTGATGCAAAATTATGTTTTGTCCAGTATATCAAATGACACCTGCCATGTTGAAAAGGAGGGGTCATAAAAAGGGAATGGGGTCATAATGTCACAAGACATTATGCCGCATTGGAAAAATAGTGTTGCCGATACAACGCGATATTGCCATGCAGCATAAGTATTTTTTCTGTGGGGAGCTACACCCTCCACAACCCCCATTATGGGGGTCGGTGCCTCCAGACCACTGAACTAAAGATTCTCAACTCAGCGGGGTCCAACTCAGGGAGCGCACAATATGTGGAAAAAATAAAATGTCTGGGACCAAGAATCAAACCCAGTCCCAGGCGCAGTGCCTGGGTTCCTGCTGCTGTGGCTCTGTCCCGTGAGCCACAGAAGATGCTCAGTGGAACCCACTCCCAGCAGAGGTCTTATCCTCTGCCTGGGAGTGTGTGAAAGGTGCAATACCGTGTAGAGCAGTATACGCGATATTGCACCATTCGCTGTCATGGAGAGCGCTGTTACGGGTTAGCTATAATGTCATACACTATTAAGCGTATGACATTATAACCCAGTAGGCATAAAAAGACACTGTTGAAATTTTGGGGTCAGAATGTCACAAGAAAAAAAAATTATATCGTAACGTTATTTGTAGGGATGTCTGCTGGTGCAGTGGGGACTACGTTGCTTTCCCATGCCGGGGACCTGAGTTCGATTGTGAACTCAGCAAGATGATTTAATGGGCCAAGACTAATGGGGTAGGTGCTGCAGTGTGCAATGCCAGCCCCAGCCTGGGTAGGGATGGAGCAGTGTTTTGCTGCAGACACAATAGCCTGTGGTGGACCAGGGAGCCTTCTCTCACTAGGGATTGACCTGCATGTAGAAGTCTGATGTGCCCATGCACTGGGTCAGAACTATCTCCAATATTGTATTTATTTCATTTTGAACAGGTCTGGAAGGAACCTGTGCAAATGAACAAATAGTTCCACTATCAGAAAAAGAAGAGAAATTAATTGCAAATAAACTGCATTAATGCAGACATTAGGGTTTAAGAATGCAAAGTGCACAAAGTAAGGAAATTAAAAATCATTATGGTTTGGGGTCTCTGGAATATTGGAAAATCAGTGTTGGGGTACTCCTTGGGGTTGTCAACCCTAATGCCCACCCCGTGTCCTGAGCAAACAAGGTCAGCTGTGATCTCTTTTCTTCACACAGGGCCCTGGGCCCTGCATGAAGAAAGCTATGACAGATTGTGTTGGCAACACGTGGTGAGCCATGCATCTCTACCTTTGAAGAGTGTATCACTATGAGGCACTGACTTGGAGCTGTATCTTGTGCTTCAGTCAGAAGGCTATGGCCTGGGGCACGGGGTAGGCATTAGGGTTCATAACCCAAGGAAGACCCCACCATTGATTTGCCAGTAGTCCAGAGACCCAAAACCCTAATGTTTTTTCATTTCCCTACTTTGTGTGGTTTGTATTCTTTAATCCTAATACCCTAATGTCTGCAGTAACACAGTTTTATTTGGAATTAAAATATCTACAGTATATCAATATCTATTTCTATGTCTAAACATTGGGAAGGCAGGCAGCTGACCTGGAGTGGGGGAGGGGGGGAGAGAGAAAGAAGAGTTACCAATGGTTGGTGCCCCAGTCTGCTTATTTATAAAATAAAAATAAACATTGGGAAGGATGGATGGGAGACCTGTAGGGAAGCAGGGAGAAAGAAGTGGTACTGAGAGTGGGCATCCTGATCTGCTTAACAAATATGAACTGACAAACACACAGACAGACACACAGAGAGAAAAGGAACAGGGGATTGCTGGCTCACTGCTTTAGCTGAACCTGGCAGCACAACTTCCAGCTTCAGCATTCAGTAATGTCCCACTTTTCTCATACAGAGAATGTGGATGAATGGCTCCTCTCACTAAGCTGGGTACCCTGTATTTTGGGCTGCCCAAAAAAGGTATTTCTGGCCATTATTAAAACAAACATCAGAATCTAGTTAAACTTGTCTTGCATAGCTTGGTTCCGATGTTTTTTTGTTTAAAGTACAGTATTTTACATGTTTTTAGTTTGAGGGGAAAAAGAGACAAGATAGCAGCTCTTGCAGAACAAAACAAAAATCATTCTGTGAGAAGCAAGTGGTGAGAATCCAAAAACAGACTTGTGACACAAATGTTTTAGTGTCGTATCAGAACATTATCCCCTAAACCCTACTAAGCACGTTCTGAACAGAAAAACAACTTTATATCTTTATAACTCTGGAACTGTTTCATAATTTTTCACAAAACCTTCCTAAGGCACTACCTTGCCACAGCATGTTTCTACCCTGAAAGTTTTAGAACCATTCTGTGTAGGCTGTATGTAACAGCAAACCCAAAGCTCATGTTAAGTATAGGAGAAAAACTGACATCTACAGGAAAATGACACATGGGGATCTCAGAAACTGCACTGAAATCAGGAAACTTTCCACAGAATTAGACTTTGCCTCCTAAACAACACATGCAAAATTTCAGCTAATTTTGTCATACTCTGCCAACGCTATTAAGGTGTAAAGTTACGGGTTTAACATAGAACCTCTCCCTCAACCCTGATTATAGGTGTGCTACCATGCCCATATAATATTAAACAGATGCAGTCATGCCTGCATCTTAGGGTTGAATGAGCCCCTTAATATAAAACACCAATTTGTGTACTTTAATAACTTCATCACTATTTAGTCAATTTACTTGAAATTTGGAAGGCTTTGAGTGAGTGCCAGGATCTGGGGATCCTGTATATTTTTTGTCAATCTGTCCAGCGGGGTCAATGTTATAGAGGTACAAATAACGTTAAATTGGTAAAAATTATGACCTTTTTTCTTGCTTCCCAATAAACAAAAGAATTTGAAGGATTTCAAACTTGAAACTTGCAGGTTTGTTAGATTTTGCCACAAGGTGTGTGCTTTTGTACTTTTCAAGTCCCATGTCCCTTTTGAGAAATTTAAGAAAAACCATGTACTTGCTCAGTTTAGAAACTGAACATTCTAAAGATAACTGATTATTTTTAAGACTGCATTTCTAAATGCTGTTGTTTGACAAAAACATGTGCATGTCTGGGGGGTGAGGCTATAGGCATCACTGTGAGATGAAGCTTGATGCGTTTGTTTCACTTTCAGTGGTATTTATTCAGCGGGTGGTGGGGCTATGCCTAAGTGTTTAGCCCCACCACCATGAGTGGAGCTGGATAACATTCTTCCCATTAGGCAGGTATCTGTGCCCTTCTTAATTAATGCCCAGACACCATGGTTCCATATCCCTGGTGCCAACTGCATAATCCCCCAGCATCAGCATTCGACACTGAGATGCCCACCTTCAGTGCCATTTGACAGCCTTGTGTATTTTGTAATGTTATTTCCTCCTCTGCTAAATGGAAAATAGGATCGAGAGAGCAACAAGACATGACTGTTAGCCATACCCAGGGCTCCCACAGGACTGAGTGTGCAGGTAGCTGTCATGCCAGCAGCTTCCTCTCATCCCCTGATGGCAGTGGTGAGCAAAGCCAATTGATGAGGAACAAGACAGCCATTATGGCAAATTTCATGTTTTGTTCTTTACTTAATCTGCTTGCCCAGGTTGGGTAATGATGCTGATCCTGTTTTGAGGTGGCTGTCTTAATGGAGTTCCCAGTGGTGCACTGACCTCAGAGGATTAATGTGGGAGCTATTTGTTTTCAATCCAAGTTGAACTTCACTATACATGCAATTGGGGAAACCTTGTTGTTCGAATGTGTGGCCGCGTGTGGGGATCTAGGTGCAGGTTGTAAGATTATTCTCTTGTACTAACCACAAGGATACAAGAGGGAGTTCCTGTAGGAAATCACAGACATCAAAGTCAAGAAGGTGTTGGAGTCATACAGATTATTTATTTATTTATTTGTTTTTGTTATTGGGTAGCTTCAATGCTTGGGTAGATGATGAGCTCTTGCAGTTTGGTCAGGATATCCTCCATTTGTCATTTGATGGAACCATTGGGCCTAGCACAGTAGTCAACCTCTGTGACCCACCAGCACAGTCATGCCTTGGACTTGGTTGTCTCACTGGGAGTGGAGATTAACAACCTCAAAATTGATTCAGTCAGTTGGTTGGATTACTGTACACTGAGGTTCTTTTTCAGGGCTCCCCCTCATTGTCCACCCCCTGTGGAGATGGTCAACTGCTACCCTTTAAAGGGCTTATCCCTACAGGGTCCCCAGGCAGTGGTTGACCTATCAGGGGTAATGGCATCTTGTGCAACTGCATCTTATTTGGCAGCAGTAGCCTGTAATAGAGCCATTACTGCTGCATTTGATGCAGTCGTACCAGTCCAGGTACAGCACAGGATTTTGCAATTGAGATTCCCATGGTTTGAAGAGAGCTTAGTAAGTTGAAGTCCAAAGGTCGGAGGTTGGACTGTTAATGGAGGAAATCACAGACTAATTAGGATAGACTTGTTCTGAGGGCTCACTATGGTGAGTATCAAAGAACAATTTCTTTCAAGAAAGAAATGTATATGTCCAAGGAAATTGCGACAGGGAAAAACCGGCAAACTCAGATCTTCTAGTATGGTAGACAGACTTCATTCTGTCTGTCTATGTCCAGTGAGAGCTAATTCAGCTGCTCATTGCAAAGAGTTTGCTTGTTTTTTTCCCTCACAGGGTGTCTTCAGTTCAATCCCGGATTTCCTCAGCCACATTGTTGTGACCTGGCATAGACACGCTGGTAGTGGAGGAGGGCTCCCCACCTGTCTGGGAAGAGTTTAGGCTGACTTTGGTGGAGGAAGTTGGTTAGGTATCTCAGAGCTGTGTCCCACCTTTTGTGAACTGGACCTGGGTCCAACACATCTTGCAGTATATTGCTTATGGTTTCTGAACCAAGTGTTCACCAAACTAGTCTGATGCTCCCTTCTAATGGGATCTTTCCAAGAGTATTGAAAAATGCGGTGGTTAGGCTACCCAATAAGAAACCATCCTTGGACCCAGACTGTTTGATGAATTGTAGAACTGTCTCTAACCCTTGCCATCTTTGGGAAGTTTATTGATAAGAAGGTGGCACTGCAGTTTGAGGAACTCCTCACAGCCTTTGACATCTATTAACCTTTCCAGGATTAGACCAAGGCACAGCACTGAGATCACATTGGTCAGGGTATACGGTGATCTTCTTAGGATGAGGGATAGAGAGGAGCAGTCAATTCTTATTCTCCTCTATCTCTATTCATCTTTAAGCACCATGGACAATGGGTTGCTGCTGGATAATTTCAGAGAACACAGTGGATTTGCCAGCATGGCCATCAACAAGTTTGAGTCCTTCCTCAGGGTTGGATATAGAGGGTGGTAATGGGGAATTTCTCTTCATGCCTCATGTCCTTGCTCTGTGATATGCCTCAAAGAACAATCCTCTCACCCTTCTGTTTGTGGTGTACATGCTGCCCCTAGAAAGGATCTACAGTACAATTTGGGGTTTTCATGGCTATGCTGATGATATCTAGTTGTACCTGCACTTTGCACCAGGTCAAGGTGTTAAATGTGTGCTTAGCCTAGCCAGGACTGGATATCATCCAGTTGTCTAAGGCTTAACCCTGACAAGACAGAGGTACTGGTGATAGTGCCTGATCATCTGCATGTTGCAGAGGTCACAGAAGAGACAGTGAGTTTAAAGTAGAACTATGAGTAAAATTAATGGAGCCATCACTGCATAGATCATGGCTCCAATACCCAGATCCCCCCTGCAGTCACAGTATACACTTACTGGTTTAAATAATTTATTCCTTGTAAACTTTGATAATCCCTGTGGTGCAGCTGACATTTTGTAACAGAGGGTATGGACTGCCAGAGATCAAGTTGCAAACATTGTGATATGCTGACGCAGCTTTGCCCCTTCCTGTATTGTGCCCATATGTACAGAGGTTTAATACCCTCAATGTCTCCTGTGCCCATCGCTATTTTTGCAGAATTTGCCTAAATGTCATCTGTATGCCTGGATACACGTGGGTTGGGATAGTCAGACTGCGCCAGGCAGGGGCGCAAGCCTGGGCGCAGTGCAACTGGGCTGCGCCAGGGCATGGACCCGGCAATATTCAGCAGTGCTGCACTATGGCTGGTCCCTTGGTGTTTATTCACATATTGGGCCTGTGTAGTACAGTTTGGTCTGCAAACCCACTGGCTCACGCAATGAACCAATAGGTGTACAGACCCTACTGTGTGCTGTCAGTCGGCGGGTGGCAGGGTGGCATGCGGGCTGGGTACTGCCACCTGCCACTGACTGGGGGGTGCTGAGTGGCGGGGGCCTCAGTGGGCTGGCGGGAAGGGGGGTTCCACTGGACCACCAGGGTGTCTTTCAGTGATACTGCCCACAATCGGGCACTGGGGGAGGTTCCACTGGATCACCAGGACATTTATTTACTGATGCCCATGATCGGGCAATGGCGACCGGTCCACTGGACCACCAGGGATTTTTACTATGGATGCTCATGATCAGGCAATGGTCTGTGGTTCACTGGACCATCAGGGATGTACTGTTCCTATGCCAATGAACGGGTGGGGGGCACAACGCCTCCTGGGCAAGGGCATGTGGACTGTGTTCTGGGTGGGCGGGTGGCCACCCACAACTGGCAGCTGCTGTGTTGCACCCTGTAATATGGCAGCTCACTTGTGGGTGGCCAGGACTAGTTCCTGGTTTTACCAGGCACAACTCTGCACCCCCCTGAGTGGCGCAAGGTGGTGTTGTGCCAACATCGGTGCCGCATATCCCGGCTTGAATATCGGGATGTGCCACATGTGCATGGGCACGCCCCCCTCACTTGTGCCTCATACATTACTGATGCGCAGTGTAACTTGCCCCTTTGAATATCATGCCGGGGCGCATTGATGGGTTGCAGAGGGGATCGGGTTACTGGAGCCATGATCTATGCAGTGATGGCTCCATTAACTCTGCCCATAGTTCTACTTTAAGGTTAGACTCCTCTAGTTTGGTGGGCTTTGCTAAGGTAAAGAATCTGGGGGTCATTCTAGATGAGAGGTTGACACTTGAGGCTCAGGTATTGGCCGTAATCTGGATTGGGTTTTGCCATCTCAGAAACATTACATGGATCAAGGCCCTGATTCACCATGAAGGCTTGCCCTAACTGGTACATGCCTTTGTCATGTCCAGCCTTGATTATGTTTGCAAACAGGTTATTGACAGGCCTTCCTAGGTCTTGCTTAATAACACAGGTGCTGTGTAAACTGAACCTGCTGATGATGAAGTGGCATATTATTTTCAAGGTCAGTTTGCTGATCTGTAAGGCTATATATGGGCTGGGTCCTGGTTACCTGAGGGATCTTCTGACTTCCTGGCAGACCTCTTTCCTTCTGTGCTCTTCTAATGTGTGTCTCCTGGAAGTTCCTAGGGCTAGGTAAAAGTCTTCTAGAGACTGGATGTTTGTGCTCACGGGTCCTGTCCTATGGAAAAGGCTCCCACAAACTCTTCATGATACCCTTTCAGTAGAGGCATTTAAGATGGGTCTGAAATCCTAGCTATTCCTGGAAGCTTTTGGCCTGACAAGGATGCCCCTGAGGCGGTGCTACCTAACTATTGTATTTGAATATTGATTTGAACTAATTTAAATGAACTGGTTTTATTGAAGTCATGTTACTTGTTTGTATGCATTATTGTTATTTTAATTTAAAGGCTCTCTGAGCCTCTGGGAATGAGTGCTTGATAAATAAATCTTTACTCACCTTCTGCTGTCCAGCAGGATCCTGCCACTGGGATGCTCCATCCTTGGTGCCAGCTAAGACCCACGACCATCAAAAGTGTGTGACATATGGGTGACTTGTAGTCTTTTTTTTACTTGAAATGTCTTCATAAGCAACATTGTGGAGGAGCTTGAAGGTAAGCTGTGCCTCTTTGTGGATGATACAAAAATCTGCAACATGATGGATAGGAAGGGCCGGAAAGAATGCAAAATGATATGAGGAAACTAAAGGAATGATCTAGGGAGTGGCAGCTGGGTTTCAAAGCCAAAAATTGCAAGGTTATGTACTTAGGGCTGCATAATGGAGGGACTATGCATAAGATGGGGGAGTGGAGCTTACAGTCCACATGCAAGATAGAGAGAGAGACCTATCAGTCATCATATCTGATGACCTCAAGGTAGCTGGGCAGTGTGACAAAGCAGTGGGAAAGGCTACCAAGATGCTGAGTGGCATTGTCAGAGACATTTCTAGCAGGAGGAGGGTGTGGGTGGTGCTGTTCCTATATCGCTCACTGGTGATGCCCAACCTGGAGTACTGTGTCCAGTTCAGGAGGCCAAACCTCTGCAATGATATTCAAATGCTGGAGGTGATACAGAGGAAGGCAACCAAAATAGTGTTAGGGTTACACAAAAAAACCATGTGAGGAAAGGCTGCAGGATCTCAATATGCACTCCCTGGAAGAGAGGAGAGCGAGAGTGGACATGTCTGAAACCTACAAGTACCTCACATGGGTGAACAAAGTACAAATGGAGGGTCTAGTTCAGTGAAAGGAAGGCACTAGAACAAGGGTGCATGCAATGAAGCTAAGAGGGGGAAATTTAGGAGAGATGTACAGAAATACTTCTTCATGGAAAGGGTAGTACAGGAATGGAGCAGCCTGCCAGAGGAGGTAGTGGGGGCAAAGAGCATGGGGAGCTTCAGTCATTTGTGGAATAGGTATGGGAGCATTCTTGGCAGAGGAACAGGGGAAGGGAATAACATTTACGACCAACTAGGGTCAGTGGTGGTGGAATAGGCACAGACAAGGGGCAGACTAGATGGGCTTAAAAGTGTCTTTTGCATACAAAAATCTATTTGTTTTTCTTTTTCAAAGTCATTTTCATTAAATGAAGCACAAAAAATAAGTTAAAATACACATTCTTAAAACAATGGTCAGGTAAAAACCAGAGTACCACCAACAGGCCTCCTACTGCTGCCTGCGGCCTGCGGCTGTCATCCTCCATCTCAGGCATTTACTTTGTGCCATTGGTACCTCCACATGTTCCACTCATGACAGAGATTGGGAGGGGAGGGACATCTGCCACTCCCTGACTGTCAGACAGTTTGGCAGTCTGTCACCCTGTAAGTGTTGCAAGGCCTGTGAAAAGTAATGGTTTTATTCTGCCCTGGTTTCAGTCAATGAGTGGAGCACCTCCCGCCCAAGAGAAGAGAGTGGTCTTAGGGATGCTGAATCCTGTCCACATCCCCAATGCTGGCTTCCACAAATGAACCAAGTTTGTTCTCAAACTCAAGTCACTGCCATGGAACCAGTATATACCCTCTCAGCCAATACAATTTAAGCCCTCAAAAATAAATAAATAAATAAAAAACTGCAATCACTTTCTACCTAATATTTCCAAAGAGGAAAAGGATCTAGGAGTAGTGATTATGAGTGACCAGAAACACACCTCTCAGTATAAAAAAAGCAGTGGCAAAGGCTAACAGGATCCTGGGGTATATTGCAAGGGGATTCAGTAGTAGGCAGAGCGAGGTTATTTTACCATTGTACAGGTCATTGGTGAGACCACATTTAGAATATGGGGTATGGTACTGGCATCCTTACCTTAAGAAGGACATCAGCATGCTGGAGGGAGTCCAGAGGAGAGCAACCAAGATGACTGAGGAGTTACAGGATAGGTCCTATGAGGAGAGGCTGGGAGCCAAGGGAATGTACTCCCTGGAAGAGAGAAGACAGAGGAGAGATATGATAGAGACCTTCAAGTACATGAGGGGAATTAACAGAGTGAAAAGGGAAGGTCTCTTTAAAATGAGTGACAACAGCATCACTAGGGGGACAGAGCCTAAAATTGATGTGGGGGGGATTCAGAAGGGATATAAGGAAGCATTTTGTAGATAAAGAGGGTGGTGTCCACCTGGAATGAGCTGCCAGAGGAAGTGGTATCAGCAAGGACAATGGGAGCATTCAAGAGAATCTAGGACAAGGACAAAGGGAACCTTTGGGACCAAGGAATGGGAGAGGGAGGGAAATGGAGAGACAGTTGAGGGGGCAGGGTCACTGGTGTAAATTGTAAGGCCACACCCCGCATTACTCTCAGAGCAGAAATGACAGACTGGGAGGTCTTCTTCTGCTGGTTCTTTTCATATGTTGGTATGAGAGAAAGTAGGCTGCTACAAATCGACCCATTCCACCACCCTCTGGAATGATTACAGGCATTTGTGCAATTGGGGCAAACAATTGGCCAAGTCCCAGAATCCTTGGTAACCCCCACTGATTCTGGGGCTCCATTAGCTCCCTACTCAATCCCTGCACTAACAATCCTGTTATTCAACTGAGCTCCCACCCTGGTCCTCTGACTGAACCATCTGAGGTTGCCCAGGTCTTCAACGGTTCCATGTCATAACTGCGATTGCCATTTGGGTGAGTGTACATCGACAAAAATAAATTATGGCAATGTACACTCATGGCGACTACAAAACCAGCGATGAGATTACATGATATGTGGAGGGCTCGCCCCCCACACTCCTCTAATGAAAGATTCTCAATTCAAAGGGGTGCATGTGGGGGTGTAAAACGTACAAAAATAAAAAACTGGTGCATCCGCAAAAAGCGATCCTGCCCCAGAATCGAACCCAGCACCCTCCCAACCCCGGTCTGCCACCCTACCCACCATGCCACATGGCCAGCTCAGCCGCTGATTGCCACATTAGATCCCACATACCCTACCTCCCCTTCTCCCCATAGTGCGGCGTGGTCCCTTTTCCCCTCCCCATGTGCATGTATACATATACACATCCTGTCACCATATTCACTCACCCAGGTATCCTGTCACTACCCTGCCAGGTAGCCCAGAACACAGGTGCCATGATTGATTTGCCCTTTTTTGCCATCTCTCAATCACGCTCATCATGTTCACAGGATACCCCTTCAACCTGAAATTCACAGACCTCACTGTTCACCTCAATAGGCTACCTATCAATCAACAAACTAGCCCAAGACCCAGCCTGAGTGGTCTGCCCTCTTCCTCCTCTCCCACTGCTACCCTCTCCCTCCCTCCCTTTCTACTTCAGGGCTATCTCCCTAAAGGTACCAATAAGCTCCTTAAGAGTCTCCCACACTGGGGCAGCACTGGCACAGATGCCCTCTCCCCCTCTCTGCTCAAACTCATTTCCCCTGCTGTCTCCAAACCCCTGACATTTATTTTTAATCTGGCGCTGTCCACCTCCTCCATGCCAGACCTTGGAAAACTGCCAAGGTGGTACCCATATTCAAAGCTGGGGATTCCCACTCTTTCAAAAATTATAGGCTGATTTCCATCGTCCCCCACCTAAGTAAGCTCCTTGAGAAAGTAGTCCACTGCCATCTATCCGATCATATCATGAAACACAGCCTAATGTGCAGTAAATAGCATGGGTTCCTCAAAAGTCACAGCACCACAACTGTCCTGGTTCACTTTACTCACCATGTACTTAGGAATACAGCATATACTAGGGGAGAGCAACTGGTGCTGTATCTGTGGACCTGACCAAGGCCTTTGACCTGATCAACCACTCCCTCCTTTACACCAAACTCCACCTGCTCGGCAGTTCTAAGAAGACCTTAGAATGATTTCATTGCTACCACTCGGGCTGCTCCTAATCAGTGTGCATAGTTTCTGCCACTTCCCCTGCCCTGCCTGTCACCACAGGCATCTTCCAGGGCTCCATTCTGGGCTCCCTATTATTTTTCGTATTTATCAACTCATTCCCAACCGACAGCCTAAGCTGTGATGCCCTCCTCTATGCTGATGATCTTGTCCTCTTTTACATTAACAAGTCCCTATCTAACATAAACTCTGTTCTCATCCAAGTCTATGGCTCAGCCAACCAGTGGTTCATGTCTAATTTGCTTCTGGTTAATGAAAAGAAAAGAAAACCAAAGCCAAGCTGACTGAGTCCAAACCATACCTTGCTAACATTCTGAAAGTTAACTCCTCCCTCTCTGTGCCTTCTCCTGACAGTCCTGCACTGGAAAATGTTGCAACCTTTAAATATCTGGGTGTAACGCTTGACCCTTTCCTCTTCTACACAGAACACATCAGCCTCATTGTTCACAGGGTTAATCAAAACTTGGAGCTGCCTATCATCAAAAACATTACCTAACCCCTGAAGCCCGCCTAGCTATCATCCAAGGCAATCTGCTCCCCATTACTGATTACTGTTCCCCCATCTACTCACGTGTGTCCTCTGCCCTGTGCACAAGACTAAAATCGGTCTACAATAGTGTCTGTCATTTCAATCTCCTGGCTGCCTTCTTTGCCCATCACTGTAACCTATACAAGTCGCTTGGTTGGCTTCCTCTCCAAGGCTGTTTTGATTATGCCCTCAGCTGCATTGTTGAAAATACTCTAAGAGGAGGTAATGCATCCAGTACTCATCCTTTCTCAAGGTCAGAGCCATACCCAGGAGTCTCTGTGAATCCTATGTTCCCTCCTTGAGGTCCCATAGAGTTTCCACCACTATGGGTGGTAAAGCCCTATCTGTAGCTGCCTTCTCTCCCTGGAGTACAATCCCCACTGCCCTCCATTCATCTGACATGCACCTCATTTTCAAATCCTCTCTCAAAGCCTGTCTTATGAAGGAAGCCATTTGCTTCTGTTTGCCAGTGTAGCCCCTTGCGCTCTCACTCATTTCTCCATCTCCCTGCCTTGCCCTCCTCAAGCTACTAGCACTCTTCCTTGGGGTGCACCCCTGTTCTGCTCACCACTGCTTGTCTGTCTGCCTGTGTCTGCTCTGGCACTATGCCCGTGTACCTAACATGACCTTCCAGTTTTGGAAACTCACTGCCCCTTTATGTATCTTTTCTCATTTGCTCAGCTGTATTGTGGGCTCTTGATCCCGTACTGCATGGTAAGCTGTGCCCTACCCACCCAAGTCTAGAGTTACCCACTCCCACAGGTGTATCTGTACCACTTTGTAGCTTGCATTTTCATTTGTTACTCTGTTGATTTCACATTTGATTTGTATTTATTTGATCTTTCTCTTACTTTTGCATTGTATTCCCAGGGATGTATCTGTACCATTTGTCAGCTTATATTTTAATTTGTAACTGTGCTTGGATTTTGAATGTGTTTAATTCGGTATTGCTGCTTCTTGTTTTCTGAGCCATTCTGTGGTCCAGGTTGTGCCTGAAAATGGTCCTTTGGATCAGTGCACTTACCCAGTTACCAAAGACATACATAAATAAATAAATAAATATTTTTAATAAAGCTGAACAGTACTTTGATTAGTCATACTAACCCATTTTCTACTTAATGTCTACAAGTCCACTGGACTGATGAACACAGCGTGACCAAACTCCAACCCCAGCATTGCAGAACACTGACTATGTGGATCAGATGAGTATTTTTTTTTAACTCTTTTCCCTCTGGTCACAGCCTCTGGAGCCTCTCTCAATCGTCCTGCCTGTTTCTGCCCACCTGAGGTCCCCTGAGTCCTGAGCTTCCTATCACTCTCCTCCCCACAGTCAGCACCCCTAGCTTAACCCCTCTGGGGTGGGGCTGCCCCTCCTCTTTGGCCACTCTTACAACATAGACTCTGGCTCTAGGTGAGGGCCTGGGTGGAGGAACTGGAAGGCCAGGTGAGGTGTATCCAGTGGTGGGCATGGGGGTCAGATGCCGTCACCTACCCTGCAGAGTCTGGATTTTTCCATGTTCTGGTGCCCTTCCCCCTGGCATGGTGCAGCCCTGATGCTATGGCACACAGCAGCCCTGTCTGCTTCAGCCAGGCTGATTGATGTGCTGCCGATGTACTGCAGTGCCCCTGCTCTCCACAGGGAGCCGCTGGTATGCCAGACAAGTCCCAGCCCTCCCCCTGGCTGAGGAGAGCAGCCTTGTGGGCACTCGATCCTCACCCCATCCCTGCCACCCCCCGGCACACGAGCTGTCTTCTGAACTTGGGTCACTGGTGTGGCATGAGGTTTGGCATCCAGCACCTCAAATCTCAGTGCCACCAGGTCAGCTGGATCAGATGAGTATTGAACCCTTGCAGGGTGCCCCACATCCTGAAGTGGTCTTTCTCTGGGATAATGTTGTATCCCCTTCTCTCTGGTCCCCCCCCAGTCCCTTTGCGGGGTTCCTTACATTCTGAAGGGGTCTCCAGGGACACGGCACTTCCCCCTCCCCCACCTCACCCATCCCTCTCCTTCCCCCCTGTTCTTTCATGTAGGCACTTGTTTACTTATTATCCTGGCACATATTATTGTCCACTCTTTCTACCTATTATGCGTAACACTGTTGTAACACTGTTTGTAACACCTGCCTTACAACTGTACATTAATGTTGATCTTGTGACTTGAATGTTTAACGTTTCATTCCTATTGTACCCCTTCCCCCCAGATCTCACCAGAAGACAAGCGACTTATCACTCAGTGTGCCTTCCTGGTGAAACATTTCAATAAATATAGCTTGTCCCAGTTAGTTATTAAACAGCTGCAGATCCTTCATGACTCTGTTGATATTCCTATTTTACAGGCACAACTGCACGTTCCCTCAAGCTGCCCTAACTCCCAACCCAGGATCCCATTGAAACAGGTAAGAAACATTGTTATTAGTGCTATATGCTAGGATGGTATGCTGTAATGGTGCAACTACTAGTATTAAAACAGCAGTTATTTTCACTTGTCAGTGGTGGGGTGTTCCTTTGATTGTCAACCATAGTGCCCACCCCATATCCTAAGCAAACAAAGTCAGATCTGATCTCTTTTCTTCATGCAGGGCCCTGTGAACGCTGCCTAAATAGAGCTAATAGAAAGACAGGGATTTAGGGATACACAGCTCTTCTGAGTGTGCTGAAGAGAAGAGGGTTTCTAACCCTCTGACAACAGCACTTAACAGAGAGAGTCCAGCACTCCAGGCCACTAAAGTAAAACTGTCAATTCAGTAAGTTACAGGACACAAGCTGCAGCCATTATAATCCATTTATTGAACTTGCAAAAGGCACATATCCAAGCAAAGGAGGCAAGCTGGTTCCCCAGAGCTTCAGCCAAACAAATGTCCCTGATGAAGGCCAGAGTGTTTGGATAATAAATGGATTATAATGACTGCAGCTTGCGTCCTGTAACTTACTGAATTGACAGTTTTACTTTAGTGACCCAGAGTGGTGGAATCTCTGTGTAAGTAAAGATTGCTATGGCTATCTATATGTAACATGTGATGAGCCATACGTCTCTACCTCCAAAGAATGTTTTACTTCGAGGCACTTGTTCTGAGCTGTACCTCATGCTTCATATAGAAGGCTCTGGGCTTTTGGGGGACATTGGTGGGCATTAAAGATGATAACCCTAAGGAACACCCCTCCACTGATTCATCAAGACTACGGATATCCAAAACCCCAATGTTTTTCATTTCCTATTTTGTGCACTTTGTGTTCTTGTTCTTGAACCCTAATGTGAACATTAGCATAGTTGTTTTGCAATGTATATATATATATATATATATATATATATACTATATATTAATGATGAATGGTAAATATTGGGAAAGACAATATAATGCTTTACATTAAATTTGTTTTTATTTATTTTTTGTGTGTTCTTGATGCATTTTTTGGCATGGGGTAATATTATGTACTGTAATTTAAAAATCCATAGGGCCTGAAGTATATACATTTGTTAATGGCCTGGGGTAAAGCAGAGTCTACAGGCATTGTTAGGCTTAAGGCCTTTAGGTCTGATAAATTACATGGAAAATTAAGATTTTAAAGCTTCTCTGAACAAAATGAGGACTAATCATTGTTTGTTCAAAATGTTGATGTTGCAAGTGGCACACTCGACAAATATGTTGTTGTGCTGTCTGCAATTTGTACATCACACTAACTCTAAGGGTTAGTAGATACTCATAGTTTAACACTCGCCAGTCCTGTAAGTGGTTTGTGGAATTTTGAGTCAATGAACAGCTTCAGAGACAGCTCTGCCTGTGATGTGTACATTACACTTACATAACACCAGAGAGCAGCATATACAAACAAATAACTGAATTGGAAAAAAACTTCAACTTCAGTTGTCAAGAGATGCTTTTGGTGAACATATTTATTAATGGAACATACAGTAGTTTCATTAACATGATCTCTCTTTGTAACCTACAGATGAATATTAAGGCCAGATGTAATGAAAGGCCTGCCATGCAGTACTCCCTCAGCTATTTGCCTCTCAATTATCTCCCACCATCATTCCCCACCAGCAGTTTCTACTGTACCAATCATTCTCCATGTTAATTCCCTCTTTTTTCACCTCCCTCAGCATTCACTGCAATCAAACCTGACACATTATTATTTCTATCAATTTTATCCCTTCCCCCACCACCACCATTATTTGCCAGGTCAGATGTCAATTGGCCATTGATCTTTAATCACTTAAGCATTTAAAGATTCTCTAATGTTAGCAGAAAAACTTTGAGAAAAACATAATTTCTTAGGCAAAATGTGGCTTACATTTTACATACATTATTCTGTTTCCCCTTTACTAGGCTGTTTGGTGTTGCCAAGGAGACTTTTGGTAGTAATATGGGATGGTTGCCCAGTAAAGGTTTTGCAGTGACATGGTCCCCTTATAGCAAAGGTACCTTAGAGATGAAACGTGTTACCCATATAGAAAGGGAGGAGCAGTTGTAGAAGGAGAGTGGATGGAGAGAGAAACAACAACCTCTGTCCAGAGCCAATAGGGCTGCTGTCAAGGAATGGGGTAAAAATATTGAAAATTACCAAAGTTATGAACCTGCATTTATAAAATGTAATGTAGGCTCATAAAGTTGTTAAGAACATAAGAAAGTGCAGACAGAAGGGGACTTTGCAATCCATCTAGTCTGCCTGTGAAAGTTACCCCCACCCTGTTTCTTTACTGCCTTAGGTTTCCACAGTGCCTATCCCATGCTTGCTTGCTGACACAACCTCTGGGTGCAGACAGTTCCAGGGCCCCATCACCCATTCTGTGAAGAAAAACGTCTTGCTGTTGGTTTTGAAACTACCTCCCTTCAAGCTCATGTTGTTCCCCCTTGTCCCTGTATTTGTGTTTTCCCTGAAGATATCCTGTATTTGTACTGAATTGTTTTTTTATATTTTTACACCAAATTTTCAATAAAGTCTTGTTATGACCCTTCCTCATGAAGAAGAGCAGAGAAAATGTTAATTTTATGGCTGAAAGGTGATTTTGTGCAGGGACTGCAAAATCACTTTTCAGGATGAAAAAACACATTTTGGGCTGGAGTTGATAAATGACAGCTATCACATTCATGAGGTGCTGTAGAGAAATGGCTGTCTTGAAAATCTGGGGTACAAATACTGAATATTATCAAACTTACGAGCCTGCATTTAAAAAATTTAACATAGCCTCATAACTTTATTTTTTTTCTTAAATATTGTTACACCAAATTTATAACATTTCATTCTTATGACCACGTCTCATGAACAAGGGCAAGAAAATTTTCAACTGCTGTCTGAAAGGTGATTTCGTGCAGGGATCACAAAATCACCCTTTGGGATGTAAAAAAAATCATTTTGACCATGGTTTGAAAAATGACAGCTATCACATTCACGAGGTGCTGTAAAGATATGGCTATGATATGAATTTGGGGTAAAAATATTAAAAATTACCAAAGTTACATGCCTAGATTAGTAGAATTCAATGTAGGCCCATAACTTTGTTTTTTAATATTTTTACTCCACATTTTCAACAGGGCCTTCTTATGACCCCACCTCATGGACAAGGGCAGAGAAAATTTTAAACCTTGGACTGAAAGATGATTTCATGCAGGTACCATGAAGTCATCTTTCAGGATGTAAAAAAAAAAAAACATTTTGGCCAGGATTTGAAAAATGACAGCTGTCACATTCATGAGATGCTGTAAAGATATGGCTATGTTGTGAATTTGGGGGAAAAATGCTGACAATTACCAAAGTTACAAGCCTCAGAACTTCATGTACAGAGTGATCAGATTAACATAGTTTCTTTATGACCCCACCTCATAAACAAGGGCAGAGACAATTTTGAACTTCTGCCTGAAAGGTGATTTCACACAGGGATCACAAAATCACTGTTCAGGACAGATCTGCCTAATGTCAGCATAATGATGCATGAGGTGGGTTCCCAAAGAAGACATGTTGAAAATCTGGGGCAAAAATATGTAAAAATGGCCAGGTTATTCCTCTAAGTGCAAAATCCCAATGAAATACATAAAACTGCTTACCTTTTTCCTCAGTTTGTGGTCCAGCTTTGAATAGTGAAGATGTGTCTGTGGTGCAGAGAAGATTATGGTGCTGGATCTCCAGTGGGTAAGTAAGGGCTGGGGTGGTGGGGGGCTGAGTGTGAGGGTTGGGTGGGGGAAGAGTAACATCTGCAAAAGATATCGATGGACATTTTCCTTTTTTACAGGTTCAGAAAAAAAAAGAAACAGACTAAGGATTCTGGATGTGATGCTGGGGGATTGGGCACACCTAGTGTCACTGTTATGTTTCTTGGGGGGGGGTGCTGAGAGGGATGGTCGGGTGGCCAGGAGGCAAAAAAAAGTGAACAATGACTCCTGGTCACAATACTTGGGGATAGGTCACCCCCAGTGTCATTGTTATGTTTCTGTGGGGTGGTGGGTGCTGAGATGAAGGGTGGGAGGGAGAAAAAAATACATAAAAAAACACACACAAAAAAAATTACATCGCATGCCTGATAGTGGACAGGGGGATTCGTGATTGTGACACTAGGAGATTGGGCACATCCAATGTCATTGTTGTGTTTCTGGGGGGTAGGCTGGTAGGTGCTGAGAGGGAGGGTCAGGTTAGAGGGAGGGAAAATCATATTATACATTCAAAAGAAAAGTTTCAAGATCACGACCAAACATGAAAAGTCCGCTATGTCCAAGATAGCCACCAAAGGCTATTGAGCATGCGCAAGTAGTTGCGCTGGTACAATTCAGTTTGGTGGCCATCTTGGACACAGGGGACTGTGCTATTTTCTGCCATGACTTCCAAGTAAAATAAAATAGTGCTGTGCCACTGCTAAAGGAAAGTGTGGAGTGCTTCACGATTGTGGAGGTGACATTGAAGGAACTCCGCACTGTTGTTTGGTCAGAAAAGTCTCCTTTTTCCAATAGCAGGAGGTCTGTAGGAATTCAACCACTGCAGCACTAAAAATGAGTGCCCTAAG